>CM044313.1:88605000-89855000 GCA_024291935.2 Okapia johnstoni | reverse complement strand
CCTGGTGGGCTGCAGTCCATGGGGTTGCTAGGAGTTGGACATGACTGAGCGACTTCACTTTCCCTTTTCACTTTCATGCATTGGAGAAGGAAATGGCAACCCACTCCAGTGTTCTTGCCTGGAGAATCCCAGGGATGGGGAAGCCTGGTGGGCTGCTGTCTGTGGAGTCACACAGAGTCAGACATGACTGAAGTGACCTAGCAGCAGCAGCAGGAGAAGGAGAAGACTCTTGAGAATCCCTTGGACTGATAGGACATCAAACCATTCATTCCTAAAGGAAATCAATCCTGATGCGAAGAACCGATATGAACCTAGACAATCTCTGGGAGATAGTGAAGGACAGGGAAGCCAGGTGTGTTACAGGCCATTGGGTCTCAAAGAGTGGGGCACTGCCCGGGCCCTCCTTCTTAGTATTTTTTTCTTTATACTCAGTTGAAGAGAGTGGTATTATGGATCAAGAAATTATTTCTTTTCTCTTTCTCTCTCTCTTCCCCTTTCCCATCCCTCTGCCTCTCCCTCTCTCTTACTCTCCTTCTCTCTCACTCATTTTCCCTAAAACTGAGCTTGTTAAATAAACTATTTAATGCAATAAGAAATCCTTTCTCTCCTTTCCTTTTCCTTGACTCAGCCCAACTTGCTAAAGAACAGAGATGAATTTCATTGTCTCTCCTCTCTATATTTCACTTCCCTGTTCAAAAGTTTTCAGTAGTTTTCCATTTGTTAAAGAATAACATTCCACATCTCTGCCATTTAAAACCATATATCTATGCACACTCCAATCCTTACTAACATTTCCAACTTTTCTCTCCACAGTTTGTGTAAAAACACCCTGTTACAGTCAAAGGGATTTTCTGCTACACACCCATAGGCACTGTGTTATCTTTCTGTGTGTCTTCAGATAACCTTTCCTCAAACTTGTACACCATATTGTCCTTTTCTAGCTAAACTCCCAGCTGAAATGTCATCTCTTCCTTTCAGAGCAACATAGCCTTGCAAATCTCTTTTCTCTAAATGTAATTTGTACATCCTACACCATCTGTCTGACATTATTCCAAGATAAATGTCCTTCACCTAAGTTTGTTGGCTCCTTGTCAATAGAAAACTATTTTAAAAATGGTATTTTACAACACTTAGCAACTTTTTTTTCTCCAAAAAGTATAAGTACTCAACATTAATTGTCAACAAAGTAAGTGTCCAAGTGAAAAGTTTAGTCAGGCCCCTGTAATTGTGAAACAAGACGCCAAAGAAGAAGTGATAACCACAAACGGATAGTGCATAACTAAAGAAAACATGGCAAAATATTTTTTAAAGTATGCTCAGCATTCTATGAACTTTACCTTTATACATCTATCCACCAACAGAGTCAGTTTGGTGTCATTGCAATATGTTAGTCAGCCAAAATATACATATGGCAGATAAATGACAAACTGAGGATCATAGAAAACCCAACTGCACTTAAATAACATATAATTTTAATAGGAAATATTGTTGCCGGTTTTCTATCTCAAATGTCCTCTTGAGTCACCAGTTAGTGGTTGTTCACAAAGAAAATAAAGTCAATGCACTATGTACACATGCTATTTTTATTTAAACTCACAGACAAATAGTTCAGGTTAATATAGCAGACACATTCTGGGGTGACTGGCCAGTGTAAAATGGTCATAGAAAATGGTCATCTAACTGGTTTTCTTTTCTTTTCTTTTTTTTTTTTATAAGTTTCTGTCATGTGCTCTCCACATCACTGACTTAGGTTTTAATTTATGACATTTGGATTCTCTCCACCAGGGACTTCCCTAGTGGGCCAGTGGTTAAGACTTCACCTTCCAATGCAGGGGATGCAGGTTTGACCTAGCCTTTCATAGAAAATGGTCATCTAACTGGTTTTCTTTTCTTTTCTTTTTTTTTTTTATAAGTTTGTGTCATGTGCTCTCCACATCACTGACTTAGGTTTTAATTTATGACATTTGGATTCTCTCCACCAGGGACTTCCCTAGTGGGCCAGTGGTTAAGACTTCACCTTCCAATGCAGGGGATGCAGGTTTGACCCTGGTAAGGAAGCTAAGATCTCAGGTGCCTCACAGCCAAAAACACTAAGAAACATAGAACAAAAGTAATACTGTAACAAATTAAAGACTTTAAAAAATGGCCCACATCAAAAAAAGTCTTTAAAAATTCTCTCCACCAAAATCTGATAACCCTTTTCAGAGACAGATTCTAAAAGTTATCACAACTGAGGATTTCTAAACTTGGAATCTTTCTATGCTCATATTCTCACATGTATACAGAGAGGCAGTGAAATCCGTAGAAAGAGAAGCTGCTAAGAAATAGTGCTGGAAGTGGTATACAAAGAAATGGGGGAGCAATATCTAGCTAAATGGTGCTACTGCCCTGAAGATCTTAAAATAGCCCTGGAAGTTTGTAATAAAACCTATTTGTTTAATCCAGTTCAAGTGACTTTCTGTTATTTGCAATCCAATGTGCTTTCATGCAAGGCCCAAACTATTTTAAAATACTCTCAAGGGAAATTACATGAAATGTTAGGGTTACATCACTTAAAGTCCTGATGCTACAGCAAGAAATTCACAAGCAAGAAGCTGTGATGGAGTAAACTTTACTTTAAAGCCTGATCTTGTGCCACTGAGTATTATTACATGTGGCAGCTTACAAACGACGTGTAGAGTGTTTACAACATATAGTAACAACATAATGTTAATAACAGTAATAATAATAGGGAATTCAGAACTACCTAAGGTGATAAAAGAAGCTATAACATTTTTAGTTTTCAGGGAAAAATTACGTATAATATTTTACAATTATTGATAAGGTCATCCACATCCTCTATGTTTTTTAGAGTACTATGTACCCAAGAATTTTTTAGGCAGATTTTGAATCTACATTATCAAATGAGTTGTATATACCCGGGTTTTCATCTTTTGGAGAGTTAAATTCTCTGATGCAGCCAATATAATTTAGCTTTCTTTTGCCTCACAAATTACAGATTTGATTCATAAAGTATCACTTTCCTTATCCCATATATAAATAACATATTGTTAGATATGAAGATAAGTCTTCTCCCTGGTTTATATAAAAAACTAATTGAACCAATTATTAATCTTCTTTGTATATGATATGGATCTGGCTATCTTTATATGTGTGAATGTGAATATACACATAGTGATATACATCAGTTCTTTCAGTTCTCTGAGGTAGTAACTTTTATTTCCCCAAAATATAGGAGAAGGAATTGAGATGCAGAAAGTTTAAATATACTTGCTCAGGGCAACAAAGTTAATGAAAGTTTGAGCAGCAAGGATATTAACAAGGTCAGTAAAACACATTCACTGCTTTTCCATCACAAAATCATATCACCTAGCTTTCAGCTTCAGATTCTATGGGAAATTGTTAGCAATATAAACGCGAGATTCCATCTCACAAACTGAAAAATAGCAACCTTTGTGGAAAATAAAAAAAAAAGAAAAAGGTTGAATTAAACTCATATAAGCACATACACATTTCCCAATTTATGAAACACAAAGTGGGAATTATTAAAAGATTATCAATTTCAAAGTATTTGGGGGATGAAAAAGAGAGTGCATAGTCAAACTTAATACATGGCATAGCTGAAAAAATAAGGCTATGTATGCCACCAAGGGAGATGATAATTACTTTTTCCTTTTAATATGCACAAAGGGATAAAGAGTTATAATAAAATGGAAAGAAAAACCCATATTACCACATAGTTTGGTATTTAATCATTACTTTTATGTTTTTGTTAATAAGACTAAAAATGATGAAAATCCTTCAGCATCACTTTTTGCTCTATCTTAATGCCACACTTTATCAAAATGTTATAATAGGTGAATTGGAAGATATTTCCATACATTGTGGTTCACTTGCATTTTCCTTGAATAATTGTCATAAAACTGACATGACATATATTCAGCTCAGTTCACTCAGTCGTGTCCAACTCTTTGTGACCCCATGGACTGCAGCACGCCAGGCCTCCCTGTCCATCACCAACTCACAAAGTTTACTCAAACTCATGTCCATCTCGTCCTCTGTAGTCCCCTTCTCCTTCTGCCTTCAATCTTTCCCAGTATCTGTTCAGTTCAGTTGCTCAGTCATGTCTGACTCTTTGCGACCCCATGGACTGCAGGACGCCAAGCCTCCATGACCATCACCAGAGTTTACTGAAACACATGTCCATTGAGTCAGTGATGCCATACAATTATCTCATCCTCTGTCATCCCTTTCCCCTGCCGTCAATCTTTCCCAGCATCAGAGTCTTTTGCAATGAGTCAGTTCTTCACATAATGGGGCCAAAGTATTGGCGCTTCAGCTTACACCTCAGTCCTTTCAATGAATATTCAGGACTGATTTCCTTTAGAATGGACTGGTTCAAACTCCTTGCTGCCCAAGGGACTCTCAAGAGTCTTCTCCAACACCACAGTTCAAAAGCATCAATTCTTTGGTGCTCAGCTTTCTTTATAATCCAAATCTCACATCCATACATGACTACTGAAAAAATCATAGCTTTGACTAGACAAGCCTTTGTTGGCAAAGTAATGTCTCTGCTTTTTAATATGCTATCTAGGTTGGTCATAACTTCTATTCCCAGGAACCAGTGTCTTTTAATTTCATGGCTGGAGTCACCATCTGCACTGATTTTGGAGCCCAAGAAAATAAATCTGTCACTGTTTTTACAGTTTCCCCATCTATTTGCCATAAAGTGATGGGACCGGATGGCATGATCTTAGTTTTCTGAATGCTGAGTTTTAAGCCAACATTTTTCCTCTCTTCTTTCACTTTCATCAAGAGGCTCTTTAGTTCTTCTTTGCTCTCTGCCATAAGGGTGTTGTCATCTGCATACTTGAGGTTATTGATATTTCTCCCGGCAATCATGATTCCAGCTTGTTCTTCATCCAGGCCAGCATTTCTCCTGATGCACTCTACATACAAATTAAATAAGCAGGGTGCCAATATACACAGCCTTGACCTACTCTTTTCCTGATCTGGAACCACTCTGTTGTTCCATGTCCAGTTCTAACTGTTGCTTCTTGACCTGCTTACAGCTTTCTTAGGAGGTAGTTCATGTGGTCTGGTATTCCCATCTCTTTCAGAATTTTCCAGTGTTGTAATCCACACAGCCAAAGGCATTGGCATAGTCAATAAAGCAGAAGTAGATGCTTTTCTGGGACTCTTGGTTTTTCAATGATCCAACGGATGTTGGCAATTTGATCTCTGGTTCCTCTGCCTTTTCTAAAACTGACTTGAACATCTGGAAGTTCACGGTTCATGTATTGCTGAAGCCTGGCTTGGAGAATTTTAAGCATTACTTTACTAGCATGTGAGATGAGTGCAATTGTGCGGTAGTTTGAGCATTCTTTGGCATTGCCTTTCTTTGGGATTGGAATGAAAACTGACCTTTTCTAGTCCTGTGGCCACTGCTGAGTTTTCCAAATTTTCTGACATATTGAGTGCAGCACTTTCACAGCATCATCTTTTAGGATTTGAAATAGCTCAACTGAATTCCATCACCTCCAGTAGCTTTGTTCGTAGTGATGCTTCCTAAGGCCCACTTGACTTCACATTCCAGGATGTCTGGCTCTAGGTGAGTGATCACACAACCGTGATTATCTGGATCATGAAGATCTTTTTTGTACAGTTCTTATTTGTATTCTTGCCACCTCTTCTTAATCTCTTCTGCTTCTGTTAGGTCCATATCATTTCTGTCCTTTATTGTGCTCATCTTTGCACAAAAATTTCCCTTGGTATCTCTAAATTTCTTGAAGAGATATCTATCTACTCTTTCCCATTCTGTTGTTTCCTCTATTTCTTTGCATTGATCACTGAGGAAGGCTTTCTTATCTCTGCTTGCTAGTCTTTGGTACTCTGCATTTAAATGGATATACCTTTCCTCTTCTCCTTTGCCTTTCACTTCTCTTCTTTTCATAGCTATTTGTAAGGCCTCCTCAGACAACCATTTTCCCTTTTTGCATTTGTTTTTCTTGGTGATGGTCTTGATCACTGCCTCCTGTACAATGTCAGGAACCTCCATCCATAGTTCTTCAGGCACTCTGGCTATCAAGTCTAATCCCTTGAATCTATTTGTCACTTCCATGGTATAATCATAAGGGTTTTGATTTAGGTCATACCTGAATGGTCTAGTGTTATATATTATTTACATGATTTAATTTTTGAGAGACTTCAAATAGCTGAAAAAAATGTTTATTACATAATTTTTATCTCGAAGAATTAAATGAACCTAGGGCATTGAGAAGTACTTTTGAGTTAAAGTGTAGTTGACTCTGACTGCTTAGTTCTAAATTGTTAATTAAATTAGTAAATTTTCACTAGCATGTACAGACACCCATGCCATTTGATTTCTACATATTTTATATCTTTTAAAATATGTACATCTGATGTGTTTTTAAATTTTTATATTATCATGTGGTTGAAGTTATTATTACTCCCTTGGTTATTTCTAATAAACATAACATGCACGTTTACACTTTTCAATAATTTGTTTTCCTTGGTTTCATATTCCAAATTGAATTTTAAATTTTGTCTTTTCACTTCACATTCTTTTATGCATTAGAAAATGTTATATTTAACACCATATAATGTTTAAGTTATTTAATGCATGGTAATTTGGTTAATCCTTCACTCATTTGTGCTTGTGTGCTCATTTGCTTATGACTCTTTGTAACCCCAATGGACTGTAGCCCACCAGGCTTTTCTGTTCATGGGATTTTTCAGGCAAGAATACTGGAGTGGGTTGCCATGCCCTTCTCCAGGGGATCCTTGCAACCTGGGGATCTAACCTTCTTCTGCACCTTCTGCATTGCAGGGGCTTCTTTACTGCTCAGCCACTGGGGGAGCCCTCATTTCAGCACATATGCGATTTTAATGTATTATTATTATTGTACAAATACTGCTGCAATGAGATTCTCTATATATACATTTTCATGACATGAAATTTTTACTTTTGAATTATTGCATCAAATTTATTAATTTAAATGCTGTTCTTGGTCATGAAAGCCAGAGATACCGAGGTTTTAATTTCTCTATAATATGTGGTCACATTATATCCCTTTGTTTTTCACCACTAATCTTAAAGAGGAACAAAATCCCACTGCCATATCCCATTACATTCTGCATAACTAAATGGATTTCAGCAAGAACAAGATAAGCTCATTTCTAGAATCTCTCCCAGAACTAAGTAAGTGTAGTGTATCTTTTCTGCATGGATACTAGTTTTCTCTAGTAGTGTTCCAGTCACACTTAACATATATCTGGACCCTCAGTTTGGATGCACTGCTGTGAATTGGCCTTACTACATCCTAAGCACAGCCCACCCACATTACACAGCCGACTGATTCAAGAAAATGCAAAGTTAAGCCTACCAAGCATGCATAAATCTCTTCAATTAAAACGCTGCTGAATCATTTCCGTGTTGAACATACAGACTAATTGTTAATACCCCATTCATTGTGCTAATGCAATTATTTGTGCAAATTACATTCTTTATATTTTTTCCTGAAAATTTCATATTCAATAATAACAGGAAAGAAATATTTTCTCTGTTGAATTGATAGCTAACATTAACTAGGATTGCACCATTATTTAATATTCAACTTGATCTCCAATATCATTTTTTAAAATTATTTCTGTGTATCATCTTCCATCTGCATTTTAGACATTAAGGTTATGGAAGGAAGAAATGGTGTATTTAACTCACAGGAACAATAAAACAATAAAACAACAGAACCATCATATTGAGTGATCCTTCCAAAAAAATTTACTGTTTTCATGAGGAAGCTATACATTTTGAGAATTTCAGTAAAAAATAGTTGCTTTCTCCATTATGACTTGCAAAATATTTTAATTCATTTCCTCTAGGATTGAATCTGAAATCTTATGCCCCTATCCTTTTTGAAGTTAAAAACCAGAATATTGGCTTGAATTGTCCATTTGCTCCTGTGATATATTTGATGCTAGAACATGGTTTCTCCTAGATTAAAATCAGTAATAATTTTATTTAGGGGGTATCTTTTGATCATAAGAGTATGGCAGATACTAAAACAGTCTCCCCAAAACATGCTAATTTGAGGAAACTACAGTCATTGGGAAAATAATCTAGATTTTTCTGTAATTTTCAATTGAGTCTATTAGACTAATACAATGAAGCTAATCTATTCTCAATAAATAAAATGACTTATAGGCTGGCTTGAGGTAGAAATTCAGCACAAGAAAGCAGCTATTCTCTAGCATTGAAGTTAACTGGACTCCTACCCACAATTTATCCACAGTGTGATAGTGAAAAGGTTACTGAGCTTCAATAAAATGAAGACACTAATATTTTCCCTTTAGCACTTCTGGAAGATTAAGTAAAAAAAATTAATACAGAATACCTAGCAATATAAGTATTTAATACGTCTTTGTTGAGTGAATAAACTTTTTATTCTTTGCCTTTTCAAAAAAAAGACTCTAGTCTCTTGTAAATAAATACATCTCTATTTCAGAAAAGGGTGTGCTTTCAAATGGAAAATATATTAACAAGACCTGTTCCATGACTTTGCCATTCAAGTATATTATTCACACAGTAGTTCATTTATGAAACAGATATATATTAACTCTTCACCCTGTTCTAGGCACTATGGGGGGTGGTGTTTAGAGATAGAAATTTAACCTGGGCACACTGGAACACTCTGTTCACAATACTCTTAATCAAAATAAACATGCACACATAGAGAAATACATTCTCTTAAGCCTATATTAACAGAAATGTGAATTAACAGCTGTTCTAAGATCTCTGTAGTTATACTGAGAAATTATAATTAATCGGATAAGGTAAGGGAGGTTGGCGGAGTTTCCTTTGAAAAAGTGTTCACCACAAGGAGACTGGAGGGTTGCATGAAAGGGAAGGGAAAGCATCACTAGGCAAGGGATGGCATTTCTGGGAAAGACTGAAGGCAGGAGGAGAAGAGGATGGCAGAAGATGTGGTGGCTGGATGGCACCACTGGCTCAGTGGACGTGAGTTTGAGCAAATTCCAGGAGAAAGTGAAGGACAGAAAAGCCTAGAGTGCTGCAGTCAATTGGGTCACAAAGAGCTGGATACAACTTATCAACTTAACAACAAGGGAAGGGATATAGCTGTATGGTATGTGCAAAGACATTGTGATAGAAGGAAGCATGGAAATTTTCAGGTCAGTGTGGCTGGAGCACAGAATATGGCCTTGGAAATAATGGAGGCCGTGGGCATGGAGTCAGTTATTCAGGTTGATTTTGATGAGGTCCATCCATCCTAAGTCTCACTTCAGTCCTGTCCAACTCTTTGTGAACCTATGGACTGTAGCCCACCAGAGCTATGCTAGGATTTTCCTGTGCTAGGATTGAGCCTTCCAAGTGGTCCTAGTGGCTAAGAATCTACTTGTTATTACAGGAGCCACAAGAGATGTAGGTTCAATTCCTGGGTCGAGAAGATCCCCTAGAGTAGAAAATAGCACCCCACTTCAGTATTCCAGAGAAAATTCCATGGGCAGAGGAGCCTGGCCGGCCACAGTTCATAGGGCTGCAAAGAGTCAGACACAACTGAGTGGTAGGATAATTTTTAGAATTTAGTAAAGACACAGACAAGAGATATTTAGTGTGAAATAAATACAAGAAAAATAATATGTATCATATAGATGTAGAAGCAGTTATTCTAAATGTAGACTACCACTTGTAACTATCAAAGAGTAGCAAAGGCCCTAAATAATCAGGGGAGATTTACTTTTAACATTAATAAAGATCAGCTATCTTAGAGATGAAAATTAAAATACCTTGAAATGCTGGACAAATATGTATATAAAACTGGAGTTGCAAGAAATTCAGGAAAGTACTTCAGAAATGACCAAGTTAGCAGGAGCTGGACATCAATATGCAATCTGCCCAGAAATTGCTGTCACTCTGAGGTCACTTGTCTGTATTCCTAAGCAGGGAGTTAAGACTCGTGGTCCCAAGAAGAAAGGGAACAGGTCTTCTGTACCAGCAAGTGGGAGCTTAAACTGAGACCTAAACACAAAGAAGGACACTCAAATATGAAGATACGAATGGAGAAAAAAATGTTCCCACCAACAGAAGTCAAGAAAGATGGTCAACCACTTCCAGGCCTCATGTGGCCATAAGAGGCATGGAGTGTGCCAAGAACTGCTGAATACAAGCTGGTCCTCATGAGATCTGGGGAAGGCAAATAATGGAAAAAATGATAACTCAAGCAAATAACAACAATCACCAGAAGAAGATAAATAGATTTTAATTTAAAGAGCTATATTTGGCACAAAGGAGTGCATAAAAGTAGGTAGAAACATACAGAAATTTAAAATCTATATGTACTAACAAATGAGCTAAAAAAAAAAAGTACAACAAAAATTGATGCAATTATAGGGAGAAGCTGAGCTATCCTTGATTTTAACAGAAGATATAATAATTTATCATTCATTAATTTTTCAATCAAATGGAAATAGTATTTAAATATGTGCCAGTTAAATGGCACAAACAACGATCTTGACCTGTGAGCATTTCTGTACCAAGACAGTAGAGAGTACTCATTCCTCTCTTACATAAATGGACTATTTATAAAAATTAATCACAGAGCATTCTCAATGAAGTTTAAAGACAGTGCACAGAGCCACCTTTACAGTAGAAGAGATGTAAGTTAAAGATGAATAATTCATCAAAAAGTAGAAGCTCATGTAATACTGATAGATTACCACTGGAGTAAATTATTTATAAAATTTAAAAATGTTTGGAACAAAACAGAGAGCTCGGGCCGTTGAGCCCATGACAGACCAAGAGTTGCATTTCTAAGATAATGATAGAAACATAGATCCTTTTTACTTTCACTGATAGGTAGCCACACTGGAGTAGAGTCTATATCTTCTAGTTACTTTGCATTTAGGTGTGATTACGTCGATACATAGGATTTTGGTCAGTGGGAACATATAGCATTGGTGAGTTACCTTAGATCATGAGGATGAAGTTCATACCCTAGCGAAGATGATACAATCAAACACAAGCAGCTGAGTTTCCTGACAATTCTACACTACAATACTAGCTTCTTTGGGTGGCTTAAGTTCAGACTGTTACAAGAAAGAGAAATAATCTTCTATTTATCATCATTTATATTTTTTGTATCTATTTCACAGTCCAGTTTGTTTCCTAACCAGTGTAGAACTCAGTTCAGTTCAGTCACTCAGTCGTGTCCGACTCTTTGCGACCCCATGAATCGCAGCACACCAGGCCTCCCTGTCCATCACCAACTCCCGGAGTTTACCCAAACCCATGTCCATTGAGTTGGTGATGCCATCCAACCATCTCAGTATATAACTCAAATTGATTTCAAAAATACAAAACAACTAACTCAGATATCTCAAGTTTCTAGCTTCGACTTTGAGAACTTAATATAAGTTATGTTTCACTCTTCATTTTAATTTCCAAATCTGGTCTGCATGTGAGTCAAGAGATATAAAATATATTTGGGTTTATTTAAAGTAACGGTTGACTTTCAAAACAATTTTTTATGCATCACATTTAAAATTGTCCTTCCACACGTGTGCTGTTCAGATTCTAACAGGAAAAAAGATACCATCAGCCTGAGGAGCTCAGATGGTAAGGGCTGCTGACAACTTAACTACATTGTGATTTTCAGAATAAGGTTTCAACATAGGGCCAATGAGTTGATTTCCTTAAAAGTACCTGATGTTAGTTACCTCAGCCTTCGGGTGAAAGGATTTTTGCTTAATGCACACAGTATGAAAATGGCTTCTTCTGGCTTTAGACGCAATTGATCTTATTTATAATTTACAAAGGAGAAACCACAACCAGAACTAAAATAGGC
Organism: Okapia johnstoni; assembly: GCA_024291935.2. Taxonomy (NCBI): domain Eukaryota; kingdom Metazoa; phylum Chordata; class Mammalia; order Artiodactyla; family Giraffidae; genus Okapia; species Okapia johnstoni. Next base: position 89,843,118 of record CM044313.1, on the reverse strand, counting down.
AACTATTCACATCCTCCCATCACAGAACCAAGAAGTTTCAAAAGCTTCCTCACAATAGCTGGTCTTTTGCTTATTCTAATTGATACCCTCAATGGAAAGGGCATGGTATGTGGGCTGGAAAAGCTGTTCCTACCAGGTTTTTGACATTTAAAAGGATCTGCTTATGGCCTTCAAAAATTAACATTAATGATAACTTCCCAGGATTTTTATGGTTAAAAATGAAATATTTGAAAATTACTGACAAAATTATTTGCATATATTATTTCCTTAATATTTTGTTAGTAACTATACATCATGTGTGAATGTCCTGTGTCAATTAGACTACCTAGAATCAAAGGTCTTCATCTTAAATTGTTTATCCCATAGGGTACTACACAGTGTTCTTTATCATAGTGCTTTCCCAAACAATCATTTGTAAAATTGAGAATATCCAGAAGAAAAAGCAAATGATAAAAAACAAAACTTATAATAAAGAGGCAACAATAGAGTATACATAGTAATAATAAATATATATAATAAAGGAGGTTTTAACAATAAAAATATATGTTATAGTGTCATCTGGCATTTGATAAAGTCAAAGTAGAGTAATGGGAATATATGGGGAATCTGAGTATTCACATTACTCTGTAATAGATTCTAGACATCAAACCAGGGTGGAAGATTAAATGATTAAACAAATCAGCAAGGAATTTATATGAAATCATAGGCAGTGGAAATAGTCCTATGGAGTGTTTGCCACTCCATATGTAAACCTAACACTAATTTTAAAAGTTCAGCAATCCACAAACAAAATAGACTTCAAAAGGATCTTGTCTTTGAATAAACAAAACCCATCCTTAGGAAAGAAATATAGTTTTACTTGTTTTTGCCTTTAAATATTCCTGTAAATTCACTAAGAAGCAGGTCTTGTCATAAAGCATTATAACAATATGTAAATCTATCTATTTATAGAATTATAAATTCCTAGTAAATGAATCTATACTAAATAAAAGATACGATTTCCCATACATGTAGTCTCAGGAAAATTTTTAACATAATTTTCCTAAATAATTTGTCAACGTACTTGATTTTTTAGTGAAAATTAAAATATTTATGATATAACAAAGGATAAATTAATAGTTGATTGATTTTCTGAAAATACTTGAAATAAAAGTCTGATGATACAGAAGGAATATCTTTGTATCTCTGAATGGAATACCTTAGAGCATTATCAGAAAACTGAATCCTTAAGGTTAAAGTGAACTTGCAGTTTTTGAACTGAAAGTTACTATTTAAGATCCACATTTTCAAATATTCAGTTCATTAGTATGCAAGACTTTTTTGAGTCCAAATTAAATCTTACTTCATAAATATTTTAAGCACATATGCCTATGCCTATATTCTAGCCTATATCACTTCAAACAGTGCCAGACACATAGTAAATGCTCAGTAAGTGATTGCTATTACCACTCTTCCTTCTTTGCCATGATAATATGGTGGATAAAATATCTTAAATTGGTAAATAAAAATTATTTTTCAATGCTTTGGCATAGAAATATAATTGCATATACTACATCTGAAAATTCATATATTCATTTGTGCTGACACAAATGAACTCAGCTATTAGAGTTGCAGGCTTTTTATCCTTTTAGGTTGATCAAAAATACAAAATAGAATTTACAAGTTGCTTAGTTATCAAAAACCTTCCTTTTTTTTGACATTTGCTTTAACCAGTAAAAGGTCTTTTGGCAATCAGTTTAGGGACCACAGACCTGCACCATTTCACAGGTAAAATGGTAAAAATGTCTATTTTTTTTCTCAACATCTTATATTTTTTCTTTAAAATAACTATGGTATAAAAATAACATTTTTGATGGCTTCCTCCGTGGCAGACAATGTTCTAAAAATTTACACATACCATTTTATTTCTTACAGCAACCTTATGGGGTATGCATTAATGGGTCCTGTTCTATTCCTTACAATAACCTTATGCACACATTAGACAGGGACACTTAAGTCATAATGAAGTTTATGGTATGTTTTTAATGTCACAAAGTTAACAAGAGAAGAACACAAGATTTGCTCCAAAACAAACAAACAAGCTATGACTGTCCAGAAATCATTTTTCCAATGAATAAGTAATACATTATTTCTCCCAATACCATACAAACCCTTGGAAGAAATGGATATTGTAGAACATATTTAAATAGCCGTAAACGAACATTTGGAAACTCCTTTAAAATTTTCTATTAAATTCAACTGTTTGATTTACAACCTATTTCGTAATGAGTTCCATGTTAGTGCCTGGGGGTGCTAACAATAGAACACTGTGTTCACTTGGCTCACATCAAAGGAAAATAGTTAAGATCCCCACATTTGGATCCAAATCTCTGCTCCACATCTTACTCATCATAGGGCCTGAGGCTAATTCTTTAAACTTTCTGCCTTGTTTTCCTCATCTGTAAAATGAGAACAATAGCAGAAATATTAAGTGAGCTGACAGATGGAAAGTGCTTGGGAAAATGACTAACACACAATATCCACTCCATAACTATTTTTAGGCATACACTAGGGATACATGTAGTATTACAAGGTTCTATGTGTATGTATGTGTGTATGTGTGTGTATATATATGTGTGTGTGTGTATTCATGATGTATAGACATGATGGACAGACAGAAGATGGGAGAGAGTGTGTTTGTACTACTAGATACAATTTTTCATTTTATTGCTTAGTCCTACAACATCCTCTTCCTACTTCTTTTGTAACCCAAAAGTCAGGTTATTTATCCTGACCATCAAAATCCCACTTCTACACATTCCAGGGCTTCTGGAAATTCTAATGCTAGAACCAACATATCTTCAAGGTTAGAAGTATGTAGTTTTAACATCCACACTCATGGCTCTAAGTCAGTATTCGTATTTAGTAATTCAACCTGGGAGCAATTCACCTCATTGCTGTTGCCCTATTCCCCAATATGCCATTCTAGGAATAAAATTCAATCCATCTCCTTCATTTCCACTTCCTAATTTCTTCAATAATGAGTTATCTTTTCATATTACACATGGCTATTTCTATAATACCCGAATCCATTCCTTCAACTGGAAATCCATCATTCAAACAACAGTTGGTTCTCTTTGTATTGTCCTCCTTTCTGCTAGATCTTTTTGTTTGTTTGTTTTGCATGTACATCACTCCAAGCATCTGATTCTAATTCGCCCATCAGTTGACGGGCCCTCAGAGCCTAAACTTTCTCTTCAAAGGATTTATTTCGGTTATTTTCTAAACAGAATACCTTGGCATAATGAGGCAGTTTTTCACTGTCTGGCATGAGGGGGTGTGTTATAGGAAAAGGTATCTGCTCCATGGAATAAACATAGCTCTTCTCCCTTGACATCCCGCGCATTCCATATATTACTGATGTTCAATTATGGTACTGATTTTTTGAGCAAAATAATCATAAGATAAGCTCTCTTATCTGATGACAGTTCATTTAAGAACCAATCAGAACTTTTTGGTACATATGTATAGGAAAAAGAAAGAAGAGAAAAAATTTTAATTCTAACTTAAAACTGGGATAACTCATATACTTTTAAATTACCCTGCCCTACTAAAGATCTCATTACTGCCACACTGTATATGGAACAGCATATTTACCACAGAAGGCCCACCTAATGTTGCAATAATGTTTTAAATGTGATGTTCTTTAGTAAACATATTGAAGTCCATTTGTTTCATGAAACTGGTTCCAACAAGTACTCAGGCCAAAGTGATCTTTCCCAGGCTATTTGGAATCAAACTCTTGGGGTGAACCTGGAATATTTTGAGTAGCTGTAATATTCAAATCTCCTTTTAGAAGAAATGCCAGCTATAATCACCAGCCTTGGAAAGTCTGTCTCATGTGTAAGAGAAATGCACTTCTGTTTGGGCAAAGTACAAGTTATGTTTCCAAACTTTCTGTTAACATAACATTAACTTTGCCATCCTGGACATCTGTTATCTGGAGCATCTAAATTCCTTTTTAATCAGCAGCACAGGCACTCAAATGTTTGTCAAAAATTAAACCTTAAAAATCACAGTATTATTTGAGACATCTGATATTAATCAGTAAATCTAAGAAATCTTGTTAATAATCCCTCTCTTTAGTTTCTCTGAGGGAGATAATTTGATTAACTCAGCTACCTAAGCATATTTTCAGAAGTTATAATTTGATAGTATTTGTTCAGCTTATTGAAGATCAAGAAGCCATTTCCATCTGAAGAATGCATTTTTGATAAAAACCTGTGTGAAACTGTTAGTTATGTCACATATTCACTGACTCATCAATCACTTATTGTCTTTTGGGTCTGTATAAAGCACTGTGATTGTTTTAGGAGCCAATGGAAAGGGATAAATGAGAATATGTTACTCTCAGAGTTCAAAACAGAAACTGATTCATTGAAATGAGGTATAACTCAATGCAATGGCAGATTATTAAAAGTAAAAAACGAAATACTATGGGAATCAGAGGGAATATAGGAGCTGAGCTTTTCCTGAGAGACTGATGAATAGTGAGTTGAGGATATGGGTAACTGGAGTATACACCTTAAAGAAGGAAGGACGTGCAAATGTGACCCAAAATACCGGGCAAGTTTAGGAATGGTGCCATGCGTGCATGCTCAGTCATGTATGACTCTGTGCAACCCCATGGATGATAGCCCACCAGGCTCCTCTGTCCGTGGAATTTTCCAGGCAAGAATACTGGAATGGGTTGTTGTGCCTTTCTCCAGGGGATCTTCCCAACCCAGGGATTGAACCCAGGTCTCCCACATTTAGAAATGGTAGGTAGATATTTAATTTGGACAGAAGCTGTTTCCTAGAATTCATTTCTTGGAGGACTGCTGTCTCTGTAATAAATATTTGTATTATCTGCTAAAGCGTGTAAAACGGGGTTAAGGGGTAGGCTTCTAACTGATTCGAAGAAACCAAATCATTACAATGCTTCATGATTTTGGCAATCAGAGAAATACCTCCTGCTCAGTCCCACATAACGTTCTAATATTATTTAATATAGATCTTTTTGTATAGACATTAATATTTTTTCTGAAATTGCTGAAAAGATTAGTGTGTATCCATTAAGAAAAATAGGCATATACCATAGAGGAAATTCTATTAAAATTGAGACTTTTCTACCATTTGGGCTTTTCATAAAATATTTGCGTGTTTAATTCACAAGCAGAGCCCTAGAGTCAATTAAGTTTTTCATGTTCTGACTGCATCCTGCATTTTAAGAATGGCTATTTGAGCTAATATATGTTTATCAGATACACATTTATTGAGAAAATTACTCAAATTCAGCAAACACTCAATTTCCATTCCGTGAAAAGAACATCTGTTTAGGTCTTTAGAAAATAGTGTAAGTAACCAGTTATACAATGTAGATTACAAGAAGCTATCGCGTGCTTTGTCCTGAAAAAATAGAATAGTAAATAAAGGTCTAAAAGTCATACCATTCTTTCCATCCCCCCCACCCCCCTCTCCCTATACTGTGAGAGATCTAGTACTTAAATGATGGTAAGTGCTTTACAGAGATTTTTGTTGTTGTTCTTATAATTTTTACTTCACTGGGTATTTATTCAAGGAATAAAGGTTAAATTTTTAAAAGGATTATACATATTACTTCCTTAAGTTAAATTTATATAACATTGTGTCGTGAATAATGCAGGCCTTTAGTTATTGGGAGTTAATCTGTAGACTCCTGGGATATCATTCTGGAAAGAGTATCTTTGTTTTGCTAGGTCGTTGACCACGAGAAAATCTAATAATGTAAGTTGTGATGGGAGATTTGCGAGAGTACATATATTAACCCAAACTTTTGGGAGAGGTTAGAGAATAAAGGTCATGCAAGCAGCCTGTATGTGTCAAGCTCCAACTGAAACTCTAGACATCAAAAGCTTGGGTGCTCTTCTTTGGTTTGCAATACTCTCTGCATATTTTCAAACATTATGTTTGAGAAGAGGAAAAACTCTCCAAATCTGTTTCTAGATTCTATGGCTATAATTGGGGTACACATATAAAATATATTCTCTGACCAGTTTCCATTAGAGATACATAGTAGAATGAAGTAACTAGAACTGTCACCCATAGGACCCCTCATAGCCTTTAATATACTAGTATACGTCAAGGCTGTATATTGTCACCCTGCTTATTTAAACTTATATGCAGAGTACATCATGAGAAATTCTAGGCTGAATGAAGAACAAGCTGGAATCAAGACTGCCAGGAGAAATATCAATAACCTCAGATATGCAGATGACACCACCCTTATGGCAGAAAGCAAAGAGGAACTAAAGAGCCTCTTGATAAAAGTGAAAGAGGAGAATGAAAATGTTGGCTTAAAACTCAACATTCAAAAAACTAAGATCATGTCATCCAGTCCCATCACTTCATGGGAAATAGATGGGGAAACAGTGGAAACAATGGCAGACTTAACTTTTTTGGGCTCCAGAATCACTGTAGATGGTGACTGCAGCCATGAAATTAAAAGACGCTTTCTCCTTGGAAGAAAAGTTATGACCAACCTAGACAGCATGTTAAAAAGCAGAGACATTACTTTGTCAACAAAGGCCCATCTAGTCAAAGCTATTGTTTTTCCAGTAGTCATGTATGGATATGAGAGTTGGACTATAAAGACATCTGAGCGTCTAAGAATTGATGCTTTCGAACTATGGTGTTGGAGAAGACTCTTGAGAGTCCCTTGGACTGCAAGGAGATCCAACCAGTCCATCCCAAAGGAAATCAGTCCTGAATATTCATTGGAAGGACTGATGCTAAAGCTGAAACTCCAATACTTTGGCCACCTGATGCAAAGAGCTGACTTATTGGACAAGACCCAGATGCTGGGAAAGACTGAAGGCGGGAGGAGAAGGGGACGACAGAGGATGAGATGGATGGATGGCATCACCAACTCAATGGACATGAGTTTGAGTAAACTCAGGGAGTTGGTGATGGACAGGGAGGCCTGGTGTGCTGCAGTCCATGGGGTTGCCAAGAGTCAGACATGACTGAGCAACTGAACTGAACTGAAAACATTCTGATGTCCAAGACAGAAGACGGCTAGAAGGTTTGTTTGTAGACCCCTCCTGCATGTGTGCCAAGTCCTGTCCGACTCTTTGTGACCCTATGAACTGTAGCCCACCAGGGTCTTCTGTCCATGGGATTTTCCAGGGAAGAACATTGGAGAGTGTTGCCATGCACTCCTCCAGGTGATCTTCCCAATCCAGGGATCAAATCCATGTCTCTTATGTCTCCTACATTGGCAGGCGTGTTCTTTACCACTATGGTCACTCTCGGTCCAGCCTATAAGTCTCTTCCCTTGGCTGAATTTAATTGGTATCCTTTCATTATAATGCTTTGTAAATGCAAATATACTGTTTTTATTGAGCCCTGTGAGTTGTTTCAGTGAATTATCAAACCTTAAGATGGTTGTTGGGACTCTCAAATTTGCAGTCAGCTGATCTGAAATGAAAGTGATCCTGAGACCCCCCACCCCCAATCTTGAGGCTGAAATGAGTCTTGTGGAGATGGTTCCCTTAGCCTAGTGTCATAAAACATTCCTCTCTATGGGCCACAATTTCTTTTCTTACTTTGCCCAGTGCAGGAGGAAGCAGGCATTTAGACATATTTCTTGAGGGAGACAAGGAAAAAGAATAACTTATAGTTCCTCAAATAATGCTCACTATTTCACTTTAAAGACTTAGCTGACTCTACATGGTTTCCAGAAGGATTTTAGATTCTTGCCTCCCTTACTTGTTAGCTATGTGACCTTGGACTTGAGAATTCATCTATCTCAGACTTGGTTTCCAAATTCATGTCCATATGAATGCAATATTACCATCAATTTCAAAGAACTTTTGTGGGTTTTAAATTATGTAATGTTTACCAACATAAGAGTTTTATTACTTCTGTTAACTGTAGGATCTGGCCTCCCATTCTGATAAGACACCTTCTTTGATTATGTCCTTTTATCTTTCCTCTCTTGGATGGGAAGAAACAGCTATAGGTCACAACTTCCTCTAGTAACTCAGATCATGGAATAATAGAGAGAGAGGAGCTGAAATAATTAGTTCTCACCCAAAACATGTCTACAACTTGTACTTATAAGGGATGTTTTATTTCTTTAAATAGAAAATGATTATTGAAGATATATCTGTACTCAGTGTTTATTGCAGCATTACTTACAATAACCAAGGTATGGAAACAACTTAAGTGTCCACTGACAGATGAATGAATAAAGCTGTAATAAACATACATATATATATATATACACATAGATACATATGATAGTATTTCCATTGAATATTATTCAGCCATAAAAGAGGAAATCCTGCCCTTGTTAACAAATGAATGGACATTGAGAGCATTATGCTAAGTGAAATATGTCAAATAGAGGAGAGGAAGGCAGACACTGAATGATCTCACTTATATTTGGAACACAGAAACAAAACAAAACTCCAAAACAAACTCAGAGGAAAAGAGATCAGATTTGTGGTTATCAGAGGTAGGGGGTGGAGATGAATGTTGGGGGAATTGGATGAAAGTGGTAACAAGGAACAAACATCCAGTTACAAGAATAAATACTGGGGAGGTAACATACAATATGACGAATATAATTAACAATGCCTCATAGTTTACTGGAAAACTGCTAAGAGAATAAATCATAACAGCTTTTATCGCAAATAAAAATCCTTTTTTGGCATCTATACAATATTGTGGATGTTAGCTAAACTTATTGTGATTATCGTTTCACAATAAATGGAAATAAAGTCATTATACTATACACTCTAAACTTATACAGTGCTGTGTGTCAATTTTATCTCACTAAAACTAAACACAAATAAAAGTAAAATAAATCATGAAAATATACATAGGAATATTGTGTGCAATATTCAGATAATTTACATACTGGGATTAAATACTTGTAACATTAAAAAATTATCTCATAGATGTTTCAAGTTAAATAGGGATGCATTTAATATATAACAGATTAAATTACTCTCTTCTGAGAAAATATAATAATACATTTAACACAATTTGACCTCATAATGAAAATATCATACTATATTTATCAATATGCCTATGTACCATGTAAATACACATTTGTATCCCCAATGCAATCTCAAAATAATTATCTTTCTTAGAAAGGTGTATGTTTTTTCTTAGATTTCACAACTTTGCTGTTATCTTAACAGATAAAAGCCTATCCTCTATACCTAGTAAGATTTTTCATATTCTTTATGAGCACTTTTAATTTCAGAACTTCTTCAACCCTAAAATACCTTTTTACGTTAATGTATCTAAAAGCAAGATGCATCATATATTTAAACCTTTATTGGACAAATCCCTCCTATGAAGGCAGTTACTCAATTCTCTGTGCTTCTCCCAATGCTCTGTGCATACTTTAGACTTCAGCCTTTTTGCTCTCCATGTCAATATTATGCTTATTTTGTGTTTCCTGTAACAGACTGCAGGCTGGTTGAGTGCTAGAGCTTCATCTGAGAGACACTGGCTTCACCGAATCTTCTCAGGGCCACGTGGGCTCAAAGAAGCATAGCAGCCTGTCAACTTCACTTTCAACAACACCTAATTTTTTTAATTAATTTTATTAGAGTATAGCTGATTTATAATACTGCATTAGTTTCTACTGTACAGCAAAGTGAATCAGCTACATATATGTTACAAATATCTCCTGCCTTTTGGATTTCCTTCCCATTTAGGTCACGACAAAGCACTGAGTAGAGATCTTGTGCTCTACAGTAAACTTTCATGAGGTATCTATTTTATACATAGTATCAATAGTGTATACATGTCAGTCTCTCAACTCATCCCCCCACTCCCAACAAAAACACTTCAGATACTGAGACAATGCAGTCTGTGTGTGTTTCTCCACTCATGTGCTGCTGCCTCAGCACTAGCATTTATGGAGAATAAGGTGAAATGGAATAGAATGACCTTTGTGACATCCCCAAAATGAGTCTTCCATGGACAGGTATTTTAAAGACACACGCCCATCTCCTTTTGTCTTATGATTATACCCTTGAGCGTTTTCTCTCACCATTTTGATACTATTGGAGCATGCATCATAAAATCGACCCAACTGGGCTCTACTTATTTATGTTTCCTCTCCTGCCCTAGGAGCTCCTAGAAGTCGCTAACGTATCATGTGCATCCCTGAATCCCCAGCAACAATGACATTGCCTGACATGGGATATGGGATCAGCATGATTTTGTCTTAAGTAAATAACCTGAAACATGGAGTCCTGTGTTTGTTTGTGTGTGTGCTGGTATCTTGCACATCTTTAAGCTACTCCACTTCTTGCAGTCTCACATGAAGCCATGTTATGGCACCTTTGTTTTAAAATCATTCTTTGTTTTAAAGATCATGGTCTTTAACAATAAATAAGTGATTTTTCCTTAAATACATACAGTTGAAATACACAATAACTTACCCCTACATTTTCAACTGTAACTATGAAAAATAATGTATAATGTCATCAATCCTAAGTCAAGGCAGAATCAAGAGCTTGCAACTGATTTAAATATTCACAAATTCAAGAACACATCCATTTTGCAGTTAAATTAGGTAAAATAAATCCACCCAGATGCCTTGCCAAATATGAGTACGCATAGCTGCAGTCTTTAGCAACTGCGTACATATGTCCCCTTGAAGCAGATGTATATCCATATTCACTCAGGAAATAGTGCATACTTGCATATCAAGTATAAAAGAAGGATGAGTGTACAGATGAAAATAACTGCTCTCTAAGGGAAACCTCTAAAAGTGATGCTAGATTAGTGTTTTTACCCATATGTGTTTATACACCTTGAGTCACATATGAGCAAAGTGTGTAATTCTGGTGTTTCTATTCCTGTTGCATCATTCTGGCACAGAGTTATTGTAAAATATCACCCTAAGTGAAGCTGCCTTTCACTAGGGCATCCCTTAAATATAGCTTGTAAACACTGAAAAGTACTTTGTATTTGAGGGGCCATATAATTCAACATGTCTCTATAGTAACCCTAGGAAGATCAGAAAATATAATGCTACTGTAAAGAAGATAATTGCTAATTCTCTCCTCTAAAAGGTTTATAAGACTTTCATTTTATAGCCTCTTTTATTATTACAAATGCATGGCATATCCATTGGAGAACATTTCAAAATTTCACAAAGGTACAAAAGGTAGAAATGGGTTGGATATAAAATAAATAAATTTGCATGCTTCCCACAGCCCTCAGTCACATCCACATAAATATATCAGTTTTGCACAGAGTACATTGTATGTGTTGTTTGTGAGAAAAGTAGGAAGTAGAAAGAACTATTACTAAATTATAGGTCTGTGTGACTGTCTATAAACTGCCCCAGACAACAGAAGAGAGACGATTAGTTACAAAATGTCAATCCCAAACTGGGCCTGAGAGTGGATAGAGGAAACATCTATAGGAATATTCATATTAGAGCAGCAGTTCAGTCAGGGGCTAAGAGATAAGGTGGCCGTGAAGGCCCAGCGGACAGATAACATAGCTACTGCCCCTCATTCTAGTTAAAGACCTGAGACTTTAGGACACTTCTTGGCATAGTCATCATTCCTGGTATCTTTTTAGCCCCCAGTGTTGATTATAAACTTTAAGATACTAACTCAAGAAAGGTCATTTATTTTTCCTCCCCATTTTTGAAATATTTTTCAGGGGTAATTATAAGTGGGAAAAGGAAAGAGATTTAGAATTGGCAAGTGAGTTTAGGGATAGTTTCCTCTGGTTCCTTGAAATACAGTTTCTGGAAAAGAAATCTGAAAAATAATTAAAATAACAATACTCACAGTTCATGAGGTGATAATAATAAGTAAATGTACTATGTTTTGTACTATTTCTCAGCTATTAGGTCTTTCTTGGTGGCTCAGATGTTAAAGAGTCTGCCTCCAACGCAAGAGACCTGGGCTCAAACCCTGGTCCGAAAGATTTCCTGGAGAAGGGAATGACAACCCACTCCAGTATTCTTGCCTGGAGAATTCCATGGACAGAGCAACCTGATGGGCTGCAGTCCATGAGGTCACAAAGAGTAGGGCACGACTAGACAACTAATACTTTCACTCTTTCAGCTATTTATGACTATCCTCTCCTTAATTCTCACAACTTGAGCAATATATCCCACTATTTTCTCTATTTAACAGTTGAATAAACTGAGGCACACAAACGTTATGCAAGCTTCTTGGCACTACAGAGGTAGCAACTACCAAAGACAGACTATATGCTCAGGCACTCTGGAACTGGGGTCTCAATTCATAATCACTGCAATAGAGAATTTCGAATTATTTATTTTTAACATGTTATTTCATATTTCCCCCCAAATTGCATTTTGATGTCATTACAAATTCTTTAAAACAGAATTGTCAAATTATATGGCTGCATAGTAGTCCATCTTTGATTCAACTAATCATTCTTCTATTTTTAGATTGTTTCTAGACTCTTGAGAGTCGCTTGGGCAGCAAGGAGATCAAACCAGTCAATCCTAAAGGAAATCAGTACTGAATGTTCACTGGAAGGGCTGATGCTGAAGCTGAAGCTCCACTCCTTTGGTCCCCTTTTGCAAAGAGCCCACTCACAGTAAAAGATCCTGATGCTGGGCAAGATTGAGGGCAGGAGAGAGAAGGGGGTGACAGAGGATGAGATGGTTGGATGGCATCATCGACTCAATGGACATGATTATGAGCAAACACCGAGAGACAGTGAAGGACAGGGAAGCCTGGCGAGCTGCAGTCCATGGGGTCACAAAGAATCGGACATGACTGAGTGACTAAACAACAACAACAACAAACCACAAATTCAGCTGTGTCATTGCCAGAATAGTAACCAAAGTAAATAAATTGTTACTAAAAAAATAACTGAATGGAAATTTAAAAAGAAATCATAAGGATATTTTCAAATTGCTTTCCAATAGACCTTTACCATTTTATTTTTATCAGAAGCTTATAAGAATACTCAATTCATTATATTCTCAGTAATATAAGCCATTACCAGCTTAATTTTAGTCTGTTGAGATTTTGTGCCCTTTAAGATGGTTCTCAGCTATATATCAAGACTTCTGATTGTTTTCATGAAGTGAAATAGTAAAACACACAAAAAAATTCCAGATTTGAGCACAATTCTTACAATTCTTAAATGTTTGATATCAAACATAAATTATCTTTCAGCTTCAGTTTCTCACCTATCTAAAAAAGTCTGTGACCTGCAACCTGTAATTGAGTGGCTTCTGATGAAAGAAAAAGTAATGAAATACTATGTGAGCACACTTTGTCAGCTGTAAAGTGCTATCTAAGCTTATGCTGCTAGTTGTTGATTACATAAATAATGGATGAATTAATAATATATTTTATGGTGTTTTGAAACATCATATGCTTTCTATGGTGCAGGAAGGCTTCCCTGGTGTCTCAGTAGTAAAGAATCCATCTGCCAATGCAGGAGACATGAGTTTGATCCCTTTTTTGGGAAGATCTCCCAGAGAAGGAAATGGCAAATCACTCCAGTATCCTTGCCTGGAAAATTCCATGTACAGAAGGGCCTGGCGGTTGTATAGTCCACGGGATCACACAGAGAGTTGGACTTGACTTGACTAAACAGCAGCAACCACATTGTGCAGGAAACTCTAAAGACACCATTACCATTTATTGTATCCATGATAGCTCTGAAATTAACACAACTCAATCTTTCTTTAATCCTTAACTCTGACCTATATATCTACAATATGTGTTTCAAAAAATAACATTAATAGATATATATTCTTTAGGGTCATGAGGTAGACAGAAAAAACTAAGATCCATAGATTTGATTCTCTTTTAAAGCATAAAGACATATTTTATAGCATACACTCATTTTAGACATGATTTTTTAATCTTTACTTTTCAGTAGAATTTATTTTGTATTGGGATATAGCTGATTAATAATGTTTTGATAGTTTCATGTGAACATTGAAGGGACTCAGATATATACATATATAGGTCTATATACACACATGTATCCATTCTACCCCAAACTCCCCTTCCATCCAGCCTGCCTCATACCACTGAGGAGAGTCATGTGCTTATACAGTAGGTCCTTGTTGTTTACCCATTTTAAATATAGCATTGTGTACATGTCCTCCCCTAACTCTCTATCTCTTCTTCCCATCCATCCCCCTGGCAACCATAAGGAGACTTTATTTTTTAGGTTCACAGCAAAACTGAGCAGAAAGTAGAGAGTTTTCATTTATCTCCACTCACCACTCCCTCTGTCATAGCCTCCCTTCTATCAACATTCCTCAGCAGTACATTTACTAAAAATTGATAACCCTACATTGACACAACATTATCACCCAAAGGTCACATAGTTTCACTAGGCTCACTCTTGGTTTTATATATTCTGTGGGTTTTGACAAATGTAAAATAGCATTTATATACCTTTATAGGATCATATGGAAAGATTTTCAGTGTCCTAAAAATCCTCTTTACTTGGCCTGTTTATCAATTCTTCATCTCCAAACCTGGCAACTACATTTGCTTATTGCTTCCATACTTTTGCTTTTTTCCAGAATACAGTACTTAGTGTCATGTGGTATGTAGCTTTTTCAGATCATCTTTTTTCATTTAGTAATATATATTTAAGTTTCCTCCATGGATTTGCATGGCTTTATAGCTCATTTCTTTTTAGCACTAAATAATATTCTATTGTCCGGATGTATCATAGTATATTTATCCATTCACCTGAGGGGCATCTTGGTTATCTCCAGGTATTGGCAATCCTAAATAAAACTGCTCTAAAAATCCATGTGCAGGTTTTTGTGTAAATATAACTGTTCAACTCCTTTGGGTAAATACCAAAGAACATCATTGCTAGATCATACGGTAAAAGTATGATTAGTTTTGTGAGAAACTGAAAACTATCTTCCAAAGTAGCTGTACCACTTTGCATTCCCACCAGTAATGAATCAGAGTTCTGTTGCTCCATATTATCACTGGTATCTGGTGCTGCCAGTGTTTTGGGTTTTGGCCATTCTACTAGGTATATTGTAATTTTAGACATGACATTTTTGTAGCAGACAGCACTTAAAGTTCACAAAGGTTTTTTTGTTTATTTCAGTAAAATTGAACAGATTTTTCAAGATATTTATGATTCAAATGCTCTCAGAACAAAAAAGAACTTCTGATCTTCATTGTAGAAGTAGTACAAATAAGACCTATAGTGGCTGCTGGAGCAATTATGTATGCAAATAAAAACTAAGTGAAGTTACTCAGTCGTGTCCTACTCTTTGTGACCCCATGGACTGTAGCCTACCAGGTTCCTCCATCCATGGGATTTTCCAGGCAAGAATACTGGAGTGGGTTGCCATTTCCTTCTCCAGGACATCTTCCTGACCCAGGGATTGAACCCAGGTCTCCCTCATTGTAGATAGACGCTTTACCGTCTGAGCCACCAGGGAAGCTCAAATAAAAACTAAAACAAATGCTAATTTACTGTTTTCTTTTATAAGCATTCTTAATCTCTTAAAATACATATGAACATTGACCTTCCATTTTTATCTTGGTCAGCTGTGTTACTGTAAGTTAAACAGAAACTTGCAATATAGAATACTCAATGGACAAAATCTTGAATAGGTCTTTCATAACTGTTTCTGTTCAGTACTAACTACAAAGAAACATTCAATAGAATATTGGTTGTTTATATGATTTAACTGTTGATCAGTCTATTTTAGTATATTTTTTCTTGATAACTATCTCCAAAAAGAAAATTGGAGAATTCAAATTATGATTTGAATGGAGAAGGAAATGGCACCCCACTCCAGTATTCTTGCCTGGAGAATCCCAGGGACGGCGGAGCCTGGTGGGCTGCCGTCTATGGGGTCGCACAGAGTCGGACACGACTGAAGCGACTTAGCAGCAAATTATGAATCCTATTTCTATTATTAGTTAAAAAAAAAGAAGATAGTAAAATTTAGTTTATTTAGAATTGTAACTCATCCTGCTAGACAAGATAGGAAAATTAGAACACTATTTACTACATCCATTACTTACAAGCAATTTTGTAATTTATTGATATATGATATCATTTATCTGGTCAGCAGCCATTTCGATTTACCACATATTTACCATCTCATGTCTTATTGTTTCTTCTAATATCTGTGAAATATGAAATATGCTCTTCTATTCCTTTAGAAGAATACTCTAGTGTTAAGTTTATATCTTCCGATAATTACTTCCTTTCTGTTTTGTCTGAAAATGAATTGATTTCACCTTTCGACTTTGTCAAGAATTTTGTGTTGGCCACTTTGAATCTCTCTCATCACACTGAAGACATTTCATTGTCTGCTGGCCTCTATTGTTTCTTTGTAGAAACCAGTTCTCAGCTGTTCCTCTGAAAAGAGTATATCATTTTTCCTTATGCACTTGTTGTTTTCTTACTAACCCTTACATTTTTGATCTGCAATCTTATGTTGCTACTAGCAGTTGTATAATTGAAAATTACCTTGCGTTTATTCTGTTGAAAAGTTGTCTAATTTTTTAATCTAGAAATATCTATGTTTCATTCATTTCTAATAAATCTCAGCCATGATCATTTCAAATGTAACTACTGCTTCATCACTTTTCTTATCTCTGTATGAGATTCTAAATAATTACATAAGTTCTAATTCTATTTTCAGTAGAGTTTATATATTACACTTTTAAAAATCGCTTTGGATTTCTGTGCTTCTTTGATCCACAGCTTCTCCCTCATTAATTTTCTCTTTATCTTATATACTCTGCTTTTAAACTCACTGATTGGGTTCTCAGTTCCAGTTACTGCATTTTTTATCAATTCAAGTAATTTTATTTGGTGCCTTTATTATTCTTTTTAGTAATTCTGTTATGTAAGTTTGTATGTGTCCCAGTTATCTGCCCAAATTTTAAATCCTGTTACTTATCATTCAAGTAGGATAGACCGTTGTTTATAGTTGATGATGATTCTATTCAAGAAGTTCTCTGAATCGCCTTCAATTGCCAATTTTTTTTTTGTCCTTTATGCTGTCTTATCTTTTCAACTGCTTCATTAATTTTTATCTTATATGAGATATTTTATTCATAAAACTGTTGGTAGTAATACTTGAGGACTAGCATAATATTAAATTATTCCAGATAAGATTTCTTTGCTCTTTGTAGACATCTGTAGGCAATAACCATCTGGGATCAATTTAACACAGGATGTATGAATTGTAGGATTATTGGCAACTAGGGACAGATAAATATTTGTTGTGGGAGACGATTCTATGTTTTGTAGGGGATTGAGCACCCTTCCTGGTCTCTGCTCATTAGAAAAATACAGCAGCTCCTTTTCCCTGGTTGTAACAGCCGTAAATATCTCTAGTCACTGCCAAATGTTCCTTGAAGGAAAAAATCACCACCAGTTGAGATTCACTGGCTTAACCCAGTTTCAGGGAATGAGGTCCACTGGCACTCACGCAATGATTGAAGTCATGCCAGAGTTCACACGGTGACTCTTTTACTGATTCCAGTCTTAAATCTAAGGTATAGTTCTTCAGGGTCCCCATCCAAAGTTGAGAGTTTTACCACAGTCCGAAATGTGGTGTGATCCAGGTTCTAATTTTGCTTTCCTAAGGATGTAAGGTGACACTGCATCGTTTGCTCTCCCAGTCTCTTCTGAATCACTAAATGTCCCCAGGGTAAAGCCTTCCCTAAATTTCCGACCAGCTCTCAGTATGAATCTTATATTCATGTCACAAGAATTTATCACACATCTAGCATCTTAAAAATACAGACTTATTTTTCTCACAGTTTCTGTGGGTTACAAGTTGGACCAGAACATGACAGGATTTCTTTCCCTGGTTTCATAAACCCCATCAAGGTGTTAGCAGAGCTGTGGTTCTCAATGGAGCCTCAGGATTCTTGCTGAACTTTCTGGTGGTTAACAGGAGTCATTGCCTTCACCCATTCACATGCCCCCTGCAACTTCAAGCCACAAAGGCAATATGAATTCTTTTTGTGTTTGAAACTTCTGTGTGTTCTAACTTCTTCTTTTAAGGGTTCATGGCTTATATTGTCCTACCTAGATAATTCAGGATAACCTCCCTTAAGGTCAACTGTTAAATGACATTCATCACATTCGGCCTTAACAAAGACACAGGTACAGTATCTAGTGTTATTGACTGTACCAGGCATCAGCACATGGGATTATCTTGGGGCTATAGTTTTACCACATTCACCCATGCCTTCAAGAAAATGTTTTTAATATTTCTTATTTAGATTTTATTTTCTCTCCTTAGCTGAAGCAGTGGACTGAATACTTTCTCTGTCATTACTGAAAGCACAGATTATCTTGGTAAAATTTTCATTCAGTGCTTTAAGAGTCTGTCTTGTGATTTTCCTTATTTGACCAGTATGGGTGGGCAGAATGTCAGTTTATATAATACACGGATTTCAAATCCCAGGTTTTCACTTAATCCTCCACAATTTTCTTCAAAGTTCCTTATTTCTCTCCGCGTCACTTCCCTTATTTATTTGTTTATAATCAAATTACCTAAAATACTTAATCATCATGAGAATTGAACAAAGATGTATAAAGTTGCTTAGAGCATTAGTATTCAGAATGTAAGCTTTTATTACTACTCAAATTTCAGAAGAATGTATTTATATCAAAAAACAAATAAGTTGGAAAGCAGCCTATGTATCTGTGTTTCAATTCCTATGACTATATATATTATACAAATAGTGGACCTCATCATATATTGCCTATATTAATTATAAGGGTAAGTTAAAGCCAGATATTTAAATAAAAAGCAAAGAAATAAAAGAGATACAACAAAAGTTTCTATCCTCATTTAATCTTAAAACTCTAGAGTAGATATTTAGAAACTTATTATCATAAATGAGACACATTGTCTTGCCCTGGGATCTGTTTTCAGTGAGCTATATTTGTTTTTCCCAATCAATGACAATACTTTTAGAAAAAATGTTTTAGCAGTAAGTAAAAGACAGTGTAAGAAAAATTAATCTTGGCCCTAGAGCTACACATACAGAGGATATGATTACAGCCTTTACTGCAAACCTTTTTGAATATGTTTGAATTCAAGTTAAAATATAATGTTTAGTACATTCACACCAACTCTCAAAGAAGAACAGTGTCACACATAATTATAAAGAACTTAGAAAAAAGCACAAAAGGCCATCTGTGAGATTTGAACAGATGTAGATGTTCAAAAGACTTTTCTCATCTTAAAGTTGGGAATTCTAAAGTTTTAAGTAATTGGTGCTTAGATGAGTGGAAACTAACAGCAGGAAAATATCAAATACATGAAAGATGACTTGTATTATTTTGGTTATGTAAAAGTTTTCCATTACAATAAAAAGAAATGCTTCCTTTTGCATATTAAAATTTTCTACAGCAAAAGTTATAATAATACAGACAGATAAAATTAAAACACGGAAGAAAGAGTAGCCATTAAAATTTTTGGTTTTATATCTTTCATCAAGTAATCAGTTTTATTAGCCACTCCAGAATTAAAATACTAGAAACATGTTGTTGTCAAAAACTGGAAAATTGTTTTCTCCTGAATTGTGTTCTCTTTTACCTTCTTCACCTAGATGTGTTATCTTTCTCTACCGACTCATTTTCATCAAAGCATCCTTTAAGACTGTTTTTTTTTAAACTTTCCCACACCTTAAGATGCTTAGGATATAGTTTTGCAAAATCCCACACCTGGCTTCACTGGATTAATTAATCAAAGTGCTTAGAGATAAGACCCAGTAATTAATTTAGTGTAAACTCTCTAAGTGATACTATCTGGAACCAACTTTGGGAACCAAGTTTGAGAACCAGTGCTCTATGAGCTATTTTGTGCTAGATGAAGGTGGTGTTTGAAAATTAAGTTAATTTAAATTACGGGAATAAAATAACAAAATAAATATGGATGTTACAGATTATAAAATAGCAAGTATATTATTTATTGAAATATCAGTATTTTTGTAAAATGTTTTAAATTAAATATCTCTTTTTCATATCCTATGGGAAGTCAAATATACAATTTAATGTATAAAAATGTTGGTCACTCAGTCATGTCTGACTCATTGTGATCCCATGGAATGTAGCCCACCAGACTCCTCTGTCCATGGAATTCTCCAGGTGAGAATACTGGGTAGGTTGCCATTTCCTTCTCCAGGGGATCTTCCTGACCCAAGGATTGAACCCATGTCTCCTAAGGTGCAGGATTCTTTACCATCTGAGCCACCAGGAAAGCCGTTAATGTATATCAGTGTAAAATCAAATATAAATTTAAAACACAAATTGTTTACATCTATTTTAAGACAAAAAAATTCTAAAAGCTTTGAGCTGGAGAATAAATGGAGGAGATTTAACTTTTTGCAAAATCTCAATTGCATTCTCCAAAGACTTTTGTTGTTAAGTATTCAATATCCCTGAGCATTTCAAGTTTACTTCTGGAAGTGACAGGCAATATTGTTTTGACTATTTAATTCTTGAAAGGTCTTTATTTATATTGAATTTAAATGTACTTTTAAATTCTAATAATTCTATTTTTGCCTTCTGGATCAATTTGCAATAAAATAATTATTCTCTAAATTAAACATCTTTCTGTTTTCACACACAATTATAATATTACTAAGAACTATTCTTAATTAAAATGCCACAGGTGAATTGCTTTAAACATGAAATTAGTATTAACCATAAGTAAAGGCAAATCAATACATTGACTAAATATAGTCATTGAAGAAAAAAGTTATAGTTACTGAAGAAAAAAGAAAAGAAATATGGAGAAAAACTAACCTTCTATTATGGGTCAAATTATATCTTCCAAAAATTTGTATGTTGAAGTCTGTATTAGTTCACTAATAACAAGTACCAGAGACTGGGTGGTTTAAAGACAGAAATATATTTTCTCACAATTCTGGAAGCTAGAATTAAGAAATCAAGGTATTGATATTTTTCAGGGTTGGTTTCACTTGAAGCCTTTCTCCTTGGCTTTCAGACGGCCATCTTCTCCCTGTGTCTTCACACGGTCTTCTCTCTGTACATATCTGTGCTCTAATCTCCTATCTTCAAAGGATACAAATTGTATTGGATTAAGGCTTACCCTGATAAACTCCTTTCAAATTATTTATGGCTTTATAGTCTCTGTCTCTAAATACAGGCAAATTCTGAGGTACTGAGTGTTACAATTTTAACATGTGAATACTGCTACTGCTACTAAGTCACTTCAGTCGTGTCCGACTCTGTGCGACCCCATAGACGGCAGCCCACCAGGCTCCCCCGTCCCTGGGATTCTCCAGGCAAGAACACTGGAGTGGGCTGCCGTTTCCTTCTCCAACGCATGAAAGTGAAAAGGGAAAGTGAAGTCGCTCAGTCGTGTCCGACTCGTCGCGACCCCATGGATTGCAGCCTACCAGGCTCCTCCGTCCATGGGATTTTCCAGGCAAGAGTACTGGAGTGGGGTGCCAGTGAATACTGAGAGGGATCCAATTTAATCCATAATGAAGTCCTAACCACAGTGCTACCAAATACGATCTTATTTGAAAATTGGTTTGTTGAGGATAGAATTGCTGGCTGTACTGAAGTAGGGTGGATTCCTAAACCAATTTGAAGGGGACATTTCATTACAGACTCGCTGTGAGAACTCAATGAAAATAAATACAGAGATCAGGGTCATGCTCTACAAGCTAAGGAATGCGAGAAATTACCAGCAAACCACCTGAAACTAGTAAAGAGTCATAGAACAGACTCTCCTTCACAGCCCTCTAGAGAAAGTAAGTCAGGTGACACAATAATCACAGACTTTTAGTCTACAGACCAAGAGACAATAAATTTCTGTTGTTCTACATCATCTAGTTTGTGATACTTTAGTACAGCAGCCCCAGGGAACCAGTACTTTTTTAAACACATTTCAACATTGATAAAAATGAGACAAAAATTGTTTCATTTTTATAAAATGAATACATGCAAGTCACAAAAAAATCATCTGAAATAATGTTTCATGTATATTATGAAATATTTTTATAGTACTTAATAATACTTAATACTTATACTTTTATATACTTATGATACTTAATAATTGTTATACTTAAGCATCATAAAAAAATCTTAATTTATCTTCGCTATATCATGGCAAAAGTCACTGGTGTTACTCTTCTTGAGAAACAATACTAGATTAGATAACACACTTTTAAATACCAATTGGTCTTAAACAAATTTCAAATTATGGTTAAAATTACTCTACTCTTATCTTAGTTATTCTCATAGTTCTCCTGAAGGAGTCAAAAGCAAAAATCATTTTTCATCACTGTTTACTTAATGAGTTTCATGATAATGTTATATTTTCAAAAATCAAATATGGCATGAACTTCTTCATTTTTAACTTTCATGCATTTATAATCTGAAGCATATTTTTAAAATATGTACAAAATGAAAACAATTAGGAAATATTCATTTATATGAATTGCAATTTTTATTGAAATTAAATTGCCATTTTCTTTGTGAATCATTTTTTTTAGTTCAGCATATCCATCCTGTGTGTCACATTGTGATTCATTTCTCCCACCACTTTTCCTCTTTTAACTTCTATGAGCACTGTTGTGGTTCATTTATATGCAACCATGATGTCATATTTTTTCCAATATAAAATTTTAAGTTGATGAACTACATATCATTTCCATGTAGAACCAGCCTCCCTTCTTCCACCATAAGCCCAAGTCTATAAACTTATGCAACGCATAGTGTAGCATAGTCAAAATCACAAATGAAATACAAATAATAAGTTATAAGGTATATTTGTTATCTATTAAGGGGGTATTCATTCTGAACTTCTCGTATTTCCTTGTTGAGAAACCTGTCTTCCAGAAACACATCTAGCTTCACTGGTTCCTTCCTGAATGGAGGTAATTTTATTTGATTAGTCAGATAGGTTGAAACAACCAAGGACCACTTATTTTGGCTTCTTCTGTGTTATTTTGGAATTGGCCAGCTTGCAGTAAGAGTGTATTCAAGGTGCTCTCCTAAGATGAAACAGAGGATTCTGTCCAGCCTTGAGAGTAGGAGAGTGTTGTTATGTCCTTTTGGCAATATTTGCATGGGCTCCAGTCTCCAGCCAAGGATTTAACAGATAAAAAATGAAACCTGTGAATATAGACTATCTGGGTGTGATTTCTAGCCCTGACTCCTTAGCTGTGTGATTTTAGACAAGTTTCTTAACCACTCTGTTTCTCAGTTGCCTCAAATTTAAAGGAAAATGACACAACATTCTTCATCAAGTTTTTTTTTTTTTTTGGTAAAATTAAAATGAGTTCATACGCATCAAATGCTGAGATAGTTCTCGTCATCCAGTAAGTACTCACTATTAACAGCTGTCACCTGCATCTTCTGTGTCGCTTTTGATTGTTCAGTATTTGGGTAGTGGTGTTATTTATTGATGTCTAAATTGCCAACGTTTCAAGAGCAACATAGTAAGAAAAAAAACGGAAAAAAAAAGTTATAGCTGCCCTTTAAGGACAGATTTGCAAAAGCAGTTATGAAATCCTATCTAGAAAAGAAAAAAAGAAAAGAAATACAAATGAATTCCCGTGTGCACTGTTTTTCATATATCATGTAATTAAGTGCAGTAAAAACCTGGCTGTAGTCTACAGTAGGAACAAGGGTGCAGCATGGCAGTTTGACTCAACACTAGGCTGGATCAATGGCTTATTTTTTTCAACTCTTTGGAATAACTTACATCCAACTTCTGCCCAAAATACTACTAACTTGTTTCTTTAGGATGCAGGAATCACTTTCTGCCACCATCATGAAACAAATGTTCCTCCAAGTATTGAGCTGAGTTTTGCTCCCTATAGCACCCACTC
Source organism: Okapia johnstoni (assembly GCA_024291935.2). Taxonomy (NCBI): domain Eukaryota; kingdom Metazoa; phylum Chordata; class Mammalia; order Artiodactyla; family Giraffidae; genus Okapia; species Okapia johnstoni. The sequence goes on along the minus strand of CM044313.1, from coordinate 89,819,239 downwards.
CTTGGTCTTGAAGTAAGGTAAAGAAAATTACCACTGTTGAAGGAATCACTTGACAATAAAATTTCACAAATTTATCAGCAAGAGTTTCTGGAATAATGTAGTCCATCTCATCCAAAAAAAAAAAAAAAACCTGTGCAAAGAAAAGTAACTACCCAATATTCTTCAAGTTTCACAATTTATATTTCTATTGGTTATACCCAGTGATGACTTTATTAAATATATGAACATGAGAAAAGTTATGAAAAAGAGAAATTTCATACATTCATAAATGAAAAAATTGAGTAATCATAATATAAAGAACAATAATCACGTCTTCTGTGGTTGAAGACTGTTTTATTTCTTCCTTTCAAATTTTATTTTCCCCTTATCATTCTGCACTAGTTCATACTTTTTGGTACTAGTTTGAATAAGTGTGGTGAGAGAGGATATACTTGCCTTGTGCCTGATCTTACAGGAATCATCCATTCTCTAGCCATTAAATGTGATGCTAGCTGTAGAGTTTCGCTGTATATGGACTCTATCAAGTTAAAGAAGTCTTGCCTCTTCTCAGACTGCTAAGAGTTCTTATTATGAGTCTGTTAGATTTTGTCAAAAAATTTTGTCATCAATGGATATGATTAAATAGTTTTGAAATTTTTCATGTGTTTATGTTAACTTTCCTTGATTGAATCCATGCCTGTCTTTAATGACATTTGATCATGGCAGTTAATCCTTTTAAGACATTGTTGGATTCAATTTGCAAGAATTTTGTTGAAGATTCTGTATCTATGTTCATGAGATAGTGGTCTGTAATTTTCTTTTGTAGTGTTTTTCTCTGATTTGGTATTATGATAACTCTGAGCTCACACAACAAATTTAAAAAATTGTTGAAGATTTATACTATCTATTCTTTAAATGTTTCATAGAATTCATCATTGAAACTCTCTATCCCAAGTACTTTCTCTATTTGTAAGGCTTTTGATTATATGTTTAATTTATTTAACAGATATAGAGCTATTCATGTTATCTATTTCTCCTTGTGTATGTTTGGGTGGTTTGTATCTTTCAAAGAATTGGATCACTTTCTTTAAACTGTCAAGTTTACATTACAATTTTTAACTCTTTTAATTCCACTTTAAATAATAATATACTGCTTATACATACACCCGATACTTTGTAATGAAGTGTTGTTCACTTCTCTCTTCTCCACTTTATGGTGTTTTTGTCAAAGATTTCATCTTCTGTATATTGACACTATAATCACCCAAACCACTGTTATTATCATTACTCTAACAGCTAGATTTTTAGAACAATTAAGAATAAAATACAATATTTTGTTTTACTTCATTCCTTTACTGACGTTTTTGGTTATATACACATATACCAGTGTTTCTGGTATATGTGCTTGAAAATCACCTTATAATACTTATTGCAGGACAGGTCTACTAACAATATTTTTGTTTGAGAAAGCATTTATCCTTTGTTTTGAAAATAAATTTATTGTATATAGAAGTCTATATTAGTGCTTTTTTTCCTGTCTTTTCCCTTCAAAACATTAAATATTTCATTTGATTCACAATATCTGATGAGAAATCCACTGTAATTCTTACCCTTCTTCTACAGGTAGACTAACTTTTTCCTCTGGTTCCTTTTAAAATTATCTGGTTGTCTTTGGCTTTTTGCATATCTTTGGCTTTGCATGTCTTTGGCTTTGGCTTTTTGAATATATTACATGTATTAGTAACCTGTTACTTCTTAACAGCTACCATAAAAAGTGGCTTAAAACAACAGATTTATTATAATTCTCTATGTCAGAATTCTGAAATGGGCCTTGGTTAGCTAAAATCAAGTCATTGTCCGGACTCTGCTCTTTCTGGATGATCTAGGGGAAGATCTTTCTGATTGCCATTATGTTCAATTATTTCTAGAAGTGGCCTGCATTCTTTAGTTTATTGTGCCTTCTCCCATCTCTAAAAATAGAAACCTAGACATTTTAAATAGCTTTTTGACTTTGATTCTCTGCTAATGTCCTCACATTTCCTTCTCTTACTTTTTAAAGGACACTTATGATTACACAGAGCCCACCCAATTAAGCCTGTAATGCAGGAGACAGAAGAGATACAAGTTCAGTCCCTGGGTCAGGAAGAGCCCCTGGAGGAGGATATGGCAACCCACTTCAGCATTCATGCTTGGAAAATCCCAAGGACTGAGGATCCTGGCAGGCTACAGTCTATGGGGTTGCAAAAAGTCAGATATGTCTGAGTGACTAAGCACATGGCTCATTTATCCAGGATTATTTCCCCATCTCAGTTTCCTGAGCTTGTGCCTGAGAAGTCTCTCTTGCCTGATGAGGTGAGGTGAGGTGATAAGTACAGGCTTCTGAGGTGAGGTGATCAGTACAGGCCTCCAAAACTAGGAGATGGAAATCTTTGATGATGGAGCATTAATCTGTTTACCTCACATGAATGGCAAATAACAAACATTGCGGAGAATGTGGAGAAATTGGAATATTTGTGCATTGCTTGGAGAAATGTAAAATGATGCAGACATGGGGAAAGAATTTGACAGTTGCTCAAAAAGTTAAACATGAAATTATCATATAACTCAGCAGTCTCATTCATAGATATATACCCAAGAAAACTGTAGACAAGTACCAAAAAAAAAATAAAACTTGTACACAGATGTTCATATAAGCACTATTCATAATGACCTATAGATAGAAACTAACCAAATGTCCATCAGCAAATGAAAGAATGAATAAATTGTGATATGTGCATACACTATAATATTATTTGGTGGTAAACATGAATGAAATACTGATACATGCTATGGTGCTGCAATATGAACCTCAAAAATATTGTTAAATACAAAAAGCCAGTCACAAAATGTCAATATTGGACAAATCTACTAACATGAAATATTCAGAATAGATAAATCCACAGTGACAGAAAGAAAACTGGTAGTTGTCATGGGTACTGGATACTACTTATTGGGTAAATATATCATTGTAAGGTGATGAAAATATTTTGGAACTCAATAGATGTGGTAGTTGTAGGACATTGTGAATGTCATAAATGCAGCTAAATTCCTCACATAAAATGCTAATTTACATTATATGAATTTCACCTCCATTAAAAAATAATGCTATCTTAGTTTTAAAAGGTATGGGAAATGAAGTACAATTGAAGTACAAAACTGGTGGTTAATTTTATGTGTCAACCTGCCTGGGCCATGATGCCCAGATATTTGGCTAAACACATTTCTGAATGTTTCCATGATGGTGTTCTTGGATGAGGCATATATTAATATTTAAGTTGGTAGGCTTTGAGTAACAGAGAATGTCCTCCATATTTTGAGTTTGCCTCATCCAATCAGTTGAAGATCTGAATAGAACAAAAGGCTGACCTCCTTGAAAACAAGAGAGAATTCTTTGGCAGATGATCTTCATGTACAACATCGTTTCTTCCTGATTCCACAGCAGACAGCCTTTGGATTCTAACTTCAGCTTTCCCCTGAGCTGCCTGCCTCTATCAGAGTTTGGACTCACCAAACCTCCACAATTGCATGAACCAGTTCTTAAAATAAATTGTTTTCTTTATGTATACACATCCTCTTGATCCTGTTTCTCTGAAGAACCCTAAACTTAACATAGTAACTTATTCAAAATCATGCAGAAATTTAGAATTTATAGATAAGAAGTCAAGCACTGTTAATTCAAAGGATACAGTCTCACCAACATCTGTCTATTTTCTGGAGTCAGACTGCCTGAATTCAAATTCCAGCATCACCACTTACAATGTGTATGGCTTTATTCATTTTGAGTCCCTGGTGGCTCAGAGGGTAAAGATTCTACCTGCAATGCAGGAGAGCTGGGTTCAATCCCTGGGTCAAGAAGATCTTCTGGAGAAGGAAATTGCAACCCACTCCAGTATTCTTGTCTGGAAAAATCCCATGGATGGAGGAGCCTGCCGGGCTATGGTCCATGGGGTCTCAAAAAGTTGGAAACAATTGAGTAACTTCACTTTCTTTACTCATTTGAGCCACAATTTCGTCAAATATAAAATGGCTGTACATAGGGTAGCTATAACATAGTGTTGTTGTGTCCATTACATGAGGAACCGTGTAAATTTCTCAACAGAGCAATGGGTGCGTGTAGGTGTTTTACCAAGATCAGATATTGCTACTACTTCAATGAAACTAATGTAATTTCCAATTATGATAGATTATTCTTTTCTTTACCCAAAACAATAAAACATTAAGTTATTTCATGAACCAATTGGAGTTATTCAGGAACAGTAAAGAATTACATTTCAGCACATGCAATCTATGGCCAACCCCAGGCAAGTCAGAAGAACTTTCTTTTTTAGAAGCGAAGGGGGAGTTGGGAGGAGATACTATAAAGGAAGAGTTTATTGCAGAAAACTGGGAATTCAAAGTGTAGTGTCTTTTGGTTGACTGTGTTGTGACAGACTCTCATTGACTGGGCTGTTTCTGGACAAAGAGAAATTCTTTCCTCCTGCTAGGTAGTAAAGTAGTAACTTTCTTTTTGGAGATACACAGGTACTACTTTCATAGGTCTGTTAGTAATACTAACATAGCATGTAGAGTATTAGAGTATTCCTTCTGTCCTCTTGACTTTATTTTAAATGAGGTCTCTATTATTTCTTATACATTGTTGACTATTTTTGCCTCATTTAAGAATTCAATTCAACTTATTAGGAAAAACGGACTTTGGCTCAGTTACATTGGTGTTTAAATTGCTGGATATGCAATGTGCATATTGTTTGCTCTTGGAGAAATTAGGTATCTTTTCTGAATTCCAAAATCTTCCCCTGTCAAAGATAATATTGCCACCTATCACAAGGAACTCAACACAGTATTATGCAATGTTATATGGTCTACAGCAGCCATTAGCAACAGTAGTAAGTTTAGTAAATTTGTAACTATTGTAAGAATGGTAGTAGTTTAACTTTACTGCCTTGTTCTTCCCTCCTGATTAGGCATGCACAATGGAGGTGGGATTTCATGAGACTGGATTTTTGTGGATACTGGGTTACCTATTACAATATTTCAATTTTTGTAAAAATGTTATACAAGATTTCTATGAGGAAATCATCTAAAAATATGAATTTATATAAAAACCTCTTCTGCTTAAAGGACAGATCATGAATCCACAATGTATTAAATGTTTTGCGCTACAGTTTTAGTTTTAAAATTTCCAAAACCAGAATGTATTTTTCTAGAATAGTCTCCTATACAGGTAAAGACATACACACACACACAAACTCACACACATGCACACAAAATTTTTAGTGAATTTTTCTCTTTACAAATAATATCAAAGAACTAACTTATTTAGAACTTCTAAAAAGCTGGAACATACCTATCTATACCTGTAAAAAGTCAATACATTAAACGTCAGTGAATTTAAACATTCATGACTTAAAAGATTACTGCTTTAGTTCACTAGAAAAATGGATGTATTACTCTTGTATAAGCTTGGGTTTCCCAATTCGCTCAGTGGTAAAGAATCCACCTGCCAACACAGTAGATGCAGAAGACTTGAGTTTAATCCTTGGGCTGGGAAGAAGCCCTGGAGGAAGAAATGGCAACCCACTCCAATATTCTTGCCTGGAAAATTCCAAGGACAGAGGAGCCTGACAGGCTGCAGTTCATGGGGACACAAGCAATCCAAGTGACCAAGTGACAGAGCATGCACTCACAAGCCAGGGCTTCAGGTACATTTTTTTTTTTTCAAAGCCTGAATATCAATCTAAAGCAATGTCTATATCTAAGTTATCAGGTAATCCCTAAAAGATTAATAACAAACATACTAGACCACGTTTCTGACTCAAACATTATTTTGGGTAATTATAAAATACCTACGGATACAAATTATGATTTTCTATTTATCTAGCAATATTTAATCATTTCAATTAAATTATGCAAATTATTTAAAGTTGCTGAGCCGGGAAAACCTTGTCTAAATAATTTGAATAGTTTTACTTTAAATACTCCAGCTGCAATGCAGGAGACCTCCTGCAATGCAGAAGACCCTAATTTGATTCCTGGGTCAGGAAGATGCACTGGAGAAGGAAACGGCAATCCCCTTCAGTGTTCTTAACTGGACAATCCTATGGACAGAGGAGCCGGGCAGACTCCAGGCCATGGGGTCACAAGCACTGGTATGATGTTAACAACCAAACTCTCACTTCAAAGCATGGCTGTAGATGTGACACTTTATACAAAGAAATGGTAACGTTGAAATACATATGGTGGTGATTAAGTCTCTAAGTCCTGTTCAACTCTTGGTAACCCCATGGACTGCAGCCTGCCAGGCTCCTCTGTCCATGGGATTTTCCAGGTAAGAATACTGGAATGGGGATTGCCATTTCCTTCTCCAGGGGATCTTCGCCACCCAGGGTTTGAACCTGGGTCTCCTGAATTGCAGGCAGATTCTTTACCAACTGAGCTACCAGGGAAGCCTGACTTATATACACACACACACATAAGTATATGTATATATGTGTGTATTTATTCTATAACTAAGATGTTTAGATCAATTACATAATATGTGTATATAGATGGATGTGCATATATATTAATATTATAAGTGAGATAATACATTGTTTGAATCCAACAAAATCCTTCCTGTGTTATTTGATAAAAAATATTTATAAGAGAGAATATTAGATTTATTTTGCTGTTGCTGTTGCTTTTTTCTAAGGCTCAATGTTTTAACAAAACAGTATGTTTTTAATAACATTTCCTATAAACATATATATATATATTGTAGTATTATTGGAAATAAATATTCAGTGTGCTGGAGTAAGCATTTTTTTACTTTAAAGTTTATTTTAAAAGAGGAATAATATTTCTAAAAACTCTATGAATAATTTTCCCTGTTATATTTTAGTCAGCATTTTCACATTTGTATCAGATAGATTAGCAGGGAAAAACGGCAGTACGACCTCAAGGCTGAAAGTTTAAGTGCAAAAAAGACCAGAAATAGAGAAGTCATAGTTGTCATAGCAACAAAATCTTGCTATATTCATATTATCCCTTTTCTCACAAGAAGAATTTTCAAAGCTCTGTAGAGTTGTTCCAACTAATATGGGAATGCTGTGTGTATTTAATATAGAACTTTAAGGTAATGTTGATAGCGTCCATATTCAACAAAAGCAACACTTTATTTGAAATTTAATTCAAAAAGTATAATCATTTAGGGAGACTTCTAGTAATACAATCTTCATGGAATAAAGTATAGTTAAGACTACACATTTGCTTCTTTCCAGGATACATAATGACAAAAGCATTTCATAAATTTCTAGAATCATCCCAAGGTTTTTACTAAATCTGTTTTCATTTCCCAGTGATCTTTCAATGATTTTTATAATAAAATAGCGGGTACTATATATCGTCTTTTACCAATGAACACTGTATATTTTATCTTGAATCTTAAATTCTAGGGATAGTCACATGTTTTGTAATCTTATGATGTTACTATATTCATTTCAAGATGTCTCAGGAAATTAATGACATCATGTACAAAATAATTCTGTACTCTGATCTCTATCTAGTTAATCTTTTGCTAGAAAATAAATAATAAAAACATCAAACATCTTTACATAACAGAATATAATTATAAAACTCAAAAGACTATGTTTAATTTTAAAAAGATCTGTTCCCCAACTTTTTTACCTACTGATTTTTAACTGATTAAAATATTAATATAATTAATTCTGAAGCTAGTGCAATAAATAATTACTGAGTGAGAAAAACAGGTAATTTGGACATAGCTAAAAAGGAGAAATATAAAATACTTAGATTAGAAATATAACATAACTGAAAATAAGCTTGAGTTATGTAAAAAAGAACTATACCTCTACTTAAAAATAAGATATCTAGGGAAAAATTCAGAAATAAACATATGGTACCTTAAGCATAGGTATTTTAAAATATGGCATTATATAGTTAAAACTTAATTACTGTAAAAACTAATCTATCCTGGAACTTTGTTTGATACAGAAGACTCTACACATGGACATCACCAGATGGTCAACACCAAAATCAGATTGATTATATTCTTTGCAGGCAAAGATGGAGAACCTCTATACAGTCAGCAAAAACAAGACTGGGAGCTGACTGTGGTTCAGATCATGAACTCCTTATTGCCAAATTCAGACTTAAATTGAAGAAAGTAGGGAAAACCACTAGACCATTCATTTATGACCTAAATCAAATCCCTAATGATTATACAGTGGAATTGAGAAATAGATTCAAGGGATTAGATCTGATAGAGTGCCTGGTGAAACATGGATGGAGGTTCGTGACATTGTACAGGAGACAGGGAGCAAGACCATCCCCAAGAAAAAGAAATGTAAAAAAGCAAAATGGCTGTCTGAGGAAGCCTTAAAAAGCTATGAAAAGAATAGAAGCAAAAAGCAAAGGAAAAAAGGAAAGATATACCCATTTGAATGCAGAATTCCAGAGAATAGCAAGGAGAGGTAAAAAAAACATTCCTCAGTGATCTGTGCAAAGAAATACAGGAAAAAATAGAATGGGAAAGACTAGAGATTTTTTCAAGAAAATTAGAGATACCAAGGGGACATTTCATGCAAAGATGGGCTCAATAAAGGACAGAAATGGTATGGACCTAACAGAAGCAGAAGATATTAAGAAGAGGTGGCAAGAATACACAGAACTGTACAAAGAAGATCTTCATGACCCATAATCATGATGGTGAGATCACTCACCTAAAACCAGACATCCTGGAATGTGAAGTCAATTGGGCCTTAGGAAGCATCACTAAGAACAAAGCTAGTGGAGGTGATGGAATTCCAGTTGAGCTATTTCAAATTCTAAAAGATGATGCTGTGAAAGTGCTGCACTAAATATGCAAGCAAATTTGGAAAACTCAGCAGTGGCCACAGGACTGGAAAAAGTCAGTTTTCATTCCAATCTCATAGAAAGGCAATGCCAAAGAATGCTCAAACTACCTCACAATTGCACTCATCTCACATGCTAGTATGGAGAAGGCAATGGCATCCCACTCCAGTGTTCTTACCTGGAGAATCCCAGGGATGGTGGAGCCTGGTGGGCTGCCTTCTATGGGGTCACACAGAGTCAGATATGACTGAAGCGACTTAGCAGAAGCAGCAGCACATGTTAGTAAAGTAATTCTCCGAGCCAGGCTTCAACAATACGTAAACCATGAACTTCCAGATGTTCAAGTTGGTTTTAGAAAAGGCAGAGGAACCAGAGATCATATTGACAACATCTGCTGGATCTCAAAAAAGCAAGAGAGTTCCAGAGAAACATCTACATCTTCTTAATTGACTATGTCAAAGCTTTTGACTGTGTGGATCACAATAAACTGGAAAATTCTGAAAGAGATGGGAATACCACCTGACCTGCCTCTTGAGAAACCTGTATGAAGGTCAGGAAGCAAACATTAGAACTGGACATGGAACAACACACTGGTTCCAAATAGGAAAAGGAGTACGACAAGCCTGTATATTGTCACCTTGCTTATTTAACTTATATGCAGTGTACATCATGAGAAACGCTGGGCTGGAGGAAGCACAAGCAGGAATCAAGATTGCTGGGAGAAATATCAATAACCTCAGATATGCAGATGACACCACCGTTATGGCAGAAAGTGAAGAAGAACTAAAGAGTCTCTTGATGAAAGTGAAAGAGAAGAGTGAAAAAGTTGGCTTAAAGCCCAACAGTCAGAAAACAAAGATCTCTGGTCCCATCACTTCATGGCAGATAGATGGGGAAATAGTGGAAACAGTGGCTGACTTTATTTTGGGGGGCTCCAAAATCACTGCAGATGGTGACTGCAGCCATGAAATAGAAAGACACTTACTCCTTGGAAGAAAAGTTAATGACCAACATAGACACCTTGTTAAAAATCAGAGACATTACTTTGCTAACAAAGGTCTGTCTAGTGAAGACTATGGTTTTTCCAGTAGTCATGGATGGATGTGAGAGTTGGACTATAAAAAAAGCTGAGTGCCGAAGAATTGAAGCTTTTGAACTGTGGTGTTAGAAGAGACTCTTGGGAGTCCCTCGGACTGCAAGGAGATCCAACCAGTCCATCCTAAAGGAGATCAGTCCTGAATGTTCATTGGAAGGACTGATGTTGAAGTGCTGCACTAAATATGCAAGCAAATTTGGAAAACTCAGCAGTGGCCACAGGACTGGAAAAAGTCAGTGAAACTTTTCGGTGAAACTGAAACTCCGATATTTTGGCCACCTTATGCAAAGAGCTGACTCATTTGAAAAGACCCTGATGCTGGGAAAGATTGAAGGCTGGAGGAGAAAGGGACAACAGAGGATGAGATGGTTGGATGGCATCACCGACGCAATGGACATGAGTTTGAGTAAACTCTGGGAGTTGGTTATGGACAGGGTGGCCTATTGTGCTGCAGTCCATCGGGCTGGAAAGAGTCAAACACTACTGAGTGACTGAACTGAACTGTGCATCATACTGAAATATAAATTCATATTTTAAATAAAATATCATAGAATGAAACCTTTGAAGCTTTATAAAAAGTTTATACAGTTATGACTTATGATACAAAATGAGAAGTTTAACTCATTCTCTAGATATCTGCTAATACTTATTTGAAAAGACCCTGATGTTGGGAAGATTGAAGGCTGGAGAGGAAGGTAACAACAGAGGATGAGATAGTTGGATGTCATCAATGACTCAATGGACATGGGTTTGGGTAGACACTGGGAGTTGGTGATGGAAGGGAGTCCTGGCATGCTGCAGTCCATGGGGTCGCAAAGAGTCGGACACAACTGAGTGAATGAACCGAACTGAAAAATTAATTAAATCTGCAGATATCTAGAAAATACTCCAGCTGATAACAGCAGAACGTGCACTCTTCTCAAGAATACATGAACTATTCTTCAGAATAGATCATAAACCATACATATCCACTCCAGGGTTTTTCTACAATGAAAAACAGCTCTTGCTTATACAAAAGTCTCCTCTTATAAATGCTCCGAGTGATGTCCTTTGCCCCTACATGTCCATCAGTGTGGTTCTCCCTGAATTTTGTCTTCATGACATCCATCAAATGAATGCATCAATGCTTTCAGCAGCTCTTCCTGCTTGTCACTGTTATTTTTAAAAATTTGTTGTATTTCAAAATATTTTTTCTTGTTTTGATGTTTCAACAGGGTGTTGTGGGGATGAATAACTAATACATGCTCAGTCAAACCCTTGAAAACTGAAGATTCACATAGTTTAGAGGATAAATTATTACACATTGATTTTCTTCTTCTGCCTCCCTTGGGAAAATATTTTAGGGGGAAACATCTTTAGTATTTAACTGAAGTTACTCCTTTTCAAGGGATAAATGTTGTATTGTACAAACTATTAATTCAGTGGTGTCATCTCCAATTGCGTTGTTTTAAGTTCCAAAACAGAGCTGAATCTTTTTTGCCCCCTTACTAAGGATTTTAATATTAGTGAAATAGTAAAGTGGAACAATCATGTGCATTTAGTTTCCAAACCGGATTCTGAAACTTACTTGCTTTGGGACCCGAGGCAAATTCTTTAGACTTTAGCTTCAAAATATATAAAATAGAGGGGTACATTAAGCTATAAGATCCTGCTTGATGTAGAGAGGGATGACATTAAACTGGATGTTTGTTTGTTTTATCATGGATTAATGTGACGGAGAGGGAAGCCTGGTATGCTGCAGTCCATGGGGTTGCAAAGAGTCTGACATAACTGAGCAACTGAACTGAACTGAACTGAACTGAATGTATATAGGGTTTCCCGACTGCTGAGCGCCGAAGAACTGATGCTTTTGAACTGTGGAGTGTTGGACTGCAAGGAGATCAAACCAGTTAATCCTAAAGGAAATCAGTCCTGAATATTCACTGGAAGGACTGATGCTGAAGCTCCAATACTTTGGCCACCTGATTGCAAAGAACTGACTCACTGGAAAAGACCCTGATGCTGGGAAAGTTTTAAGGCAGGAGGAGAAGGGGGCTACAGAGAATGAGATGGTTGAATGGCATCACAGACTCAACAGACATGAGTTTGAGCAAGCTCTGGGAGTTGATGATGGACAGGAAAGCCTAGCGTGCTGCAGTCCATGCAATCTCAAAGAGTTGGACAGCACTGTGAGACTGAACTGAAGTGATGCTAGCGGTAAGGAATCTGCATGTCCATGCAGGAGACATAAGAAAGGAGATTTTATTATTCCTGGGTGGGGAAGATCCCTGAGAGGAGGAAATGGCAATACATTCCAGTATTCTTGCCTGGCAGATCCCATGGTTTTGAGGAGCCCGGTGGGCTATAATCCATAGTGTCACAGAGTCAGATATGACTATAGCAACTTAGATCACACAATGTATTTTAAGATGTTAAATTTAAATGAAATTTGTGATTTCTCAATTAGAATAATAAATAACTTGCTATTGTGAAGCAGTAATAGGTTCATATATAATATTCATATTCTTTCTATTCTCTAATAAGAAACACAATGTTATTTATATGCAGATTATTTACAGTGCAGTGTAGCCTTCCATATTTGGAAACTGAACTAACACTGTATCACTCAGGAAAAGAATCTCCTCTTTCCTTAATTTTATACCATTTATTTATATAACACAGGTCTCATTCAGCTATTCTTAGAGGGGATTTTCCTTGCTTGAATTACCTCACTAATTTGTTCAGTATTAACTTCATTTCCTACATGATCAGAATGTTCTTTTATATGCACACATTCATGTAGCTATGCTGAATATTCCAGCCCTCTCTACTTACATATTCATTAAGTATAAGAAACACTCAATTCCAATTATATCTTAGAGTGAGTTATTCAAGAGGCTACTGCTTTTGATTCTCCTTTTGCTTATGGGAGTGATTATTAGAAGTCATTATTAAATATTTACTTGATGTTTACAATGTGCTAACTGGTAGGTTTCCTTGAAACCTAAAGAGGCACAGCATGGTACCTAAACTCAACATGAAACACCACATAAGGCATTGGCTCCAGTTTAAATTTTCAAAGTGAGATTAAAATAACATTTACATGAATAGAAATATTTTCCACTGATCTTATTACTTATTTTTGGCCAAAATGTAAATATACGAACATCATGCTTATATAATATACATTGATTCAATAAAATGGCTCCTCCAGGTAATTTCCTGTTAGTATTTTTAGAGCTGATATATTTGAGATGTGGGGCAAAGATATGACAAACATAATTATGTACTTTATGGAATTTATTATTGATTACTTCTGCAGATGTTTTAATACTTCACTTCCTCCGTGTTGGGGAGGAGATGGTTGGGTTTAGCGAAAACAGTTTTGTGATTCAGAGAACACTTCCATGTTACCAAATTTCAATATGCTAAGATTATATTAATAATGGAACTTTGGTCTCTAAATGAAGTAGCTGAGTGTTATTGTAAGAGAGAAAATGTGTCTTGAAAAATACTGTATGAAATAAACATTCTTGTATTATTAAACATCTCCATTTATAAGAACAAAATATAACTATAGTATGCTTCAGAAATAATAAGGGATTTCAAGGGCCTTCTCCACTCTAATTTGAAAATCTTAAACAATGTAACATCTTAGTTATGTAGAAGAATTTTTTTTTTAGAAAACATTTAAAACTAATATCTAGCAAAACTCAAGTGATATTTAGTTTGAAAGGTTCTGAGAAAAGTGAATTATTTGTTTGAAGGTAAGAGGTATTCATTGTTTTCCTTCTATTGTATCACCTTATTAAAAAGTAAGCACTCTTGAAGGAAAACTTCTACATAACTTTCAATGAAAAAAATTTACGAACCATACCCCCAAATAGGTCCAAGAATTACTTACAGTTTGAAAATCTGTAGTGATATATACAGAGACTTAGCTCTTACATTATTGAACATATATGTTTCTAAAGATACAAGGTAGACTTTAGGGCTTCCCTAGTGGCTCAGCAGTAAAGAATCTGCTTGCAGTGATTTGGTCTCTGGGTCAGGAAGAACACCTAAAGAAGGAAATGGCAACCCACTCCAGTATTCTTGCCTGAGAAATCCCATGGACAGAGGAGCCTGGTGGACTACAGTCCATGGGGTTGCAAGAGTTGGACACAACTTAGTGATTGAACCACCACAACTTTGATGAAACAAGTAGGTTATTTTGAAATTTGTTATTTTTATCCTAGCATTATATCATTTAGCAGTGGCAAATATCTGAACATTTCAAATCAACTGACTTAGACAATAAGAATTTTGATCTGCTTGAATCCCCAAGCATGATGTCTAGAGGTAGAATGGGTTGCAGACCTGGGTGATATGGCAGTTAAAAACCCCATAGGCTACTTTTCAGTCTCCACTGTCTCATGAACAATATGTGAAAGATTTGGCTTTTAAGATAGACTCCCTCAGTCTTAAAAAAGATGTTTCTTAAAAAAAGTCTTAAAAGACTCTTTTAAAAGTCTTAAAAAAAAAGATGGCTCCGGTGCATTTAATAGTAACATCTAGATGTGGCAATATTCACAGGAAGAATGGCATAACATGCTAGTGTATCTCCCTCAGGAGCAGTGACTCTTTCCCAGAATCTCTCGCAGCTCTCTTCCCTCTACACTCTACTGATCTATGTTGGGTCAAGCATTCAACAATACACCAGTATCTAGTAAATGCATGGGCTTACAGTGACTTGGGTTGAAATAGGTATTGGGAAGTCAACCAGAAATACCTTTACACAGATGCCCTTCTTTTGAGCAAAATGCTTTATGCATCTTGAAACAATAACAGCAGCAAAACAAGGAGTTAGTGTGCTCAGCCTCCTGTCTTAAACAAGGAAACCAAAGTAAAACAGTAATGAGGAAAAAAGTGAAATGAGTCTGCATGGTTTGTTCTAAGAAAGCAGGCTGATAAAGAATCAGAGTGGGTCTCATCTTTAGAAAACCTGCAGAAATGTTTCCAAGGAAGTATAGATGATAATTAGATTACTCTTCCATCTTTCTCTGGAATATAACCAAAGCAGATAACTTGAAGAAATGTCTCAAATCCAGAAGTTTCAATTTTCTACTATTGACATTCAGATGAAGGACCTATGAAACCCACATGGTAGGCTACTTAAATTAATTAACAAAAATATATTGATGGACACATTTAGGACCAATTATGCAACTTAACAGGATATTTACAAACAATATTACATGTTTTATATATATATATATATATTAGCCACAGACACATATATAGTCACATATACATATATACAGCCACAGTCCTCTCCACACATGCACATTCTTTTACGAGATGGTTACTTTTATGGAACAATTTGTTTGAGTCATGTACTGCCCAGATATTTGGTCAAACACTGTGCTGGGCATTTATGTCAAGGTGCTTTTGGATGAGACTGACTTTTAAATGTGTTGACTAAGTAAAGGATATTATTCTCTTTAACAGCTGTGGTAGGTACCATCCAATCGGTTTAAGGCCTGAATAGAAAAAAGAGGCTGACCCTCCCCTGAGTAGATTTCCCCCTGCTTGACGGCTTTTGAACTGAAACTTAGGATCTTCCTGAGTCTTGAGCTTGCAGGCCTTTTGACTGGAACCACAACATTGGTTTCCCTGGTTTTCAGGACCTCAGAACCAAACTAGAAGTATACGTGGGACCATATAGTCGAAGCTGTGGTTTTTCCAGTCGTCACGTACAGATGTGAGAGTTGGACCATAACAAATCTGAGCAATGAAGAATTGATGCTTATGAATTGCGGTGCTGGAGAAGACTCTTTAGAGTCCCTCAGACAGCAAGGAGTTCCAACCAGTGAATCCTAAAGGAAATCAACCCTGAATATCCATTGCAGGGACTGATGCTAAAACTGAAGCTCCAATATCTTGGCCACCTGATATGAAGAGCCAAATCATTAGAAAAGACCCTTATCGGGGAAAGATAGAGGGCAGAAGGAGAAGAGGGCAGCAGAGGATGAGATGCTTGGATAGCATCATTAACTTGATGGACATGAGTTTGAGCAAACTCCGGGAGATAGTGAAGGACAGGGAAGCCTGGCATGCTACAGTCTATGGAGCCACAAAATGTTGGACACATCTGAGTGACTGAAAAACAACCCTACTTGGGACCTGGCCTCGGGCTTGATGACTCATCCAGCAGAATTTGGGACTCCTCAGGTTCCAGTCATTTGCACCAATTCCTTATAATAAACCTCTTATAATAAACCTCTCCCTCCCTCTCCCCCTCTCTCTCTTCCCAACCCACCCCCACGGCCACCCCTACTTCTCAGTACATCCTGTCAGTAGTGTTTTCCGGGAAACATGCTAATAACATGCTATTAAACACACAATCTTATATGAGAGAAAACTCTTGTGTGGGGAAGGAGTACTGATCTGATCAATCGTAATAGAACTAGTGAAACACAAAGGATCAGATGGTTGTCTATCATGAGTGCTAATGTATGTCTCTCAGGTTTCACTCATCTAGATTTTAAGCATTCTTATTTCTAAGACTGTGAGTTCAAGTTAATGTTTGGGGAAGACAAATTAGCGAAGGCAACTATACTGAAACATACCGAGTATTTTATGTATGGGTCACTGTAGTTATGTATTTTGAAACAGTAATGCTATTGTATTTTGTACATTAAATGTATATTACTGTATTAAAGACAGCAAGACATTTTAAAAAATGTTACTCTGGCATAATAATTTTTATCTCTAACTCATGAAAAAAAAAAACAACTCTGTAATAAAACAGTCAAATCCTTCAATGGCTGACATAATTTCATTCTAACTACAGCAAACTTCTTGTCAGTCTCTGACTACGTGAGGCATTTTTTAGCTGGTATGTCATGTTCTGTAGCTTAAATCAGGTTTATACTGTTGGACATTTTGTTACTTGAAATACATTTGTGATACTCTGTTAGAAGTAGAATTTATGGTTCAAAGAATATGTATATTTTTTTAAATATTTTTGACACAGAATAACAAATTGCCTTACTAGAAAATGTACTGCTTTTATCGTACCAGTATTACAGAACATGCTCTCTGTATGAAATCCATTTTAATCACTAAAAATATTCATTAATTTGAACTTGGTTAACTATTAGTTCTAACTGATAATCAAAATTTCATCTCTTTGTATTATTTAGCTAATTGTTCTACTGAGAAATCAATTTTTTTCCTCAAGACATGTAAGAGCTTTTTATAATTTAAAGGTATTAATGGTGTGTCACCTTAAAGGACATATTTCTCTTATAAAATTTAAAGATAGCCATCTCTATGTTTTGTTCTTTTTTATGTTTAAATCTTAAACTAAACAAGAATATATCTTTATTAATGTTATCAGGTAAATATTTAGCTTTTGAGAATACTCTGTGCTGTGTGGGTGGTTAGTTGCTTTGGTCATGTCCGAGTTTTTGCAAACCCATGGACTGTAAATGGCCAGGCTCTTCTGTTCATGAGATTCTCCAGGCAAGAATACTGGAGTGGGTTGCTGTTACCTTCTCCAGGGGATCTTCCCAACCCAAGGATCGAACCCACGTCTCTTATGTCTAATCTGCATTGGCATGAGGGTTCTTTATCATTAGTATCACATGGGAAGCCCCCCCAAAAAACCCAAAAACTTTAATTGGATCATTTTTATAAACTATGGACTTGAAATGCCCCCTTTACCATAATATTTAATTTGTAGTGTTAGGAAACATAGTCTACCTTTACTATCTGCATGACCCTGGAAAAGCTCAGAAAACCAATGGTCTGTTTCCTCAACTTGAAATGGGGATTATAATAGCACACACATGATGCATTGGTAAGAGAATAACTATGTACAAAGAATGCATGAAAAGAACCTGGTATATCGTTAATTATTATGAGCTGACTAAATATACTTTCGTATTATAAATATGAAATACTTCTCAGTATTAGGTCTTCTGAAAATCACTAACCCCTCTTTGACCTGTCTATACTCACGATGGAACAAAACCTCTTTTGTTTCATGATGTATTCCCTAAATCATGAGTCAGAAATTTCATGCCATTCTGATTCAAATATCTCTTCATTGTTCTTCCATAAATGAAAACTGTCATCATTATATTGTTTTGAAGAGTTAAGCAAGCAAACAAACAAGCATCACATTGCGATTTTTAAAAATGTAATTATGTTAAAGGTAAAGATCAATTTGTGAAGATATGACAAGTTTTCAAAATTAAATATTTTTGCCGATGAATAGCAAAATCATATAACTTAAAATATGTTGTTTAGTTTGTTATTCTAGCAACTGAGCTGATTATGACAGAGAAATTTAGAAGGTTAAAAATATTTACATTGTATTAAGTATAATAATTGGTTCATCTTACAGTTGAAAGAAAACAGTTTCATATTTAGAAATTAATTTCTGCAAAGTGTAATTTTTGTATGAGTATAGCATAACACAGTTCATATATATGGAAGCTGTATCTCTACCGAGTACCAGTTAAAGTAGACATTTAATTGAAACAGAGACAGTCACAATGCATATCTTCCTTTTGTTAATTGGTCTTCAGAGACTATTTGGAGACATCCAATTATCACTCCCCAAACCCCACAACAATAGCAGCTATTTAAACGAAATAAGGTCACCTTCCCTTACTTCTAATGAATAGTGCAAAAAAGTGACATAAGAAAGACTGAGCAATATCACTGTTTTATTATGTGTGTACCTGGTTTAACAGAGACCGAACAGAAAAAGGTGCAAATCTGGATATAGTGTCAATGTGGCAGAGTAGGAATTTTACTGTAGTTGTCTACATTTGGAAAACTAACAACTTAAACAGTCCTAACATTACAGGTGTGCACATATCATGATGACACCTTGTTGCAAGGAATTCCAATATATTTAAAACCACGTTTTATTGTTTTAAAATTTAATAAACCTACATATTTTGTCCTCTCTTCTCCATTTAATTTTCAATACTTGTCACAGCAATGTATTAAATTGTTATTGATTATACCTCTATTAGGGCTTCCCTGATAGCTCAGTTGGTAAAGAATCTTCCTGCAATTCAGGAGACCCTGGTTCGATTCCTGGGTTGGGAAGACTCACTGGAGAAGGGATAGGCTACCCACTCCAGTATTCTTGGGCTTCTCTTGTGGCTCAGCTGGTAAAGACTCTGCCCGCAATGCAGGAGACCTGGGTTGATCTCTGGGTTGGGAAGATCCCCTGGAGAAGGGAAAGGCGACCCACTCCAGTATTCTGGCCTGAAGAATTCCATGAACTGCATAGTCCATGGGGTCGCAAGGAGTCAAACACAACTGAATGACTTTCACTTCACTTCCCTATACCTCTATTAATGCAATATCTTATCATAATCTATCAAATCATCATGCTATCTAGTTCTGAACAAAATACATCTGTAAAATTCTACAGTATGCTTAAATAAGAAAATTTAACTTCAGTTGTTTTCATTAGAGTTTTTACATTTCAAACTTTGACTTTAGGAAGATAAAAGCTTAAACCTGTTATAGATGGACACAGAGCAGGCTCCCAAAGGAAACTGTATACAGAATCATGGAAGACTTCAAACTCAGAACTGCGTAAGTAGGAGACATTAGGTGACTTGAATTGCCCCTTCATCTCCTAACATTAGTTTTCATTCTGATGGCCTAGCTCATCCCCCTTAATGGTTCCAAATCTTGGATGCAATGAATACTTTAACAATTTAAATATAGGCAAAAATAAGCTAAAACTCAAAATGCCAAGACACATAAATAATTAATGTGTAAGAAAAATGATTAAAATACTGTTATTGAAAGGTTCTTCTACAGAGAGGCTTTATCTATAATCAACAACTTGTGATTTTTAAAATTAGGATGATATTTAAACATTCAAGGCAAATGTCCAAATAAACTCATATTGTACTTGAGTGAATATTTTTATTTCATTTATAAGCAATTTAATTATAAATGAAGTTGCACACTGAGTTCTATGGCTCAAAATTTCTCCAAGAAGAGCATGACAAAATAGATGACTCTCAAGTAATACCTCATGATTCCTAGGTTTTCTAACTTTGTCTTATAAAAAATATAATCAATATTTTCTTATTAATTAGGACCTCTTCTTTTTCAATATTAATTCAGTAATATATCGGTAAGTAGCTGTGGGAGTAGTGCATGTTTTTCTTTCCAAATTATTGTATTCTGTTGACTCAAGAAATATGTATCTCAATCTAAATAAATCAGAGTAGAAAAGAATACTTTCCCCTACGTGGCAAACACTTGCTATCATGACTGAGTAAAACTGATAAAATGAGAAATTGAAGATACTAGCCATTTGATGACTTTGGAGAAATAAATGTTTAAAGGTTTTTCAGGCAATAAATATTTGAAAAAGTCTTTAAATAAAATGTGTGTAGAGCCAAACCACAAAACACAAGTATTTTTTTTTTCTAAATGGAATAAATGTGCTGATGAGCAAAAGTTCTATTTTCTGTATACAACCAAATAAATTGATTTCCAGTGTCATGATGTTTTAAGTGAAATATAGGAGGGAGTGCTCAAACACTTCAGTGCTGGAAATGTTTCTGTATAAAAGAAGATGATTGAAAACAGAAGACACAAATGAGTAGATTGCATGCAGCAAAGTGCTCCCAAAATATAGATAACACTGGCAGCCCAGAGTATAAGAACCCAAGTAAAACATTTGTGAGACCAGAATGGAAGGGGAAAAAAGCTAAAGATAAAAGCAGGGTCTCAAAACCTTGACCCACTCAGTATACAGTACTGTGTAAATAGAAATAAAGATGCATTTTGTTGTCTTTTGGACTCTGTTACCAGAAGCTTAATAAAAGACTAGGGCTATTTTTTACAATTCAAAGGGGAAAAAAACCACCTTTTAAAGATCTAAAGCAAACTTCCTTTGCAGAGTATCACAAAGACTCAATTTCAAGTACTATGTCTACAGAAATGAAATCCCAGAGAAATAATAGTAGAGACTACAGATAATATTGGGGCTTCCTAGGTGATGCTAGTGGTAAAGAACCCACCTGTCAATGCAGGAGATATAAGAGACTTGGGTTCAATCCCCAGGTCAGGAAGATCTCCTGGAGGAGGGCATGGCAACCCACTCAAGTATTGTTGCCTGGAGAATCCCATGGACAGAGGAGCCTGGGCGGCTACAGTCCATGGGGTCACAGTCAGTCAGATATGACTGAAGTGACTTACCACTCACAGATACTATAATGAATATGAAGAAATCAATATCAAATTCATGTTCATGCTTGCCTTCTATCAAAACTCTTATTTAAGAATTCTGTTTTATATATTTTAGTGGAAAAATAAAATAATATAAAAATAACCTCTCTCAAACATACAGTTATTAGGGCTCTTTAACTTCAGTTCATTCATTATTGACTGCCTTCATTTCAGGCCAAATACTCAAGCCACAATATCTGCCCTTGAATTCCACAGGTTAGGGAGAGAAACATAAAAAGGCATAGCACAGAATGATTATGGTGAAGGCATACTTGAAGTGGAAGGCAAGGCAAGATATTGACTTGGTTTGGTTTTGGGTTTTTTTTTTTTAATTAATTTATTGCTTTACAGAATTTTGTTGTTTTCTGTCAAACCTCAACATGAATCAGCCAGAGGTATACATATATCCCCTCCCTTGACTTGGGTTTTAAACACAGTGTTCCTAAGACACCTACATGTAGTGGTTAAATGTGTGGTATTTGGCACTGGTGGGTGTTTTGGAGTCAACAAATGATTCACTGGCATTCGAGCTGGAGTTTGCCTGTAGAAACTGGAAACATTGTGTTGGCTGAAAAGTTCATGTGGGTTTTATTATAGGATCTTACAGGCTATGTAAGCGGAAGCAATGGCTCAATCTAGAGCACAGAGGCAGGCAGGCCTGGCACTTTCAGATTATGGGCTCAGTGAGAGAGATACCTGAAGGTCCGGGGAGAAATAAGTCTGCAAAAGACCATCAGGTCATGATGTTAGAGAATTTCCTACTATCTTGGACTTCTTTGACTCACAGAATGCCTAACGAGCGTTTCGCAAAGCTGGAACAGTTCATATTTTGATGAAGTGTAAAATAACCTAATTGGATATTAGATGTTTCCCCAAGTTCTCTTTAGTCTACAGTGAATGATTTAATAGTCTTGCAGATCTAAAATGCTAAAAGAGAGATGAGACAATGAAACTAAGGAAGAAATGTCATAGATTTACTACCTAGAAAAACAATGATTTATATTTTTTAAGTTAAATCCAATCTGTTTTACTAGTAAGAGTAGAATATAGTTGTATTCTGTACTCTAGGAAATCCAAATGGGAAAAGAAAAAGTTTTTAAATAACTATTTTGCATGTAACTGTTTTTCTCCAAACACTTAAGGTAAATACTTCATGGCATAAAAGGCAAACTGAATTTTGGGGAAATATAAAAATAAGCATTGAGAAATAGACTTCTTCATCCCCACTTGTTTAGAAATGTAAACATATGTCACACGACATGTACACAGCCAACTACAAATAGACAGTCTATGTATGTCATGGTACTTTTAGTTCTGAGTTATGTAAACTCGCACATTCTCATCTGTACACACATAAAATTTCCCAACTCATAAGAATTCTCATCTTCTTACTCCTTCACTCACCACATACTCCTAAACTGTTTTATGTCTTAAATGTCACCCTCTGATGAAGCATTTCTAACTAGTGCCCTATATTTTCTTGTGAAGAAAAATGTATACTGTACTCTTTAAATTGGGACTTGAACATGGAAAACCACAGCAAACGGCACTGAAGTGGATAACTGTTCAAAGTGTGGAGGACCTGGTTATCATGTAGAGGAAATTAGACTTTATATTGTACCTAATAGCTAGCTACCTGAAGTCTTTAAACTATGGGTAACATTTGATTTATATTCTGTATCATAAAAGTAATTGGATTTGGATAGGTAGGAACAATGGGCAGAGAATCCAATTAAAAAGCCTTGGCAGTAGTCCACAGAAAAGGATCTCGTGCTCGTGTGTGGGTGCTCAGTCAAGTTCAACTCTTTGTGACCCTGTGGACAGTAGACTTCCTGTAACTTCCTCTATCCATGGGATTTTCCAAGCAAGAATACTGGAGTGGGCTGCCATTTCTTATTCCAGGGGATCTTTCTGAGCCAGGGATTGAACTCACATTTCCTGCATTGACAGGGGGATTCTTTACCACTGAATCACCTAGGAAGCCCTCATGATAACAGTAATGGAATAAAGCTAAATAATATATTTTATATATATATATATATATATATATATATATATATATATATATATATATATACACACACACACACACACACATACATATATATATAATAGGCCATGAGATGTAATGGGGTAAGAGCTAAAGTCCAAAGAACTGTTTCTAAGTCAGAATGAAAAGTTAGTGACTAACTAATAGAGGGCCAGATAAGAGATGGATTGATGTAAACTATAACAGATCATGTACTTTGGGATACTAACGATACAGCTGAAGTAGAGAACTTAGGCTTAGAAGTAGATTGGGAAAAAAAGGGAAAAAAGAGTTAGGTTTTCAACAGAAAAACAGTAAAGCACCTTAAAGATATGAAGGTGAAGCCATCTGACCCCTGCATATGTGAGTCTGAAACTCAGAAGAAAGATTTCAATGGAGTATATAGATTTGTGGCAGTTAACATTTAGTTAACATTTAATGGTATGGAAACATTTACTATGAAATAAGAATTAGTGAAAACATGAGGTCAAGGTTTATATCCCTGGGATAAGAACTAAGAAATAAAATAATTTTGAATTTCAAAAAGTTGAGATAACAAATGACTAGTGATGTATGGAGGATAATCAGAGGAATCAAAAAGGGAAAGAAAGGACAAATGAATGATGTAACTTTCAGGAAAGAGATTTGGCTCATAGCTCATACAGGAGCTAAGATACAAGGAAATATTTCTTTAAGAGAGCACTCATCTAAGCATGTTTCTGAGATCACTCATGAGAGCTGATGTGTGTGTACTAAGTTGCTTCAATTGTGTCTGACTGTTTGTGACCCAGTGGACTATCCCTGCCAGGCTCCTCTGTCCATGGGATTCTCCTGGCAAGAATGCTGGAGTGGGTTGCCATTTCCTCCTCCAGGGGATGGGAATTTTCCTGACCCAGGGAACGAACCCACATCTTTTAGGTCTCGGCTTTGGCAGCAGGCCTCTTTACCACTAGCACCACCTTGGAAGCCCATTGATCCCTTTTTGAGAATATATGAGCAATAGAGAAATTCACAAAGATGAAATCATTATATCATGACGAAGATATACAGTGTCTTCAAGGTATCTGATCTCGTCTTCCCCAGAGTGTATGTTCTCAGTTGGTCCTTCGGTCATGCCACCTTACTGCTAAAAGTCTTTCACATCAATGAGTATTTTCACGTAATAACTTAATTAATATCACTTCTATAGATGTCATATAAATTGTGATTTTATAGATAAAAATAACTGTTAGCCTCTGGAGATTGATCAAAATTTTAAAAAAAGAATAGAACAATTATATAGAATATTACTGTTTCCTCTACCCATTTGGAAGCAGCTTGCAAGCAGTTTCAGTTGATTATTCAGATATATCAAAGCCATGTGTTCACTGATAATTCTGAAGTTATTTGGTTTTGGGTATGCTTCCAGCTAGCAAAATATATCCAATAATTTTATAACACTTCACAGTAATATCTTGATCATAGTTTATTTGAACACTTATGATAAGATGCTCCTGTACACATTTGTTATTTGTGGAATAATAAAGTGTCATTATGTGTACATAAATATTATATAACCACTGTGGGAAGACTATTGGTACACAAAATTCTATTTGGATGATATTCTGTACATAGAAGATGCTATACTCTTATTTTTTTTTAAACTGAAAAGCTACAAGAGTAAACACAGTCAGCTCACAGAAGCTGTAATGTTTAAGTTAATTGATATCATTTCCATGTAGAGATGTTCAAATGAAAAAGCAGCAAATCTAGTACAAGCTATTAAACCAGCTATTCTGTTACAGCAACAGCTACTATTTATTTTGTTTTTGCTTCATGGCAGGTACAATTAATATTGTCTTACACATAGATTTATAAAATTTTCTCCATGGGTAGTCCCATTAGAGAAAATGTTTGCACTCAAATACCCACAGAGATTCTTTTAATATTTGTTAATATAGAACATTTCAGGAAAAAAAAAACACCTTAATGTACATGTACTAAATTAATTAACAGTAGAGTGACTTCAATAATTAAACTTTCAAAGAAAGTATGAAACCTGCATTAACAATGATTTTCATGAAGCATTATGCCTTCTCCTTTTGTTTCTTGGGTCTAGCGGTGCTCTAAATATGAGACTTGCCACAAATGTTCATCTATTTAGCTATGTGTACTCTTTCTTTTAAGTTCTGAGGATGCTGTTGTGAAAAGAGAAAACTTCTCTCCTGGGGACTTCCTTTATGGCTCAGACAATAGACTATGCTTGAAATGTGGGAAATCCAGGCTTGATCGCTGGGTCAAGAAGATTTCCCTGGAGAATGGAATGGCTACCCACTCCAGTATTCTTGCCTGGAGAATTCTACGAACAGAGGAGCCTTGCAGGCTATAGTCCACGGGGTTGCAAAAAATCAGACATTACTAAGTGTCTTTCACTCACTTGTGGACTCGCAAGGAAAACAGTAGACATATGAACGCCTAAATACATGATGATTTTTTCAGTGTTAATTTGCATAGAAGAAATAAAGCAAGAAGAACAGAAAAGAAGCAGCCTTAGCTAGATTGGAATGACCACCAAATATTTCATGAACAGGTGATGTTTTGGCAGACATCTGATGAGAAACAGCCAGATATGTTAAGACCACGGGAGAAGGGTGCACGTTCAGGCATAACCCTGATTATAAAGACTAAGCTATGAAGAAGTTTGATGAACGTAAGTAATGGAAAGAAATTCAATGATTTGAATATGTTGAGTGAGGGAGTGATTAGTTGGTGAAACGAAGGACAAATGGCATTGGATCTTGTAGGCCTTGATGAGGAGTTTGGATTTTATTTTAAATGCAGAGCAAAGGTACTTGAATATTTGCAGCAGCAGGATGGTCTAATATGCTTTACAAATAAAACAATTTAACATTATGTGTTGGGCAAATGGAAGAGGAGAAAGTATAGAAACCAAAATTGCTATTAGAAGCATATTGCAAGGTACTAGAATTCAGTTGAAATGGAAGGAATGGAAAGAAAAAGAAATAGTGGAAATATATATATTGTTGGAGATCAGAAGATAAGTCCCTTAAATTAATTCTATTTCATGCCTCTAAATTTTAACTTTGAGAAACATGACTATTCTCTTAACCCTTACAAAATTTCAAAAACATTTCTTTTTTGTTGTTGTTAACAAAAGACTGAAGAAATAAAAATCCCTAACTACTATCTAACTTGAAGCCCTTCTATTACAATTATTATGCCTATTTTTCATTTTTTTCCTGTTAATGAAAAGGGAAACAGCTGTTTACCATCATCCATACATTCTTTTTATAAACTTCAAATCTATTATTAAGCAATCCTTAAGCTTGTGATGCCTCATTGAAGTGAAGCATCCAGATTGATTATTTGAAGCCAAGAGCACTTGTCTATGACTTAGTAATTTTAATGACAAAAATAACCTGGCAATCATCCATTATCAAACCAAAATAATGAAGACCATTTTATGGAAGCAATTGAATCAGTAAAATATACCAGCAAACAACGTGAAAATTTTTAGAAATTCGGCTAATAAAGCCATTACAATGTGTGACAGTTGACAAGAGAAAATATACGTGTGTTTGCAAAATTAATGTTTGTAATAGTCTTTTCTGGAAAGTAGGGTAACAATCCAAAACAGTGTCTCTGGATCCAGAGTCATAACAGGGGAGTTCAGATAAGTGAACAGGGGAAAACAAAACAGTGTGGTGAGAATTCCAGATGGTGGGGAGAATAGGGATTATGGATTATCTGTGGATTGAAGGCAAAAGGAGAAGGGCAGCAGAGGATGAGATGGTTAAATAGCATCACTGACTCAACGGACATGAGTTGAGCTAACTCCAGGAGATAGTAGAGGACAGAGGACCCTGGTGTGCTGCAGTCGATGGGGTTGCAAAGAGTCAGACATGACTTAGTAATGGAACAGCAACAATTCTCTGTGGAAATAGGAGGGATCTGGTTAGTGGTGAGCCTAAGGTGAGATCCAAAGGAGTAGAATGATCAAGAAAGAGAGAAGGAGAGAAGGAGACTGGAAGTAGAATGTACACAAGGAAATAGTAGCTGCACAAGCCTGCCAAGAGTGTGGTAAATGGCCTGAAGGGGAAAAGACTGAAGTCAAAGAAACTGGCTAAAATTTGTAGCCACAAATTATACATCTATACACATATTTAAATGTAGTCATCTTACTTGTGACCCTCTTTGCCTCAGATGATAAAGAATCTGCCTGCAATGTAGGAGACCCAAGTTCGATCTCTGGGTTGGGAAGATCCCCTGGAGAAGGAAATGGTAACCCACTCCAGTATTCTTGCCTGGATAATCCCATGGACAGAGGAGCCTGGTGGGCTACAGTCCATGGGGTCACAAAGAGTGGGACATGACTGAACAACTAACATATTATATAGTAGATGGAGCGGAGAGGAGAAGGCATCCTCTGCCTAATCCTGGCATTAAATATAAATGCCCCTTATTGTCTTGCCTTTTTTTTTCCCCCCTATTTCAGTTACAGAGGATAATCTCTATCAGAAAACACTGGGTTTGAAATTAGAACTTTCTTGATGAAGAAGCAAATCTGAATCTAAGGTAAGGTACCTAGTACTGTTTTTTAATGTCCTTTGTAGTATATATTCTTAAAAAAAAAACATATATATATATATACACATATATATTTTTTATTTGGCTGGGCCACGTCTTAGTTTCTACATGCAAGACCATTTTTAGTTGCAGCATGCAGCATGTAGGATCTTTAGTTGAGGAATGTGAGATTTAGTTCCCAGATTAGGCATTGAACCTAGTCTCCCTGCATTGGGAATGTGGAGTCTCAATCACTGGACTGCCAGGGAAATCCCTATATATTCTTTAGGTCAAT
Source organism: Okapia johnstoni (assembly GCA_024291935.2). Lineage (NCBI taxonomy): Eukaryota > Metazoa > Chordata > Mammalia > Artiodactyla > Giraffidae > Okapia > Okapia johnstoni. The sequence continues at coordinate 89,791,141 of CM044313.1, read as the reverse complement.
TAATTTTTACTCATTGCAACTTTATGGTTACTTGCTTCATTCAGAAAATATTTAATGTATGACAAATCTGAAATCAAAGTTTCCTAGTACAGTTTTCTAATATTGTTCATCATAGTTACTTGTTCATCCTATTGTTGCATTTACTAGTTTTTATGTGAAATATCATATGCTAATGTGTGTTTGGTGTTTTTAATATCATATGAGTTCCCTATATTGATAAGGTCAAAGAGAACTTGTTAGCTGTAAGTGCATTGTTGAACTTTATGTTGATAATACATGAAAATTCTGAGAATCTCATTTAAAATCTTAAATGCTGCAGTTTAAGTTTTGTACTAGGATTTTTTTCCTAGTCATTTTACTCTTTTAAAACAGTGAAGAAAATAATGCATTCTTATATAAAATTTTGAAGGTGGAAAAGCACAGAAATGTAGAAGTAATACTTTGAAATATCACCAAGAACATTTGATTTGCAAATATTGACCTGATTCTTAATTACCCATCATTAATGCTGCTAAGTAGGTTAACTGCTCTCAACCTCAGCTTCTCCATTTATAATTTGGGGAAATATTGGTACCAATTTAGAGCTGTGGTATTGATGACTGAAAGGTGCTAAAGGAAATTCTTTTTATGAATTACAGGTCAGCAAATATTTTATTCCATTATAATTCCAATATATATAATGTATCTTATTCATAGAAATTATTTTTCTTTTACTATTAAATAATTTGTAGGTCATTGGCTTTGAGAATATCCATGATTTGTTAATATCATTGAAGTTTAAAGAAAAATAAAACCTTCAAATTCTGTTGTGATTATTAAACTGAAGATATGTATTAAATATACTTTTCCTGGCACTTTGAGATATTTTCTAAACATTCTTAATTTATGTATATTAATACATATTATTTTACTTAAATAAAATTGCATCATTTAAATTATTGTATTATCTTTAGGAGGATGGACTTATTCCTTATTATCTTAATTGAAGCTGGAATAAATTAAAATACATTCCAAATCTAATTTTAACATAACAATGGGAAGAATAATAGCCTCTAAGTCTGGCAGGCTTCCCAGGGAGTCTCCAATAGTAAAGAATCTGCCCGCAATGTAGGAGACCCAGGTTCAATCCCTGGGTCAGGAAGATCTCTTGGAGAAGGAAATGGAAACCCACTCCAGTATTCTTGCCTAGAGAATCCTGTGGACAGAGGAGCCTGGTGGGCTGCTGTCCATAGGATCGCACAGAGTCGGACACGACTGAAGTGACAGCGTGCATGCATACATTGAATATCTAAAATATTATTTCTGGACATCCGTTAGCTACATGAAAAAGAAAGAATAGTTCATGTGACATATTTTGTTATCTAAATCATGATTTACCTTCCATATTATATTTATTACTCTGAAAAGAGTTCTTAATATATAAAAGTGAAATCATGAGAATCATAAGGAAAGCTCAGGCCATCATTAAGTTTTCCATTTCTTTGAAATTGTTTCTTTTAGTTTTGCATTTCTTATTCATCTAGCTGTTTTCCTATATTCACCCCCTGCTTCCTCCATGTAAATGTGCACTTACCTGGATAGCAGCATTTGACTGAGAATTGGTTAATGACATGAAAACAAAAGGCGATACTTACAAGTTTAGGGTCCTATTTCTTAAAAGCAGGGAAGCCTCTTTCCTTCCTGGAGGTAATATCCCCTCATGAACCATATGTAACTTTTATTCCCCCTGCAGTTGTGAGGGTAGGACCAGGAGTCACAGAGAAAAACTGTATTGAAGATGAAGATGACCCACTAACATTCCTGAAGCCCTGTTCTATGAGCAGTTACATGTGAGCCTATATGCTATTTAAATCTTTGGATCAGCTACATAAAAGGTAGTATGTATCCTGCTTAAATGTTTGGGGTTTCTTTGTTACACCAGCTTAGAGGGATATCAAAGTTGGTTAAGAAAAACATAACCCCTGGTCTCCAGGATTAGATAATTATTAATTTTTTACTAAAGATAATATCCTTTCACAGTCTGATAGAAATTGGTAATGATTAGTTACATGTACTATAAAAGTTTATGTGATTATCCAGTTAATTTCTGATTAGTCATTTCTCCATATTAGGATATAGATTCTATAATTGACTCATTTGAAAAAATAAAAAATTGTTAACACACATCAATACACTTATATTTCTGTTACCTTTCTTTCAAATACTTCACGTGTCTTTTTAAAGTCTACAGCAATGAACAACCAACTATTAAAATGGGTAATTCATTGGTAACTCTTTTGATAATCCTTAGTGACCTTGGATTTTCAGCTTTGTCAACCTCTCAGTAACCACTTATAAAAGTTAGATGAAAGAATTGGTCCCTCAAGAAATCCCTTAAATGAAGTAAATTTTAAAACCTTTTCATGCATTACACTGCCAATCACTGTGGCTAGTCCCATTCAAGCTCCATAATTAGTATTCCATGGTAGGGATTCCCACCTGTACCATGTTGTACAACATCCTGAAGTGAAGAGGGGTGTAGGAAAGAACGGCTCCCCGCAGACCTCTACATGACAGAATGTGTGAATCAATTTTAATTAATTCTGCCTCTTTAAATCTGCCTGCTCTTTAGGAAAGATCGCTATCTGCCTCAGACACTGTGGCAAGATAATTAACAGAAGCCCTGCTGGAGACTGATAACATAGGCAGCAGCTGATACCTGCTACACAAACTCCCTGGCATCCAGGTACCATAGAACTATGAGAGGAAAGGACAGGAGTGGAGCTCAGCACTAACTGTGCTAAATAAGCGCAACATTAACAGTGCACATTATAGGGTGCTATTTATCTAGCGTGTAACAGAAGTAAACCAAATTACTTCTAAAACACTGTCGCTGTTCTGGCAAATATCTTAGACCATTCTGTAAGAGTATCTCTAAATAGAACCACCCACAGTTTCTATCAGAAGCAGCAGTGTGTGCATGATACCCTGCATCCCAACTGGCAGAAAGTAAATAATTATACAAAAATTATACCCAAAAGAAAAAACTAGAAAGCAGTAAATTACAAAAGTCAAGATTAAACATTATACGGACGTCTCTAACATCCATTTATCATACAGTTTGTGTTTGGCAGAGCCTGTCCTCTTTTTCTTATAAAAGTAAGAATTCCCTTATTAGGAATAATTGAATAGTATTAAGCAAGCCTTGTGTTGAGCTTCCTGGTGGTACAGATGTTAAAGAATCTGCCTGCAATTCAGGAAAGACTTGGGTTTCATCCCTAGCGTGGGAAGGTCTCCTGGAGGAGGAAATGGCAATCCACTTCAGTATTCTTGCCTGGAGAATCCCATGGATAGAGGAGCCTGGTGGAATATGGTCCGTGGGGTTTCAAAGACTCAGACATGACTCAAGAGTTGGAGATGACTAAGTGACTAAGTACACACATACAAGCAAGGCTGGTGTACTTTGTTTGTTTTAACAATACTAGAACCTGACATCATCTTTTTTAGTTCCAAGATTTGTTCATCCATTCAATGACAATGTTCACAGTTACAACAGCCTAATATTTATTTATCTATTTACTTACAGTGGTCAATGGAGAGGTCACAATATTTTATACTAATGTATACAGTGAGATGGGAGAAGGCAATGGCAACCCACTCCAGTCCTCTTGCCTGGAAAATCCCACGGATGCAGGAGCCTGGTAGGCTGCACTCCATGGGGTCGCTAGGAGTCAGACACAACTGAGCGACTTCACTTTCACTTTTCACTTTCATGCCTTGGAGAAGGAAACGGCAACCTACTCCAGTACTCTTGCCTGGAGAATCCCAGGGAGGGGGGAGCCTGGTGGGCGGCCATCTCTGGGGTCGCATAGAGTCGGACACGACTGAAGAGACTTAGCAGCAGCAGCAGCAGCAGCATACAGTGAGATTTTGAAGGAGGAAGTGACAACTCATGGTAGTATTCTTTCCTGGATAATCTCATGGACAGAGAAGCCTGGTGGGTTTCAGTCCACAAGGTCACAAAGTGTCAGATCTGACTAAGCATGAACACACACACTGAGGGTGATGGAGAAAAGAACCATCTCTATCTTCAATACGATTCCAAGAGTCACTCTTCATTAAGAAACATAACATTCTCTAGTTAATCCCAGTTTTTCACTTCCAATAATGTTCTATCATACATCCTCTAAGGAGTCATATTTAGAGTTTATATTCTATATTTTTATTATCTATTGAGAAAATAAGAGGATTTTAAAAGTGTATAAGATCTGTTTTGCATAAGGAAATAAGTAAACTCAGGCTCAGAGAGTTCAAAACACTTAACTAAGTCATGGAGTTAATGAGGGTGGAATTAGACTTGGCAATCTGGGCTTCTAACTTGTGATCCAGCATGTATTTCAGTAGCAAGACTGCTTTGCAATTTCAGAATAAAAACACTTAAGTTGATTTCAAAGAGGTCACCACAAATGGACTCTTTCTTCAAAAACCTTACTTTATTCTTCCCATTTTCTTCAATCTCTAGTTTGCACATACACACTTTAAAACTGAAATGACACTTTCCTGTGCCAGTTCTAAACAATTCTAAGAAGATGTTTTACCCTGTTTTTGCATAAAAAAAAAAACACTATGAATAAACAATATGAAAAAAATTGCTGCTTGCCCCAGGAAATCTGTTTTTTTGAAGACTTAAAAGTAACTGAAATAGCATACTTATCAATCAGTGCTTGCCTCAATGCCCTTTCCTATTTTCCTTCATTCATTAAGAGCCGTCATGCTATAAATGATACCCAATCTAAACTGTCCCTTGAATTGTAAGACTGGACTTAAATTCACCCAGGTAAACAAATTATTTTTGTTGTTCTTTTTAAATTTTTATTTATTTTAATTGGAGGATTACTACTATATGTATTGTAATGGTTTTTGCCATACTTCAATATGAACTGGCCATAGGTATATATATGTCCCCTCCATCTTGAACCCCCTTCATCCCTCCCACCTTATACTCCAGAAAACCAGAATTGAGAAAAGACACATGTACCCCAATGTTCTTGGCAGCACTATTTACAATAGCCAGGATATGGAAGCAACCTAGATGTCCATCAGCAGATGAATGAATAAGTTGTGGCACATATGCACAATGGAATGTTACTCAGCTATAAAAAGGAATGCATTTGAGTTTGTTCTAATGAAGTGGATGAACCTGGAGCCTATTATACAGAGTGAAGAATGTCAGAATTAGTAAGAAATTATTTTTAATGAAACTATGTATATCTGTCCCTGATATCTCCTTTCTGAGATGCCCTTAAAGTTCTGTCACGATGCTGTTACCACTTGTGTTACTCAAGTTCTCAGGAGAAGCAGAACCAACAGGATGTGTCTTTATATAGAGAGCTTTATCTTAAAAATTGACAGCTGGCAAGTCTGAAATCTTCAGGATGGGCTGGAAACCCAGAAAATAAATGATGATGCATTTCTTGTGCTGGCAGAATCCCCCTTCCTTGGAGAAGATCAGCCTTCTTCTTAAGGTCTTCATTTTTCTTCAGGTCTTAATGAGGCCTACTTACATTATGGAGCACGATTGGTTTGTTCAAAGTCTATGGATTTAAATGTTGATTTCATAAAGAATATCCTTACAACAGCATCCAGAATTATTTTTAAGACATATCTGTGTAGTAGGGCTAGCCAAATGGACACATACATTTAACATCAGATATCTTATACCAGCAAATTAAATAAAAATTTTGCTTGACTGACATTTTTTTCTAGGGGTCTGAGAAATTGTCCACTGTAAACAGCTGGCACACTGCTTATAAGCGAGGTGTATGTGTGTGCACGTGTGCTCAGTCACTCAGTCATATCTGATCTTTGTGACCCCATGGACTATAACTTGCCAGGTTCCTCTATCCATGGAATTTTCCAGGCAAAAATATAAAAATGGGTTGTATTTCTTTTCCAGGGAATTCCATTTCCTTCTCCAGGGAATCTTCCCAACCCAGGGATTGAACCCACATCTCTTGCATCTCCTGCATTGGCAGGTGGGTACTTTACCACAAATGCCAACTGGGAAGCCCCAAAACAATGAAAATAGAAAATACTCAATAGATAATTGAAAAATAGATGAATGAAAGAATAAATCAAGTCAGGTATTATGGAATATTATTTTCAGAGAAGGAAATTACGTTTAAAATGACCTCATTATTTAAACATATGTACTGTTTAAATACTGAAATTCTCCTGCATTACAGTAATTGAAATTCAATATCAACAATACATAATTAGAGCACAACCTCTTATGTGTAACACAAATATCCAGACCCACAACACACATACAAACATCATTCACTACTTTTTTATGGTTAACAATAATTGTGTTCCTATGGGAAATTAAATCTTAAAAATCTCTTTTGATTATTCATGCAAGTATCAGTTGCTTTAGTGATATGCTTTGCATTCTTACATTGTTTCATAAATAGGGCTCAAACATTTTTTTATACCTCATATATAACTGTCTTTTTGTCATACTTCACCTTAATATGTGCTTTCCAGGTGGCGCTAGTGTAAAGAAACTATCTGTCATTTTAAATGACATTTTAAAGGTTACAAACTTACACTCATATTGACAGGTCTCCATCTCAAAAAACCCCAGGTAACAAAGATAACTAGCATCAAATTGATGTTCCCTTGTTCATGATGATTCAAGAAGTAGTAGTCTTCCTGATTTATAGCCTTCATATTGAAAATGTTTTAATTATACTATCCCTTAAATCTTTACAAAAACCTGTTAAAATGATCTAACTTTTTGTATTTCAGCAAAAAATGGAAACTGCCTGGGGAAGGGGGTACCTAAATCTACTTGTATGAAGCGCATGTGTCCTGCAGCATGCCACCTTGGACTATGTGATTACAAAAGAATGACTAACCACAATATTAAGTGCTATGTAAATGTTTGTCAAACTGAACTAAACTTTTGTAGAAACATTTTAAAAGGCTCACTGTACTGAAACCTTCTAGACTTTTGACTACATGAGAAAATATTTTTCTGTGTTCATCCTTCTAATCTAAGCATTAAGAAATGTTCAAGAGGCTTATGATAAGGATATGAACTATAGTAACTTTGTGTCTTATCTCTCAAATCTCCTATGAATGCACTACAGCAATACGTGAACCGTGAACTTCCAGATGTTCAAGCTGGTTTTAGAAAAGGCAGAGGGACCAGAGATCAAATTGCCAATATCCACTGGATCATCAAAAAAGCAAGAGAGTTCCAGAAAAACATCTATTTCTGCTTTATTGACTACGCCAAAGCCTTTGACTGTGTGGATCACAATAAACTGTGGAAAATTCTGAAAGAGATGGGAATACCATACCATCTGACCTGTCTCTTGAGAAACCTGTATGCAGGTCAGGAAGCAACAGTTAGAACTGGACATGGAACAACAGACTGATTCCAAATAGGAAAAGGAGTACGTCAAGGCTGTATATCGTCACCCTGCTTATTTAACTTGTATGCACAGTACATCATGAGAAACTCTGGGCTGAGGAAGCACAAGCTGGAATCAAGATTGCTGGGAGAAATATCAGTAACCTCAGATATGCAGATGACACCACCGTTATGGCAGAAAGTGAAGAAGAACTAAAGAGCCTCTTGATGAAGGTGAAAGAGGAGAGTGAAAAACTTGGCTTAAAGCTCAATGTTCAGAAAACTAAGATCACGGCATCTGGTCCCATCACCTCAGGGGAAATAGATGGGGAAACAATGCAAACAGTGTCAGACTTTATTTTTTTGGGCTCCAAAATCACTGCTGATGGTGATTGCAGCCATGAAATTGAAAGACACTTACTCCTTGGAAGGCAGGTTATGACCAACCTAGATAGTATATTGAAAAGCAGAGACATTACTCTGCCAACAAAAGTATGTCTAGTCAAGGCTATGGTTTTTCCAGTGGTCATGTATGGATGTGAGAGTTGAACGGTGAAGAAAGCTGAGCACCGCAGAATTGATGCTTTTGCACTGTGGTGTTGGAGAAGACTCTTGAGAGTCCCTTGGACTGCAAGAAGATCCAACCAGTCCATCCTAAAGGAGATGAGTCCTGGGTGTTCATTGGAAGGACTGATGTTGAAGCTGAAACTCCAATACTTTGGCCACCTCATGCGAAGAGTTGACTCATTGGAAAAGACCCTAATGCTGGGTAGGATTGGGGGCAGAAGAAGGGGATGACAGAGGATGAGATGGTTGGATGGCATCACTGACTCGATGGACATGGGTTTGGGTAGACTCCAGGAGTTTGTGATGGACAGAGAGGCCTGGCGTGCTGCGATTCATGGGGTCACAAAGAGTCGAACACGACTGAGTGACTGAACTGAACTGAACTGAACTGAACTGAGGCCTTGGTATTTATGCCCAACACGAGACACCCATGAAAACTAATAATTATTTTACTTTTTGATTCAGGAAATTCTTTAAATCAATTTTTGTGTACCAAGAGTTAGCTCATCTGGGAAAGCAACTGTTCTATCAGAAAAAATGATCTTTAGTTGGTCACTAAAAAGGTCTTAAATGTCTTATTTAAAGGTCATTAATGGTCTTATTCCTCTTGCTGAATTCATAGTTAACTCCAAAGAAAATTTTTAATAAATAATGAAATGTAGGTATTCCCCATCAAGCTGTTTAATTACAAATAATAATCTGTGTATAACTTATTGTACCTTAATAATTATAACTTAACTTCTACAGAATTTCAGATTTACAACTTTTCAAATACACACACACACACACACATGCATAATTCAGCCTTAAAAATGAAATTGTTCCAGGTTATACGCTTAGTAAGAAGACTGATAAAATCAATCATATTTTACTTGAAAATCCAGCCTATGCTTTAATACTAATTATATGTGTGTGTTCACACCTGCACATTTGTACATATGTGTTTAAGTCTAGTCAAAGCTATAACTTTTCCAGTAGTCATGTATGGATGTGAGAGTTGGACTATAAAGAAATCTGAATGCTGAAGAATTAATGCTTCTTGAACTGTGGTGTTGGAGAAGACTCTTGAGAGTCCCTTGGACTGCAAGGAGATCCAACCAGATCATCCTAAAGGAAATCAGTCCTGAATATTCATTGGAAGGACTGATGCTGAAGCTAAAACTCCAATACTTGGGCCACCTGATGTGAAGAACTGACTCATTTGAAAAGACTTTGACGCTGGGAAAGATTGAAAGCAGGCAAAGTAGGGGATGACAGAGGATGAAATGGTTAGATGACATCACCAACTTGATGGACATGAGTTTGAGCAAGCTCTGGGAGTTGGTGATGGACAGGCAAACCTGGCGTGCTGCAGTCCACAGGTTTCAAAAAGTTGGACATGACTGAGCGACTGAACTGATCTTTGATATGTGGATTTAGATGAAGTCAGCTTTTTAAAGTACATGGTTCTTATGTAGAAAGAGTAGTAATAATAATATTGAGAGATTCTTACTAACTGATCTTCACTTAAGAAAAAGAAAAATCAGTTCTATCACAGAGATATTTTGACTTTTATATTTGTGTTCCAGGCAGTAGCTCTTAAAAAAAAAAATAGTATTACATCATTGTGCTTTAAAGCTTGTTTTTAAATAAACAGCATAATAGAATAGCATTATTTATTTTAAAAACACTAATGAATCATTATTTTATGTTAAAAAATTAGACATTCGTTACTCTCAATGATTTACACTCCAATATAATATACTGAGTGGGGCAGAAAGTTGTACTACCACCTTTTTATCAAGAGAACCATTTATAACCTTGAGATCTGAGCTGAGACCACTTGAATCCACATCACTTAATGATCAGGACTGAGAACTGAAAAGGATTCCCTGGTGTATCAGATGGTCAAGAATCTCTCTACAATGAAAGAGACCTGGGTTCAATCCCTGGGTCAGGAATATTCCCTGGAGAAAGGAATGGCAACCCACTCTAGTATTCTTGCCTGGAGAATCCCATGGACAGAAGAACCTGGAGGGCTAGAGGCCATGGGGTCACAAAGAGTCAAATATGACTGAGAAACTAAAATAGAACATCATCTATGCTACACTGATAATTGTTTTGTCTAGGACATTCTTTCACAGGAAGATAAGGGTGTAAACTAGTAATTTTACTCTTTGCTCCAGGTACTTCCTATAAACATATTTATCTGGACAAAGAGTTTATTCGTCTGGGCAAACAAGTCTTTATCAGAGTATTAGTTATCTTACATGAGTAAGCAATTTGATTTTCAAGCAACCATTTAGTTCTCATGACTTCTTTGGAGATCAACCCCTTCTCCTGCACACCAATTCTAAACTACGGTGTTACAACCTGCTCATTTTCAACCACTGCCCTGCATGAAAATATCCTCTTTAAACCAATTAAGCCCAGTTCCCCGAACACTAAAAACACATAACACTAAATATCTATGTTTACATCTATACATTTAAGGCACTGATAAAAATCTTCACATCTACCTTCATTCTACCTAGAATCTATCTTGATTCTATCAAGAATCTTGATATTCTACCTCACTGCCGTTAAGTCTAATACTCCATGCTAACTTGTGTGTGTGTGTGTGTGTGTGTGTGTGTGTGGTCTTTTCAAAAGTCAAGAACTGCCAACCTACTAGCTGGCTTTTTATCTGCATTGCAATCTAACAATCTAAGTGTCTTCATAAATGTGCTGAATAATTGAACATTCTTATATCCTGTTTGTCTCTTAAAAAAGGACAAGCATCTGAGAACCACTTTTGTAAGACTTCATCTTCCCTTATCTATAAAATAATAAAAAGCTGCCTTATGTTTTATTTATCTCAGTGGGAAAGCATATTTCTATGTGATGTGTTTTCCTTTAGTTCAAATAACACAAACGATCAGAAGCTATCTGTATCAAAATACAAAGGGAAGCACTTTTTTATCTTCCTGTTTAGATTATGATACTAACTTGTGAAATAATATGAAAGAAGAGCTATGATATGCTCACAATTTAAATGTAAATGTAACTGAATATACTTAAGTAATTAAACATGGTCAATTTCATTAAAAATGTAAAAGGTATGAATGTAAATTTCTATAGACATGAAAAATGAAATGTACCAATGGTTCTTGCACATGAGTTTCATAGACTTTTCTACTTGAACCTCTGAAAATTTGCTAAGTCAATTCAGTTTCTCCTTTAGCAACCTGTTCAGTCTTTTGGTCTATCATCAATAATAGGAAGAGTATAAAACTTAAAAGATGGACCCACATGCCATTTCTCCCACTGTGCCGTAAGAATGGTAAGCTACTGGCTAAAGATGTCTCAAATTTAGGTAAAACTTGATTGTTTTCGTTCTGATCATTGAGTGAATTTTCCTTTCTAAAATTTAGCTATGTTTATTCTATCAAGTGGAATTAACTCTACTTAAATAATATAATATTTTAGAACCACAAAGAACACACAGTCTTGGGAAGTGAACAATAATACAGATACAGAAATCCAACCAATTTCCTTTTGCATCAATTAGCTAACTAAAGTCTATATTTTTTTTATCTCAGGTTCCTTTGATTCTTTTTCTCTATGGCTTACAGAAATGTGTAAGGCATTTTTATATTGTGTAAAAAGCTGAGATAATATGAGCTTGACAAATTTACATAAGAAACCTAATAAAAGTTTAGCATGTACATACATACAGTATCATTGTTCACATTTAACTTTGAAATAATTTGATTTTGCTGAAAGGTCGAAAGGAATCCTTAACAAATTCTATACATTCTCTATCCAGATTCTTATATTGTCAACATTTTGCCTCACTTACTTTGTTATTTATGCTCTAACATCCAATGTATGTTTTAATAAACAGTTATGAGTAAATGGCAGATATTTTGAGCCTGTTCTTCTAAATTCTTTAGCTTCACTTCTGCTGGAGAATCACTGCATAGTCAGTATACAGGAATAAATTTTTCATCAATAATTACCAAATCCAATCTGTACTGATATCCTACTATTGTCCTTTATATGTATTTATGAGTGTGTGTATGTGTTTTTCCTCCTTTGCTATTATGGTTATATAAATACATGAAGGAAGGAAGGAAGAAAGGAATGAAGGAAAATAGAGGGAGGAAAGGAGGAAGTAAGGGAAAAAAATGTGGGAAAGAAAGAGGCAAAACTTTTTCCTTATAGCAGACTTCTAATAAATGTAGAATGAATTGTCAAAATGGACCATGAAATTAGAGGGTAAAGGTATAATGAAGAATATGACACTATATAATCTCGAAGATTATCCCCCAAATTACTTTTTACATATGAAGGGAAATATTGACTCTACACTGGAAAAAAAAAAAAAGACAAGTATCATCTTAATCATCTTAATGAAGGCTCAAAGTGAACCTCAACACTAATGGGACACATTATTATCACTTCCCTTTTGATATGATACCCTGAGAAGGGTATGACATCACCTTCATGGTGCTGTGCTTAGTCGCTCAGTAGTGTCCAACTCTTTGTGATGCCATGGACTGTAGCCTGCCAGGCACTCTGTCCATGGGAATTCTCCAGACAAGAATACAGGACTTGGTTGACATGCCCTCCTCCAGGGAATCTTCCCAATCCAGGGACTGAACCCAACCCAGGTCTCCTGCATTGCAGGTGGATTCTTTATCATCTGAGCCATGAGAAGAGCATGCCACCACTTCCATGGTATTCTTGCCTAAAATGACTAACCTGAATGCAGTCATGAAGATATATCTGGAAAAGTCTAACTATGGGTTGGAAAAATAATGGCAACCCCCTCCAGTACTCTTTCCTGAAAAATCTAATGGATAGCAGAGCCTGATGGCTATAGTCCAGTGGGGTCACAAAACGTCCAACATGACTGAGTGACTGAACATGAGCACATTGTTACCTGCCAAGTTGTGCCTGACTTTTGTGACCCCATGGACTGCACCACACCAGGTTCCTCTGTTCTCCACTCTCTCTCAGAGTTTGCTCAAATTCATGTCGATTGAGTCCATGATACCATCCCACCATCTCATCCTCTGCTTCCCCCTTCTCCTTTTGCCCTCAATCTTTCCCAGCATCAGGTTCTTTTCCAATGAGTCAGCTCATCACATCAGGTGGTCAAAGTACCAGAGATTTCAGCTTCAGCATGAATCCTTCCAATGAATATTTTGGGTTGATTTCATTCTATCAAATACAGCCTATACTCTTCACAAATAGTAAGATCATGAAAGAAAGTCTGAGAGATTGTTACAGATTAAAGGACGTTCAAAATATATAACAATGATATGCACTGAATCCTAGAATGGGGGGCTACTGTGTATTTTATATGCATATAATTAATAAAAATGACACATGTAGTTGTCTTTTTCCTTAAATCAAATAAAAGAACACACTATTATGAAAACAACGCATTTCAAGATCCCATGACAATCAAACTTGAATTAAAGAAAATATTCACTTTATTCTTATTTCTGTGATTTAGGACAAAATACAAGCATCAGAGAATACTATGAAATAAGGCCTATCTCTGTGCACCTAATCGCTGAGTCTAAGACTGTTCCCTGTTCATCATTATTAAAGAAAGTTCACACCCAAAATGCACACCTTTAGAAACTGAAGCAGCTGAATGACACTAATGATATGCCAAGGAGTAAATTTTAAAATATCTACTGAATACAGAATATAAATATGATTGCAGGGCAAGGGAGAATGATATGTCTAGTCTATCATAGTAATTAATTATGTAAGAAAGCCTTTACTGATACAGATCTACTGAAGTGAGTCTATCCCCTGGGTGAATAGGAGAGCTCACTGTTTTTTTGGCCAGCATAATTCACAGATTTGCAGAAGACTGTGAGAGACCTAGAATCCCATGTGACATGAGTTAGTGACTGTTACCAGTAACTTCTAGAGTTAATCATTTTCACAAGTTAAAGTACAGGAAACTTGTCAGCAAGAGTATTTTTTTACCAAATAGTCAGCTAGACTATTTTCACTGCCATTTAAATACTCCAGAGTTTCAAAAACAGCTTGATTTTTACCTTGGGTATATGTGTGTGTATAGCTTCTTTCTACACAGACCAGGTAAAATCTACAGATCAGAATGGGGCTGATTTTGAAGTTTAAGTCTTTTGAGACATAAATCTTACGGAAGATATAATTTGACAAAACGCATTCAATAGATATATCCTTACTAGACATATCATATGTACACATATCTAGTTTACTAAATGCATTATAATTTAAAATAATTAAGTGTTTTACTGACATTTTTCATAATTTTAAAATCTGGTCATACCTACACTGAGATGTATACACACCACGCATCACTGATTTTAATTTTTTTTTAAATTATGAGACAATTCTACCTAGAGTAGATTTTGAAAATCTAATTATACACTCCTTAAATTTCATGGTAAAAATAGTTATCTATATAAAGTAAATCTTCAAAACTTTCAGAAGATATTTTATTTACATCCTTAGAGCATGTATACATTTTAAACAAGATACAAACAACAAGTAGCATAAAAATATTTCAAGAAGTCAACTACATTAAAGTTTAAATATTAGATGTACAATCTAATTTCTAAAAATGGAAGAAACAAATGAAATTATTTATCATATAGAAATCGACTTACAGACATTGAAAACAAACATATGGTTACCAAAGGGAAAATGTGAGAGGGAAGGGATAAATCAGAAGCTTGGGAATTAAAAAGATTCATAAAAAGTGCAATTTAACTATCATCCTAGCAAAACAACCACTGGATTTCTAAGTATTAACAAAGATGTAGACAATAGGGATAATTTCTATAAATTCCACTACAATACATGTGTTCTTAAAAATGTGCATTCCATATCCACAAAATTCAACTTCCAGATATCCTAGAAATTTGTTGGTACAAGTACAGACGGACATGCATAAGAAGCTTTATAGTAGATTCATTTGCAGGAAGAAAAATTAAAACACCAATGGAGGGATAAAGAAATACCATAATACATATAGTAGAACTGTGCAGTAGTCAAAATGTGCAAAACAGACTACTTTTGTTAAATACACATGAATTGCTAGAATATTATATTGAATTATAAAGTCATACTGCCAAGGATAGGCAAATTATAAGTCCATTTTGCAAGCTTTAATATATTTAAAACAGTGCTCTAGAAACAGTCTGATAGGATGGGAGTGAAAGAGAAAATGGAATATGAACTTGGGAGACTTCAACTTAATAAGTAAAATTTTATTCCTCAAGATAGGTGGTGAGTACACATTACACACTAAATTTCTTTGCATAATTTTATATGCATAAGAAATTTCATAATACACCTACATAGTTTTATACTTATTATATGTATTTGACCATGATTGGACTGTTTGCAAAATAGACTGCACTGAATCTCATGTTTGTGGATTTTTAAAAATCCATTTTTCCTAGGAATTGATTTTATTTAATGCAATTTTACAAAGTTTTGGGACATTTTGAATAGTAAGATGTTGCATGGTATACACACAAACAAAATATTCAGTTTTCTTGAGGTCTTTGAATGTATGTAAGTATAAAATTAGCTTGGACTTTGAATGCCACTTAGTTGTGTATAAACACTAAATTATTAATCAATAGTCATCTTAGATTGACTTCTTAATGTTGACATTTCAATACAAAAACATTAATTTTTGAACTGATAGAACTGTTTTGTTTGCATTTTAAACTAAACAGGAAAAAGTAAATTAAATCAAGATGCAGCTATCTCAAGAGAATATTAGGCATATTGAATGATAAAACAGATTAAACCCTAACAAACCCATTCAAATCAGAGTTAATTAAAAATGAGGACAATTTTATGATATAATAATTACCAAAATATATGAAGCTTATAGTCACTGTGCAATATTTACTTATGGTTTTAAATGTACTATCCAGCTTGTTGCAAGGAGTTGTGAACCAAAATTAATAACACCAATTATACCTAGCCACCTGAATGAGTAGTATTCAACAAAATTGTATACCTAAAATTTCTTTAAAACAATATCGTTTGGAGGCTGGGGAACCAAAGCTTACTATAGTTAAACAAAATATAATGTTCCCCTTATATCAAAGCTTTATATAAAAATAATGAATTATATCGGGACTTTAGAATACTGTCATTTTTAAAAGCGGTATTTCTCTTTCAACTCACAGTTTCAGTATAGAGCACAGTCATTTAAACTATGGTCTCTGAGTAAAAAACAAAAGTATTTAACAGGATGATTGTATAATTGATTGATCAGGTTATCAATATTGCATTTATAAATTCAATGAAAGAATTCAGAAAAGTTTGATCTTGGTGTTTGGAATTGTTATCTAAATCTTCTTATTATTAGGATATAGTAGAAAGACTGAACTCACATGAGTTTTCAACTTGGTATAACTACTTTATCTCAGGCTCTGTTTCTCATAAACTATAGAACTCATATAACCTATTTTCTTCTATAAATTGTAGTCAAGACCACATCAGAAAGGCAGTATCTTAATTCTAAGTAAAATGCAGTTTGAAAATTCTATCATCTGGAAACTAAACATGTATCACAATGTATTCCAAAATAAATAGAACTGAAAAATACCATTCAAAAGCATTCGGTTATTGAGTGTTTATTATGTTGCAGGAAATGAGCCAAGACACAGGAGCACAATTTTGAAAAGACATGGAAACAGCCTTAAAGCATTTATAACATATTCTTTATGTGTGTATTCTCAATTGTGTCCAACTCTTTGCAATCCCATGGAGAGTAGCCCGTCAGGCTCCTCTGTTCATGGAATTTTCCAGGCAAGAATATTGGAGTGGATTGCCTTTCCTCAAGAATGCAGACAGGTTACCACTGTGCCACCTGGGAAGCCCTATTTATAACCTAAATGTATTTAAAATGTAGAGTGTGATTTGTCCATACAGTACTGTTTTTTGTTATTAGCATAATGATAGAGTAAATAAATTTTTGTTTTCTGAGAACTAAAGGTGACAGGAACTTAGAACAGCAACATTTCAGTGAAACTAAGAGAAGCTATATCCAGTTCTTTAAATTTGCCTTTAAAGAAAAGAGGGAAAGTATTAAAGATATAGGTGGGATGATCCCAACACTGGGAGCCAGGACAAATAGGCTCTACTTAAATCCCTGCCACTGGCTTCCTGTTTAGTCATAAGTGATCACTTATTTTCTCTGGGCTTCATTTTTTGAAATTGCATATTAATCCTTTATTGGTCATATCATTTGCAACTTCTCCCAGTCAGCAGGCTGTATTGTTTTGTTTATGGTTTCTTTTGCTGTGCAAACATTTTTAAGTTTCAGTTCAGTTCAGTTCAGTCACTCAGTCGTGTCTGACTCTTTGCAACCCCATGGACTGCAGCACCCCAGGCTTCCCTGTCCATCACCAACTCCCGGAGCTTACTCAAACTCATGTCTATAGAGTTGGTGATTCCATCCAACCATCTCATCCTCCATCACCCCCTTCTCCTCCCTCCTTCAATCTTTCCCAGCATCAGGGTCTTTTCAAATGAGTTAGTTCTTTGCATCAGGTGGCCAAAGTATTGGAGTTTCAGCTTCAGCATCAGTCCTTCCAATGGATATTCAGGACTGATTTCCTTTAAAGTTTAATTAGAAACAATTTGTTCATTTTTGTTTTTATTGTCTTTAAGAAACAAAAACAAACAAACAGAAAAGAATGTTGCAATTTATGTCAAAGAATGTTCTATGTTTTCCTCTAGGAATTTTATAGTATCCAATCTCACATTTAGGTCTTTAATTCATTTTTGTTCTATTTTTTAAAATGTTATTGGAGAATGTTCTAATTTCATTCTTTTACATGTAGCTGTCTAGTTTCCCACCAACATTTATTGAAGAAACTGTCTTTTCTCCATTGTATATTTTTGCCTCCCCTGTCATAGATTTAGGTGACCATAGGTGTATGGGTTTATTTCTGAGTTCTTTATCCTGTGCCATTAATCTATATGTCTATTTTTTTTCTGTCAGTAGCATACTTTTTTGATTACTGTAGCTTTGTACTATAGTCCAAAGTCAGGGAGTATGATTCCTCTAGTTCTTATTCTTCCTCAAGATTGTTTTGGCTATTTGAGGTTTTTTTGTTTTTCAATACAAATTTTTAAATTATTTATTCCAGTTCTGTGAAAAACTTCATTGGTATTTTGATAGAAAAAAAAAAGCCATTAGTATTTTGATAGAATCTGTAGATAGCCTTGTGTAGTATGGTCATTTTCACAATGTTAATTCTGCCAATCCAATAATACAGTGCATCTTTCCACTTGTCTTAGAGTTTTCTGAGTACTGGCCTTTTGCCTCTTTAGGTAGGTTTGTTTCTAGGTATTTTATTCTTTATGATGTGATAGTAAATGGGACTGTTGTCTTAATTCCTGTTTCTGACACTTTGCTATTAGTGTATAGAAACAGAACAGATTTCTGTATATTACTTTTGTATTCTGTATCTTAAATGAATTCATTGATGAGTTCTAGTAGTTTTATGGTGGTGTCTTTAGAATTTTTTAAACGTATTATATGATATCATTTTCAAACAGTGACAGTTTTATTTCTTCCTTTCAAATTTAGATTCCTTGTATTTATATTCCTTCTCTGATAACTGTGGGTATAACTTCAAAAACTATGTAGCATAAAAGTAGTAAGTGTGGGCACCCTTATCTTGTTCCTGATCTTAGAGAAAATGTTTAATTTCCTCAAAATTAAGCATGATGTTAGCTGTGAGTTTGTCATATATAGGATTTACTTTGTTCAGGAGATCCCCTAGAAAAGGAAATGGCAACCCACTCCAGAATGCTTGCTTGAGAAATCCCATGGAGAGAGGATCCTGGTGGGCTACAGTCCATGGGATAGCAACATAGACACAACTTAGCAACTAAACAACAACGTGATCCTTCTATGCTCACTTTCTGGAGAGATTTTATAGTAAATGGATGTTGAGTTTTATCAAAAGTTTTTCCTGTGTCTATTGAGATCATAATATAATTTTTATTCTTCAATTTGTTAATGTATGATTTGCATATATTGATAAATCCTTGCATCTCAGGGATGAATCCCAGTTGATCAGATGTATGATCCTTTTAACATATTGTTGCATTCAGTTTGCTAGTATTTTATTGAGGATTTTTGCAACACTATTCACTAGTGATATTGACCTATAATTTTTTGTGTGTGTGATGTTATGTCTATTTTTGGTATCAGTTCAGTCGCTCAGTCGTGTCTGACTCTTTGCGACCCCATGAATCGCAGCATGCCAGGCCTCCCTGTCCATCACCAACTCCCAGTGTCTACCCAAACCCATGTCCATCGAGTCAGTGATGCCATCCAATCATCTCATCCTCTGTTGTCCCCTTCTCCTCCTGCCCCCAATCTTTCCCAGAATCAGGGTCTTTCCCAATGAGTCAACTCTTCCCATGAGGTGGCCAAAGTATTGGAGTTTCAGCTTCAACATCAGTCTTTCCAAAGAACACCCAGGATTGACCTCCTTTAGGATTTTTGGTATCAGGGTTTTGCTATCCTCACAGGATGAGTTTGGAAGTGTTCTCTAAACTGTGATTTTTTTGTAAGAGTTTCAGAAAGATAGGTGTTATTCTTCTCTAAATGCTTTGTAGAATTTACCTGTGAAGACATCTGGTCCTGGACTTTTGCTTGTTGGGATTTTTTTTTAATTACTGCTCAAATTTAATTACTGTTAACTGACCTCTTCCTAGTTTATATTTCTTACTGGTTCAATCTTGGAAAATTGTACTTTTAAAAAAAATTTCCTCTACAATGCCATTTTATTGGTTTGCAGTTGTTCATAGTGTTCTCCTATGGTCTTTTGTATTTCTGTGGTATTGGTTATATTTTCTTCTTTTTCATTTTTTATTTTATTGATTTGGGCCCTCTCCCTTTCTTTCTTGATAAGTCTGCCTAAAGCTTGATCAATTTTGTTTATTATTTTCAAAGAACAAGCTGTTTGTTTCATTGATCTTTTCTATTGAGCTCAAAACTGCAGTATCAAAAAAAACATACAACCTTATTGAAAAGTAGGGAGAAAAACTGAACATACATTTTTTCCAAAGGGAAAATGCAGATGGACACTAGTTACATGAAAACATGCTCAACACCACTAATTATCAGGGAAATGCAAATCAAAACCACGAGCTCACACTTCACACCTGTCAGAACGACTATCATCAAAAAGAACACCAATGACAAATGTTGGTGAGGATGCGGAAAAAAAGGAACCCTCATACACAGCTGATAGGAAAGTAAACTTGTATAGCCATGTGAAAAATAATATGGAGTTTTCTAAAAAAACTAGCAATAGTACTAAAGCATGATCCAACAATTCTGTTTCTGCGTATACATTTGAAGAGAAAACTTAGTAATTTGAAAAAAATGCATGCATCCCAATGTTCATAGCCCCATTGTTTACAATAGTTAAGATATGGAAGCAATCTAAATGTCCATCAAGGGATGAATGGATAAAAAAGATGTGGCAGTGTACACACACACACAATGGAATACTACTCAGCCATCAGAAGAATGAAATGCTGCCATTTGTAGCAACATCGAATGACTTGGAGGTTATTGTGACAAGTGAAATAAGTTAGACAAAGACAAATATTGTATGATCTCGATTACATGCGGAATCTAAAAAACACAATAAGCTAGTGAACATAACATGAAAGAAGCAGAGGTCAGATATATAGAACAAGTTAAAGAATACCAGTGGTCAGGAGGGAAAGTGTTGGGATGGAAGACTAAGAGGTACAAACCCCTGGGTGTAACATAGGCTACGAGGATAAATTGTACAACATAGGATGCATAGCCAATATTTTAATAGCTGAAAATGGTGAGTAAACTTTAGAAATTGTATAAATATTTTTCAATTGTTGAGATATAAAGTGAAGCAGATATATTAGATAACCTGTATCCTATAATTATGAGAACACAAATTCCATATGAAATTAAACATGTAACAAGAAACTAGACATACCTTTTCCAATACCATTATTTCGAAGTGAGATAAAAATCAGATTCTTTATCATCTGAGCCACAAGGGAATCTGGTAAAAATTGTTAAAGGAATAAAACTAAAATATTTGAAACATAACTTTGTTAAAGAATTATATCCTCTCTTTGCTTAGACTGTGTTGACATCAGCATTCCATATGATCTCTTGTAGCAACAACTCCACCCTGCCAAACAAGAAAACAACAAACAAACAAAAAAACAATTTTTCCTAAAAAAAAAAAAAAAAAAGCACTTTTTCTAATTATCTCTAATTCTCACATGCAGGAAGCTATTCTATTTCAATTTTTCTTTAGAGGAGGAAAATGAAGAGCTACATAGCTATATTATGAACAAATTCCTCAGAAACATCCTTGTCAATAACTATACTGAGGACAAACATGATGAGTAAAAAAATAATTCTGATGGTTTCTTATGATTTTTATGGAAATCCAAGATTAGACTTAACAATTTTGGGTGTAGAAAGAATGCCTAGTGATATATATATTTAATGGCCCTTAAACATATTAAATTTGCCTTAAATTTGAGCCAACTGAAAGCCACTGTCTTTGAAATGTTCTTTGTTTAATTAGAGACAGGCTGGCATACATGCACCACAACTTTTTATAACCTGGCTCATATAGAACACTCTGCACTTAGTGGGTTGTACTGACAGTTGATTTTTAAAGTCTTAATCACACAATCAATACAAGGGGTGCCTCCAAGTTTCCGCAGGTATTTGAATGCCCACAGGCATGATCTTTTAAAGTATCCCATCCTTCCTTACATCTGTGTTAAGTTTAAAAGCTGATTTCAAAAGAGCCTTTCTCGGGTACTGATAAACACTACTGGGAAAAAGAATGCTCCAAATCTCTGTTGCTCTTAGACGCTTGTGGAAGAAGTCTACAAGAGGACAAAAGGTGAAGAAAAGCAAAAACCGAGTTAGCATACAGAGAATGAGGGCATCCTATTTTTATCAAGTTTCAATTGTGTCAGCAACTCCTATAGATTTCTCATGCCTGAGAAGCTATACATTTATTTTAGGCTTCACTTGGTTGGAATCATTTTCATTTCCCCATCCCAACCACAAAAGACAAAGTAGACTAATATTCCCATATGGTATATGTATTGATCATCATGGCAGTCCTAACAAATCCTTAGATTAAATAAGAATATTAAAGATAGTTTCTGTTTAATTCCTTTAGTCACACAAGGTCATTGAATGAGAATAAAAGACTTCTAAAACATACATATATGATGTACAATTAATAAAAGCACTTGGTTATTAGATTTAGAACATATTCTCCATTCTAAATATTTTGTAGTCTCATTATCCAGTTTGTATGATGCTATTTTGTTTGTTTAAGATTACGTTGTTTTTGGTGTTTGGTGAGGAATATCTAAACTTCACATAGACATTTATTGTGTGTCTACTATAGGTTAGTGTTTTACTCAATTTTATATTTAAATATTTCATATTATACTAATAAAATTTAAAATGTCTCTGCTGGAGTTAGTCACTAAGAAGGAGTTTTTCCAGTTGGACTGCTCCTGTGGCCCTAGTGGTAAAGAATCTGCCTGCCAATGCAGTGGACATACGAGACATAGGTTCAACCCCTTGGTCAGGAAGATCCCCTGGAGAAGGAAATGGCAATCCACTCCAGTATTCTTGCCTGGAGAATCCCATGGACAGAGGAGCTTGGTGGGCTACAGACCATAGGGTCACAAAGAGTCAGACATGACTGAAGCAACATAGCATACAACACAGCCATGCAAACAGATCAATTGTGCCAAACTAAATTATAGTGTCCATCCTAAGCTACCTAAGCTCAAACTCAATGCACAAGTGGAGAACACAAATTGACTTTAGAACACAGAGTTTAAGATATTAGAAATTTACCTTAAAATTAATCTAAATAAACCCATTTGATACAGTGATAACACTACTGAGTATTTCAAAACATTATGGTTTATTCTGTCAGATCCTTGCCAGGATAATTCTATAATTCATTCCAAGTACCCAAGCAGGAAAATATTCTACACTATCAACACCTTCTTTTGAAAAAGTGTTTTCTAGGTGTGTATTTTGTCTTGCTGAAGCAAGTAGTAAACTCAACTTTGTGTATTTCCAGAGGCCTTCAGCTGGTTAGTACTGACAATGAATGACTAGTACCTACATTTCATAGTAAAAAAGATAGAAAATTCGAAAGAAAAAACTATATACAAAAAACCTATTGTGTAAGATCTTTAAGAAATAACAATAACCTAGTCCATCCTTTCAGTTACAAATGAGGCAACTGATGAAGAGGGAAAATAAATAACTTGATAAAGTCCAGTGTTGATTATCCTTAAACTTTAAGTCAAGACTATGGTTAAGTCAAGTATCATCAACTTGTAACTGAAGGAAAATTTAGCTATAATAAATCTAAATTTGTATAAAATATTTTATAAAATATTTTAACATAGTTATTTTCATTTATCATTTACTGCAAAATATTATTATATTGTGTAGGCTGCTATACAATATATCTATATCATTATCAGAAAAATCAGTGAAATCTAACCAGTATTTCTATGGTCTTTGTATTCTCTTTAAGATTTGAGTCTCAGCATCAACTCATCCCTAGGTATCCCAATTGCTGGCCACTCTGTAGAATTTGGAGTCATGAGCTTCCAAAAGCACATGACCTAATTTCTTAAAATAGATACCTTTCTCTCTCTGTGTGTATACACACTCACATGCACACACACATTGGTTCTCTTTCTCTGAAGAACTCTGACTAATACAAGGGCCACAACTAACTCCAGCATCACATTAGACAAATGGGTAAACACATCACTATATAATAATATGAAGTAGTGATGGAATAATATCAAGGAAGTGATGTTGATATGGTACGGTAGGGGGGCTACGTCAGAAAGGATGACTAGAAAACGTCAATTTAAAGAAGCGATATTATAGGAAATTCCCCATCAGTCCAGTGGTGAAGACTCCACACTTTCACTGCCAAGGGCACGGTTTCAGTCCTTGGTCAGAGAACTACGATTCTGCAGGCTGTGGGCAAAGCAAAAAGTGATATTTCAGTATACCTGAAGTAAGAAATGGAATTAACCATGGGAAGTTTTAAGGGATCAGTTCTGCCAGAGGGAACTACAAGTACAAGCACAAAGTCCTTGAATCATGTGTGTGCTTGAGGAACAGCAAGCAGGCCACCATGATTTGCCTGAAGATGGGAGGGACTAAGCTCAGAGAGGAAAGCAGCATGTGGAGCTGTTGCTATTACATCCGGAGACGGCAACGGCACCCCACTCCAGTACTCTTGCCTGGAAAATCCCATGGACGGAGGAGCCTGGTAGGCTACAGTCCATGGGGTCGCTAAGAGTCGGACACGACTGAGCGACTTCACTTTCACGTTTCCCTTTCATGCACTGGAGAAGGAAATGGCAACCCACTCCAGTATTCTTGCCTGGAGAATCCCAGGGGCGGCGGAGCCTGGTGGGCTGCCGTCTATGGGGTCGCACAGAGTAGGACACGACTGAAGAGACTTAGCAGCAGCAGCAGCAGCCGCCATTATATCCCCTCTTGTAAGTATGGTGACTTTTGGCAACAGAGCATGAAGAAGCTTGAATTAAAAATGAGCTCTACTTCTGTGGTGCTGAAGGAGATGCTAGTTACTGGGATCTCTGTAAGTTACCCCATTCTGAAACACCACCCGGATAAACCAGTGTCCTCAAAAGCGGAGTGGACAGTCAGAAGCCAGTGTCAAGTTTGGAAGTCATTGGAAAACACCAAATAAGGAAAACAACACATAAAATGCTGTGGACTCTCTGCTGGTATCACTCATGAGTAAAAGGAGCAACCGTAGGAATGAGTGGAAGGAGAAATTCTCCCAAAAATGAAAAACAAATTTGATTTCTACTTTTATTTCACAAATTCAGGACTTTCAATAAACCCATTATTTGCCTTTCTACGATAACTTAAACTTCACCAAGAGGGGGAAACATATGTGAGAGCAAAATGCCATGTAAAGTGAGCAGAAATCATGCCTGGTTAATGTGTAGGAAGTGTAGGATTCACAGCTAGTGTATCTGAACAAAGTGTAAGTCTGACATATCTCATGGTTCAATCTCAAAGTACTTCACATGAGTAATAAAAATGCCATTTGATGATTGTAAAAATACTAATATTGAGAGAAAAGCCTAATGACATTTAAAGATGCTTGTTTTTAATAATGTCCAGGATTCAGAAGAGAAATTAAGACTCAAAATTCTATATAAAGACATTTAACACTAACTAAAATTTATTGTTACCCTGCAGTCCATGGGGTCACAAAGAGTCAGACATGACTTGGTGACTGAACAACCACCACCCATTAATTACATATTACATATATGCATGTGTAAACATATGGATAGATAATATCAATTATAGATATGTATATAAATTTTCCCCCATAGGTAATTATTACCTCAATGAATCAAATGGAAAAGCACAGGATTTTCTGAAAGTAAATTCCTTACATGGCTGTGCTTGGATGGATGGATCAGCTTTGACAGCAGGAGGTATATTATAACCTTAAGATTTATCATTGTTACAGAGAAGTTACAGGTTACAAGATGCTACGATCAAAACTAGATTTGTGTCATTTCTTAAATCAATATATCACTGACACAAAATCACAGTCCATAACAGTACCCTGGGGTCATAGTGGTTCACAATGATACACTTGAAAATCTCATTTTAAGAATCTAGAGGAGACTTGAGTTTGCCACACTGCTGAGCCAGACTGAAAACTGTATTTTACCCAATCTAATATATTCACTCTAACATGTTAATTTTTATTTAATTCATAGAGTTGGAATAATGAAATGATTAAAAGAGCAATTTTTGACTAAAACAAAATATGGGTCAACAGGGAAATGTGGGTAATAATGACATTGAGGTGAATACTATATTTTCTTTCACTTGGTGATATTGGCTCACAGTGTATAAACTGGCTTCTTGAGATCTGTGTAAAGGTTGGAAAGACAGAGAAGGCAAATCAAAATATTAAGAGCATATTCTACACATAATACAAAGTACATATACATGTGTTTGTTATACGGTCCTATTACTTCTTCATAATTTCCCTGAGTGTTTATTTATTTATTTTTTTCCTGAGTGTTTATTATATTAAGATAGACTAAGTTCATGGACATTCTGTAAGGAAGTGGAACTGCTAGAATATTCTACCAGATCTTGGCCTAGTTGAAGATAAATAAGCAGGAAGTGGACAAATTCACTACAAATACACACATATGACGATATAAAGTTCTGGGTATTCTACCACTTTACATTTGACACCTT
The DNA here is from genome assembly GCA_024291935.2 of Okapia johnstoni. Taxonomy (NCBI): domain Eukaryota; kingdom Metazoa; phylum Chordata; class Mammalia; order Artiodactyla; family Giraffidae; genus Okapia; species Okapia johnstoni. Next base: position 89,764,805 of record CM044313.1, on the reverse strand, counting down.
TTCATTATTTTAGTTTTTTAAACATTAATTGCATAAAATTGATGTTTAACACCTACAACTTGAGAAACACTAGTGACACAGGGATAATTGTTCTGATTCTATTTTGCAAGGAGCTCAAAGCCTTTGCACAACTGTATATGTGCTCACATGTGTGGAGCTGAGGGAGGCTGGTGCTGGGCAATTATAGTACATTATGTTATTACTTATGATAACTGTTTACAAAAAGCTCTATAGGCAACAGAGAACTCATTTCTAACCACACTCTGAGATGGGAAAGGATTATCAGAGAGAAATATATTTTAAATTTAGAGAAACAGGATTTTTGTCTAGGAAAAAAGGTGTAAGCATAATATGAGGGTTGTAAGAAATCTTAAAGCTATGCAAAGGACAGAGTATTCAAAATCAGATAAATAATTTGTAATCAGTGTGGTGTTAAATTTTGTATATTGTTGTTGTTGTTCAGTTACTCAGTTGTGTTTGAATCTTTGCAACCCCACAGGCTGCAGCACACTAGGCTTCCCTGTCTTTCACTATATTCCGTAGCTTGCTCAAACTCACGTCCTTTGAGTCGGTGATGCCATCCAAACATCTCATCCTCTGTTGTCCCTTCTCCTCCTGCCTTTGGTCTTTCCCAGCATCAGGGTCTTTTCCAATGAACTGGCTCTTCAGATCAGGTGGCCAAAGTATTGGAGATTCAGCTTCAGCATCAGTCCTTCCGATGAATATTCAGGGTTGATTTCCTTTAGGTTTGGCTGGTTGGAACTCCTTGTAGTTCAAGGAACTCTCAAGAGTTTTCTCTAACACCATAGTTTGAAAGCATCTTTTCTTCAGTGTTCAGCCTTCTTTATGGTCCAAATCTCACTTTCATACATGACTACTGGAAAAAACTATTGCTGTTTTTCAGTCACTCAGTCATGTCTGACTCTTTGTGATACCGTAGACTGCAGCACGCCAGGCTTCCCTTTCCTTCACAATCACCTGAAGCTTGCTCAAACTCATGACCATTGAGTTGGTGATGCCATTCCACCATCTTATCCTCTGGCATCCCCTTTTCCTCCTGCCTTCAACCTTTCCCAGCACCAGGGTCTTTTCTAATGAGTCAGCTCTTCGCATCATGTGATCAAAGTATTGGAGCTTCAGCTTCAGCATCAGTCCTTCCAATGAATATTCAGGACTGATTTCCTTTAGGGTTAACTGGTTTGATCTCCTTGCAGTCCAAGGGACTCTCAAGAGTCTTCTCCAACCCCACAGTTCAAAAGCATTATAGCTTTGACTAAATGGATCTTTGTTGGCAAAGTGATGTCTTTGCTTTTGAATATGTTTTCTAGTTTTGTCATAGGACAAGAAGCAAGCATCTTTAATTTCTTCCAAGGAGCAAGCATCTTTAATTTCTTCCAAGGAGCAAGCATCTTTTAATTTCATGACTGTAGTCACCATCCACAATGATTTTGGAGCCCAAGAAAATAAAATCTTACTGTCTCCCTCCATTGTTTCCCCATCTATTTGCCATGAAGTGATGGGACCAGATGCCATGATCTTCATTTTTTGAATGTTGAGTTTCAAGCCAGCTTTTTCACTCTCCTCTTTAACTTTTATCAAAGGGCCCTTTTTCACTTTCTGTCATAAGGGTGGTGTCATCTGCATATCTAAGGCTATTGATATTTCTCCTGGTAATCTTGATGTCAGCTTTTCCTTCATCCAGCCCAGCATTTAGCATGATGTACTCTGCATATAAGTTAAATAAACAGGGGGACAGTATATAGCATTGATGTGCTCCTTTCTCAATTTGGAACCAGTCCGTTTTTCCATGTCCAGTTCTAACTGTTGCTTCTTTACCTGCATACAGATTTCTCAGGAGGCAGATCAGGTGTTCTGGCATTCCCATCTCTTAAAGAATTCTTCAGTTTGTTGTGATCCACACAGTTAAAGGCTTTAGCATAGTGAATGAAGAAAAAGTAGATGTTTTCCTGGATTTCTCTTGTTTTTTCTATGATCCAACGGATGTTGGGAATTTGATCTCTGGTTCCTCTGCCTTTTCTAAATCTATCTTGTATATCTGGAAGTTCTCAGTTCATGTAAATTTTGTTTATACACTACAAATTTACCTCATTGTCCAGTTTGCAACTTTATGCCAAAATTGGTCTTTTCTAAAATTATCAGCAGTTTCATCTGAAACACACTAAATTGATAAACTAAAAGAAGTGATATTTTGACATTATAGCTGTAGGCAAAGACATATCAGCAATTAGGATAATAGCATCTACTTAGAAATACTACATGGAACATATTTGAATGGTGCACCAGTCTGTTCATATACCCAAAACATTTGATTTAGCCTAGGTACAAGTGAAAAGGTGGCAGACCTGGCTTTTGTATACACACATCTCAGTCTCTTATGCACATGCATGATCTCTATGCTTCAACAATGCTGACAAAGATTTGTATAGTCAAAACTATGGTTTTTCCAGTAGTCACACATGGATGTGAAAAGTTTGACTATAAAGAAGGCTGAGCTCTGAAGAACTGACACTTTTTGAAATGTTATGTTGAAGAAGACTCTTGCGAGTCCCTTGCACTGTAAGGAGATCAAACCAGTCAATCCTAAAGGAAATCAACCCTGAATATTCATTGAAGGACTGATGCTGAAACTGTAGCTCCAATACTTTGGCCACCTGATGCAAAGAGACAACTCACTGGAAAAGACCATGATGAGATGGGAATGATTGAAGGCAGGAGGACAAGGGGATGACAAAGGATGAGATAGCTGGATGGCATCACTGACAGGAGATGACTTTGTTTAAAGTCCAAGAGATAGTGAAGGATAGGGAAGCTTGGAGTCCATGGGGTTTCAACGAGTTGAACTCAACTTAGTGACTGTATGACAACAAAGTTTTCAATTATTCTAATCTTCAGCCTTTGTGTCATCTTCAGGGTGTTTAGTGTGATACATTTGTGCTTGTGTGTGCACTCAGGTGTGTATGACTCTTTGTGACCACATGGACTTTAGCCCTTCAGGCTCCTCTGTCTGTGGGATTTTTCAGGCAAGAATACTGGAGTCAGTTGCCATTTCCACCTCCAGGGTATTTCCCTGACCCATGGATGGAATGCATGTTTCTTGTATCTCTTGAATTGTAAGGCAAATTCTTTGCCACTGTGCCTCCTGGGAAGCCCCACCTTTGTGCTTAGGTGTAATTTAAGTACTAGATAGCCATGAGTTTCCCCATTGTCCAGAAAAGGAAACAATGGTTATAGAAAGAGTGAAGAAAGAGGAAAAATCTTCTAAAGAATGATTCTTATCCCCCTTCTTTTCCCCAACTATTAATACTACCAATCTAATCCTCTGTTCTTCCTGAAATGAGTAATAGAAACCTACAATGTATTGCATTTATTATATCATCCAATAAATCATGTAAATTGGTGTCTATTACATAAACTTGTTTTTCCCTGTTGTTGAGCAATGAATACATTTTTCTACGAAGATTGGTTAGGAAGATCATAATATTTCTCACTAGAATTACTGAAATATCCTTTCATGTAACTGCTTATTGTTTAGGGTCAGAATTTTATAGAGTGAGTTATTACTAAAGGATAGACATGTATACTGTAGTGTTAAGCAGGATTTTGTTTACATTATCTGAACTGCTGCTGCTGCTGCTAAGTTGCTTCAGTCGTGTCCGACTCTGTGCGACTCCATGGACGGTAGCCCACCAGGCTCCTCAGTCCCTGGGATCCTCCAGGCAAGAACACTGGAGTGGGTTGCCATTTCCTTCTCCAATGCAGGAAGGTGAAAAGTGAAAGTGAAGCCACTCAGTCGTGTCCGACTCTTCGCGACCCCATGGACTTCAGCCTATCAGGCTCCCCTGTCCCTGGGATTCTCCAGGCAAGAACAGAACTACTGCATTACATTTCTAGTGGCTATGACTGAACAGCTTTCATTTCCTTACTGACTGTGGCTGTGTTTTCTATGAATATCTCTTTATGTAATTTACCCATTTTCCTGGTAGTAGAAGTTTCAGGAAAGAATTATATTCTTTTTTTCACAATTAGAAAGAAAATCCTGAGTGTAAGGAAATAATTTATCCTATATAAATTGCAAATTAATTTTCTCAACTGGTTATATTTCCTTTAAATAGATTAGTTTGCCAAAATGATAATAGTATTTTTATGAACAAAATTACATGTTTTGAACAATGTTTACAACTCCAAAACTGTAAAAATATTTACATATGTTTTCATCCAATTTAGTATACTCCTGTAGTGATTAATGTAACTTAGATCTTTCGGCCTTTTGGTCTTGCTACTATCTCAATACTCCCATTAATCAACATCCAGAAAAAAAGTCACTGATGGAGTTCACAGAATGGAGGCCCTTCTCATGGGGATCTGCTCTGCACAGAAAGAAAGAAAGGAAAGGAAAGAAACAAAGAATGTACATTTGCTCTAATTAGATCTGTTTCTCAGAGAAGATGAGGAAATGGCTGAGAGTCAGCTATCCTCTTTGCACCTTTTGAGTCATTTTGGTTGACATTTGAATTATTCCTTCTTTGATGAGAATGGGAGTGGGGATGGGGAAGAGATCAGGATTGCCATCTTCCTTCCTTCCTCCCTAAAGTCACTCAGTCATGACCAACTCTTCACAACCCCATGGACTGTAGTCCACCAGGCTCCTCTGTCCATGGAATTCCCTAGGCAAGAATACTGGACTGTGTAGCCACTCCAGGGGATCTTCCCCACCCAGGGATTGAACCCAGGTCTCCCGCATTGCCCAGAGTCTTTACCATCTGAGCTAACAGGGAAGCCCATGAACTCCTGAGTGGTTAGCCTATCCCTTCTCCAGGGGATCTTCCGAACCCAGGAATTGAATTGGGGGTCTCCTGTATTGCAGGTGGATTCTTTCCTGGCTGAGTTATCAGGGAAGGCCCTAGCCATCTTAGAGACATTCAGTTCTACCAGGAGGAGGCATAGCACTCCTCCTCCAGCAAATTAACTTAAAATGAAAGCTAAAAAAATAAATGCATTGATTTATAAAACATAGTATGTTTCACTTCTATCAAATGTAATTCCTTTGGAAATGAAAATAACTGCACTTAAATTTTTCTAATTTCTATGTTTATTAAAAAAGATTGGCTGTTTTTCAATTGGGCTTCCCTGGTAGCTCAAATGGTACAGAATCTCCCTACAATGCAGGAGACCGGGGTTCTGTCCCTAGGTCAGTAAGATCAGTAAAGGGAATGGCAACCCACTACAGCATTCTTGCCTGGAGAGTTCCACGGACAGAAAAGGCTGTAGGTCTACTTTAATCTGGAGAAGGCAATGGCAACCCACTCCAGTACTCTTGCCTGGAAAATCCCATGGACAGAGGAGCCTGGTAGGCTGCAGTCCATGGGGTCGCTAGGCGTCGGACACGACTGAGCGACTTCCCTTTTACTTTTCACTTTCATGCACTGCAGAAGGAAATGGCAACCCACTCCAGTGTTCTTGCCTGGAGCATCCCAGGGACGGGGGAGTCTGGTGGGCTGCTGTCTATGGGGTCGCACAGAGTCGGACATGACTGAAGCGACTTAGCAGCAGCAGCAGCAGCTACTTTAATCAGCCCCAGTTCATGGAGTTGCTTTAATCAGAATGTAAAATCAATCTCTGCTTCTAAATCAGTTTCACAGATTGAAACTTTTATATCATTCTGGAGAGAAGATGCAACTTAACAGATTTTACTGACTTGAAATAATTTGGTTGCAATGTCACATTCCCCAAAGGAAACAAAGTTCAAAAAATAGAGTATTTGAGAGTACCTACCTAAATGTTTTTTTTTTTAATTTCCTTGTTGAACAATATGCCTTTCAACTATTGAGTAACCACTAAACCCCAATTTTATGCTTAGAACAAAAATATTAAATATACATATATATGTGCTATATCTATATATCTTCATGTTCAAGGCCAAAGACAGAATGCTAGTTCATAATTTCTATTCCTTAAAATAACACAGCACACATATGAAAGTTTAAAATTAAATATATTACAATTTTCGGATTTGTCTTATACTTTCAGTTTTCAGTGACTTGTATGTGCTTTAATCCTGAAGAAAGTTTGTAAAGCAAATTGTCTACCTTGGGATCTAAAAGTCTCTACTTTTTCAGAACTAGTACTTTGATGTTTATCAAAGCCTTCTAGATGAGAAACACTGAGCAAAAAGCACAGAAATGGCTGTGTCCAAATTATTTACGTTTAAATATGTTTTAGACCTATGGGAAACTATTTTCACTATAAGCACACACATTTCACAAGAGACATTTTCTATGTATGGCAAAGAATTAAAAATTTAGGTTATATGCACCTAGTTACATAAAAGAAAAGAAAATGTTAATTACTGTTTATTCTGAGTCACTCATTTGTTCAGGGAACTTCATTATAACATTAAAAAATAATGATCAGAACTTAAGTCAATAAGTAACCCTATTATTGAAGACAGCTATTATTTTTTCCATCTTTGTATCCTTAGTGCCTCGTTCAGAATTCAGATCCTAGTATATAATACATATTCAATACAGTTTATGTTTGCATTTATATACTCAAAATCTATCTTCTCTATAGCAAAGGAAAATTTTTTCATAGCCAAATTATAATGCTGGCTTTTGGTTTTTAAAATGTATGATCTATGGATAAATATGCATTTATATTTTTTGTAAAACTGGTTTCCCATATACCTTTGGTAGAAATACTTGCTTTCAGAGCTTATAAATAGCATTTTTAACAATAATAGGAACAGCCCACTGTCAGCTTAAACACAATCACTGCTGACAAAATAAGTGCTTTTTGGGCAAAGCAAGCACTGTGTGACCTTATTCATTCCTATTAATGTGACACAGTGATGAAAAGAGTGAATATGTGGATGAACAGTGCATGATCACTATCAGTCAGCTGATTATTCCAAATACTCAAGTTGTTACATTTTCAAATATATTTCAAAACCTCTATAAAGTGTGCATTTCAATTTTGTATGATGTTGTGCAAAGTGCTGTACTCAAGAAAAAAATGAAGCTTGATTTTTGTAAGCAAAGCTTAGTGGCTCAAAACTGTGGCAAGAAACGTGGTCATGTTCAATCTAATTAATCATTCCAAAGATTAAATATTTTTGCATGGCCCAGAATCGATACAAAACTTCTGGTTCAGCAACAGGAATTGAAACTGAAAAGTGCTTGGGGCACAGGGTAAGCATAGTTAATATAATGAGACTTTTGCCAATGTCTTTCTTTCTTCCTCCTTCTGGTCTGTTTCTTCACTTTGGCTGTGCAGTCACTAAGCTGACATTCCTCAAATCTCCTTCCAACAATGGAGTCTTCATTTCTCATTTCTTCCCTTATACTGACCTATTTTCTTCCACTTTAGCTTCAGCCTACAGTTGAAAAGCTTTGTTAGCTGTTATTCTCAGCAGCAATGGGCAGCTTTCCTCTGGAAATAAGTGAGTGCAATTGTCCCCTAATAGACTCCACTCTGTAGTCCAGAATAATTGAACCCATTAATTTTCCCTGCTTCTTGGGCCAGAATGCGGCCCTTCCAGGGGAAGAATGGTAAGATTCAAGCTTCCGGGAATACTTTTAAATGGCAGGCAAGGAACTTAGGGAAATCGTGAAGATAATGTTTTGGAAAGAGTATGTATGTTCAAAAAGAAATGGGTGCCTTTGAATCTTGAGATTCCTATCTATGATCTAGCTTACCTACTATTGGCAGTCCAAACTTTGAAATTTGATGATATTTTCTATGAAATATACAATTTTGGGATTTTTGTTTGTTTCTCTTTTTTTAATTTATTTATTTAATTGGAGGCTAATTACTTTACAATATTGTAGTAATTTTTGCAATACATTGACATGACCCAGTCATGGGTGTACATGTGTTCCTTATCTGTTCTTAATTGGAAAATGTATGTGGAAATTATGGACTGGATTTGGTTGAGAAGCATGTGTAGATCATGCGTTAGAGGGTAAACTTTAAGTATTTACAATGAAACCAAAAAAATGGGATCTGTCATGGAATATGAATTCATATAAATACTAACTGGAAGTTAGTACACAGAAGTCCTTTCCACCAATAAAGCCACTTTCATTAAAAAGTACTATATTTGGATCTTTTTGTTTGTTAAGTATAATATAAAAATCAAATTGAAGTAGATTTAGATTCCATTGCATCATGCTTTAAAAAGTAATGAAAACAAAGGCCATATACTACAGGACAAACAACTATATTTCATATCTTGTAATAAACCATAATGGAAACAAATATGAAAAATAATATATATAACTGATTCACTTTTATGTATAGCAAACACTAATACAACACTGTAATTCAACTATAATTCAATAATTTTTTAAGTAATAAAAAGTATTTGGTTACTTTATGGTGGAATGCAAAAATTAAATTTTGAGAACTTTCATACCATATAGAAATAACTAAATCTTTACTTCGGGGACCAAAGTTCAAAATCAAACCTACATTTTGGGCATTTTAAGCATTAAACCATATTCAAAAATACTCATCTGACAGTTTAAAGTTTATATCATGAGCAATGTTCATAAAATACCATGGAAAAGTTCACCGCTGTTTATAAATATATGAAAGATACTCTTCTGGTGAATTTTACCCTTAAGTAAAGGCAAAAATGTGAATAACTAGAAATTAATAGAAACAAGATCAGCTCAGTTTCTCAGACCTTTGCTGAGTTCCATGACTTATCCTGGCTCTATTAACCCATGTAAAAAACTGGATTAGTACAGGTCTTGTTAAAATCAGATGATTCACTGAAAATAGGTTTTCTCAGATAGAGGAGTTTAAAACCATAATATTAATAAAAGTGTTCTACAGTTAGAGATTTGCCAACTCACAACTCTAGAGAATAGAGGCAGATGATTTTTTTGTTACAGAAATTACCTGGGGAAATACAAAGCACAATATAAAGATAATGTGTGTGTATATATATTGCTGTTGCTACAGTTAATATTACTTATTTAATATTAGAAATGTATACAAATATGCCCAATTTGCTAAAGGAACAAAATAAAAGAAAGCAGCAGCCATGGTGATGAGTCTTGGTCCAATCAGATATTTGTCAAACAATGTGAATGCCTGTGAAATAATGTGAAGTAAAAGGTTTGTATAGAAAAATGGTTTGACAAGTTGGGTTTTAAAGAGTCTTCTGAATAAGCTAAACATGTGCCCACAATGACAGAAACTTCATTTTATTTAACAACACTATTTCCCTTGCTTTTTCTATCAGGATAGAGCAAGTTCTCTATTGATATATTACAGGAAAGGTTTTTAAAGTCACAAATATATATTTATATGTCATCCACTGCAAGATTTTCTCCTGTTTTGTGTGTGTTTGGGGTGGTTCACTCAATTGCTTTTTCTCTATATTGATATTATGATTTAAATATTTATACCTTTTTTTTCTTACCTATGTTCAGTATATTTAATGGTGTTTAGTTTTACTACCTTTTATTCACAAGGGACACTATAAGGTTTCTTAAAATTTCTCATTTAAAGACCACTATATTTTTCTTTGGGTTTCCCAGTCGTAAAGAATCCACCTGCCAATGCAGGAGATGCAGGAGATGCAGGTTCAATCCCTGGGTCAGGGAGATCTCCTGAGGAAGGAAATGGCAACCCACTCCAATATTCTTGCCTGGAAAGTTCTATGGAAAGAGGAGCCTAGTGGGCTCCAGTCCACAGGGTCACAAAGAGTCAGACATGACTGAGGATGGACACACACATATTTTTTTTAAATTCATATTCCAGTACAAGCAATGTTGTATTACTAGAAAATATATGGCTATAATTCAATTATAGCATACCTTCTTTGTCTATGGGAGAAGGAAATGGCAACCCACTCCAGTGTTCTTGCCTGGAGAATCCCAGGGGCGGGGGAGCCTGGTGGGCTGCCATCTATGGGGTCGCACAGAGTCGGACACGACCGAAGTGACTTAGCAGCAGCAGCAGCAGCTTTGTCTATAATGTTTTTCTTAATACAGCAAGGCTCCATCTTGATGACAAGGTTTGTGTTTACAATTCTTATATATGTACAGTTCAGGTCAGTTGCTCAATCATGTCCGACTCTTCGTGACTTCATGAACCACAGCAAGCCAGGCCTCCCTGTCCATCACCAGCTCCCAGAGTCCACCCAAACTCATGTCCATTGAGTCGGTGATGCCATCCAACCATCTCATACTCTGTCGTCCCCTTCTCCCACCACCTTCAATCTTTCCCAGCATCAGGGTCTTTTCAAATGAGTCTTGTCTTTTCTAATGAGTCAGCTCTTTGCATCAGGTGGCCAAAGTATTGGAGTTTCAGCTTCAACATCAGTCCTTCCAATGAACACCCAGGACTGATCTCCTTTAGGATGGACTGGTTGGATCTCCTTGCAGTCCAAGGGACTCTCAAGAGTCTCCTCCAACACCACAGTTCAAAAGCATTAATTCTTTGGTGCTCAGCTTTCCTCACAGTTCAATTCTCACATCCATACATGACTACTGGAAAAACCATAGCCTTGACTAGACAGACCTTTGTTGACAAAGTAATCTCTCTGCTTTTTAATATGCTCTCAAGTTTGGTCATAACTTTCCTTCCAAGAAGTAAGCATCTTTTAATTTCATGGCTGCAATCACCATCTGCCATGATTTTGGAGCCCCCAAAAATAAAGCCAGCCACTGTTTCCACTGTTTCCCCATCTATTTGCCATGAAGTGATGGGATCGGATGCCATGATCTTAGTTTTCTGAATGTTGAACTTTAAGCCAACTTTTTCACTCTCCTCTTTCACTTTCATCAAGACGTTCTTTAGTTCGTCTTCACTTTCTGCCATAAGGGTGGTGTCATCTGCATATCTGAGGTTATTGATATTTCGCCCAGCAATCTTGATTCCAGCTTGTGCTTCCTCCAGCCCAGCATTTCTCATGATGTATTCTGTATATAAGTTTAATGTTACCAGCTTTTAATTTGTATTTATTTATACCCTCTGTTTTCTTGGGCTTCAAAATCACTGCAGAAGGTGAATGCGGCCTTTAAATTAAAAGTTTCTTGCTCTTTGTAAGAAAAGGTATGACAAATCTAGACAGCATATTAAAAAACAGAGACATCACTTTGCTGACAAAGGTCAGTATAGTCAAAGCTATGGCTTTTCCAATAGTCATGCATGGATGTGAGAGTTGGACTGTAAAGAAATCTGAGTGCCCAAGGTTTGATGCTTTCAAACTGTAGTGCTGGAGAAGATTCTTGAGAGTTCCTTGGACAACAAGGAGATCAAATCTGTTCATCCTAAAGGAAATCAACTCTGAAAATTCTTTGGAAGGACTGATGTTGAAGCTGAAGCTCCAATACTTTGGCCACCTGAGCTGAAGAGTTTGACTGACTGGAAAAGAACTTTCTTAATGCAGATTTTGGGAAACTTCTTTGTAAAACTTCAGTTAATAAACATTTTTGGCTTGGCTTGCCATGAAGTCTCTATTGCAACTACTCAACTCTGGTTGTGTTTCACTAACAGCCATTGACATAAACAAATATATGTGTGGTATGTTCTACTAAAACTATTTATTTTATAGAAAACAAACATATGGTTATCAAAGAGGAAAAGGGGAAGGGGTAAATTAGGAGTTTGGGATTAACAGACACACTACTATATATAAAATAAATAACAAGGGCCTACTGTATAGCACAGGGAACTGTATCTTGTATATCTGTATATCATATAATAACCTATAATGGAAGAAGAATCTGAAAAAGAAAAATATATATATACACACATATATTATATATAAGAATATGGATAACTGAATCACTTTGCTGTACACCTGAAATGTTGCAAATCAACTGTGGTTCATTTAAAAAAATTAAACATTTACAAAAGCAGTTAGCAGTCCAAATTTAGCCCACAAGCTTCAGTAGGCAAATACCTGCTCAAAAGGAAAGTATGTTTGACCACAGGGTCTGTTCTAACTGAGTGTTGGGTAGGTACAAGCCTAATGCCCATTGTCACAGAGCACCACGTTAGCAGGGCAGGTATGAATGAATATTCATGATTATAATGGCTTCAAGATTCTAACATATTTCCTAATCAAGTTATAAGTAATACCATGTAGAAGTTCAGAAGAAGAAATTAAGAAAAACTTCAGATATGAAACATCGAATGGTCCTTAAAGAATCAACATGATTCAGGGCCATTTCATTTGAGATTTTATATAACAAGAAATAATTTCATATTCAAATATGCAAATGTATATACACACTGCACAGGAAAGAGTTAACAGAGCAGACCTGAAGTCACTATCTTCAACACAGCCCATTTGTGGAGCTGGCCCACAGCTGGCAGCTGGGAACCTGGCTGTTTTTTAAACCCAACCTGGTTGGCTGAACACCTGTTTTCCTTTGTGAAATCTGGCTTTTGAGGGTGTGTGGCTGGTTGTTGCTCTTACATGACCAATAAAAGCTCAGTAAAAATCTTGGGCTTTATGTGTGAAGCAGGTTTTCCTGGGTTGCACACATGCTTCTGCATTTTTCTGCTGGGTTGAGAAGTACATTCTGCGTGACTCCTCTCTGGCAGGTAGCAGGAGTTGGGGTAGAAGGGAACATGGGCAATCTATCAGCCTAATCCATCTGTTCCCCTGTTGATTCTGCTAATAAAATATAGCTGTGAGCCCAACTGCCTCTGAGTACTGGGAGTCCCTCCAGCAAAGCAGTGAATATGTACATGTTCTTAGGATCTGTGTGACTCACACATACACAGGACTGATACTTATTCTGATTACTTCCAAATCAAGCATATGTTTCCTCTCATGTTCTCTCCTGTTTTATTTTCTTCCATTCCATTTTATTCTAATGAGCTTAATGTGAGGCCTGTATAATTCCATTACACTTAAATTAAAAGCCATTTGTATCCTACTGGATGATTTCCTGATACCCTAATGTGACACTTCTTGGTAGCCTACTGAGTGGTCATCATAACCTATGCACATAGTTACAATGGTAACTAGATACCATTGTTTACTATCCTCTGCAAAAAGCACAGTCTTTCCTTTTTAAGGACTTCAACTCTAAGCAATGCCAGAAAGACACAGCAGTAGTATTCTGGTAATTCATTGTTGCCTACCAAGTTATCCCCAAACTTAACTGCTTTAAACAAAGTTTTTAGAAAACCTCCATACTGTTCTCCATAGTGGCTGTATCAATTTACATTCCCACCAGCCATGCAAGAGGGTTTCCTGTTCTCCACATACTCTCTAGCATCTACCATTTACAGATTTTTTGATGATGGCTGTTCCGGCCAGTGTGAGGTGATACATCATTGCAGTTTTGATTTTCATTTCTCTAATATTTAATGATGCTGATCATCGTTTCCTGTGTCTCTTGGTCATTTGTAGTTTTTTTTTTTCCTTAGAGAACCTGTTTGCAGGGTACAAATAGATGAACAGACACAGGGAAAGGGCGGGGGAGGGTGGGATGAACTGGGAGAGTAGCAGTGACATATATACACTACTATGTATAAAATATTTAACTAGTGTGAAGCTGCTACATAGCACAGGGAGTTAGCTCGGCCTTCTGTGGTGACCTAGAGGGGCAGGATAGGGGGTGTAGGAGGGAGGGGATAAAACTATATATAACTATCTATCTATTTATCTATATATGGTTGATTCACTTTTTTGTACAGCAGAAACAAATACAACATTGTAAAGCAATTATATTCCAATTTAAAAAAAACAAACTGAATTTTTATTATTTCAAAGTTTCTATGGGTACCCCAAGCTCAAGGTTTCCCACTAGGCTACACTTGACAGATACCTGAAGGTCCAACTGGGGAATCTGTTTCCAAGTTCACTCACATGGCTGTTGGCCAATTCTCATGGTCCAGAGGGACCAGGGCTTGCATTTGGGCATCTCCCTAGGACAGTTCATAATATGACAACTGGACTTACTCAGGGCAGGCAAGAGAGCAAAAAGGGCCAAGAAAGACCAACTTCAAAGTCTCTTTTGTAATCTAGGAAATGGCATAACAAGAGTTCTGTGTTGTATTCATTAGAGACAAGTCAGCCAATCCAGCCACACTCAAGGAATGGGAATTACACACGGTCATGAGGGCAGGGGGCGGCAGAGGATGAAATGGTTAGATAGCATCACCGACTCAATGGATATGAATTTGAGCAAACTCTACAAGAAGTGGAGTACAGAGGAGCCTGGCGTGCTACCACATTGGAGTCACAAAGAGTCAGACACAACTTAGTGACTGAACAATAACAACAAAAATGAAGGGCAGGAGAAAAAGGTTTGGAGGGTCAGCTTAGAGTCTGTTTACCACAATATGAAGAAAATAAACATGATGAAGCTAAAATACTGTGTATGTGTGCGTGTGTGTGTGTGTGTACAGTCTTCTTTTGAGGAAGCTTATACTGTTATTCCTATGCTCTCGATAAAGAAACTGAAGATGAATAAGGTTAAGTTCATCCTGTTAGAATTTCAGCCCCCAGTGAACCTGGTTGTGAAGCCTACATTTCTAACTCCATAATATTTCCTTATATGAATTCAAACATAGAATCAAGTGTTTATTTCTGCAAGCTTAATTAATGAACATTTTAAAAAATAAAAATTAGGGACTATGTCTTTAGTATGTATGTCAAGCATTCAAATAGTACAGGGGCTTCCCTTTCTGGGTGGCACTGTGGTAAAGAATCCACCTGATAATGCAGGAGACACCAGAGATGTGGGTTCAATTCATGGGTCAGGAAGATCCCCTGGACTAGGAAATGGCAACTCACTCCGGTGTTCTTGCCTGGGAAACCCACGGACAGAGGAGCCTGGCAGCCTATAGTCCATGGGGTTGCAAAGAGTTAGATACAACTGAGCAACAAGCACACACAACCAAATATTTTAGATAAAGAGATGAACATCATAGTTTAAGTCTTCTGGAAAGGGCTAACCATTTTACAAATAGATCATAAATAAAAATCCTTGTTTTGCATATGAGAAAAAGGAAACAATAAAAGGAAAATATTACAAAGTAGGAGCAATAACTGAGAGAAAAAAAGAAAGAAAGGAAAGGGAGAGAAAACAAAAGTTATGGAATTTTACTTTGATTTGATTTTACAGTAAAGGAATCAGGATGGAAATATGATTCCAGTTGTATGTCTCATGTTGTATATAGTTAAAGCACAGCACAATGAAACATTTTGAAATTTAAGAATTAAAGTGATATCATAAAGAACAAAAAACTTTTAATGTATGGCATAATTGTATGTAACCCAGGAAAGCAGGATTTGTAAACACAGACTAATTATGCTTCAAGTTTTAAAATGTAACAGTAAACTGTAATAAAACTTACTATCAGCATACAAATGTTAGTATGAATATTTCTTTTTAGTTAAAAGAGACAAATTTATAGTTATTTTTCACTAAAGTCTGCAGGGTTCTGGAACAAAGCAACTTATTGGATTTAATATATTTCTCATAAAAAGTGTCTCAGAAGTATTAATTTCATGCTTGACACAACTTTTCATAGGCTTTCTGATTTTATATCTCTGATTTACAACAGGCTAGTTTTGCCAGATGATAAACTCTCAAATTGCAGAAATTTTAAAACTGCAAGATTTCTTTTTTAATACAACAAGGAAGTTTAGTTGATTCAATATGAAATATGAACCTTTATGTGAGTCCATTTTACCAATGATAAAGTCACTATAATAGATGCATATTTAAATACAAGAATAAAATACAAGTTAAAAATTAAATATTTTTCCAATTGTACTTTTTTCCCAGTTAGTAGACTTAATTGAAATAGATAAAACCTCATAGAACAAAATAATCAAGAATTTAGGATTCCTTACCATTTCCTATCAGATGTAGATACAAAATGGCATAAAATAAATATTTGTTGATGAGTACAGCAACAATTCCTGAACTTTTAACAAACACATAACATACAGAGACAAAAGATTATTTTAAAGTGGGTAATATGGTTTATAAGAGAGATATTCCTTCTAAAAGAATTAATCTTATAAATGATGCTAAAAAAGTTGCAAAGTGATTTGTTCAGTTCATTGCAAAAGAGAAACAAAAAGTGTCCTGTTGGGCAAGTGACATATATGAGAGAATAGGTTTTCCATTACAAAGGAATGATGGGAGAAGAAGCAGCTTAACTTGGGGGTGAGGAGTGATAACAGCTAGGAAAACAGACAACAGTTTCAGTGATGTGTTAAAGATGGATTAGATATTCTTATCATTTGGAGGGAAGCCAAGACAAATCAGTAGTTCTTAGCGTTCTACAAAGGCATCCTATTTGCTAGCCTATAGATGGGTTATTCCAAAGGCTGCTTGTGGACACAATGGGGGAAGGAGATGATGGGACAAACTGAGAAAGTAACACTGACATATATACACTACCATGTGTGAAATAGCTAGCTAGTGGGAAGTTGCTGTATAACACAGGGGGCCCAACTTGGTGCTCTCTGATGACTTAGAGAGGTAGGATGGAGGGGACTGGGAGGGAAACTCAAAATAGAGGGGATATATGAACAGTATGTTGAAAAGCAGAGACATAACACTGCCAATAAAGGTCCACATAGTCAAGGCTAGGGTCTTACCAGTGGTCACATACAGTTGTGACAGCTGGACCATAAAGAAGGCAGAACGGCAAAGAATTGATGCCTTCAAACTATGGTGCTGGAGAAGACTCCTGAAAGTCCCTTGGACAGCAAAGAGATCAAATCAGTTCATCTTAAGGGAGATCAACCCTGAATATTCACTGGAGGACTGATGCTGAAGCTGAAGCTCCAGTAATTTAGTCATCTGACGTGAACAGATGACTCATTGGAAAAGTCCCTGATGCTGGGAAAGATAGAGGGCAGAAGGAGAAGAAGGCATCAGAGAATGAGATGGCTAGACAGCATCACTGATGCAATGAACATGAACTCGTGCAAACTCCAGTAGATGGTGAGGCAAAGGCCTTTGCCGTATGCTCCAGTCTATGTGGTTACAAAGAGTCAGACAATACTGGGCGACTGAACGACAACAATAATAATAAATGTAGTTATGGCTGATTCACATTGTTGTAAGACAGAAACCAACACAACATTGTAAAACAATTGAAAGTGAAAGTCGTTCAGTCATGTCCGACTCTTTGTGACCCCATGGACTGTAGCCTGCCAGGCTCCTCTGTCCATGGAATTCTCCAGGCCAGAATACTGGAGTGGTCCCTTGTGGCACAGCTGGTGAACAATTCACCTGCGATGTAGGAGGCCTAAGTTCGATCCCTGGATTGGGCAGATCCCCTGGAGAAGGGAAAGGCTACCCACTCCAGGATTCTGGCCTGGAGAATTCCATGGACTGAATAGTCCAAGGAGTCACAAAGAGTCAACACAATTGAATGACTTTCACTTCATCATCAGCCTTTCCCTCCTCTAGGAGATCTTCCCAACTCAGGAATTGAACTCAGGTCTCCTGCATTACAGGCAGATTCTTTACCATCTGAGCCACCCAGGGATGCCTAGTAAAACAATTATCGTACAATTAAAGACAAAGCAAGCAAAAAAGAGTACTTACAAGTTAGAATAATAACTTAGCAAAGTGATCCATGTAACTTCCATCTTATCAAATCTTTTTCAGTGTTATAATTACCATGACTAATTCAGTGCTAATAAACAGTGATGCACAGTAGGCATCTGTTGAATGAAGGAATCTGATATTTAAACTCTCTTTATAGAATTGATCTTAAGGTGTCTTCTCATTACATCCAAAGTTAGTACCATGACTGTGTCAGATCGCCCCATCACTAAGAATTTTAAATTATAAAGTTCCTCATTATAAAAATTGAGATTTAAAGAAAATCTATCCATTAGTTTTTTATTACTCCTTAGAGATATATGGAAATAAAATGAATCCCTCTTCTGCCTGGCAATCTTTCAGATATTTGAAGACAGATCTCTTTAGGAAACACTGCAGAGATACTAATTTATAATTTCTCTGCAGTATTTCTCTGACCTACTTCACCCCACACACAGTTTAAAAATATTAGTCAGATAGTTGTGGGTAGAGAAGCTTGCAAGGCCACAGCAAATTTACCTGAACATAGTTTCTCTTGTCTTCTATGAACACGTAAATTAATTGAGCATTGTGTGAAGTGTCAGAAACTATTTCCCACTGCCCAAGACAAGCATTTTTAGCAATGAGCAAGAAGCGAATCATAGACCCAACATGACATGCTAAGCATGAGAAAAGAGTCATTTGCCTAAAAGATCAACCAGATTTTCCTGAGAGGACATCTGTGGCAACCACGATGAACTACAAGCAAGGGATCCCACTCTTCAAACAGTATCAGGTAAGTGTTCTCGATTCTTATGCAACTCTATGGATGGAAGAGCCCTAATTACACCCAAGATTAATTTCCCTTCAGTCCTCTGGGATGGGGGCAATATATCTAGATTAATTTTAGTCAAGGAACCTAAAGAAATGAGGGTTACCTCACACATTTTATTTGGACACAATATATATCAACGATATAACAATTAAAACCTCCTTGAAACCTGTTGAAACTATAAGTCTAAGCTTCATTAGACTCCCCTCCTCACCTGCTAGCGCACAGAGCAATGGATTGAAGGTGTTAGTTGCTCAGTCCTGTCCCCAGCTCTTTGTGACCCCATGGACTGTAGCCCACCAGGCTCCTTCGTCCATGGAATTTTCCAGGCAAGAATACTGGCTTGGGTTGCCATTCCCTCCTCCAGGGGATCTTCCTGACCCAGGGATTGAACCCAGGTCTCTTGCACTGCAGGCAGACTCTTTACTGTCTGAGCCACCAGGGATAATAAAGAATAGAAGGCACAGTGTCAGAAAGAAAGAAAGAAAAAAAAAAAAAAGATTGGAAGCCAATTATCTAGGTAAAGAACATTTTACCCAAGTCAGCTTTTTCAGGTATAAGATACAAAGAATAATGCTATTAGGCACCATGTGCACCACAACCACAGGATACCTACCACTTAAGAACAGGCATACAAGTCAAATAACAATATAGCCAGAGAGTGAAATCTATATTTAACGCCTTAGAACAGAATCATGCAAAATCCCTGTAATATAACCAAACACTTCTCAGACTGGCATGACTGTGTATAACATATTTCACCAATTCTGGAACATACTGTTTTGTTCATCTTATAACATTTCTAAATAAATGGTTTAGAATCAATGGATGCATTCTTCTAATCAGTGGATGCATCTTCTAATCCATGATATGTCAGAGTTAACTGGGGACATTTATTTTATTTTAATCATATAAAAATGATGGTACTCATATAAACACTATTTAGAGATGAGGATATCTAGAATCAGGTCTTTCATGTGTGTTTTTTTTACCAAATCTAGATCCATTAAGGTAACAGATGCATCAAGCTACCTTCTGATCACAACTTGCCTAACGCGTTGACAGTGTCAAAGTATGTTGGCCAGAAAACAGAAATAGCTGTTCCCTTATCAGTTTTAGTTTTTGTTTTTGTTGTTGTTATAAAAGAAAATGTGTGTTTTTTTTTTCCTAAGAACTATTGACCTGCCAAATTGGGTGAAACCTGGTTTTGTGAGCTTAGTGAACTTGAGTTAACTCGAAGAGATATATCCATTTAAGCTGTGCTGATCAAATGCATCTTCTGGCCCATTATGCAGTCAGAACACACATGCTGGACCATCAGGGTCACTGGACCTGAGAGGCCCCCTGGTTAACAAGCAGATAACTTCTCCTAATCTCATCCGTAAATATTCCATCATCATGCCCTATCGCACATTCTTCTTTTCTCCTTGTTTTCTGAGACAATTCAAGTAGCCTTAGAAAGCCAGTTATAAGTGTCAGGCACCCAGGACGCCTTCAGGAGCAATTATTTTCATTTATCTGGTTGTCGTTCTCTTAATTTATTCTGATTTCACCGAGCACTTCCAAGTATGGTACCCAGAACTACCAAGATTCCTGAGTGGCCTGTAAATTCTTCAGTTCTGTTACTATAGTTCTGTTCATGAAATATATGATCCCATTAGCTATGCTGGAGCTACATCACATTAGTGATTGGTATTGATCTTCCTGTCAAGCAAAACCCACAATCTCTTTTACACATGCTATTGCTAAGTGATACTATCCTTTGTATGGCTGGCTTTTTGGAACTGAGAACAAGACCTTGCATCTATCACTTTAAAAATGCTTATTAGTTTTGGTCCTTTTCTCTTTGTTGTTCAAATATTGTTAGTTCTTTATTCTGTAAGTTATGTAGCAATTCTCTCAGACTTTTGTCATACACAAATCTGGTGGTTACACTCAAGTTTTCAAATTACAATGTGAATTGGTTACAGCTATTGAAATAAACAGAACTGAATTTAGATCCTAAAGGGATATGCTAGAATCCTCTCTTTAGGTTGACACCACTGTATACTATCCTTCACCTAGTTATTAATCTATATCTTTTATCACAAGTTCACATTGATGTGTCAGGCACCAGGATCTTAGGAGTAATGTTTTGATCAAAACCAATCTAATGCATTTCTTTGATCTATTTCTCTAATGTTGTTTAAAAAGAGGGTAGACTGTGACATAGTCTTGAAAATGTTTGCTGAAGCTAAACATAATAAAACTGAAATAAAGATGTACAGTCAACCTTTAAGTGCTTTTCTTGTTCATTTTCAATCCCTAGTTGTGGACTATCAAAGCGAGGCATAAAAATGGCAGAAATCCTTCCTTCCTTCGAAGGCATTGTGTCCTTCCAAAGCTCTTATTACATGCTGTTGCTATTACTCTTCCTAAAACTTATTTCCCATTACTATTAATGGACTGATTTTAGCCATCTATATTTATTATCACAAGTACTATCAAAAGTTTTGTCACTGGCCTTGACACCTCCTATGGTGCATCATTAAAATGCTACCTTCAGAATATCACTGGAAATAATCTACTAAAATGTCCAGTCTATTCAGGCCTAACTGCTATTTATCTCTCACACTCCCCATATCTGGTCATCTATAATGACCTGCATTCCAAAATGACAACTGTACCAAACAGTCCATAGGTCCTATTCATGCATCCTTGTTATCCTACTGATTGCTCCTTCTTTCTGCAAGTTGATCACTGATCAGTGCTCATACCACCCAGAACCAAATGGACAAACAGATAAAGAAATAAATGGTCAATTTTGTTAACAAATCATAACTAGAGTATTAGAAGAGTCCACTACTTTCTGAATGTATGCCATGTCCATAGCTCCATCAGAATCAAGTAGCTAGCATAATTCTGCACGCAGGTTAACATGCCTCATGTCCTGAAGTCAAGAAGTGAAGAAAGTCATTCAATCACGTCTGACTCTTTGCGACCCTTGGACTGTAACCTGCCAGGGCTCCTCTATCCATGGAATTCTCCAGACCAGAATATCGGAATGGGTAGCCATACCCTTCTCCAAAGGATCTTCCCAGCCGAGGGATTGAATCCAGATCTCCCACATTACAGGAGTATTCTTGACCATCTGAGCCACCAGGGAAAGCCCAAGAACACAGAAGTGGGTATCCTATCCCTTCTGCAGCAGATCTTTCCAACCCAGGAATCTAACCTGGGTCTCCTGCATTGCAGGTGGATTCTTTACCAGCTGAGCTACCAGAGGTGTCATGGGACCTATCAATTCTGACCAAAATTAAACTGGGCCAGGGCCTGGGTCCTGAGTCAAATAGGCCATCTAAAAGAAAACCTATGACATGTGAGGAGACTTGGTGTGAGAAATCTGCACAATAACAAGAACAATAAGACCAGTCATTGTCTACATTTTTAATCTATTTTTTTATACTTGATTTTAAATGTAAGTTTCACAGAAAGGGATGGAGATTTACAGAGGTTAGGAGATACAAATGTGGCAAAACACACAAGGATGGAATGGAACTTCCCCAGTGGATCAGTGATTAAGACTTCACCTGTCAGTGTAAGGCATGAGGGTTCAATCCCTGGTCACCAAGCCAAGATCTCACATGCCTCAAGGCCAAAGAACCAAAACATAAAACAGAAGCTATATTGTAAAAAAATTCAATAAAGGCTTTACAAATGGTCCACATTAAAAAAAAATCTTAAAAGAAAGGGTGTGATAAGCTAAATCATCCACACCTACTACACACACATGCACATATGCTCACATCCTCACGCTTGGAACCAGTGAATATGTCACTTTCAAGATGGCAAGAAGGGCTCTGCAGATGTGATTCAGGTAAGGATCCTCTGATGGGTGATTACCCTGGTAGGTTCCCCATAATCACAAGAGTTCTTAATAAAAGGGAGGCCAGAGAGGCAGAGAGAGAAGTTAGGAGGACTGGAGGGAAGGGAGTGATGAGCTATGTAGAGAGAAGGGGCCACAAGCAAAGGGTTGCAGGTGGCCTCTAGAAGCTGAAAAATGCAAGGAAATAGATTCTCTAGGAGTTCTCCAGAAGTAAGGTTTAGAACTCTACTTTTCAGAACACTACTGTCTTGATTGTAGGACTACTGACCTCCAGAGAGTTAATCATAAATGTATGTTTTTTAAGCCAGTAAACTGATGGTAATTTGTTACAGGAGGAAATTAGTACAAACAGTTATATTTAAAATCTGCATTCAGTTATATTCACCTCAACTCAGATGCCAACTTAACCTCAAAAGTCAATGGATTGAGAGACTGAAGGTACATGGCTATTATGGCATCTCTGCAAGTACATTTTTTCAAGCACACTTCAACAATTACATGCAATCTTGATTTCCCGATGAACATGAAATTTGGATTTAATTCTGAGGGACTATATTCTTCTATTCCTGACAACTCATCACATTTACAGATTTCTGTGTATATACTAACTTGTAGTTATTTATTTATTGTTTATTTTAAGTTAGCTTTTAATCTGTCCTTAATTTCCTTGTGTCTATGTCTTAAATGTATGCAAAAATCAGTGGGAGATATCATCTGGCAGAAAAAAGAAGTTTGGGAAAATAGCTTCCCTTGTGGCTCAGCTGGTAAAGAATCCGCCTGCAGTGCTGGAGACCTAGGTTGATCTCTGGGTTGGGAAGATCCCCTGGAGAAGGGAGAGGCTACCCACTCCAGTACTCTGGCTTGGAGAATTCCATGGAGATGCAAAGAGTCAGACACAACTGAGCGACTTTACTTTCACTTGTTAAAAACTGGCCCATGTCTAATTATGCAGTTCATTGCAAAGAGGGAATAAAGAGTGGTCTTCTCTGTGTGAGACAGAGCAAACAGGGGAGGTCTTTTGGGGACACATAAGATTATTACTAGGTGATATCCTGGAGGAAGTATTTACTTGTCACCAAGCAAGAAACCTTTGTTCTCAATAATTGACTTCTGGGTCTAATAATAAAAGTACGCACTAGTGAAGTTAAGAAATTAGATATATTTTACTCAGAATATACTCCTAGAAGCTGAACAAGAAATGAGAGTAAGAAAAATAGATTTCTGAGAGTCTTTGAAGAAAATTTTGAGAAGGAATTATCACCTGTATAGAAATAAAAGATTTTCAACATACTTATAATCAAGGAAACCCCCTTTGTGCCTGAAATATTAGAGGATGTTACTATTTTGTCTTCTTTAACTTTTAATTCCCAATCTTGAATTATGGTATTATTTCTAATTAGACGAGACTATCTGGTTTGAAATTTTGAGTTCCCTACTATCTGGGTGATTTTTAGAAAATGCAGGCTTTGTTTCTCCTGTATAATATGATACTAACAGTCCTGGTTCATAGGATTGCTTCTGAAGAATAAACAACATATTTCATTCTCCCTATAAAGTGCTAGGCACATTGTTATGTCAGTGTTATTTCTTGCTGAATACCGAACATTCTCGCACCAACTTTGTCTTATGCAAGAAGATTTAGGCAAAGCTATAACAGAAGAACAGATCTTTTTTTTTAATCCTACTCTCACCTATTTTGCTTCTATTCTTACATATGGATATTATTCTTATCCTCTCCCTAAAAAAAACACCTGACAGGGTATCCTAGTTTCACCTTATAATGCTTAATCTAGTCCAGTTTTCTTCAGATAACTCCCCTATGTCCAGTCTTCCTACTCTTCACTTTTGATCTAAATCTACCTATCTCAACTTATTTTCTCTGATGTCTATGATTTGATAACTAATTTGATGGAAATATCACTGACAGATATGTGCTACTGAACAAAAATTACAGTAGCTTAAGCAAACTAACTTATTGATGGACTGTCTAAACTCCAAATTTTTACTTATGTATATACACACACACACACACATACATATACACATGTCATCACAGATAGATGCACAAATATACAAGCACACTTTGTATCGTAAAACATGTTTTTGAAAAATACAGATAAAAAAACCTGATACTAGACCTAAACTAAGGGAATGATCTTAACTTTATTCACAAAATAATCCAACGAAAGATTTAATCATTTTATATTACTGCATTAGTTGGTAGCTTCACATATTTATGTAAATATTTTTGTTTTAATAATGGAAATTCTCAAATAATGATATGCAGTATTCTTTATAAATGCTTCATTTTCACCTTTTAGCTAAAATTTTCATGTTGATGATGAAAATAAACTGTCTATATATATTGGGTTCACTGAATCAGTGGCTTAAGCATTTCCCCTCTCAGGAAGAAATAAATTTGTAATAACAATTCTTAGCATTTGATAAAGCTTTTAGAATATATGTCATAAAAACAAAATTACAGTAACACTACAAGTCATGCAGTAATGAAATATGTTCTTCTCTAAAACGAATAGGCTAATTCAGAGGTTGCTGATGTAAATGTACTGCAATCTGTAATTTCTATCATGGTATTACATAGCACTTTCAATACTTTTTTTAATATATAAATGTGTTTGTGTTAACTTGTTAGAGTTAATGGATTGGAAACTAATATGCTAAAGAGGAGAGAGAGGAATAGTTCTGAAACTTTTATTTTCGACTAGGGATGATGAGATACTACAATGAGAAAACTTACATATGAAACATATTTTTAAAATGTTAATACTTCTGCTCTTTAACTGAGTTATTGTAATGTCAAACAACTGTCTCATTGAAACATCTATAGGAAATTATATATATATATTAATTATAAAGTATTCCTACACAATTTAATGAATATTAAACACTTTGAACACATATTTTTGTTAGCATACACATAGATGTTTAGAAGTGCTAGAATGTATAGACATTTACAAAATACAAACAACATTTATACATTAATAAGCACAACTTCTGTTCTCAAAGATTTATCCTTGGAAATCTAATAAAATTGTACAAATTAGAAAACTACATAGAAATATATAAATATTATTTGATAGGAAATTTTAATCTAATTAATTTTTGATTCATAATTATATTTTAGTGGGTTTCGCTGTCAGTCACATGAATGCATTAGGAGAGAGTTCTCAGGAAAATGGTTTGATTATCGTTGAGAAAGTAGTATCTAATTCAGCTAGAGGGATTCAAGGATTCAAATCTTGGAGAGGCTGTCTTTGTGCTTTGTGGGCTGCCTGTTATAAATAGTACTGGAAACACAATTTCAATTTTGACTTGTATCTTTCTTTTCTGCTTTACTGATATGGGATTAAAAAATTGGCTTAAAACCCAACATACAAAAAATGAAGATTATGGCATTGAGTCCCATCACTTCATGGCAAATAGATGGGGAAACAATGGAAACAGTGACAGACTTTATTTTCTTGGGCTCCAAAATCAATGCAGATGGTGACTGCAGCCATGAAATTAAAAGACACTTACTTCTTGGGAGAAAAGCTATGACAAACCTAGACGGCATGTTAAAAAGCAGAGATATCATTTTGTGAACAAAGGTCTGTCTAGTCAAAGCTATGGTACTTCCAGTAGTCATGTATGGACGTGCGAGTTGGACCATAAAGAAGGCTGAGCACTGAAGAATTGATGCTTTTGAACTGCGGTGTTAGAGAAGACTCTTGAGAGTACTTTGGACAGTATGGAGATTAAACCAGTGGATCCTACAGAAAATCAACCCTGAATATTCATTGGAAGGACTGATGCTGAAGCTCTAATACTTTGACCACCTGATGTGAACAGCTGATTCACTGGAAAATATCCTGATGCTGGGAAAGATTGAAGGCAGGAGGAGAAGGGGATGACAGAGGATGAGATGAAAACAAATGTCACAGCATCAACAATAACAACACATTCCTTAATTAACTTGAAATTTCTTGATTAAAGGAATTTGTTTTATTTATTACTGTTTAGAACTAGTCAAGTTCAAATTTCTCCTGTTTTTGGTCTCCATAAACTTTTAGTTGCAGTACTTTAGCAGATCAGAGGACCTGGTCCCATGGGGAGATCCTTGGGCCAAAAGTAGTATTTAGCAACGCACAGCTGATTCTCTTTGGTGTGCAACAGAAACTAACACAACACTGTAAATAAAATATACTCCAATAAAAAATTAATTTAAAAAATAAACACTTAAAATCAAAACAATGCAGCCTTTCCAACTAAGCAGCAAACAGCTCTGAAAAGTCTTTAAAGAGATTTTTTTATAAACTATTCAGGTAATTAACTTTAAAACCATACTTACGCCCACTTTTGGCTGCTTGTCAGTTTTCTTTGATTTAGAAACTTTAGCTTTTGATTTTAATTGTCGTTTTAATTTGCATCACTGTTTAGATTGACTTGTGTGTTTATCAACTTTGCTCATCAAAGTATTTTGAATTATTTGTCCTCTTTTCAGAATTCATTTTTTTAAAATTCTGAAGTGTACTGTTGTATGGCTGTTTCACTGAACATCAACTGTAACTTCTCCCACAACTTTTCTTTAAAAAATTTGTTCACTATTTTTAATATTTATTTATGATTGTAATATTTTTTTACAAACGCATCTCAGATTCTGAAAACAGACATCACTGACTTTTGCCTTCATTGCTGCGTTGAGAAGGTTGCTGTCATTCTTATTGTCATTCTTCATTTATTAGTTGTTGCTATTTTCTAGCTGCTCTTTTGGCATTCTTGTTCTTCTGCAGTCTCACAATGTTCAGATGTGCACTTACGTTAATTCATTTTGCATGGGCCATATTAAAATCAAATTTCTAAGATGTTTTTACTCATTTACTCTATATATACCACCTTTCATTTTCTTGAAATTTTCATTCTTAAATCTCTATTAAACATATGTATACTATCTAATTCTATCCTTAACATTCATAATATTTTCCACATCTTAATCTTCCTAGACAGTGTGGTATATCATTTTCTATAATCTTCTAATTCACTGATACTCTCTTCACCTACATCTAATTGTACTAGTCAAATTGAACATTAAATACTAATTCCAAAAAAAACTGTCACTGTTTCAAATTGCTTTATTATGGCTAATTATAGATTATTTCTGTATTGGATCATACACCCTTAGTCACCAAAATATAGTTTCCCCTATCCTCTGGTATTTGTTAATTTGAATTGTGAAAAGAGATTAAGACAGATTTATTGCAGGGGCATCCCTAGATAGCAAGTTGGTCTTCTATTTTCAAAGTGCCTTTCATTTACTTATCCCAGGCATTTCAGGAATATAACC
The DNA here is from genome assembly GCA_024291935.2 of Okapia johnstoni. Taxonomy (NCBI): domain Eukaryota; kingdom Metazoa; phylum Chordata; class Mammalia; order Artiodactyla; family Giraffidae; genus Okapia; species Okapia johnstoni. The sequence continues at coordinate 89,737,212 of CM044313.1, read as the reverse complement.
AATTTCAGATAAATTTTGTGTTAATTCCTTATCTGGGTGGTTAAAGGTGAGGAACCAGAGATCAAATTGCCAACATCTGTTGGATTATGGAAAAAGCAAGAGAATTCCAGAACATCTACTTCTGTTTCATTGACTATACTGAAGCCTTTGATTGTGTAGATCACAACGAACTGTGGAAAATTCTTCAAGAGATGGGGATACCAGACCACCTTACCAGTCTCCTGTGAAAGCTGTGTTCAGGTCTAGAAGCAACAGTTAGAACCTGACATGGAACAACAGACTGATACCAAATCAGGAAAGGAGTACGTTGAGGCTGTATATTGTCATCCTATTTATTTAACTTACATGTAGAGTATATCATGTGAAATTCTGGGCTGGATGAAGCACAAGCTGGAATCAAGATTGCCAGGAGAAATATCAATAACCTTAGATATGCAGACGACACCACCCTTATGGCAGAAAGTGAAGAGGAACTAGAGCCTCTTGATGGAAGTGAAAGAGGAGAGTGAAAAAGTTGGCTTAAAACTCAACATACAAAAAACTAAGATCATGGCATCTAGTCCCATCACTTCATGGAAAATTGATGAGGAAACAATGGAAACAGTGATAGAGTTTATTTTCTTGGGCTCCAAAATCACTGCAGATGGTGACTACAGCCATGAAATTAAAAGATGCCTGCTCCTTGGAAAAAAAAGCTTTGACAAATACTGACAGTGTATTAAAAAGCAGAGTCATTACTTTGCCAACAAAAGTCTATATAGTCAAAGCTATGGTTTTTCCAGTAATCATGTATGGATGTGAGAGTTGGATCATAAAGAAGGCTGAACTCAGAAGAAATGATGATTTTGAACTGTGAGGTGGAGAAGACTCTTGCGAGTCCCTTGGACTGCAAAGAGATCAAACCAGTCAAACTAAAGGAAATCAATGCTGAATATTCATTTGAAGGACTGATGCTGAAACTAGCTCCAATATTTGGCTTCCTGATGTGAAGTACCAACTCATTAGAAAAGACCCTGCTGCTGGGAAAGATTGAGGGCAGAAGGAGAAGGGGACGACAGAAGATGAGATGGTTGGATGGCATCACTGACTTAATGTACATAAGTTTGAGTAAACTCTGGGAGTTGGTGATGGACAAGGGAGGCCTGATGTGCTACACTCCACGGGGTTTCAAAGAGTCAGACATGACTGAGTGACTGAACAATAACAAGGTGGTTAGCAGACTGGGTAAATAGTGTAAATCATCGTCTCAAACACATGAGATGGTCTGAATACTTCAACTGTTTTTTTCCCTTGAAGCAGAGTCAATGAAGAGCAGAATTTTATATTTTGAAATTTTATTTTAAGGTACTTTAAAAAATTTTATATTTAGTCTGTGTTTTCATTTAATTTGCCAAATGCTTCATGGCTACAGATTTGTAAACGACTTGAAATGGAAACTTATCAAAAGTCCACAGTCCTGGCCTTATAGTGGACATTAAATCTCAAGCTTCTAGGCTTCAAAGATCAGCACTTTTCCCTAGCTCCCTACTATAGGAAAGTCCATCATCAACTTTTCCACTTATCACCCTAAATGGCTTTTTACCAATGGGGAAGTTTTTTCTCTCTCAAGTTCCTCTGCAATTAAAATATTTTTTTGTGTTAAATTACTGCATTTATAGACATTTATATCAGGCATCATTTCAAGTTATTTTATCTACCACATTTCCAGTAACAGAAGTTACGATTTTATCTAAAGAATCAATTTGTAAATTTTTGCTCCTTTTAAACCATGATTGAAAATATGAATGGCTTACTAATTATATAAAAAAATGCATCACAAGTTCAGTAAAATTTCTAGAAACTTGATAAGCAAGGATTTTCTTCTCTTTTTTACTACTGTGATCGCTCCAGAGCAGCTAAGACTACAAGGATTATTGATTGTGAAAATCCTTTTGAAATACATTTCAGTGGATTCACCCTAAACTTATTTCCTATAACATATGTGTAATAAAGAATATGACTCCTCTTTTTAATTTTTTTGGCTTTTCATTCAAATAATTTATTATCCACCTTTTAAAATAAACTTTTAATTTTATAACACTTTTAGATTTACAGATTTCTAATAAAGATAGCACAGAGAGTTCCCATATGCCCCACACCCAATTTATCTTATTAACATTTTACATTATACTGGTTACATTTACCACAAGTACAACATCATTAACTGTGATAGTTTTTTTTAATGTTTCATTGTTCAGAGCTTTTAAGCATCTCCCCTTCTTCTTCTCCTGCTTCTTCACATCTGGAAAAACTGATAAGAAGCCCAAATGCTCCCTTTACTAGCATCAGCAGGAAGTTCAAACCACACAAGGTAAACCACAATCTTCACCCACCATACCATAAAATAACCATGCCTTCCTCATTTCTCTACTCTCAAGCCAGAATGGATGTGCTTGGGAAACCTTCCTGCTTTCCGTAGAAATTCTTTTAATGTGAGAGACACACCTCCAACCCCTTTATGATGTGTGTGTGTATGGTATCACTGTTCCTTACATCCAAATAAAATGTGGGATAGAAGTCTATAAAATTTCTGTGGGACAGCTACACAACAGCTGACTATTTATTTGATGAAGTGCTACTGAGAAGATGTAAGTCCTTCTATGACTTTTTGAGAGTTATTCAAGTTATTATTAGTCCTTATGTTTTTAAATAAAAAGTAATTAGCTACTGTTTAAGTTTTTATTTAAATAAAAATGAGACAACTGCTCACATTTTCAACACAATGAATAAACTTATTCAAGTATAGAAAAGTAAAAATGTATAATGCTATATTTTGAGGTTTAAACAACTTTATTTAAATCCATCCTACTTCAGAAAGATTTTTGTTCTTGATAGTCACATGTCACTAAGTAGGAAACAAAACAACTCTGACCAAAGACAGAAATATTATAAATTTCACATTTTGAATTTGGATACATTTTCCCCTGTGCAATATATTTCTCTATGCATATATTCTATCACCTCACTAGCTTTGTTTGTAGCGATGCTTCCTAAGGCCCACTTGACTTCACTTCAACTAAAATCATGGCATCTGGTCCCATCACATCATGGCCAATAAATGGGGAAACAGTGGAAACAGTGACTTTAGTTTTGGGGGCTCCAAAATCACTGAAGATGGTGACTGCAGCCATGAAATTAAAAGACGCTTACTCCATGGAAGGAAAGTTATGAATAACCTAGACAGCATGTTAAAAAGCAGAGACATTACTTTGCCGACAAAGGTCTGTCTAGTCAAGGCTATGGTTTTTCCAGTAGTCATGTATGGATGTGAGAGTTGGACTGTAAAGAAAGCTGAGCGCCAAAGAATTGATGCTTTTGAATTGTGGTGTTGGAGAAGACTCTTGAGAGTCCCTTGGACTGCAAGGAGATCCACCAGTCCATCCTAAAGGATATCACTCCTCGGTGTTCATTGGAAGGATTGATGTTGAAGCTGAAACTCCAATACTTTGGCCACCTGATGTGAAGAGATGATGCATTGGAAAAGATTCTGATGCTGGGTAAGATTGAGGGCAGGAGGAGAGCGAGACGACAGAGGATGAGATGGTCGGATGGCATCACTGACTCAATGGACATGAGTTTGTGTGGGCTCCAGGAGTTGGTGTTGGACAGGGAGGCCTGGCGTGCTGCGATTCATGGGGTCGCAAGGAGTCAGAGTGACTGAACTGAACTGAATGCATAGATTAATAATGCTCCAAAGTTTGTTCCCCAAACCTATTTTTTGTTGTTAGATAGAAGAAAATTAAAGCTGTGTGTGTGTGAGAGAGAGAGACAGAGAGAACGGGAGCAAAAAAGAGAGAAAGGAAGAGAGAACCCCGATTTGTAGCTCAGTCTGGAAAACTGGAGCCTTAGGCTAGATTTGATGTTAGTGATGGGATAGAATTTCTTCTCTGTGAAACTTGTCTTTGCTGTTAATACTTTAAAATGATTGGATGAGGACCACACACATTATTAAGGGTAATCTCCTTAACTTAAAATCAACTGATTATTGATGTTAACTGCATTCACAAAATATCTACACAGAAACAACTAGGCTAATGATTGATTAAATAATTGTGTATTAGGGCATAACCAAGTTGACATGGACCACAGCCTTGTTTAACTCAATGAAACTACGCCATGCCATGTGGGGCCACTCAAGACAGACAGATCGTGGTGGAGAGATCTGACAAAATGTGGTCCACTGGAGAAGGGCATGGCAAACCACTTCAGTGTTCTTGCCTTGAGAACCCCACGAACAGTATGAAAAGGTAAAATTATAGGATACTGAAAGAAGAACTCCCCAGGTCAGTTGGTGCCCAATATGCTACAGAGATCAGTGGAGAAATAACTCTAGAAAGAATGAAGGGATGGAGCCAAAGCAAAAACAATACACAGTTGTGGATGTGACTGGTGATAGAAGCAAGGTCCGATGCTATAAAGAGCAATATTTCATAGGAACCTGGAATGTTAGATCCATGAATCAAGGCAAATTGGAAGTGGTCAAACAGGAGATGGCAACAGTGAACGTCAACATTCTAGGAATCAGTGAACTAAAATGGACTGGAATGGGTGAATTTGACTCAGATGACCATTATATCTACTACTGTGGGCAGGAATCCCTTAGAAGAAATGGAGTAGCCATCATAGTCAACAAAAGAGTCCGAAATGCAGTACTTGGATGCAATCTCAAAAATGACAGAATGATCTCTGTTCATTTCCAAGGCAAACCATTCAATATCATGGTAATCCAAGCGTATGCTCAAACCAGTAATTCTGAAGAAGCTGAGGTTGAATGGTTCTATGAAGACCTACAAGACCTTTTAGAACTAACACCCCCCCAAAAAATGTCCTTTTCATTATAGGGGACTGGAATGAAAAAGTAGGAAGTCAAGAAACACCTGGCATAACAGGCAAATTTGGCCTTGGCATACAGAATGAAGCAGGGCAAAAGCTAATAGAGTTTTGCCAAGAGAACACACTGGTCACAGCAAACACCCTCTTCCAACAACACAAGAGAAGACTCTACACACAGACATCACCAGATGGTCAACAACGAAATTAGATTGATTATATTCTTTGCAGCCAAAGATGGAGAAGCTCTATACAGTCAGCAAAAACAAGACCGGGAGCAGACTGTAGCTCAGATCATGATCTCCTTATTGCCAAATTCAGACAAATTGAAGAAAGTAGGAAAAACCACTAGACCATTCAGGTATGACCTAAATAAAATCCCTTATGATTATACAGTGGAAGTGAGAAATAGATTTAAGGGACTAGATCTGATAGAGTGCCTGATGAACTATGGATGAAGGTTTGTGACACTGTACAGGAGACAGGAATCAAGAACATCCCCATGTAAAATAAATGCGAAAAAGCAAAACGGCTGTCTGAAGAGGCCTTGCAAATAGCTGTGAAAGAAGAGAAGTGAAAAGAAAAGGAGAAAAGGAAAGATATGCCCATTTGAATGTAGAGTTCCAAGAATAGCAAGGAGAGATTAGAAAACTTTCCTCAGCAATCAATGCAAAGAAATAGAGGAAAACAACAGAATGGGAAAGACTAGAGATCTCTTCAAGAAAATTAGAGATACCAAGGGAGCATTTCACGCAAAGATGGGCTCAATAAAGGACAGAAATGGTATGGAACTAACAGAAGCAGAAGATATTAAGAAGAGGTGGCAAGAATACACAGAAGAACAGTACAAAAAAGATCTTCATGACCCAGATAATGACGATGGTGTGATCACGCACCTAGAGCCAGACATCCTGGAATGTGAAGTCAAGTGGCCCTTAGAAAACATCACTACGAACAAAACTAGTGGAGGTGATGGAATTCCAGTTGAACTATTTCAAATTCTGAAAGATGATGCTGTGAAAGTGCGGCACTCAATATGCCAGCAAATTTGGAAAACTCAGCAGTGGCCACAGGACTGGAAAAGTCAGTTTTCATTCCAATCCCAAAGAAAGGCAATGCCAAAGAATGCTCAAACCACCGCACAATTGCACTCATCTCACATGCTAGTAAAGTAATGCTCAAAATTCTCCAAGCCAGGCTTCAGCAATACGTGAACCGTGAACTTCCAGATGTTCAAGCTGGTTTTAGAAAAGGCAGAGGAACCAGAGATCAAATTGTGAACATCCACTGGATCATCGAAAAAGCAAGAGAGTTTCAGAAAAACATCTATTTCTGCTTTATTGACTATGCCAAAGCCTTTGACTGTGTGGATCACAATAAACTGTGGAAAATTCTGAAAGAGATGGGAATACCAGTCCACCTGACCTGCCTCTTGAGAAACATGTATGCAGGTCAGAAAGCAACAGTTAGAACTGGACATGGAACAACAGACTGGTTCCAAATAGGAAAAGGAGTACGTCAAGGCTGTATATTGTCACCTTGCTTATTTAACTTATATGCAATGTACATCATGAGAAACGCTGGGCTGGAAGAATCAGAAGCTGGAATCAAGATTGCCGGGAGAAATATCAATAACCTCAGATATGCAGATGACACCACCCTTATGTCACAAAGTGAAGAAATAAAAAGCCTCTTGATGAAAGTCAAAGAGGAGAGTGGAAAAGTTGGCTTAAAACTCAACATTCTGAAAACTAAGATCATGGCATCTGGTCCCATCACTTAATTGAAAATAGATGGGGAAACAGTGGAAACAGTGGCTGACTTTATTTTGGGGGGCTCCAAAATCACTGCACATATTGATTGCAGCCATGAAATTAAAAGACGCTTGCTCCTTGGAAGGAAAGTTATGACCAACCTAGACAGCATATGAAAAAGCAGAGACATTACTTTGCCAACAAAGTTACATCTAGTCAAGGCTATGGTTTTTCTAGTGGTCATGTATGGATGTGAGAGTTGGATGGTGAAGAAAACTGAGCGCCGCAGAACTGATGCTTTTGAACTGTGGTGTTGGCGAAGACTCTTGAGAGTCCCTTGGACTGCAAGGATCCAACCAGTCCATCCTAAAGGAGATCAGTCCTGGGTGCTCATTGGAAGGACTGATGTTGAATTAAAACTCCAATACCTTGGCCTCCTCATACGAAGAGTTGACTCATTGGAAAAGACCCTGATGCTGGGAAGGATTGGGGGCAGGAGGAGAAGGGGATGACAGAGGATGAGATGGCTGGATGGCATCACCGACTCAATGGACATGAGTTTGGGTAGACTCTGGGAGTTGGTGATGGACATGGTTGCCTGGCGTGCTACGTTTCATATGGTCACAAAGAGTTGGACATGACTGAGTGACTGAACTGAACTGAATTTAAGTTGACACAGGGAAACAACTGTCACAGATATAAGATTAAATACTAAATTCTTGTGAAATTGCATATATACTATTGTATGTGCCATTGAAATTTAACTTGTGGCAAAGTAAGTGTTGTTTCTTTCTAGTTTCTTTATATATATAAAACATCAAAAGCACACCTAGAAACAGTTAAACTATAAAGAGTGGGCAAGAACATGAAGCTTTAGGTAAGATGTACACTGTTGTTGAGGATGTAAAATGCTATTAATAATGGGGCAATATAACAATATTATCTGACACTTTCTAAAATGTGCAAATCCTTGATGTAACAATTCCCACTTTATAAAATGTTTGCTTTGTACACTGTTTTGTAGCATTATGTTAACAGAAGGAAATATTTCAAATACAAATTGACAGAACATCAGATAAATGAGGTAACATTTGTATAATAATGCACTACACAGCACGAAATTGAATATGCTATAGCTTTATGTGTCAATGTAGTTGACCTCCCAATCTGATTATTTGCAGAATGTTTCCAATTACACGAAAATGTATTCAAAGTTTGTAATATAATTTAAGAATGAAATAAACACCAAAGGAGATCATTGAAAAATCAGAATAACAACTGCATCCAAAGGAGAGAAGCTAGAATGCAACTGAAAAATGACATGACAACATTTAAAAGATATTGTTAATTTTCTATCTGTAATTTTTTTAATATGATTAGTTAATTTGTGATCATTAAATATATACTATATATTACGATAGGCTTTTTGGCAATTACATTGATTCTAATATTCGTTTAAGGCGTGTAAAACACTGAGGTAAGCCTTGAGTGACTTACACATAGGACAAATAACTGAGAGGCATTATATCATAATTTAAAAGCGGTTAAATTTGGATGATGTGGTGGCATTTATATTCTTTATTCTCTGAAATTTCAGACATTCCTCTGTGTGCATAGCTGCACATATGAATGTTTATGTATTTTTAGACTATTAACCCATACCTCACACACAGTTAAATATACCTTCAATATAAGAAACAGCAACTTTGTTTCTGGATAAAAATATTTAAACCACAAGAAATGAAAACAATCCTATTTCAGTGTGGCTACACAACACAATTTCAAATAACCAAGGTAGAGAAAAGACTGCATATAATTGTTTGGAGTAATCCACATTATCCACATGAAGAATTCACTGAATGTTATAAGAATTAATTACAGTCATGCTAACTACTCCACGTGTTTGTTTCCCTGTTCAACACTGAAGAGTCTGGTAAACACAATGAAGTCATTTAAAGCAGAGGTAAATGATACTTTAGAGATTAAACTGTGTGCTATACAAACCACCTTATTACATCCTATAATGGATTCAAATCACACTTGATGAATAAGAAAAGTGAATGATATCCTCATAGTCTTTTTTTAGAGGTTTTAAACACCTCAGTTTGTTGAACATTAAAAACAGATTTAAATGAGGTTTTAATGAACTTACTTTTAAAGCAAGAGGCTTGTGTTAATATATATGTATTTTATTATTACATGTAATAGAACCAGCGGTAAAGAGAGTACCTTACAATTTACTTAATTATAAACATCATAAACTAAATCTTCACAAAATATTTAACTGTTGACTGAGGTAAATACATGATATATTAGTTTTACAGATTCTTTTGAAGTAGTTGCATTGTGAAATAAGTCATAAAGTACCTTTATTAGGACAAATTTTTGAAATCTATCTGATGGCAAAGAAATTAAAAAAAAAAATTCTGAGGACTCTACAGTTTCATCATTTGATTTTTGAGATTGAAGTAATTTTTATTTGAAATGCAGACTTTTAAATATATTTAGGGAATTGTTACAAGTTTATCTTTTTCCATGACAGGAGTCAGTTATATGAGCCCAGACACAAATATATCTTGACTTCTGAATATGCAATAATTCTGTGCTTATTCTCTGTCAAGTCTAACCATGCAATCCAATGTAAAAATGTAAAATAAGGGAATTTTATAAGGAACATATTCTAGAAAGATATATATATAAATAAGATACACATCACTTGAATAAAATAATTTTAAATGAATGTGTATATATATTTTAGAAATATGCATATTCATGAATTTTGTGCTCATCCTAAATAAAACATTAAGCAGAGTTGGATATAGGCAAACTGGACATAGATAAAAATAACTAATATTAAAAAGAAACTGAAAAAAAATGATTCTTTCAGCAGACCAAAATTTAGAATCTATGGCTGTAGTTTGATCAAAAGAAAATGTTACAAGGGAGAACTTGCTTACAGACTCCAGAAGGTAAATCTTGTCCTTTGAGGAGGAATGAGTGCTTCTGACATTTGAGAAATATAACATGGTTTTTAACAGCCAAGAAATACGGTTTCAGAGACTTTAATTACTTAGTGTCATTTAACAGAGCAGTGACAGAAAATATTTCTGTAGAAGTACCAATTCAATATCTACTAGTTAAACCAGTAAGATGCTAAAACATTCTCTGAAAGGTTTATCAAAGTAAATATGGCAATTCAAGAACATGAAGAATAATTCTCTTCTCTTAATCTTCATAACTATGATATGTTGTCCTGACATTATAAAACTCATTTACTTTAAAAAAATGAATTTACACTAACATACATACATACATATATATATATATATATATATATATATATATATATATACACACCCAACATAACATTATATATATATATTATACTCCTGTATCTTTAGTTGAATATAGCCAGGATGGATCACTTGAATTCTGTATTTCCCCAATTATGAGCTTTCACATATTCAGTGACAGCAATAGACAAATAAAGTGTTGAATCCCAAAGGGAAATAACAGCTTTTAGGACAAGCTCTGGATTTTTCTGATGAGAAATATCTCTAAAAATATTTTTAGTATCTTTTACTCAGCAAAGATTTATTAAACACACCCAAGGGTCCACACACTGCACTATCCTAATTTCTGAGTATTCACAGATAAATAAGACACAGCCCTAGATATCAGACAATTTCACAGCTAAGGTAAAGATGGGCTTCCCTGGTGGCTCAGCTGGTAAAGAATCTGCCCACATTGCAGGAGACCTGGGTCCGATCCCTGTGTTGGGAAGATCCCCTGGAGAAGGGAACAGCTACCCTCTCCAGTATTCTGGCCTGGAGAATTCCATGGACTATTCCATGGAGTCGCAAAGAGTTGGACACAACTGAGCAACTTCCATGAAGGTAAAGATAAAATGTAGAAATGTGTTAAGGTTGCACTGGCAGTTATTAATGTGTATATTGTATATTTCTCCCATCTACTTTTTTTAAACTGTTATGTTCCAAGGGATATTTTTATACTCACAGTGAATACTAAAGCAGAAACAAAAATTCAAAGACCCCTTCAACATAACTGAAAGATGGGGTCATTCTTATACAGCAGCATTTTACCTTCTAGAACCTAGAGAAGGCGAAAGAGAAGATGAGAGCAATTAGAAACAGAAGTGATGGTTTTATTTGGAGGGTGAAAAGTACAAAAACTAGGAGAAAGGAAAGATTAGTTAGATAGAGAGGATAGAAGATCAGAGGAGAATGTTCTTGAGAATTCACAGCAGTCAATCTGCCATTCACTGTTCTTAGTCAAGGGTCAACCCCATAAGACCATGTCATGGGTCATAAGCACCCTATATGGGTACTGGGAGCAGAATCAATGAAGGAGTTTCATCTTTAACTGGGAAGTTAAAGCCACACAACTATCATTACTTGGGGTACTGCAATTATTTGCTCAATGCTCAACAGAGGTATATGTGAAAAACTCCATCGAAACAAAGATGGAAGTGATTACTCTTACCAATAGGGATGGAGGAAGTCAGGCATGGTCTTTAAAAAAGTAAATGAGGCAATGCTTTTACTGTTTGTTTCTTTTCATAAATTGCTTGAGGAATGTTTAAAGGGAACTATTTTACCAAGGTATGGGTACTGAGCTATCACACTGGGTAGGATAGGACCCTGGGGCAAGACTGTCACAGGTGAAAGACAATGAGAAGAGAAGAAAGCTAAACCGTAGAAGAGAAGAATTATGAGTTATAAATCATGGCCACTTGGATCAGACCAGTGACTTCTACACAAGTACTAGTACGAAGGGCAACTCCTGATATATTGTCAGGGTTCTCTCTGGTCAAACTCAGTGAAAAGATAAGAGGCCAGAGAAGATAGTGTCAGTGATCCATAGAGGTCATTCTTTTGGAGTAGAAAGATGTGATACAGAAAAGTTGAAAGTGGCTTTAAAGAGGCAAACGGAAAGTATCCATCCCAACCCGTCATTTTTGTTGAACAGGATTTTTAAGGAAGGCAAACTCAGCTTTCAACTAGGATAAGAAAGGATTTACTTTTCTATGGAATGGGGTACATACATTTATGAAGCATGAAAATGTGACATGGTCTGTAAACTGCACATTGTTTGGTGCTGTTATAAAGTAGCATGGGGATTAGATGGAAACCTGATTTTTGTGAAGAGGAGAGCATAACCCTTGGTCATCGACCTTAACTCTGCCTGTGTATGTACTAATACCAAGTTCATTACCTCTGCAAATGCACACACTTCGTTGTGCCACTGGATACCACTTATAAAAATCAAATTCAAAGACAAGATTATTAAGAATTATGAAATGGGACAACAGACCCTTATATGAAGTGTAGAGTCCTTACCAAAGCAAAGTCCTATGTAACTACACCAACTGTACACCCTGAAGCTTCCCAGTCAGTAGGCGACAGTGTCTGATTTTGGTAAGGAAAGTAGTGAGGTCCACAATGAGCTTCTGTAACCCAACTAAAACCTCACGTTTGGAAACGAGGTAAAAAACACAGTTAAGAGGATTCAAAGAACTAGAAGTCTTAACAAAACAGATTTAGAGGGATTGAGGAGAAAACACACTAGAATAAAATTTACAGTCGAATAACAGAATTTAGTTGTCAAAGAGAACATAGCAGTAAGTTAAAAACAACTTTTAACAAAATGGAGATGAATGAAATAGAGCTAAGATGACAGTTGACAGTCAATGGATGTGTGATTGAAGAGACTGAAAAACCATGAAGATTAGGTTTTGTAGCAGAGACAGATTCCAATATTTAATTATGGTCAGATGGTGAAGTGCAAAAATTGCAAGATTATTGAATTTTAGTAATAAACATTTTATCTTGAAACAGAATACACCTTTTAGAACCTAGACTAAAAGGGTTGTTCTTTCTTCCTGTTTACCACCATGAAAATGCTCCTCTTTATCTCTGTGGTATGAAAACACCAAGTTGGTCTCCATGAGCTCTGCATCCTGGTTTTCACACCATTGATTGACTCCCTCTCTGAAGAGAACGGGGACCTCGACTTTCTTTTAATCAATTGAATACAACAAAGGAGGCTGTTTCTGTGTAACATTACATAAGAGTGTAACCCATCTTTCTAAGGAGATCTGTTCTCTCTTGCAGGCCTTTAGGAAACAAAAGCCATGTTGGGATGACCCACCTGGCAAGGGTCTGTGAGCAGACTCTAGTTAATTGCTTGAATACAAGAAACTGAGTACTGACCTCAAAGATCCCTCAAAAAATTGAATGTGATTAACAACCATGTTGGGAAAAATTGAGGGGAGAAGGGGGTGACAGAGGATGAAATGGTTTGATGGCATCATTGACTCAATAGACATGAGTCTGAGTAAACTCCAGGAGACAGCGAAGGACAGGGAAGCCTAGCATGCTGCAGTCCATGGGGTCGCAAAGAGTCAGACATGACTGAGCAACTGAACAACAACAACTATGTGACCTTAGAACTTGATCCTTCCCAAGCTGAACCTCAGATGAGATTCAACTCCCCCCAATACCTGTACTGAAGTTTAGTTAGACCCCAGAAATGAGGACATTGGTAAGTGTCCTAGCTCCTGACCCACAGAAATTCTGACAAGTGTGTGCTGCTCTAAGCTTCTAAATGCAGAGTATTACTGTGAAAGAGCAGTAGACAGGAAATACACCATCAGAATCCCATTTTCCAACATTTTATATATGTTTGAAGAAAGCTCATTTTTCCACATTAAACTGTTTGTAGATGTGTCCTCCAAAAATAAAGTATGTCTGGGAATGAAAACATTACATTTCCTTATATAATCTAAACATTAAATATTATAAATGATTGGCCAACAGAGAGTACCAGATGGAGATCTACCCAGAGATAATGCATCAGTTGAGTTGGAATGCCAGCTCACTTCAGTTCAGTCGCTCTTTGTGACCCTATGAACCGCAGCACGCCAGGCCTCCCTGTCCATCACCAACTCTCAGAGTCCACCCAAACCCATGTCCATCAAGTCAGTGATGCTATCCAGCCATCTTATCCTCTGTCATCCCCTTCTCCTCCGGCCCTCAATCTTTCCCAGCATCAGGGACTTTTCCAATGAGTCAGCTCTTCGTATCAGGTGGCCAAAGTGTTGGAGTTTCAGCTTCAACATCAGTCTTCCACTCAAAACCCAGGATGTTGGCAATTTGATCTCTGGTTCCTCTGCCTTTTCTAAACCCAGCTGGAACATCTGGAAGTTCACGGTTCACGTATTGCTGAAGCCTGGCTTGGGGAATTTTAAGCATTCCTTTACTAGCGTGTGAGATGAGTGCAACTGTGAGGTAGTTTGAGCATTCTTTGGCATTGCTTCTCTTTGGGATTGGAATGAAAACTGACCTTTTCCAGTCCTGTGGTCACTGTTGAGTTTTCCAAATTAGCTGGCATATCGAGTGCAGCACTTTCATAGCATCATCTGCTAGGATTTGAAATATCTCAACTGGAATTCCATCACCTCCACTAGCTTTATTTGTAGTGATGCTTCCTAAGGTCCTCTTGACTTCACATTCCAGGATGTCTGGCTCTAGGTGAGTGATCACACCATCGTGATTATCTGGGTCGTGAAGATTTTTTTTGTACAGTTCTTCTGTGTATTCTTGCCACCTCTTCTTAATATCTCCTGCTTCTGCTGGGTCCCTACCATTTCTGTCCTTTATTGAGCCCATCTTTGCATGAAATGCCAAGAATAAGCTGATGTTTTAGTTACACATTAAAATGCCTTGCCTTCCTCAGCAAGACAATTTAAATCTATATTGACATTTTGTTAACAACTACATATTAAGCAGACAAATACTTATTAAGAATGCAATGCTGCTATTTCAATCACTTAGTAATATAGATAAGAATATTACAGAAAAATTCATAGGACTATCAATATCTCTGCTTTGGTATTTGTAGGACAATTCATAAATACCACTCTGAATTTATTAATTGATCCCTTATATAGCAAATAATTCCTTATCTAAATAGATATAAAATCAAGCTATTCTCAAAGAATAGCTTAAGATAAAGGAAGTACAACTTGTAACAAATAAAAAAAAACTAAAGTTCATTTAATTTTGTTCATAGCTAAGCACAATTTTTTCAACAAATTTCTGGTATTTTCTGGTTACTGCTGTGTTTTAAAGCCAAAGGCTCTCCTCAGATTTTTTTCACCTGGTATAACTACAAAGACATAGTGCTTAATTTGTTATATCTTATTTAAAAACATACTGATCACAATGATTAGTAGAACAGTGAAATATATGAATAAATCTTACATATAAAAAAGTGGTATTGATATTAAAGGCAGCATTTTATCTAAAGAGAAATAATACTAAACATTCCTATAAATCATACATGAATTTTCTGCAGATAATTTTGGAGAGAAAAAAAGGGCTATAGAAATAAAATATTAGAAGTGTCAAACATGCCAGAAAATATTAGCAGCACACCTAGTGTTTCTGGCATAGAGGAGAGATTCTGACTTTTGCATAGGGAGGAGAAAACAAAAGCCAAGTAGAGAAGGATTGGCCTTAGATCATGAAATAAGTTGATAATGATCACATTTAACTTCTGCTTCTGCCAGGAGGGAACAACACATAACTATGAGTGAAGCTGGTTGCAGAGACGGTAACCTCTTCATCAACGGTGAAATTTGAGAGACGTTAATAATGTAGAAGTAAAATAGATTATACTTCCTTTTGCCTTCTTCCATATCTGAACATCAATTTTGTGAGAGGGTTCATCATGGAAACTAGAGATGCAATGAAAATTACAATAGGAGTCTTTCCCTTTATGTAAATTATAATAGAGAGAGGAGTTGAAATTTTAAGAAGTAATTTCAATTAAGAATGATGAAGATTATAAGAGAGAAAATTGGGAGATCTATAAGAACAGAAGACATGGTAACATCTTACAGAGAAAGAATCTCTGAAGGGAAATCCTAAGTAACCCAGACCATCAAAAGAGAAAGAAGTTTAGGTGAGTATAGTGTTAGGGGCATCGAACTATGTTCCAGGGCTTCCCACATAGCACTAGTGGTAAATTATCTGCCTGTCAATGCAGGAGACATAACAAACGTGGGTTAGATCACTGGATGGGAAGATCCCTAAAGGAGGAAACGCAACCCACTCCAATATTCTGCCAAGAAAATCCCAAGGACAGAAGAGCCTAGCGGGCAACAGTCCATAGGATTGCAAAGAGTCAAACACTACTGAACATCTGAGTACAAACTATGTTCCAGATTTGGGGGGTGGGGGGGAATGTAATGCAGATTGTGAAAGAAAGAAAAAAAAATGTCCTATTTGGCCAGATGTTACAATAGGAAGGAGAAGGCTAATGTCATTATTATGAATTCAATGGTTTTAATATGATCTTACCAAAAGTCTTTCATATGGAATAAAATCCTCTTCTTCAACATCATGCTTCTGAAAGTAAGCTTCATTTTCCTCTCTTGCTAACTTTACTTGAGAGCCAGTTTCTCATTTCAAAATTTGCTTAGAGTTGAGAAACCTGACTGAAGTTGAATTGCACAGCCCTGTGTCAGGTGGTTCTGTTATTATTTCCAATTCATAGAAGGAAAAATCAGGTTAAGGGAAGTACCCTAGCTCTCCTGGGGAAGTCATCCTGATAGGATTCAAACCAAGGGCTTGTCCATACAGCTTAGAGGTTTACCTCTTCCTGGATGGCAGAATTCCTTTCTGAAATCTTTCCAAGAGCTTGGGTTCCTAATTGCAGAGTGCTCACCTAACCAATGAGGCTGAACAGGCAAAAAGGAATATTTTAACTAACAGTCAAAGAAAGATCAGTCTATTACTTTTGATGTGAACCATAGAGCAAAGCATCTACCTCTATTGGACAATTAAGTCAATCTAGGTACTATTGAGTAAAACCATTTACTTGCTTCCATGCAAAATAGTTAAATTAACATACTAATTTTTCATTCATTTTAAGCATTGACAAGATATAGCCCAAGACAAAAAATTGACACAATTTTAGCTCAGATAACAGTTTCAGAGCCTTCTTCAGCCTGAGCCCCTAAAGGGACTCATCTGGCCCCACCCCAATCCACATTTAGAGTCAATGGGAGGTCAGTGCCCACTTTGTCAACCCACTGATATCTGGGTGGGGAGCTTTCTTTTAGAACTGCAAACTAGTATAAAGGTTGGGCATATCTCCAAGTATTTGCAACATAAATAGGAAAGAAAGAGATATAGTTAATGATTCCTCTGGGGAGAATCTTTTCATAAGAGATTTTAATAATTTATTTTCTTCTGCCTGCTCAATATTCCAACACAGAAGGACAGTCCTCTTTTCAAACTAAATTTATCTAACTCACATCAAAATTGATCTTCCCTTAGTTCCCATAGCCTCTCCCCAGGATGGGCTCTATACAAAGAGAATTCTCCAACTGGTTATAGCATTTCTGCTCAGGTTTCCAAATTTATTTTGCTCACATTAGAAATCTGCTAGCAAAAGAAAAAGACACCTGCTATTATTAGACATAGTAAGCATTTTCTTTTGCTATATACAACCTTTGAGCATAAAATGATATAAGTATGAAAGACCAAATGTCTCCTTCATTCATTTCACCTATATTCTCAAAATAAATATTTCAAGCATTTGACTCACAAATATTATATTTCAATTACATGAAAACCTGATTAAAACATTGTAATTATTAAAATATAGATTGCAAGTATTTGTGAGCTGATATTTTGATTACAGTTTTACATGTATCATTTAATTTCTATAACGAGGTATATTGATTTGAGTATTTAGCTAGTCCATCTTTCACTGTAGTCAAAAATCCAAATTCAATTCTGACACTCAATGTCCTTCACTGGGGAGAGGATAAGACCTGTGTGTCATAATTTCAACATCAATTCTTAGTTCTATTCAAGCCAATTATTTGACTAATATACAGGGGCTTCAAAAACTAAAGTGCCTGATTTCTTCAAAAATTCCAAGGCATTATATCATGAAAGTAGTATCAGTAGTTATAAAACAATTATCAAAAAGTTCATATGTAAAATTACAAAACAACAAATTGGAAAACAAATATTTTGGAATTTAGAGAAATGTTCTCAGTTTTATTCAAATATGTCCAGTTAATTTATCCATTCACATATTTGGAATCTTAATTCTGGACCTACTTACAGTGTTGGTAGGACTACATGATATATAGTTTATTAAGTGTTACCTTAATGTTAATGATTACTGTGTTATAGGACATAGATAAAATCATAAATTTCATGTAAATAATTAAAGTTTGTTGAACCTATTCATTGGTAGAAAACTTTGAAGACTGGGCTAGCATCCACCAAGGGAGGAAGAATAATAAAAGAAAAATAAAAGATATGAGCTGGTCAAAGTTTCACCAAATATGTCTGTGAATTCTGTGAAGCCTATTAATAATCTGAAAAAAAATTTTACTTTTAAATAGTAATCATCCTTTTTCTTTAACATAGTTATGATATTTTGTAATTATAAAAATAATACACCACACTATACAACACAGATAACTTAAATACAAAAATCACAACCCTATTTTAAACAAATATAAATTTTAATAAATTATGTGTTTGAATTTAAACAAATACATGCAAATAAACTAGCCCTAGGTACTAACCCTTAACATTAAAGATTAAAGCATTTTAGAGAAATGCCTATATATTTGTTCCTGAAAAAATTATCAAAAAGCCAAAAATGCTAAGTGTTCAATTAATCTGAGTGTTTCAAATACTCTTAAAACAACCAAACTCATGCGAAGAGTACTATTTAGGCATTGTTTCAGAAAATACTGTATGTTCCTGAATTCTGTTAAGTAGTAAAAATTTATTTTAATTCTAATAACATTAACCAGAAGTCCTTGTGTAATATTTTATCTATATGTTTCAGTTGTGTCATCTTAATAAACTTACAATCACCTGAGGAGATAGTACCATATATTGTGCTTAATGATTTCCTTATAAGTATAGTTTATTAGCCATGTACCCTAAAATATGTAAAACTATATTGCTCTATATCTTATATCTTTATATCTTAACTCATGTGTAAAATAAATCATAAAGCACATATTTGGTATTCTTAAGTTTTAGAACTGTTCATCTCCAATTCATTTCAGGCATGCTGCTAGTTGTGTTCCAAGTAAGCCCTGAAATAGAATTTGTGGACCATGGAAAGTGAAAGGTATTGAAGATTGAAAAGTAGAAGAATTGTGTAGTAAGTGGGTTGTGCTTAAAAATAAAAAAATAAAAATCATAATGCAGCAAAGCATAGTATATATTCAACAATGCCTTTTGAATATCAGGAAAGTAGACCAGAATCAAAGACCTCTGGCAAATAGCAGGTTGTGCCTTTTAAAGTTATACTTTCAATTAGATTTGACATGCTCTCCTAGTGAGGTTTTAAGAATAAGATATAAAGGCAGCCATTCAAACCCACTGCAAAGTCAAGATCTGGCATCTCCCTCTCATTCTCTCACAGTCCTGTCTAGCTCTATTTTACTGGAAGGCCTTGTTCTATCATAGTTTCCTAACAAATAGTTCTATTTGTTTCATATTGTGTAAATACACAATGTGAATATTTCAAAGCTTCCTTGAAACCACCATCCTGCCCTCCATTCATTCTCATCTTCCTTCTGCACTTTCTCATCATATATATATTCATCCAAAGTCACCCTTTATATATTTTTGTGCCTATAATAAACTGGGTGCTTCAAAACAATCTACAAATAGAAAACATGTTTTAAAATCCACCTGGCTGAGAGTTCCATTAGGCACCTGAAATTCATGCAAATTCTCTCTGGAGAAAAAGTGACCCAATGCAGGATTCAGAAAACGCCTACATTTAACATTGTAAGATATATTATATCACAGATAAAATATCACACACATACATAAACACACATCTTACAAGGAAACAAACTACTATGAGTATGAGCCAGAATAAACAAGTGAATTGGAGACATGAAAGATGCAGAAATATCAAACACAGTACAAAATACATGTTCAAAGTTTTGGAAATTTAAAAAGGAAAAAAGAAAAGAATAGCAAAAGAAAAAAACATGCAGGAAATCAAAGAATAAGACATTCAGATATTAACTAATTTAACAACAAGTGGTTTTATTTAATAGCAGTCCAGACACAAGTAAAAATTTAATAAACAATATATAGTTGAATAAATTATATGCAATGTTACACAGTAAAGTCATAGAATTAAAAATGGGAATATGTTTTTAAAGTAAATAATCTGGAGTTCCAAAAATACTGGAAAGAAAGCATAGATAGAAGTAACGTTTGAAAGGTAGCAACTTATTACTTCAGAAATAATAAAAGATACCAATCCAAATATCCCAAAGTGAAATAAATACCAAGTGAAATGAATAACAATCAATGCAAATAAATTAATATAATGATGTAAACTCAGAAGACACAAAATAGAGACAATTATGATAACTCCTAGAGGAAAAAGTAATCCCTTTCAAAGAGATTGTAATTAGAGCTTGCAAATTATAGCACAAATGCAAACTAGAAGATACTAGGGTATTATCCTTAATTCATTAAGAGAAAACTGTCAACTAATCACAGTATACCCAGCAAAATTTTTCCAATTGTGATATTACAATAATGACATTTTCAAGCAAACAGTAACTGTGTGTGAAACTTTCAAACTCTCTCAAACCTAATATTCAAGAATCTATTTAAGAAAAAAAGAAGATTATTTGACTGTGTAGCACAATAACAATAATAAATTCTACTAATGTTAAAGAACAATTGATCTTCTATATAAAGAACATCTTAAAGAACCTATCAAAAAACTAATAGAACTAGTAAATAAATTCAGCAATGTAGATACAAAATTAACAACCAGGACTCCTGAATTTTTATACACTAATAAACTATTAGAAAGAGAAACTATGAAAATAATTATATTTAAAAATACAACAAAAAGAATAAAATTCCTAGAAATAAATTTAATCAAGGAGGTAAAAGCTCTATTAAGATACTGATGGAAAAACTGAAGAAAAGATAAATAAAAATGATAACTCATGCTCATGGATTGGAAGAAATAATACTGTTAAGATGTCCTTACTTCCCAAAGCAATCTCTAGAGTCACTGTAATCCTTACCAAAATATTCCCTAAACTTTTCACAGAACTGGAACAAATAATCCTAAAATTTGTAGGGAACCACAAAAGAACCTAAGTAGTGAAAGCAATCTTAAGAAAGAAGAAAAAAGTTGGACATATTAAGCTCATTTATCTAAGCATGATAAAGTTATAATAGGCAAAATAGTATGATACTGGCAGAAAAACAGACACATAAAACAACAAAACAAAACAGAGAGATCAGAAATAAATTCACACACGTATGGACAATTAATTTATGAAAAGGAGGCAAGAATATACAATGAGGCAAACAATCTGTTAGATGGTGTTGGAAAAGTGAACAGTTACATGCAAAAAAAAGAAACTGGACTACTTTCTTATTTCCATATATAAAAATAAACTCAACATGAATTAAAAGACATAAAATGAAAGTACTGATACCACAAAACTCTTAGAAGAAAGCACACAGCATGCTCTTTGACACTGATCTTAGCAATGTTTATTTGGACATGTCTCCTCACGCAAGGGCAACAAAAATGAACAAATGGGACTCCATCAAATTAAAAAGCTGTTGCAGAACAAAGGAAACATTCGATAAAACTAAAAGAGAAACTACTAATTTGGAGAAAATATTTGCAAATGATAAGTGCTAAGGGTTTAATATCCCAAATATACCAAAACTCACACAACTCAATATAAAAAAAGAAAAAACTCAAATAATCTATTTACCAAAAAAGGAGAAGACCTACATAGACATTTTCCCAAAGAAGACATGAAGATAGCCAAAAGATTAATTAAAAGATGCTCAACATTACCAATCATTAGGGAAATACAAAGCAAAGCTAAAATTAGGTATCACCTCACACCTATCACAGTGGTTATTATAAAAAAAAAAGAAAAGCACAGAATAAGTGTCGGTGAGGATGTGGGGAAAAGGGGACCCTCGTGTACTATTATGGGAATGTAAATTGTACAGTCACTATGGAAAATATTATGGTGGGTCTTCAAAAAATTAAACATAGAATTATCATACAATCCAGTAATTCCACTCCAGGGTATTTATCTGAAAAAATATACAAATTTGAAATCATGTATGCACCACCATGTTCTTGAAGCATTATTTACAACACTCAAGACATGAAAGCAGTGTAAATGCTCATCAATAGACAAAAGGATAAAGAAAATGTGATAAATATATACAGTGGAATAATACTCAGCCATGTAAAAGAATTATATCTTGCCATTTCCAACAAAACAGAAACAGACTCATAGATACAGAGAACAAACTAAAGGGTGCTAGAGGTGAGGATGACGAGAAGTGGGTGAAATAGAGGAAGGATGTCAGGAAGCACAAACTTCCAGTTATGCCATAAATAAGTCACAGGGATATGTCGTACAGCATGGGGAATACAGTAAACTAGTGGGAAACTCTTACATAGATAAAGCACTGATTCTGTGCCCTGGTATTCTTATATACCTGCTAAATATTATAGCTTATTCACTTCTCTCAACATTACCAGGTGATTCATTATTTCTCTGTATTTTCAAATAAAGATATTGAGAGACAGAAACCTCAAGTAATGTGGAACCAGCAATTAAACCTATGCTGTCTTCCTGAAGAATCCATGTGCTTCACATGTTTTCTGAGCTGCACCTACTCTCTTCAATAGAGTACACACAGCATCAATCACTAATGTAAATTAAAAAATACTTCAAAACTAAAATAATATACTACTTAAGGTAATAGATGTTTGATAAAGCTACAAAGAAATCAAGCAAATGACAAACTCATAGTTCTGGATCCTAATTGCCTTTAAAATTAGAACAAGGGAAGAAAACTGCCGAAGGTGTCCAGAATTACTTAAATTTTGTGATACTAATTTTATGCTTCTTTTAAACATCAGATTTATTTTTAAAATGTTTTGGCCACACCACGCAGAATGGAGGATCTTATTTCAACAATCAGCATTGAACCCATGTCTCCTGCAGTGGAAATGCAAAGCCTTTCTTAACCACTGAACCACGAGGGCAGTCTCAATAATTTTATTTTTCACACTGGTATTTCTTGACTCTTTATTTATTATGTTTAATTATATAGTTTATAAATATTCATTTGAATATACTCAGTATTTAATAAAAACTGTTTTAAATGTAGAGTTACATGGGTTTGTGTTATGAAATTCCACATTCAGAAAACTCCACAAACCTAAATTCTGAGGGAGGCAGCCACACCGGGATTATATGTGGGGGTTGCAGCATTGATAGTAGGCATTAATAAGTATAGACTTGTATCCTAAAAACATTATAAGCCTTACAGGGTAGGGGCTTCCCTTGTTTCTCAGGTGGTAAAGAATCTTTCTGGAATAGAATATATATCCAAGTTAAAAGCTGAAGTGAAAGATGCTCAGCCATTTCCAACTCTTTGCAACCCCATGGACTCTACAGTTCATGGAATTCTCCAGGCCAGAATACTGGAGTGGGTAGCCATTCCCTTCTTCAAGGGATCTTCCCAACCAGGGATCAGATCCATGTCTCCACATTGCAGGTGGATTCTTTGTCATCTGAGCCACCAGGGATGCCCAAGAATACTGGAGTGGGTAGCCCATTCCTTCACCACTGGACCTCCCTACCCAGGAATTGACCCAGCATCTCATTCATTGAAGGCAGATTCTTTTTCAGCTGAGCTACCAGGGAAGTCCAGTTAAAGGCTATATACATTATTATGGTTAACATGAAGTAGCAACAGACAGTCAATAATTGGAAATAAACTGAACAGGTAATCTTAATGACTAAGTACAATAATAACATTGTGTGGTGAAAGAGACCTAAGGATTTTAGAAACTAGTAAGAGTAGTAGGCAAAGAAATAAATATTTACGATTATCAGATATATATGATCTGAGGGCACATTATTTACATTAAAATATCTTGAGTGGATGAAAGTCATAATACTCACTGCATTCTGTCCTAGAAAACTTAAGGATTTTCCATGTACATAGAAATATACATAAATTTATACAGAACCATATGATAGAAGAATGATGCTAGTGAAAAGTGTTTTATTTGAGGCTGCGTTAAAAAGTTAGGAATGGTAAATTTGCTAATTGTCTTTAAATGTATATGTGTTTCATTGATTTAACAAATATTTCATTGATTAAATATTCTTTTTTTAATTTATTTATTTTTATACTTTACAATATTGTATTGGTTTTGCCATACATTGACATGATGGAAAAAATGCTATTTTTCTGTATTTCCCTCGGGCTCAAACAAGGATTATCAAAGTAAGCCAGATGAAGATCATTTGTAACTTTTCTGAAGGTCAAATTGGCAGTCTCAAGAAGAATTTGGTTCTTATTATTGAAGGAATCCAGAGAAGGCAATGGCACCCCACTCCAGTACTCTTGCCTGGGAAACCCCATGGATGGAGGAGCCTGGTAGGCTGCAGCCCATGGGGTCGCTAAGAGTCAGACACCACTGAGCGACTTCACTTTCACTTTTCACTTTCATACACTGGAGGAGGAAATGGCAACCCACTCCAGTATTCTTGCCTGGAGAATCCCAGGGACGGAGGAGCCTGGTAGGCTGCCATCTGGGGGGTCGCACAGAGTCGGACACGAATGACACGACTTAGCAGCAGCAGCAGCAGCACTGAAGGAATCAAAGGAAGCTTGGTCAATTTCATAATGCATTTGCTCTAATGGGATTCTAATAATAGATGAGTTATTGGAAAAGGATGCACACTATAGTGAGAAAAGCACAGATGTTTTATTCAGACATAAGTAGATTTAAGTTCTGTTTCTATTTTTGATTAGCTGGAAGACTTTGGGGGGAGTTAGTCAACTATTAATATCTGTGATCTTAGCTAATATTTTCAGTTCAGTTCAGTTCAGTTCAGTCGCTCAGTCGTGTCCGACTCTTTACAACCCCATGAACTGCAGCACACCAGGCCTCCCTGTCCATCACCAACTCCCAGTGTCTACCAAAACCCATGTCCATTGAGTTGGTGATGCCATCCAATCATCTCATCCTCTGTTGTCCCCTTCTCCTCCTGCCCCCAATCTTTCCCAGAATCAGAGTCTTTTCCAATGAGTCAACTCTTCGCATGAGGTGGCCAAAGTATTGGAGTTTCAGCTTCAACATCAGTCCTTCCAATGAACACCCAGGATTGATCTCCTTTAGGATGGACTGGTTGGAACTTCTTGCAGTCCAAGGGACTCTCAAGAGTCTTCTCCAACACCACAGTTCAAAAGCATCAATTCTTCGGCGCTCAGCATTCTTCACCGTCCAACTCTCACATCCATACATGACTATTGGAAAAACCATAGCCTTGACTAGACGGACCTTTGTTGGCAGAGTAATGTCTCTGCTTTTCAATATGCTATCTAGGTTGGTCATAACCTTCCTTCCAAGGAGTAAGCGTCTTTTAATTTCATGGCTGCAATCATCATCAGCAGTGATTTTGGAGCCCCCCAAAAATAAAGTCTGACACTGTTTGCACTGTTTCCCCATCTATTTCCTATGAGGTGATGGGACCAGATGCCATGATCTTAGTTTTCTGAATGTTGAGCTTTAAGCCAACTTTTTCACTCTCCTCTTTCACTTTCATCAAGAAGCTCTTTAGTTCTTCTTCAGTTTCTGCCATAAGGGTGGTGTCATCCTCATATCTGAGGTTAATGGATATTTCTCCTGGCAATCTTGATTCCAGCTTGTGTTTCTTCCAGCCCAACATTTCTCATGATGTACTCTGCATATAAGTTAAATAAGCAGGGTGACGATATACAGCCTTGACGTACTCCTTTTCCTATTTGCAACCAGTCTGTGGTTTCATGTCCAGTTCTAACTGTTGCTTCCTGACCTGCTTACAGGTTTCTCAAGAGACAGGTCAGAGGGTCTGGTATTCCCATCTCTTTCAGAATTTTCCACAGTTTATTGTGATCCACACAGTCAAAGGCTTTGGCATAGTCAATAAAGTAGAAATAGATATTTTTCTGGAACTCTCTTGCTTTTTCGATGATCCAGTGAATGTTGGCAATTTGATCTCTGGTCCCTCTGCCTTTTCTAAAATCAGCTTGAACATCTGGAAGTTCACAGTTCACATATTGTTGAAGCCTGGCTTGGAGAATTTTGAGCATTACTTTACTAGCATGTGAGATGAGTGCAATTGTGCAGTAGTTTGAGCATTCTTTGCCATTGCCTTTCTTTGAGATTGGGATGAAAACTGACCTTTTCCAGTCCTGTGGCCACTGCTGAATTTTCTGGATTTGCTGGCATATCAAGTTCAGCACTTTCACAGCATCATCTTTGAGGATTTGAAACAGTTCAACTGGAATTCCATCACCTCCACTAGCTTTGTTCATAGTGATGCTTTCTAAGGCCCACTTGACTTCACATTCCAGATGGCTGGCTCTAGGTGAGTGATCACACCATTGTGATTATCTGGGTGGTGAAGTTCTTTTTTGTACAGGTCTTCTGTGTATTCTTGCCACCTCTTCTTAATATCTTCTGCTTCTGTTAGGTCCCTATCATTTCTGTCCTTTATTGAGCCCATCTTTGCATGAAATGTTCCCTTGGTATCTCTAATTTTCTTGAAGAGATCTCTAGTCTTTCCCATTCTGTTATTTTCCTCTATTTCTTTGCATTGATCGCTGAGGGAGTCTTTCTTATCTCTCCTTGCTATTCTTTGGAACTCTGCATTCAGATGGGAATATCTTTCCTTTTCTCCTTTGTTTCTCTAATATTTTTAGGGTTAGGTAGACCTAGAAGTGTCTGACATGTTATAAAAACTATCTCACATAGTTCACAATACACCACAAATGTTTGGATCAAGTATAAGTCATCAGAATGAATGCATTTATATTTACAGTGACCTAAACCCTAGCTAGCTGGACCCTGAAGCAGAGTTACTCAGACAAAGCCACCCTTGGTCAACAGCAAATAGACATATGAGCATGAGAATAAATACTTGTTATGCATAGTCTCTTATACAGTAATATTATGACAGATGACTAATACAGGTGAATCTGAAAAATTAAGAATTCTATAAAATTAGAGGGCTTTTTTTTGTATTTACATTGGCATAGAACATATGTGTCAATTATTAGAAAATATACTATGGTAATGACATAACCAAAAAAGGTTGACTATATATTTAATATTAAATCAAAACCTTGTTTTGCAAATGGAACTAATTTCCTTCTCATTTAGTATCATTGAAAGACTTTATAAGCATAGACTATTTTATCTATTATTGTATGGTAAGGAAGATGAAACACGTTATTGTCATATGAACTTAAAACACAAATTTTATCCTTTTTCAAATATTGCATTAGACAGATTCTATAAAAGCTTTATTTAATGTATTTCTTTGTGACCCCTGGACTATGGTCTGCTAGGCTCCTCCATACATGGGATTTTCCAGGCAAGAATACTGGAATGGGTTGCCATTTCCCTCTCCAGGGGATCTTCCCCACCCAGGGAGAGAACCTGGGTCTCCTGCACTGCAGGCAGACTCTTTACCATCTGAACCACTAGTTGATGCTGTTGTTTAGTAGCTCAGTGTTGCCCAACTCTTTGCAACCCCATGCACTGTAACCCACTAGGCTCCTCTGACCATGGTATTTCCCAGGCAAGAATACTGGAGTGGGTTGGTATTTCCTTCTCCAGGGACCAAACTCATGTCTCTTGCTTTGCAGACAGATTCTTTACTGCTAAGCCACCAGGGAAACCCTTCTATCTAGTAGGTATGTGAAAATAGCATAATTAATATTTATGTAATTTAAAAAAATTTCTAAAACTATATTTATATAGAATATGTATAGGAAATATAGTTATATATAATAACTTGTCATAGCCACAGTTCATTTCAGTCCCTCAGTTGTGTCCAACTTTTTGCAACACCATGGACTGCAGCAGGTCTCTCTGTCCATCACCAACTCTGGGAGCTTGCTCAAACTCATGTCCATCGAGTCGGTGATGCCATCCAACCATCTCATCCTCTGTCGTCCCCTTCTCCTCCCACCTTCAATCTTTCCCAGAATTAGGGTCTTCTCCAGTGAGTCAGTTCTTCACATTAGGTGGCCTCAATATTGGAGCTTCAGCTTCAACATCAGTCCTTAAAATGAATATTCAGGACTGATTTTCTTATGGATAGACCGGTTTGATCTCCTTGCTGTCCAAGGGACTCTCAAGAATCTTTTCCAACACCACAGTTCAAAAACATCAACTCTTCAGTGCTCAACTTTTTTATGGTCCAACTCTCACATCCTTACATAACTACTGGAAAAAAACATAACTTTGACTATACAGACCTTTGTTGGTAAACTAATGTCTCTGCTTTTTAATATGGTATCTAGGTTTGTCATAGCTTTTTTCCCAATGAGCAAG
Source organism: Okapia johnstoni (assembly GCA_024291935.2). Lineage (NCBI taxonomy): Eukaryota > Metazoa > Chordata > Mammalia > Artiodactyla > Giraffidae > Okapia > Okapia johnstoni. Next base: position 89,709,085 of record CM044313.1, on the reverse strand, counting down.
TATCTTTTAATTTCATGACTTTAGTCAGTCACCATCTCCAGTGATTTTGCAGCCCAGAAAAATAGTCTGTCAGTGTTTCCATTGTTTCCCCATCTACTTGCCATGAAGTGATGGGACCAGATGCCATGATCTTAGTTTTCTGAACATTCAGTTTTAAGCCAACTTTTTCACTCTCCTCTCTCACTTTCATCAAGAGGCTCTTTAATTCTTCACTTTCTGCCATAAAAGTGGTGTCATCTGCGTATTTGAGGTCATTGAAGTTTCTCCCAGCAATCTGGATTCCAGCTTGTGCTTCATCCAGCCCAGCATTTCTCATGATGTACTCTGCATATAAGTTAAATAAACAGGGTGACAATATACAACCTTGATATACTTCTTTCCCAATTTGGAACCAGTCCATTGTTCCATGTCCAATTTTAACTGTTGCTTCTTGATCTGCTTACATGTTTCTCAGGAGGCAGGTAAGGTGGTCTGGTATTCCCATTTCTTTAAAAATTTTCCACAGTTTGTTGTGATCCACACTGTCAAAGGCTTTAGCGTAGTCTATGAAGCAGAAGTAGATGTTTTTCTGGAATTCTCTTACATTTTCTATGATCCAGTAGCCTAGCACATGAATATTCTCTTATAAGAGGAATCAATCCTAATCAAAACTTTGACTTCATGTATTTGTGTGTTTTCAAATATGGTGATTATTTCTAATTATCTATTATAAATGGAAGAATGTCCAATTATAAAGAGGCAATGTCTGCTTTTAATGTTCTCCTTCATGTGAAAATAATAGCTAATTATCTTCCTTCTCATAAAATTTATTCTACGCCTATATATACCTCTTATCATATTTCATCTAATTATTTTACACAATCAAAAAAGAGATTATAAGTGATTTTCCAAATTTTCCTTAAAATTAAATTTAATGTGAAGCATATTTAAATCTGATATAAATCTAATTGTTTATGTTAATTCAGTTTAAATGGATTCTATTAGATAATTTTTTAAATTCTTATATATTCTCCTTTCTTTTCTAAAATTTATCTGTACTATGTTTTACTGAATCACCATAATATCTACAATTAACATTAAACATTGATAATCAAAATAAACCTACTAAATGCCAAAATAATATCAACATTAGTACCATTTCATTAATCATAGCAAACTAATTTTGCTTATATCAATTATTTTATACAATATGTATAGAATATTTTAGTTCAATGCAGGCATAATTGAATGCCTATTACATGCTATATTCTGTGATTCAAAGGATTCTTCAAGTGCTTATAACCATTTCCTTCAAGTTTTTATAATCTAAATGAGAGCTAGAAAGATAAATCAATAACAAATAGTATGTTATAAGGGAAAGGAGAGAGATACCATCGATTTCTATTAAAGAAAAAGGGGATGACATCCCTCTTTAGTAGGTGGGGAAACTTAAGGAAGGCTTTTAAGAAAATGATTAACTTGCATATCTTAGATTGCAGCAGTGAAGGAAAAATGGGAGTTGTCATGAGTCAGGAAATAGAGAGGCAAAGAAATATACATGTGTGTATACATATGCACACATGTGTGTATACATGTTCTTCAAGTGAATATGGAAAAGCAGGGGGTAGAACATAACAGGGACTATGTATAGGTCCTCAAACTTTATAGCTGATCGAAGATAAACTCAGGGACTCAAGCAGAAGGAGTAAGACAGTTCTCCTGAATAGACTGCATTAGCTATCTCCAAAGATGAGTTGTGAAAAGAAAAGACAATTAACAGTCTATCTTTGCAAGAAAAATAACTAGAGCCCAGATGAAAGCAATAATAAATAGAAATATCTTTGGGAGAAATTTATAATGTAACTTATCTAGTTTTGGAGATTGAGTAGGTGGGAAACTGGAGGTGAAGAAAGGGTCAAGGAGACTCCCAGGTTACAGATTTGCATGACCATGTGGGAGATGTTTCTACGGATGGTGCTGAAAAATAGAGGGGGTATTAATCATATCTATGAGAATGGGCTTTGGCATCAGACACAATTGGCATCCAGCCTCAGCTATTTCACTTAATAGTTTTGTGACCTTGCCATTAAATCTCTCTCTCTCAGAGACATAGTGTTTCCACATGGAAAATGACAAATGTTATTGCAGAGGGCTACTGCAGCATTAACTGTTATAACATTTGTGAAATATACCTGATACTAAGTAAACATTTGAAAACATTTTTTAGCCAATATTTTTGTAAGTATTAGGGGTAAATACAGGAGTGTAAGTGTCACAGTTTCAATCTTCAATCTTAGCAAATTCAGAAGTTCAAGGAATTGGCCAGGGCCTAAGATGCCCATTTGAAACTCTTAAGCATGCACATGTTCATTAAAACTACTAGTATTAGACTGGTGATTTTCCTAGGAAAGAATGTATGTGGTGAGACAAGCACAGAGATGTATGAATTGTTACCAGAGTCTCAAAGGGAGACACTCATGAAGGAAAATACAAACAGACACATTTGGATGAGGAAGGATAAAAAACAATAGTGTAAGAGGCAATAAAAATAAAATAGTATAAATTTATTTATTATAAGAAGATGCTTAAACACAATAACACATTTTCTTTTCCTATATTTTATCATTCATTTCAACACTTAACAAGTATGTGGTTTTGCAGGAGATCCAAGGGATATTGTGGGGAATGAGAAGAAGCAAACATCTTGACTACTATCAAACATTTTTTATACAAATACTGTTTTGGATCTGAGTCTACAGAGAGCAATAATGCCCTAATTAAATCTATGATAATTATCTCTTCGCATTTGATAATTATCTTTAATAGAACTCAAAGAGTTTTTTCTTCTTTTTCATTTTCAAGATCATTAGTTTTTTTTTTAAATAGCAAATACTTTATCTTCAAAATTCAAAGTTTACTCTTAAAAATGTATCTTCCATGCATTCATTCTTCATCCAGTCATTCATTTAGGTTTTATATGACTCATTTTTTTCCCTAGTCTGAAGAACTACTTTTAATGATTCCCAAATTGATATCTGGTGGTTTGGTTTGTGTTTTTAACATTAGTTAGAACATTATGCCTCACAAAACTAAGGAATGTAGTGAATACAGCCAGTGTAAGATCCAGAGTACTTTCTATGTTCCTGACAGTGTCTCTACACAGTGGGCTGTCAACCACTAAACAAAGGGTAGAGTAAGGAAAGCAAAGGTAAAACTGCATCCAATTTAGCCTCTTCAGACTTTAGCACAGTCCTTGCTAAATAGTTAAGACTCAGTATAAATGCCATGAATCCCATCTATTTTGTAAAATCTTAGACTAGGTTTAAAGAGCAAACTATACAAAATTAGTGATGTGCAAGTCATACTACAATGAACAGTGACAAACCCTCTTACTGTAAAAGAATTGATCAATGCCTCACTGCAAACTGAATAAAAAAATATTTTTCCTAGATTATTGAGATCGTTCAAAATCAGAACCGGTACACATGTGGAAATAGTATTTCAGAATACACAGTGTTCCTGATTTAATTCATTCAAAAGTTTTATTTGAAATGCTTTCTATGGGAATAAATTATTCCCTCTTGGATATATAATTGCCAAATAATTTTTTCTAGTCATGATGTATAATATTTTAACTGTGATTTTATTAAATTGAGATGTGTTATGACCACACCAAACTTCATTATCAATTTTGTAAAAATCATTATTTCGTTGATGATGCAGTCAGTGCTCTAAAGCATGGTTATTTTCATAAATCAAGTAAAAGCCATCAGGAGATAAAATTTCACTAGACACAACTACTCCATATAAGACACACGACTGTCTTCTTTAATTTTGTTTTGAACCAAAGGACATGACCCTCTATAAAGTCTGCATTCCCTGTTTCCCCTTGAGATACATACACTGAACAGCATGACTATCAGATGTTTTAGTCACTAATCCTTGACCGTCAACTACTGAACACAAAATATTTTTGTTGTGTCTACTGCATTCTTAATTATAAAATTCATCATTTACTTGTTAAACTTCCTTATGTTTTGGAATAGATGAGTGGTCAACATGAATACCATTTCTACTATGCCAGTTAGAGAAGCAAGAAAGAGAAATAAATGGCTTTTTTCAGGTCCTCGATGTTTGAAAGCCAGAGTGGCAATTTTCAGTGCACAATGGGAACATGAAATAACTGAATGATTTATAATAATTACGGGGGGGGGTGAAGACAACAAAAAATGACAGCTTATTTACAGAGAAAATTCAAGTACTTAATTAATTTGACCTCAACACTAAGGAAAATGTTTCTAGAAGAGCTCTCCTAGGTATGTAGTAATTAAGTATGTTAATTGCAATGAACACATTTAACATAAAAACAATGTACTCATTCACCATGATTTTAAAACAGGTGTAGTTTAAAAAGCTCACTTTTCAAATAGTATTCCCTTTCAATACAAAGCCAATAGAAAGTTCAACATGACCGTGAATAAAGGGGATTATGCTCCTTTTGTAGAAAACACAAACTCATTAGATTAAATATATTGGTAGCCAATTAATTACTGATATTTTAGGAATGTTGTAAGAAGCTGCAATCACTTCAACTGTACATTATCAGATTTTACTAGCAATAATACTAAATGATTGTATTTTATATAGTACTTTTAAAAAGAATGGGGCATTCAGCATATAGCAGCTGTCTGCAACCATTCTGATACCACTCTGGCTTTCAAACATTGAGGACCTGAAAAAAGCCATTTATTTCTCTTTCTTGCTTCTCTAACTGGCATAGTAGAAATGGTATTCATGTTGACCACTCATCTATTCCAAAACATAAGGAAGTTTAACAAGTGAATGATGAATTTTATAATTAAGAATGCAGTAGACACAACAAAAATATTTTGTGTTCAGTAGTTGACGGTCAAGGATTAGTGACTGAAACATCTGATACCGGTTTTGTGGAAGACAATTTTTCCACTGAGAAGGGGTACAGGGATTGGAATGAAAACTGAGCTTTCCCAGTCCTGTGGTCACTGCTGAGTTTTCCAGATTTGCTGGCATATTGACTGTAGCCAATTTAATTCAGATGACCATTATATCTACTACTGTGGGCAAGAATCCCTTGGAAGAAATGGAGTAGCCCTTAGAGTCAACAAAAGAGTCTGAAATGCAGTACTTGGGTGCAATCTCAAAAATGACATAACGATCTCTGTTCATTTCCAAGGCAAACCATTCAATATCACAGGAATCCAAGTCTATGCCCCAATCAGTAATGTTGAAGAAGCTAAAGTTTAACAGTTCTATCAAGATTTACAAGACCTTCTAGAACTAACACCCAAAAAAGGTGTCCTTTTCATCATAGGGAATTGGAATGCAAAAGTAGGAAGTCAAGAGATACCAGGAGTAACAGGCAAACTTGCCCTTGGAGTACAAAATGAAGCAGGGCAAAGGCTAACAAGAGAACGCATGGGTCATAGCAAACACCCTCTTCGAACAACACAAGAGAAGACTCTACACGTGGACATCACCAGATGGTCAGTACTGTAATCAAATTGATTATATTCTTTGTGGCCAAAGATGGAGAAGCTGTATACAGTAAGGAAAAACAAGATCATAAGCTGACTGTGGCTCACATCATAAACTGCTTATTGAGAAATTCAGACTTAAATTGAAAAAAGTAGGATAAACGACTAGACCATTCAGGTATGACCTAAGTCAAATCCCTAATGATTATTCAGTGGACGTTGCAAAAATATCAAAGGATTAGATCTGAGAGAGTGCTTGAATAACTATGGACAGAGGTTCATGACACTGTACCAGAGGCAGTGATCAAGACAATCCCCAAGAAAAAGAAACGCAAAAAAGCAAAATGATTGTCTGTGGAGGACTTACAAATAGTTGAGAAAAGAAGAGAAGTGAAAGGCAAAGGAAAAAAGGAAACATATACCCACTTGAATGCAGAGTTCCAGAGAATAGCTAGGAGATATAAGAAAGCCTTCCTCAGTGAACAATGCAAAGAAGAATAGAGGAAAACAATAGAATGGAAAAGACTAGAGATGTCTTCAAGAAAATTACAGATACCAAGGGAATATTTCATGTGAATATGGGCACAATAAAGGACAGAAATGGTAGGGACCTAACAGAAGCAGAAGATATTAAAAATAGGTGGCAAGAATATACAGAAGAACTACACAAAAATGATCTTCATGACCCAGATAACCACAATGGTGTGATCTCTCACCTAGAGCCAGACATCCTGGAATGCAAAGTCAAGTGGGCCTTAGGAAGCATCACCTGGAACAAAGAGTGGAAGTGATGGAATTCCAGTTGAGATATTTCAAATCCTAAAAGATGATGCTGTGAAAGTGATGCACTCAATATGCAAGCAAACTTGGACAACTCAACAATGACCACAGGTCTGGAAAAGTTCAGTTTTCATTCCATTCCCAAAGAAGGAGATGCCAAAGAATGTTCAAACAACTGTACTACTGCACTAATTTCATATTCTAGCAAGGTAATGCTCAAAATTCTCCAAGACAGGCTTCAACAGTATGTGAACCATGAAATTACAGATGTTCAAGTGGGATTTAGAAAAAGCAGAGAAACCAGAGATCAAATTGCCAACATCCGTTGGATCATAGCAAAAGCAAGAGAATTCCAGAAAAACATTTACTTCTGCTTTCTTGATTATGCCAAAGCCTTTGACTGAGCAGATCACAACAAACTGTGGAAAATTCTTCAAGAGATGGGAATACCAGACCACCTGACCTGCCTCTTGAGAAATCTGTATGCAGGTCAGGAAGCAACAGTTAGAACTGGACATGGAACAGACTGGTTCCAAATAGGAAAAGGAGAACGTCAAGGCTGCATATTGTCACCCTGCTTATTTAACTTACATGCAGAGTACATCATGCAAAATGCTAGAGTGGATGAAGTGCAAGCTGGGATCAAAATTGCAGGGAGAAATATCAATAACATCGGATACTCAGATGACACCACGCTTAAGAGTGAAAATGAAGAAGAACTAAAGAGCCTCTTAATGAAAGTGAAGGAGGAGAATAAAAAACTTGGGTTAATGCTCAACATTCCGAAAACTAAGATCATGGCATCCAGTCCCATTACTTCTTGGCAAATAGATGGGGACACAATGGAACAGTGACAGACTTTACTTTCTTGGGCTCCAAAATCACTGTAGACAGTGACTGCAGCCATGAAATTAAAAGACACTTGCTCCTCGGAAGAAAAGTTATGACCAACCTAGACAGCATATTAAAAAGCAGAGACATTACTTTTCCTTACAAAGTTCATCTAGCCAAAGCTATGGTTTTTCCAGTAGCCATGTACGGATGGGAGAGTTGGACTACAAAGAAAGCTGAGCGCCAAAGAACTGATGCTTTTGAATTGTTGTGTTGAAGAAAACTCTTGAGAGTCCCTTGGACAGGAAGGAGATCCAACCAGTCCATCCTAAAGGAAATCAGTCCTGAATATTAATTGGAAGGACTAATGCTGAAACTGCAACTCCAATACTTTAGTCACCTGATGTGAAGAACTGACTCATTGGTAAAGACCCTGGACGCTGGGAAAGACTGAATGCAGTAGAAGAAGGGGACGACAGAGGATGAGATAGTTGGATGGCATCACCGACTTGATGGTCATGAGTTTGAGCAAGTTTCGGGAGTTGGTGATGGACAGGGAAGCCTGGTGTGCTGTAGTTTATGTGTTTGCAATGAGTCAGACACGACTGAGTGAACTGATTGAACTGATGGGTGCAGGGGATGGTTTTGAGATGATATGAGCACATTACATTCATTGTGCATTTTACTTTTATTATTAAATCAGCTCAACCTCAGATCATCAGGCATTAGATTCCAGAGGTTGGGGACCCCTGTAATTAGAGCATGGAAGAATGTTATCCTGGATGGACTATGCCCATCCTGTTTATCATTTTATTTAAAGTGTAGAATGAGTGACTGAAAAACAGTAGGTGCTCAATAAATAATGACTGTTTATATAAGAAAATTGAAACAGTGTATTATTATGTTGGTAATACTCTACGATACAAATAAGAATAAGAAGCATGTTAAGAGAAGGGAGATAAATGGGATCAATACTTTCATGGAAAATTTTATAATTAGGTGAGCATTTAAATTAGAAATTCAGGTATCAAATTACAAAGGTGTCTGGAAAAAGTCAGACATGACTGAGCGACTGAACTGAACTGAATATATCACACTCCTTAAAAAATACAATTGTACACTGTGTGGAGGGATGTTCTAAGGAACTAAGTTTTATGGGGAAAATACTGAATAAAAAAATTTGTTAGGAAGAAAGAATCTTGATTCTGGAGGACTTAGATACTGTATTTTATAGAAAAATCTAGGAGAAAGGCAAGGAAGGAAGAAGGAAAACCACTCAGCATTTCAGCAAGTGAAAAATATTGAATTTGCTCATAAAATAGAGAGCTGCACAATCTTGTTATAAAATTTACATTTCTTTTTTGAGGATAACTCAATGGAAATCTAATTATCATATTTTTACTATTCCTGTATTATGCCCAAACTCTATTCACATATAATATACTTAATTTTTTGCTTTATCAGGACCAGAACTCATGTCTGTTATGTCTTCTAACTCTTGAATGGGAAAAATATTCTGGAAATGGAAAACAATCTAATTATTCACAGATGTATAAATTATTGAAAACTAGAATGTCCTAAAAGAATGATTACAGCTAGGAAGCAGCATTGTAAAATATGTTAATATTTCAAAGGAATCATATCATTTACTTGGAGATTTAAATATTATTTGAACATTACTCTGATGTTAGGAGCAAAAATATAACTAAAATTAATTTGTTCTTTGATTCAGAGCTAGATCAAGGAAACTAATCTTACTCATAAGAATTGAGTTTGTTTAGTGATCACTTATTAGTTGTCATTGTCTCTCTGTGAAACTAACAATATTCAGTAGCACTAATTCACTAGTAACCTATTTCTGGCAACGAGACTGTACATGCACTTACTACATAGCATCTCTCACTAACAAATCATTAGTCCCACCTTCCTTTACTGTATTTATTTATCTTTTACCCATGCAGACACAACTATGAGTCTGGGCGAATTCCCAGGGCGGCTGTCTCTATGTAACGGCTCCTCAGTTCATTTCCAAATCAGGCCATGGGTCCACAGTTGCCAGCTGACATGCCATGAAAGAAGGGTTGGAAAGGAAAAACTCAGCAATCAAATTCTTCTTTAGGTCAGTGACATGGGTCAAATTCCTTTTGGTAAACTAAGGCAGAGGCCAACTAAGTCTGAGGCCAGTTGATATCCATATTATTGAAAATACAACATCCTTTTTCACCCAGAAAAAAAGGGTGAGTTGTTGGTAAACTGTAACAATGTCTGTACAGGAAGTACATAATTATTTCCTTCCAAAGAAGTTATACAAAGGGCATTTGTGTAACAGCAAACTTCAAATGTAGCGAGAAGAATAAACCAGAAGAGAAACCATTATGTGAGGTAGGGAGTGACATCCAGTCTCTTCCTATAGACTGGAGACAATCTGATTCAAATGAATATTTTCCACTGAGTGACAGAAAGCTAAAGGACTGACTGTAATCAATTAACTGTAAACACTGCTACACTTGAACCATACAAATGACCAAGTGGTACGCGAAAAGGTATTCGACATTAGTAGTCATCAGGAAAGTTCAAGACAAAACCACAGTGAGATATCTCCCCACACATGTTAGAATGACATCAAAAAGACAAGAAAATAAACATTGGCAAGGATATGGAGAAGGCAAATCCTTCTGCACTGCTGGCAGAAAATGTAAATTGGTACAGCTACTATGGAAAATAATAAGTAGTTCTTCAAAAATTAAAAATATGACTACCATATGACTAGAAATTCCACTTCTGGGTATTTATGCAAAGGAAACAAAATCATAATCTACAAAAGATATATGTACCTCCATGTTCACTGCATCATTATTTACAATAGCCAAGGCATGAAACAACCTAAGTGCCCAACAGATGAATAAAGAAGATGTGATTGATATGTAATGGAAAATTATTCAAACATAAAACGAAGGAATCAATATATGAAATATGGAAATATGTTTCCACATGCTTGCTAAGGAAAACTGACCAGAAGCATAATTGGAAAGACAGAAATGAAGGAGCAACCAATATTCGCAAAGACCATTCGAGGAAAATATTTGATGGACAGACATATGTCTGGATGTGCATGACTATATAGAATGTTTCTACGCATAATTTACACTTGAAATGACATACCTCTGGGAACTTAGATACTCTGATGTGCTCTAAGTCACCTTAGTAACAAACACTTAGACACATAAGTAGACACTTGTTTGCATATATGTGCTCATATGCACACCTACTTATATGTTGGTTTGTAAATATCTGAACACTTAAGAGTACAAGGGGTAAAGTACATGACTATTAGGTGCAAAAAGAGCATCAAGAAGAGGTTATTTTTATTTATTCTCCTTGTTTATCCTCCACCAAGACTGAGAAGTAATTTTAGAAACTGTCAAGTAAAAACTATGATCTTAATTTATCAAATGCAATGAAAACTACTAAAATCACAATCACACACCAACAAACCAGAAAAAAGACTGTAGATGTTGTGTTTGCATGGTCCTAAAATTCGACCATATTTCCCTTTTTTCTAAAGAAATATATAAAATGATTTACATTTCTTATTTTTCCTTAAAAAAAAATGACTGTGTGTGTCCATGTTAATATATGCCCATGCATGTTTATGAAACATGAAAGTCACACAACAAATCTGGAATAATTTGGTCATCCATTTATACACATAAAACTTACGTGCAAATACATACTAACTGCTTACTACGTGCTAGTCTCCCAGATCCCATTCTTATTTTTTTAGATCAGTGTATAACATGTAAAGACCCCTGATCTCCAGGTGTTTACATTTCAGAAAGCAGACATGGAAATAAATTGTAAACACAATATGAAAAATGTAGAAAAGGATAAAAGTGGCTGCATTGCCTGAGGGTTGCACAGTTAGAGAAGGAACAATAGATCTCATGGAGAAGGGGGACCTTAAACAAAGACAATTGCAGACAACTAGGCAAGTAGAAATTTTGTCAATAGAAGTCCAAGAGGAACTAGCAAGAGGAACAGCTAGCACAGATGGAAATGAGTCCTGTTGTTGTTGTTTAGTTACCATTCATAAGGATTCTACCCTCATGACCTAATCATCTCCCATTGGCCCCATGTCCCAGTACCATCATATAGAGGGTGAAAGAGAAAGTCATTCAGTTGTGTCCAACTTTTTGAGAACCCATGGACTATATACTCCATGGAATTCTCCAGGCCAGAATACTGGCATGAGTGGCCGTTCCCTTCTCCAGGGGATCTTCCCAACCCAGGGATCGAACCCAGGTCTCCTGCATTGCAGGTAGATTCTTTGCCAGCTGAGCCACAAAGGAAGCCCATATAGAAGGTTAGGATTTCAATATATGAAATGTGAAGGTGGGAATAAGATTTGTTGTTGTTGTTTGTATCCGAGTCTTTTGCAGCTCCATGGACTATAACCCACCAGGTCCTTTATCCATGAGATTTCCCAGGTAAGAATACCGGAGTGGGTTGCCATTTGTTTCTCCAGGGGAGCCCCCTGACCTAAGGATCAAACCTGTGTCTCCTGCATTAGCAGGTGCATACTTTCTACTGAGCCACCAGGGAAGCCCTAATAAGCCTTGTAACTTCTGGGAAAAGGAAGAACTATGCAACCAGAATGAGCAAGGGGGAAGAATGTAAGGAGAATAGACCACAAATAAGATGAGGGGTCACATATCATAGGGGACTCGTGGCATTTCCTCTGTGGTCAATGGGGAGCCATCAGTTGGTTTTGAACAGAAGGGCGGCATGAGCTGGCATTATTTCAAAGGATGACCCTTGAGGTTGATGCTATCCTTTAGAGGACTTGAAGGAAACAATCTAGGAAATGAATGTGGTAATTCATGTAAGTAATTACTACTACTAGAATCATGGTGAGAACAGTAAAACTGCTGAAAATTGGGGTGACTTCACGCATACTTTGGAAGTATCACCAACAAGATTTCCTATCAAATTAAACATGCCATGAAGGAGAAAGGGAGGATGTAAGAAAGTTTGAGAAATTTACTTTGAGTAACTGAGAGGATGGAGTTTATCAATAGACATGGTAAAATCTGAGAATAGAATATATTTTTGAGTGACGACCAACAAGTTCATTTTGGACACGGGAATTTGAGATGTCTGTTAGGTACACAAGTGTATTATGTGCCAAGAAAGCAGTTGGATATAGGAGACTGGATTTGGGGAGATCTGTGCTGGAGATATATATTTGGGAGCTGTCAACATATGGTGTTTAAAACTATGTGCGTGGATGAGATCACTCAGATGTGTGGGTGTAGACAGGAGAAAACCAAAGCTACTTCAATATTAAGAGGAAAAAGAAGAAGCCAGCAAATAAAACTGAGAATGGATTGCTAGTGAAGTGAAAGGGAAAATCAAAATTGTAGTGGACATCTGGGAACTCAAATTAAAAAATTATGTTAAGAAGAGAGAAATTAACTAGGTCAAATAATTATCAAGTAAATTGAAGAAAGAGACTAGTCTTATTTATATCCATATATTTTATAAGTTGGCAGAAAGTTTCTATAAGAATATATAAGAAACTGCTAGTGTGAGCAGTTATCTATTGGAAGTGGGATTACAGATGAGAAAGAAGGGAGATGAAGATTTCAATTTAACACGTTTAGCAATAATTTATTTCCTAAGTATTACAGTTATAAATTATGAAATATACTTAAACAAGAAGAGTATCTATTATCATCTAAGTGATAAAATATATCAGATGACAACTGATGAAAACATCCAACATGTTATATTTAAAAAGAAAAAAAAAATCCTCTGAATAGTATCCATGGAACTGTCAGAGAATCCCAAGCTCTATCATGACCTGGATTAAATGTTACGTCCAGATGGCCTTTTTAAAAATAAAAACATGTCACTTGAAATAGATAGTGTTAAACCACTAATCTCAAAAGCATTTTAAGTGCTAGATGGCTAAAACTATTGTGTGTACACAGCTAAAAACAAACTGTAAGTAGCATAAGGAGAAAATGAATGTTCTGTGACTTTGTTAACATGGATGAAGATTGATTTTAGAGCTCAAGGGGAAGGGCTATGTAACCCTGTATCAGGCTATCCATGAAACTCATGGTCCATGAAGTTTTTCACAAGGGAGTGTTGAAATGCCATTGACCATTATGGAGGCTGAGAATAGTCAGGAGTCAGAAATAAGGTCAAGTAAATAACCTAGAATCAAGTATTAATTTATCCATTGACTTTACATCTCAAGGGTACATGGCAGTCAGGAATGAACTAAGATAGCTCTAGAATGTTAAGATACAAGGCAAGTAATCATCCAGAAATAGAGATGAAATTCCATAATAAAATTAGAAATGCTAAACCACCTAGATTTTTAAATATGAGACCAGAGATAAAGTTAAATATTTTGAGAAATAAAGAAAGGATGGGGAATAGAGACAATGAGAGATCTTGATATTTTTGTAATATGTCAAAAATATTCACACTGACTTTTGTCATGGTAAAATAGCTCTTGATACAGTTGAAACATTTTAAACTGATGCAGTCAAATGCCTTTTAAACAGTGTGTAATAAGTCCAAGAAAAAGCAAATGTCTTCATACGCTTAATATTCTTATTTTAATTTCTGTCAGAGAATAATAGTTACTTTTTTGATAAGAGAATTTGGCTTTACCTTTTCAGCCTAAGATCATTTTTTCTTACTTTTATGGAGTTTGAAACTTTCCTTGGCATTAAAGAATGGAAGATTCGATGCATTTATAAAAATTGGTTAAGGAACCATCAGTGAAGATATCCTGGCTCTAAGTATTACAGTTATAAATTATGAAATATACTTTATACTACTTTATACTTTATACTACATTAAAGTTATTAATCATAGCTTTGTAACTGGGAAGCAAAATATAATAGTTTTTCAGGGCAGTTCTCTGTGAATCCACAATACTGAGGAATTTTTCCCAAGCCAGTTTTTAAAAATATTCATAATATACTAGTTCTCCATGGTGACATGAACTAATGGGCGTTCTTTACACAAATCCACTTAGAGATCCAGAGTAGGGCACAATGTTTTCTCTTTCCACAGTGTCGTAAAATTAACATCAAACACAGAAGAATTTGCCATTCTTCACCTCCCCCAGGTTGTCATATCCACACTAGAAATTGTGGAGCAAGAATAAATGAAGTTGTTTTCTTCCTGTCACTCATATTTTATATAGCTTTGTCTATAGTGTAGAAGTCTTTCACTTTTAGGAAAGATTAATGTCAAAGGGTTTATTGCCTTCTATCAGAAACATCTAGCTAGCTTTAGAGATCTTACTGAATAAGTTGTTTTGAACATTTTGTGTGTGCATACAGGTACACACCATGGTGATAAACATGAAATGTGAGGGCACCATGGAAACACTTCAAAAAACATTTAAAATATCTTTTGCAGTGAGTTTCCTTAATTTTAAAGATTTCTAAGCATGAACTTGTACCTCTAAATAGACTATAGGATTAGCAGAAAATAGATATGAAAAGGAAGCAATCACCATATTGGAAACATAAAACAGATTTATAACTGAGGTAGCATTTTTAAAATGTATGGACTGATTCAACATCTACCTGTCTCTCGTGTCTGCAGGCATGAGTGTGTATATATGCATCGGGGAACAAGAGTAGATGGTTAATGTGGGTTTTATTTGAAGGATGCTTAATCAAGGTGAGAGAGAGATGGAGAAAATGTCTGCCCTTCTGTTTAAGATGCTCAGATAAGCTTTGAATAAGCTGGTGATACTCTCATGAGGAAATGGACCCTTAGCTGAAATTTCATATGCTTGGCAAAAATAGTTCATCTACAGTTGTCAGACATAAAACTTCACAGACTTAGCCACTAAGATTTCCTGTAATGATTCAGAAATCTACAGACACAGGGGAAGGGGCTTGACTCATTATTTGGATGTGATAACATGATCCACATGAATGTTAAGGGATAATAGGCAACTTAACTCACTGCAAATCAAACAGCTCCAGGATCCATCATTAACCTAAGGGAGCCTTCACTTTATTGAAGTAGCCCACTAAATGAACAGGTCATTGCCTATTTAAAAGCTCAGCGATTTGCTAATGTTCCAAGGAGTTAGAGTCTATTAGATCAGATGGCCAGAACTATAGGCACTTTGGAGAGCTAACATGCTTTGGTGTGTGTGTATAAATATTTTAAAGAAGATTCTCTGAAACTTGATTTAAACAGGGCATGCTACATTTGTGACATTATGCTGTATAAATGTGCACATGTCACATTGTAAAGAAAAAAGAAAAAGGATTCTGTAGAGAGATACTCCAGGAGTGGAAATAAGTTTCCACTCTAAGCCGACTTTCATAATGCAATTAACTCCATTAGAGAGAATGAAATTTTGAATACTGTTCAAATAAAGACAATGCAGTTAGCAGCAGCAGCAGCAATTCAAGAAGAATTAGCAATGCCCTTCTGAAGAGAGCTACTGAATTAAACCTTGCAGAGTTTTAAGATTAAGCCATTTAATTGTTACTTCAGGAGCTCTGGACTTTGCATAGACAGGAGTCCAGGTGTTAACACTGATTCTTCTCTGTTCTCTACAGATAACAAAACTGAATCTCAGAGCCAATTAAGAAAAATCTTTACAGTCCTTATTTCCCCTTTTTTAGTGTATTTTGGGAGGTTTATTTTAATTGTAGGCACCATGGGGAATTAGGGATATTATACACAATGAGATGGTATTGAATCTTGAGGTGAAAAATAACTAGTATTTGCCCAAATTAATCTGTCTTAACTTTAAAACCATTTTTTGGTAGGTTGACACTCAAATTCTGCCCTTTTTATTTCTTAAATCATTTTAATAAGAGAACACTGCTTCAGTACCAAATACTAATACAAATGGCATGATTAGTTAGCAATAATTATATTCATGGATCACATTGTATGAATAATTACAATAAAAAGTCACATTATTCATTAATATGTCTCACTTTTCTCTCTAAATATAACCACTCTTAACATATCATATGCAAATTGCTCAGAATCCTGTTATATGTATGTGTATGTTTAGGTGAATGTATTTCCATTCTATCATTCATTCATTCATTTACCAAACAAATAATTACTGAGGGTGTCTAAGTGCCAGGTACTTCTGTAGGCCTTTCTTCATGGGCCTTGTGGTTTATTTTGGAAGATGAAAAACATAATGCAGCATGATATAAGTTGAAGCAGGTCTGATTTAAATAAAATTAAATAGATAATGGATAGATAGAGAGAATTCTGGAGAAAGAAGTTGTATTAATAGACTAGTTATAGCTCTTAAGCAAGAATATTTAAACTGATATCTACATGAATTAAAAGGGGAAGCTAGGTGACTGCAAAGTCCCTATGGAAGGGATAAACTGTGCATAATGAGAAAGAAAACTGAGGGACTAGGCCAGATATTGGCTTTAAGCTATGAAAGTACCTTCACCATGACATTGGAGGGTTTACATCCGGCTAGTATGCAATAAATTGTTAGAGGAGGGAGCTAACAGTTCAAGCCGTCTTTTAAAGACCAGTTTCAAGCCAAAGATAACAGAAGTTGAATCAAAGGTAACTATGGTGGAGGTGAGAAGTGACTGGATGAAAGACATATTTAGACAATAAAGCCATTAAGCCAGTAGACTCAACTGTGGCACTAAATGTGGGAAAGGCAAGGTCTCAGGGTTGATCCCAAGTTCTTTAAAAACTAAATGAATAATTATATAGTTTACTAGAATGAAGAAAATTTAAAAGTTACTATATTTAGGTTGTGGTACGAATGGGCAAAAATCATGAGTTGAGTTTTGAAAAAGCTGGGTTTAAAAAAAGAAAATAGATGCTGATATGGACTAAACTTGTGACTCCCCTTCCCAAATTCATGGACCAGATGTGTTGAATTGCTAACCCTCAATATAATTATATTTAGAGATATGGCCTTTGGGAGGAAATAAAGGTTAGATGAGGTCATAAGGGGACTTCCCCAGTAGCTCAGCTGGTAAAGAATCTACCTGCAATGCAGGAGACCCTGGTTTGATTCCTGGGCTGGGAAGATCCCCTGGAGAAGGGATAGGCTACCCACTCCAGTGTTCTTAGGCTTCCCTGATGGCTCAGATGGTAAAGACTCTGCCTGCAGTGCAGGAGATCCGGGTTCGATCCCAGGGTTGGGAAGATCCCCTGAAGAGAGGAATAGGCACCTACTCCTGTATCCTTGCCTAGAGAATTCCATGGACAGAGGAGCCTGGAGGGCTACAGTCCATGTGGTCACAAAGAGTCAGTCACAACTGAGTGACTAACACTTTCACTTTCAAGAAACACCAGAGAGTTTATTCACTCTCTCTGTGTCAGTACCAAGAAGAAGTCATGTGAGTACACAGCAAAAAGACATCTATCTGCAAACTAGAAACTCTCACCAGGAACCTAATTAGCCAGCACCTTAATCTTGAACTTCCTACCTTCCAGAATTGTGAGAAAGTAAGTTTCCATTATTTAAGCCATCCAATCTATGTTATTTTGTTCCAGCTGCCCAAGCAGACTAATATAGATATGCAAGTGGAAATACTAAGTAGGCATTCTTAGAGACTAGAGACTAGAAACTGCTGCTCAGCATAGGCATTGGAGACAAAGCTACCAACCTGGAAAGGGGCATTTAAGTGACATTTAAACCTGAGCTATTACTAAACAAGATTACTCTTGAGTGAGTTTCTAGATAGAGAGGTGAGTGGGTCTCTGACTGGGTGCTGGGAAATTCTGATAGTATCTGTTGACAGGGCTTCCCAGTGGCTCAGTGGTAAAGAATCTGTCTGCCAATGCAGGAGATGTGGGTCCAATCCTTGGGTCAGAAAGATCCCCTGGAGAAGGAAATGACAGCTTACTCCAGTATTCTTGTCTGGGAAATCCCATGGAGAGAGGGGACTGATAGGCTATAATCAGGCTTTGCAGGGGTTGCAAAAGAGTCAGACATAGCTCGGCTACTAAACAGCAAATCTACTTATGGCTAACACTTGACCAACATGAGATTGAACTACAAGGGTCCACTTACGTGCAAATTTCTTTCAATAGTAAATATTACCTGGTGGGTGGGTGGTTGCATCCACAGATGCAGAACTGCTGATACAAAAGAACAGAGAATGTAGAGAGCTGACTATGAAACATAGGCATATTTTCCACTGTGTTAAGGGTCAATACCCCTAACATATGTTACCTGTGATGTCCAAGGGATGACTGTATAAGGCTGAAGACAGAGAACCCACCAAAGGAAAGTAAGAAGCAGCAGCAGTCAGGGAGAAAATAATAAAATCATACGGCAAGGGAAAGCACCTGGAAATATTTCTGCAGAATATACTCTGAGTATTGGAGTTGTTGGGTTTTAAATTTTGATGGATACTTCCAAATTTTCCTCCTAAAAGATTTCACATCTTATAATCCAGTCCAAACTCTGAACTGGGCCTTTCTTCTGTCGTGTGATTGTGTGTTTTGAATGTGCCTGACTAGTTTTTGTCAAAAGTAATACCTGTTTGTCACTGTCAGTGTGTACAGGTGTGTGCAAACTTCCGGGCTTTGGCAGATTACACACCATAAATTATCATTTATACCTTCGTTTCCTTTATTATTAGTGTTATACAACCATAGGCATATACAAATCCTTGTAAAATACTGAGATTTGATGGTTGTACAGGATGAATATATTAATACTGCTGTTAGGATGTATATTTTTTATATTTAGTATACAGATACTCTCTATATATGCTAGATTACTTGACATAACTCTAGTTCTGGCTGCAACAACTAAACTTCTAACACTGAACTCCCTTCTGTGTGAGGATCTATATAGTGGTGACCTTTTAGAAAACAGTTTAGCACAAATACTGCGTGCAGATTAAGGTAACTAGATGTTTCATTGTGAGACACTCATGATCTACTTCAAAAAATATATTCTGGGCTTCCCATTCCTGCCTAGGTAAACATATAATATAATATCTTGCCAAGAGTTTATTTTTCACATTTCATCCACTATCCTATTGTGAGTAATTAGAGAAAATAGAGTTTGAGTACATTTTTTGCTTTTAAATCTGCCTGAAATCACATCCTTGGACTAATGGCTACCCTTTCATGGAAGTAAATATTGACTCACAAAGTGGTAGGAGGACAATTTCAATTTGGAAATATTGTTATTTGCTTGTTACAAGACACATTCCTACACTCTTTCCTGAGAAACAGTTTTAAATGCATCATACAATTCACTTCCTATGATAGCACACATTTTTTTTCCCAAGGACAGAATAGAGTCTGTGTGTGTGCTCAGTTGTGTCCAACTGTTTGTGACCCCATGGACTATGGCCCGCCAGGAGGCTCTGTTGATGGAATTCTCCAGGAAAGAATACTGGAGTGGGTTGCCATTTCTCTCTCCAGAGGATCTTTCCAACCCAGGGATCAAACCTGTGTCTCTCGCATCTCCTGCCTTGGCAGGCAGATTCTTTATCACTGCATCAGCTGGAAAGTACAGAATAGAGGCTCAGTTCAGTTCAGTTGCTCAGTCATGTCTGACTTTTTGTAACCCCATGGATTGCAGCACATCATGCTTCCCTGTCCATCATCAACTCCCGGAGTTTACTCAAACTCGTGTCCATTGAGTCGATGATGCCATCCAACCATCTCATCCTCTGTCGTCCCCTTCTCCTCCTGCCTTCAATCTTCATCAGGGTCTTTTCCAATGAGTCAGTTCTTCACATCAGGTGACCAAAGTATTGGAGTTTCAGTTTCAACATCAGTCCTTCCAAAGAATGTTCAGGACTGATTTCCTTTAGGATGGACTGGTTGGATCTCCTTGAACAGTCTATCAGAGGGCAGACAGAATAGGGGCTACTAACATCAATTCCCTATAGTTAATGTTTCTCAACATTTACCAAGCATTTGTATCTCTTTCAGTTGCACTTTAAAGTATTATTTTGGATAATTAATTAGCATCACATTTTGGATATTTCTTAACAATCCTTATTCACATTTAAGATATCATTTTAATAAATGTTGAAATCTTGGCAAAAATTATTTGATATTTACTTCATTTGCATTATTTTTGAACACTATTTCACTTGCATTATTAAAATTAACACATCTCCTAATTGCATCTTTCACTTGAGCCTTGCAGATTATACATTTTTATCTTCTCTATGTTGGTTCACAAACTCAGGAACTTCTCAGGTGAAATCTGAAACTGGCCCTATAAATGGAGGCCAATGAAAGACAGAAGAAAAAGGCAGACATTCCAGATTGGTAGGTGTCAGGTTTAATAAGCAACAGAACATATACAAAGCTTGTCTTGAGTAGCAGCAAGACAAGCAAATCTCTGCATCTACCCACCAGAATCTTAAATTTTTATACAGAGGCCTTAAGGATATTTTGGGGTTTCCCAGGTGGTGCTAGTTAAGAACCTGCCTGCCAATGCTGGAGACATGAGATGCGGATTCAACCCCTGGGTCAGGAAGACCCCCTGGAGGAGGGCAAGGCAACCCACTCCAGTATTCTTGCCTAGAGAACTCCATGGGCAGAGGAGGCTGGTGGGCTATATAGCTCATAGCATCACAGAGTTGGACATAGCTGAAACGACTTAGCACATGTGCACTTAAGGGGGTTTAGTCACGTATTCAGTCCAGATGGCATCAACAAACTTACTCTCTAAAGGCTGCATCCTTGAAAGAGCTCCTAGTGAGGGAATGGTGGGCGGGACCACATTTCAAGGATAGGAGAGAGATGAGGAGCCTCCAATTGCCCAATCCAGCTCAGGGTCAATCAGCAATCATATCCTGTTTATGATTCTTTCAATACTCTAAAGCCTTGATCCTTTATTTCCTTTCTTTCTAAAAATTTCTAACTCATCTATTTACATGCTCAAGTATCTATAAAAAAAATCCCATAAATTTCCTGGGACTCTGTCCTCTCTCTAGCTACCTCCTATTCTCTTCTTTGTTATTCAATCATTATAAGTCATGTTCAACTCTTTGTGACCCCATGGGCTTTAGCATGCCAGGTTCCTCTGTCCTCCACTATCTCCTAAATTTTGCTTCAATTCATGTATATTAAGTTAGTGATGCTGTCTAACCATCTCATCCTCTGCCACCCCTGTATGGCAACCCACTCCAGTATTCTTGCCTGATAAATCCCATGGACAGAGGAGCCTGGTAGGCTATAATCCATGGGGTCGCAAGAGAGTCAGACTCAACTTAGCAACTCAACAACCCCTCTCACCTATATCAAGTTATTGGTCAAATATGAGTTTCTCATAAAGCCAACTCTGATTATTCTGTTTACAGCTGAAAATTTATCCACGCACCAGTCATCCCTGATATTCATTCTCTTCTTTGCTTGACTTCCAATGCTTTTGAAATGTAGTGGTAAAAGTTTCATTACAAACTCAACTCCATTGATTCTTTAAACTACCAGAAACATCTACACCTGTCTATTAAAAGCACGCTTGCCAAAAATAAAAGGATTTTTTAAATTTAGGTGACTTGAAAACTGCTTCCAGCCCAACATGCCAAGGGAATTCCATGACATAAAAAGTCCTGGTCACTGTATGCTTTCATTTAACCCAGCAGCCAGCTCTGGCTATAGTTAAAGTCCATCAAGCTAGCTTGCTACAATTTAAAAGGAAGTTTATTTATTTATTTATTTTATTATTATTTTTTTTTTATTTTAGTTGGGGGCTAATTACTTTACAATATTGTAGTAGTTTTTGCCATACATTGACACAAATCAGCCATGGGTTCACATGTGCTCCCCGTCCCGAACCCTCCTCCCACCTCCCTCCCCTTCCCATCCCTCTGTGACATCCCAACGCTCCATCCCTGAGCATCCGTCCCATGCATAGAACATGGAATGGTGTTCCGCTTCACATATGACAATATACATGTTTCAATGTTATTGTCCCAGAACGTCCCACAATGAGGTACCATTACACACCAGTCAGAATGGCTGCTATCCAAAAGTCTACAAGCAATAAATGCTGCAGAGGGTGTGGAGAAAAGGGAACCCTCTTACACTGTTGGTGGGAATGCAAACTAGTACAGCCACTATGGAGAACAGTGTGGAGATTCCTTTAAAAACTGGGAATAGAACTGCCATATGACCCAGCAATCCCACTGCTAGGCATACACACCGAGGAAACCAGAATTGAAAGAGATGCGTGTACCCCATTGTTCATCGCAGCACTGTTTACAATAGCCAGGACATGGAAGCAACCTAGATGTCCATCAGCAGACGAATGGATAAGGAAGCTGTGGTACATATACACAGTGGAATATTACTCAGCCATTAAAAAAAATACATTTGAATCGGTTCTATAAAAGGAAGTTTAAAAGGAGAAAGACTTGACTGTTATTTAGTATTGTCTATGAAGTAATATACTAAATCAAGAGAAGCAACCAAGAATCAAAAAGTTAAGTAGCTTGCCCTCAATGCCCAGAGAATAATCTCAAAATTTGCTTTCAAGCAATTGCCTTTCTCTCAAGTTTTGAACTTCCACATCATCATGCAGATAATAAATCATGACTCTCATCTGTACATGGAAAAATTATACAATAATTTTTCAGCAATAGGAGTTATAAAATTCATTGATTACAGGGCACACTTAAGGTGTAATCCTACTCCTGGGCTTCCCAGGTGGAACAATGGTAAACAATCTGCCTGCCAATACAGGAGACACAGGTGATTTCGGATTCGATTCCTGGGTTGGGAGGGAAGATCTCCTGGAATAGGAAATGGCAACCCACTCCAGTATTCTTGCCTGGGGGATTCCATGGACAGTGGAGCCTAGCAGGCTACTCTACTCCCTAGAATCACAGAGTTAGACACGACTGAGCACACATGCGGATACACTTGTAACTCACTTCCTACTTTGTGGGTAAGTTTGTATTCACAACTAATGCCCTAAAGTCTGACTGCACCTTTGGTACTTAGAACTAATCATGTGTCATTCAGCCATTTGTCCACGTAAGTTTAGCAGTTGATATGTAAATCTGGTATTTCTCTAATGAGTATATGTGCACAAATTAGGGCTTACCTGCTCTCACTAGAATCTTTTCACATATATGCATGAGATATTCATATTTTAAGAAAAAGTTAACATTGTTCAAATGAAACACCACTTATATATAAAGTAATATAAATAATTTAGAGAATAACTTTGATGTTCACAAAGCAAGGGCTATGAAAGAAAACCACAACCCTTTGCTGCTGCTGCTGCTGCTGCTACGCTTCAGTCGTGTCCGACTCTGTGCGACCCTATAGACGGCAGCCCACCAGGCTCCATCGTCCCTGGGATTCTCCAGGCAAGAATACTGGAGTGGGTTTCCATTTCCTTCTCCAGTGCATGAAAGGGAAAAGTGAAAGTGAAGTCGCTCAGTCATGTCCTACTCTTAGCGACCCCATGGACTATAGCCTACCAGGCTCCTCCGTCCATGGGATTTTCCAGGCAAGAGTACTGGATTGGGGTGTCATTGCCTTCTCCGCACAACCCTTTAGTAAAAAAAAAATAAATAAATAATCGAAGCATATTGAAGATTTAATTCATCCCTTAACACCATAAGATATAGGGCTTCCCAGGTGGCACTAGTGGTAAAAAAAAATCTGCCTGCCAAGGCAGGAGACAGGAGACAGTTTTGATCTCTGGGTCAGGAAGATCCCCTAGAATAGGGAATGGCAACACACTCACGTATTCTTGCCTGGATAATTTAATGGACAGAGGAACCTGGCAGCCTATCATCCATGGAGCCACAAAGAGTCAGACATGGCGGAGCGTGCACGCATGCACACACACGCACACATGCACAAGATATAATATGATAGAATTTAGAAACTTCAGTGAATCTAAATTTATAAAATAGTAAACACAAGTTCTGTCTTCAATAGTTTCTGTGTGTGAATGTGTTAGTCGCTCAGTCGTGTCGGACTCTTCATGACCCTACAGACTGTAGCCCACCAGTCTCCTCTGCCCATGGAACACTCTAGGCAAAAATACTGCAGTGGGTAGTCATTCCTATCGCTAGGGGACCTTCCCAACTCAGGAATTGAATCCAGGTCTCCTGCATTGCAGGCAAATTCTTGCAGGGAGCCACCAGGGAAGCTCTTCCATAGTTTAACATGTATGCATTAAGTGATTAATTTAAGTGATAATTAGAAATTGAATAAATGTATTCTTAGAACATTTATCAGGGATCTCACAAAAAGTGAATAATATTACATGAATGTCACCTGTTAATTTTTCAGTATCATTAATGTGGAAAAAATATTACCCCATATTATTATTAGTCATCTAATCATATGATGCTTAAAGAGAAAGTTTGAAAAACAACTACTGTATTCGACATAGGCAGCATTATTCATATTCACACAAACATATTTCCCTTTTGAAGTCTGGTGATGATATATCATACTTTTAGCATGATAATTCAGAAAAAAAATGCATTGCTTTAAAGCCAAAAGTTAAAATGCTTTTAAAAGCCATGAGTGCAAATTGTTCAATTATATATTAGTAAAGTAAAAAGAACATTCTCACTGAAAATCATAAATTTTCACTCCTTATTTAAATAAGTTTACCTCCATATAAGTTGTGCCTATACATAAAAACTCTGTATTTAACAAGAAGGCTGAAATAAGTCCCACCTAATAGTTTAATACAGATAGAATCACCAATTGGTGCCACATTATAAGCAAAATTTTATCTATTCCTGTGGTAACACTGACATGGTAATAAAGGACATAGTTAGTTTAAAAAGTTACAATTTGTTAAAAGATGAAAAGAATAAAATCTTACCTTGAAGGAGACATATATAATTATCCTTTCCCTTCAGGAGTAAAAAGACATTTACAACAGAGTCTACTAGCAGTCTATTTTTATTATACAAGTTCTTAGACTTGATATTTTACATGAAAACATGCCTCACTTCTGAGAAAAAATATCACTCTACCCATCTTCCTATCGCAATTGTTAGATTTAATGACATGACATCTAAATGGCATAGGTGTGAAAACAGTACTGCTTCACATTTCACATAAGAACAGACTATTTGCAGTTTTATCTCTTCAGCAACAGTGATTTGAGGTTCACGGCAGTGTATTTTAAGGGGGAGGAATGATATATTCTTACCAATCACAAAATGATAAATGATTGATTTCAACCAGGATCACAGACTATTACATGAACCACATTTCTGCCAAAATACCAGATGCAAAAGATGCTCAGTCTAAGGAGATCAGTTCTGTGCTCCATCCTTTAAGGATGTAATCATATTGAGGTATAAGTATGTCACGTGAAGCATTAACAGGGATTTTCCCCCATAAACTGAGGAGTGTTTTTGCTGTGATAAGAAGTTAATATGCATCATCCCACATGTAGAACAAATGACACCCACCTTCCTGTAATAACTCCTCTCTTCTTGTGGGAATTATCTAAAATGATCACATCACTAAGCTGATCAGTGGAAGGAATGAGGTCTAGTAGGAAAAAAAAGCATTCTTGGCTTGAAAAATTCCCCCTACTGCTTGAAAATGGTACACGGCAGTAGAAGTTAAGAATGAAGCAACCGGAGATTTGCTGAACACAACAGAAAAGAAAATGGAACTTTTTTCTTTTTTTAATGGGGTAGGAGCTTAACATTGGCAGGGTTATCCTTGGAAGTTAGTGTTCAAAGTAAGAGGTACTATTATTAGAAGGAAAATGCATTATATTCTGGAATTAAATTTTTAAATGAGTATGAAACCTCTTTTTACTCCAGTAGTTTCTATAGCAGGTGGAGAAATGGTACCCAGATTTTGTTACTGAACCAGCTGACATGCTGATTAGTGGAAAGCTCCTACTTTGTTTATGGTTATGCTCTTGAGCATTCTACAACAATTCATCAAGCAATTTCTATGGCTTAGGAATAGTAACCATCTGCCTTTTTATTCTGTAGAGACCTTCTCCTGGCATCATAGAAATATTTATAACAAAATGGACTCAGTTAAATTCCTTTTTAGAAATAATAATGAATATATAAGTTAAAATGATTCTCAACTTGCTTGGGATAATTTAATGAATAAGTGATGCTACTGAAGGATGAGGTTCAATATTTCAGGGCAGCTGCATGCCTAATACTATTTGACAATTCTAAAAATGATCAGGTATGCTGAGAAGATCGAACAAACTCACACCTGCTTGGCATGGTTGGATTTTCATGTTTTGGTCATGTATAGAGTAATTCAAAACTGTAAGCATATTTTCAGAATTTACTCTATTTAATTTTTTTTTCCCCCAGTCAGGATGTAAGGTAATTTTCTAGCTGAGCAGTTTGTGAATGAACTTCACAATACATGACGAGAAACTGAAAATCATCTCAATGGTCACAGAATCAGCCAAAAGTATGTCAGTTCCCTCTCCAGAGAGAACAGAGAAATACGTCTATAGGATAGGGAATATCAAGCACTCTAGACTACAAAGGCTCTGAAACCATGTAATTCAAATGGAAAAAGACACAAACAAGGATCTGTAAAGCGAAGAAAATATTTATAAAACTCAAACGGTCTCTTTAAAACTGATTTACTTGCATGTACTATATTAATACATATTCCTTACATTTTAAATGGACTCCCAAATGATTAATATCATTAAAATAATTATGAAATGCCTATTATGTAATCCACAGCAGATTTAGTAATCCATACCTCTTCCACTTGTCCCAAATTAGTTTTGTGGTAGGAAACTCAAATAGCTTTATAGACAGAAAGACCAGCTATGGAAACATTTACATTGCTAAAATCAGTAGAGGCATTTACAGAAGTCGTTTGAAAATAAGCAATAATGATTGTGTAAAAGAGATATTAATAAAGCCATTTATCATATAAACAGTTGAACATCTAGCATTTTTTTTCACACGAAAATTTAGACAAGCAAAGTAAGGTATCTTAATGGTTAAAACACTTCTTTGCCTCCCTTTGTAATTTAACCCCTCGTTCTGCAGAGGAGAGACTTGTTTAGAACTTACAGAAGTTTCCCAAAGCAAAACCACGCACCGGTTCCTAATTCAGATGCCAGATCTGTGGGCAGCCTCCCTCTTTCAGCTTCTGATTACGCTAGGCAACACTTTGTTAATCATGTATGAATTTCTGCGCGTGTACCCTGAAGCGAACACGCACTCTGCAATCTCCATCACCAAAAGGAAAAAAAAAAAAAAAAAGAAGAAGCCTTACCTGATGGCAGAAACGGCGGCTGCAGGATCAATAGCAGAAAGAGCAGCAGCAGTATGTATGCAACAAGCCAGGCTTTGCAACGAAGGTGAGATCTCGCTCTCGCTCTCTTTCTAGCTTCCTCTCTTTATCTCTCTCTATCTTATTCTCCTAAATCACTGTAGCAGCAAACTGCGTTGCATTGTGTCCCCTTTCAGTCACAAAAGGTCCTCCAAGCTGGGCAGCCAGTAGAGACAACACTTTCTTCCTGGAAGCGGCTGCCTCTCTTCTCAGAAACGCCAGGACTCCTCTCTGTGGCTCCCTCCACGTTTACCCTTCAGATCAATGATGCTCGCGGAGCGGCCGGAGCTCAGCTGCAGCGCCGAGCGGCCAACCAATGGGGGCGCAGGATTCCCTCCCAGTCATCTCCCCGCCCTCCCTCAAAACAAAACACAGCGTGCCTTTGACACACCACCGAGTTGTGAAAAGTCACTGAATCCTATGTTTGAAATCTATCTCGGTTGTTCTTTTTTCCCCCCTAGCGTTCATTGCCACCCAGGTTCTGAGGAATCGAAGTTCTCTGAACACTCAATCAAATAAGCTTAGTGGAGGGTGAACATGGGGCGCGGAGAAAGTGAGGGCACCTGGGCTAGTTAGCGCTGGCGCTTTGGCGGTTGTTTGAGGGCCACTCACAGTCAGAGGACTGACTATCAGCTGGGAGCAAAAGGCTTAGGTTTCTAGTCCTCACTGCCCTCAGTAACCTGATGCTTTCATTTTTGTGGCACCAGAAAATAAAGTCCATTTTACCTGGAAGTTAGCTCATTCCTCATTCTCTAAATGTTGTCTAAACAAGAATGAGCTTCTCATTGATGATAGCAACATTATTCATGTCGTTTCTACTAGTTCATTTACCTGTTTCCATGCTCATGGATCTTGATCCAGATCCTGTGAGGTACTAAAAACTGTTCATTCTACTTTAATTTTGGTGTAGTTAAATATGGGAAGATTTTTTTGTTTTTAATTGACATTAACTTCTCTACCTGGGGGAATTTTTTTTTTAGTGATAAATTGCAACTTTATTGAATACTATAATGAGAAAAATCTTAGAAAGAGGAGTAACACGATTGAAAACAGTAATGCCACTTCTTCCAAAATCCCCAAAGCACAATGCTTGCTTTATCTGTGATGATCTTTCTTTACATTTCTGTGAGCTCACAACCTTGGGAATTCCCCAGGGGTAAAACTTAAAACTGGTCCCCGGACACAGAGAGCAAAGAGGGACTAAGAAAGAGTCAGGACACTCCACGGGTAAGTGCAGTTGTAATAAGCAAAGAAACTTACATACAAGGTTTGCCTTTGGTGGCTGAAAGACAAATTTCCACACTTGCCCACCAGAATCCTGTAAGTTTTTACAGAGGCTTTAACAGGGTTTGATCATATACACTGGCCAGATGGTCTCAATAACTCTCTCAATATTACTTTCTCAAGACTGCATCCTTGAAGTGGCTCCTAGTCGCGCCAGGAATAGTGTGTCAAATGTATATCCCAAGGGCAGGGGAGGGGTGTAAGGGGCTTCTGATTATTATTAGCCTGTAGGTCAGCACGCAGTCATGAACTTTTGACCTTTTCCAACAATTTCACTATTGATGGGCTAACTGCTGAATAGAGATTTGCTTCAACAAGGTTATGAGGAATCGTTTTTTTCTCTAAGAATCTAAGTCACTTTATCATCTGTACATCAAGAATGCAGAAAATGGGAGCTAATCATTTAATCTAAGTGTGTCAAAATCTCGATTTGAGATTGAGACTTTGTACGGAATGTCTTTGGTGTTTTAAAAATATGTACGACTACAAATCGGATTGGTGGCTAGAACAACAACACAATAGTAATGTCTTTTCAGTCTCACTATTAAATAAGAATGAAATGAGTGTGTCTCTCTGAGATCTTTTGTCCCACTGAAGTGACACAAATGGGTTAATGCATTTGATGTAGTCAAACTTCGTGTGTCATGACAAGCTGAAATAACTCAGGGAGACTACAAACAAAACAATTTTGTTACCTGTCTGTCATGTGCAGGAGGCATAGAAAAGTACCATATTTACAGCACTGTATGCTATGTCACTATAAAAAGGCGAATGCTAAATTTATTGTAACTCCCTCATGTAGCCAATAACAATTTTATTCAGGACATCCTCTGGCTATATCTAGTCACTGGCTTTTGTGAAGAAAGGAATATGCTAATAAATGAAAGTCATAAATATTGTTTACTTCTTCACTTTATAATACAATTTATTCTATTTGTTTAAATTCATTTGCTGATCACAAATACCGAGTCATTGAATGCAGCGTATTGCCTTGTTCTGCAGGTCTGAGATTCCCAGTGTGTGATTTCCAGACCAGTAACAAAGGTATCTTATTGGGAACTTATTGAAAAGTATATTCTCAAGCCCTTCCCCATTCCTATCCAGTCAAAACTCCAAACGTAGTATTCCCATATCTGTGCTTTAATACCCCTTACATTGTTTTCAATGCACACTCAAGTTTGAGAGTCACTGCTCCAAGAAAGGCTTCTGCAAACTGCTGCAACAGTCCAGCACCTACTTTGGAAAGTAAAGATCGATTCGAGCACAGCCACACCCACTCCTCCCATAATTTTTAGAAATGCTTTTGCACCACAATGGTAGAGTTGAGTAGTTGTCACAGGGGATCATAACTCAAAACCTAAAATGTTTACTATTTGTACCATTAGAAAAATCTGTGGGCCCCAACCTAGGGCATTACATGATGGGCTATATAATTAGTACAGGTGGTAAGAGCTGAGAAAGAAGTGACATTTAAATATGTGGTGAGCAAGATCAGGTTGATGAAATCAGTGGGATTTGGAAAAGATTGAAAATGATGATGTAGAAAATTAGGTCAGTGCATGTTTCATACGCTTGCTGCCCCACTCTGGAGGAGGGACATAATTCTCCTCTCCAGATTTGATTTATGACATGCTTTGAAACATGAATGGTAAGAACATTATCACTTCTCAATAGGATATTAAAGAATAAATATAAGTTTGTCTCAGTTCAGATAGAAGTTTTCTATCAGCCTGGATGGTTGAAGGAATAGAACATTGGAGCCTTAGCTGTCCCAAGATGAATATGTAGCTTGGGAGAACAATAAAGCTTTCATTTGTAAGCCGGTGAGATTTGGGGATTGTCTGCTACCACACATGAACCTAATCTAACTTAACACAAAGTAGAATTAATTAACTAAAAGTGCATGCTAAAGCAAGAGTCATGACTTGGACAAGGCATTTCACTGGAAATTTAAATATCATTTGGGGGAAGAACCATAAAACAAATAGAATCACTTTAAAGAAGAAAGGTCTTGAAAAGTAGAAAATGAATATTAAAAATTTATGACAGATGATTAAGGCTAAGAAGATAGAACTTTAGCAATAGGGAGCCATGGAAGGCTGTTTAGAGAAGGAATGATGTCATCAAAATTATGCTGTAAGAAAATTACTCTGTTGGCACGATAGATAGAAAGACAGTAAACAAAGGAAATTAATAACAAGGCTGTGAAAAATTAAAACATGATGTAATATGGGCCAGAATTCAAGCACCATCACCATTACACCTACACTTAATGCATCAAGTTCCATCATCTAGACTTCCTAAATACCACTAAAAGCATCATCTTATCACTTATCTTACTCATCCTGTCATTGTTTTTATTTAGGCTTTTGAGTTCCTCCCGGAATGCCTGCTGCCATCTCTTAATAAGTATCTCTATCTCTTCAGCATGTCTATTTTTGGTCAACTCCAGTATTCTTGCCTGGAGAATCCCATGGACAAAGGAGCCTGGTGGGCTACAGTCCATGGACTCACAAAGAGTTGGACACAACCAAGCAACTAAGTGCACACACACACAAACACAGAACTTTGCTTTACAACTTATTGAGTCCAGGACCATTCAGGCTAATAGGACAATTCCAATCTCACAGATAAAGAAAGGAGACATAGAAACCAGTAGATTCTCTTTCAAACAACAAAAGCAGCAATAACTTTTGCTTGGAAGTGACATACATCCCTCTATTTATATTTCCTAGGCCGAAGAAAGTCACAAACACATTGCCAAGCATAGTGACAATGTGACATGATGTCATTGTGACAGAGATGCATAACCTTCCTAGGAAGAGAAGCATGCAAAGGCTGGTGATTAGTCTGAAGAGTAGCACAATGGACCGTATTCTCTCTCTGATCCTAAAATATAAAAAGATGAGGTTGCCTATCAGGTGGTTTGCATGTCTGGGGTAAAGATCATATTTTCTTTTCTTTTGTAGTACTTTTTGTGAAATTAAACTGATTTCAAACAGAAAAAGAAATGAATATAAAAATTGCATAAGAATAATTGAGAGGTTTTTTTTATTAAACTCTGGATGCTGACAGTAGAGAGGAAAGATCAGAGGTTCAGTATTTTAAGTCTCAGAGATTATGCTTCCTTGCTTGTGTTCTGCTTAAAGCAAAGAATGCATCAAGGTCCTATGTACACATCGTTTATTTACCGGGTGATCTCCAGAATCAATGTAAAGGGGCCTGATCCACTGGGAAAAACTTGGCTTGATTCCATTAGGGTATCATAGAAGTATACCAAGTGCCCCCAAGAATTTCCAATCAAAGGCCAGAAGGTCCCTTCCTCATTGATCTAGACTGCTCCTCTTTTGCGATATATACATATGAAGTTTGGTAACTTACACCATTCTTTTCAGTGTAAAATGAGCCTGAAGGCAGTAAGCAAAGACAAGTACTTCCTTGCTTGAGGGATTACCCATGAGCAAGAAAGTGGATCACAACCACATGGATCTCTCCCTTTCAGCTGCACCTGAAATTAGAGGGCCCAGAAAATGTTAGTGTGTTATCCTATATGCTAGGCTCACAGTTATGTCAATAACATGAGACAGAAAGAGATCAGTCTACAGAACTGTGATGTCAAATATTTTGGGATTCATATGAAGGCAGGATAACCTAGATTCTCTAGGGTGAGCTGATGATTCAAAATAACTGGATAAAACCAACTGCCAGAGAGTGTATCAGAAAATAAAACATTTGGCTAGTCATCTAAAAACAATAAGACACTGCAACAATTATTACCAATAATAAATGGATTAATGTTTACTGATGAAAGTGAAAGAGGAGAGTGAAAAATTTGGCTTAAAGCTCAACATTCAGAAAACTAAGATCATGGTATCCAGTCCCATCACTGCATGGCAAATAGATGGGGAAACAATGGAAACAGTGGCTGACTTTATTTTTCTGGGCTCCAAAATCACTGCAGATGGTGTTTGCAGCCATGAAATTAAAAGATGTTTACTCCTTGGAAGGAAACTTATGACCAACCTAGACAGAAGATTAAAAAGCAGAGACATTACTTTGTCCACAAAGGTCTGTCTAGTCAAGGCTATGGATTTTCCAGTGGTCATATATTGATGTGAGAGCTGGACTATAAAGAAAACTGAGCGCCAAAGAATTAATGTTTTTGAACTGTGGTGTTGGAGAAGACTCTTAAGAGTCCCTTGGACTGCAAGAAGATCCAACCAGTCCATCCTAAAGGAGATCAGTCCTGGGTGTTCATGGGAAGGACTGATGTTGAGGCTGAAACTCCAATACTTTGGCCACCTGATGCAAAGAGCTGACCCATTTGAAAAGACCCTGATGCTGGGAAAGATTGAAGGCCGGAGGAGAAGGGGACGACAAAGGATGAGATGGTTGGATGGCATCACCGACTCAATGGACATGGGTTTGGGTGGACTCTGGGAGTTGGTGATGGACAGGGAGGCCTGGCGTGCTGTAGTTCATGGGGTCACAAAGAGTCGGACATGACTGAGCGACTGAACTGAACTGAACTGAACTGAGCACTTACTGTTTGTCAGGCATAGGGATAAATATTTCACTTATATTTTTATCATTCAAGAGAAGGTGGTAATATTACTTTCTCCAGTTTGCATAGTGAAGCTATATAATATAAAGTGGTCATGAACATAATAATTAGTGGAGTCAGAATTGAATCATGTCAGCTGAACTCCAGAGTTCATTTTCATAATCTCTAAACTCTGAAACTTTTCTCTAGTAATTCCTTATTTCTGTTGTTGTTGTTCAGTCACTAAGTCGTGTCTGACTCTGTGACCCCATGGACTACAGCATGCCAGGCCTCCCTGTCCTTCACCATCTCCTGGAGTTTGCCCACGTTCATGTCCATTAACTTGACCATCTCATCCTCTGTTGCCCTCTTTTCCTTCTCTCTTCAATTTTTCTCATCATTGGGGTCTTTTCCAGTGAGTCAGTGGTTTCTATATAATCTGAATATAGCAGCTTTGGAGATTTACTGTCAATGATGGAAAAAAATCTTGATTTTGTTAAGAAACAGCATTTTTACCTCAAGATTTGACTAAAAAATATTTTCAGGATCCACTGAACAAATAATGGTTGAATTCTGCAATGCACATTGCTTTGCGAATGCAGAATAGTAAACATTATAATCTCTAGAGATTATTGAAAAAAATATTTGGTCCTCAAAAATTTTCAGCAACTAAATATTTTACCATTAACAACTGTATATAAACTGAGTATTCTACAATGAAATGCCACTCTGTCCTAAGATTATAAATACATCTCCATTTGAAACAGAAATAAACATCATTTAAAAAGTAAAAGATGCAACCAGCTGAAGGCTTTGTCACAAAAGAGTGAACTTCTTCGACTTCCATGATGACCCAGTGGTTAAGAATCTGCCAATGAAGGGGACCTGGGTTCAATCCCTGTTGGGGAAGATGCCACATGCTGTGTGGCAACTAAGCTCGTGTACCATAACTACTGAGCCCAAGTTCCCTAGAGCCTGTGCTCCACAAAAAGAAGTCACCACATTGAGAAGCCCAAACACCACAAAGGAAGAGTAACCCCCACTCCCCACAACTAAAGAAAGTCTGCATACAGCAATGAAGACTCAGCACAGTCAGAAATTAATTTTAAAAAAATTGAAAAACAAATACAGAGTAATACTGTGAACTTCTGACTAAACAGAGTTGCATACAGGTAGAAATCAGACCTACTTCAATAATTTTCTCACTATCGTGATTAGAAATGTACATGAGACTCAATTTTATATAGAAGGAAAGAATTAATTTTTAAAGACCATATATGTGGTTGACTTAAATATTATCTCATGTGAACATTACAAAGACAGGGTAAATATATTTTTATCACCATTTCATAGATGATGTAACTATAGATCATAT
Organism: Okapia johnstoni; assembly: GCA_024291935.2. Lineage (NCBI taxonomy): Eukaryota > Metazoa > Chordata > Mammalia > Artiodactyla > Giraffidae > Okapia > Okapia johnstoni. Next base: position 89,674,473 of record CM044313.1, on the reverse strand, counting down.
AAATCAAAGATGATGAGTTCCAGTTATGAAGTATCTTTTGCTCAAGATCACACTGACAGTGTCAGGATCAGGGTCATGATTCATACTTAGTGGGTCTTATCCTAATATCTTTTCTTCTATTTTCACAAAGTCACACTTGCCCAAAAACTGAGTTTTCTAACTTAAAACCACCTGATAATAATTCTTTTTCCTTAGGCTGTGAGCTGCCATCAATCAGTAGAATCCCAGCTCTCACCTTCCCAATGCCTGATACTTTTCACAAAGGGAAAATTTCTCCTTAGGTAAAGGGACAGGACAGGGGATTACTGGGGATGGGCCAAGGGACCGCTGAATATGTGAAAATGAAAAACATAAGATATGTGATCAAAACTGATAAATCCTGTGTTTCTGTGGGAAGGCCACAAAGTAGATGGGATTAAAATGGGAGCTAAAAGAAGATAACAATTTGATTAAGTAGAAAAATTCAGATATTGAGGCTTGATACTTATACTTATGTGAACTAACCTGTTGGGGCCTAAGACATGTGTTGCGGTAAATTAATAAGCACATTAAGTTACCATACATTATAGCAACTATAAAACTAAGTTGTTTGTATTTTAATCTAACTGGGAATCAAGAAAGGGATGCTATAATGAAACAAGGGACTCAGGTATGGCCAGGGCATGGAATAGGATAAATGAGGAATAAATACAAATGCAATTTTGAAATAAGAAATCATAAGAGACTATGACTTCCCGCATAGAGATGAAAATGCACAAGATGGTATTAGAGGTTAACCTGAATTTTCAAGTTTAAATAACTAAAGAAATATTGGTGCTTCTAACCAACATTGAGAAGTCTGGAGTTAGCATTACTTATAAAGAGAAGATGGATCCAACTCAAAATTCATTTTTACAAAGAGAATTTAAATGTGAAAAAATTTTTGGCAATCCATGATATAATTATATATCTAAGGGTCAACTTTATGATAAGAATAATAACATTACAAATTAGTTAATGGTATTATTAGTGGTGTAAAATAATTATAAAATACTCCACTCACAGTGGTTCAAGTGGTAAAGAATCCTCCTGCAATGCAACAGCCACAAAAGATGCAGATTCAATCCCCGGTCTAGAAGATCCCTTGGAGAAGAAAATGGCAACCCACTCCAGTATTCTTGTCTGGAGAATCCTAGGGACAGAGGAGCCTGTTGGGCTACAGTCCACAGGGTTTCAAGGTTTCTGACACAACTGAGCATGTGATGAAAGTGAAAGTGAAAGTTGCTCAATCGTGTCTGACTCTTCGCAACCCCATGGACTATACAGTCCATGGAATTCTGCAGGTCAGAATACTGGAATGGGTAGCCTTTCCCTTCTCCAGGGGATCTTCCCAACCCAGGGATTAAGCACGTGATAAATGAAATTACAAAATATCAAACATGTTAAATGCCAAGGCTATCAGAGATAATGCACTCTAGAAATTCAAGCATATGTTAATAGCTTAGTAAAACAACATAAATCCAAAGATCTGAATATTTTTTTCTGTTCAACAACTTTATATTTCTGTTTGCCTCTAATTTGCATCTATCATAAATTTAACAGATTTAAACTTTATAACCAAATTTCATATAAATATTTGATATAGGAAATATTTTTAAATTCAAATATATTTCATACTTTTTTCTATAAAATGTATAAAAAGCTAAAGTTTTATTTATTAAATGTTTTGTTGTTCTGAATGTTTGTTTACTTTGATAATAAAATGGTACCCTTATATATATCATATTAATTTTTAAGCAAAATTACTTATTTCTTGATTAGTAGCTTTTATAATGTATCTTTAATGTCATATTCTCTAAACTATAGTCAAAATTGGATATACTAATAGAAAATACTAATACTGCACTTTATGTCAATACCCTGTTTTCCATTTTAGTAGTTTTAATTTCCTCTTTTCTATATGTTTTTTCATAGTCCATTTATTTTTAGTTGGGTTGGTAATATTATTTTTTAATATCCCATCTTTAAGAAGGGATCTAAATAAAGAGAATATATTTTAGCCTTTTTCATAATTTTAGGTTCTATAATCAAACCTCTGCCACTGAAATAAAATAATCAGAAAGGGTGAAATAATGCTTTTAAATAACTAGATATAGGTCAGGAGTGGGGAGAAAGGAAAAAAAAAAGAGAGAGAAAGAGAAAAAACTGATCTTTCCAAAACCATTGGTTACTTCCACTTTTATCTTCCTTGGCATAGGTGTATAAGGTCAAGCATACAACTGAGAAATTTGTGGCTGTTTGGTCTTTGCCCATGTAAGTCACTTATTTGATCTTGCAACTCAGACTCTGAATTAAACCTTTCTACAATGACTCCAGTCTAAAGAAGCCCACAGGGGACTTCCCTGGAGGTCCAGTGGTTAAGACTTCCGCTCCCAACGCAGGGGGTACTGCTTCTATCCCTGGTCTGACGCTAAGATCCCACATGTGTGTGTACTCAGGCCCTTAGTCAAGCCTGACTCAGCAACCCCATGGACTGTAGCCGCCAGGCTCCTCTGTCTGTGGAATTTCCCAGGTAAGAATACTGGAACGGGTTGCCTTTTCAGTCCTGACCCAGGGAAGGGACCCGCGTCTTTTGCATTGCCAGGCAAGTTCTTTACCATTGCACCACCCAGGAAGCCCACGACTTGCTGCCAAAAACCCAAACCACAAAACAGAACCAATACTGTTACAAATTCAATAAAGACTTTTAAAACAGTCCACATGATATATATACATATGTATGCTGCTGCTGCTGCTTAGTCGCTCAGTTGTGTCTGACTCTTTGTAGCCCCATGGACTGCCCTCCAGGCTTCTCTGTCCATGGGGGATTCTTCAGGCAAGAATACTGGAGTGGCATTGCAATGCTCTCCTCCAGGATATATATGTGTATATAGATCACTTTAAGAAGCTCACAAATAGCACTGGGAGGGGTCATGGAGAGGATGTGACCGCAGGTTGACCCTCAAACTTGATTCTGTGATCAGGGACTCTTCGATTTCTCCATCTTTGGGAGGTGCATTCTGCCCAGTCCCCACAGTGGGAGCTACTTCACGGAGGCAGCCCTGAGAGAGCACTGTGGTGCTGAGACCATCTGGACAGTACACAGGACTGAACGCAGGTAAGACCTCTCTGTAAACTTGGAGAAGTCCAGGGGGCAGGAGTGGGAGGGGTGAGCGAGGGGCGGTTTACAAACCTGCCATCTGCGCATCTGGGTGGCTTGCCTCCCTTGCTTCCTTTTCTCCTTGCCCTTCAGTGTATGAAGACCTGCTTCAGATTTCGTTCAGGAAGCTCCAATGGTTGTGACCCCACCACTGCTAATCTTTGATAAGGTTAAATTCATACATAAAATAGAGTATTAATGGGAGGTAAGCACCCATATCGCAGTAGGTGCTGGAGGCCTTCAGGCAGCCACACTGTTGCCCTTCCATTGCTGCGCTGACCTTGCAATTGAAAGAAATTGGCAAAGAATATGAAGGCAGTTGGAGAAGGAACTGGCAACCCACTCCAGTGTTCTTGCCTAGAGAATCCCGTGGACAGAGGAGCCTGGTAAACTGCTGTCCATAGGGAAGCATGATTGAAGCATGACTGAAGACATGACTGAAGCAACTTAGCATGCATGCATGCATGCACCGAAGAAGGAAATGGCAACTCACTCCAGTATTCTTGCATGGAGAATCCCAGGGAGCGAGGAGCCTCGTGGGCTGCCGTCTATGTGATCACACAGAGTCAGACACGACTGAAGCAACTTAGCAGCAGCAGCAAGAGCATGAAGGCGATGGGCAAGTAAAAGTCATTCTCCTTCTTTAGTGATCTTCCCTACCAGCATTGAGACAGGAGGGCTAAACCAAAGTCCCAACATTACTTTTTTGAAAATAATAAAATCTTGAGATAGGGAGAAAGGTGTGTGTACTTCATCTTAACAAAAAAAATATCAAGACATAAAAATGACACACTACAAAGATGCTCGTTGTACCATCATTCCATCCAGTCCTAGGGCGGACTTCCCGGATAAAAAAAAAAGTTATTTATTTGTGTCTGGGTCAATAATTAGATACATTTTTAACATTTATGTACTTATTTTATCTGTGCTAGGTCTTCCTTGGGGCATGGTTTCTCTAGTTGCGTTACGTTCCGGCTACTCTTTGTTTCGGTACATGGGTTTCTCATTTTGGTGGGTCATCTTGTTGCAGAACACAGTCTGTAGGTACATGGGCTCAGATCAGTCATCAAACCAATGCCCCCTGCACTGGCCGACCAGTTCTTAACCACCAGAACACCAGGGAAGTCTCAAGTATTGGATTTTTAGTGGAGTAAGGCACCACTCTCCTTTGAGTTGTCTGGGGGTTTTATATGATAAATAGCCCATTTATAGTCAGCATATTTATCAAGGGCACCCAAGGAGAGGCATAGTTTCTGATAAATGGCTGAGCAAATTTTATTCCATTTGCAATAAAAAAGATGATTAGAGAAAACTTTTAAGGGATACTGGAAATCATTACATTGCAAATGACAACTTTTAGGATGCCAAGTTTCTTTGCTATTGTTTAACCGAAATATATAAGTCATAGGTGATAAAGACCCTTCTAAATAGCAGCATACATGTGTATAGACAAGAATTTTATTTCATATAGGGTCTACATGATTAAAGTAAGACACAACTGCCAAAAAGCAGACAATCTTAGGTAAAATGACTAGAAATAGAGTCCAGACAAAAATAAATACAATAATACTTTTTCAGAAAGTTTCACAACTGTAATGAAGAATTTGAAGAAATTTAATTGAGAAAATGTTCTGACTAAGTCGCTAAGTCATGTCCCATTTTTTGTGGCCCCCATGAACTACAGCACCCCATGGACAGGCTTCCCTGTCATTCACTATCTCCCAGAGTTTGCTCAAACCCATGTCCATTGAGTTGGTGATGCCATCCAACCATCTCATCTTCTGTCACCCCCTTCTCCTTCTGCCCTCAATCTTTCCCAGCAACAGGGTCTTTTCCAGTGAGTCGGCTTTTCACATCAGGTGGCCAAAGTATTAGATCTTCAGCTTCAGCATCAGTCCTTCCTATGAATATGCAGGGTTGATTTCCTTTAGGAGTGACTGGTTTGATCTCTTTCCTGTCCAAAGGACTCTCAAGAGTCTTCTCTAGCACCACATTTTGAAAGCATGAGTTCTTCAGCTCTCAGCCTTCTTTGTGATACAACTTTCACATCCATAGATGACTACTGGAAAAGCCACAGCTTTTACTATACAGACCTTTAAACACTGTTAATTTACGTGTTTTCAAATGGAATGAGCATCTAACTAGGTTTCAAAAGGTGAATATTCAAAGGGAGAAGTCATAGCTTAAAGTCTATTTTTTCCAACACCTGGAATAGTGGAAAAATAAAGGCATCTGCATGAAAATACAAAACATTGCCCTGCCACTAGAAATGCCTAGTTGATATACATGTATATGAACCTGCACAATTTCATATTTGCAGAAGGCTAGAATGTCAGAAAATGTTAGAATACTTATGCTAAATTGACATTATAAAAGGAAAATTATTTATTCTTTCTTACTGCTCCATTATATATGGTATAAATCATGTTTGATAATAAGAGGAGAAAAGATTAGTTATCCTATTCATATCATAACAATTGTATATATGCCAATGCCAGTTCTCATTTCCGGTTTCTTTTTGAAAATATACTCACAGTTCCTGGTATCCTTTAGCTTCAGCACCTTTAGTGAATTATAACTTATGGACCGTAAAATCCACCCACTTTAAATGTACAATTCAATGAGTTGTAATAAATTTATACAGTTGTACAACCATCACCACAACCCAATTTTAAAATATTCAAATCACCCATTGTGATCCCTGGTGCCAATTTGGAGCCAGTCAATCCTCACGCTTATCCCAACCCCAGGAAACCACTGATCTCTCTCTACAGAACTGACTCATAAGATATGTGGTCTTTTGTTCTGGAGTCTTTAAATTAGCATAATATTTTGAGTGCCATCCATGTGGAAGCATTGATAATTCATTCCATTTATATTGCTGAATAGTATTCTATTGTTTCTGTATACCATATTCTATCTATCCATTCACCAGTTGATAGCATTTGGATAGTTTCCAGTTTCTGCAATTATAAATAATGCTGCTGAGTAAGTAAGAGTCTTTGTGTGGACATATGAATTCATTCTTTTGGAGATATTTCTAGGAGTGGAATCAGTTTTTCTTTTTAAATATTTATTTGTTTGGCTATGCCAGGTCTTACTTGTGGCACAAGGGATCTTTATAGTTGGGACATGTGAACTCTTAGTTGTGAAGTTAAAGTATTAGTTGCTCAGTCATGTCTGACTCTTTGGAACCCCATGGACTGTAGCCTACCAGGCTTCTTTGTCCATGGGATTCTCCAGGCAAGAATACTGGAGTGGGTTGCTATTTCCTTCTCCAGGGATCTTCCTGAGATCGAGCGTGGATCTCCTGCATTGCTGGTAGATTCTTTACCATCTGAGCCACCGGGGAAGCCCTGTGGGATCTAGTTCCCTGACCAGGGATTGAATTAATGCTCCCTGCATTAGGAGCTCAGAATCTTAGACACTGGGCCACCAAGGAAATTCCTGGAATCACTTTTTCATGTTTTATACTTATTAATTTTTAAAAAATCAATTGCTGTACTGTTTTTTAAAGTCACTGCACTAGTTTACATTCCCACTAGTGATGTAAGTTGTTCCAGTTTGCCATATATATGTCAACTGTTGAGTTCTCTATCTTTTCTATTACAACAGTTCTAGTGATAAGAACTGCTATACTAATGTGGTTTTAATTTTAATTTCTCTAATGATAAATAATTTTGAGCATGATCACTTTTCATGTGACTATTATCCATATCTTTGGTGAAATAACTCTTCAAATTCTTGCTCATTTTAATTGGAGTTTCTCTCCTGACCATTGTAAGATTTCTCTACATATTTTGAAAATTAAACAAAATATGACTTGCAAAAATTTTTTTCTGGAATTTTAATTTTCTTAATGGTGTGTTTTGAAGTACAAATGTTGTGTTTTATTTAAATTTTGAAAAATTCTACGTTATTATTTTTAATATGGTGTGTGCTTTGGGGACTGTATACCAGAAATTTTTGCCTAACCTGAGGCCACACATATTTTTCTCCTATGCTTTCTTCTAAAAGTTTTATTCTTTTAGATATTACACTTTGGAGTATGATTAATTTTGAGTTTAAAAATTTGTACAATGTAAGTGATAAATCCATATTTTTGAATGAGAATATCCAATTTTCCCAGTATCATTTGTTGAATAAAAGGCATCCTTTTCCCATTGAATTGTCTTTGCCTTTATGGAAAATCTGGTTTCCTTGGTGGCTCTGATGATAAAGAATCTGCCTTCAATGAGAGAGACCTGGCTTATATCCCTGGGTCAGGAAGGTAGCTTGCAGGAGGAAATGGCAACACACTCTAGTATTCTTGCCTGGAGAATTCCATGGACAGAGGAGTCTGGGTACAGTTCATTGGGTCACAAAGAGTCAGACATAAATGAGTGACTAACAATTTATGGAAAATCAGTTGAAGTAGATGACAAATTCTACACACAGTAAATATCTTAGAATTATTTTCTTTTTAATATGAGCCATATTTTTCAGGAAATAGATGGGGAAAATTAATTAATCAGCAATATTATATCTCTCATATCCACAATTCCTCTAATGGTACAGTTGTATAGATACATCTAAAAGCCTGCCTAATCAAACAATAGAATGGGAAAGACTAGAGATCTCTGCAAGAAAATTAGAGATACCAAAGGAACATTTCATGCAAAGATGGGCACAATAAAGGACAGAAATGATATGGACCTAACAGAAGCAGAAGATATTAAGAGATGGCAAGAATACACAGAAGAACTGTACAAAAAAGATCTTAATGACCAAGATAACCATGATGGTGTGACCACTCACCTAGAGCCAGACCTCCTCGAATGTGAAGTCAAGTGATCCTTAGAAAGCATCACTACGAACAAAGCTGGGGAGGTGATGGAATTCCAGTTGAGATATTTCAAATCCTAAAAGATGATGCTGTGAAAGTGTGGCACTCAATGTGCCAGCAAATTTGGAAAACTAGGCAGTGGCCACAGGACTGGAAAAGGTCAGTTTTCATTCCAATCCCAAAGAAAGGAATGCCAAAGAATATTCAAACTCTCACACAATTGCACTCATCCCACACACTAGCAAAGTAACGCTCAAAATTCTCCAAGCCAGGCTTCAATAGTATGTGAACCGTGAACTTTCAGATGTTCAAGTTGGATTTAGAAAAGGCAGAGGAACCAGAGATCAAATTGCCAACATCTGCTGGATCATGGAGAAAGCAAGAGAGTTCCAGAAAAAACATCTGCTTTATTGACTATGCCAAAGCCTTTGACTGCGTGGATCACAGCAAACAGTAGAAAATTCTTCAAGCGATGGGAATACCAGACCACCTGACCTGCCTCCTGAGAAATCTGTATGCAGGTCAAGAAGCAACAGTTAGAACTGGACATGGAACAACAGACAGGTTACAAATTAGAAAATAAGTGCATTGAGGCTGTATATTGTCACCCTGCTTATTTAACTTATATGCAAAGTATATCATGCGAAATACCAGGCTGGATGAAGCACAACCTGGAATCAAGATTTCTGGGAGAAATAACAATAACCTCAGATATGCAGATGACACCACCCTAATGGCAGAAAGCGAAGAAGAACTGAAGAGCCTCTTGGTGAAAATGAAAGAGGAGAGTGGAAAAGTTGGCTTAAAGCTCAACATTCAGAAAACTAAGATCATGGCATCCAGTCCCATCACTTCATGGTAAATAGATGGAGAAACAATGGAAACAGTGAGAGACTTTATTTTGGGGGGCTCCAAAATCACTGCCTATGGTGACTGCAGCCATGAAATTAAAAGATGCTTGCTTCTTGGAAGAAATGCTATGATCAAGCTAGACAGCATATTAAAAAGCAGAAGCATTACTTTGCCGACAAAGGTCTGTCTAGTTAAAGCTATGGTTTTTCCATTAGTCATGTATGGATGTGAGAGTTGGACTATAAAGAAAGGTAAGCTCTGAAGAACTGATGCTTCAGAACTGTGGTGTTAGAGAAGAATCTTAAAAGTCTCTTGGACTGCAAAGAGATCCAACCAGTCCATTCTAAAGCAAATCAGTCCTGAATACTCATTGGAAGGACTGATGCTGGAGCTGAAACTCCAATACTTTGGCCATCTGATGCAAAGAACTGACTCATTAAAAAGAACCTGATGCTGGGAAAGATTGAAGGCAGGAGGAGGAGGTGGTGACAGAGGATGAGATGATCGGATGGTATCTCCAACTCGATGGACATAAATTTGAGCAAGGTCAGGGAGTTGGTGATGGACAGGGAAGCCTGGCGTGCTGCAGTCCATGGGGTCACAAAGAGTTAGACACAACTGAGTGACTGAAGTAAAGTGAACTAAAGTGAATCAAAATTTAGTATTTAGTTGTTCAATGTTGTTTGGTGATGAGAACAGAGAAATTATTGAAAAGTAATTTTTTGACATGTCTTTTTTCAATGGTCCTTTTGAATAAACTTAGTGTGAAGGCTTTCCTATTTCATTTTCTTTTGCTATTTCAGTGTTTAGAAATCAGTATACTTTTATTAATGGAGAAGGAGATAGCAGCCCACTCCAGTACTCTTGCCTGGGAAATTCCATGGACAGAAGAGTCTGGCAGGCTACAGTCCATAGGTTTGCACAGAGTCAGACACAAGTGGGCAACTGAGCACTCATACATACTTTTATTAAAATGTCTGAATTCCTACCATATTTCCCTACACTTTTTCCCTGTGATTATCACTTATTAGGTTAATCATGTATTGACACAGTTAGTAATAAGAGCTGTAGTCCATATAGTAACAGGAGGACAGAGTATATTGGAGAGTGCTTTTCAAAATATTTTTGCTAAGAGCTGCTCCTTATGGTTGCCAAGTGAGAGATTGTACCCAACTTAAGCTATTCCCCAGGGAATCGAGGGTGATCCTTAATATTACAGGCAAGAAAGCTGACTCTGAACTACCGTTATAGCAGCTTAATGGTTCCCAGTGGGAGATAGTTACAGGATTTATTTCTTACATGCTGATTTGGGAAAAGTCATGCTTGCACCCATGTCATGTATAAAGAACTTATTCAGAATAACCCATTTTCTGATACAGAGATGTAAATTGAATGCTATACATAAAGTCAACTAAAGGGAAAAGTACCAAAAAAAAAATGTTTCATTGCCTGAAATCTTAGTATTTTAATCACAAAGGAAGTAAAAATTTACATGGCAAGTCAAACACTAGGATTATATCATTAAAGAAGCCAGGTAACTTTATGGGAAATCAGAAAATAAAATAAAAGGAAAAATGAAGGAAGGGCGAGAAAGGAAAGAAAGAAGGAAGGAGGGGAGGAAGAAAGGAAGGAAACTACAATATTTGACAACGATATGGATTTCAAACCTGTGGTAGATTGCAGTAGTCACAGTTGCCATTTATTCACATTTTTACCTATCCACTGCTTTAGCAGCCCCATACAAGGCAATGGCAACCCACTCCAGTACTCTTGCCTGGAAAATCCCATGGACTGAGGAGCCTGGGAGGCTGCAGTCTATGGGGTTGTGAAGAGTCGGACACGACTGAGCGACTTCACTTTCACTTTTCACTTTCATGCATTGGAGAAGGAAATGGCAACCCACTCCAGTGTTCTTGCCTGGAGAATCCCAGGGATGGCGGAGCCTGGTGGGCTGCCATCTGTGGGGTAGCACAGAGTCGGACACGACTGAAGTGACTTAGCAGCAGCAGCACACTCTGATTCTTGGACATGTGGCAAAGTATGCCCAACGGTCAGTAGCAAAGATGACACAAGTGAAACGTATGTGAACTTATGTGCTTGTCCCCCTGCTGCTCTTGGTAGAGAGGAGGGGTCCCACCAATTCTTTCATGTGAAGTTATATAAGTATATAATCTTGGTGATGGGGAAGACATATTGCCATCTCAGCTGAGTCATCTTAAAGCAGCCACCCTCAGCCGACCACAGGCTTACAGACAACTCTGACCACCATCAGCTAGGTGTGGTCCAGAATAGAGGAACCAAGAGCCCCTACTTCACCCTGGAAGAAACTTTTTACCAACATTCATGACCTAGGTAAATGGTTGTTGCTTTAAGCCACTTGCATAATTAAGCCACAAAGATTTGTTGTGCAGCAAATGTTAATGTGATTTTCTAATTTTTGGTGAATATGATTGGATTTTGTATGAATTATTAAAACATGTTCAGTAACATACATTAATGTTGAGAAAGCATAATTTTTAATCATGTCTATGTAGTTGGTAAGTTGACTAATAAAATATTTAACTTTATATTTTATATTAGAATATAGTTGCTTAACAATGTTGTGATAGTTTCAGGTGTGCAACAGTAATTCAGTTATGCATATACATGCATCTATTCTTTTTCAAATTCTTTCCCATTTAGGTTATTACATCATTTTGAGCTGAGTTCCCTGTGCTTTACAGTAGGTCCTTGTTGGTTATCCATTTTAAATATAGCAGTGTGTACATGTCATATTGACTCTGTAGTAACAACATGCTAAGAGCAAAAGGTAGCACTTTTATTTTAGAACATTTTCAGCTCCTGTATACATAGAACCAGTGATAATTCCATAATCCTAACTAGGCAGCCAAAAGATTTCGTGCATAGGCAAAACTGGCTTGCAGAAAAATTCCCCTTGGCAGGCTTTAAATACACGACCACAAACAATAATGGCGATAACTGTATACCCCATTGTTCTTTGTGGTTGTTTTCAAATATCAACTTAATTGTACTCAGTCTGAAAATATATCATTATAATTTTTGTTTAATCATATACAAATGCACATGTTGGAAGAGGAAATTATTACTTGAATCTCCAGCCACTTAGTAGAATTATATGGAATGGGAAAATTGTGCATTTATAAAGCTAGAGGGAATGAAAGAATGCCAGTAAATATTGGGTGTACCAGTTATTTTAGATGTGCAGAATGGCATCACAGCAAATCATCTCTTCGTGTATTATGAAATAGCAGCTATATTTTTCTCAAGTCTGATCACGTTCCGTTTACATTTGTACTTTGGCAATAAATCACCTTCCTTTGAATCACTTTCATCTTGCCACACTATTTACATTCATTCAGGAGCACCTCCTTGAAAATCATTGCCAATCTCTTGAATTTTCGGATAGATTGTACTAATCAGCCATGAGCTATCTGAAAATACTTGTGAAATAGAATAATTTTAGGAAAATACAGTAAAAGATATAGAGGAAAAGAACAGAGACTGAAAATCAAAAAATAGCATTTTAATAAGAAATGCAACTGATTGCTAAACTAAATATTCATTCTTGGCTATCTAACAATAAAGGTAAAATAAACAGAAAGATGGGGAGATATGAAGAGGGAAGTTTTGAAGTGTGTAATTCAACAGAGGTATTCATCGGTTTTGTCTGTTTACTTGAATGTTTTGCACAGGAATATAAGTATCGAGTGCACTACTGAAAATGCACAGAGTTGTATGCGGGGAAAGGACCTTCGCTTCCAACTCTGAATCCTAGTATTCAGGATTCTCTCCTGAATGACAGCATGTGTCACTCATTGATATTATTTTTATAGAGATATCTGACTTCCTGTATTTCAGGCTTTCTCCTTATCTATCCAAAGGATAGCTTTTTGGTGCCATAGCATCTAAACTTATGTTTTCTTCAGTAGATTTTGATGGAACAAAAGTCATAGGAACTCTATGTTTTTGATCTAATAGAAAAGTGGGAAAATGCACTTCTCTAACATCTTCTATGTTTATAAAATCCATATAGCATATGTTCCAGAGCCCTACAAGGAATCTATATCTCTCAGGTCATTCAATTTTTGACCTTAAGAACTAAAAGAAAACTCAAAGCTTTAAGTAAGCTTTCCTATGAAGTCAATTGCAAGACCTTTGGTTCATATGAATTATCTTGAATAGTTTCTTTTGAGTTTGAAGAACAAATGTAAAATATTCAATGACTTATACCTGACAGTAAAGCCATTTTTGCTTAACTTTTACAGAGATTTATGGAAGTCTGCTTTTTAATTATTGGTAAACAAATTGTTTCAAATTCTCATTTCCTCAGATATTAGATGCTTACACATCCCTGCCCACTGCCATGTGATATACAGTGCTTCCTATCGGAGGAGTCTAACATTCCATACCATTGATATGTGACTCTTTGTAATCAATGGGATATGTGTAAATATTATATGTGCTTCACCCACATGTGCTTTAAGGGCCATCACATGTCTCTGCCATTGGTCCGTCCCTTTCCCCAGAAGAATCACATCACAAGATTAATTTAGGGACTATTTATTCAGTCTAGTTTCAGGTTTGTAGCTACATAACAGAGTTATAACCTACTCAGAGGCAACAATAAAACCTATATATATGTCACTGAAATGCTGGGGCTGCTTGTTAGCACAGCAAAATACGGCAGGAAAAAAAAAGCTGACTGGCAAGATGTAGACCAAAATAAAAGATGTGATTTCTAGAAAATTTCTTTTGCATATTTTAAATGATATTCATTTTATGGGTCCATATGCATCAATTATATTTTTATAAATATAGCACTGTTCAATATAAACAAATCATAAACCTAAAATTTACTTCACCTTATTTTCACAGTCTACTCTGCGCTAGAAATTGTGATAAGACCTGAGGATACACAGGTGAACACAGTTCCTTCACAAAGCCTAAGCCGATTTATTTTTCAGTCAATAAATACATATTGAACATCCTGAATATCTGTTCTAGGTTGTTAGTTGGCCTGTGATAGCCACAGTCTTGCAAGACATTTTCAGCCTCATAGCCTTTTCTCCCCTAGACTTGTACTCACCATTTGTATTCTGTCCTAGGAAATAGTTTCTACCACTTATTAATGCAGCTTGTGAATATGATTTCTGTTCCTTCTGGCTGAAGCCTTTTCTGAATTAAATACTGAAATTACAATTAAATATTACAGCTACTCATAAAGATTATGGCACATATTTGGCAGGAATAAATATCAGTGTCAGTTTGGGCTCCCCTTAAACATTTTCTCGACCAAGTCAGTGACACACCCCCCTCCCTTGATAATGGATGCTCTAAGGCATTGTTGAGCTACTCATGTCCCCTCATGGCCCTGAGATATTCATGAAGCACTTATTCCTCCAGTGACTGGAAGCACGGCCAGTCAACAGATACCAGCTGAGCCCTTTCACCATGAGCAGAAGTGAACTTTCTAGAGCAATGGGCAGCCACATCCAAACATCGGCCTTGGAGAGATGGAAAAACCCAATTTACTTGCCTCAGTTGATTTATTTTCATGTGCTCAGTGCAGATTTTTGGTGAAAATGTTTTTCAGATCAACTTCTCCCTCTACCCAGCCCTTATTTCCCTTATTTCCTCCCCAAGAGATTTTAAACTTGAGATCCCTTTCCAGTAAACAGGTAAATTTATATATGAGGTGAGGAGGACATGCAGTTGCCATTCTCAGAAATGATGGATTTGAGCAGGTAGAAGATACTGACCTACTGTCTCCATTCTGATTTTTATGTGGTATCACTTATAACCCCTGTCAGTTAGTAGGACCCTATAGCCTTTAGACAATGGCTCATATCCAACATTCTACCAGGGTCTATTACACACTTATGGGCTTTTTTCAATGATCCGTGACAATTAGGGTATTGGAGTAAGCAAATTATACTTGAACGCCTATTGTTTTATGGAATTACTTCATTTTACTTGTTTATTTAATGTCAGACTATTTAAGAGATAAGTTAACACCCTGTGAAAAGGAAATCCAAACATAATGATTCAAGCACAAAAGAAGATTTTTTTCTTCTTTGGAATCTTCAGTCTGTGTCTTCCCATGACCCCATGGCATTGTCATGTCGGTCAGATGACTGAAGGAGCATGGCAGAGAGTACTGGAAGTTTTTCATGCACCAGATTAGCAATTGGACTGCATAACATTTATTTGAATGCATCAGGATAAAATCTAGTTACATGGCTATGTCTAAATGAAAGGCTCAGTCTGTGCTTAGGAGAAATGAGAGAATATATTTTGGACAACTATTATCCAGATCATACAAAGCTGCTGCTGCTGCTGCTGCTATGTCACTTCAGTTGTGTCCGACTCTGTGCGACCCCATAGATGGCAGCCCACCAGGCTCTCCCGTTCCTGGGATTCTCCAGGCAAGAACACTGGAGTGGGTTGCCATGTCCTTCTCCAATGCATGAAAGTGAAAAGTAAAAGTGAAGTCACTCAGTCATGTCCGACTCTTTGCGACCCCATGGACTGCAGCCCACCAGGCTCCTCTGTCCATGGGATTTTCCAGGCAAGAGTACTGGAGTGGGGTGCCATTTCCTTCTCCGCTTACAGTGCTACCTGAATCAATACTGAATTTGTCAATGAATAAGCTAATGATGTAAAAACACCTTGAATAGTAAACACAAAGAAGATTTCAAGTTGGAACAGGGTCAAATGATGACAACGAATTCATTTTTAGCGTCTGTCCTCATGGTGCTGGAATACCATGTGCTAATATGTTTTACGAGTGTCAGGTAAAATGAACACATCAAGGAATAACTTCAAGCCTATTTTAAAAAATGGAGTAAGACCTTGAAGTATTACTGTGTGTCTTCTTTCAATTTTCCATGAAAACAAGTATGGAATTCTAAAATTCCAAGCATTTTGTCAATATAATTATCATATATGTTGAGTGATATAAGTACCATTTCTGTACTCTTTGTTGAAGAGTATTAGAAAGCCTCAGAGAACTTGGAATTACTTTTCTTTGGGAGATTATTAAATACATGTACCAAAAGGGCACCTGGGGTGATCTGCCTTCTGGAATGACTGAGGGATCCAGAAGATTTGCTATGAAGTGGAAGAAGATACTTAATCTCACAATAAAACCAAAAAGGTCTTAACAACCAGAAATTTTTAAAACTAATGTGTAAGAAAGATAGGTAAGCAGAGGTCTAGAAATCATAGAGAAATCAGAAATTGGAGTGGTCACTGTCACAGATGAAATTAAAACTCACTGATCTAACTAGACTAAGCCTTGCATCTAAAGGAGAAAGCAGAGGATGAAACAAGAATGTTCACTTAGAGACATAATATGAGACTTGAGAGCTGACCACAGGCATGCCAGTGTACTTGGTGACCGTGACTCAGGAAGGGTGTGGTTTCAGTGCTCATACAGCCAAAGTGAAAAGTGTTAGTCGCTCAGTCATGTCTGACTCCCTGCAGCCCCAGGTACTGTAGCCCGCCAGGCTCCTCTGTCCATGGAATTCTCCAGGCAAGAATATTGGAGTGGGTAGCCATGCCTTTGTCCAGGAGAACTTCCCAACTCAGGGATGGAACTGGTGTCTCCTGCCTTGTAGGCAGCTTCTTTACCATCTGAGCCACCAGGGAAGCACTATTCATGATAGGGAACTCCTAAATGTGCTTGTATCTTAATTCAATAACTCTCACATTTGAGGCTATACTTATTGCTCTGTGTGAAAATATCTCCATGTGTTTCCTAAGGGGAAATGACTCTTCTGTCTCCCCTCTCAGGATATTGACTTGCATGGGTAGACTAATCCAACCCAACACTCTTGCCCTCCTTCAGCTAGTCTACATGCCCAGTGGAAGGACAAATGTGTGAACAGCATTCCTGATTGCATTCCTGGGTTGAAAGCCAGTTAAGTAAATTTTGTGAGGTTCTTCCTCAACTCCCATCTCCATTCTTACCCTCTTCTTTTCCCCAGAATCATTATTATGCCTCCAAATTCAAGATTTATGCATTTGGATGAGGCATCTATCTGCAGATTTTGTAGAAAGAGGTTTGTAATGAGGAGCACATTTTCTTCTTTGGCACCTTGTACATGAAAGTTATTGCTAAGCACCTACTATATGAATGCATTTTAGAAATACTCTAAAAGCCTGCTGTATGGACTCAACCAGTACCATGACAAAAAGAGCAAAGACAAAGGTTATATGTTTGGAATCAAAAGAGGAGCATTTGCTCAACTATAAGTCACACACACACATCATATAAAGTTATAAGTTTTAATTCTCATAGATGCCTATGAAAATGGAAACCCTCTCCTGTCATAAAATTATTGAATAAAACCCCCAAATCTTATAGATTGTATATGAAAGATGTTTGCTAAAACCTATTTTTGACACATATTCTAAAACTTTACATAAAGGTATCATGAGTTGTGAAGATGAAAGGTAATTTTCTTAACTGCATTCAAGATTAAATGTTGACTAATATGTCTGTTATTTTTATAAATAATTAGAATATTGCTATGTGGAGAAATGAACAAAAATTATGCAAATACTTAGGAAAACTTATAGAGTTGTTTGACTCATAGAGGCAGATAATTCATTGTTTTATAACCTTTTTGAGATTTTCAAGTTTTAAATATATGTTGTGATATCTTTGCTCATTTACATAAACACTGGGTTATAGTTCGGCAAATATTCATTCCCTTCCCCCTCTTGTTGTGTATAGTATTTATTTCCAGGCTCCATAGATGGTTTGGCCATGTGACCAGCTTTGGCCAATGGGATGTTAGTAAACCTGATGTAAGCAAAGTCTTCCAATGTGCTTGAGCAATGGAACTTGTCTTCCTGTATTTCTACCACTGTCTTGAGAAGCACACAATCTGAGAGTAACAGGAACTTTACTTGAGCCCTGACAAGGACCTCATCCTTGACCCAACTTCACTCAGTCTTCTTTAAGCTCTTAGTTCAATAGACCTTCTCCTTGGCCTTGGCCTGCTGAGCCGGGCTTTATTAAACTATCAGCCTAAGGCAATTGATCAAGAATCCCATCACCCTGGATAGTCATTCATGCTCTTCTTCTCCCACCCTTGATATATAGTAAAGTTCTCCTCACTCACCCTTGATACTTAACCAAGTTTCTCTTAGTAACTTTTCATTCATTGACTCCTCACCCTGACAGTTGGCTATAGACCACCAGTTGTCCCCGTGTATTCAATCTCTCCCCTAGTACAGTGCTGTTAAAGCCTTCCTTGACTTTTTACTAGTCTGATGCTATTTTTCTTTTACAGTTGCCCACTGATCATAGGTAAAACATAGAGCAGAGACTTCCAACCCAAACTACAGGACTCTAGCTTGAAATTGAGCCCTCCCTGAGGACTTGCAGACCTCAGCGCAATGCTGAGATATACCAACTCACTCACAATCTGTGCGTGTGAAAGAGAAAACAATATATTAGTTAAATGCCACTGAGTTTTAGGGGGATTGTTGCCCAGTAGTGACTTATTGACAGACTTCTGATATATTGACAGACAGTTTGATACATTGACAAGAATCTGCAAGAAAAGTTTTCCTTCTTGAGCAAAATGCATTGAAAAAAAATAGTGGGTGTTTCCCTATGAGATGACATTTCAAGGTGTACTCATTACAATTATATAAAGATATAGATCCACTATCAGTCAGTGGATGTCAAAAATAATGTTGTTTCTGGGTATTATTTGTTTAATGAGAATTATCAGGCAATTTTTGCCTCAAATTCTGAATTATCAAATTTTTTAGATGTTTAATTGATACTTCATGAGATAAACATCTTTTGATACATCGTGAATTTGGACATTTCAGTAGATATTCAATGAAAAATGGTACTTTTGAATTGTCTGAAGTACAAGGTACAATTTATTTGAATTTTATTTTGATAAGAGTATAATCAATCAGATTACAAACTAATCTTGGGCAAATACCTAAACCTTTTTGGCCTCAGGTTTTTCATTGGAAAGAAATTGGAAGTATTATTTCATAGTCCTTTTCAGGTCAATTAAACCATTATTTTTAGCATTTATTATGAATAATTACATGCTTCCTTGATAGCTCAGTTGGTAAAGAATCTACCTGCAATGCAGGAGACCCCAGTTTAATTCCAGGGTAAGGAAGATCCCCTGGAGAAGGTATAGGCTACTCATTCCAGTATTGTTGGGCTTCCCTTGTGGTTCAGCTGATAAAGAATCGGCTTCAGTGTGGGAGACCTGAGTTCAATCCCTGGGTTGGGAAGTTCCCCTAGAGAAGGGAAAAGCCACACACTCCAGTATTCTGTCCCTGAAGTATTCCATGGACTAGATAGTCCATGGGGTCGCAAAGAGTTGGACACGACTGAGCGACTTTCAGCTATGAATACTTACTGAGCATATAGACTTATATATTCTATATGGATATAATTATATAAAACCTCTGACCCTAAAATGCTACATCATTTTTGGGAAAAACAAAAGTCTGTATAGAGGATAATAACTATATGTTCAATTGTATGAAATGGAAAGTATTATATATATATAATATATATAATATAATTATAAATATATAATATAATATATTATATTATATTATATTTCAATATTATTATATTATATTATTAATATTATATTAATAAATATTATATATAATTATATAAAACCTCTGACCCTAAAATGATACATCATTTTGGGGAAAAACAAAAGTCTGTATACAGGATAATAACTATATGTCCAATTGTATGAAATGGAAAATATTATATATATGATTATATCTATATTAAATATATATAATATATAATTATTATATATATTTAATATTTTATTAATAAATATTATATATAATATAATATTATATATGATAATATTACTGAACTGATAATATTTTCCATTTCATACAATTGAACATATAGTTATTATCCTGTATACAGACTTTTGTTTTTCCCCAAAATGATGCAGCATTTATATATATATATATATATATATATATATATATATATATATATATACTATATATATACAACATTACATCAGGATTATGTTGTATCCTGAGAGAAAGGAAAAATACACATAGTTTAGAATAAAAGAGTAATTACAATTCCAAAAATTGTTTGTATTCAGTTTTGGAAGATAAAATAAGAATGGCTACTGGTTGAACAGTGCCCCCTTGGTAGGAAAATTTCTCTACATTCACTTGGGGCTGGTATCATACCTGGAATTTTAATACGTCAAAGTCAGACTTCACTATTGATATTTCTGCTTCATGAAGTGTCCTTTATTAACAACCCTGCCTCTTGCAATTTAAGATCAAAAGAAGGTAAATTCAGTTTCTATATTGGAAAGACAAGGCTATTATCTTTTCTTCTAACAGCTTGTTAAGATATTGTGCTACTCAATACATCTAAAATAGTGAGTTTCACATTTTTCTATTATTTTTATGTCATTAATTGTGAACCATTTTCCTACTGTGGTTTTTATTCTCACAACATAAGGGATATTGAGGAGACTGAAAATCCATTGATTGATACTAACATTTAGAGTATATCATTACTTATAGTGCATATGATGGAAAAGAGGCTTCTATTTTTTTCTGTCAGGATGTAGCACAAAATCTATACTTGGAAATTAATTTAGGATACAGATATATGTTCACCGAAAAATAAGTAAGAGGAAATAACTTTATGTCCATAATTTTTGCATGTTTATTTAATTGCTAAAATTTCCTTAAATATCAAATGTTACTGTTCACTTTACATCAGTCTTTCTATATCATCCAAAGTATTTTCCCATATATCAGAAGTTTAGAATTAAGCTTTTATTACTGTAAATGTTTATTGTAGAATTTAGAGTAAATCACATCCCTCATTCACAGCATGAGACTCAAAATACAAATCATGAACAGATGATTTTTAAATACAATGCATATACTAACATGTTCAATGTTTCAGATGTATGTAGGAGATATTCACACCTAGATCAAAATTGTTTTCATCTATGCTTTAATTAGTTGATACCAATTAGACTAAGGATATTATATAAATTAATATTTTCTTAGTATATATTGAGGGTTATTCCCAAATTCAAGCACTTAACAATCAACATTCTTTCCTGTTCCTTTGACTTCTAAGTAGTTTATGTTCTGTTAGCAATTCTACTTCCCTCTGTGTAAGCCTTAAATCCCTTTGGCCTATCCTGTTTATTTTAAGGACTTATTTCTTATTCCAGATTTTATTGCTCTCATTATTAACCTAAAATTTACCACTCTCTCAAATCCTAGGAGGTCTACTTCTTTGCTGTCTTTCTTCCTTGTTATGGACATTGTCTTATATTTTTTAATTATACAAATAAAACATGAATCCATAGCCTTAAAAAATTACAACCAATTCTATGTATTCTAACTCCCAAATCTCATTCATTCCATTAACCAGAAACTGTCAATTTTCTGATCATTTTACTACGAGTCTTTTTTTCAATATGGTTTTATAAAGTGATGGTTCTGACTTCATTAGTTTTCCTTAAATGGTGTTATACTGTACATATTTTTCTGCAATGCACTGTCTCACTTGTAATATATTTTGGAGCCCTAACTTGGCAGTACGAGGAGAATATCTGCATAAATATTTCTCTAAGATATAGACAAGGAAGTGGTCTTTTAATAAAGTGCACTTTATGTATGAATAAATGCAGTGAAGTTGCCCTCCCATGTGGCCTATAAATATAAACTGCCTCAAGTTCTTTTGAGAACACTCACTTTCCCATCAATGTTGATATTTGATATTATCAAGGATTATAATTGCTCTCATCTGATGATTGAGTAATACCATTTGTATAGTTTTCACTTGCTTTTTTCATACCCTGAACATATTTCCTTTTGTTTATGTTTTAATTTTTTATCATTTGCTTGCTCAAGTCCTTGTCCTATTTTTCTTATTGGCTTGTTGTTTATGTATATACTTTACTTACAAATATTTTGATGTATTCTAGACACTCATTCTTATAGTACTTTATAGAATGCATTTATTTTTTCCTGATTATATTGCTTTGTGAATTCTGTGTGTTTAAAAAATTCTAAAGTTGTAAAATTTATTTAATGTATTCAATGACTTTTTCACACATGGACTATTTAAATGTGTGTGTGTATATATGTGCATTTGATGATTTCTTTGATATACATATATATATAGATAGATAAATAGATATGCATCTATATTTATCTATATATCTATAGATACATTTTTCAATGTTTCCGATATACAGCAACATGTTTCAGTTCTCTACATCTATCATATATATATATATATGTAGAAGATTTCTGGTATTTACTGATTCATAAGTATATTTATGTAGCAATACTATACATTTTCACATGTGTTATTATCTGAATCAGAAACATATTCTTATATGACCTTACTTTACATAATTTTATAGCAATCATTTTACATGTATTAATCATATATATTTTAGAATCATTTCATAAATAACCCACTTCTTGGGCTTGCACTAAATTGATAGACTATTTGGGAGTAATTCATGTATTTATTTTTGTGTATTTTTTAATCTATTAATAAGATAGCTCCTTTTGCAGCAGAGTTCTTAAACTCTTCAGTAACATTTTATTCTTAAAGATTTTAATGTTTCTTTTGGTATTGAACCCAGGTCTCCCACATTGCAGATAGATTCTTTACCAGCTGACTACAAGGGAAGCCCAAGAATACTGGAGTGGGTAGGCTATCCCTTCTCCAGGGGATCTTCCCTACCCAGGAATTGAACCAGGGTCTCCTGCATTGCAGGTGGCTTCTTTACCAACTGAGCTATCACAAGTAGATATTAAATATTGTTGAAAATTTAATGGAAAACATGATATTTCATGAATAGATATTATGTGTTACAGTTTTCTTTTAACTATATTGTTTATCAATTTTGATAAATATCATTATATTGTTGTTTTTAATACTCATTTGTTTGATTGCTTGTTAGGATATATAATAAATATGTATGACAAATGCTATTTTTGTCATTAACCAAGATGATCACATTGCTTTTCTCTTTAATCAAAATGGTGAATTGCACCATGCTTGCTGATGTGATACTACCTTGAATTTTTCAGTGCAATGGGATATGAAATACTGGTTTGCAGGATTTCTGTCTTATGTTTTCACTATTTATTACTTGGAATATCAGATTTATGATTTTAATACCTAAATAAGTATGTGATTGTGATGAATATTGATATTCAACATTCAAATATTTTTCTCTTTATTCTGATCCTGAGAGTGATACGAACAGTCTTCAGGATCAGCTCAGCTACAGTCAAAGACAAAATCCTTCTAGGCCTAAAGGTTGATGCTTATCCACTGACTGATAGTGGTAGGAGTATGAAGGCCAGGCTATTTTGGACCAACATGGGACAGTCTATCCAAGCCATTTTAGCTCCAAATTGTCTCCTTGGGTTCATCTGGCCTGTTATTTAGGCATGCCTCTTGACTGAACCTTTTCCTTTACAAATTCTACTTCTGGTTCATTTCTTCCAGGGGTATTGATTCCAAAACCTTTTCCTAATAAACATTCTACACAGTAATCTGCAACTCAGGGTCCATTTCCCAGAAACACTGACTTATGGGAGTTGGTTTCAGAAGTTGTTTGAGAAATAATAAGATAATATTTGATATCTGAATCACCTAATATCAAGGTGGAATTGGGTACTCCATCACTAGAGGTTAGTGAGGAACAGATAGTGATTGACTACCACTGGTTAGTAATTGGATGGTAAAACTTGGGGAAAAATACATTAATTGTAGTATCATACCAGAAATATGAATAGTATATTTTTATATGTACTGTAAATAAAATGACATTGGATAGACATGTATACAGTGAACTGATGCTAGAAAGGCTGGGGGTGGGGCCCAAATCATGGAAGGCTG
Organism: Okapia johnstoni; assembly: GCA_024291935.2. Lineage (NCBI taxonomy): Eukaryota > Metazoa > Chordata > Mammalia > Artiodactyla > Giraffidae > Okapia > Okapia johnstoni. The sequence continues at coordinate 89,650,659 of CM044313.1, read as the reverse complement.
AAGTAATTAATGAGCAATTTTATACCAAGTATGAAATGAAAGTCAAATGTCTCCTTGGTATAAATGGCCTTTAATCTCCTACCCTTCTACAGTGAGAGGGCAAAGAAATTGAGTATTAGGTTTAAGATTTATTTTCAATTTAAACTGAAGGCCAAGGGTAGCAAATGGCTATGTCAGAGAGAGCAATCTGTCATATAAGAATGGGACTCTGACATATGGGTTATCTATATCAAGGTTGACACCCTGAAAAATCTTGACTTTGCAGCAATGGACTTAGAGAATGAGTGTTTCTGTCACACAAATCTAGGTCTAGAGGTTGTAACCCACAGAGTGGGGACAGTTCACAGAGTGGTGAACTGTCCCCACCCAGTGCTGATGGTGGGTTAGTTGCTAAGTCATGACCGACTCTTGCAATCCCATGGACTATGGCCCACCAGGCTACTCTGTCCATGGGATTTCCCAGGCAAGAATACCTGAGTGGGTTTCTGGTTCCTTCTCCAGGGGATATTCCTGATTCAGGGATCCAACATCTGTCTCCTGCACTGGGAGGCAGATTCTGTACTGCTGAGCCACCAGGGAAGCCCATTCACCCAGAGACATAACAAAAGACCCATTTAAACTTATAATGCCTCGAGGGTGCTTTAGGTACCACATGTTCAGGGATAAATAGGAAAGAAGAAAGTATTATTTTCATATGTGGAACTGATGCTGATTATAATGAAGAGAAGGCTTCCCAGGTGATGCAGTGGTAAAGAATCTGCCTGCGGATGCAGGAGACATGAGTTTCATCCCTGGGTCAAAATGACAATCCACTCCAGGATCGTTTTATGGGAAATCCCATGGACAGAGGAGCCTGGCTGCCTCGAGTCCATGGAGTCACAGAGTCAGATGTGACTGAGCAACTGAGCACACATGCACACATCATGAAGAGCATGAAGTGTTATAAAAATGTGGGCAGGGATAATATATTTGATACCTATGTAATTCCCTTGCACTCCTTTCAGTACAACCCCATCCTATTGTGATGCTAAACAGACATGTGCAGCAACTTTACTCTGAGAACGGCATGGTAATCGGAGCTCAAACCCTCAGGACTGAAGATCTGACTCAGGCTGTGATGTAAGACACACAGAGCAGAGGTGTATTATCTGAGGGTGAGAGGCATCTAAACTAGGTAGTAAAGGATGGACATGATGAGTATGTTACAATGCTAATGTCATCTTTAACAGTGGGAGTGTCTTTCATTGACTGCCTTTACTCCAGAAAGAGAGATCTCTTGAATACTGTAGGAGCTTCTCTTCCAAAGTATTTTCAGAAGTGGATTGTGGGTCAAAAGGGGAAGACTATGATGGGACTGAAGGTGTGCCATCCAATCCTCGCTCAAGGAAAAACGTGTTTCCTAGATGTTTGGAGTGATGTCAGTGGGTAGTCTTTGTCTGCAGGCCCCTTCAGGGTTTGGCCAAACAGCAGAACCACCTCACCCAAGGTCATGACTTTTCAGGCAGCCTCAAGTCAATGACTAACAGAGGCAGGCATAGAAAGACTGTGATGCTTTTGAAATGTAGTGTTGGAGAAGACTCCTGAGAGTTTCTTGGACTACAAGAAGACCAAAATGGTCAATCCAAAAGGAAATCAACCCTGAATATTCATTGGAAGGACTGATGCTGAAGCTGAAGCTCCAAAACATTGGCCACCTGATGCAGAGAGCCAACTCATTAGAAAATACCCCGATGCTGGAAAAGATTGAAGGCAGGAGGAGAAGGGGATGACAGAGGTCAGGATGATTGGATGACATCACCCACTCAATGGACATGAGTTTGAGCAAGCTCCAGGAGAGGGTAAAGGACAGGGAAACCTGGCGTGCTACAGTCCATGGGGTCACAAAGAGTCAGACACAACTGAGCGACTGAACAATAGAAAGACTAGGGCATTTCAGTCCAATACAAGGTGGCTGAGATAGAAGAGTTAGCTCCTGAGCCCCCGTCAAGTCCCCTGAGTTTGCAGTTCAGGTGTACTTTAGAGATCCTCCTTTCTCTCTGCAAAACTTCCCCTTTGCCCCATAGATACCGGGGCTTCCCAGCTGGCTCAGTGGTAAAGAATCTGCCTGCCAATGCTGGAGATGCAGGAGACGTGGGTTCACAGTCCATAGGGTCAGACACAACTGAGCACACACACACACACACAGATGTTGGTCCTAAGATTATTTGCTAGTAAATCTTCCCCCTGCCAATATTCATTTCAGAGTCAGTTTCGTGAGGGATTCAATCAACAATAATAATGATCTATATTTATTTTCCTTTCTTGTTCAGCTCCAATTTTCTTTTCTGCATATTTAATAGTTTTATTGCAGAAAATTTGAAATATATACAAAATAAACTAGATGGTGTAAAGAACCACTATGTGTCCATTACTTAGTGTCAACATTATTACCATTCTGTCACCTTTAAAGAAAATATATACCTCTACCCATCTCTTCCATCTGTGTTACAATAGATATTTTATCCTTAAAAGTGACCGGCTAATTTTTCTTTCTTCCTATACTGTAAAAAAGTTTGTATAAGATAATAGTATAGACAGAGTTTTATCTTCTCATTATACATATGTTGAGGTCCTAACCTCTGAATATGACTATACTTGGAAACAGTGTCTATAAGAAAATGCTTAAATACAGTCATAAGAATGGGGCCCTGATCCAACAGGATTAATGTCTAAGAAGAGACACCAGAGAGTGAACTCTCTTTTCTCTCCCCTCAACCGTCTCTCCCTCTCTCTCACTGTTAGTGTGTTTATGTGTATGTAGTATGTGTGTTTGTGTATGCATATACACACCTAAGGAAAGGCCCTGTGAGGGCAAAGGCAGACTTCTATAAGCCAGAAAGACGACCCTCTCCAGAAACTGGCATTCTAACCTCAGACTTCCAGCCTTCAGAACTGTGAGAAAATAGATGTCTATGGTTTAAGCCACGTAGTTTATGGTTTTACGTTGTGGCAGCCCAAGCTGATGAATACAGATCTGGAGACCTAAAACTGGAACGCTGTTCTAACAAAAATGTGGAAGTCACTTTGGAAATGGGTGGTGGTAGAGATTGGAGGAATTTGGGTACATGCTAGAAAAAGGATGGATTGTCATGGAGACATTGTAGGTAGAAATATGGACTCTAAAATCCATATTTTGCTGAAAGCACAGAAGAGAGACAAGCACTATTGAGAGAGCCCTCATTTTATTAGCAAATATACAAATGATTATGCATAGGACGTTGGTAGAAATGGTCCCTTAAAGGACATTCTGGTGAGGTTTCAGACAAAAACAAGGGCAGGTTATTGGAAAATGGAGAAAATGTGACCTCGTCTACAAAGTGGCAAGGAACTTGGCTTAATTGTGTTCTAGTGATTTGAGGAAGAGAGTCCATGGGATGACAGAGTTGCATACAACTGAGTGACTGAAAAACAACAATGTGAAAAAATGCAATTGGGTAGTTAGCTGAGGAAATTTCCAAGGAAAATACTTCTTTTTTTTTTTTCAGTTTGAAACAGTTTATTAAAACATGAAAGACATTTCCAGGAAATCAAAGCAAAATATTTTAAGTGTCTCCTGTTTCCTTCTAATGCTTAGAGTAAAATTTGAGAGGAAAGAGATGGACTGAAAAAGGATCGTTTAGCAAAAATTAACCATGACTTAAAGATTTGGAAAATTCTCAGCCTATCCATATTGCAAAAAAAAAAAAAAAGAGAGAGAGAAAGAGAGCTTGTTCTGAAGAAAGTACTAAGGGTGTGGTTGAACAACTCTTTGATGAAAAGATTAGTATAAACTCCAGATACAAATTTAAATAACCACCTCAGCAGAAACCAAGAATAGAGATGGATTTTACTAGCAGAACCTGCCAGTTTGGACCAAAGGGAATAAAACAGAGCAACAGACGTACTGTGCTGCAAACATGCTTTATCCTTCAAGAAAGGGAAAGAATGACCCCAAAGATGATTCAGAAATCATGATGACTCCCTCTACCTCCACAGGCCTGGGGGCTAGATTTCCCCTTCCTCGATTTCAGATTTCAGCAAACTCAGTGGTCTTTACACAGAGCACCCTGAAGAGCCAAAGTGGTAAAGCAGACCCTCAGAGCCACCTTATTGTACCTGGTAGGCAGGGCATCAAACCGAAGGGGATTATTCCCCAGTCTTAAAAGCTTTCTCTGTTGGCAGGAATATAAATTGATACAGCCACTATGGAGAACAGTATGGAGATTCACTTAAAAAAAAAAAAAGCAGTATTTTTTTTTTTTAATTCAGCTACCATGTGCTGTATTGTGCTTAGTCGCTCAGTGATGTCTGACTCTTTGCGACATTATGGACTTGCAGCCTGCCCAGCTCCTCCATCCATGAGGATTCTCCAGGCAACAATACTGGAGTGGGTTGTTACGCCCTCCTCCAGGGGATCTTCCCATTCCAGGGACTGAACCCAGGTCTCCCCCATTGCAAACAGATTCTTTACCTACTGAGTCAGTAGTCATGGAAGCCCAAGAATACTGGAGTAAGTAGCCTATCACTTCTCCAGTGGATTTTCCTGACCCAGAAATTGAAACGGGGTCTCTTGCATTGTAGGCAGATTTTTTTTTTTTTTACCAGCTGAGCTACCAGGGAAGCCCAGGGTTACCATATGACCCAGCAATCCCACTCCTGGGCATATAACCAGAAAGAATCATAATTCTAAAAAGATAAACATGGCCCCATGTTCATTGCAGTAGCACTATTTCCCATAACCAAGATATGGAAGCCACCTAAGTGTCCATCAACAAAGACATGGATAAAAAAGAGGTGGTACATATATGCACAATGGAATATTACTCAGCCATTAGAAAAGAACAAAATTATGCCATTGGCAGAGACATGCATTTACCTAGAGACTGTCACACAGAGTGAAAGTCAGAGAAAAGCAAATACCATATATTAATGCATACCTGTGGAATCTAGATAAATGGTACCAGTGAACCTGTTTGCAAAGCAGAAATAAAGACACAGACATAGAGAACAAATATAGGTACACCATGGAGGGAACAGAGGGGTAGATCGAATTGGGAGATCGAGGCTGTCATATATACACTACAATGTGTAAAATAGGTAAGTAATGAGAACCTCTTATATAGCACAGGGAACTCTACTCAGGGCTCTACAGTGACCTCAATGGGAAGAGGATCCAAAAAGAGGGGATGTATGAAGGCAATGGCACCCCACTCCAGTACTCTAGCCTGGAAAATCCCATGGATGGAGGAGCCTGGTAGGCTGCAGTCCATGGGGTCGCGAAGAGTTGGACACGACTGAGCGACTTCACTTTCACTTTTCACTTTCATGCATTGGAGAAGGAAATGGCAACCCACTCCAGTGTTCTTGCCTGGAGAATCCCAGGGACGGGGGAGCCTGGTGGGCTGCCGTCTATGGGGTCGCACAGAGTCGGACACGACTGAAGCGACTTAGCAGCAGCAGCAGCATGTATATGTATGGCTGATCCTCTTTGCTCTGCATCAGAAAATAATGCAACATTATGAAGCATTTATACTTCAATAAAATTTGTGAAAAAAGCTAATGGAATTATCCTTGTTAGGTCTTGAGCTTATTTGGGATCCATCAAGCCTTTTTTTTTTTTTTCCTTACAGTTCTCCCTTTCAGAATGAGAATGGCTACCTTATGCCTATCCACCGCTGCATTTTGAAAACACAAGCCTGGTCACTCAGGATCACAGGAGAGAAATTCACTTGAGAATGAATTCACCCTCGAATCTTACCCACATCCGATTTAGGAAATGACTTAGGAGAGACTTGAACTTTAGAACTGACGCTGGACCGAGTTCAGACTTTTGGAGGTATTGGGATGGAATGAATGTGCTTTGCATGTGAGAAGTGTAAGAAGGGGGAGAAACAGGGCAGGAGTGGAATACTATGAACTGGATTGTGTCCCCAACATTTACATGTTGAAGACCTAACACCCAGTATGACTCTATTTGGAGTTTGGGCCTCTAAGGAGATGATTCAGGTTAAATGAGGTCTAAAAATAGTTTTATAAGAGACACCGGAGCGCTTGCTTGCTTGCTCTCCGTGAGCATGCACCTAAGAAAGGCCGTGTGAGGACGTGGTAAGAAGGTGGCCATCTGCAAGTGAGGAGGAGAGCACGCATCAGAAACGGACCATCTGATCCATGATCTCAGACTTCGGGTCTTTAGAACGGTGAGAAAATTAATTTTAATTAAAATCTCTGTTGTTTAAGTCATTCAGTCTGTTGTACTGCATTATGACATCTCAGGCTGACTAAATACAGATCAGAATTATGCTTCAATCTCATAAAAAAAAGTCCTCATAATTCTGCTGACTGCTACCTTTAGGAAGCCTGGAGCATTTGCTCCTGTGCAAATTTGAGGTGTTATTCTCCTTGCTCAGTTTGATACACATATTCACTGAAGTCAAATTAGAAATAACACCACATTTTATTTTTGAAAACCAGCATCATTACCATGCCACATTCTGTTGTCTGTACTATCATTGCTCATATTATTAATATGTTTACTTTCCCCTTCCTGAGACCTTTTGCATGATCATTCTCTAATATTTTATCATTCATTAATATTTCAAAGAACTATAATTGATTGCAGTAACCAACAATTCTAGCGTTCTTCCCTTACTTGTTTATTTATTGCATTGATTTCTGTTTCATCTTTTAATTCATTCCTTCTTGCTTCTGTTTTTAAATTTATTGTTGATCTTTCCCTACTTAAACTGAGAGCTTAGTTTATTGGTGTAACTCATCTTTGCTTTTTAATTAATTTATTGGAAATATGCTTTCTCTGAGTAGCATCTTTGTTTTCTCCATTTGAATTGTGATAGGTAGAAACTCGCTATAATTTCATTCTAAATAGATTCTACGTTGATATCCCTTTTAAGATAATAATTTATTAACAGATTTTCCCTGATACCAAGATGTTTAAAAATATAACTTTTTATTGATATTTCTTTAGTTCAATTAGTCACTGCAAAATACATGGGAATTCTTGTTTGAACATGTTTTTTTAGACTTAACATCAGTCTAGTGCAGTGCATAATCAAATTATGTGAATATTTTTGGTACATCTGTAAGTTAATGTTCCATACCTTGTTTGATGTCTAAAAACTCATACTAATTTAAACTTATTAAATATAGTTTTTGACATTGTATTCTTAATTATTTTCTCTCTTAATCTCAGAGAAGAATTGTTAAAGGCTGTTACCATAATAATAATGATAATAATAATACATAATAATGTATTTAGCCCTCCCAAACCAAATATCTTTTTTCCCTCTATCCTTAACTGTTTACTGGTGTCAGTGACTGCTTTCAGATGTCAAATTCTGAATTAAGGTCAGCATTCTAAATTCTAAATGTTCTCAAGATAGAAGTTTATCATTGTTTTCCCTAAAGTGAGTCATTCCTATTTATATAGGAATCCTATTTATATAGGATCATCATTGGGAAAAAGGAATTATAACACAAATTATATTCACTGGGAATAAAAGATAATCACATACACAAAAATATCCACAGGTGAGAGGCAGGGACTGCAGATGAGTCCAACCACAGAGGATTTAAATGGTTGAAATAACTCAAGAATCAAGCCAATTTTTAGGATCCAACAAATGGATTCAGCTCAAGAGATAAATCTTCCAAAAGAAACAATATATAAAAATGATTTGAAGAAGGTAACAGTGCTAACTTAGAAAGAGAGTGTAGAGGATAGATTACGGTTGAATAAAATATTGGGGTACAAAGGGCAATGAAGAAATTCTTCCAGTGGGTTTGTTGGAATCAAAGTACACATTTATATATACTTGTTCCATGGGTCCATTACCAGTGCTTCTCAGATTATAATCTTAACATTAATCTCATGAGGATCATGTTAAAATGTAGATTCTGTTTCTGCAGGTATGGATTGGGCCCTGAAAGGCTGAATTCCTAAAATGCTCCCGGGAGATGCCTATCTTGCTGGGCTGTGAGGATTCTCTGAGTGGCAGGACATTTATTCTACTCCTGTAGCTTCGAAGCACTTAACAGAGATGTAGAAAAGGGCAGATAAAAGCCTCACATGCCCTGGAGGACAGAAAGATTAATTTGTAGATTCTGGATCCTGACTTTTTAGACACTGGGAAAGAAACATATCGGGAGACATGATGCCAGGACATGGACTCTTTAGAGAATTGTGCTGGTTTTCATTGTTATCTTAAAGGAAATGCTGTGGAATCAGAGGTACCTCTGCATTCCACCCACAGAGCATGCGACCCTCTGTGTGAAAGGGAGATACAAGATCTCCCTTTTTAACACCTCCCAGTGTAAAATCTCATGATCTAAAATATCCTAAAATAGATAATTAGGATATAACACAGTCCTATGGTAGCTCCATCGGTACAGAATCTGCTGTAGCGCAGGAGACCTGGGTTCGATCCCTGGGTCTGGAAGATCCCCTGGAGAAGGAAATGGCAACCCACTCCAGTATTCTTGCCTGTAAAATCCGGAGGACAGGGCAGCCTGGCAGGCTACAGCCCATGGGGTTTCAAGAGTCAGAGAAGACTTAGCGGCTAAACTACCACCACAGTTTACAAAAGGAACCATAAAGCAGAACTCCTTAGGAAGTAAGGTAATACCAGCTACTGGTAAAAAAATAAAAAATAAAAAATAAAATAAGCAAAGCAATTGCTAAAATAACAAATAAACACTTATTTTTCTTTCTCTATTGAATACTGTCTTTACATTCAAAATCCCCACCTGTTTATTTAATTTTAGTTTTTCCATGTTTATGAAAAATAGTTACTTCACAAGAATTATTGAGTCAATATGTTGATAATCTCATCTTTAAAATGAAGATATTTTCGAAATAGTTTAAGGAAACAAGATCACTAGAATTTTTATGTCAACTGTAAGCTGTACACCTAAAGTTCATTTTCTAAAACAGCCTGCCATGTCTCTTGACTTACTCTGGACTCCTAAATCAGGGAGACATTTCAAATGATAAGAATGAATGTTATTCTTTATGCTGAGACACTTGCAAGAGCACTATGTGTATTAAGCTCCATTTCCTTAACAGAGAAAGTGAAGTGTGAATTTAATATATATATATATATATATATATATATATATATATATATAAATAATACAATTTTAAAACAACTCTAATATCGATCCATCTGAAATGCTTCCTTAAGATAGTAAGCAACTTCTAAGATCCACCAGTGCTTTGATCCAGAGGAATGAGTACCTAGTGAAGGTACTTTAAAGGTAGAATAGTGAAACAGGATTCTGAGGACCTCAGCAGGCAGAGCTAATCCCACAGAGACACGTGTCCTGAAAGCTACTCCCCTCTCTTGCTATGTTATTGTCTTTTTATTTTTTTTTAACTTTACAATATTGTATTTGTTTTGCCATACATTGACATGAATCCACCATGGGTGTACATGTTTTCCCCTTCCAGAACCCCCCTTCCACCTCCGGGTCATCCCAACGCACCAGCCCCAAGCACCCTGTATCATATGTTGAACGTGGACTGGTGATTCGTTTCACATATGATAATTTACACGCTTCCATGCCATTCTCCCCTATCATCCCACCCTCACCCTCTCCCACAGAGTCCATAATACTGTTCTATTTATCTGTGTCTCTTTTGATGTCTCACATACAGGGTTATCTTTACCGATTGACTAAATACCATATATATATGTTAGTATACTGTATTGGTGTTTTTCTTTCTGGCTTACTTCACTCTGTATAATAGGCTCCAGTTTCATCCACCTCATTAGAACTGATTCAAATGTATTCTTTTTAATGGCTGAGTAATATTCCATTGTGTATATGTACCACAGCTTCCTTATCCATTCATCTGCTGATGGGCATCTAGGCTGCTTCCATGTCCTGGCTATTATAAACAGTGCTGCGATGAACATTGTGGTACATGTATGTCTTTCAGTTCTGGATTCCTCAGTGTGTATGCCCAGCAGTGGGATTGCTGGGTCATATGGCAGTTCTATTTCCAGTTTTTTAAGGAATCGCCACACTGTTCTCCATAGTGGCTGTACTAGTCTGCATTCCCACCAACAGTGTAAGAGGGTTCCCTTTTCTCCACACCCTCTCCAGCATTTATTGCTTGTAGTCTTTTGGATAGCAGCCATTCTGACGGGTGTGTAATGGTACCTCATTGTGGTTTTGATTTGCATTTCTCTGATAATGAGTTATGTTGAGCACCTTGTCATGTATTTGTTAGCCATCTGTATGTCTTCTTTGGAGAAGTGTCTGTTTAGTTCTTTGGTCCACTTTTTGATTGGATCGTTTATTTTTCTGGAATTGAGCTGCAGGAGTTGCTTGTATATTTTTGAGATTAATTCTTTGTCTGTTGCTTCGTTTGCTATTATTTTCTCCCATTCTGAAGGCTGTCTTCTCACCTTGCTTATAGTTTCCTTTGCTGTGCAAAAGCTTTTAATTTTAATTAGGTCCCATTTGTTTATTTTTGCTTTTATTTCCAATATTCTGGGAGGTGGGTCATAGAGGATCCTGCTGTGGTTTATGTCGGAGAGTGTTTTGCCTATGTTTTCCTCTAGGAGTTTTATAGTTTCTGGTCTTACGTTTAGATATTTAATCCATTTTGAGTTTATTTTTGTGTATAGTGTTAGAAAGTGTTCTAGTTTCATTCTTTTACAAGTGGTTGACCAGTTTTCCCAGCACCACTTGTTAAAGAGATTGTCTTTTCTCCACTGTATATTCGTGCCTCCTTTGTTGAAGATAAGGTGTCCATAGGTGCATGGATTTATCTCTGGGCTTTCTATTTTGTTCCATTGATCTATATTTCTGTCCTTGTGCCAGTACCATACTGTCTTGATGACTGTGGCTTTGTAGTAGAGCCTGAAGTCAGGCAGGTTGATTCCTCCAGTTCCATTCTTCTTTCTCAAGATTACTTTGGCTATTCGAGGTTTTTTGTATTTCCATACAAATTGTGAAATTATTTGTTCTAGTTCTCTGAAGAATACCGTTGGAAGCTTGATAGGGATTGCACTGAATCTATAGATTGCTTTGGGTAGTATACTCATTTTCACTATATTGATTATTCCAATCCATGAACACAGTGTTATTGTCTTTTTAAAATGTTTATTTCACATTGGAATATAGTTGTTTAACAATATTTCATGTGTACAGCAAAGTGAGTTAATTATACATTACACGTATCAATTCTTTTTCAAATTCTTTTCTCATTTAGGTTCTTAAAGATTATTGAGAAGAGTTCCCTGTGCTATATGGTATACTTGTTATACTTGTTGGTTATCTATTTTAAAATAGCAGTGTGTACATGTCAATCTCAAATTCCCCATCTATTCCTCCCACCCTTTCCTATTGGTAACCATAAACTTATTTTCTAAGTCTGTGAGTCTGTTTCTGGTTTGTAAATAAGTTCATTCATATCATTTTTTTTCAGATCTTATAAGCAATATCATATTTACCTTTCTCTGTCTGACTTATTTCACTTGTATGATAAACTCCAGGTCCATCCATGATGCTACAAATGGTATTATTTCATTCTTTTTTTTTAATGGCTGAGTAATATTCTGTTGTATATATGTACCAATTCTTCTTTACCCATTCACCTATCAATGGACATTTAAGTAGCTTGCATATCTTGGCTGTTGTAAACAGTGAATACTGGAGTGCATATATCTTTTTGAAGTGTGTCTTTCTCAAGATATATATGCCCATGTGTGGGTATGCTGGATAATATGGTAGCTCTATTTTTGGTTTCTTAAGGAACCTCCCTACTCTTCTCCACGTTGGCTGCACCAATTTATATTCCCAAAACTGTGGGAGGGTTTCCTCTTCTCCACACCTTCTCCAGCATTCATTGTAGGTAGACTTTTTGATGATGGCCATTCTGATTGGTTTGAGGTGTTATCTCATTGTAATTTTGATTTTTATTTCTCCTATAATTAGCAATGTTATACATCTTCTCATCTACTCCCTTTTCTATTTCAGTGTGAGGCTAAGATAGAATTGCCACATTTCAGATATCTAGATTCAAGTTTCCCAAATTGGATATATGTTAAATAGTCCCAGGATCTCATTCCTTTAAATTGTTGTATAATTCATGTGATGAATAATTTCCCCTATTCCTTCACAGCCATTACTTAGAACCCATCCCAATTATATTTAGTCATGTATATGAGAGAGAAAGTGAAAGTAAAAGTGACTCAGGTGTGTCCAACTCTTTGCGACCCCATGGACTATACAGCCCATGGAATTCTCCAGGCCAGAATACTGGAGTGGGTAGCCTTTCCCTTCTCCATGGGATCTTCCCAACCCAGGAATCGAACCATGGTCTCCTGCATTGCAGGTAGATTCTTTACCAGCTGAGTCACAAGGAAAGCCCATGAATACTGGAGTGGGTAGCCTGTCCCTTCTCCAGGGGCTCTTCCCAACCCAGGAATCGAACCATGGTCTCCTGCATTGCAGGTGGATTCTTTACCAACTGAGCTATCAGGGGAAAGGTGATTGAAATAGAGAAGGTATAAGACCCTCTTTGATGAACTGTTGTGGTTTCTATCTCAAAATAGTTCAAGTTTACCTGTGGCTAGCTTCTTTATTTTACCCCTCTCTTCTTTAGGCTCTGTGGTTTTTCTTGAAATAATTACTTCATGTAAATCCTTCATCTGGAACATTAATATTGTGTGTTTCGTTTACTATATCCAACTGTTTTCTATAAAATGCAAAAACATTATTCGGTACTAACTCTTACCTGGTCTCAGGTAATTGCTATTCTGTCCTGTAATTTCAGTGCAGTAGTCAACCAGAGAGGAGACTGAATCCCAGCTCTTTTACTCACTAGTAATATGATATGACAGCCTATTTAATCATTCACTGAATTAATTTCCTCATCGATATAATGAAGATAGCAAGATTGTTTGTGAGGATAAAATAAAGCAGTGAGATATTAACATAGAATTCGTGCCTTATCAATACAAAGTCTTTTGTCTTCCTTTGCACTGTCTCTACATCTGAAGTAATAAAGTACTTTTTGCACAAGTAGTCAGAGAACCTGGGTTAGGTGAACTCGCCAAAGCCATGAATCCGAGGCCTCCGTAATGAATATCTAATAGGTTAATGTAAACACAGATTTTTGTTTAATTATTTACCTTACTGTACTAATCCAGTTCATTATTGATTACATTTCAAATTGTTAGATGAAACACAATACCCTCTAACTAGTACATCAGTACTAATATTCTCATTAGTAAAAAATGAAACTCAATTTCCTTACAGTAAAAGCTCTTCTCAATAAGATCATAAACACCTCAAAATTTCTTGTTGTGTTTTTTTTCCTAATTCATATTATTAATCCACTCAGAGCACCTTCCCTAATCACTTTCGTTTACTTCCCATGTTCAAATTTCATACAACCAGAGCCATAGTTCACATCAAGGCTTTACATTTTCTGAAGCATTTTCAGAAGAATCTTTTTAAAAATATTTCCTTCTACATCAAAAAGCTTTTTTACCTTGGAATCCCACCATTATTATTTGAAGTGAGGTGACTTAGTATGAGAAATGTGAAAAGCAGAGATTACCTTGTACTGAACAATATAAACTGGAAATATTGCAGGGCATGGTTCATAATTTAAATTCCCGTATTGACAGAGAGGGACTTCCCAAGTGGCTCAGCGGTGAAGAACTCTCCTGCCAATGCAGGAAGCATAAGAGACACGGGTTGGGTTGGGAAGATCCCTTCGAGAAAGAAGAGGCAACCCATTACAGTATGGAATTGGAATTTCAAAGCGTCTGGGAAATTGCATGAACGCAGGAGCCTGTCAGTCTATAGTCCCTAGGGTCACAAAAGAGTTGGACACCAAGTGAGCAACTAAGCAACAGCAACAATCCCCAGAGAAAGTAAGGGTTAAGCATCGTTACGGGCTCAGCGATACATGCATTGCACAACTGGTCAAGTTCTTAAGGGAATATGTAATAAATAAGTAAATAAAAAATCAGGAGGAACAGTGAAGAAAATTAGAAGGAAACATTAATTGCATGAAGGATAGGTCAGAGTACACTGAGTCAACATCACAGTGGAATACTAGATCTGTCAACCAGCTGCCTGAAAACAGAGATTTGTTTCTTCCCAAATAACAGTGCATTATGACATTGCATAATGATTGACGGTTGAAATCATTTTCTAGTTTTCTGACCTTTCTGTGCATACCAAAATTGACTCTATTAAATATGATACTGAGAGCTTGTCTCTGTTCCTAAATATTTAGAACAAAATACAACATGCTGCCTTCCTCAGAAAGTTTTTTACCTGATTTTAAACTTAATCCTGTCAGCAACACTTGACAAGTTTAAGAGTTACTGTTTCTTGTTGGATTTCATGACTTCATACTCTCTATTTTTTTTCCCTACCTTATTGATCGCTTGTTCTTAATCTAGTTTGCTGGCATACCCTAGCATGGCTAGTACATCTAGTTTGCTAGAATAGCCTGCTCTATCAGACTGTAAAAAGTTAAGATTTTTAGGCCTAGATCAAGGGCTGGATTCTCTTTTCAGTCTCGGTTCCGTTGCCTGGAGAGCCTGCTCACCTGAATGGTTTCAAATGCCACAGAAACCATCAGGAGGCCAATTTACATCTCCAGGGTAAATCTTTTCTGTGAGCGTGAGACCTATATATCCAACTGCTTTCTTGACATCTAAGCTTAGAAGCACCATATGAACAGCTAAATGAATATGCTGCAAGACAAAGTTTTGATCCCTGAGTCCGTCTCTTCCCTTTCCCGTTTCAAACCCATGATCCATCTGCTCTGCGTCTCAGAGGAAACCATGTGCTCCTCTCATCCCCCACCTCCCCCAGAGCCCACTGACAGCAAAGTCCACAAGTCACACCATAAACTTCCCTCCAATAAGTCCGTTTTTCTTCATCTCTCCTGCACTCCCTTGTACCAGTATCCTCTCTTGGCTGATGTACTAAAATAGCCACCTATTTCCCATATCCTTTTCCTCCACTCTAACTCATCAATATATAGTAGCTGAAATCATATTTAGTAAATCAAAATCTCATGATGCCAGCCCAGTAAGTAAAATTTAGCGGTTTTCTTTTGCATTGAAAAAGGAACAAAACTCATATCATGACCTATACAGTCCAACACGATTTTCCCCTGCACACAATTCTAACCTCATTCTGTCCCATGTGGTTGATCACTATAGTCTGGCCACCACGGGATTCTTTCAGCATCTGAAACACTTTCGACATCTGTACACTTTATGGCATCTGCAGAAGCTCTTCCTAAACCTGTAAAACTCTTGTACTAGAAATTACAGTTGTGGGTTTCTTCCTAACCTTTGGAGCTCAGCTTAAAAAGTAGTTCTTCACAGATGACTTTCCTAACCCTTGTATCTTAAATTTCTCAGATTAACCACAATCAGCATTTTATTCATTTTTTTCAAAACAGCTACCACAATTGTAATCTAGTTATCTGTTTATTTGCTTGTTTCCATTCTACTTATGGGGGCTCTGTTTCATTTATCACTACACATAACAGAGTACTAAGAACAAAGCATCTAGAATATAGTTGATAAGAGCGTGAAATTCAGTGTAGGGAAGCTCTTGTTTGTGCCTTAGCTCTAGAATATCTTTAACTCTCTAGAATGTTTTCCTTGAAATTATTTCCTAGAGAATTTTTCCCTCTTGATATGAACTAATAACATTATCTAACTTACTGGCTTGGAGAGAGAATAAAATGGTAGTTTACATTTTATAGGAGTAGCTGTACATGTCATTGCTCAGTCAGTCAGTCCTGTCTGACTCTTTGTGACCCCACGGACTGCAGCACGCCAGGCTTCCCTGCCCTTCACCATCTCCCGGAGCTTGCTCAAACCCTTGTCCATTGATTTGGTGATGCCATCCAAACATGTCATACTCTGTTGTCCCCTTCTCGTCCTGCCTTTGATCTTTCCCAGCATCAGGGTATTTTTTAATGAGTTGGCTCTTCACATCAGGTGGCCAAAGTATTGGAGCTTCAGCCTCAGTGTTAAAAGCCTCAGTCCTTCTAATGAATATTCAGGGTTGATTTCCTTTAGGACTGGCCTCAGTCCTTCTAATGAATATTCAGGGTTGATCTCCTTTAGGACTGACTGATTTGATCCCCTTGCTGTCCAAGGAACTCTCAAGAGTTTTCTTCAACACCACAGTTCAAAAGCATCAATTCGTTGGCACTCAGCTTTCTTTATGGTCCAACTTTCACGTCTGTATATGACTACTGGAAAAGCCATAGCTTTGACTAGATGGACCTTTGTTGGCAAAGTAATGTCTCTGCTTTTTAATACCCTGTCTAGGTTTGTCATAGTTTTTCTTCCAAGAACCAAGAGTCTTTTAAATTGAGCATTCAGTAAACATCTGCCATGCTGCTGCTGCTGATACTACTTTTGATAGTATGAATATGATACTACATATTTGATACATAATAAGAATATGACAAGTCCTGGTGACTCTTCTCAGAATAAATTGGAGGCCACAGGGTCTATTCATGGATGCGCTACTTGTTGAGTCATATGTGCATTTAGAAGGGCCATTGTTGGTATAATACTTTGTTGTCACTGTCTTGAGATTAAAAATTTTGATTAAAGACCCTGAATTTTCATTTTGCATCATGCTCAACAAATTATTAAACCATTCTTAGTGGGTATAATATGAAATCCCAATTTAAAAACATTGTTTCCAATCAATAAAGCAACGTACGACAGGCATACCTCAATCAAAACAACGTGAATCATATGTTTAATCACTATTTCTCTTTGCACCAATAGCTATAAAGTTCATATCCAAATTTGTTACTTAGTTCTTACAATTGAACTGCAGCATTTGCTAAAACATTCTGTGTTATAATTTCACCATAAACCTTTTATTACTCTTATGCAATTATCATCACAGTGAATTGATTCCCTCCATTTTTTGTATTTATAATAGCTTTTTGTATTTATAATAGCTTTCATCTATGCTCCTTGAAATGAAGCAATCAATAAAAATAAACATGGTATATTATTATAATTCATACTTTTAAAAATTCTTAAAAAAATATGCACTTAGATTCCCTTTCCCCTCCATTTTTTTTTTTTTTACTGTGTTAAGAATAATTCTTTAAATTGTTCTTAGGTATAAGATGAATGAGTTCCTGTGAAAGATGCCAATGAGCTTGATTTGAAAAGTCTATGCTCTAGTGCTTATCAATGCCACACAACAGTGCATGGATTGAATAACAGGAAACAGTGCGTGTATTCTCTTCCAATCAGATTATCAATTTGCCTACAGTAAGTAAACACAAGTGAAATGCCCTCAGAGCTTTTTATTTGTTTAGCCCCACCTTTTCTTTTCTCTCTCTCCCTCTTTTATTTCTACCTCACACCAATGGAGCCTCCACCCCTAGAATTCCTGTGAGAGCACTGCTGCTCTCCAGAGGGGCCAATGAATCTTAATATATTGTCAGCATGCATGTCTGTGCATGCTAAGCCACTTCAGTCGTGTCAGATTCTTTGAGACGCTATGGACTGTAGCCCACCAGGCTCCTCTGTACATGGGATTCTCCAGGCAAGAATACTGGAGTGGATTGTTGTATCCTCCTCTAGGGGATCTTCCCAACCCAGGGAAGGAAACTGAATCTCACATGTCTCCTACATTGGCAGGCGGGTTCTTTATCACTAGTGCTACCTGGGAAGACTTAGTGTACTATTATCTGCACAGTGTGCTATTATTGTACAACAAGAAGCTACTTGATTTGTTTCTCATTCTAAAAGACATTGTTACCAGTATAGTACAATAAACTGGAAAATTCTGAAAGAGATGGGAATACCAGACCATCTGGCCTGTCTCTTGAGAAACCTGTATGCAGGTGAGGAAGCAACAGTTAGAACTGGAAATGGCACAACAGACTGGTTCCAAATAGGAAAAATAATATGTCAAGGCTGTATATTGTCACCCTGCTTATTTAACTTATATGCAGGGTACATCATGAGAAACGCTGGGCTGGAAGAAGCACAAGCTGGAATCAAGATTGCTGGGATCTCAATAACCTCAGATATGCAGATGACACCACCCTTATGGCAGAAAGAGAAGAAAAACTAATTAGCCTCTTGATGAAAGTGAAAGAGGAGAGTGAAAAATTTGGCTTAAAGGAGAGGTCACAATCTTTTTCTGTAAAGGGCTACATAGTAAATAGGTTAGCCTTTGTAATACAGACTACCTCTGTCTCAAATGCTCAACTCCTCTGGTGAATCGTGAAAGCATCCATAAGCAATATATAAATTAAACAGAATGTGTTTTAATAAAACATTATTTATGAAAACAGATGGCTGAACAATAGGTCATAGTTTGCATTGAAGATGTAATTAATCAATCCCTATATTAAAGGATTTGCATTACTATGCAAGGCAAGGATATAAAATAAAAAGTATAGCAAGTGAAATTAAAACTTAGAAATCTTTGGTGTCTTGACATTCATCATTTGGGTAGAATACATATGCATATATGTCCATTCTCACTATAGCCATAGCTCAGAAGAAATTTGGGACTCCTAATTTGTAAATGAAATAGGATAAATTTATGAATGACTCAAGAAAATCTATTTCACTACCTTTGAGTAAAGCTGCATTTGGGGCAGAAAACACTATTATCCAACTTAATGGCACATCTCATTATCCAAAATTGGCCAGCATGAATTTGTCCAATTTCAAAAATCAGCTCTTCCATGGAAAGACAAATACTGATTGCTATTGAATCTCCAAAGAGATGTTCCAGGTTTTAATCAATTCAATGTAATTTTGAGTCACATCTTGCTTATTTCTCATTTTCATGTATTCAGTTGGAAACAACGGCAATATATTTACAAGTGTCTTCATGGTAAACAAGAAGAAAAGTGATGCCTACATTGATAATGCTGGGTTAACATGTGGATGCCCAGTAAATATTACTATTAATATAATTACATAAGTCATGAGAAATAAAGACAAGAAATGCAAAATAAGTGTAATTTTACACTTTTTTTTCCTATGAAGGAGATTTTGGTATGGCTTCATGTTCAAATGGGCAATGAAAGACTTGAAAATATCCTACAGATATTTTGAAGGACAGAAATGACAGAGAACTACATGGAAAATAAGGGACAATTGACAGTGAAGTTTGTGAGGAAGAGTTGGTTGAATTATGTCAAAAGTGATCTTTACTAAATGTCATTTCAAAAGGAAGTACTTTGCTTATGTTTTACTGATTTTTCTAAAATTATCTTCCAAGTCCCTTGGGTTTCCCTTATTGAAGAAATGACCTAATTCTTAGCAAACTTTCCTTTTGACAAAAATTGATTTTCTCCCAGCGTCCCAGGTTCGCAACATATTTGAGTGAGTGGTATTTATTCAAAAAATATTTCAATGAATTTTGTCACTTTTAAAAGAGATATGTGTATGTAGGTATGTTTGTGTTTGGGGCTAATTAGTGCAGTAGAAAGAAAATTCTAAAGATAATGGATAAAAGATTGATTTTAAAATTCTAATAGTAAAATCTAGAGATTACATTTGTCACTTCACTTTTATTCTGTTACTAAGTCCAAGCTTATACTGCTCACTGCATGGCAGGCCAGTAAATTGAGAGATCAGTTGTTGGGACAAGGAACAGTGACTTTAGACCTGAGATCGATCCCTGGGAAGATCCCCTGCAGAAGGGAAAGGCTACCCATTCCAGTATTCTGGACTGGAGAATTCCATGGACTGTATAGTCAATGGGGTTGCAAAGAGTCAGACACGACTGAGCAACTTTCACTTGGAAAACCAGCATATTGAGAAAATGGCAGATTAGTGTCCTGATGGCAGATCTTGCCTGGGTTTGGATGATAGGAGTAGGTGGTTCTGATCAACTCCAGATGGCATGTTTAATTTCTTCCTTTTTGCAGGCACTCTGATAGTGCTGGTCAGGATGTTTCCTATGAGCTAAATAAAGGTATTTTAGTATAACACTCTGACAATGGAGGCAGGGTTCCCAGACATGAGCCATTATATATACTTTAAGCTATAGGCAACATCTCTTTAGTGACTGTTTGCATCCTAAAGCACTTTACTTGTGTCCGACTCTTGGTGACCCCATGAACTGCAGCCTGCCAGGCTCTTCTGTCCATGGGATTCCCCAGGCAAGAATCCTGGAGTGAGTTGCCATGCTCTTCTCTGGGAGGGGTTTCCTGACACACAGATAGAACCCACATCTCCTACATCTCCTGGAGACAGATTCTTTAGCGCTGAGCCACCAAGAAAACTCTCTTTAATGATTAATTTATAACAAATACAGTAGAATACAAAGATTAAATTAAAAAAAAAAACCCAACAATGTGGAATCAGGTTTGTTCTTCCCTATTATAATCTCATAAATATTCTAACAGAGACTTCAAGATCAGCACCATTTTCTTTCAGAGTCTGAAACTGACACAAGATATCTATTGTAAAACAATGTGGCTCAGATGGTAAAGCGTCTGCCTGCAATGAGGGAGACCTGGGTTCGACCCCTGGGTTGGGAAGATCCCTTGGAGAAGGAAATGGCAACCCACTCCAGTACTGTTGCCTGGAAAATTCCATGGATGGAGGAGCCTGGTAGGCTACATACAGTTCATGGGGTCGCAAAGAGTTGGACACAAATGAGCGATTTCACTTTCTTAAGCAAAATATAAAAAATTAGTAAATAAATAAAACAAAAACTACCTGGTGACTTCCTGAGACAGGAAAAAAAAATTAAAGTAAAGCTTCAAATTCCGCTCCCTATGCATGGGAACCCAAAATAAGTCTCAGCATTTGCTCTCCTTTGGTTCTCCATTTCAGTAGATTTTAAATTAGCCAGCAAAATCTCTGCCTTTTTTTCTAAACCTCTCTCCCAGTACTCTCCCTTACTGGCCTCTAGTCGGAGATACTCCACTCAGAATATCATATGAATTCACATTCTGATTCTAAACACTCTTCTACATGACTAAAAATTGAGGTTCTGGTGGACCTCTTCGTTATAATCAGAAGTTTATGGCTAAATGATTAGGTTTTATACTTAACACACTGTAACTGTCAGCCTGTTTTCTGTTTCATGCATTAACATAAGACCTTCTCCTATGATCTCACATATCTTCAGTATTTTCAGATTTCTCCTATATGTTGTGAGAATCTTGAACTCTAATTTATAACCCATTCCATAAAACCAGAAGATCAAGGGAAGCATTTTAGACAAATATTTCATATTTCTTGAAAATTTAGAAAATATCATAAATTTCCATATTCATTGAAAATTTATGGTAAAATGAAACCACTTTGCACCATTATTCAATTCAATAAGATTTATAGTTCTCCATGTGTGAAATAGATATTATTCAATTGTCTTTGCTTTTTAACTCATTTTCTAAGTTTATCTCTTGCACACCCTTCTAAAAGCATCTATGGACTGAGATCAAGCAGGATAATTCTACTTATTAAATAACAAAATAAAATAAAACTATATGTGAATATGACATGTTTGTGCAAAGTGATCTAGAAAAGACAGTGGCAACATTTCTTGATGAGGCAAATGTTAGTGTTTGGCATTTAAGTCTGACCTCTTATTTGTGATTTAAAGTTTAAAAAATTTTGCAAGATAAGACAGTAATATCATCTTACAATGTTAAAGACACCTATTAGTCATGTCCCAGGCAAATTGGGATTTATGACTCAGACATAATTCTTCCAAATATGCCTGCTGTTCATAAAAAGGCAGAGATATATGACTCAAAAGTAACACCAAGACAGAAATTATTTGGCACTTCACTTTGCCACATTGCTTTTCCTCTGGTATATATGGCAGAATCTCCACATTTTATGAATAGGCTTTTGTCAATACTACAGATGTGTATTTCCAACTTCTAAATCAAGCAGATCCTTGAGTCAAATAAAACAAATGATCCGCTCCAGCAAAGGCAAGAGGAGATGCATTTTTAAGAACTATGGATTAAAGATTGATGGGGAGACATACACACTTTTAAATAACCCACTGCTGATGTTGACTGTGCCTTAAAGAGAAGGTTAGGAATGTCACATATCACTCAAAAATGATTAAGTTATTCTATTCATCTGACTGTGTCTCATTCCAAATGATCAATTGTGGAGGAATAGCATAGAAATTTTTGAGGGGAAGAGGAAGTAGACATGGACAGAATGTACACAGATAAAATATGTGCCTTTTCCCTAAATCTGAACAAATATTGCTCAGTGTATGGCAAAGCACCATGCTCGTGTACACCAGTTGCTCAAGGTAACTAAAGCACAAATGCCAAATTTCATTACAGATGGCAGCAACAGGATTCTCTCTCCTCCGCAGACTCTTAAATCTTTCAACTTGAATACTTTGGGATTTTATCAGGCATCAAAGATTTAAATGAAATATTACCTCCAAGATACATCTCTGCCCTTGAAGAATGATCAAAGATATACTTATGTTTATAAATTAAAATCAAATACATTTTCCAAAACTCTAGTGGCAATAATTCAATCCAACCCCCATGCTGCTTTTTTTTGAAACATCTGTAAGAATCAGAGATACCAATATTTCTCCCAGTGAAACATAAGCATCACATTAGGTGAATGTTAAAATATGGATTTTAAAATGCACCGGTTTTTGTTATAATTAGATGATTTGCTTTATACTTCATGCCTGGAATTGTCCAAAGGGATTATTATGTTAGGCAAAAAAAAAAAAAACGTGCACTCATAAAGTTGTTGAAAACCATCAGAAATTTCTAACTGGATATGTTAATATTATACTCTCAATATGTTTCAAAAAAGAGATTTGTGTCTTATTCCAAGAGTCTTAGGAAAGAATCTACTCTTTAAAAATGTAGATTGACATTTGTTTTCTGAACACTCTTCTTTTTCTTATTATGATGGAGAATTTCAGACAGTTGTGCTTTATCATTAATTTTTCTCACAACATTTTCAAAAACATTTGAGTCAGATGAACAATGAGGCATGTGAACGAAGGTTTTGCCTCAGTGTAAGGAGAGACACAGACTCAGCCTCATCTTACTTGCTGGGTAATATTCACCTGGCCATTTGTCAAAGTGTGAGTTGCAGTTTTATTTGATTATAATATTGGAAAGCATTTGTTATCAATTCTTTACTTAAGCCAACTCCTTTGTAGCTTGATGTAGAGGGTGACCCACATATGGTCAGTGAGCCATCAGGGAAATACTGTCCTGTGGAACCTAGGAAAACATTGTTCCTTTCCTAGTAAAAAAGGACAGATAACAGTTGGTGATATTCCTTCTTTCCTTCTTGAACTTGAACCTGATGCCTAGAGCTGCAGAGCCCCATAAGGCCACATGCATTTGATCAAAACACAACATGGAAGTGTGAATACCCAGAGAAGTCTTTGTGCCTTGATGACACTGCTAACATGCAACTCATGTTAAATGCTATGCTGTTGACAGCAACCAGGATCTCTAGATTTCTTTGCAAGTGACAAAAATAATGCCCTACCAATTTAAACCCACTAAAGGGATTTTCAGTTCTTTGCTGTTATAAGTATTCCTGACTCAATGGACATGAATTTGAGCAAAATCTGGGAGATATTGAAAGACAGGCTTCCCTGGTAGCTCAGACAGTAAAGAATCTGCCTGCTGTGTAGAATACCTGGGTTCAGTTGCTGGGTCGGGAAGATACCCTGGAGAAGCGAATGGCTACCCACTCCAGGGTTCTTGCCTGGAGAATTTCATGGACAGGGAAGCCTGGCGTGATACAGTCTTTGGGGTCACAAAGAGTCAGACAAGGCTGAGAGACTGAACAACAACAACTTTTAAAAGCCTATGGTTATAAACTGACACGGCATGAGATTTATGAAAGCATAGTTATCTAAGGATTAAAGCAATAGGAATCTTTAGCATGGCTGCTGTGATTTTACCTCAATCCTTTTTAGTTTCCTATATCCAATTTCAATATGTGTGTATTGGTGGGGGAGGGAGTGGGAGTTGTACTTCACAACACCCAGCAAGTATTAGGTACCAGCAGCCAAATTCCACCCAACCCAACACTATCTACCTGGAAATCAAATTCCCCAGGTTAAGGATTTAATCCTACACAAACTCAGCTAACAGTCACAAACCCAGATGGTTACCTGTGCTTCTGATCAACTGGCTGTAAATCAAGATTTCCCAAGACCTCCTTCTTGGGTTCTGTTATGCTAGAGTAGCTCACAATACTCAGAGAAACATTTTACTTGCTAAGTCATCAGTTTATTATATAAGGGTATAACTCAGGAATAGTTGGATGGAAGAAGTCCACAGGACAAGGTCTGGGGAAAGGGCAACAGTCTCCCTTGCCCTGTGAACAGATTTGTTGTGCCCCAAATTTCTATGGGTTCACTTGCCTTGAAGCTCTTCAAACTCTGCCTTTTGAGAGTTTTATGAAAGCTTTGCTACAAAGCCCTGTTTGATTAAATCATTGGTCATTGGTGATTGAGTCAAACTCCAGCCCTTTTTCCCTCCCCAGAAATCAAGGTGTGAGGATGAAAGTTCCAACCCTCCGATTACAAGAGTGGCTGCCCTGGCAAGCAGTCCCCATCCTTAGAATTCTAAATGTCACCTAATTAATGTAACAAAATACATCTTTATCCCTCTTATCACTTAGGAAATTCTAAGGGTTTGGGGAGCTATGAGTCAGGAACCATGGACAAAGACCAAATATAAATGAAAAAATATGTATTTCTGGTATTTCAGGTATCTGAATGATCAAGTGTATGTGTGTGTTTATATATATATATAGTTGCTATTCAGTCACTCAGTCCTTTTTGACTTTTTGGGACCCCGTGGACTGCAGCATGCCAGGCTTCCTTGTCCATCACCAACTCCTCGAGCTTGTGCAAACTCATGTCCATCGAGTCCATGATGGCATTCAACCATTTCATCCTCTATTTTCCCCTCCTCCTCCTGCCTTCAATTTTTCCCAGCATCAGGGTCTTTTCTAATGAGCCTTTTCTAATTAACTAGGAATAATGTAGGGTCTTTTGGACTGAATATTGTGATTCTGTGCATACATTGGTAGATTTAGGAATAAATGATTTAAAATTGGATACAGTTATTGAACACAAGGTTTATACTTAAACTATCTTTTCATCCTGTGTAAGCATGCCTGATTTATAAATCGTTCCATTTTCAAGACTTTTATTCTTAAGCAATAGCCCCACAGATAGAAAAATGAATAAAGAATGAAAGACAATTAGAAGCATATGCCTGATGTTAAAATATTATCATATAATTCTAGGACACTCAAAATATTAAATTAAACTCTAACCATCTCCTCTTTAGTTTCGACTAGGTTATGAATAGATAAAAGCATATAAGCAGAGGACTGTCTTGGAAAGTTTAATGGTACAGGCACTGTCCACATCTAACTTGTATTTTAACCTTTAGCCCTGGTTATTTTATCCCAGTGCTTATTCACAGAGCATTTCCTACTAATAAAGAAACAACTTTCTGGCACCAAAAAACCTATGCTATTTTTTGAGCTTATTATCACTAACAGACAATCTTGATAACATTTCCTGGATGAATTTTCACCCACACCTTCTGCTATGAGAAGCAGCATCTGTTAACTCACTTTGGGTCTGGTTGAGTAGTTTTCCTTTTGGTCATACTGAGCAGTGAGATTAAAAAAAACACACACACAAAACACTGTGGCACTTGGTTTATCCTGACCTGAGATGAGAGAGAATAGTGGCACACTAATATCCCCTTACCTTCAAAATTTTAATGAACTAAAATAATAAGCCAAAGCACTATAAACTATGCAAATATAAAGGAGGAAAAATAAGAATGAAATATTGTGCCATATCATCTCGTGCATAAGATAAACAAATGTAATATGGTGTTTCCCTATTTTTCAGGATGTTTTGGGAAAAATTAATACCAATTCAGTTTTTTTCCCCAAAGGAAACAATGTAAATATAATGCATCACAGGCACTAGTCTGTAATTATAAGTTCTGAATATACAGTTGCAATCTACTGGCCCTGAAAAAATATAAAGTTAAACCCTAAAAATATATATTAGGTCAGTAAATGTTTGGTATATAGCCGGCAACAAATCTAACATATGCACTAGTAAATAACTGCATTGTATTTGTGATATGAGAAAATCCAACCATTGTACATTAGTAAATATTGGTAACTCAAGAGCTTCCCCAATAAAAATATTTCTATGGTGTTTATACGAAATAAATTCAGACTTAACAAGAATAAGATTAAAACTTAGAATAAATTGAGGTACCAAATACAATAAATTTAAATGAAATCCTAAAAGCATAGCATAGCTGCTGTAAGTTGTTTGGAGAGGTCACCAAGACCCCCTGTAGATTTGATGATTACTTAAGAGGATTCACCATACTCAGTATATTGTATTCATGGCAATGATTCATTTCAGTGATAGAATATAAACAAAATGAGCAAAGGGGAAAAGCCTAAGAGGTGAAGTGCAGAAGAAATCAGTTATAAACTCCCAAAGATCATCTCCCAGTCGAGTCCACAGGACACATTTAATTTTCCCAGGAAGGAGGGGTGCCACCAGGTATAAAATGTTGTAGACCAGGAATGTTCATTGAGGTTCAGGGTCCAGGGTTTTTATTTGAGGTTGGTCACATAGGCACCCTCTGTTTAGCATGTACCAAGTTTCCAAACTTCCATAAGGAAATCAAATGTTCAAAGTAATCCACAATGTAAAAATTCTTTGTCAGTAGTAAATTACTCTTATCTATTCTGGGAATGGTGAGAACCCTCAGAAATTCAAATCTCCAAAAGCCGGTCAAAGACCAATCTTATAAGCAAGTCCATCACAAAAAGCTGTGAAACCAGCTCTGTTAAATCTTTTTTGTACAGTAGTCAAATAAATATTTCAGAAAATCTATTCTAACTCACCAATATATTAAAAATAGTCCCAATGTCATACCCATACATGCAATAAGTTATATGTTTTTTGACACTAGGGAAGTAGGCTTCAAAAATTGAGTTAATTCCAATAATACCAGATATTCAATCATTATTATAGCAAAGCATATAAAACCAAACATGTAAAAATATATCATGAAAGTTCTACTATTCAACATTAGCACCTAGAAAGTCAACTTAAAAACTGTAAAAATAATTATTTTCAATTGCTGGTTTCAATTAAAATGACTGACCTGCTATTTTTCAGATAATTATATTCATCATTTGTGTCTATCAGTTTGAAAGCTGATTTATTAACAGGTTCATTACTTTTTGGTAATTAACTCTGCTTATTAATACTTTCATATTTGTGTTTGAACTATGCATTTTATTGACTCAGTAAAATCATAAATATTATTTATTATTTGATAAACCATATTTTCTTCACACTTAAAAAATCCCTATAAATCCTTTCCAACTCTTTGAAACCCCATGTACTGCAGAACACCAGGCTTTCCTGTCCTTCCTTATCTCCCAGAGTTTGCTCAAATTCATGTCCATTGAGTCAGTGATGCTATCTAACCATCTCATCTTCTGTCATCCACTTCTCCTCCTGCCTTGGATCTTTTCTAGCATCAGAGTCTTTTCCAATTGGGCTCTTCATATCAGGTGGCCAAAATACTGGAGTTTCAGCTTTAACATCAGTCCATCCAACGAATATTCAGGATTAATTTCATTTAGGATTGACTGGTTTGATCTCCTTGCAGCCCAAGGAATTCTCAAGAGTCTTCTTCAGTGTCACAATTCAAAAACATTTTCAGTGCTCAGCCTTCTTCATGGTAATGCCAAGTGTATTCATTACCTACCACCTTGTACACAGTCTCTCAGCATCTAGACTATCAGCAATCACCAATATATTTTCTGTCTTCATGGATTTGTCTATTCTGGACATATCGTGTAAATGGAATCATGCATTATGTTATCTTTCTAACTGGCTTCCATCACTTAACATAATATATTTAAGGTTCAGTCACATATAAATACTTCACTCTTTTGCAGTGCTGAACAATATCCCATTGTGAGAATATACTGCAATTTATATATCCATTCATCATTTGATGGAAATTTCAGTTGTTTTCACTTTTTATTTAATATAAATAATGCTACTATAACCACTTGTGTATACAATTTTGTGTTAACATGTTTTTATTTCCTTTGAGTATTTCTGGGTCAAAAGATAACTTTTATTAATAATATTCTAAGGAACTGCCAAACCATGTTATAAAGTTGCTGTCCAATTTAACATTCCTACTAATAGCATATGAAAGTTGCAATTTCTCCTTATGCAGCATTACTAGTTATCTATCTTTTTGATTATAGCGATTCTAGTTGGTATAAAATGATACGTCATTGGAGCTTGGTTTGTATTTTCCTGATGGCTAATGATCAACAACTTTCCAGGTGCTTACTGGCTATCTGTATATAAAATTTGGATGTTTCCTCCCATTCTGTTAGTTGCCTTGACTTTCTTGATGGCGGGCGTATTTTCAAGTACAGACCTTTTCATTGTTGACAAAATTCATCTTTTCTTTTTCCTTTATTTTGAAGGTGACTCTAAACCAGGTATTTCTGAAGTACATGAGGCTGCTCCTGTCAGGGGGTTGGAGAGAAACTACAAGAATTGTTGGACGGAAGCTGCAATAGATGTTGAAGACAGATGTATTTTCTTTATTCATCTTTAGACTGGTGTGTAGAGAAATGTATAGCACAAAATTACAGTTCATTAAATGCTCATTAGCTAATCAATGTATTTATGTTTTCAGGAAATCAAGCCAGTTTCCTTAAAGCTCTCAGCACCCTGGGAACATATGAAGAATTTCCTGTTCCTCAGGCACAAGGAGGTAACTGTGTAGCAGAGTATGCTGTGCCTGAGAATAAGAACTCAGCTTCAGTTTTAAACAGGAAAAGGTCAAACAGGAACTAATAAGCTTGAGCAAACCTCTCTCTCCCAGGCTATCAGATTCTCTCTCTCCTTTTCTGTTTTGTATTCTGAGAATAAAGTTTCATGATGAAATACATTCCAGCTCCAGGATTTCAGGTATACTGAATCCTGGATATTTGGTAAAATGACTTAATCCAGTCTAAAGCTTTAAGCATAATTTAAGTCTAGACAGTATTTATGAAAGAACTGGATAGATAAACTTTCAGGTAGAAAATTTCAGTGATTCTAGTTGACTGTGGGGGGAAAGAGAAGGCTTCACATTGAATATCTCTAGTATCTATATCCAAAGAAGTTACTTATAACTATATTTTCAACTTTGAATAATGCCCATCATTCTGGTATTGCTAATTCTGGCTTTATTTAAATCCTATAATCCTCTTTCAAATGAAGTAAATGTATCTGAGCAACACAAGGAAGATTATCTAATACTGGGAGGTCTCCCTAAGATATACACTGTTGTGTCAGTGAAATGTGACTGGTTTGCTAAGTTTAATGCATTTTTTGTTGTACTTATGAAAAATGTGCTTATTTTTAGAGGCACGCAATAGTTTCCCTAAATTTTTTGTTCCTGGTTTCATCTGGGATTTTTATAGCTACCTTGTAAGGTAGCCTCTTCAAGAATATATGTAACATACTGTTTGTGTGCTGATGGATATGTCAGTCTGTTCAGGCTGATGTAACAAAATATAGCTGACCATGTGTCTTAAATGATAGAAAATAATTTTCTCATAGCTATGAAGCCTGGAAGTCCAACTTCAAGGTCTAGCAGAGTTGGTTTCTTGTGAGGCATCTCTGCAGACTTGCGGATGGTTTCTTTTTCATTGTGTCTTCACACCATTTGTTTGTTGTTGTTATGTTCTCATGGCTCTCAGGGCAGAGGGAACCCTGGTGTCTCTTCCTCTTATTATAAGGACATCAGTTTTGTTCGATTAAAGCCCCACTCTTATGACTTCATTTAATGGTCATCATCCCCTAGAAGGCTGTGTCTCCCAATGTGGTCACATTGGAGATTAAGGCTCAAACTGTGAATGGTGGGGGTGGTGGGGGGAATAATTCAGTTCATAACAGTAAGTATAGATTGAAGCTCCTCTGTAGGTCAGGAGCTGCAATATTTCTCAATGCTAGGGAAACAATAGGTTCCCAATAAAACCTGGTAGAAAGAATGGGACAGCAATAGATAAAGAGGAAAGCTCTTTCAATTTGTACTAAGCAGGGAAACACTGAGTTACATTGGAGAATTTCTGAGATCTAAGCCATGAATACTTAAAGCATTTTGACTTTAAATAATGGCGATGATAGTACAATAATATATGTAACAAGAGTTCTTTGTGTTCAAATGCTTAATTTGAGAAAACAGAATGACAGAGAAGCTAAAAACTCATAAATATAGGAACAGTGGGGGGAAAAGGGGGAGAAAAATGAATTCCAGGTCAGAGGAAATTGATCCCCTATCTGGGGTTCAATTTGGGATACTGTTCAAGTCTAAGAAACTAAGGATGGCCAGCCATTAGTCTCTTGCGTGGCACTGGTGGCCAGATGACTTTTAATAGAAAGCTGGTTCATAAGACTGAGCTAGCTGCATAGAGGGTGGCAGAGTCTCTCAGTTGATTCCAGCAATACTGATAGGTGAGTCTCCTTAGCTAACCTCCAATCAAAAACGTAGTCTCCTGGATCAGAAAACACCCGTTTTCAGAGTTGACTGGTGATTCTCTGAACTCTTCTCAATATTCATATAAAAATGGGCTCTACTAGAGTGTTTTCCCTTATGTGCTTGACTCAAGCTCTTTTAAGTGGGTGACTGACAGCTGGGTGATTGTGGGCTTGCTTTCAAATGTTTCTCTGCTTCTAAGATATTCTTAGTAAACCTTATTGTTACTGATATATAGGCATGGCTTTTGCAAACTAGACTGTATCCAGACTTAGTAGGAAATATGAAATAGAAAAAAACAAAACAAAACAAAGACAGATGGAATATCTAACCTGAACTAGAGGAAGCACTATAAGGAGATATAGATCTAAATATGAAAGGCCTGGTATTTGTAAGAAAGAATTGCTTATTTTAAGGCACAACGGGGAACGAGGGTCAGAAATGAAGAGAAGGCAGTGTTCAGCTTGATTAAGGAGAATTTTTCCAAAGTTAAAGTTTTTCATTAATTTGATGATCTGCTTCATAAAGCAAAGTGTTCCTTATGGGGGGTATTCTCAAACATAGGCTACATGACAATTTGGTGGACATTTTAGAAGACACTCAGAGTGGATGGAAGTTTAAGCTAATGGACTTTGAGATTCATTTCTGTTTATTCTGAATACACTCGGTGACTCAGAGAAGGCTAACATGTTGCATGCAAATGGCCATAGGGAACTAGTTAATCTAAATGTTTATTCAATACTATGTTCTAAGAGATACAGGGACTGTATAGTAGACTATAAAGGACTGTTTTCATGTCTTTGATTAGTAGGTTACATGTAAAAAAATATTTGCAACTAATTTGAAACTTGAAAATAGTGATTTATATTTACATATTTTAAAATTCATATGCTCAAGATGATTTACATGGGATTTACAACTTCCTGAAAAAATATATAATAAGCAAAGAAAAAATCAGTTCAACCCTTTTGGAAAACTCTGAATAATTAAACATTGCATTAATGTATTGTAGTTGTCATTTTAGCTAAGAATATTTAAAAGCAAGAACATATCTGTATTTTTGTATTTTTCACTCCTAGTATAATGGCTGTCTCCTGATAGATACTCAATATATATTATTTTTAATTGAACTGAATTGATAGATAATTATGTTGTCTCTTTAACAGAAGTCATTTTTTATATTAACATTATTAACAAAAATAAGAAAGTAGAATTAGATGAAAAGGCACCATACCCTTGAAAATAAAAAATATTTTGTGTCCTACAACTGGCAAAATTTAGGCTGACCTATTCCAACACCATTATTAATTATCCAGGTACTGAAAATAGCTGCAAGCTAAAGAAATAATTTACTCTGAAAAATAGTGAAATATTTCAAAAAGATAATCAGGAAAAGAGTGATTTTAGCTCAAAAACAGGCAAACAGTAGATCCAAAGGAATACAGAAATATATGAAAGCAGTATAATACTTATTACTTATTTTTTGTTAGTTTATATTTAGCTGCATTTCGTTGTTTACAATGTGTGATATGTGTGCTAAAATCTGCTGATTATTAGTAGTAAATTTTCTTTTCTGCTCTCATAAACTGTCAAATAATTTAACTGCAATTCCTGCAGAGCTGTTGCTGAATGCAGGATGTTTTTCATAGTATTCAGTTACCACCATAATAGAATTTTGTTCAGTCCTCAACACTTTCAAGACAACTTATTTGGCTGGAGCATCAAGGTACATTTTTAGCAAAATAAAATATCTCAATTATCATGAATATTGTTTTTTTCTTCATTGCTTTGTTTTTCTTTTTTGCATTCAAAATTAAAAAACAACAGATTTCATTATGATTGAAGCAAAAAAGCTATATTAAGGAAACAAAAATAAATCATGTGAAATGTAGCTGAAAAAATAGCTGATCATTATGCCACATTCTAAATGAACTCCTGATGAGATGTGGGACTTGACATTGAGTCATTATAAAAATGTAGGTAAAACCTTCTGTTTTAGACAGTAAGGTAAAGGGACAATAGGTAACAAAGCTGATTTTTGTTTTCATAAGAAACTCCTATTTCTTACACAAATGAGAAAGGTGGTTTTGGGCATCATTTCTTTTCAAAATTCCTCTCATTATTTTAGGAGCACTGAAAAAGTGATGCTTTTGAACTGTGGTGTTGGAGAAGACTCTTGAGAGTCCCTTGGACTGCAAAGAGATCCAACCAGTCCATCCTAAAGGAAATCAGTCCTGAATATTCATTGGAAGGACTGATGCTGAAGCTGAAACTCAATACTTTGGTCACCTGATGTAAAGAACTGACTCATTGGAAAAGACCCTGATGCTGGGAAAGATTGAAGGCAGAAGGAGAAAGGGACAACAGAGGATGAGATGGTTGGATGACATCACTGACTCAATGGACACGAGTTTGAGTAAGCTCCAGGAGTTAGTGATGGACAGGAAGGCCTGGCGTGTTGCAGTCTATTGGATTGCAAAGAGTGGGACACAACTGAGCAACTGAACTGAACTAGTAGCCAGGCAACTATACGCTGCCCAGGTTGACCTGTACATATTTATATAAGACCTTAAGGAAATCAAAACCAGTGAATTTCTCACTGTTGAGTATATTAGTTTGCTAGAACTGTCATAACTCAATATCACAGATCGGGTGACTTAAAGAACAGAAATTCATTTTCTCACAGCTCTTGAGACTGGAAGTCTGACTTCAAGGTGTCATCAGTAACTGTGATTTCTCCTGAAGCCTGTTTTCTAGGCTTGTGGATGGCCACCTTCTCTCTGTGGTCTTCCCTCTGAATACCTGTGTCCCTGTTCTCTCTCTCTGTTAATGTTTCTATGAACATCTCTCAGTTTGGATTAAGCCCATTCTCAAGGCCTCATCTTAATCATATCTTATAGGCTCTGTCTCTAATGTAGTCACATTCTGAGGTACTGAGGTTAGGACTCCAGCATATGGATTTTGGGAGGAAATAATTGTTTCCCCCCAATAAATTGTTGGGAAGTTGGTAACAGTGAGCTACTACATGTATGCAGGAGAAATCTGGTTAATAATGTTTAGTATATTTATGAAAGCATAAAATTCTACACATTTTTAATTTTAATTTATTTATTTTAATTGGAGGCTAATTATAATATTGTAGTGGTTTTGCCATACACTTTTAACCATGAGTGACAGTCTTCAGGACTATGAAGACCAAAGTAAGAAGGCTAAAATAACACTTCAGTGAGTAACTAAAGGTGATCAAAGGAGACCTCAAGAAAGAGTATCCTTATTATTTTGGATGCCATGACTCAGGTGAAATATATTAGAAAGAATGAGATTTCTGTGTCACATGACATTTCAAAATCTTTTTAAACCTTTATACCAACTCATTGACTTAATTTTGTTATATATTTTTGATGATTAAAATTCTTTCCAAATAATGTAATTAGGCATCTAATAAGACAGAAGGGTACACAACACCCACTGTTTCTAATGCCCCAAGCTGGATCATCGAAAAAGCAAGAGAGTTCCAGAAAAACATCTATTTCTGCTTTATTGACCATGCCAAAGCCTTTGACTGTGTGGATCACAATAAACTGTAGACAATTCTGAAAGAGATGGGAATACCAGACCATCTGACCTGTCTCTTGAGAAACCTGTATGCAGGTCAGGAAGCAACAGTTAGAACTGGACATGGAACAACAGACTGGTTCCAAATAGGAAAAGGAGTACGTCAAGGCTGTATATTGTCACCCTGCTTATTTAACTTATATGCAGAGTACATCATGAGAAATGCTGGGCTGGAAGAAACACAAGCTGGAATCAAGATTGGCGGGAGAAATATCAATAACCTTAGATATGTAGATGACATCACCCTTCTGGCAGAAAGTGAAGAACTAAAGAGCCTCTTGATGAACGTGAAAGAGGAGAGTGAAAAAGCTGGCTTAAAACTCAACACTCAGAAGACTAAGATTATGGCATCTGGTCCCAACACTTCATGGGAAATAGATGGGGAAACAGTGGGAACAGTGTCAGACTTTATTCTTTTGGGCTCCAAAATCACTGCTGATGGTGATTGCAGCCATGAAATTAAAAGACGCTTACTCCTTGGAAGGAGGGTTATGCCCAACCTAGATAGCATATTTAAAAGCAGAGACATTACTTTGCCAACAAAAGTCTGTCTAGTCAAGGCTATGGTTTTTCCAGTGATCATGTATGGATGTAAGAGTTGGACGGTGAAGAAAGCTGAGTGCCGAAGAATTGATGCTTTAGAACATGGAATGGTGTTCTGCTTTAACATATGACAATATACATGTTTCAATGTTATTGTCCCAGAACGTCCCAACCCTCACCTTCTCCCTCAGAGTCCACAGGACTGTTCTATGCATCTGTGTCTCTTATTCTGTCTCACATATAGGGTTACCATTACCATCTTTCAAATTCCATTATACATGCATTAGTATACTGTATTGGTGCTTTTCTTTCTGGCTCACTTCACTCTGTATAATGGGCTCCAGTTTCATCCATCTCAATAGAACGGATTCAAATGTATTCTTTTTAATGGCTGAGTAATATTCCATTGTGTATATGTACCACAGCTTCCTTATCCATTCGTCTGCCGATGGACATCTAGGTTGCTTCCATGTCCCTGGCTATTGTAAACAGTGCTGCGATGAACATTGGGGTACACGCGTCTCTTTCAATTCTGGTTTCCTCGGTGTATATGCCTAGCAGTGGGATTGCTGGGTCATATGGCAGTTCTATTCCCAGTTTTTTTAAGGAATCTCCACACTGTTCTCCATAGTGGCTGTACTAGTTTGCATTCCCACCAACAGTGTAAGAGGGGGTTCCCTTTTTTCCACACCCTCTCCAGCATTTATTGCTTGTAGACTTTTGGATAGCGGCCATTCTGACTGGTGTGTAATGGTACCTCATTGTGGTTTTGATTTGCATTTCTCTAATAATGAGTGATGTTGAGCATCTTTTCATGTGTTTGTTAGCCATCTGTATGTCTTCTTTGGAGAAATGTCTGTTTAGTTCTTTGGCCCATTTTTTTGATTGGGTCGTTTATTTTTCTGGAATTCAGCTGCAGGAGTTGCTTGTATATTTTTGAGATTAATTGTTTGTCTGTTGCTTCGTTTGCTATTATTTTCTCCCCATTCTGAAGGCTGTCTTTTCACCTTGCTTATAGTTTCCTTTGTTGTGCAAAAGCTTTTAATTTTGATTAGGTCCCATTTGTTTATTTTTGCTTTTATTTCCAATATTCTGGGGGGTGGGTCATGGAGGATCCTGCTGTGATTTATGTCGGAGAGTGTTTTGCCTATGTTTTCCTCTAGGAGTTTTATAGTTTCTGGTCTTACATTTAGATCTTTAATCCATTTTGAGTTTATTTTTGTGTATGGTGTTAGGAAGTGTTCTAGTTTCATTCTTTTACAAGTGGTTGACCAGTTTTCCCAGCACCACTTGTTAAAGAGATTGTCTTTTCTCCATTGTATACTCTTGCCTCCTTTGTCGAAGATAAGGTGCCCATAGGTGCGTGGGTTTATCTCTGGGCTTTCTATTTTGTTCCATTGATCTATATTTCTATCCTTGTGCCAGTACCACACTGTCTTGATGACTGTGGCTTTGTAGTAGAGCTTGAAGTCAGGCAGGTTGATTCCTCCAGTTCCATTCTTCTTCTCAAGATTGCTTTGGCTATTCGAGGTTTCTTATACTTCCATACAAATTGTGAAATGATTTGTTCTAGTTCTGTGAAAAATATCATTGGTAGTTTGATAGGGATTGCATTGAATCTGTAGATTGCTTTGGGTAGTATACTCATTTTCACTATATTAATTCTTCCAATCCATGAACACGGTATATTTCTCCATCTGTTTGTGTCCTCTTTGATTTCTTTCATCAGTGTTTTATAGTTTTCTATATATAAGTCTTTTGTTTCTTTAGGTAGAAATATTCCTAAGTATTTTATTCTTTTTGTTGCAATGGTGAATGGTATTGTTTCCTTAATTTCTCTTTCGTTTTCTCATTATTGGTGTATAGGAATGCAAGGGATTTCTGTGTGTTAATTTTGTATCCTGCAACATTTACTATATTCATTGATTAGCTCTAGTAGTTTTCTGGTAGAATCTTTAGGGTTTTCTATGTAGAGGATCATGTCATCTGCCAAACAGTGAGAGTTTTTACTTCTTCTTTTTCCTATCTGTATTCCTTTTATTTCTTTTTCCGCTCTGATTGCTGTGGCCAAAAATCTTTTCAAAACTATGTTATAGTAGTGGTGAAAGTGGGCATCCTTGCCTTGTTCTGACTTTAGGGGGAAATGCTTTCAGTTTTTCCACCATTGAGGATAATGTTTTGCTGTGGGTTTGTCATATATAGCTTTTATTATGTTGAGGTATGTTCCTTCTATTCCTGCTTTCTGGAGAGTTTTTATCATAAATGGATGTTGATATTTTGTCAAAGGCTTTTTCTGCATCTATTGAGATAATCATATTGTTCTTATCTTTCAATTTGTTAATGTGGTGAATTACATTGATTGATTTGCGGATGTTAAAGAAACCTTGCATTCCTGGGATAAAGCCCACTTGGTCATGATGTATTGATCTTTTTAATATGATGTTGGATTCTGTTTGCTGAATTTTATATTAAGGATTTTTGCATCTATGTTCATCAGTGATATTGGCCTGTAGTTTTCTTTTTTTGTGGACATCTTTGTCTGGTTTTGGAATTAGGGTGATGGTGGCCTCATAGAATGAGTTTGGAAGTTTACCATCTTCTGCAATTCTCTGGGAAGAGTTTGAGTAGGATAGGTGTTAGCTCTTCTCTAAATATTTTTGGTAGAATTCCGCTGTGAAGCCGTCTGGTCCCTGGGCTTTTGTTTGCTGGGAAGATTTTGATTACAGTTTCGATTTCCGTGCTTGTGATGGGTCTGTTAAGATCTTCTATTTCTTCCTGGTTCAATTTTGGAAAGTTATACTTTTCTAAGAATTTGTCCATTTTTCTTCCAAGTTGTCCATTTTATTGGCATATAGCTGTTGGTAGTAGTCTCTTATGATCCTTTGTATTTCTGTGTAGTCTGTTGTGATCTTCTCCATTTTCATTTCTAATTTTGTTGATCCTGATTCTTCTCCCTTTGTTTCTTGATGAGTCTGGCTAATGGCTTGTCAATTTTGTTTATCTTCTCGAAAAACCAACTTTTAGTTTTGTTGATTTTTGCTATGGTCTCTTTTGTTTCTTTTGCATTTATTTCTGCCCTAATTTTTAAGATTTCTTTCCTTCTACCTACCCTGGGGTTCTTCATTTCTTCCTTCTCTAGCTTGCTTTAGGTGTAGGAGTTAGTTTATTTATTTGATTTTTGTTTATGGCTTTTGAGGGTACGACCTGTATTGCTATGAACCTTCCCTTAGCAATGCTTTTACTAGTGTCCCCATAGGTTTTGGGGTGTTGTGTTTTCTTTTCATTCATTTCTTGCATATTTTGATTTCTTTTTCTGACTTTCCTTCTGTGATTTGTTGGTTATTCAGAAGCGTGTTGTTTAATCCTCTCATATGTTGGAATTTTTACTAGTTTTTTTCCTGTTATTTGAGGTCTAATCTTACGCATTGTGGTCAGAGGAAGGATGGTGGGATGATTTCAATTTTTTTGGGAATTTTACCAAGGCTTAGATGTATGGCCCAGGATGTGATCTATCCTGGAGGAAAGTTCCGTGTGCACTTGAGAAAAAGGTGAAATATGCTTGTTTTGGGGTGGGAAAGTCTTGAAAAATAATGCTGAATTTAATAATTTGTCTATAGTATCTATTTAAAGTTTGTGATTCTTGTTAATTTTCATGTTTAGTTGATCTATCCATTTGTGTGAGTGGAGTATTACAGTATCCATATTTATTGTGTTATGGGATTTTCCCCTTTCTATAATTGGGGGGGAGTATTGTGGTGCTCCTTTGTTGGGTGCTTAATATATCAATAATTGTTACCATCTTCTTCTTGGTATCATTAAGTAGTTACCTTTTTGTCCCTTTTACAGCCCTTTATTTTCAGTACTTTTTATCCTGAATTGAGTATGGTGTTCTGCTTTCTTTTGGTCTCCATTTTAAGCATGAAATTTATTTTTCCATCTCCTTCACTGTAGTTTAATGTGTCCCTAGGTTCTCTTTGTGGGTAGGGGTGAGTTTGGTTCTCTTGTCTTTTGGGATGGGGGAATTACAACCCTTTTACATTTAAGTAATTATTGATTGTGTAGGGTTCGTTATGTCCTTTCTCTGTGTTTCCTGTTTAGCAGAAGATTTTAGCATGTGTTGGAGAGATTGAGTGATTGTCTGTAAAGCTTTTGGAATTCTCCTTCTTGGCATATACAGTAAACTGGGTTGTTATTTTTCTAGTGTTGCCATTCCTTTCTAGCCTGTTTCTAATTGGAAATGATCAGCTGTTTATATCCCCTTGTATGTTATGTAATGTGTTTTCCCATTTGATGATGTTAATATGTGTAAAGGGGATCTTGATCTTTGTGGAATTTGATTAATTTGTGTGATTGGAGGTGTTTGGAAGCTATGATTTAAGTACAGAAATTGTCACTATCTGGTGGAATGTGAATAGGAAACAAAGATGAAGTATTGAGTTCATTTTCAGGGAATATGTTTGGAAATGCTATGGGGGGGCCATGAGTGACATGGCTCTTGTTGGTTTGTTTTGGTTGGGTCAGGGACTTCAAATGATTGTGAATGGTTGGGAAGGTTCATAGTGTGGTAGGGTGTAAGGAAGGTTATGGTCGAGAGAATGATAATAATCATTTTCTGTTGTAGGACAATATGAAAACCTTGGTAACATAGAGGTTACTAATGATGAGTTGTATAGCACTTTTTAATCGTGAAGGGATGTTATTCTACTGTTGGTTCCATCCTGCGTGTCCTTTTTTCCTGTATTTCCTTATTCAATATATATTGGACTCCTTTTTATTTACTCTAGGTCCTTGGTAAACATTTCTTGCATCTTCCTCAATCCTTGTCTCCAGGCTATTTATCTGGAACTCCACTTGTTGTTTTCACTACTTTTGGTTCATTTTTACTATTCATTTATTCTAAGATGTTTTTCAGATAGATTCCCTATCTCCCCTCTTTGGTTTGGTTTGGTGGGCATTTCTCATTTTCCTTTACTTGTGAGGTATTTCTCTGCCCTTTGATCTTGTTTAGATTGCTGTGTATGGCGTGGGCCTATAAAGTAATTAAGGGGTAATGAAGTTGTGTTTTTAGTGTGGATAATGAATCATTTGTAATTGGGGTGGGAATCGTTGGCTTATATTTGGTATTTGTGGGGGAGTAATTGTCGGTAAGGCTGAATATGGATGGATGGATATTATTTCCATCCCTCGTTACAGTGCTGTAAGTGGAGCATTGCTTTTATATTGGGTTTGTTATAGGGGGCTAGGGGTTAAAAAAATCTATATATAAGTCGTATACTGCTTTATATTGATGTCATTTAGAATTTCCTGCGTAGGAAATGTTAATTAGTTTTTAATTGAACTGTATGTGTTGGTAGGCATTATAGTAGCAGAATGGGTGGATTCAGTAGTTTAAGAGACGTGTATATGTGATACGCAAAAAAAAAAAAAAATTATTAAGAAATGTCTATCTGTATATAAAGTTCTAAAAATAGGATTGTAATCAAAAAATATCGGCTGAATATAGGTATGTAAGAAAAGAATTGAATAAATATAATAAAACTTTTAGGATAATTATTAAAATCAGATTCTCCTCATAGGTAAAGAGGGATACAGAATAAATTTAATTCAAAAGATTTTCTAAAATTGAAGAAAGAAGAATCCCAAATGATAAGTTAATGTATTGGGAGAGAATAGGACTTAAATTAAAGAGTAAAATCTACTTGAAAATGGTGTTATAAAAATATTCTTTTTTTATTTTAGTTTTTATAGATTTGTGAAAAATTATTTATGTATTTTTAAATAATTTTTTCTTTAAGTTTTTATTAATAAATTTTGCGGATCTGAATGTTTAGGTGTAAGGTTTAAAAAATTTAATGAGAGAAAGGGATGATTGAGAGGAGTAATATATCCCGAATTTCCTTTATTAAAAAAAACAACAAAAAGATGAT
The DNA here is from genome assembly GCA_024291935.2 of Okapia johnstoni. Classification (NCBI taxonomy): domain Eukaryota; kingdom Metazoa; phylum Chordata; class Mammalia; order Artiodactyla; family Giraffidae; genus Okapia; species Okapia johnstoni. Next base: position 89,609,943 of record CM044313.1, on the reverse strand, counting down.
GGGAGTACAAAAATCATGGGTTGAGAAAGATTAACGAAAAAATTTGAAAAAAATTAAATTCCAGTGAGGGACAAGAAAAATAATAGAGGGTTCAAATAAAAAAATAGAAAAAAAAAACATCTCAAAAATTAACAAAAAGACTATAAAAAATCGGTACCTAAAATTATAAAATAATTAAATGGGTTAAAAAAAAATTAAAAAAATGATTAAACTAAAGACATTAAAACACAGATTTTCTAGGACAAAGCTCAAGAGTAAAATCATATATAATTTAAAAAAGAAAAACCCCACAGTATAAAAAGAAAAAAGACAGTAAACAAGCCCTATAACAGTAAAAAAAAAAAAAGAAAAATAAAAAAAAAATTTAAAATTAAAAATTTATAATACTAAATAAACAATAAAATAAAAAAAAACGCAAAATATAAATATAAAATTATATTTACGCAGTTTGTTTTTAACTAAAGGGATTTTGTTTTTTTTTTCAAGGTAGTAGGGGTTATTTGAATGAAAATTAATTAGGAAATAATCAGAGGTCTTCATTAAAAACAGAGGTGAAGATAAATTTAAACAATTAAATTAAATGAAAAAAATAAATTATAATGATAATAAGTCGAGATAATATATATATCCTAGGACTTTCTCTGGGAGCTAAAGTTGTGAGCGATATTGGGGTCTCTTAAAAAAAAATGCAGTTTAGATTTAAACCTTGTTCCTGCACCTAACTACCCATTATCCTTTAATTTCAAGATCCTATAGGCCCTTTCAATGCAGTCCGTGTTTAACCTACAGGGTTTTTAATCTATGTAGGTCACTGTCCATTCCCAAAAACTTATGGTGCCTTTCACCTCTGTTTATTTGGCTTTTGTTTGGAGGGCTTCTTTTCAGTGTTCTAAACTACCGCCCCCATGCCACAAAGGGGCGGAGGGTGGTCTCTTTAGGCCTACAATTGCTCAGTCTGCTATGTGGGAGAGAGGAACCACCTGCAACCAATATCACTGGCGGTGTGTGTGGAGAGCTCTCCAGTTTACACTCACGGCCGACTCTGGGTTCCACCAAACCTTCGTGCGTGTTGTTCCTTTCCCCCCCGTTTAAATACCTTTGCTCATGGCTTCTTAGGTTAATATGTCATAGGGGTGGTGGGCTCTGATATTTCAGGCATTTCCTGTTGACTTCCCAGGTTATAATATTATGTGCTCCCTGTCAGGTTCCCTGCGTAATATTACAAAAGGCCCAGACTCGGTTGGGCCGGCAGGTTTGAATCCGTTTCCAGGTCGGAGAAGCCTCAGGCAGCAGAGGAGGTTTGGACGAGCGCCCACTCGACATTTTTGGGCATTAAAAGACTTAAGAACTATCACCTCCCTGGTAAGTAAGCCTCGGTTCGCGGGTTTAGACCGCTTTTAATATGGTAATCTCCACAAAGGGTGTCAAGACTTCGGTTGGGATTGGAAATAATAATTAAGAAGAATTAATGCGAGGTAACCAGCATTGCGGTTTGAGATCTGAATTAATGGTCGGGAGCCAGCTCAAGGCAGCCAGGAGTTTTTGACCGAATCAACGTTCTATACAATAAACGCAAATATGAGTTAATTAATCCACGCATTAAATTTATCTCATCCTGGAGTGAGGATTGGTTTACGGGCGCGCCAGAGCTCCCGGCTTTTGGTGTGCTTTGTGTCAGTTCTGGGGGAGCTAAGGTATCTTTTGGACCTGACCCCGTATATATCTGGCCTCACTGTTAGACCACGATGAGGGGATTATCAGGCCAGTCCTTTGCTTAGAAACTCTGGAGTAAAATGTTTTGCTGTTTTGTAAGGGTGTTGCCTCTTCTATATAGCCAGACGTTAAATGCCCCATTTAAAGCTCTGGCTGACTCCGCCTGGCCCTAATGTCCGATCTCCTGTGAATCGTCTTATTAAATGTAAATCCGCTGAAGGGACAGACCTTTAACTCTTGTTAATTAATCGTTAAGTGCTGTGGTTGTTTCTTGCTGCAGGTTTATATTAAATTTTTGGGCTTTTCACGTGGATAGTTCACTCTAATAGCTTTTAATATAGAGTTGGTGTTATATTCACACTTTTACATTCCTCCTTATTTCTCAATTCACATTAGGCCAATTGTTTTTACTTCCCCCAATTGATAGTGCCTGCATATTCACAGCTTAATCAGTAACAACTTGCTGGTGGATAATAACGTCTCGGGGTTAATAATTAAAGTTGCTTTAGGCGCAGGTGGATCAGAGATTTTAATTATTGATTCTCCCGTTATGTTGCTCCTCATATGGGATTTGAATAAACCGCCGGTAGAGAAGGGTATTGTATAGTTTCTTTACTAGATTTAACCTCCCACGGGTACTCCCCTCTATTTATGTCTCTCAGTTTCATTCTGAAAGTTTTGGGGGGTCATTCCTGGAAGATAGTAAGACTGAACTATGATTTAACTGTACTGACGTTTGCCAGCGTTAGAAGTCATGTGGGACCCAACTTTGCTCAGTAATTGTTCAACTCAAATATCTTTCCTAACAACTTATGGTTTCTCAAGTATATCCCGCCATCATAGGTTTTAAGATATCTTTGAAAATAATACTATCTTTTCTATTACCCTCAGGAATTGCTTGAGGTCATTTTTATAGGTTCTATTTATAATCTTTTTAACTCCAACTCTAACCCAAGTCATATAATGGCATATTTTTGAATTATTATCTAATTGTCTGGGCACCTACAATTTTTCCAAGTATTTTTATTTATGAAGATGGGTATCATTCTTTGCCTAAATATAATATCACCTATCAGTAATTTACAATTCTAAGTATAAAACATGTCAATATAACATTTCAGTTAACCCTTCTTGTTATAGATTATTTTTAGTAAGATGGTACCAGTCAATTACAAACTGGGAAGATTAACACATTGACTAGTTTAGATTTCCCAAACCGAATTAACGATTTCTGACAACATTCTATTTTTTAAATTAATTCCTTTTATCAAGGGAGGATTGAGGCTAATTAAACATGAACAACGTACTCAATATTGGTTATATAACAGCTAAAATTCACTAAATCATTATCTATTCTATAATCACAAGCAGATTTAACTATCATTATAATTACATATTTCAATCATTAGTACACCTTTCTTTAGAAATAACAAAAAGTTTGTAACTTTCCATAAAAACTAATATCTTATAGGAAAAAACAACTAAAACATGGATAGTGTGTCATATATAGCCACCATTTTTGCTAAAGTAATCACCCACCTCCATTACTATTCCACCGTATGACCCACTAAACTTCCCTTTCCCATATTCATACGCCCTCCGAAATAACTTTAACATTCATACCAAATAAACAATTCATCTATAAACCCTCAAACTACAATGCTCACCTAACGATAAATCTTTTGATCAATAATCGAACACCCATGTTTACTAATATTTTTCAACCATTGTCCATAACTCATGGAACTTAATCAAATATCATACCACATTAACTGGCACCCAACTATTTAGGACTCATAAAAACAATCAACCTCTAGTAGAAATCCCCCTTGTCATTTCCCACCCATCATCCCATACCCAATTCCCGTCCCCACACCTTATATCGCTACACACCTTGGAAACCTATTCACTCATACCCCTCGAGCTTACATAACCGCACTCAGATGTCATATTTGCTCCGCATCATCCTCTACTGTGAAATCTTTCTGTTAACCCCCCCCCCAAACAAATTCGTCAACCACTGTTAACACATTTTAGTCAGACCCACGCATTATTATCACTTCAAATTAATCTGGATGCCCAATCACCCCCGTCCACCCCATTTGCAACACACACACACACTTTCCACGAACTATGACCCGCCAATCCAACCCCCCACCACACCCATCCCCCCCCCACACCACAGACTACAATTAAACAAAACCACCAAACCCCCACCCCCCTCCCCAGCCTCTACAAAGCAGCGGAAAATTTGTGGTTGCAAAGATTACCAATCAAATAAACACCCCCATACCTGGTATGGGGGCATCTTGTCTTGAGGGGCATTATCTTGTGTATTTAACTCAATTGACGTTAAAAAACGAAATAATTGCAGTATGTCACCACTCAATGTAATGTGGAAATATATTTTTCTTAAAGGGAAGGGGTGGGGAAACCTGTGGAGAAGACTCGAGTGGATGGCTTTTCCGCGTTCTGGTGTAATGTATCCGTCCTAAATTCTCGTGCCATTGAACCAAGGGGGGGGCACTCTGGTACATACAAATTGGACCAAACTAGCGGAAAGTCTAGGACACGCGTTTAACCTCTATCCATTCACCCTCCACCCCATTATAGAACAAATCTACATTTTCAATTCTTCACAAAAAATGTAAACACTTAATCCTCAGGATTCCCAACTATATTTGACTAAAATCACAAAAACTTCATCGGCACTACTATAAAACTCCCTAATGTCAATGAACAAGAACTAAAACTTTGAACCAATTCCCGTACGGTCACAGCGCATAAAAATTGAAAAAAAGAGGGGAATAGCTTTTAACCATCTTTCTCCTAGTAATCAACCTTTCCTAGTGGAACGCAGATCAACAAAAGAGAACATTTTCCTAAAAATATAAATCCAGGAATACTATTTAGTAACACTTTTTTATCTACAGTATAGATCATATTTACTCTAACTACACCTAAAGCCCATTACAATCCCCCTAACCAAATATATCTATGGGATTTACCTCAAGAACCAGCACAACCTAAAAACACTAAACCCTTCCCCATAAGGTCCCTCAGGCAAAAACAGAGTAAATAATGTCCAACAAAATGATAAGGCAAAGGAAACAAATTATATATGTGGTCATGTTAAGGGGTCAATAAAAGGAGATAGTATCCATATAGTGGAAGCAATATACTCAAAAGTGAACCCACCAAATAAAGACAATATGCAGGGTGTGGGCAAAGTGAAGGCTTAAAAGGCCAAATAAGGTCCAGTCAAGGACCCACCATAAAACCATCAATATGGAACGACCCATGACATAAAAGATCATTGTCAACATCCACCACTTAAATCACAGCCCCACATACCAAAGGCACAAGAAGTTTCAGGCATACAATCAAATAACAAATACATCACCAAAGAATAGAAACAACAGTAAGACAAGCCACACCAACCCAAAAACATTTTAAAACAATGACACAAGAACTACCTATCACCACCCACATCTTACCAAATAATACTTGAAATAGCAGCAAAGTTAAATTGGACAATGACACTCATAAAGATATTGACAATATACAACCTATAAAAATAGGATATCAAACTAGAGGATAGAATCCGATCCCCCCAGGCGGGAAAATAAAGCACACCGTGTATTTTCAGGAAAAAAAGATGAAGCAAACAGAACCCACCCCCCGAAGCATAATAGTTTTCATCACCCGATATTTTTGATTCACCTGTCGGAATAAGGTACAAGAAGACGGAAAGGGAAAAAAGAAATTAGGAAAAAAGAAGGGAAGCAATTGAAAAGAAATGGAAAGGGAAAGTCTCACATCTCAGGTATCCTCCCAACTCTGGAAAGACCCTAAGGGACTGTAGGGGGGGGGACAAGAAGCTAGAAAATTCTCAAGGAAGAGAATATCTGGAGACTGAAGGTATAGCCTCATATACTCCTGACTCAAGGATCAGAAGATCCAAGACTCAAGAAGTAAGCAGTAAGAAACCAGAACAAGAGTATATCAGATGAGAAGACCTCTAGAGTAACCTTAGCAGAAAGAACAACCAGAAAAGCCATCAACCGGTGCGGGCAAACTCAATTAATCATACACCCAAATACTTTTTCCACCCCTGGTATCAATATTCTCACATCCCCATACTCATATAACACCCCAATTAACTCACACATCCTCCAACCCCCTCCATTCTAAAAAAAAATATCAAACTCATAAATTATCATCCATATTCCTAAACCATCCTACCGGGCTCAATTGATTATCTTTATCATCAATCCACCAAAAAAAAAATAGGATCTTAAAACACTTTTCTTTTTTTAAACATTACATCAATCATCCATAAATTTCCCCCTACAACCTAAACCTCACACCCCCCCCCCCCACAAAAACCCCAATCCAACTTTAGACATAAAAGCTCTTTCAACATAATACCCTAATAAGAGCCACCACCCCCCACTTTACCACCACCCACACCCCACCACACCCCCCCCCCCCCCTCCCAATAATACTCCCCCATTCTACACCCAATACACCCTCTCCCACACCCTCATCTACCTCTCCACCTCTTCCTACTCCACATTTTGTAGTTCCCCAACCCCAAATTCTCTCCCCAGCATGATAACCTCTTTAATAAACACATAACCACAACAATTTCCCACCCCCACAACATATTCCAAATCACCATCAAAGCACCCTCATAACCTTACCTCCAACGTCCATAAATCTTACACTCAATTAACAACATCATCCACAACCAACTCACCCTATCATCCATCACCCCTCTTTTAAAATGTTAATAAAAAAAAATTAATGAATCCGGCAACAATAACACCATAAACTATTTCACATCTATAGCTAAACCTCACAATTCTACCTATAACATCATAACTATAATCCTTCAACCCCACCACAACAGATGTAAACCACTTGCTTTAACACAAAATTAACTAAGACACTAATTTGACCATCAAAAAGACCTACCCCTTCTGTAGTATCAAACTCAACACCAACTTGTCATGTTCCATGACGTGCTACCCACCCCAGTCAACCAAAACACAGACCTGATCCCACAACATACTAAACAATTAACTCCTCAAAACCCAACACTCTTTAAAACATGGTTCAAACCAAAACCCCCACTGGGAATGTTCACACTCAAAATCTTCCCACAACATCCCCCTCCTCATCCCATCCAACACTACCAAATCTTACACTCATACAGCTATTAAACCACTAACACAAACCTTTTCACACATCTAACTACTCAAACAATTACTGTCTGCAATGTAAACAAACTACCAAATATGATAAACCACGGTGTAGTGTTGTGTACCCAACAGGTAACACTTCCAGCCCTACAATCCAAACAAAAACCACACACACCCAACTCCCTATTTACTCCCACAAACAATTCCACAATCAAATTACCATACAACTTGTTCAGCACTATGGATATGATACATAAAAATTCAAACAAATGTCTCCATAACAGGATGTCATCAAACTCTCCTTTCCCAACCCTTCAACCCAATCCTTTCATCTTTAAAACCATAACACTATTTACTGTAAACTCCCCACTCCCTCCAAATTTTACATCTTTCATTTTATATTTTTTATCCCAGTTCTTAAATCCAGTGATAAAAGACATCGTACCACTTCATCAATATTTCTACTTTTCCCTATTTTGACTTATGAACCTTTCCTCTACTCCTTAATATATCTACTATCCCCACATACACGATTCAGCATCTTCGGGATTACATCTTTAACTATAACTTTTACTTATTTCCTTTCACTCTATAATATCTCACAATCTTTTATAATCATTTCCCCTCGCATGCACATATTTCATCTTTCACCATAACTTTTCCCCACTAGACTCCACCCATCCTTAATTAGATTAAATCCTTTCTCTCCACCATTATATCAACCTTTACTTCCATATCAATCTCCACTCCATTTCCTAACTACCCCTATTAATTACACCAATCATATTTCATCTTTCATTTCCCATTACTTTTAGCCATTCCCCTCCACCATCGACTACACGTCCCCATATGATCTCCTTCCACTTAAAAACAACAAATTTCATCAATTACATAATATTTCCCTTACTATTGTCCTAAGCATTTATTTAATCCATAATTATGAAAGACTGTGCATCCTTGTACACTATATGATGCATCGAGTGACCAAATAGAATCAGACAGCATCTAAATCTAGCTTCGCTAATATAATAAATATAGCAAAGTAGTTGTTATGTCACAGATAGAAATCAGACTAAAAAGATAAGACGAAAACAAAAACTGGGCTGGGTTCATAGTTAGGTGATGGATCGATCGAAAGCAGTGGGGCTTAAAATAAAGATAAAGGCATTTCAAAAATGCTTCATAATCCCTGAGTATTTCTTAACACTAGTATAGATAATTACTAAATTTAAAAGAAAGAGTGTTATCTGAAGATAAGCCCACAGGAGAAATAGGTAGAGATAAGAAACCATTAATCAAAAATTATAAGTACATGTCATAGAAGTAGAAATCGAAAAGCGACCACGACATTGTATTAATACTATGGTATGAAGGGTTTAATTAACGTAATTGGAAACCCTGATATTTAGCAAAAATGAGAGGCAGACTCTGTGTCTAGTAAGGTGACAAGAAAGTTAGTCTGATGAGCAGTATGAAACAACTGCATGATTTTTGCAAAAAATCGAAAACTATGACAACAAACACAAAGTGTGAAGACGCGACACTAAATGTAGTAAAGTGATTATTAGATCCTTTGTACCTGCGTGGGAATACTATTAGCTCACTTCAGAACGTAGAAGAATTCATTAATAAAGTCACGCATGGCTCACACTCATAAGCAATCAGCTGTAGGGCTCCAGAGATCACTACCATTGAGCTAGTTCTAACGTAGACTCATAGTGATAACACTGGGTGCCATTCCCGGTGAGTGCATCCAACCTCTATGCATAGGTCTTGTATATGTTCGCATTCCGTTCGCCTCCTGCCCTTCACTCGTTCTCGCACAGCATCATTTGTTGTAAGCTTATGTCCATATCTGACAAACGCATGCAGATCTCGGCAATGCCTTCACAAACAGGATCCAAAAGAGCAAAAAACCTTCTCACCGACACACGCACAACTCACATTTTGAAGCGACTCGTTAAGAAAGACTGGACTGACGTTCCCTAGTGTTCAGGCCAGTTCATGATCACACTTCCAATCGGCACTCATTCAGGGGACTCCCAATCCTTGAGGAGAGATATCCTATTATATCTGGGGAATAAAACTAGGAACTTCATACATTTTTCTACGGAGCGCGAAAGAACTCATAAAATGCTTTTTAAACTGATCATAAATCGGCGGTCTATCTTTCATACCAGGAACGCCACGTATCTAATACATCATCTTCGGCACTCAGATTTCTGATCATATGTCCAACTCTCACATCCATACATGATATTGGAAATAAAAGTAATTAAAATGCAAAACAATTAGGATCTTTGACTAAGTTGCACGAACCACTTTGTAAAATGTCGGCGCAACACTTCACTTTGGCTAAAATAGTATAAAAGCGGTGTCTAACGCTGCCTGAAGATAACTTCATGCGTGCGCCTGAGTTGGGGCACGGTTAGGTAAGATACTTCTTCTGTTTTGTCGTCACCTGTTTATTATGTGCGTCGTTAAAATCTCATAGGAGCATTATCTGTTGTGATTGTACTCTCTCTTCCCCACTTCATAGGACGTAACATGTCTCTTTATTGGAGATTGCAACTTGTTTTCTCATTTTGTATTTAGTTTCTGTTTAGACATACACAAAAGTCTTGAATAAGCCAAAAACTCCAAAACCAGTCCAAAAAACAAGAAAAGGGGGCGAAAAAAAAACAACCTCTTTTGGAAAAACAAAGGCGAGTTAAACAATTAAGCCTAAAATTTTCACATATAAGTTATATACGAGGAAAAAAACTTTCTGACTAGTCTCCATTACATCATGTTGTGATTTTTACAGGGCAATTGTGGTTCTTCATTGTCTTTTAATAATGATCAAGGCCAACTTCCCTTGTGGCCGCTCTGACACAGTAACGAATTGCCTGCAAAGCCGGAGACACACAGGTTGATCTCCTGGATTCAAGGAAGCATCCCTGGGAAAGGGAATGGGAAAACCCAACCCACTCCAGTATTCCTTGAACTGGCGAGAAATGTCCATGGACAGAGGATGACGAGACCAGGAGTAACTTGACGCACTTACAGTCAAGGAGGTTTGACTCAAAGAGTTGGTACATGAGAATTGAGCAACTTAAACTCACACAAGCATACCACAGAGTTGCAATTTTTTTCATTAACTATCATAAGAAAATTCTTAGCACATTCTTGTCATTTGATGGCAATTGGGTATTACTAAATTCTTGAAAATTTGTGAATACTGCTACACACTGAAATCAGTAATATGGTTAGAAACTACCCAAATAAACATCAAGTGGCGATAAGAGCTACTCATAACTAATCAAATTCATAGAATTCATTATTTATTTTAGGACAAATCAGCACGTAAACTCGCACTGCCACTGCTTTGGCATATTCTGTCTCGCGTTGATAAACAGGGCAGATCTATCAAAGACCATGAGTAAATTTCAAATCAACTTGAGTCCCCTTGTTAACGCTTTCCACTCCAGAAGTTTCTCTTGACTGCATTTGATGAAGCTCACTACAGAACCTTCTGTCAATGAGGTAAGATCAGATATTTTGCTTCCAACCCAAGTCTCATTTATTATTCATGCTGATTATCACAATAAATAGAAACAAAATTAGATGAGATTTAAGACAGATGTGTGTGTGTGTGTGTGCCTGCTGTGTCTTGGACAGATCCTTATTCTTCTCCAGGTCCTATTCAAGAGTGCTTTTACTCTTTCTCTCTAAATTTTTATACTTAAAAAAGGTAATTGAGTATTTTCCTGTGTAATTATCTTCCAAAGCTTGTCACCCTTAACACTCCCAAATCTGATGTTTGCTTATGCAGTTTGTCGTAAAAAGTTCTCAATCTTGGTATTATCAACAGACCAGCACTACTACTCTTTCATGCTGGAAAAAACCTATCTTTCAGTTCTTGAATAAGGTAATAGTAATAGAGAAAATGAATAAATAAGTATCTAACTTATTAAATAAATCTATTAAATGTAATGATGAATACTCATTTAACTCATAGGCATGTGGGAATACATTTATTAGGGGACACATTATGTGAGAGAATTCATTCCAAGAAATACAACTAAGAGAGATTCTCCACTCTTTCCTCGATTCTTGTCTCTCAGTTTACACAATCAATGTGGGTGTGACACTAGAGTGATGATAAAATATTACAAAGTTGAGAAGGTTTGGTAGCTCTGATACAGCTCCATCATCAAACCAGTTGTTTTGGTTTTAACTGATAGGCATTTTCCTGCTAGTGCCACCACCCTCTGATGGGGTATGCTTTTTTTTCACTTGTCTTACTCTTCGCTTTTTTTGTTTTTTTTTTTTGCCAGTCTCTTCACTTTCATCAGGACCTGAAAAACGATCAGCACTGTGGTCTAAGAATGTACAAAATCATTAACAAGTAACCTTAGAGGTGTTCTACTTTTTTGACATCCACCACGAGGAAGGTAAGAAATGTTCCCAAACTGTTAGAATTTTGTTTATGCAGACTTCTTGCAACACTGCCAGTGATTCGTCTAAGGTTACCCTAAGTAGTGGATAACGTGTTTTATTTGTTCATAGCCATCACAAGTTTACCTTAATCATCAAAATTGTCCAGGGTTGTATAAAAAATAATCATACTTGGTTGATTGTATTTGTATTACTAGATTCGTTTGCTTACTATCTCTTTTCAACTTATGCTCCTTTTTTACTTCTTGCAAATACAATTCTGTATTCTGATTTCTCAATTTTTTATAGTTAATTTTGTTACTTTTTTTTAAATATACAACTAGTGCTTTTATTATAAACTAGTTTCATATCAAACACAAAATCTAACAGAGAGAAGAGATGTGGTAAGTACAACGTGTTCACAATCGCCTGTAAGATGCTTTATTTCTACGGCATAGTCCAATGTCTCAAAAACAGTTTTGGTCAAGGCTAAACAAGATGTAGACTTTAATCCTAAGACCCCTGAATGGCTCATTAGCCCACACTGCTGTTGGGAAGACCAAGTGTATCAATGGATAATGGTACAAGTGGATATTATATAATACTGTATGTTAAATTCATATCTTTTTCAGTTATTTCAGTAGGGCTTGTGGTTTAGTTTAGCGATACAGCAAAACATATAACATCAGTGACAGGCAGGCAGGAATTTTCTAAGGGAAACAAGGAAGGATCATGATTCAAAGCTAATTCTCCTCATCAGAAATAGAAATCCATGGAATACTAGACAAATTTCAATTAGCTAGATAAAGGGCACAAAATAATAATTGTTTTACTCTACTATCTCATTCTAGTTTAGAACGGTTGATTCATTAAAGCCGTTAAGAACGTGTAGAACGTTGAGTGACCCATCTTGAATTCAGCTATTGCCATTTTTATTATTCTTTTTCCCTCTACCTAAACATTAATAGAGTATAATGAACAAAAACGGTGTCAAAGAGTATAGTGTAAACTAGGAACATTGGTTTTGGAAATCACTATTCAATGTTTGGAAGACCAGGTTGGAGAGGGAGGAAATTGTCGTACCGTGTAACTGTCTGAATGAGTGAGCCACTCAGTAGTGTCTTGTATACATCTCTTCGCGACCCTATGGGACTGTGTAGAACTCTACAGGTATCTATACTCCCGTCCATGGGATTTGCCAGGGAAGAAATATGGCGAACGTGGGTTGCCAAATAGTTCTCTCTCCTAGCCGGCCGCCGACTGGCTACGAGAACGTGTGAGATAAAGTTAATAGTATTGCTGAACAGATTGTTGGAGCATTCTTTTGGCAATTGATCTCTTCTATTGGGTTTGCGAAGTGGAAAACTTGACCTAGTTTTTCTCTCCACCAGTACCTCTGGCCACCTGATCTGAATGTGTGTCCATATCTAGCTGACAACTCACTGTTTGGTGCATCACATTTCACAGCATCCATCTCTTTATGTATTTAGAACATATGCTTCCAACTGGAAACTGGCTGCAGACCATTCTACATTAGCATAACTAGTGGATCGTTGTGTTGCTTCCCTATAGGGACCACTTGGGGATACCTCTACCGCCACGCTCCAGCAGATGTCTTTAGCCGTTCATTCTAGCCCATCGACTGATGATCTCTTAACCACCTCATGATTAGTTGCGTCACATTAAGATGACTTTTTGTATAAGTACATGTAAGGGGTTGTTATTTTAGTAGAATTTTAATAATTATTATATTATTTTTTGTTTAATTATTCATTTCTCACACTATACGAGTGATTTTGTTTTCTGGTCACTCTTATTTCTTTTTATGCCTTTTTTTTTTGCCACCTCGCTTCTTATCTGCTGCTTCTCTTGCTCATGGCATGTGGCATGGCACAAAATCGTACTAGTGCGTATTCTTTCTTGAAAAGGTAGAGTCTAGACTCTTAACATCGACTAGTGATAATATGCATATATCAGGACTGTCCCTATAGGGAGGAAATCTAATCTAATATCTAAGGAATTGTTTGGCTGATATTACAGTGATATATCAGGAGGCTGGGTGGACAAAGAATTTATTAAGTGTGGTCATCTCATGCTATAGATGTCCACCTTCTACTTGAATAGACTGACCTACCCATTCACAATACATCATCACACTGGACCAGGCATGTACTACTACATCATACGTTTCTAAAGCTGAAATATAAGGTGAAGTTAGTACTCCCTTTCCGCCTCTCATGGTATTACCTTTGAAATTTTACCTGGGGGATTCCTATTATTTCACACTCACAAAACAAACTCAAACGGATCTTCTGTTTCTACTGCTGTTTACTCACTCTCACCACCATACTCTGGCACAGTGGTTCACCCGGTCCCACGTACCACACGTCTTAGAACGAGAGCAATTTTATATTTGCCTCCCCTGTTTCATGGGCTCTCTTAATTCATTCTTTTCATACCCATTCACCTACTTAGTATATCTGTTGTAAAGGGGGTTTACTAAGTTTTTCTATAATTATACTACACTTTTTCTCTTATTTCACGAATAGCTCAAAGCATCAACCATCTTTCTGGATGTTCCTTGGGCTCTAATGCTCTACCTAAGGTATTTCTGTGAATGCCCTGAAAAGTATTTTTTTCTTACAAAGTTATTCTCCATTTTATGAAGTCCATAGACCCATTGTGTTATATTGCAAACATATCACTCGCTGTGTGAAGTTAGATTAAATTATACCTTATTCATCATTTTTTTTGTTAATTGTCCCCCCTGCTTTGGCTTCCATGAATAAATCCAGGACAAATGTTATCTCTATGGCACTTCAAACAAAATAATCATGTACACTGCTATTTTCCCCATTCTCACCATGCGCTGTATACCACAAGCACCAAAAGGTCCACATATAAATTAGAATCGTGAATAAAATAAATGTGCACCATTTGGAGGCAAAACATGTATACACCCTTCGATATTTCCAGAGATACAGACTGATTATCGCATTGTGCTCAAATTTTAGATGATTGGCCAAATGTGCTACTAATTTCTGGTTCACTCTCCAGCTCATAGAAGACCATCTTCTTATTTTGGGGAAAGTTGAATAGCCTATGTTAGATGGAAAAATAAAAAATAATAAGAAATAAAAAAAAATTGATCAGAAGAGGGAATTGATACTTCCTAAATGTCAGCTTTGTGGATTGCAGATAAAAAATCTCAAGGATCTCGCACCACACATGTGTTCTCAAGAGGGCGCGGAACGCCCGTTGAGTGCTAGGCGTCGGGTCATAACCAAATGGCTCCCAATATTTGTATGGATTCAATAGCTGATAATGCTCAGTTCACGTTCCAGGTCGTCATTAAAATAACACAACACAGGCTCTATTCGGCTCCAGGCAAATCAAATGGACCGAACCATCATTTAAGGATAAGCAGCGGAGATGTTTAGGGATAAATGAAAGTAGCTGCACAAAAGACTGATAGCTGTTGTATGATTTGTCACCTTGGGCTCAGCAGGGATGATAGAATGATCTTAGATAATCCGTTGTCAGGTCTTACTTCTTTTCTCTCCCTTTTCCAAGAAACATGATTTAGAAAGATAGAGATGAGCATGTGTCATACTAGAAAACAGAAAAGTTTCAAAAATATTCTGGACCCCCACAAATGAGCTTAACGGGACTTCACTGCCTTGGATTAAAACATCTTAATGAAAGAGTTAGGATAGAATTTAATGATGAGAATTTCATTGCTTATAATGTCAAGGAATAGTAAATGCGTGATCTTCATTTAAATGCTTGCAATATGCTGTTTCTGAAGGGCTGAGCATACACTACTATATATGTATATTTGGTTCATGATAGATTGGTATGGTGCTTGATAGAGGTTACAAGTATCATATGCCTTTACTGGCAGGGGGCACCAAAGAGCTTGACAGCAGGGCATTAGTACTCTTGACCATTAGCCTGGCTCAGCTTCAATTTGAAATTTTCAACACTCCGTTCATTAAAGTTTATTAAAATCCCTTTAAATTGGGCCAGCATTATGTTTGAAACTGTCCTAGAGATATTTTTTCTGATGAGAACAGGGAAAAGGACTTCCTCTCTTTATATGTAGTTTTCATCACATGCTTCTGAAACTAATTTGAGGATCTCCAGAGCCGGGCAAAAAATGGCTATATATTTTGAGCAATCGATTTCCACCCCAGTGTACGCAAACCCCATACTGTTAGGAAATGAATTTCCCACAAACTTATAAAATTGAGCACTCCTACAACTCTAGACTAGTCAAAGGAATGAAGAGCAAGGTTGTGGTTTACTTATTCAATGATGTTGTCATAAACACATTTTACATTTTTTTTTAGTCCCTGGCTTTGAAATTTGGCAATTATTGATTGCTTTTCTAATTTGAAATGTTTTGAGTTACTTTACATTTCACTTATATTTTGAAACTTTATTTATAGTCTCATATCACAAAAGTTCAAAATATCTCAAATTACTATAAAGTGATCTTGCAGTATAATTACAAAATTAAGCATCCATAAATTCTCCTTTTTTTTTCTTGTTATATGTATCTATTTCTTGATATCTTAGTTATATGTCTCCAAGGAGTTAGTGTATGCTTTCTCTGTTTTGTTAAGGAACAGGAAAACTTAAACTACCCTAATAGTTGTGTGTGTGTGTGTGTGTGTGTGTGTGTGTGTGTGTGTCTTGGGTGCTCAATCATGTCCAACTGTATGTGACTCTATGGACTGTAGCCCACCAGGTTCCCCTGTCCATGGAATTCTCCAGGCAAGAATACCGGAGTGGGTTGCCATTTCCTTCTGCAAGTGATCTTCCTGACCCAGAGATATAACTAAGGTCTCCCTCACTGCAGGCAGGCTCTTTACCATCTGAGCCACTGGGAAAGTATTAGTCGCTCAGTCATGTTCCACTCTTTGCAACGCCATTGACTGTAGCCTGCCCGGCTCCTCTGTCCATGGGATTTTCCAGGCAAGAATACTGGAGTGGGTTGTCAGTTCCTTCTCCAGGGGATCTTCCAGACCCAGGGATCAAATCTGAGTCTCCCGCATTTCAGCAGATGCTTTACCATCTGAACTACCAGGGAAGCCTGAGCCACCAGGGAAGCCCATTGTCATAGTTAATATTGAGGATATTCAAGACCTCTCTTGTGGGCTATGAACTTATGCTGAAAATACCTATAGAGATGCTGTTCAAGGAGGCAAAGGAAAGCTAACTTTTGGATGAGTAGAAAAGTTAGTCCATCTTGAGCCTGAAAGTTACTATCAAACTTCTTCATATTATTAGAAAAATAATCTATTAAAAGAAAATAACACCTAGCTCCTCCTCTCAAGGATCAGAATTGCAGTAGAGATGATTGTCAAGTGAGATAGTGATTGTCAAAGTGAGGATGAAAATCCGTGGCTGCTATTTTGTGGGACGTAAAACTAGTCTGTGAAGAGATGGCAATACTTGGGATTGCTTAAGTCAACATTCCATCACAAGTCCTCTATGGGATGTATTTGTTTCAATGTTTGTTTCCTGGAGGCCTTCATAAAATCATTACCATTTGTACTGAGCCATTTAGGTCAACTTGCTTATGATAATCCATAAGAATTGATCCATGTGAGAATAAGGGCAACAGGGTCTCAGAAAAAGACTGGACATTTGAAAGAATATAATTCAAGAACTGGATAATATAAAATGATTTTTAGAATAAGCAGAGTAGCACCAATCAGAGAACAGCAATAATATGGGATCAAGAAAATTTTCTTGAGTTCTAATTAAGAACCACACTGGTTCTAGGAACTTTAGAAACTTTATTATTTAATCCTGTAAATTATCTATGCATGTTAAGCTATTCAAAAATTACATAACTTGATTGAAGTTAACCCAATGAGACATTAATGGACTTAGAATTTTATCTTAGATTTGTTGATTTCAATTGCCATTTTCTTTCTAATATATAACACTACCTATGATAACAATCACACATGGTTAGGAAACAAGTAATAAATTTGAGGTAAATTAATATTATTTGTTCATGCAAGAATATGATATAAAAATAATAGGAGACCTGGAATCAGTGGTTGCTTAACAATCATCTTGTTTCAGGAGGCTTAAAAGATTATTGATTAAACTTAATTAGGAAACATTGTGAGTATAAATCTGTGACAGATCACTATCATTTTTCCCCTGGAAAAGTCTTTGAGAGTTGCTGTTAGCAATTCCTATGAGCCATCAAGGAATATTCTTTCAAATTTTTGAGATTTTTTTTTTTCCAGTTCTTACATCTTATATTTCAGGGACATTATTAAGTGGAATTAATATGGTGATATTCAAAATTCAGAATATTGGACATTTGCCAGAAAAATTTTTTATTGAAAATAAGTTGAAACCAAAAACTTTATGCAGCAAATTTAATAGAATCACTGGAATGGCCTGAAATCATCCGTAAATATCCATTCACAACTTTGTCCTTACAAGATCTGCTCTGTAGTAAAACAAAAAATATCCTTAAATGGATTTTAATGTAAACTGACTAATAGACACAGTTAGCAAAGGTAACAACTCTGACCTAAACATATATCAAATACAATGTGACTGAAACAACTGGACAGGCTGAAATATTAAAAAATAGCTATCAAAAGAAAAAAATCTTGACTACATGGCCTGAGGATACATTTCAATGATGTATGTAAACTAGGTCATGAAGTTAAAAATTATAAATTCAGCCATTTGAGAAGTACCCAAAGAGTAACTCATTTTTAGTTGCCAAGTGAATGATATCGGCTCTGACTTGTTTATTGTCCATGTGAAATAATTTGAATCATTCTATTGTTAGAAGACCACACATAGATAACATTGATTTAAAGATTACCACACGACTATCTAAACCTGTTTATAGGTTTGTGTTTTTCATCTTAAGACAAATATTGCTATGCTCCTTCATAAAGAGATGTCATCCTTGCTGTATAATAAAACTACAGGGATGAGAGTGAGCTAGCTATAGTTACTAAAGTTACCCAATTAACGTCAATGTTTCATAGGTTTTTTTCTATGCAAATTATCAACAAAACAAAACAAAATCACTTTGGTATGTGAATCTCATCATAGAAAAGTCATTTAAAAGGGAATATCATCAACAAAGAAGGGAAATGGCATTTAAATGATGCTGCTTTGTGAAAAGTAACAAATTTAAAATATGAGGAATGTCTTCACTTTTGGAACAAACTCTCCATAAACACAAACAGAGCATAAGGGAAAAACAACCTCAAACAATTCAGTAAATATGAAGTTAAAACAGGACAATTTTTGGAGTATCTAGATTGAACTGTGTCTAAGTAGAGGAAAGAAACAACTTATCCAAAAGGATAATAGTAATAATTTTGGTGGAAAAAGCTTTCATTTTCCACAGTCCGTAAGTGGCAAATAAAGAGAATAAGAAGTGTATAGGAGAAAAGTAGATGAGAATATTTCTTTTTAGATTTTCTAATTAAAAATATTGGGTATGCATTCCATTTATAGAGGATTCACTGCAAAGTAAAGGAAAGTAATTATCTTTAAATTCTGATATTATAATCACTTATATTGAAGGTTAACTGACAAACTGCCCCTTCCAATCCTTTTTTTTTAAAAGCACTAGACTCGTATGATTTGATATCCACAATCACTGACTCCCAACATAACAAAATAATTAAAACCTGTGGCAATAAAAATTTAGTTTTTTAAGTCAAGGATCAGTTTTCCACCATATTTTTCCATTCAACTACTTTTGGTGTGTGTGTGTGTGTGTGTGTGTGTGTGTGTGTGTGTGTATCCACTTAAGTCACTTCAGGAAAGAATACCAGAACTTTTTTTTTTTTGACAAATCATTCTAATAAGCCTCACTTCTTTTATCTAGAAATGTTATATACACTTTTGTGAAATACACAAAAGCAAACCAAAACAACCCTATGGAGTTTTTCTAGCAAACTAACTTATTATTTTGGAGTCACGTGCACGAAAGCTATGACAAACCTAGACAGTGTGTTGAAAAGCAGAGACATTACTCTGCCAACAAAGCTCCATATAGTCAAGCCTATGGTCTTCCCAGTGGTCACGTATGGTTGTGAGAGTGGACCATAAGGAAAGAAGAGCACCAAGGAATGGATGCCTTCAAACTGCAGTGCTGGAGAAGACTACTGAAAGTTCTTTGGACATCAAGGAGATCAAACCAGTCAAACTTAGGGAAATCACCCCTGAACACTCATTGGAAGGACTGATGCTGAAGCTGAAGTTCCAGTATTTTGATCATCTGATGAGAATAGATGGCCCAGTGGAAAAGTCCCTGATTCTGGGAAAGATTGAGGGTAGAAGGAGAAGGGAGTGTCAGGCTGAGATGGGTGGATAGCATCACCGATGCAATTGACGTGAACTTGGGCAAAATTTGGGAGATGGTGAGGGACAGGGAGACCTGGCGTGCTACATTTCATGAGGTCACAAAGAGTCTGACATGACTGGGCCACTGAATAACAACATGTGAAGAAACTTTTTCTACAGTTTGTTTAAATAACAAGCTCATTTTCCCTAAAGTGTACAAACAATGAAAGGAAAAACATCTCTATAGTTGAACAGACCAGGGTTTGATCCCGACTCTAGGTTCAGCTACAGGATTTGAGCAAAAAAAAAAAGATCATTTGTCTTCCCGTATTTTATCATCTGTGACATGATCACAAGAAGTTGGGAGGAGTTCTGAGTATCTCAGTGTTGACTTGGTAGTTGCAGTTCATAGATCATCTCATGTGTAAATTAGTAAAAGAGTCATTACCAAAGTGGGGAATCAGTTTCACTTGTGTGAGAATTATTTACCCATTGCTTAAATAGGCTTCAAGATTATTATTTTGTGCTTGAGATATCAGTGTTCTTCCAGTGAAAGTTCCTTGACAGCTCACTTTACCTTTTCTATCATGTAGTTTGGTAAAGAATCTCCCTGCAATGCAGGAGACACCGGTTTGATTCCTGGGTGGGGAAGATCCCCTGGAGAAGGGATAGGCTACCCACTCCAGTATTCTTGGGCTTCCCTTGTGCCTCAGCTGGTAAAGAATCTGCCTATAATGCAGGAGACCTGGGATCAATTCCTGGGTTAGGAAGGTCCCCTGGAGAATGGAAAGGCTACCCACTCCAGTATTCTGGCCTGGAGAATTCCATGGACTACAGTCCATGGGGTCACAAAGAGTCGGACATGACTAAGCGACTTTCACATTCACCACATAATAATTTGACTTAGGTTTAGTTATTTATTTTTCTGTTTTATTTTTAAAAATTTGATGCAGTAGTAGAATCACCACTTCAGGTTTATTTGCATGCGATTCAGTAAAATGATTTATAATTTCTTAAATTTTCTCTATACTTTTGAGTGTTTTTTCACTTGTAATTCTGTTTATTTATGTTTTTAATTGTCTTCTATTTTGTGAATATGTTGACTTCTGATTTTCTTCAATGTATCAGTTTTTATCTATTCATCAGTGTTCCTTTTTATCAGAAAAAATCACGAATTTTTATATTGATGTTTTCTAGTAGTTTGCTGAGTTTTTCTTTATTATTTACAACTTTTAATTTTTTAATTTTTCTGATTTTTTGTAATTGTGTCGGCAATAATATTGTTCAGTTTCCCTTCCTTTCTTCCTCCCTCTCTTTTACTTCCTGCTTCTCTCTTCCTTTCATGCCTTCCTTTTCCGTTGATTTGTTTATTCTTTGGATTGCTTTTCTTTCTTCTGTTATTTCTTTTTTTTTTCTTTAAAAGAATATAAGAGATTTTTGTAATATTCTCTAGTCTATTTTTAATGGTCAGGGAATTTGTTTTGTACTATTCCTTTTTGGGGATATACTGAGATTTTCTACTTGAAAATAATGCATGATTATTGTGTGCTTGAGAGAACACAAATGTGTATCTTACTGTGTAAGTGCTTTTATGTGTGTGTGTGTGTGCACGTGCATTGAGCTTGTGTCATTATCCTGTACATAACTTTTTTCAAAGTTTAAGATATGAACATTTATGTTTACTGCCATATTATGTTTATTTTAATATATTATTATATTTTGTGAGATTTTGTTTTATGTTGTTTGACAAAATGTCACTTTAGTATAATTGTGAATTACAAGTGTTTATTCTCTTTTCAGCATTGTAATGTAATTACTTTGTATTACATGATTCTTTCAGCCTCTGATAACATTAGCAACTTTTCATTTCATAAGTAGCTAAATTTTCTTTGAATTTGCCTATTTTACCATTTTTCATCACCTAACTTCCAACATTTATTTACTGCTCTAAATTTATTTCTCTTTTATAAACATCCACAGTTGACAAATCAAGATTTTATGAACATATATATAGAGAGAGAGAAGAAAATATATGACTTTATATATATAGTACTTAATCCCAAATAGATAGAGAATATATTTGTATATGCATATATATATATATATATATATATATATATATGGAATATGTATTTACAATAGAATTAAAAACTGTTTTAGGACTTTCAACTTATAAAATGAGAATATATATCTATATGTGTACACATTGGGAAATAAACACTTTGACCCTTAATCAAAAAATAATGAAAATACAATTTAAAATTATCAGAGTACAATGAAAGAATATAATAATATATATGTGTTCTAGAGTGAGCAGGAGGTCAGACTAGCTAGCAGTAAATCTTATTCTCTCATATTTTTATGGTGATTAAATATACAGTGTATATTTTGTCTCCTGAGCTGCCTCTGTGTACACCTGCTGGGATGCATGCTATTTCTTGTTTCCTTTTTTTTGCCCTGTCCAGGAGCTAAATCTCAAGGGAATATATTCATATATAATACATTTGGGATTGTAGCCAATAAAGATAGCATCTCTCTGATTTCTCCTTTTCTCTCCTGCTTGTCAACTCCTACTAAGGTCCTGGTTGTTCTTTCTGTTCTCATGACTCACTCGTATCTGTGACCCTTTTTGATCTGATATATTATGCATTTTGACTATTACTAATATTTTGGAGGTGTGACTTCCACTAACTTGACTGAAGAAAGTTCATTTCCATTTTATTTTATTTTTATTTTTTTCCACTTTAGTATCCTCTTCAAATAAAAATCTACAGACTTGAATTTATTAGCATACATGGTGAAGACAGATTATCACAAGGAATTTGTCCTCTGGTTACCTATACACTAACTTTCAGACCATTATTGTTAGCCAAAATATTCTACCTATGGAACTTAATGATTCTTATCTAGAGAGTGCACAGACAAACGGATTGGCAGTAGTTGATTCACTTTCCTACATCATTTTTTAAAAGGAAGAAAATGATTACCTTTACATATATTATAAATATCCTTATGATATCAGCACTTGTGATGGATGCTAGGGATATGCTAAGACTGCTAATTACACTTTTAAAAATCAGTTATTTTTTCAGTCTTGTAGGAGAGTATGGTTCTTTCATACTTCAGTCCTCTAGAGGTTGTAGTTGTTTAGTTGCTAAGTCATATCTGAACCTTTTGCAGCCCCATGGACTGCATTCCACCAGGTTCCTCCGTCCATGGGATTTCCCAGGCAAGAATACTGGAGTGGGTTGCCATGTCCTCCTCCAGGGGATCTTCCCAACCCAGGGATCGAATTTGTGTCTCCTGCACTGTCAGGCAGATTCTTTACCACTGAGCCACCTGGGAAGCCCAAGAAGTTGTATACTTTTGTAAGACTTTTTTCATCATTTTTGTTTTTCATTTGGTGGCTGTCCTGGAGTCTGTAACATACATTTATAACAGATTTAAGTCAATTTTCTAGTAACACTATCACCTCAAAGGTGGTGCATATACCTTGTAACAGATCATACCCAGTTTCTTCCTCTAGTTTTTCATAACATTGTTCTCCTTCATTTTAGTCTTCTATAATCTCTAATTTTCAAATACATAGCTGCTATTACTATTTGAAGAAATTTTTACGTTGGGTTCATTAGCAACAAGAAAACTGAAATACTTTATGAATTCTTCCTTTACCACTTTCCTCTTTTTATGTAGATGCAAGTTTCTGATCTGCAGTATTTTCTTTCTCTCATAAGAATTTTTTTAACTTTTTTTTGGAATGTGAGTCTACTGGAAACATTTTTTTCTCAATTTTTTCAGAAAGAAGTATTTCCTCTTCACTTAACAAGGTAATTTTATTGAATCCAGAAATTTACACGGGTAAGATTTCTTTTTTTCTTTCAATGTTTTAAGTATCTTACTTGCATTGTGTCTGAACCCAAGTATAATGCAACTCTTATCCTTGCTCATTTGTAGGTAAGATGTATATTTTTCCCATCTGGCTTCTTCCAGAATTTTCTTTTTGTCTTTGCTTTTTCTTTTTGCAGTCTGAATCTCACATGCCTTGTTATAACTTTGTTATTATTTTTTCTGTTTTGTCTTCTCTGAGCTTCCTCATTTCATGGCTTCTTGTTTCTCGCTAATTTTGGAAATTCCTCAACCATTAATAATTCAAATGTTCTTTCCATCCCTTTTGTCTTCTGATATTCCCATTATGCATGTGTTACACTGTAATTGTGTGATAGTTCTTTTTTTTTTTTTCATTTTCTCTTGCTTTTCAGTTTAGAAAGTTTCTTTTGACATATCTTTTAGTTCACTGATTCTTTCCTCAGTAATTACCAGTGTATTGATGAATCCAAAGGGCACTCAATTTCTGCTACTGACTTCCAGCATTTACATTTTGTTTTCTTAGGGTTTTCATTTCTCTTTTTACATCACCCATCAGTTCTTGAATGTTTTACACTTTTCCATTAGAGTACTCAGCATAATAATTATAGCTATGTTAAACTCCCTGTCTGATAATTCTAAAATCTCTTCTATACCTACGTCTAGGTTCTGATGATTACTTTGTCACAGTCTCTTTTTTCTATCTGTTTGTTTTGGCTTTCATGTGTTTGTTTGTTTGGCCTTTCAGCATGGCTTATAATATCTTGTTGAAAGTGTCAGCGGATAGAGAGAGTCAAAACCCTTCCTCATGAGCCTGGGTTTTTGGTAAGAACATGAAGAAGAATTTGAGGTCTTACTGTAACAAAAACAAGGTTATTGAAGAAAGAACAGAAAGAACAGCTCAAAGGAGAGGTGGGCCAAGCCAAGAGAAGCACTGGTGCTGGAGTGATGAGGTCTGGTTGGTTTTCAAGACCGGCCTTTTAATTATTCATCTAGTGGGAAGTGGACTGACAGTGTTGATTGACAGTTGCAAGTTACATAACAACAGGCTCTATTGCATATGTCTTTCCCATAATCAGTGTGTTATAATCAGATGTATGTTTGTATAGAATATTTATGAACCCTTAATAGGGTCCCAGCTGCCTAAGTTCACTTGAGAACACAGCTGTACATTAAGGGTGTGTATGCCTTCTGTTGTTGGTTTATATCCACTGTGTACATAGGGTGCATGTTTGGGAGTTGGAAAAGTCTTTGTAGTTATTTTGCAGCATATTTGTGAGCTCTCCTGGGCAGCAATGGGATGTTTCTGGGGTGGGGTTTAGAGATCAATTTAAATCTTTAGGCCACCCCTCCTTGCTCATACCTAGCTTCCTATCTAACAAAAGCAGACATGATGTATTGAATAAAATTTCCTGAAGCAAACAGGTCTTTAGTGAGAGGTTTTAAGTTCAAGTGGCAAGAGGTTAAACTGTGTTTAATGTTTGCTAGACCTGTATGTATAAGAGGCTAATATTTACTCTAGTATCTGTGATTTTGTCTCCTCCTTGTCTTTTAAAATAGGGTCTGAGACTTGCAGTCCTTCTAGCTGAAATTCCGTACTATACTGGAGCCTGATCTGCATGGTGGGAAGATGTGGGGGGAGAGGGAAATCCTATATTCCCATGATTAGATCTCAGTTTTTCAGTGAGCATGTGCTCTGAGGCTGTGACTTCACAAGTGCTTCTCAACATTTTATTCCCCTCTAGGTAAGACAGGAAGGCTAGAAAGAGTGTAATCTCTTTTCCCCAATATTGGCTAAGTTCAGTTGCTCAGTTGTGTCTGACTCTTTGCAACTCCAAGGACTGCAGGACACCAGGCTTCCCTATCCATCACCAACTCCCAGAGCTTACTCAGACTCATCGCCTCAGTGATACCAATCAACCGTCTCATCCTCTGTCATCCCCTTCTCCTCTTGCCGTCAATCTTTCACAGCATCAGGGTGTTTTCCAATGAGTCAGTTCTTCACATCAGGTGGCCAAAGTATTGGAGTTTCAGTTTCAGCATCAGTCCTTCCAATGAATATTCAGGACTGATTTCCTTTAGGATGGATTGGTTGGATCTCCCTGCAGTCCAAGGGACTCTCAGGCGTCTTCTCCAACAAAGTAGGCTCTAGTAAAATAGTTTTCCTTTGAGTGTAGTCCTTTATAAAGATAATAGAATGCTCTGTAGTATTTCAAAATGGTTGCTTTTCCTCCCTGCATTGCAAAAAGCATGAAGAACTCTTTCACTGATCTTTACCTGGAGGTAAAACTTATAAATGTGAGCTCTGTTCCTCCAAACTTGGTCCCTGGTGCTTTGAGTTCAAACTAGTTTATGTTGCACCTTCAGCCATTTGTCAATAACAGGTCTTTGTGTTTGTTTGTTTTTATGAAAGTGTATATTTAAAGTAAAATAAAAGAATAACAATGTATTACATGTCTGTACAATGATTGCCACAAATATCACAATATCCACAAAAATAATATATTTCTATTATTAATGATTGATAGTGTTTCTTAATACTTTTGCATATTTTTAGATTCACACTCTTTATTCACCTCTTCCATTGTCAACAATTTTATAACAGTTTAAGCATTTTCAGAGGTCCTGACTCCAGCTTGGGTTTTGCTCCTGGCTGTGGTGTTGGAAAGCTGTGATTTTCAGTATCCAACTCTCTCTCTCTCTCTAGTTTTCAGGGCAGTGATTTATCCTTGACCTCACTTTTCTTACAAATCTAAGGAAAGCTGATTTTCAGCATCTTTAGCTTTTTCTTTGTTTTGAGAAGGGAGTTAGAACTCCCATGCCCTTTAATGTCAGTCCAGAAACTATAAATACAGACCCCTTTCCACTTCAGAGCTAGGAGTGATCTATCAAGTCTTTTCTGTGGTTAGTATCTGAACATCTTGAGGGAGACCATTATTCTGTCCACCATAGGTCCCAAGTTCATTGATCAAATACATAGAATTGTAACATAGATTCCCTTCATCTTGGACCATCTGTTTAAGCACCTTTTAGAATCTGTTCAAAAGCTTCTTTCTGTCTCTTTTTCCCTCTCTCTCTTTTCCCCTCCATCTCTTCTCTCTCTCCTTCTCAAAACATCAACTTTACAATTATTTTCTCATTTGGGTAACATTTTCTTTTGCCTATGATACTGTTTATACTAAGACTCTACAAATGTGGTTTAAGTTTGAACTCTAGTCTGTCTGCCTAAGATGATACTTGATAAAAATGTCCTGAAATTACACCTAGCAATTAGCATCGAAATTCATATTGTCTATTCTTACTGAAGTGTAAAGTGAAAGTCATTCAGTCATGTATGACTCTCTGTGACCCCATGTACTATACAGTCCATGGAATTCTCCAGGCCAGAGTATTGGAGTGGGTGCCTATCCCTTTTCCAGATCTTCCCAACCCAGGAATTGAACCGGGGTCTCCTGAATTTCAGACAGATTCTTTACCAACTGAGCTATGAGGGAAACCCATCCTTGCCAAAAAGCTATGCTTAATATGTCACAAATTGATTTAGCCCATGAACACATCTCTCTCTGTGAAACTCGAAGCAGTCATATAATATTGGAGACCTATAAACTATTATTATATTATGAACATTATATATTTGAGAAGATAATTGAAATAAACAACATCTATTTTAAAAAGATCAACAGTATTTCTATGCTCCCAGTTATATAAACTCATATAAGTTCAGGCAAACTGTTCTGTTAATTTTGCTCCTTATAGCATCAATAAAAGTTCCCTAGTTAGTTTCAGTGATCTTTATAAAGAAACAAAGTTTCAGTAAACAATCTGACATTATTTATAAAAGGAAAGATAACAAGTTTGTAAAGCAAATCCCTTCAACATAACTAATTAATATAACCTAAACTTATATGATAAAATATTTTAAAAAATTAAAACTACTGAATTTCTCTAAATTGCACATCAATTTTAAAAAAGTTAAAATCTTGGACATTAGGCCACGTTGGGGTCAAATGGATATTTGATTCAAATTGCCATCTGTTAGGTATTTTTGAAATTGATGTAGTATAAACTTGTACTTAAATATATTTTAGTCATCAAAATATTCATACCACAAAATCACCATTTTGACTGGCATTAATTAGAATATTTGTCTGGCAGTATCTGCTGAAAGACAAAGAATTGAATACAGTAACAATGCAACTAAATTAATTGCCTACTGTGATGGATATCTAGGGTCAAATATTCAAAGGCCATCTACAACTTCTTCTTTTATGATGCCAGGTTTGAGCTATTAGTTTCAAATAATGGATGTATTGCCAATCCCATTTCAACAGAGCAAAAGGATGTCAGTAGAATGCTTTCAGGGGTAAAAAGATTGAAGTAAGTTATTTCTGTGGCTACATGTAAAGCAACAGTCACACAAATTAAGAGAATGCCTCAAGTGGTTTTTAGTTGCAAAATTGAATTTCTAGAATTATATGCTCGAGTGTAGTAGAACTAGATACAGATTACCAAATCTGTTATATTAACAAATACATTTAATTGCACATTGCTTATATTCTTTGGTAGGGTACCATAAAAATAAAAAGCATAAGAATGCTCTATTATATGCTATTTCATAATTTTTAAAACAATACAAAACTACAATATATAATTACATTATATATATTATATATATATATATTCGCACTAATTATATTTCAGAGCCTGCATTGCAGACAGATTCTTTACCATCTGAGCCACCAGTAAAGCCTAGAAAGAGCAGATAGTAGATAATATATCCCTATTAAACTCTTAAAGTAGTATGATAAATCATGTTCTCTTGGGACAAATACTAGATATGAAAAATGGAAGACAATAAGGAATAATCATTACACTTTCAAGACTTGGACTATTACTTAAAATGTCTTAGACCCATTATAATATTCTTGTAATCTAAAAATTTAATTATAGACTTAGGATAGATTATTCAATGCATTCTCAATTATGAACAGAAATATATCCAACAATTGTGGTTTACTTTGGACATACAGATTTTAAAACTTTTCTTTTTTTTGCAATATATATGTAGTAAATATATAGCCTGTTAAGACCTAATTAAATAAAGATGTTACTTACTTATTTTGTACAAATTTTTATTGTATAAAACTCCTTTATGCAAGAATTGGCTGTTGTTCCTCAGTCACACAGTTGTGTCCAACTCTTTGTAACCCCATGGACTGCAGCACGCCAGGCTTCCTTGTCCCTCACCTTCTCCCAGACTTTGCCCAAGTTCATGTTCATTGCATCAGTGATGCCATCCAGCCATTTCATCCTCTAATACTCTCTTCTCCTTCTGCCCTCAATCTTTCCCAGCATCAGGGACTTTTTCAATGAGTCATCTGTTTTCCTCAGATGACCAAAATACTGAGGCTTCAGCTTCAGCATCAGTCCTTCCAGTGAATATTCAGGGTGTATCTCCCTTAAGATTGACTGATTTGATCTCCTTGCTGTTCAAGGGACTTGCAAGAGTCTTCTCCAACACCACAGTTTGAAGGCACCCATTCTTTGATGCTCTGCCTTCTTTGTGGTCCAGTTCTCACAACCATACATGACCACAGGGAAGACCATAACCTTGGCTATACTGACCTTTGCTGGCAGAGTAATGTCTCTGCTTTTCAACACACTGTCTAGGTTTGCCATCACTTTGGTGCCAAGACCAAGAAACAATTGTCTTCTGATTTCATGGCCAAAGTCACCACCCACAGTGATTCTGGAGCCCAAGAAGAGGAAATCTGTCACTACTTCCACATTTTCCCCTTCTATTTGCCATACAGTAATGGGGCCAGATGTTATGATCTTAGTTTTTTTTTAATATTTAGTCTTAAGCTAGCTCTTTCACTCTCCTCCTTCACCCTGATCAAAAGGCTCGTTAGTTCCTCTTCACCTTCTGCCATTAGAGTGGTATCATCCATGTATGTGAGGTTGTTGATGTTTCTCCCACCTATCTTGAATTGGTACTAATTTTTAAATATTTTTCTGTAATAGATACAGTATTTTTGATATCAAAATATTAAAGGATCCCTGTGAAGTCATGTTGTAGGTTATATTAGATATTTATGGTCACTCTGATGTAAGGGAGATAATTTGCCATAAAGACTTAATGTATACAACTGAATTCTTTGTCATCTATTTCATTACCTGTAAATATCTTCTAATCATTTAGTCCAAAATTGTGACACTCTTATGAAAGACAAATGAGAACACATCAATGAACAAATCTTGAAAACTGGCAACAATATGGCTTTTGAGACTCCCTATAATCTAACCTCAACCTATCTACCCCTGAAACTATAGCTCCCATTTTCCTCCAAGTAATTTGTTCTAAATTGTATTGCTAGTGTTATCAAATAAAATGCAGGAAATCCAGTCAAATTTGAATTTCAGATTAGCAACAGATACTTATTTTAGTATAATTTTGTGTCAAATATTGCATGGTTCAATAACACTATATAAATACTTCATACTAAAAATACTGATTAGAGTCGAGTAGTATGGAATCATACTTTTCAAAAATGAATTGTTTTCAAGAATTCAAATTTAACTAGGTTTTCCCCAGAGTGGAAAATGGCAACCCACTCCAGTAATCTTGCCTGGAAAATTCCATGAACAGAGGAGCCTAGTAAACTATAATCCATGGAGTCACAAACTGAATGACTGAGTATACACACACACACATACTTTATCTACTGAATCTAGTACCTTTAACAATTGCTAATTTGGTTAAGTTTGGAATTATGTTTCCCAAAATCTCACTCACTGTATATAGAGTTAGTCAAAAGGAACCTTGCATATATTTTAAATAATGGAGATGAAGTGGCCATTATTACTATGTAGGACTTTGAAGTCAATATGGTAATGGACAGAGAGCTGTCTATTGAGCTTCAGCTGAATCTCACTCACCTCAGTTTAGTCCAGGACTCTGCATCTTGAGTGTTAATCTTGCCTGAGTGATAATGACCCCAGGAATTTGGGTGTGGTAAGAGCCTTCATAACCTTTTCCAGGAGCTGGAGGGACATGCTTAGATTATCAGCTTCCATGACACATTTGTGTCACGTGCCCATTTGTGTTATGCTTCATAAAGGGTTGTTAGTCTATCTTTGTGTCTATTCATTCAAATGATGTTTATTTGTCATCTCCTTAGTTACATAAGTCCCAACTCCTGTAATATCCATGACTTTCATAAACTCATCATGGTTCTTTAACTAAATTCAGACAATTATGTACAATAGAGGTACAAATAATCTTTTTTTTTCTTTCATTGTAAATTGACACATGTTGCCATTTTCTTAGTGTGTATACCACCACCTTATGGATCATACTATGGTAAGTAATTGAATCCTCTTACTATTATCCTTATCAATCCATCAACAGAAGTTTTTTTTGTTTTCTTTTTTTCCCCCTAGTTTGCAATGTTGGCTGCTGTTTTATAGGTATTAGTTCCCAATGGAGGCAGGATTAGTGGAAGAATAAAGTTTTCCCTAAACTGGTATCTGAGACTACCACTTGAACATATTAGAATCTTCAGACTAGATGACCAACAGCCATGTCAGTGAAGAAGCTTAGCATATTGGTTGGATGGTTTATTCTGACATTCTAGAAGGATATGGATTTGCAATGTAGGAAGTGCAGAAAACGTCTAGAATTCAGGAGAAACATTGAGTTGTTTCTAATAGTATATGGTAAAGTCTATGTGGTATCACTCCCTCGATTATGTTACATTATATAAGACATATTCTTAGCTGACTGAAGAGAGATTCTTTCCCCCTTGTCTCAAAGAGACAAGATGTTATGACACCAACTGTCTAAGGGGGGAATAACTTGGAAGCAAAATTGGACAGCCTCTAGGAGCTGAGGGAATCATTTCTACAGCTGCAAATGATTGAATTTTGCCAACAACCACAGGAATTTGGAAGAAAAACACAAGCTCCAAAAAGGAAGACAGGCTGGTCGACACCTTAACAACAACTTTCTGAGTCCCTGAACAAGCTAGTTAAGCTAAGTTCAGAGTCTTAACTCACAGAAACTGAGAGATAAGAAATCTGTACTGTTATAAACTGATAATTCTATGATAATGTATTACACTGTGATAGAAAATTAATATACCCCATAATACTCATAATGATTTTGCTATCCTAACATACCTGACTGATTCTCACTTCAGAGTACATACTATGTTGAATTTTCTTTTATATTATTTTCCCCAGTTCTTTTGAGATATAATGGATATACAACATTATGCATGTACAAGGTGTACAACATAATGATTTGATGTATGAATATACTGCAGAATGATTACCACAATAAAGTTAGTTAATATCCTAAAAATGAACCCTGGATATTCATTGGAAGGACTGATGCTGAAGCTAAAGCTCTAGAGCTTTGGCCAGCTGATACAATGAGCTGACTCACTGGAAAAGACATGGATGCTGGGAAAGATTGAGGGCGGGAGGAGAAGGGCATAATAGAGGATGGGATGGTTGAATAAACATCACTGAGTCAATGGACATGAGTTTGAGCAAACTCTGGGAGACAGTGAAGAACAGGGAAAGTTGCGGTACTGCAGTACATATGATAGCAAAGAGTAAGACACACTTAGCAGTAAACAACAACAACAGCAAACCATCTCACAGTTACAATGTGTGTGTTTGTGTGTGTGTGTGTGATGAGAACTTTAAAGATCTACTATCTTGGTGACTTTCAAATATACAATAATACAGCATCATAACTATAATCATGTTCAACATTACAATTCCAGAATGTATTTATCTCTTAACTGGAAAAAAGTACATTTTGACCACCCTCACCTAATTCTACAATACCCTATCCTCCACCTCT
The DNA here is from genome assembly GCA_024291935.2 of Okapia johnstoni. Taxonomy (NCBI): domain Eukaryota; kingdom Metazoa; phylum Chordata; class Mammalia; order Artiodactyla; family Giraffidae; genus Okapia; species Okapia johnstoni. The sequence goes on along the minus strand of CM044313.1, from coordinate 89,577,516 downwards.
GGCAACCATAAATCTGATCCCTACTTCAAATATATTGTATGAAAAATTCCACATATAACTGAGCTGATCCACTGTGTGTTTTTCTCTGTCTTGCTGACATAAGTCCTTACTGTTTCTCCTGACTAAACCACAATCAAGATTGCCGGAAGAAATATCTATAATCTCAGATATGCAGATGACACCGCCCTTATGACAGAAAGCAAAGAGAAACTAAAGAACCTCTTGATGAAAGTGAAAGAGGAGAGTGAGAAAGCTGGCTTAAAACTCAACATTCAGTGAACTAAGATCATGGCATCCAGTCTCACCAGTTCAGGTCAGTCGCTTGGTCCTATTCAATTCTTTGTGACCCCATGGACTGCAGCATGCCAGGCTTCCCTGTCCATCACCAACTCCCAGAGCTTGCTCAAACTTGTAACCATCAAGTCGGTGATGTCATCCAACCATCTCGTCCTCTGTCATCCCCTTCTCCTCCTGCCTTCAATCGTTCCCAGCATCAGGGTTTTTTCCAAGGAGCCACTTCTTTGCATCATGTGGCCAAAGTATTAGAGTTTCAGCTTCAGCATCAGTCCTTCCAATGAATATTCAGGACTGATTTCCTTTGCAAATGACTGGTTTGATCTCCTTGCATTCCGAGGGACTCTCAAGAGTCTTCTCCAACACCACAGTTCAAAAGAATCAATTCTTCAGTGCTCAGCTTTCTTTATAGTCCAACTCTCACATCCATTTTCACTGGAAAAACCATAGCTTTGAATAAATGGACCTTTGTTGGCAAAGTAATGTCTCTACTTTTTAATATGCTGTCTAGGCTGATGATCACATTTCTTCCAAGAAGCAACCATCTTTTAATTTCATGGCTGCAGTCCCCATCTGCAGTGATTTTGAAGCCCTAGAAAATGAAGTCTGTTACTGTTTCCGTTATTTCCCCATCTATTTTTCATGAAGTGATGGGACCAGATGCCACGATCTTTGTTTTTTGAATGTTGAGTTTTACGTCAACTTTTTCACTCTCCCTTTTCACTTTCATTGAGACGCTCTTTAGTTCTTCGCTTTCTCCATAAGGGTGGTATTATCTGCACATTTGAGGTTATTGATATTTCTCCTGCCAATATTTATTCCAGTTTGTGCTTCATACAGCCTGGCATTTCATATTACAAACTCTGCATAGAAGTTAAATAAGCAGGGTAATAATATACAACCTTGATGCAGTCCTTTCCCAATTAGGAACCAGTCTGTTGCTCCATGTCCAATTCTAACTGTTGCTTCTTGACATGCATAAAGATTTCTCGGGAGGCAGGTAAGGTGGTCTGGTGTTCCCATCCTTTTAAGTATTTTCCACAGTTTGTTTTAATCTACACAGTCAAAAGCTTTGCAATATTCAATAAAGCAGAAGTAGATGTTTTTATGGTATTCTCTTGCTTTTCCGATGATCCAGTGGATGTTGGCAATTTGATCTCTGGTTCCTCTGCCTTTTCTAAATCCAGCTTGAACATCTGGAAGTTTATGGTTCATGTACTATTGAAGCCTGGCTTGGAGAATTTTGAACATTATTTTGCTAATGTGTGAGATGGGTGCAATTGTGTGGTAGTTTCAGCATTCTTTGGCATTGCCTTTCTTTGGGATTAGAATGAAAACTGACCTTTTCCAGCCCTGTGGCCACTGCTGAGTTTTCCAAATTGGCTGGCATATTGAGTGCAGCATTTTCACAACATCATCTTTTAGGATTTGAAATTTCAACTGGAATTCCATCACCTCCACTAGCTTTGTTCATAGTGAGTATTCCTAAGGCCCACATTCCAGAGTTCACATTCCAGAATGTCTAGCTCTAGGAAGTGATCACACCATCGTGGTTATATGGGTCATTAAGATCTTTTTTGTATAGTTCTTCTGTATATTCTTATCACCTCTTCTTAATATCTTCTGTTTCTGTTATTTCATATCATTTCTGCCCTTTATTGTGCCCATCTTTGCATGAAATATTACCTTGCTATTTCTAATTTTCTTGAAGATATCTCTTGTCTTTCCCATTCTATTGTTTTCCTCTATTTTTTTGCACTGATCATTGAGGAAGGCTTTCTTATCTTTTCTTGCATTTCTTTGGAACTCTGCATTCAAATGGGTATATCTTTACTTTTCTCCCTTGCCTTTCATTTCTTTTCTTTTCTCAGCTATTTGTAAGGCCTCCTCAGACAACCATTTTGCCTTTTTGCATTTCTTGTTCTTGGATATGTTCTTGATCTCTGCCTCCTGTGGAATATCACAAACCTTCATCCATAGGTCTTCAGGCACTCTGTCTATTAGATCTAATCCCTTGAATCTAATTGTCACTTCCACTGTAAGGGATTTGATTTAGGTCATACCTGAATGATCTAGTGGTTTTCCCTACTTCCTTCAATTTAAGTCTGAATTTGGCGATAAGAAGTTCATGATCAGAGCCACAATCAGTTCCCAGTCTTGCTTTTTCTGACTGTATAGAGCTTCACCATCTTTGACTGCAAAGAATATAATCAATCTGATTTTGTTGTTGACCATCTGGTGATGTCCATATGTTGAGTCTTCTCTTGTGTTGTTGAAAGAGGGTGTTTGCTATGACCAGTGGGTTCTCTTGGCAAAACTCTGTTAGCCTTTGCCCTGCTTCATTTTGTACTCCAAGGGCAAACTTTCCTGTCACTCCTGGTATATCTTAACTTCCTACTTTTGCATTCCAGTCCCCTATGATGAAAAGGGCATCTTTTTTCGGTGATCTTCTAGACGGTCTTGTAGGTCTTCATAGAACCATTCAACTTCAGCTTCTTCAGCATTACTGCTTGGGGAAGACTTGGATTACTGTTATATTGAATGAATTGCCTTGGAAATAAACAGAGATCATTCTGTCATTTTTGAGATTGCACCCAACAACTGCACTTTGGACTCTTTCATTGATTATGAAGGCTATTCCACTTCTTCTAAGAGATTCTTGCCCAGAGTCGTAGATATAATGGTCATCTGAATTAAATGCACTCATTCCAGCCCATTTTAGATTGCTGATTCCTGAAATGTCGATGTTCACTCTTGCCATCTCCTGTTGCACCACATCTAATTTATCTTGATTCACAGAACTAACAATCCAGGTTCCTATGCAATATTGTTCTTTACAGCTTCAGACTTTACTTCCATCGCCAGTCACATCCACAACTGGGTGTTGTTTTTGCTTTTGCCCCATCTCTTCATTCTTTCTGGCATTATTTCTCCACTCATCTCCAGTAACATTTTGGGCACCTACTGACCTGATGAGTTTCAGTGTCATATTTTTTGACCCGTCATACTGTTCATGGTGTTCTCAAGGCAAGAATACTTAAGTGGTTTGCCATTCTCTTCTGTGGTGGACCACGTTTTGTCAGAACTCTCCACCATGACCCGACTGCCTTGGGTGGCCCTACACAGCATGGTCATTGTTTTACTGAGTTCGACAAGGCTGTGGTCCATGTGATCAGTTTGATTAGTTTTCTGTGATTGTGGTTTTCATTCTGTCTTCCCTCTGATGCATAAGGATAAGAGGCTTATGGAAGCTTCCTGTTGGGAGAGACTGACTGAGGAGGAAACTGGGTCTTGTTCTGATGGGCAGGGGCATATTCAGAAATTTTTACTCCAATTTTCTGTTGATGGGTGGGTCTGTGTTCCCTCTCTGATGTTTGACCTGAGCCCAAACTATGGAGGAGGCAGTGAAGATAATGTCTGTCTCCTTCAAAATGTCCTGTGCAGGCACTGCCATGCTCAGTGCCACCAACCCTACTGTGGTTTTTCCAATAGTCATATATGGATGTGAGAGTTGGACTATAAAGAAAGCTGAGTAATGAAGAATTCATGCTTTTGAACTGTAGTGTTGGAGAAGACTCTTGAGAGTCCTTTGGACTCAAGAAGTTCCAACCAGTCTTTCATAAAGGAAATCATTCCTGAATATTCATTGGAAGGACTGATGCTGAAGCTCCAATACCTCAGCCACCTGATGTGAACTTACTCCTTTGAAAGGACCCTGATCCTGGGAAAGATTGAAGTGGGGAGGAGAAGGGGACGACAGAGGATGAGATGGTTGGATGGCATCACCGACTTGCTGGACATGTGTTTGAGCAAGCTCTGGGAGTTGGTGATGGACGGGGAAGCCTGGCCTGCTGCAGTCCACAAGTTTTCAAAGATTCAGGCATGACTGAGTGAATGAACTGAACAGAAACCACAAACCTGAAACTGAACTTTCTTTTTTGAATCTCCATTCTCAGTATACAAGTCACCATATGAATATTTGTATAGTGACAGTGACTGACATCAAATCAATGAAGTGATGAACATTAAAATTCCATATCAGATTTTGTTTGGAAAATGAGAATGAACCATGAGAGCTAGTATTGTATTCTATGTCAGGGTTTAGTAATTCTTTGAATTGCTAACCCTTTTAATTACTAGCATAACTCTGCTTCAGGATAAGTTTTGTTTTTTTTTTTTAAATCATTGTAAAAAAAAATCATTTTAGTTCTATGATTATGAGCCATCATGATTTGCACTGTTTGATCAAAATCACCTGAGATACTCACTAAAATGCAGACTTATGGACCTTATCTCAGATATAGTGGTTTAGGATTTTTCAGAGTGGGGTCTTAGAATATGCATATTACGCAGACTCATTTAATGATGGTTATTCACACAAACCACCAGAACTTCCCTGGTGGCTCACACTGTAAAGAATCCAACTGCAATCCAAGAGACCTGGGTTCAATCCCTGTTTCAGGAAGATCCCCTGGATAAGGGAATGGCCACTCACTTTAGTATTCTTGCCTGGAGAATTCCACGGACTAAGGAATGTGGCAGCCTACAGTCCACGGGGTGGCAAACAGTTGGACATGACTGAGCAATTAACACTTTTCATTCACGCAAACATTTCACAACTATTTCTGGAGAAGCATGACTTCATCTTACAAATTTTTTAAATATATTTTTACATAAAGTAGGCTCATCACTGTGCAAACCGGAAAATCAAAATCTTCTATATTTAATGTTAGGCAATAACAGTGAGTTTATAACTGTTGCTTAAAGTTAGAAGACATTTGAAAAAATGAGCAAATTAGATGAAGAATATATGCCAACAATTGAAAATGATCATCTAACAATCATGTGGAACTGCAATTTCATTTTAAGTATTATGTGTTAAAAACTATATTCTTGATTCACTTGCTTTTGAGATGTTAAAATTCTGAAAACAATTTTTTTTTTGAAACTGTGAACATAGTGTCAGATTGTTAGTGTTTTTCCATAATTTTAAAAAGAAACCCTGATTCTATTTCTGTTAATTAGATCTCAGGTTTATAAAAGGAAATTTAATATTTATTTCTTGGTCCTTGTTGAAAAGATGATATTCTGTTCGAGTTTCACTAATATAGTGAAATATGATCTTTAAATCCACTTGTCAAAAAATCTAATGAATCCTTTACTGAAAATTAGTAATTAGGAAATGACTTAACATACATTACTACACCAAAATCAGTAATATGTTTTTATACAAAATATTCTGGTCAGCTTTTAAAGGTAAATGTATTTATATTATGCTTACTAACGTAAGGCAATTACAGTTTTATAAAACTTGGTAGAGCATGAGAAAGCTGTACCCTAGTATTATATATTATGTAGTATATAATAAAATAAAAATGGTTTATAAGAGTTTGTAGGAACTCATACATTTATTTTTATTTTAAAATACCAAATACTAATTTGCCTTTAAAACATAAAGTAATTAAACTGAAGTACATGATAGTACTTCTTACTTGCTTGTTTATAAACTCTTTTCCTATATAAAACACAGCTCAAAATGTGTTTTGTAGTGACCTAAAATGAATTAATTTTTAACAAAATAATATTTGATTATTGAAATTGAATATAATAGTAAATGGCTTCAAAATTGCCTTTTTGTAGTATATGCTAATTAACTTTGAAAAATTGATTTGTAAAATGTACTTATAGAAGTATTCATCTATGACCTTTCCAGTACCAACATTTTCTGAATTAAAAAAAAAGTAACTCTTTCTCCTAAGTTCTGAAATCGGAAATTTTAGTATATATTGAAAAATGAGGGACTGGAAAAAAACCTGGAAATTCCAAGTGACAATGGTCCAAATATGGAATATCTCTTATCAATATATTACTAAAGTGAAGGCATTTATTGGAGTTTTAAAGGCTTAAATCAATAAATATGGGTCAAGATGACACTATGGATGCACGTTCATGATGTTGTACAGGATGCGGTGATCAAAACCATCCCCAAGAACAAGAAACGCATAAAGGATAAATCATTGTCTGAGGAGGCCTTACAAATAGCTGAGAAAGGAAGAGAAGATAAGGACAAAGGAGAAAAGGAAAGATATACCCGTCTGAATTCAGAGTTCCAAAGAATAGCAAGGAGAGATAAGAAAGCCTTCCTCAGTGACCAGTACAAAGACGTAGAGGAAAGCAATAGAATGGGAAAAACTAGAGACCTCTTCAAGAAAATTAGAGATAGCAAGGGAATATTTCATGCAAAGATACGCACAAAAAGGGACAGAAATGGCATGGACCTAACAGAAGCAGAAGATATTGAGAAGAGGTGGCAAGAATACACAGAAGAACTGTACAAAAAAGATCTTCACAACCCAGATAATTATGATGGTGTGATCACTCACCTAGAGCCAGACATCCTGGAGTCCGAAGTCAAGTGGGCCTTAGGAAGCATCATTATGAACAAAGCTAGTGGAGGTGATGGAATTCCACCTGAGCTATTCAAATCCTAAAAGATGATGTTGTGAAAGTGCTGCACTCAATATGTCAATAAATTGGGAAAACTCAGCAGTGGTCACAGGACTGGAAAAAGTCAGCTATCATTTCAATCCCAAAGAAATGCAATGGTGAAGAATGTTGAAACTACCCCACAATTGCACTCGTCTCACACGCTAGCAAATGCTGAAAATTCTTCAAGCGAGGCTTCAACAGTACATGAACCAAGAATTTCCAGATGTTCAAGCTGGATTTACATAAGACAGAGGAACCAGAGATCAAATTGCCAACATGCACTGGATCATTGAAAAAGCAACAGAATTCCAGAAAAGCATCTACTTCTGCTTCATTGACTATGTCAAAGCCTTTGAATACGTGGATCACCACAAACTGGAGAATTCTTGAGGAGATGGGAATACTGGACCACGTTACCCGCTTCCTGAAATCTGTATGCAAGTCAAGAAGCAATAGTTAAAACTGGATGGAAAAATGGACTGGTTCCAAATTGGAACAGGGGTGCCTCAAAGCTGCATACTGTCACCTGCTTATTTAACTTCAATGTAGATTACATCATGACAATCGCCAGTCTGGAAGAAACACAAGCTGGAATCAACATTGCCGGGAGAAATATCAATAACCACAGATATGCAGATGACACCACCCTTATGGCAGAAATTGAAGAGGACCTAAAGAGCCTCTTGATGAAAGTGAAAGAGGAGAGTGAAAAAGTTGGCTTAAAGCTCAACATTCAAAAAATGAAGATCAGAGCATCCAGCCCCATTGCTTCATGGCAAATAGATGGGGAAACAATGGAAACAGTGACAGACTTTATTTTCTTGGGCTCCAAAATCAATGCAGATTGTGACTGCATTCATCAGATTAAAAGATGGTTGCTCCTTGGAAGAAAAGCTTTGATGAACCTAGACAGCATATTAAAAGCAGAGACATTACTTTGCCAATAAAGTTTCATCTAGTCAAAGCTGTGGTTTTTCAGTAGTCATATGTGGATGTGAGAGTTGGACCATGAAGAAAGCCGAGCACTGAAGAATTGATGCTTTTGAACTGTGGTGTTGGAGAAGACTCTTGAGAGTCCCTTGGACTGCAAGGAGATCCAACCAATCCATCCTAAAGGAGATCAGTCCTGGGTGTTCATTGGAAGGACTGATGTTGAAGCTGAAACTCCAATACTTTGGCCACCTCATGCGAAGAGTTGACGCATTGGAAAAGACCCTAATGCTGGGAAGGATTGCGGGCGGGAGAAAGGGAATGACACAGGATGAGATGGTTGGATGGCATCACCAACTCGATGGACATAGGTTTGGGTAAACTCCGGGAGTTGGTGATGGACAGGGAGGCCTGGCGTGCTGCGATTCATGGGGTTGCAAAGAGTCGGACACGACTGAGCGACTGAACTAACTAACTGAACTAACTAATGCAAAGAACTGACTTATTGGAAAATTTTTCACACCTAATGCTGGGAAAGATTTAAGACAGGAGGAGAAGGGGATGACAGGATGAAATGACTGTTATGGCATCACCAACTCGATGGACGTGCATTTGAGCAAGCTCTCTGAGTTCGTGAAGGACAGGGAAACCTGAGGTGCTGCAGCCCATGCATTTGCAAAGAATCGGACACAACTGAGAGACTGAACTGAACTGAATTGAAACTTTGTTCTTAGACAATTCAATGTGTTATGTGAATTTCATAGAAAATGGGATAGAAGAAAAATAGACACCAATTTAAAGGATAAGATGACAAAAGAAAGTCTAATTATAACCAGTTATTTTGCATATAGAATGCTAACTGTAGTGCTTTGATGACTGATATACACATATATTTATTAAATCAGTGGTAAGATATTGGCATATTTTTGTAATAGACTAATCTCATTATTTTGAAATTATTTACAGAAATATTTTAGAGGTTTATGTTTTGTAAAAGGAATTCAGCACAAGCATAATTATCTCTTTCCAGTTTTGAAAACTAATTTCATCTTGTAAGAATTGCAGTGTTAGACATGTAAATGAAGAAAACATTTAAATGGTGCTGTCAAAGGAAAACAATTTCCTGCAGTTAATTGAGTGCTTTGACAAAATTCAAGATATATATAACTGTGAAATATTGATCTTCAATTATGATAACTACAGTTTTATTATAAAAATAATATGTTGATTTCAAGAAATTCAATAGATGAATGTTCTTAAATAAAGGCACAGTTGTTTTTGCTACAATGATTACCTCTACAAAAAAGAGTTGTAAAAAAATCGTGTTTTTCTTGCTGTAAGCAAGTCACTTTGTATGGTTTCATGTATGAGTGTGTAAGATACTTGCATTGATTTCTTTATAAAAGAAAAACAATTTTTGAAACATTTGTTGATCTGAAGCAAGTAGAATTCCAGGTATTTCTTCACCAAAGATGAGTTGGGGAAGTGAAGTGGAAGTGAAAGTCACTCAATCATGTCCAACTCTTTGTGATCCCATGGACTATGCATTCCATGGAATTCTCCAGGCCAGAATATTGGAGTGGGTAGGCTTTTCCTTATCCAGGGAATCTTCCCAGCCCAGGGATCGAACCTACGTCTCCCGCATTGCATGCAGACCAAAAGACAATTACCATTCAGATTTGCAACCATCCCAAGCCACATGCAAATTCCATGCAGGGCAAAAGAAGAACTTTTTTTTAAAATCTTCTTTGGAGTATAGTTAATTTACAATGTTGTGTTAGTTTTTGCTGTATAGCAAAGTGAATCAGGCATACATACACATAAATATACTCTTTTTTAGATTCTTTTGCCATATAACCCATTATAGAGTACTGAGTAGAGTTCCCTGTGCAGCCCATTTTTATAGAAAGGAAAGGGAAATTGTGAGTGAGTAAGTGAAAGTCAGTCAGTCATGTCTGACTCTTTGTGACCCCGTGGATTATAGATTGCCAGACTCTTCTGTCCATGGAATTCTCCAGTCCAGAATACTGGAGTGGATAGCTGTTCTCTTCTCCAGGGGTCTTCCCAACCCAGGTCTCCCTCATTGCAGGTGGATTCTTTACAGTCTGAACCACTAGGGAAGCACAAGGGAAGTTGGGAGGGCCATATTAAACAGAATCCTTGGCTCTTCATTTGCTGAGTCTTTGCCAGGAAAAGAAGTCTTTCTTCTTCCTCTTTGGCTCTGCTATCCTTACAGGGCATAAGAGCTCTCTTTCTGTTCTCCCAACTCTATTTAATTGAAGTTTATGTTTATTAATTTTTTACATATTCAACACTAATATTTAGTTGATTTTCAGCCATTTTCATCTTTCTAAATATCTGACAAGTGTATTCATAACATTCAGAGCTGATCAAATTTCATGTAACTTAGCCACTCATAAACATTCATTTCACACATATATGTTACTCTGTTAGATAAAATATTCAGATTAAAGGGATACAGTGAGAAAAAAAACATTGTCTTCACTTTTTTATGCAATGATTTGATTTCATCCCCTCTCTTAAAAAATCAATTTTATTTTAAGAATATGTTTAGTTGTTGCCATGCAGTTTCCAATATATATTTTTAACTAATCTAACCCTCCCTTCAAATAAAACTAAAGTGCTTCAAGTGGTTTCTTCCTCAGAAGGAAGGGAAAATAAAAACATTATGGATGTTGGCTGTGTAGAATTTGAAGTCATGTGATCACAGTTTTCAAGAAGTTACAGAGCTTGTTACTGCTTAAGGGTTTAATTGTTTAGTACCACTGCCATATTGGCATTGTCATCAATTTAGCATGGTATTACATTTCTTTGCTTCACTCATCACTGATTTTGAGTCACTGCCTAATTATATACAAAGAATGTAACAGCAGGGTGCTGGTTTTGTTTTCCCCATTCAATAGGCATTTATTAAATAGTCACTCTGTTTCTAGCACAGTGTTCTGTCTAATGACATGCAAAAGTATAGATAATATCCCTTCATCATTATTTGTCCTAGGCACTAGGTAAAACACTTTGCAATCAGTACTACATTTTATATTCAAGTAAGTCTTTTTCACAAGGAGAACTCTAAAATTTTCCCAGTTTGATTCACCTACAAATGGTGGTGTAGTCACTAAGGTGTGTCCAACTCTTGTGACCCCCATGGACTTTAGCCCACCAGGTTCCTCTGTCCATGGGATTTTCCAGGCAAGAATACTGGAGTGGTTTGCCATTTCCTTCTCCAGAGGATCTTCCTAACCCAGGGATGGAACCATGGTCTCCTTCATTGCAGGCAGATTCTTTACCAACTGAGTTACCAGGGAAGCCCTATTTATTAAATAACTACACTGTTTTACACAATGTTCTATCTAATGGCTTGCAAAAGTAATAGATATTATTACTTCATTATTTATTTTTCCTAGGCACTTGGTAAAACTCTTTGCAGCCAGTACTTTATTTTATATTCAAGTAACTCTTTTTCACAAGAGGATCTAAAATTGTCCCAACTTGATTCACCCACAAATTCAAGAGAAGGATGCTTCCCTGGTGGCTCAAATGGTAAAGAATCCACCTGCAGTGTAGGAGACCTGGGTTTGATGCCAAGGTTGTGAAGATACCCTGGAGAAGGGAATGGCTACCCACTCCAGTATTCTTGCCCAGAGAATTCTATGGACAGAGGGACTTGGTGGGCTATAGTCCAAGAGGTCACAAAGTTTGGGACATGATTGAATTGACTGAACAGGAATGCACAGCCTTTTCTCAGTGTGAAAATTCCTAGTATCTCTTTCTATTCTTAAAGAATGTTAGTCCTATTATGTTAGGGACCCATCCTTACAACCACGTTTAACCTTAGTTATTTCCTTTAAGGACTTTCCAGGTGGCTTGGTAGTAAATAAACCACCTGCAATGCAAGAGACTTGTTTTTTTAGATCCCTGGGTTGGGAAGATCCCCTGGAGAACAAAATGGCAACCCACTCCAGTATTCTTGCTTGGGAAATCCCATGGACAGAGGAGCCTGGTGAGCTACGGCACATGAGTCACAGAGAGTAAGACACCAGTTAGGAACTAAAGAGCAATAAGACTCTGTCTCCAAATATAATCCTATAGGGGATTAGGCCTTCAACTTAAGAGTTTGGGGAGAACACAGTTCAGTCCATAAGAATAATATTAGTTTAGTTTTGCTTTTTAAAATTATTTTGGTCACATTTCACAGCATGTGGGATCTTAGGTTCTACAACTAGGGATCAAACCTGTATCCCTTGCATTCCTGCTTTAGTAGTGAAAGTGAAAGTGAAATCGCTCAGTTGTGTCCGACTCTTTGCAACCCCATGGACTGTAGCCTACCAGGTTCCTCCGTCCATGGGATTTTCCAGGCAAGAATACTGGAGTGGCTTGCCATTTCCTTCTCCAGGAGATCTTCCCAACCCAGGGATTGAACCCGGGTCTCCCTCATTGTAGGCAGACACTTTACTGTCTGAGCCAACAGGGAAGTGGTCTGCTTTGGTAGAGCAGAGTCTTAACCACGGACCAACAGGGAAATCCCCAATATTATTAGTTTTGATGAAGCAATATAAAACATGGAATTGAAAGGGGCAAATGCATTGGCAAAGATTTTATGTAAAGTCAAAGTTAAAACCCTCTACAATGAGGGGAGATTTGAATAGAAATTTGGAGGAGCTGAGACAAATGATGAGGGCAAGTTTATTCTACACGGAAGAAGCAATAAACACCAAAACCAGGGGAAGAATGAGCTTAAATGTTGGAAAAGGAGGAATGGAACCTCTTTTTTTAAGAGGGTTTAAAATAGAGGCAGAAAGTAGTAGTTATGTGATTGGTGCTGTGACCAGAGTAACGTCAAGAAGGTATTTGTAGGCGAAGATCAAGGGTTTGTATTTTAGTTGACATATAATGGAAGAATCATCACTGGGCTTGGACTGGAAAGTATCATCATCCATATGGTATTCTTTGAAAGTTCACTTTAGTTGTCTTAAGAACAGCAAACTACACGTATGGAGTGAAAGTAAAGAGGCTTGTAAGTAAATAATTTTAATAATTCATATGAGAGGACAAATACAGGATGCAAAGATAATTTATGAAATAGAAAATTTTAAAGAATTCTACTTAGTAGCTGCAGAGGGATCTTGATCCATACGGTATCTATACAAGAAAAAAAAACTATTCAAAGAAGTAATGAGATACTGAAAAATAATTCTTGGAAGTTGAAAATAAGACTAACTAAACACATTCTCTGTTGTTGAAACAGAAAGAGAAGAGATACTGAAGAAAGCATACCAACCTTACCATGATGGAGAAATGACTATAATATTTCTCATTTGGAAAATAAGGGTAAGCATTGTGCATTAGTCACTGTTCTAGAACAAATACCATGTCCTGCTGCTTAGAGGGAGAACAGTTAATTGGGAGTCCAAGGAACTTTATCCATGTATTCATTTTGTTTCTTTGTTGATAAATCCTTTGCTCGTATTTTGGTTGATTTGGTCTGGCCAGACTAACTATCCCAGGTTTATTTACTAGTTGCATAAACATAGATTCCTTTTTACCGTGATTCATTTTGATGTTTTTGTTTTGATTTTCTTGAATGGTGATTCATGTCCTTGAAAATTTCAACTTATTGCCTGTTGAGTTAATTTTGGAAAAAATCTGTTTACAGCCAAATTCAGAAATATGACTAGGTCATTTTAGTGAAATGCTCAGGTCTGTTTAAGAGAAGTGTGGGGACTAGGCTACATGTTCATGTCATTATCTCTTAACAATTTTTAAATATTCTGTCAGCTCATTTTACTACTTCTCAGTTTACTGCTAAAGTATTAAGCAGTCATTTGGAGAACTTTTTTCGTTTATAAAGGGGTCGTTCAGATTCAGTGAAGTGTGTTACAATTATCAATAGATAACAAGGGTTATATGTGGATCTGAGGCTACATCAAAAATTGTTTTACAACACTAGAGTTTCCCAAACTTTTTTAATCTTAAGGTGAAGATTCTAGGTCATTCTTAAGATTAGAGATCAGTATACCAAGACCAGAAAAATGTGGAAGGAAGGAATAAAATCATAATGAAAGTTTGAATTTTATTTAGAAGAACTTCTCTAATCCTAAGCAAAGTTATTGTCCATAAAACTTGCATCCTTTATCATAATGACCATTCATTTCTACCATTACTCAATATATTCTCTCTCAGGAAAATCTAACTACAGATACCTAAACTAATTATTATGATAATAATGACCTTGAAAGAGAATCTGCCTTCCTTGAACATGAATATACTCAAGGCAGAGAGGAAAAAGTACGTTTCCTTCTCTTGGAATATTTCTTTCCCCTTGGATGAATAAGAGCTTAAATTGGCTGTCTCTGAAGCCTTGTGTGTTAGCATACACATTTCAGCCTGCTGATCACCCCTGACACTTTTAGCATTAGCAGTAGTAATAGAATATTTGATGTTAAGTACAGCTAATATGGATTAATCTCCTAAATAATAATTGCAGTCAGAGGTTCAGATAGTAAAGACTCCATCTGGAATGTGGGAGACCTGGATTTGATCCCTGGATCAGGAAGATACCCAGGAGAAGGAAATGACTACCCACTCCAGTATTCCTGCCTGGAGAATTCCATGGACAGAGGAGCCTGGCAGGCTACAGTCCATGGGGTCGCAGAGTCGGATATGACTGGGTGACTTTCACTTCACTTTCTCATATTGTATACAATTGTATAGAATATTCTAGAAAACTTTGGATTAACATACTTTATGATTTGCTTACAGAGAGGAAATGTGTTTTGCCTGATTATCTTGATTAGATTAGTTATATTGACTTTTGAACTGTATCTTATTTGTATCAGAGCAACTTCATATCCCTATATCCTGCTCTGTTGATATTCCTTCCAATATACTATGTCATCACTTTGCAGAGGTTTAAAAACAAGACCTAAGAGTGCCCTCACCATGATAAAAGTGAAGACTGTCCTAACTTTATGTAGCTGCTGCTGCTAAGTCACTTCAGTCGTGTCCAACTCTGTGCGACCCTGTGGACAGCAGCCCACCAGGCTCCTCTGTCCCTGGGATTCTCCAGGCAAGAATACTAGAGTGGGTTGCCATTTCCTTCTCCAATGCATGCATGCATGCTAAGTCACTTCAATCGCGTCCAACTCTGTGCGACCCTATGGACAGCAGCCCACCAGGCTCCTCTGACCCTGGGATTCTCCAGGCAAGAATACTGGAGTGGGTTGCCATTTCCTTTTCCTAACTTGATGTAGACAATGTAGAAAACCAGAGCACAAGAAAACTTGATATATAAAACAATGAGATAGAATTCAAAGATTAAGAATGCCCAGAGTCTTAGTTTTGCCCCTTAAGAGGGGCACACTTAGCACATATCTGAGACAAGAATCAGAATTTTTTTAAAAGAATTCAGAAATGTCAAGAAGAATTGAAGAAAGGATATTACATACTTAGTTTTAACTCCAAAATTCTGGTAACAGGTGTCATTTAGAGAAAAGAAAAGTCCTCGGTCATTTAAGAAGTTGTTGGTTGTGGCAAGATTGCTTTAAAAGTTTGGAAATGTTTTCCTTTTCCCAAAATATAGTTTTATTATCAAGACATGAAATTTATATTGAGAAGTATAAAATACACCTCCAACATATTACCATAATGCTGGTACTAGTATTTACCTCTCACAGGATTTCATGAGACTTCGGATTTCTTATTTGTTAGTATTTTAAATTTTTGTCATTCTAATGGTTATGCAGTCATATTTCATTTTGTTTGCATTTCTCTGATGCCACATAATTCTGAGCACCTTTCACCTCCAGTTTACAGTTACACCCCACTTTGTCTGTTATGTTCTAAAGTTTTATTGCTTTGGCTTTTGCATTTAGGCCTAAAATCTGCCTGGATTTTGTTTGCTTGAGATCAAAATTAATTAATTAATTAATCGGTTGATTTCCCATCAAAGTGTATAATCAAACTCTCATCATTTATTTCAAAATCCATTTAGTCTACCCAAACTTTTTCTCTTTGGTAATTGAACCATATTTTTCATCCCCAATTCAGCAGAGCTGTGAAAAATACTGCTTAAGTTTCTGCTTAGCCTCTGAGTTTACTGCTCATGACCTTAGCTCTCATGATACCCTTTAATTTAAACTATTAAGTCTTCTTTGGGTGAAACAATACAATCCCAGCAGTGTACATTTCCCAAGTACAATTGAACCTTGATTAAAAGTGCTGGGATATCTGGTGCCCATTAAAATCTGAGGCAAAATGTCAATGAGCTTAATATGTGAATATTATATATAAAATGAAGTCCCATTTCTTTGCAATTTAACCTTTTTCTTAATTAAATTCATTCAATTTGACATCTCTCAAATTTTAAAAAGATCTAAAGGTGAGTCATTAATGGTAACCTTAATGCCAATGATTACCCAGTTATTACAATTCCAGGAAAGTGACGTAGTACAAAAATTATGAATCCAAAGCTATGTTTAAAAAGCTACTTTTTGGCAACTTTTTTTTACCAAACATAGTCTGAATGTTTTTGTCCTCCTTAAATTTATGTGTTAAAATCCTAAGCTTCAAAGTTTCTGTATTAGGAAATGAAGGCCTTTGGGATATGGTTAGCTCATGAGCAGAAAGGCTTTATGTACGGAATTAGTGCCTTTATAAAAGAAGCTCAAGTGAAATTCCCTCCCCTTTTACTACATGAGGACAGAGCAAGAAGGTGACAGCTATGAACCAGGAAGAGCGTCCTCCCCAGAACACAGCACACTTGGGCACTGTGCCCTGATCTTCGGACTGTACAGCTAGGTAAGTGGACTTCAGATATTCTCCACACTGTGCTTTTTCTTAATCACGTTAACTCTTACACACACAAATACAGAGATCCAAGGCTAGAGTTGGTGAAATAAGACTTAAATTTTAAAAGCAGGATTAAGTATGCCTTTGGTCTCTAATCTTCTGCCTTCTGGATTCTGACTTTTGATTGCTGCAGTCTCTTTCATTAATCCTGGTTGAGGTTCAGAAGGTGCCTGGTATCTGTAGCATGACATCTTTTATCACTTTTAGAAAATTCTCAAATATTGACTCTTCCTTATCTCTCTCTTATCCTTCAGCTTCAATTACATGTCTCAAATGTCTTCATCATATCCCTGTGTTTTTGTCCTTTTCTAGATATTTCTCATCCATTATCTATCACCCTCTGGGGTTTAGTAGCTAAGATATGTCCAACTCTTATGACCCCGTGTACTGTAAGTCCTCCAGGTTCTTCTGTCCTTTGTCCATGGAATTTCCTAGGCAAGAATTCTGGAGTGAGTTACCATTTCCTTCTCCAGGGGATCTTCACGACTCAGGAATCGAAACTTGAGTCTGCGTTGCAGGCAGATTCTTTACAGATTGAGCCACCAAGAAAGCCCCAATTCACTAACTTTCTTCAACCTATTTATACAACTGAAAATTTCAGGTTTTATATATTTAGTTTTGGAATTTTTAAGTGTTTAGAATTTATTTTTCATTGGAACTTTGTTACAATTGTGGATATTGCATAATTAGTCAAGACAATTTGAACATACTATAGGTACTGTTGCTGTTGTTGTTATTCAGTCACTCAATCATCTCTGACTCTTTGCAGCCTCATGGACTGCAGCACACCAGATTTCCAGGTCCTTCACCATCTCCTAGAGTTTGCTTAAACTCATTTCCATTGAGTCAGTGATGCCATCCAACCATGTTGTCCTCTGTCATCCCCTTCTTCTCTTGCCTCCAATTTTTCCCAGCATCAGGTCTTTTCCAGGAGTCAGTTCTTCACATCAGATGGCCAAAGTATTGGAGCTTCAGCTTCAGATTCCATAGCTGTTTTCTTCTGGAAGACTCAGTATTACAGACAAACCAGCATTATAGGAGTATATATGGATAACAAGATCTGAATATTGATTCGTTTAAAAGTATGTGTGTCTGTACAGTCACGGATTTTATTTTCTTGAGCTCCAAAATCATTGTGGATTTTGACTAGAGCCACGAAATTAAAAGATACTTGCTCCTTGGAAGAAAAGGTATGACAAAACTAGACAGTGTGCTGAAACCAGAGACATCATTTTTGACAAAGCTCTATACTGTCAAAGCTATGGTTTTTCCAGTAGTCATGGATGCATGTGAGAGTTGGACCATAAAGATGGCTGATTGTGGAAGAACTGATGCTTTCATATTGTGGTGTCGGAGAAGACTCTTGAGAGTCCCTTGGACATAAAGGAGATCAAACCAGTCAATCCTACAGGAAGACAACCCTGAATATTCATTGGAAGGATTGATGCTAAAGCTGAAGCTCCAAAACTTTGGCCATCTGATATGAACACTTGACTCACTGGAAAAAATCCTGATGCTAGGGAATATTGAGGGCAGGAGGAGAAGGAAGTGACAAAGGATCAGATAGTTGGATGGCATCACCGACTCAACAGACATGAGTCTGAGCAAACTCTGGGAGACAGTGGAGGACAGAAGACCCTAGCATGTTGCAGTCCATGGGGTTGCAAAGAATTGAACATTACTTAGCAACTGAACAACAACAGCAACACTACTATTAGGATATTTTCCTACCCAGTTTTACAAATTGGTCTACCCAGTAAGACAAATGATACATACAGTACAAGTTTCTGGAGAAGGCAATGGCACCCCACTCCAGTACTCTTGCCTGGAAAATCCCATGGACGGAGGGGCTTGGTAGGCTGTGGTCCATGGGGTCGCTAAGAGTCGGACAACTGAGCGACTTCACTTTCACTTTTCACTTTCATGCATTGGAGAAGGAAATGGCAACCCACTCCAGTGTTCTTGCCTGGAGAATCCCAGGGACGGGGGAGCCTGGCGGGCTGTCTATGGGGTCGCACAGAGTCGGACATGACTGAAGCGACTTAGCAGCAGCAGCAGCAGCAGTACAAGTTTCCAACACAAAATGGACCTACACATTCAGGAAAAGGCTATGGTTTCCAGCTATGCCTGTAACAGAGAGGAAGCATCTGTTTAAGTTAATAGTGAAGAATGACTAAATCCTCCAGACATAAAACATGTTTTTATCATTCTTTATGATAAAAGCTCACTAGCTTTTATCATAAAGAATAATTTGGTCTTGATTTTTAAAATAGTGTCTAAATCCTAATTATTTTTGAACTGGGTGAAAAAGAATGTCAGATTGTTCCTCTAAAATTTCAACACTTGGAGTGTGACTTGGGAACCTAAGATATAAAAAAGGAATCAAAATGAGGGACTAAATAGTGTTAAAAGGAATTGAGATTTCAGGCAAGGCAGCACACTTCCTGATTTGATGGTGCTCTGACTACTGTACAACTTCACACCTTAGGAGCCAATTGAAAATCAATACTTGTGCTCTTTGCTTCTTCTAAAAACTTCATTTCTGCATCACTTATGAGAGCATTGAAAGTGAAAGTCTCTCAGTCATGTGACTCTTTGGGACCCCATACAGTCCATGGAATCCTCCAGGCCAGAATACTGGAGTGGGTGGCCTTTCCCTTCTCCAGGGGATCTTTCCAACCCAGGGGTCAAACCAGGTCTCCCACATTACAGTCAGATTCTTTACCAGCTGAGACACAGGGAAGCCCAAGAATACTGGAGTGGGTAGCCTATCCCTTCTCCAGCGGATCTTCCTGACCCAGGAATTGAACCAGGGTCTCCTGCATTGCAGGCAGATTCTTTATCAACTGAGCTATTAGAGAGCATTAGGCTTGAGTAACGTCCTCATCTGCTTTATCTTTACTTTGCAATTTTTCTTTCTTGTTCTCCTGTCATTTTCAGGAAAGGAGTCTTCTATTTCTACCATTTTAGGTAAAAATTAATTACTCTTTTTTTTTTTAACTCTTTAAGAAAGAACTAATGGTTGAACTTTTCTTTTAATTTATTTTTGTTATCTGGCCCAAGACCTTATTATTATTTTTCTTTTTTTTTCACAAAATCTATATTTTGTCTTTTATGTTCTAAGAAATGGCATCAGTAAGTTATGACTTTTTCAGAAACATCAAAATGCTCAAATAAATCCTGTACACCTTAAAACCTGTGTTGAATAATCCCTCCCTAGGGATATTATTTCATCTTAACAACATGCAAAGTGCATGCAACCCCAAACTTGTGTTCATTTGATATTATTCATTCAAAGAACATAAATCAAACATTGAGAAAACTTCAAGATAATAATTTTATAGATTCTATTTGTCAGAACTCTTAAAATCCTTGTTTGCATATTGTCTCTTACAATAAATGTGAACAATTTATGCATGTTCCTGTCACCGAGATCTAGGGAATATTATAATTGTTAACTATTTTTAAGTAAATACCTAGCTTTGAGAGTCATGTTGTAGTTACTCTTGTGGTTTCCTCCTCTCTGTGTCTCAATTTCTATCTCTCTCAAAGAAACTAGAAAAATGAAATAAAATCCAGCCCTTGAATCTGCGTGTACCCAAACTTGCTGCTGTTGCTGCTACAGCATAATTATTTAAAGGGCTATTTCCCCATCCATCCTGAGTGTGGCTGGGGCAGGTTTCCTTCTTTCTCCGTGTTTCCTGAGGGTTATTTCCCCCTTTTTCTGCTTCAGAGTTTCATGGCTTTATAGGAATTGAGATAAATATCGGACTTGTCAGATTCATCCCCTCTGTTCAGAAATCAGACCCTGGCTTTCAACCTCACAAAACTTTTCAAAACATCCTCTCAGTTAACAGAAATCTTCATCCTCTCTAGGCAAATCTTCAGTTCAGTTGCTCAGTCGTGTCTGACTCTTGGTGACCCCATGGACTGCAGCACGCTAGGCTTCCCTGTCTATCACCAACTCCAGGAGCTTGCTCAAACTCATGTCCGTCAAGTCGGTGATGCCATCCAACCATCTCATCCTCTATCGTCCCCTTCTCCTTCTGCCCTCAATCTTTCCCAGCATCAGGGTCTTTTCCAATGAGTCAGTTCTTCGCATCAGGTAGCCAAAGTATTAGAGCTTCAGCTTCAGTAGCAGTCCCTTCAATGAATATTCAACACTGATTTTCTTTAGGATGGACTGGTTTGATCTCCTTGCAGTCCAATGGACTCTCAAGAGTCTTCTCCAACACCACAGTTCAAAAGCATCAATTCTTTGGTGCTCAATTTTCTTTATGGTCCAACTCTCACATCCATCCATGACTACTGGAAAAACCATAGCTTTGACTAGATGGACCAAAGCTTATGTTTCTAGAAAAAAGTCTCCTACAGGCTTCTGAAAGATTTGCCTTCATTTCTTTCACTAACTCAACAATAAAAATACCTTTAAATTTGTTTTATGGATTTCAGTAAGCATTTTTATACATCCCCCAAAATGAACATTTTCTAGGATATGTGCATTGTCTTATTGTCGGAACTGGATCTCTCAAGTCATATATTCACAAACCTATAGAATACAAACAGCATGGTGCTTACTTTGGGAGAAAAATCACTCTGTTCTTACCTCACCCCAAATTTATTGGGTACCTGAGAAGATTATTTCAAATTCTTTAATAAAACTAAACTGTCTTACAAAGATAACCTCAAATTTCTTAATACAATATGACTTTTTCTTCATTTGATAAGCGTCATTAACATTTAACAAGTTAATATGAATAGACCTTATGAGGGTCATTAAATACACAGTAATATTAAGTCAAAGGGCAATATATATATATATATATTCAATGAGTTTCCTAGGTGGCGCTAGTGGTAAAGAACCCAACTGCTAATGCAGGAGACATAAGAGACCTGGGATCCATCCCTGTGTCGGGAAGATGCCCTGGGGGAGGGCATGGCAACCCACTCCAGTATTTTTGCCTGGAGAATCCCATGGACAGAGGAGCCTGACAGGCTGCAGTCCATGGGATCACAAAGAGTTGAACATGACTGAAGTAACTTAGCGTGTATGCATGCACATGTTTTTTTGATATGTGCAATGCTTAGAATAATTTACCATGTTAGTTAAAATCCAATAGATTAGTTCTGTGCTTTCAATTTAGAGGATTTGGACTCAAGATAAGTTTTAAAGCAAGATTGGTAAGATTTTCTGTACTTAGAAAATGAAGCATGCAATTAAGACCCAAATAAATTAAAGAAGTCTAATTAATTAGTTTTTCATGAAGGCAAAGTCATAAAAATGAGGGAAAATAGAAGAAATTCCATTACAGTGAAAATTACAGAACTTCTTGGTTGATTTCTGATTCTGACAATAAAGTCTGCTTTTTCTCTCTGAATCTGCAGTTACCGCCCAGGTTTTGCAATACCATGTCACATATTATGAGTAGAAACTGATGATTTTTTAAAAACAGAAGTAGGAAACAGTATATTGGATTCTTCTTTTATGTATACATTAAAAACTAAAGAGCAGAAACAGATCTGGTGCTGATTCCATCTTTACTGACTTAATTAATCTTGTGTTATCCCATTTTAAACCAATATCTTAAACACTGATATCATTTCAAATATTTCACTCAGTCTTCTCTCAAACTAAAGCCATATATATTTAGCAGCATGTGTTTGGTTATTTTATTTTTAAAATGCATTTATTTGAAATACTTCAAAGACAAAATTAGTAGTAAGGACATGTCATGGTGTGTATTTGTATTTTATTGACCATAAACACTAACTGAGATTCTGACTAGCAATAAAAGTTTTTTTATCTTCCATTTCAAGCTAATCTAAAACACTGAATTGTGTTAAGTGATCTGCTTTGCTTTTTCAGATACCCATTGTCGCCCTGTATGAATTTTCCTGAGATGAACAAACTCACTCACAGAAATTCTTTGTTAGATTCATGTATTGAGGCAAAACTTGAATTGTGGGAGACAATTTTATAGATTGTGTTTATCAGAACCCTTAAAATTCTTGGGTGCATATTTTCTTAAAAATGAAAAATAACATTTTCTCCAAAACAGTTGATGTATGAGACTCTAAATGCTCTAGCCACAGCTATTAGTTTTCCAAAGTCATGAATTGAAGTTCTGTGTTCTGTGTGAAAATTATATATCTTAATGGGCACCATAAACATAAGGCTAGAATTCGCTTTAAATTTGTATTTAGTCTACACCAGATTTATATGATTTCCACAGTTTTTACTTCATTTCTTCATTATGCGATCCAGCTACTTGGATCCTTAACAGAAAGAGGAACAATAGAATTCACACACACACACACACACACACACACACACACACACACACACACTTGTGCAACAGAAATACAGTGGCACCTCTATAATTGGAACATATTGCTTGTCTACTGCTACAAGCTCCCATTTATTTTGGCTAGAATGCATATACTATTAAAACCCTCATGTTTGAAGGTAGTTTACTATATGCCTAGAACGACACAGATTATATTCTCAGAATATAAAAGTGTGTGTACAATAATAAAACATATTAAAAAATGATTTGAATCTTTGTCAGAGCTAGAGTTTTATTTCAGTGATGCAATCGAGAGGCACTTGGAGAATGCCCCAAACTTGATCATTGCACAATATATGGTCCAGGAAGAAATACCTGAAATGTTAATGTTTATGTAATTATATTTCTGAAATACAAGCAGGAAAATTAAACCTCAACATGTCCAATGCTGAAAACCTTACTTTAAAAGCCCTCATATACTTTTTCTTAGGTGAAGAAATTTCAAAAACTTAAATTTGCTTTTAAATTCCTACAAGCAATCACAGACTGCCATAGACTCCATGTTTTTCTTCAAGCCCTGAATGGATCTTCTTTTTTTTTTTTTTAATGGGAATTTAACATGTGAAACTCAAGAACCAAGTACTCACCAGCTAACTCTTTGAAGTACCTTTCAATTATTATTTAAAGATAAATGTTCAATATTCTTAGCTGAATTCACAGAAGAAGATCCATTAGACTCCATAGGAATGAGTATTTGGGGATAAAGAACTCTCCAATGCTGATCCACATTATCAGAATACATAGCTATGAAGTAGCTAAAGAAAGGAAAGTACAATAGCAAAAATCAGTTGCATATAACTTTATATTTCCTCAATCTACCTGTGTAACTGTGAGTTCTTTACAATAATGTTACGACTTTTAACATTCTTTTAATTGAATTGAAATATCCCGTGTTTTAGAAATGGGATGAAGTACCTCATGTAAAAAATTAAAACTCACTGCAGTGAAGCCCTTTGTGCTCACATAACTTAAGAATCACACAATGAAAACAAAGCTGAGTCCTAGGACTAATTTTATTTCTGGGTTACAGCCATACACTTAAATAACATTTCCATCTGTTCCAGGCTGTAAAAGTTGCTGGAGTTAGCAAAGACAATCCAGCAACATTAGCACATTCTTAAATCATCCCTGGACAGGTCCCAATCACGTGATGGCCGCCTTATCTCAGTCTAGAATAGGTGAATAGTTCATCCATGTTTTGTTTCAGTTGAAATTTGTTTTTGTAAAAGCGATTAGATCTTAGACACTTTTAATTCAGAACATCATCTGTTAATTTAAATAATATAAAGTAGTAAAACCACTCAGAAACATGGAGAATAAAGAAATATAAAGACAGGTTCTATTGAACCACTACAGAATAAAATGAAAGTACATTTTACAGATAAACGCAATGCATCTCATTGGATATGTAAAATGATTTTCTTTCCTCCTGAGAGGGGTCAGTTTGCACTTTTCTCCTCATTCCCATCTCTATTGCCTGGAGCCGAGAAAGGACAGGAAGTGACTGTAACTCTGCAAACTGTTTTTACCTTTTGACTTCTCTACTGTCAGGCAAACAGCCTCCCACATAATAAATAGGTAGATAGACTAATTAGATCATAAACTGATGGCAAAGTTCCCTTTTTACTGTGCAGAGGGACAGGATCTTATATCCGACGTCCACTTGAAAACTGTGAATAGAAAATGAGAAATATATGCCAATTCTTTTTTTAATATTAATATTAACTCAAATTTCAAAATTCTTAATGCACTCGTTCTCATTTTGCTCATTTAATGTAGTCAGGTTCACAAATTTAGAGGGTGCTTAATGAAGATCATTTTATGTTGATGAGGATAAACCTATTAAAATTATAAAAGATAATAGGAAAAATCCTATACTGTGGAAAAAAGAAAACCACATGCATTTAGCAATTGTGGGGAGAGAAGCTCATTAAATAAAAACTGGTGTTAAGATTATTATGAATATTGCTAAAATCTATAAATGTGCAAATTTGAGCCAATATCATCAAATATTAAATAATAAAATAATTGACTTATGTTAGCACTTTGATAACAAGATACAACTTGTTTTGTCAGGTCCATGCAATTGAGTTGGTCAAATAGATTAGAAGTAAAGTAATTACATCTGGTAGTTTGAGGTTTTATTTTCTACTTATCTAATCACAGTAATTTTACAGCTTAATCAAAGGATTAATATTAAATAGGAATGTTCAAAGAAGTTAGGAGAGAAATCAAGGTAAAGAGAAATGATTAAGACATTCTGAAAAATTATTGGACGGTATTATAGGCAAAGATTTTAAATTGCTTAGTATGGTTTACATATAGGTTCTTATTTTTAAAACATCATCTCATTCTTCACTTTCTGTTTAATTCTGTGCATGCGTTTTAGTTTACTGCCAGAGTCCAGCCCCAGCAGGTCAGGGTT
Organism: Okapia johnstoni; assembly: GCA_024291935.2. Classification (NCBI taxonomy): domain Eukaryota; kingdom Metazoa; phylum Chordata; class Mammalia; order Artiodactyla; family Giraffidae; genus Okapia; species Okapia johnstoni. Next base: position 89,552,163 of record CM044313.1, on the reverse strand, counting down.
CCCTCAGGATGGACGGCGTCGGCGATACGAATGAGAAGACACAGAGAGTCGTGGTGTTTCCAAGTGTCTTCTGACTTTATTGTTTTTAAGACAGCTTTTATATTTTTAGTGGTACATAGAAACAAATGTAAAGTATAGAGTCATGCCAGATCAGCTCGATGGATCAGCAGTTTTTGATCCATATCGGAACCAGAACACTGTTTGTGTTTCTAAGTTATAAAAGGTTTAATATTGTTTACATCATCTTCTGGCCCAGAGGCCTGCTAACATCTTGTGACTCTTTTATTGATAAGGGTTGATCAGCCAGGACACTTTTGTATCAGGCACAGAAAATACCAGGGTTACATTTTTTAAAGAATACAGGCACAACAGGAAAGAATTCATTAATAGAAAGTTTCAAGGAAAAATCTGTTTTCGGTAATTTACTCTATGCCTTGAGCTTAACAGAAAAGAATGTGGTTCCATAAAGTCATAGTACAGCAAGCTGAAACAATGTAGCACAAAGGTCAGTTCTTGCAAAATCACCAGCTGAATTAACAATTGTCTTATTATTTGTATTAAAACTAAACTTTTATTTATATAAATCCCTAATTATTATACTTTCATTATATAGGCTAAATACGTTAAGAGTAAAAACATAGTGAGTAACTATAGATTAAGTAACAATTTCACAAAGCAATATTTTTTGTATTTCCTAACAAGCCTTTCTTTCCTACAAAGGGCTCTGTGCCCATTGGGGCTTTCTGTGTGGAGGCTCTCAATGCTGTTTTATTACTAGGGAGCAGTTATGCACATTAGCTCCAAAGGCACAGGTACATTTATTAAACAAACCAATATGCTAGCAAGAGGAATTTAGATTAGCATATTTTATATCCCAGATAATTTTATTTAGGGTGCTACTGTTCAGGGGCCTTGTCGATTGAGATTTCAGATTGATCTATTTAGAAGAGAATCAGGAAAGGCCTTTTTCCTAAGTCACAGAAAATAAGAAGAGGTTTATTATAGCAAGCGTCAGAAAGAGAGATCTCATTTTTAAGGTGAGCGCTGAGGCAGCCTCTCGAGAATCCCTGAGGCCTGAGTTGCTCTGCTCGTCAGTCCTTCTCTTCATGACTCTGTCATGGGTGGGATCTCGTGAGCTGGCTCCTGGCAGTTTACAAAATAAACATTATTTTATTTGATTTATTCCAAGATATTTGTTTATTTAAATGACATTGACTCAATGATACATTAGAAAATATATCAAAGATAACTGTAATAAGATTTTTAAATCATAAATCACCAAATTCCTTGATTATTTTCAGTTTATTTCCTAAGATAGAGTACATGTATATATGTAATCATTATTATTTGCAGTCAGTACAAATGTACTTTGGTACATTATCTTTGCTGTTGTTATTGGTGTTCAGTCGCTCAGGGATATCTGACCCTTTGTGACCTCATGGACTGCAGCACACCAGACTTCCCTGTCCTTCACTTTCTCCTGGAGTTTGCTCAAACTTCTGTCCATTGAGTCAGTGATGCCATCCAACTATCTCATCCTCTGTCCTCTGCTTCTCCTCCTTCCTTCAATCTTTCCTAGCATCAATCTCTTTTCGAATGAGTCAGTTCTTCGCATCAGGTGGTCAAAGTATTGGAGCTTCAGCTTTAAAATCAATCCTTCCAATGCATGCAGATGCAGGTGCTCAGTCATATCCAACTCTCTGTGACCCAATGGACTGTAGCCCAAGAGGCTCCTCTGTCCATGGAATTCTGCAGGAAAGAATACTGGAGTGGGTTGAATTCCCTCCTCCAGAGAGTAAGGGAACTCCTACAGGTCTACCACAGCTCCTACATTGGCCAGCAGATTCTTTACAGCTGAGTCACCTTTGAAGCCCCCTTGCAATGTATATTTAGGGTTGATTTCCTTTAGAATTGACTGGTTTGATCTGCTGGCTGTGCAAGGGACTCTTGAGTCTTCTCCAGCACCACAATTTGAAAGCATCAGTTCTTTGGTGCACAGCATTCATTATGGTTCAACAATATCTTCAGGATAGGTTAAGAGCCTTCAAGCTAGAATAGTTCAGTTCAGTCGTTCAGTCATGTCCAACTCTTTGCAACCCCATGGACTGCAACATGCCAGGCCTCCCTGTCCATCACGAAATCCCAGAGTTTACTCAAACTCATGTCCATTGAGTCAGTGATGCCATCCTACCATCTCATCCTCTGTTGTCCCCTTCTCCTCCTGCCTTCAATCTATCCCAGGATCAGGGTCTTTTCTAATGAGTCACTTCTTTGCATCAGGTGGCCAAAGTGCTGGCGATTCAGCTTCAGCATCAGTTCTTCCAATGAATATTCAGGACTGATTTCCTTTAGGATGGACTGGTTGCATCTCCTTGCTGTCCAAGGGACTCTCAAGAGTCTTCTCCAGCACCACAGTTCAAAAGCATCAATTCTTCAGCCCTCAGCTTTCTTTATAGTCCAACACTCACATCCATACATGACTACTGGAAAAACCATAGCTTTGACTAAACGGACCTTTGTTGGCAAAGTAATGTCTCTGCTTTTTAATATGCTGTCTAGATTGGTCATAACTTTTGTTCCAAGGAACATGTGTCTTTTAATTTCATGGCTGCAGTCACCATCTGTGGTGATTTTGGAGCCCCCCAAATTAAAGTCTGTCACTTTTTTCACTGTTTCCCCATCTATTTTCCATGAAGTGATGGGACTGGATGCCATTATCTTAGTTTTCTGAATGTTGAGTTTTAAACCAACTTTTTCACTCTTCTCTTTCACTTTCATCAAGAAGCTCTTTAGTTCCTCTTCACTTTCTGCCATAAGGATAGTGTCATCTGCATATCTGAGGTTAGTAATACTTCTCTGGGCAATCTAATTGATTCCACCTTGTACTTCATCCAGTCAAGCATTTCTCACAATGTACTTTGCATATAAGTTAAATAAGCAGGGTGACAATATACAGCCTTGATGTACTCCTTTCCCAATTTGGGGCCAGTCTGTTCCATGTGCGATTCTAACTGTTGCTTCTTGACCTGCATACAGATTTCTCTGGAGGTAGGTCAGGTGGTCTGGTATTCCCATCTCTTGAAGAATTTTCCAGTTTGTTGTGATCCACACAGTCTAAGGCTTTGGCATAATCAAGCTAGCATAACCCAGTTGCAAAGAAAATGTTCATTTAATGATGTAAAAAAAAATGAAGTAATTTAGTAGTTGAAATAAAAATACCCTTGTACGTGCACTTAGCCATATGTTTATTTCTCCCAAACAGCATTTCAGAATGTTTTCATCCTATTTGTGCTGACTCATTTCCTGCTGGAATAAAACTACCATGCTCCCATATGAAAAATAAGCCAGAATGGATAGGCCTTTTTCTTGCAGTGGAAGGTGTTGATGTGATGAACAGACTGTTCTAATTACCCTTTAAAAGGCAGTCTTTCTGGATTCCAAAGTTATTTGCTCTTTATATATTATTATACCTATCTAGTTTTTATTTTGAGGTTTCTCAGATGGTGCTAGTGGTTAAGAACCTGCCTATCAATCAATACAGGAGATATAAGAGATGTGAGATTGATCCCTGGATTAGGAAGATCCCCTGGAGTAGAAAATAGCAAGCCGCTCCAGTATTCTTGCCTGGGAAATCCATGGACAGAGGATCCTGGCAGGCTATAGCCCATGGGGTTGCAAACAGTTGGACATGACCAAAATGACTTAGCATGAATGCATTTGATTGTTTGCTAAAGATCAATTCATTTGAACAAATTAAGATGCCATCATACCTAATGAATATCTTTGATTTTATTTGAAAGAAAAACACACAGAAACAAAAGCCATGCAAGCAAGTTAATCATTCACAGCCTACCTTGGAGTGTGAACAGATGTTTTAATTAAAATTGACTGTGAGATAAATTATCCCCTGGTATATTTTAATAAATAGCCATTGGTATAACAAATTACAATACAAATATTTACTTGACCATTACTGCTTTCCTCCTTCATTGTAATGAAGACTGCATTGCTTCAGTGCCATTCTTTATAATCCTTTGGCAAAATAGAGGTTATTTTTTTTTTCCTTCTTCCCTTAACAATGAGCTTTTCTTTTCATTAGCTTCTTAGGAGCTCTGTGCTTGACTGTTTTATTATCCATTTCTTTTCATAGTCAGTAAAGGCTCAGTTATCTTTTTGAAGGGAAAAGAAAAACAAAAAGGACCACTAATGCTAATCATTTTTCTAGAATTATGATAACATATAGTCCTTACTAACTCTTTATTTCAATTTAGATTTTTATTACACTGAAATTGGAAACCACACTATCATTTGCAGAAGGGCCCCAAGCTTTTTTTGGAGCTAGGGATTTGGGGGATGGTCTATTTCTCAAAGTGGTCGTTTTTTGTTTTGTTTTGTTTTGAAGAGATAGTAAGTGATTCCGATAGCATTAATAGAAGAATATCTTATTGAGGACTCAGTCTATGTCAAAAAAATCTTAGACTAGATTTGAATTCTGTTATTACATAGAATTAATAAAAATAGTATCCAGAACTGTTTGTCTATAAAATGTGGGATGGCTTTTTATTAGAAAGGAATTTTCCTTAGTTTGGAAGAAAGATTAGAAGCACAGTATATGTTTCTAATTTGCTTTCCAGCCCTCTTTAATTTTGCTACATTTATACCCATCTTATGCCAATGCTCAGATAGTTTTTGTTTTCTAATTTAGCTTAATATGTAGCTAGCCTTATAAACGAAGAAGGCAATGGCACCCCACTCCAGTACTCTTGCCTGGAAAATCCCATGGATGGAGGAGCCTGGTAGGCTGCAGTCCATGAGGTCGCTAAGAGTCGGACACGACTGAGCGGCTTCACTTTCACTTTTCACTTTCATGCATTGGAGAAGGAAATGGCAACCCACTCTGGTGTTCTTGCCTGGAGAATCCCAGGGATGGGGGAGACTGATGGGCTGCCATCTATGGGGTCACACAGAGTCAGACACGACTGAAGCAACTTAGCAGCAGCAGCAGCCTTATAAAAGACATTTCTTAAAAGTTTTAGAGACTGCTTTAGTTTTTATATGAAAAAAAACCCAGAATGCTTCAAACATATAGATCTCAGGAACTTGGGTATACTTGTGAGAATTTTTACAGGATATATAACAACTTAAATAAGACAACTAATTATACTAAAATGTTCCTAACATAAAACAGTAGCAATGCTGATAGCACTTTAGAATTTTTTTGAACTATCAAAATGGTTTTGCATGTATTACTGTTTGCATTATATGTGTGCCTAGTCACTCAGTTGTGTTCGACTCTTTGAGACCCCATGGATGTTAGCCCATCAGGCTCCTCTGTCCAAGGGGATTCTCCAGACAAGAATACTGGAGTGGGTAGCCATTCCCTTCTGCAGGGGGTCTTCCCAACTCAGGGATCAAACCCAGGTCTCCCACATTGCAGACAGATTCTTTGCCATCTGAGCCATGCATCTTCAAAACATGACAATGCATCCTATGAGTTATAATCTTTAAATAATTGCAGTTAAATGTATCTCTTGAGAGTCCCTTGTACTGCAAGGATATTAAACCAGTCAATCCTAAAGAAAATCGGTTCTGAATAGTCATTGGAAGGACTGATGATGAAGCTGAAGCTCCAATATTTTGGCCAGTTGATGTGAAGAACTGACTCATTAGAAAAGATCCTGGTGCTGGGCAATATTGAAAGCAGAAGGAGAAGGGGACAACAGAGGATGAGACGGTTGGATGGCATCACCGACTCGATGGACATGAGTTTGAGTAAGCTGCAGGAGTTGGTGATGGGCAGGGAAGCCTGGCGTGCTGCAGTCCATGGGGTCACAAAGAGTTGGACATGAATGAGAGACTGAACTGAACTGATAATCCTTTTAAGAACACTAATCAAAATGTTTGTGAACAGCAGTGACTACTATAGGTTAAAAAATTACACTATGAGTATTTATTTGTTTTAGTTAGAAAGATGGAAGCATAGTAAATGCTTATTAAATGCATGTTTTGCTTTACAATCATAATCGTATTCCTAAAGTGTAAGTAGTTTCAGACTTTGAGACTTGCTGGAATTTGCAAGCACAAAAGTTATTTCAGAATGCTCTCATGATCAATACTTTGAGGTGGTACAAAGGGAAGAGGCTTGGACAGGAGTTGAATTATACTATAATGCAGTTGCATCCAAGACCTCAGCCATCCTATGGGAGCAGTAGAGCTAGGAGGGCATATCAATATTCTTTCAATCTAGGGTAAGAGGATGCAGCTTTATACCAAGTCTCCATATCATCTGGTTTCTGCATATCAGCTTCTCTGCATTGGACAAAGCGGTTCACTTCAACTGAGGGAAAATCTAGAGGTTGGGATTCAGCTGAGAGTCATCCATGCCATTGCTTCCAGCAGCTGGGGGAAGAAGCATCTCAGTTATTTGAGATGGGGTAGAACTGGGTGGCAGTTATTTATATTCTGCTGCTGCTGCTGCTAAGTTGCTTCAGTCATGTCCGACTCTGTGCGACCCCATAGACGACAGCCCACCAGGCTCCGCCATCCCTGGGATTCTCCAGGCAAGAACACTGGAATGGGTTGCCATTTCCTTCTCCAGTGCATGAAAGGGAAAAGTGAAAGTGAAGTCGCTCAGTCGTGTCCGACTCTTAGCAACCCCATGGACTGTAGCCTACCAGGCTCCTCCGTCCATGGGATTTTCCAGGCAAGAGTACTGGAGTGGGGTGCTGTTGCCTTCTCCATATTTATATTCATTACACTGCAAATGACTCATTAGAATCCCACAATATTTTTTAACTCCCTACTCTATCCATCTTGTTTTGGGCTTTTGTCCTTTTTAAGCTCATGAGAACGATTCCACTTCTATGTCAGCACTTCATGTGGAATGTGGAGGTAAGCAAATGTCATAGACTTGCATTTTCACCTGTTTTGAACAGTTGACTCTCATGCCGTTATCAACTTTGGTGTAAAAGAGTTTGAAAACACAATTGCTAATAAATAGGTCTAATACAAATAAATTAAATTTCTCTTTGTAAGGAGGATAAAGAGAATGGATATTGGTTAGGCAGTTGGGATAATTTAAGTCCTCCTATCAGCTTATCAGATGTTCTTATAAATAAAAATGGTCATTCATAAAGAGTTCAGTTTTAGGAAATGACAATAATTTTACCTTTCCTAGGGAAACTTGAATGGGTATATCATGCAGATATTTAATTTTCACACCAAAAATATTATCTCTCTTTATATGTATTTAATAAATTTGCATGACTTTCCGATTTCTATCTCTACCATTCCCACTGTGCATGTGTGCACAGCATGTCTGACTCTTTGCAACCCCATGGACACTAGCTTGCCAAGCTCCTTGTCCACGGAATTTTTCAGACAAGAATTCTGGAATTCCTTGTCATTTCCTGTTTCAGGGGATCTTCCCAACCCAGGGATCAAACCCTTATCTCTTCTATCTCCTGCATTGGCAGGCAGGTTCTTTACCACTGCACCACTTGGGAAACCATTCCCGTTGGATTCTTGCTAAACTTGAAGGTCTTCAGTGTCTTTGATACTATCACAGCATTCCATTTTTATAAACTGAGCCAGATAATTAAAAGGGTTGGGAGATGTCCAAGGAAGCTGGCTTTCTTATGAGTATATAAAGAGTTCACACATATTCTCAAAATGATCAAGCATGTAAACTTGTTTTTCAGCCAAGATGCAAACAAATGGCAATAATTCATGGCTACTCAAATTTTCATATCACATTTTATAGAGTATACTTGGAGAAAGAAATTAGGAACATATCTCCTGTCTGATAATATTTGCTTCTGTGATGAAACTTGATTCCTTTTTTTTTTATTATTTCTTCAACAAATTTGTAATTAATGGTGTGCTTATAACATAGATCTTAATTTGGAGATAAAAACTGTCATTATACAATTTTTCCTTAAGTCTTATGGGTCTAATAAACACAATCTGATTTAATTTATTTTCCAATATTTGCAGCAAATTTCACAACAATAAATTTCATGGGCAAATTTTGTGAATTAATTGAGCATAAAATCTATTGAGAATTAGGGGCTTTTTTGTTTATTTACTTATTTAGGTAGTTGTAATTATTTTACTTTTACAGCTGTGTCAACCACTGTGTAAATGTCATAATATCACTCTTTTTAGGAATTCTGTAATGTTACTTAACCACCTGATAATACCTTTATGAATTTTATTTTTCAGAGGTTGTAACTCAAAGTAAAACTATAGGAAGCTTTCATATTCATCTGAGTCTACAACAATTTTAATCAGAATACAAACAAAAAGTGAATATATGAATCAAAATGTAAGACCTTCATAGGTGCATTATATAAAATTATATTGTAAAACTTTGGTAGACACACCTACATAAATTTGAAAGTTCACAGGCAATTTTCTGAAAAGGTGTGATTTTTGCTTAGAGTGTTTAACAATTGGCCATAGCTTCCTGTTTCTACAGTTTTATTATCACAGTCTACTGCAACTGTTGGCCTACTGTACTTTATCGCCCACCATAGGTTAGCGTCACTGATGAGCTCCAAAGCTATGTGTTAATTAGTTTAAATATTTATTGATAGCTTATCGCTAATAATGCTGCAATAAAAATGTTACTCATATTTTTGAAGCTCAAGTATGTTTCATAAGTTTCTTTGCCAAGTTCCTGAGGTTGATTCTTTAGGACCTGAAAAGACATATTTCACCAAGCATCCAAAGTCTTGGATTGAATTCTTATATAATGAACATTAATGTATCTATTTCCTCTAAATTTGATGAATTGAATAAATTGGAAGTCACACGAGATATAATGCATTAGTCACACTTTTGTGTGAGTGTCAGAAAATACTCTTTATTCAGACTTTTTTTGGATTTTTATAGAAGGAGAATATATGTATTTTGCCCCCCCCCAAAATTATTTCAAACTAATTAGTATATCTAAATTTATTTAGCTTGACCTTAAAACTTGCTTTGTGTGTGTGTGTGTGTGTGTGTGTGTGTGTGTGTGTAGAAGGGAGAAAGTTGGAAACAGTGACACATTTCCTCTTCTGGGGCTCTAAAATCACTGCAGATGGTGACTGCAGCCATGAAATCAGAAGACAATTGCTTCTTGGCAGGAAAGCTATGACAAACCTAGACAGAGACATTACTTTGCCTACAAAGGTCCATATAGTCAAAGCTATGGTTTTTCCAGCAGTCATATACTAATGTGAGAGCTGGATATTAAGAAAAAAAAAAAAAGGCTGAATGCTGAAGAACTTATGCTTTCTAACTGTGGTGTTGGACAAGACTCTTGAGAGTCCCCTGGAAAGCAAGAGGATCAAACAAGTCATTTTAAAGGAAATCAACCCTGAACACTCTGGAAAGACTGATGCTGACGCTGAAGCTCCAATATGGTGGCTACCTGATGCGAACAGCCCACTCATTGGAAACGATCCTGATGCTGGGGAAATTTGAAGGCAGAAAGAGAAGAGGGTAACAGAGGGTGAGATGGTCACATGGCATCACCGATTCAATGGCTATGAACTGGGACAAACTCCTGGAGATGGTGAGGGACAGAGAGGCCTGGCATGCTGCAGACCATGGGGTCACAAAACGTCAGACATAGCTTGGCAACTGAACAACAACAAAAGTGTGTTATAAATGGTTTCAAACATATAACACATTGCACAGAGTCCTATACCTTGAGATTTTGAGGCATCAATATTTGCATGTAGAACCTGGAAGAAAAATATATACTTGTTTAAAGGATAGAATACATTTCCAAAGTATATAAAAGGCATTTTTTTTTTCACTAAATCAAGACAGCATGTACTAATGAAATGCCATGAGTTATCTTTCAGTGTGTTTGCAATATAACAGTTACCATGCCCACATTTCGATCTTGGTTTGCTTATATAACTCATTCCACATGACAAACTTAACTGTTTCTGAATAAACATATTTTTGTTAGGATCTCTGAATGCCCAAATGCATTTTTAAAGTTTCATCGCTGTAAAAACAGAATATTTCTGTGGTTGGGATATTTTGATCTTGGTTTGTTTGGTTACAAAGACAAGAATCTAATTTGCAATGGAAAAGTGTTTGGAGTCTGAACTTATTTTTCTGCATTGATAGAATAATAGATGAACTGGTATTATATTAAAAGAATTTTAATTAAATGACATGTTATTTGTTATTATATCAGAACATAAAGATAAGCTTAAGTTCCTTAAAAGTAGACACTGTTCTCTCGTGCTTCTTGTTCTTTCTCTTTTTAATATACAATATTTTATTTTATTATTACTATTTTTTGCTTCTCCAAGCAGCATGCAGGATCTTAGTTCCCCAACCAAGGATCAAACCCATGTACCCTACAGTATGGAGAGCAGAATCATAACCACTGGGATACCAGGGAAGTCCCTGTTGCTCTTTCAAGATTACACGGTAAAGCACTTGATGTATTATAGACAATAATTACATGTTAGACTGAGTAATAGAATTTTTAAATTATTTTACTCTCTCCCCTTTACATGGGTTAGGAGAAGACATGAAAAAAGTAGGGCACACACAAGTAAAAGTAGTTTGAAGAATCATTCCACGTCAGGTACTTAATAGCAATTTATACAGATTGTTTCCATTAATCTGTAATGTGGCCATCTTGTGGTGGTAGATATGGTCTGTCTCTTCACGCAAAATCTCTTCCTCAAAGAAAAGAGAATTCTCAAAAATCTTGAAATTGTTATAACATCTTACTTACTCTTTCATTAATAAATGAGTTGACAAAAGCTTAGACACGTGGCCATTTTTATAGCTATATTAGATTCATTTATATTTTTACATTTTACTTGGTCACGTTACCAAGTCATACATTTCTATATTTTAGATGTAAGGTTGGAAGTGTCCAAAGGGAAATATATAAAGTCGATTGATAGGAAAGTAATCTATGTTTGGGTGACACCAAATTTATGAAAATGTAGGAAAAGCAAACAATCAAAGCACTGTGAAGTAAAGAACTTAGTGTTAATACATGCACAGCATTGCTACAAAATATTGTCTGAAATTTAGTGAAAAATATAGGGAATAAAGATTTGACATTTTTGAGTTAGAAAGACACATTTTCAAATCACTTTCAATAAACTCAATTTAGGCCAAGGCATTTAGCCCATAATGGAGAGACCAGAGATAAGATATTGAAAATGCCTCTAGTAATGATTCTATTCATTTGCAGATACCAAAGTTATTCAGAAGTATAAACATAAATTTTGCACATTTTGACAAGTTCCTTGTTAATTTGCATCACATCTCTGTAATGGCACCTTTAAATAAAGCATACTATGTTCCCAAACATATTTTAGAACATGATTACAGTAAATTAACATACTTTTAAAAATTAGTTGAAATGGGTTTATTCATAAAATATTAAAATGTGTGTTATAAAAGGACCTACTTAAAGAACCGAAGAGACCTAGAAATAAATGAAAAAGTTCTTTGTTTTTACTCCCATCACATGTTCAGTTGTGACCAGTACAGCAGAAGTCTCTAATTCTCCATTTAATCAGAGATCCTAGAAAACACATCCTGAAAAAAGAAAACCCAACCTCATAGACTCTGATTTATTTTGTCTTGTAAAGATAACATTCAATTTTGCATTTGCTATTGGGCAATGGAGCTGTGATGGGTGTTTATTTGCAAGATGTTGATTTTCAGTTTAATTGCTTAAAAGTAAAGAGACCAGAACACTACCTTTTCCTTTTGACTCACTCAGTGCAGAAGGCAAGTTTTGACTAATTATCTTCAGCTAAAGAATGTGAAATTGATTTGTGCATTTTACCTATGGTTCAAAATTCAAAGAATCTGAATGCATGGGAGTTTCAGAAATGTTATTAAAGTTGAGTTAGACCTGGGTTGTTTTTTTTTTTTTTCCAGACAGACCTCCAGGTAATACATGTAATGAAGGTTGGGAGCAAACAATACTGTCTCTTTGTCTATTGGGCAACTAAAACATAAAGTGGTAAATTATTTCCTACAGTTCACTTCATATAAACAAGAACCTCTAACTTTGTTCCACTAGAAAACAAAACAAATATATATTACATTTCTAGGTAGTCTACCCTCTCCCAACAAGAAATATTAAAAGTCACTTTTAAAGATTAGGTGATATGACTCATTCACAATGAAAATCCAAGTAATTACAGTATTTCATAGCAAGGTATTATCAAAACAACTTGTATAATAACTGATAATACTTTGCATTAAAGACTATATGTGTGTGATGAAATATAAAACTGATTGTTTCAAGTGTGTATATATATGTATATATATACATTTGTAGACTTCCCAGTTAGTGCTGATAGTAAAGAACTCCCTGCCAATGCAGGAAATGTAAGGGATGAGGGTTTGATCCCTGGGTCAGGAAGATCCCCTGTAGGAGGGTATGGCAACCCACTCCAGTATTCTTGCCTAGAGAACCCCATGGAGAGAGGAGAATGGTGGGCTATGGTCCATAGGGTCCCAAAGAGTCGGACATGACTGAAGCGACTTAATACTTATATGTGCATTATATTCTTTGAAGCCAAAGATGGAGAAGCTCTATACAGTCAGCAAAAACAAGACCGGGAGCTGACTGTGGTTTAGATCATGAACTCCTTACTGTAAAATTCAGACTTAAATTGAAGAAAGTAGGGAAAACCACTAGACCATTCAGGTATGACCCAAATCAAACCCATTATGATTATACAGTGGAATTGAGAAATGGATTCAAGGCATTAGATTTGATAGAGTGCCTGAAAAACTATGGATGGAGCTCCTGACATTGTACAGGAGGCAGTGATCAAGACCATCCCCAAGAAAAAGAAATGCAAAAAGACAAAATGGTTGTCTGAGGAGACCATACTAATGACTGAGAAAAAGAGAAGCTATAGGCAAAGGAGAAAAAGAAAGATATACCCATTTGAAAGCAGAGTTCCAAAGAATAGCAAGGAGAGATAAGAGAGCCTTCCTAAGTGATCAATGCAAATAAACAGAGGAAAGCAATAGAAAGGGAAAGATTAGATATCTCTTCAAGAAAATTAGAGATACCAAAGGAACATTTCATGCAAAGAAGGACACATTAAAGGAGAGAAATGGTATGGACCTAACAGAAGCAGAAGATGTGGCAAGAATACACAAAAGATCTATAAAAAAAAGATCTTAATGACCCAGATAACCGTGATGGTATGATCCTTCACCTAGAACCAGACACCCTGAGTGCAAAGACAAGTGGACTTTAGGAAGCATCACTACAAACAAAACGAGAGGTGATGGAATTCCAGTTGAGCTATTTCAAATCCGAAAAGACGATGCTGTGAAAGTGGTGCACTCAATATGTCAGCGAATTTGGAAAACGCAACAAAGGCCTTTTCCATGTCTGGAAAAGGTCAGTTTTCATTTCAATCCCAATAAAAGGCAATGCCAAAGAATGTGCAAACTATCACACAATTGTACTCATTTCACACACTAGCAAAGTAATGCTCAAAGTTTTCCAAGCTAGGCTTCAACAGTATGTAAACCAAGAACTTCCATATGTTCAAGCGGGATTTAGAAAAAGCAGAGGAACCAGAGATCAAATTGCCAACAGCTCCTGCATCACAGAAAAAGCAAGAGAATTTCAGAAAAACATCTAATTCTCTTTCATTGATTACACTAAAGACTCTCACTGTGGATAAAAACAAACTGTGGAAAATTCTTAAAGAGATGGGAAAACTAGATCACCTTACCTGTCTCCTGCAAAACCGGTATGTAAGTCAAGAAGCAACAGAACCAGCCATGGAACAATGGCTGCTGCTGCTGCTGCTAAGTCGCTTCAGTCGTGTCGGACTCTGTGCGACCCCATAGATGGCAGCACACCAGGCTCCGCCGTCCCTGGGATTTTCCAGGCAAGCGTACTGGAGTGGGTTGCCATTTCCTTCTCCAATGCATGAAAATGAAAAGTGAAAGTGAAGTCGCTCAATCGTGTCTGACCTTTCGCCACCCCATGGACTGCAGCCTTCCAGGCTCCTCTGTCCATGAGATTTTCTAGGCAAGAGTACGGGAGTGGGTTGCCATTGCCTTCTCCATGGAACAATGGACTGGTTCCAAATTGGGAAAGGGATATGTCAAGGCTGTATATTGTCACCCTACCATTTAACTTATATGTTGAATACATAATGCAAAATGCCAGGCTAGATGAAGCACAAGCCGGAATTAAGATTGCTGGGAGAAGTATCAGTAACCTCAGATATGTAGATGACACCACCCTTATAGCATAAAGTGAAGAGGAACTAAAGAACCTCTTGATGAAAGTGAAAGAGGAAAGTGTAAAAGCTGGCTTAAAACAAAACATTCAAAAAACTGAGATCATGTGATCCAGTCCCATCACTTCATGGCAAATAGATAGGGAAACAGTGGAAACAGTGCCAATTTTTATTATCTTGGGCTCCCAAATCACTGCAGATGGTGACTGTAGCAGGGAAATTAAGACATTTTCTCCTTGGAAGAAAAGTTATGGCCAACCTAGACAAAATATTAAAAGGCAGAGGTGTTACTTTGCCAACAAAGGTCTGTCTAGTCAAAGCTATTGTTTTTCCATTAGTCATGTATGGATGTGAGAGCTGAACCATAAAGAGGCTGAGCACCAAAGGATTGATGCTTTTGAACTGTGGTGTTGGAGAAAACTCTTGAGAGTCCCTTGGACTGCAAGGAGATCCAACCAGTCCATCGTAAAGTAAATCAGTCCTGAATATTCACTGGAAGGACTGATGCTGACTTGCCAATATTTGACCACCTGATGCAAAGATCTGACTTATTAGAAAAGATCCTGATGCTGGGAAAGATTGAAGTCAGGAGGAAAAGGGGACAACAGAGGATGAGATAGTTGGATGTTATCACTGACTAGATGGACATGAGTTTGAGCAAACCCCAGGAGTTGGTGATGGACAGGGACGCCTGGCTTGCTGCAGTCCACGGGGTCACAAAGAGTTGGACATTACTGAGTGACTGAACAACAACAAGAAATACACACACACATACACACACACACACACACGTATAATCACATATATTCCTTTAATATATGTGATTTTTAATTTTTTGTGTCAACTTGACTTGCCACGAGTGCCCAGTGCTCAGATTAAAACTTATTTCTGATGTGTCTGTGATGGTGTTTCTGGGTGAGATTAAAATTTGAGACAGTGGACTCAGTAAAGTGTTTGGGCTTCCCCAATGTGGGTGATAGCCTGACTAGAACATGGGCAGAGGAAGGAGAAATTCACTCGTTTTTTCTTGTCTTACTGCCTTGGGTGGGACATTTTATTTACTCCTCTGCCCTTGGACTGATATTTACACCATCAGCCCTCCCACTTCCTAGATCTTCAGATTCAAACTGAATCATACCACAGACTTTCCTTGGTCTCCAGGTTGTAGATGGCAGATTGTGGGACTATTAGTTTCCATGACCACCTAAACCCATTCCTCAAGATAAATCTATCTATCTATCTAACTATTATCAACCTATTTATATATCCTTCTGGTTCTGCTTTTCTGGAAACATTGAATAATACAATATGTGTATAACTAAAACTAAAATTAAGTGAGATGTTTTCAATCCTTCCTTATTGATAATGAGTTTATGTTTTTAACAAAGATTATCTCTTTAACAAAAATATTAAATTTTTTAATTAAAAGTTTTAATTTTAAAATTTAATCTCATCAATTGAATTTAATTATTTTTGTAAAAAATTACAAAACTATCAGTTTAAGCCACTTCATATTTTACAAAAGTATGTTCATTAATAAAGTGAATAAGCAATAAACTAATTTCTGCTAGACAATATAAGAAACACAAATCTACATCAATATGTCACAATTAAGAACAGAAAAAAGTTATAGGCTGTTATCAGTACTTACAAATAGAGCTCTATTCATAAGAAACAATGCATAGAAAGGTAAATATGAATATACCTAGAATGCCACTTCTAGTGCTACCACCGTACTGAGAGAATTTACATTTCAGAAGACAAAATTATATGCTGGGGAACCATTCATTTAGATACATGTTGTCATTGTTTGCTTGTTGTTGACGGTAAGAGGTTAGAAAAGGAAGAAATTGCTGACTAGCCACATGGAAATTATTGCTCATTCTCTAGTCCCACGAAAACAATTTTTCCATTAAATTATATATGTCAGGCAAATTGGCTTTTAAATACTGGAAGGTGAAGTTGTTATTTCTCTGCTAGAAATTTTGCTTAGCAAATCTATCAAACACCTTTCAGAGTTCCTCAGATTCTTTCAGCATCTCCGTCTTCATAACCCTCAGTCCCTCTCTCTGTTTCAGGTACTGCTGCCTCCTCACAAAAGATCCAAATCATCTCTCCGCACGGTCTGGCTTACGGCATCCTGATGGCTAAGCAGGTGAAAGTGCCAACTTATGTCTCTTCCAGAGTAAACAAGAAGCAGTGGTTAGTGTACTAACACATCACATTGTATTCTCTCTATAATCCAGCTTGTCTTATTTCTAGCTTGCTGGGATTATTCTTTCCTAATTTAGGATTATTGTCGGCTATTCATATATATAATCTCTGGATCTAAGAAATCACAAGAGCTTGTTCTCTTAATGTATTCTTACTTTTCCAACACCTTACCTGGAGCTTCACCTACATGATTTGTGAATGTAAAAATTTTAGAATATGATACCAAAGAATATTTTTATTGCTTTGGGGAGATAACGAGGGATAGGGAATCCTGGCATGCTGCAGTTCATGGGGTCACAAAGAGTCAGACACAACTTAGCAACTGAACAACAACAACAACAACATGAAAGGCTATGCCTCTTCTCACAAAAACTTTGGTCCTAATTCTACCATTTCTCATTACTGACCTTGACTAATAAAATCAAGAGTCCTATATTTATTTGGCAAACATTTATTAAGCACCTGTGTGTGCTAGGCACTGTGCTAGATATCAAGGCACAAAGAAGAATGTTATGTAATTCAGATGCCATACCTCAAATGTACTGTTTATAGTTTTCAAATACATGGACAAACAATGACACAGATTTTTACCTGGATTGTAGCAGTGATGGAAAAGGAGTCAGAGAATGAAAAAACATACAAGTTAGTTTAGGAAATAAAAATGCAAGATACAACTTGTCAGACAGAAGAACCAGAGATCAAATTGCCAGCATTCTTTGCACTGGAGAGGAAGCAAGGGAATCCCAGAAAAACATCTACTTCTGCTTCACTGATCATGAGAAAGACTCTGTGTGAATCACAACAAGCTGTGGAAAATCCTTAAAGAGATGGGAATACCAGACCACCTTACCTGTCTCCTGAGAAATCTGTATGCAGGTCAAGAAGCAACAGTTAAACCAGACATGTAACAACTCAAAATAGGTAAAGAAGTACTACAAGGATATATACTATAATCCTGTTTATTTAACTTATATGCAGAGTACATCATGGAAAATGCCAGGCTGGGTGAATTACAAGCTGGAATTAAGATTTCCTGGAGAAATATTATCATCCTCCGATATGCAGATAATAACACTCTAATGGTAGAAAGTGAAGAGGAACTAAAGGGCTTATGGATGAGGGTCAAACAGGAGAGTGGAAAAGCTGGCTTGATAATCTGCACTCAAAAAAAAAAAAAAAACCCTAAGATCATGGCATCTTGTCTCATCACTTCATGGCAAGTAGAAGGGGAAAAATTTTAAGCAGTGACAGAATTTATTAATATTTTCTTGGGCTCCAAAATCACTGTGGATGGTGATTGCAGCCATGAAATTAAAAGACAATTTCTCCTTCAATAAAAAATTAATTAATTTAAAAAAGACACTTGCTCCTTGGAAGGAAAGCTATGAAAAACCTAGACAGCATATTTAAAGGCAGAGACATCACTTCCCAACAAAGATCCAAATAGTCAAACTATGATTTTTCCAGTAGTTGTGTACGGATGTGAGAGTTAGACCATCAAGAGGGCTGAGCACCAAAGAATTGATACTTTCAAATCGTGGTGCTGGAGAAGATTATTGAGCAAGGAGATTAAACCAGTCAATCCTAAAGGAGATTAACCCTGAGTATTCATTGGAAAGACTGAGGCTGAAGCTGAAGCACCAATGCTTTGGCCACTTGATGCGAAGAACCAACTCATTAGAAAAGATCCTGATGTTGGGAAATATTCGAGGCAAAAGGAGAAGGGGGTGGCAGAGGAAAAGATGATTAGATATCATCACCGACTCAAGGGACATGAATTTGGGCAAACTCTGGGAGAGAGTGAAGGACAGGAGCCTGGTGTGCTGCAGTCCCTGGGTTCAAAGAGTAGGACATGACTTAGCAACTGAACAACAACAATCACAACGTTGTTTGTTGTCAAAGATACACAGTAGGAGGGATAAAAGCTTGTTTCCAAAATGGTGATTTTATTGTCCAGTTTCACAGTTCCGTCAGTTGAGTAGACATGCGGGTTTCAAGAGGGACAAATGGAACTTTCTATTTGGACTAATTCTATGTGAAGCACATTTTGTCACATCCCTTTCATGAACTGGTTCTCTCCTTGCTTTTTTCACCCATATTTCACTGTTTTGAGACTCACTTCATTGAGGTGCAAGGTCCTCCTTCTGTATACTCTCAGAGTGCCCTGTGATTCCATTTCCATAGCATCTCCACGTTTCAGTGCAATTACATTTTTAATGCCTGAATTTCTGAGTAAACTGAAGTTCCATCTGGAGATACTTGCGTCTATGTTGTTTATAATGTTATAACTGTGGCAGCACTTAAGTAGACACTTTAAAATATTCAATGAATGCCCATGTAAAGTTGTGCAGAAGAAATCATGATTACAACAAGTATCATTTATGCAGTGGTCCTCGGCTCAATTCTGGGGAGCTGTTCAGTCACATTTCGAGTAACTCTCGATCATCCAGCCTCTGATCTCTAACACACTTTTGTGAAAACCATCCCTAAATCAAGTGTGCTAAAGGGCAGTGCAATCTATGACAAGCACCTCTTACAGAGTCTTGCTGTAAGATAAGGTTTAGGTGAATATATATTGAATGAAGGGATAGACAAAACAGTATACACCTGCGTTAAACTTCTATTTGTAACACATAGGGTCCTTCAGGTTTTCTTAGCCTCTCTGAGCAAAGCAGAGTTCCTGATCCTAATTGACTCACATAATACAGTATCTCAGCCCCGACTAGTGGTTCAGTCACTCTTTCCATAGGCTTAGATTTCAGATGATCAACTGAGGATGGGGATGTATTTTCTAGCTGTAAAAATACAATTGTTTTAGATTTGCACACAGTGTTGATGTCAAACTAAAGTCTGCAGAATGCTAGAGATATATAATCTAGAGTTTATAAGTTTTTAAAGTGATTTTTGAATGCATATATTTATATTTTAATAATTATCTGAAATTAACATATTATAGAACAAGAAAGAATATTAACACAGAATTACCAGTTTGTGATTGCATTTGGCATTTACAATCACTTTATCCTCAAGAGTATGCTAATTGCATATTGTAGAAAATATATTCCTTGGAAAATAACAGAGGGTGATGGCAGACTTCATATGTACTAAATGCAGGTGAAGGGTATCAGTCAGGTTCTGGAAGAAGGACCCATGTTTATAAGCAGTCTGTTTGAACAAAACAAAAACCTAATCCTTATATCACTTTTGGAAATTCTGAGCTCAGAGATAAGTAGCCCTGCAGAAGCAGATTTTGGACTGGGTGACCTTAACAAAAGAAGGATGTTTTCTGGAGTGAGGTTCTTGCTGATGAGCATGAGCCTTTCTGGAGCATGCGTCTGTCAATTATTAGCAAGTTTTCAGAGGGGTGTGTGGAAAAATCTCAATGGATTTTTTATATGATCTGGTCTTTAGTTGTTACCACATGTAATGAATTGGGGCGCTTCCCTGGTAGCTCAGCTGATCAAGAATCTGCCTGTAATGCAGGAGATCCTGGCTCAATCCTGGGTTGGGAAGATCCTCTGGAGAAGGGAAATGCTACCATTCCTGTATTCTTGGGCTTCCCTGGTGACTCAGTTGGTAAAGAATCTGCCTGCAATGCGGGAGACCTGGATTAAATCCCTGGGTTGGGGAAAATCCCCTGGAGAAGGAAATGGCTACCCACTCCAGCATTCTGGCCTGGAGAATTTCATGGACTGCATAGTCCATGGGGAACCAAAGAGTCAGACACGACTGAGCGACTTTCACATGTAATGAACGGGCTTCCCAGGTGGCGCTAGTGGTAAAGAACCTGCCTGCCAATGCTGGAGATAATAAGACACACAGATCCGATCCCTGGGTTAGAAGATACCCTGGAGGAAGCAAGGCAACCCACTCCACTATTCTTGCCTGGAGAATCTCCATGGACAGAGAAGCTTAACAGGCTACAGTCCATAGGGTCACAAAGAGTCAGACAAACTGAAGTGATTTAGCACACACACACATAATGAATAATTAGTAATTTCCATTCTTGAAATGAGGTATAGAAACATTTTTTTTCTCATCAGCTCTATTTTCCCTCTAGCATCAGGGATGGATTTTCATAACTCTTGTTGACTCTCCTTTAAGTTGACATCTTACTTGAAGGTGACTGTTTTTTTTAGTTTCAGTGCTGATAAGCATGATTTCACTTTATTATTGTTATTATATTATTTGTTGTCTCTTCTGTCAGAGTGGATCCTGAAGCTTTTAAGGCTTTGGGCAATAGGCATTCAGTGATGGCGACATATCACAGCGATTCAAGTTATTGAAAGGAGGGTCAGAAAAGTGCTTGGGGTCAATGCTTTAAGATATCCCATGCTTGACAAAGAAGACGGGCCATGGAGCCTCACTACGGTTTTCTTAGATAGCCAGGTCACCCTCTTTCTTTAGCTTAGATGTGAGTGATTTAGCTTTGATATGAATTGAATGTTCTACTCATCAGCAGTGTGAATCCAGGTACCACATGCCTTTTAGTGGTTTTATGCTATTGTCTGTAGTCATTTAAGCTAAGAAATTTAAATCACTTCTTCTGTCCTTCAAAAATGTGATGTATGTGTTAACCGTTAGGCAAAGTGAGACTAAATTTTGCAAAACATCTCAGTTTTCCAAATCCTATGTATATAATTGTTTCCCTCTGATTCTGTTCTACCAGCTTTGTTGGTGTTTAGTCACTAAATCATGTCTGACTCTTTGTGACCCCATGGACTGCAGCAAGCCAAGCTTCCCTGTCCTTCACTATCTCCTGGAGTTTGCTCAAATTCATATCCATTGAGTCGATGATGCCATCCAACCATTTCATCTTCTGTCACTCTCTTCTCCTCCTAACCTCAATCTACCAACTTACCCGTGTACTTTTAGGAAGTATTTCACCTTTCAATCTATTTGTAAGAAGACAGATTCAACTAAGGAAGGCCAAGATTCATAGATTTTACATAATTTAACTATTAACATCCTAGAACAATTTGTCATGGCATTGAGTTGTCATCATTGAGACTATGTTCCAGAAAAAAGAAAGGAACTCAGGAACCTCAAAAAGTAAATACAGAAGTCAGTGAATTCATTTGGGGGGGGGGTTGTTATTAAAGCAGGGTCCCTGTTAAATTCCAGTCATATCAGCAGGCTAAGGGCATTGTGCTTAATTTATGTATTTGCACCAAAACTATTATTTTCTCATTTCTCATTGTACAGTTCCAAAGATTTTCTCTCATTTATTTACCTTCTATGAGTTTTATGTATTTAACATTTAAGTTTAGGTCTATAATCCTGTTTGAGTTCATTTGGGGGTATGGTGTGAAGTAAGGACTGATGCTTATTTTTGTTCCATAAGTATATCAAAATTGTTACCATAATATGTTGAAATGGCTTTTCTTGAAATGAAATGAAACCATCATAGTATCTTGGTACCTATGCTAAAAAAATCAATGGATCATATAGTTGGGGGTCTATTTCTGAACTTTATTTTCTTCCATTGATTGTATGTCCATTCTTTCACCAATAAAACACTAGCTTGATTTGTGTAGTTTCGTAATAAGTATTGAAATCAAGTACCATCAGTCCTCCAATTTATTCTTGGTTTTTAAAATCATTTCAGGTATTTTATTCAATTTTCAGGGAAAAAAAAGAAAGACTGGGAATTTTGGTTGAGATTTTGTTTAACAATTTTTTTAGCAATTTTAAACAATATTTAAAACAATTTTTGATCATTTTTGTCTTAATAGAATTGAATCCTTTGATTCAACAACATTATGTATCTCTTCATCTATTTATAATCTTTGTAAATTTTATTCATCACAGTTTTGCAGTTTTAACTGAAGAGAGAACTTCATTGCCTCTTGTCACATGTATTTCTAAGTATTTTATGGTTTGGTATTTTTTTAAACAGAATTGTAAAAATTTATTTCCCAATTGTTACTAGTGTAATTGATTTTTTATACATTAACTTTCATTCCTGTGACCTTCCTTTTGTGACCTTCCTTCTTTCCTTTCTTTCTTCCTTTTATCCTCTTTTCTTGCCATTTTTCTTCACTAATTTAGGTTGTGCTTGTACTATACCCATGCACTGTGCTTGTCGTAAAGAGAAAACCCATATTTCAGTTTCGCAGCCACAAGGACATTCAAATAATGATTTTAACTAAGTAACTGGAGGGTTAGTTTCATATTACTTTACATACAATGATAGACATATTCTTCTAGGAATAGAATTGACTTCATTTAACAAATACTATCAGGTAAGAAAGTTCTTATAATTTTTCTCCTATTGTTTATTTGAAAGATAGCATTTGAACAATATATTCAAAATTTGGAACAGCACTTATTTTACATGAATTAATGAATAATAGAAAATACAAGAAAATAAAAGAGTATCAATTTTGTGAACTTTCACTTTCTCTTCTAAAAATGTCTTCTTGCATTGTGAAAATATGGTGTGAGCTTCCTTTTTCTTTAAAAGTTTTAAACTGCAATCAAAAGTAATTTACATAAAAGACAGCAGGTAAGAACATTTTGCAGCGCATTTTTCCTTCATACAGGAAGGGAAAGAGAGAAGGAAAAGAAAAGAAAATCATCAAAGAGTTTATGAGGTCGTTTCTGAAACAAAGTCGAACATTAAAAAACAGCCCTTGGCTTTTGATGGAATATCACTTAAAGTTATCCAGGTTCCATGGAATGCATTTAAGGCAGTATAGCAGATGGGGTGTTGAGTAACATCTTGAGCTAATTTATTTTTGAAGTACACAATGAGTTTTTATGATATAATTGAATTAGCGAGTCAGAGGGACTATCTTTCTCCTGTTATTTTACAGTTACCTTGTAAAAAGTATTGGACTATCTGTGGAGTTATTTTTATAATATGTAGGCTATACACTTAAATCAACATCAAGTGTATAAAATTAAAACAAAAATAAAAACATTATCTTTGGTTTAATTCCAAGAATAGGCAAAGGCAGTAAATAATAAAGCTGCTATTGAGATGTTGCTAAGCCAACCAGCTTTTCTGGCATTGAACAAAATTTTAGTTGATGTTATGGTAGAATTTGAATTTCCTATTTTATTTATATATTAAATAGTAAAACGACTTGAATTTTTCATGAAAAAGTACACCTTCCATCTGTCCTCCAGCTTCTGCTGCATAGCGAGAGAGAACAAACTCAAGTTAAAAAATTAACTACCTGAAGCAAATTTATTAATAAAAAGGAGCGTGAGGTTGCTTAAAATCTCAAGGGCGCCTGCCTTCAGTTTTGACAGGGAAAAAACTGGAAAAATAATGTGAATGAAATGACAGCATATTGGCAATCATCTTTCTCATGATTCATCATAATATGTGTACCTTCTATAGAGTCAGTCGCTCAGCCGTGTGAGACTCTGCGACCCCTTGGACTGTAGCCCACCAGTCTCTGTCCCTAGGATTCTCCAGGCAAGAATACTGGAGTGGCAAGTAATTCCCCTCTCCAGAGGGTCTTACTGACAAAAAATAAGTAAATAAATAAACTGTTAGAAAAACTTCACATGAAAAAGTCAAATAATACTGACCAAGTATATCTTGAGGAATGCTTGTCTCCAGATTCAACTTCATGTTTTCTGTTGCATTTATAAAAACATAAAGCAGTAAATTTTCTCAGAATAAATTACATTAAAATCCTGCGAAGCATTTGGGGAATCTTGGAAGCTCAATGAGAAACAGTGAAAGAAAGAACATACATTGCTCTTTTTTGCCTGTGATGTTGTCACGTCCCCTAAGAAGAGACTTTGAAGCAGAAACCCTGAATGCTCTTTGTTCTTTATCTGGAGTCCAATTATCTTTTGGATTCCCAAGACGTAAGGTTTTCCCTGGAGTACAGAAGTTATCACGAGACATGGAGGAGCAGGGGCATCTGTCATAACCACTCGGTAGATCTGAGGATGACAGGTACGTTGTCAGCATACACTTTGCTTTCCTTCCGCTGTGGCAGCCTGGCAGCTTCTGTACACTATTGTGCAGGTGCTTTCTTTTGGCAGACGTGTTCAGATATTAGAGCAATCCTATCAAAACATCAGTGAGACTCCCCGACAGAACATTTGCTGCTTTGGGAACATTCGCACTTACCATATGGCAAGGGCATCTTAGGCGATGAAACAGTGATTATTTGAATTTCCTTCTTTGAAAAGCATGCAGGATTTATTATGGTGCAAACGCACACATTTTAAGACAATTTATAAGGTAGTTGCACAGTTAAATCAAAGAGAAGTGTGAGCTTTAAATACCACGATATCTAAGGAATGTGTTATCATCTTATCATTCTTTTTCTACTTGATTTATTCCTAAAATCATAATAATGTACTCTAACATCTAAAAAATTGCATAAGTTTATGTCAAGTGTTGGTGCATAAACAAACAATACAAACTCACACACAATCTATATTGGCTTATGGAGGTTCATTGTTTTCTATTTATTATCTCTCCCTGGGTCTGCCGTGGCTCTGCTCCAAGTCACTTTTACTCTAAGATGAAGACTACAGAGTGGTCTTATCTGGAATACAGTCAATCTTCTGGCAGGGAGAGAGGACATACGCAGAGGATATAAACCTAACTCCCAAACTTCTGCTGAGCATTGGTACACGTTACGTTGTATGTGTGTGTGTGTGTGTGTGTATTTAGTCGCTCACTCCTGTCTGACTCTCTGCAGCCCCATGGACTATTACCTGCCAGACACCTCTGTCCATAGAATTTTCCAGTACCAATGTACTGGAGCAGGTTGTCATTTCTTACTGCTAGAGATCTTCCTGACCCAGGGATCCAACTAGTGTCTCTATGTCTCCTGCATTGGTAGGCAAATCCTCAACTGTTAGTGTCACATGGGAAGAGCCTATTACATTGTCAATAGTTAACTGGCCAAAACAAATCACAATGTAAGCCTGGTGCCAATCAATTTTGCCATATATTTATTCCTCCAAAAGGAAGGGCAGACTCATATGTAAATATAAGGTCTATTCAGGGAGAAGTGTCTACAAATTCCAGGAAAATATATACATGTCTGAAGGTGATCATTATGTAGTTGCATGTAAGTTAAACAGCTGATGTTTAATTCTGAACCTCGGCTCCACCATTTACTTAACAAAAGGTATTATCTATTCTATCAGACTTTCACTTGATAAATAGATAAAAATCAAATAGCTATGACTACTACAATGGTTTATATTTGATTAAATCTATCAAACTGTGTGGCATAGTGATATATATATTTTATTTCCTGCTACACTTTTGAAAACCAAGAGACATTATGATTTCTTGAATGATATGCCATTTCTGCCTTTTTCAGTTCAAAAGAGGCATTTTTTGCTTGAGTCTTTGACTAATTTGAAATAAATTAATGAAACTTTCACATATAAGGACCTTTTCATCAATATGGACATTTTTCTATTGCCAGTATGCTTATATCATCATGTATGGAGAGTAGTATGTGTATCAATTGTTACACACACATATGTTCCACATATACCTACAATTGTAAGTAGAACCATTGTCTCCTTAGTGTATGTAAAACAATGGAGATTGGAGCCGAGTTGCTGCAATAGTCAAAGGGTATTCCTTATTTGTTTTGTAGGGTAGAAGGTAGATATGTCACCCTATGAATCAATGGACTTGGCAGGCTGATTCTTTGAAAAGTACAAATTTAACTTTTCTTTTTAAACCTCGTGAAAATTTAGACAGAAGAATGCCTTCCTGTTCTCCTCTATTCTTGGTACAATAAGAAATGAATCATCCAACTTTGCTTTTTTAAACAATAGCTCATAGAAAGAGCTTAAGTAGTCTGTTTATCATAGTCATATTTATTTGGAAAAAAAAAATGCCTCCATTCAAAGTTGTTCTTATTCCAATGGTGGATTACAGCTTTTCAATTTCATCCTGAATCATTCCTAAAACCTGATACTAGAATTACATTATTATGAACTTTGCACGTATGTCACTGAGCATTTTTCATCCATTCTTATCTGGTCTCAAAAAATTCACTCACAGTGTCACATCCAGGAGCTTCTCTTTATTTATAAAACAGAATATTGTGTAGATACCATATGTGATTTTTTTTTTATTGGATAGACAGATCTTCTGCAGAAGATTCCTTTCTTCCTCATGTAATAAATTGGTGTAGTTTAGGGCATAAGATGAAAAGATAGAAAAAAATGTTGCTTTTTTTTTCAATTTCTCCATCTCTCTCTACATCTCTTCAGAGAAGGAGAGAAAGTAGAAAAGGGATAGGGAGAAGGAAAGGGAGGGAGACAGAAAGGAATATGGAGAAAGAAAAGAAGCCTGAGTGTTTCCCATGGTTCTTATATCTAAGTGCTCTGATGTCCACATATATCAAGAGAAGCTTGAGCTCATGAGTGGATAAGCAAAGGAGAGTGGAGTTACTCATGGAACCAGCAGGCGGAAGTGGGCCCTGCAGCTGTTCTATGTGTCTCCAAGAACTTTGAATGGGCCTTGTTATGTGCTTACACAGTCTTATTTTTTTTAAATAACACTGGCTACAATGCCCCTCTCCATGTGGTTTCTGTTCTACCCTGTGATCCCTCAGTTTGATTGATGTCAGAATAGTCATGCTGCTTTGGGGGATTCAATAAAGCCAAAGTTGCATTTAGACTATTATTTTTTATTTAGTTTGGGATTTGTTGGATATAAGTGAAGTAGGAGATAGATGGGCCCCTGGGCTGGACAAACAGTGTTGTCAACTGGAGTACATTTGAAGCTTTGTTCCCATCCATGCTCCAAGAACAAAGCTAGTGGCAGAAACTGAGCTCTGTGAAGTAAAGAGATAAGGTGACCACTCCTGAAGTCAAGGAAAACTTCTGTGTCTGCACATGCAAAGGAAGGCTCCTTAGGAGTCAGAAAGGGAGAGAGCACCACCCCATAATAAGTGTGAGCATGAACCCACCAGCCTCTGCAATGGGATCCGCCTTAGCAAAAAGTTGCACACACATCTTGGGGAGGGTATTAGGACCAATCAGGTGTGAAAAAAGAAACAAGATATTTGGCCAGAAGTAAACAAAGACCTGGAAGGACTGTCCTATATAAGTGACTTAAATCACCTCTTTGCTGGGTTCCTTATTTAGATGCCCATAGTCCTCTCCGGTGTGTATCTCTGCCTTGGTTCTGTCTTAAATAAATAAACTGCTTCTGGGTGATCTCCAATACTTTGTGCTGTGTCTCTCTTGATAAACTATGTACCGGTTTTCAGTCTTTGCCTTCTTGAAATATTCTTGCTTTCAAATGGGGGAAAGAGCCAGGCCTACTTTGCTTCTAACCTCTAGCCTTTGGTGGTTTGTGGCTGAGTCTGGTTTTCATCCAGGCTACCCAAATTCAATTCCGGGGCAGGGAACTAAGATCTCTCTTCAGGACTGCTCACTGCAGTCTCTCCAAGATCATGAATATGTAGCTCACAGTAATTGATAGGTGTATTTAAATGATAGTTGTTCTAACCTGAATATTTCTGATCACACAGTGCTCATTAACCTGTCATGAAGATGCCAAATCACCCTCCCCCAAAGTATAAAAGTATGGAAAGCATCAGAGAAGTGAAGGAATAAGATTTTAATGTCCAGTTATGACCAACCTAGACAGCATGTTAAAAAGCAGAGACAGCATTTGCCAACAAAAGTCCGTCTAGTCAAGGCTAGGGTTTTTCCAGTGGTCATGTATGGATGTGAGAGTTGGACTATAAAGAAAGCTGAGCGCCGAAGAATTGATGCTTTTGAGCTGTGGTGTTGGAGAAGACCCTTGAGAGTCCATTGGACAGCAAGGAGACCCAACCAGTCCATCTTAAAGGAGATCAGTCTTAAATATTCTTTGGAAGGACTGATGTTGAAGCTGAAAGTCCAATACTTTGGCCATCTGATGCAAAGAGCTGACTCATTTGTAAAGACCCTGATGCTGGGAGAGATTGAGGGCAGAAGGAGAAGGGGACGACAGAGGATGAGATGGTTGGATGGCATCACTGACTCGATGGACATGAGTTTGGGTAAACTCCAGGAGCTGGTGATGGACAGGGAGGCCTGGCGTGCTGTGGTTCATGGGGTCACAAGGAGTGACACAACTGAGCACCTGAACTGAACTGATTAAAAATATTTCCCCCGTTTTAAAAAATGTCATTGACTTTGCAGGGGAATCCAGTAAACAGAACAAAGAGAAATATATTGTAAAAGTCTAACTATTTCATGATTCTATCTAAAGAATTCATTGTATGTTTGCCATTTTCTCCAGCAACTATAATGTTCCTGTCCACCCAGATATATCTTGTTTCCAAGTTGGCTGAAGGCATGAGGACATAATGTCACTCAGCTTTCATTTCTACTTTCTGTAGTAACTGTCATTTTCCATTTTTCCTTGCTGTTTAATTACTACATTTCTCCATTCACCAAATTCATAACATGTACAATGGTCAAGTTTAGGGCTTATTTAATCTTGGAGTTTATTTGCTTTGTGAAAAAAAGAAGACCTTGATCTTATCAGTAACTCAGTTCCAAATTACATTTAAGGAGTCCTAGTTCCTGAGAGGTTTCCAGTGGACAGTTAATCAAGGTATTTTTCAACACTCTTCTTGTTTTTCAAAGTTTACAATATTCTTCATGTTGGTTAATTAAATGTCTTCTACCATAAGATGTTTTCTGTAATTAAGTTTTTGCCTATAAAAGAACAATAGTTTATAGTGAGAGCTTTTATCAAGTAAACCAAAGAATTAAATGAAGTTGGTCTCACATTCTGAAACAGGCTATCAATCCTCAAAACTTATAAAACAGAAGTGTAAAGCTTTGGCAAATGCAACACACATTCAAAATACCTGTCTGATATGAGGAAACTGCTTAGAGGAAACTCAGGACAATTAGCATTCTGGGATTTAAACTGTGGTATGTCCTTTGTGTCTGCTAATTAAATTATTATATAATTATCTTATGCAATTATTACATTTCTGGCAAATATATCTCTCCTCTGTATGTGACTTCATTTATGTACTGCATTATTTATCAAAAATATTGGACCATGTCATATTTATGATTAATATGCTGCACAGTATTGACATGTAACACATAAAAATAGGATTTAAAAAAATGATTGTAAGGACTAAAATATCAAGGAATCAGTAGGATATTATGCTTAATTTAGGGATCTTTCCTGGTATCTCAGCAGTAAAGAATCTACCTGAAAGGAAGGAGACCTGGGTTTGATTCGGGAAGATCCCCTGGAGAAGGAAATAGCAACCCACTCCAGTATTCTTGCCTGGAGAATCCCATGGACAGAGGAGCCTGGTGGGCTATAGTTCATGGGGTCCAAGAGTTGGACATGACTTGGCCATTAAACCACCATCATCATGCTCAACTTATACACAGAAAACAGTTATAAATTATTTTTAGGGAAAGCATCACTCTTCCACACACTCACAGAAACACAGAAATAAAGGAAATAGCATATATGCCTAGTGCAATTAAACTCATTTCATTTCTAGTAGCTCTAATGACATTTGAATATTTAGTGAAGAGAAAACTTTAGCATCAAATACGAAACAGTGTGGATGCTTTTTGAACATGAAAAATGCTATTCTGTTGTTAGTATTCTTGGTTTTGCCAGTTTAGGCTAAAATCACTTGACTAAAGAGTGTGATGGAAATTGCCTGATATTCATTAGATACCAGAAAGAATACAACATGGCTGCTAGAAATCTTTAGCACTTCAGGAGTGCAAAGAAGTAGTTATAGTTTGGCAAAATATTTTCAGGCATATAAAACTAGTGTTAGAAGCTTAGTAATGTCTAATATAAACTTCATATTTAATTTCCAGTTGCAAATTATATCTCAGTTATTTGAAGAATTTTCATAAACAAGTTTATGCAATGAAAACAATCAATCAACCCCTCAATATATTAAGTATCCAATTTATAATCTATTTATAAAAATCAGTTTTCTTAATTAATCTACTCAATTGGCCTACAAAGTAGACAATTCTGACTTTCTAATAAATGTGTTAAAATGCTTTCTATGTATCTAATCAAATTCCCTCAGTAAACACAACAATTGTAACACATCTATAGAGTCAAAATGTAAAATTATCACCATGAAGTCAGAATACTGGTTGCTGGTTTCCAGGGGCTTATAAGGAGGAGGGAGTGAGGAGGAGATGATTCATGGCTAAGGGATTTTACTTTGGGAGTGATGGGAACACTTCAAAATTAGGTGGAGTTAGTGGTTTCACAACATTGGGAATGTACGAAATACCACTGTATTATTTACTTAAAATGGTTAATTTTATGCATTGAGAATTTCATCTCAATATATTATTCTTTTTTATAAAAATGCAAAATCTCCATCAGATTCCCAGAGTACACCCAGAATCAGTTGTTCCTTCTTGTGCTGGTTTATGATGTACACTTATTAAGTCCAATTGTAGTCTTTCCAATTTCTTTCATTATGCCAGGGAATTCTTTCTGATTTAAGAATTTCTAGGACTTACTAAAGTTGACTTGTTAACAAAAGGAGGGTATCAATAAAGGACTGATGAATGAATAAATGTTATTTATTTTTATTTTACTAGTTTAAAATTCCAGGGTTTTGTATTTGCAAATAATTCAAGACTTCTAAATAGATACACATTTCTTACAATAAAACAAGCAGAAAGAGAGAAAGAATGATATTTTCTTATTAGATTTGTTGATTGTGTCTCACTAAATTTGAACTTTTTATAACATTTAGGGACAGGTTCAGAAAGCCAAAATCTTCATCCTAGGGTTCTATATAGTCAGAGTTTCCCAGTGCTGTGACCTTGTATAAAGTAGCCAACTTTCATTCATTATCAATAAAAAATTGATAAGAGTACTTGACTCCAAGTATTGATATAAGACAAAAGCAATTATATGTACATGTACATATATCTATATATATGCATATGTGAGGGTAGATATAATTTCCATTGGAAATTCTTATTTACTTATTTTTAAAGGTAGAATAGAAATTATGTTTTGCTTTTTCAAAAATATTCTACTGTTGTTAGCTCTTCTCTTATTGATACTCATCATAATGAAGGATAAAATGCATGGCATTAGAGCCAAATTAACTAAATTTTAAATCCAACTCTTCTACTTTGTAGGTTAATAAACAGCCAAGTCCCTTAAACTTTCCTTGCCTCAGTTTATCCATCATTAAAATGGACTGTGACATTTTTATTATAATATCTCAGTGATTAAAAAAGATAAAATAAAACCCTTAAAATGTTTGAAATGACACTCAACAAGCATTAACTATTGCTTTTTCATTATGAACATTCTAGTTTAAACACCATATTTGTGCATGCATGAGTGCTCAGTTGCTTCAGTCGTGTAGGATTCGGTGCCACCCCATGGACTGTAGCCCACCAGACACCTCTGTCCATGGGGATTCTCCAGGCAAGAATACTAGAGTGGGTTGGCATGCTGTCCTCCAAGGGATCTTCCCAACCCAGGGATTGAACCCGTGTCTCATGGCTCCTGCATTGGCAGACAGATTCTTTACCCCTAGCGCCACCTGGAAAGACCTTATGTGTGAAGGTGAATTAAATGTCTGGTTTGTACCATTATAAATTTAGCACTCCACCAGCAGAAATCAGTAAGGTTGAGGCAATATTCTCTAAAGAGTAACTTCCCCTGGATTTACTAGTTCTGGTTACCAGGATATTGAATGTATTTCATTGATTGGGATTCATTCAATCCAGAAAACCAAATCAATCTAAAACAATAAACAAGGCATCTGAAGGGTCCTTTGACTCTATTCCTTTAAAAACACAATACAAATCCACACAGTGGAAGGAAGTCTTTATAATAGAATCCACATATGCAAAACAATGCAGCACAAATTAAGTAACTAGTTCAGAGGACTTGAGCGACTTCACAGTTAAGTCTCACTGAGGAACTAGCGACAATAACTGTGACTGCCTTAAAGATCTGCCCTCTTGAAATCTGATCCAGATTTCTCCCTTTCTGTGTGACTCATACTGTTTTGACTGGTGCCAATCTGCTCGGAGATTTCTTTTATAGTCCTTCTCTATAGCTTCATCACTGTTACTGAATTTACACACAAATCGTGTTTAAAACAATGTTAATCAATTTGTTTCGAATGTCATGTGCTTCTGGTGAAAACCCCCACTGCTCTGTTTATCTCCACACTGGAATATTCCCCATTCTTCTGTTTCTCGGAGGCCCTAAACCATTTGTTTCCTCATCCTTTGCTTGTGTCTTTCTTCTGTGCAGCTCTTGTGCTCTCTGCTGCATTGTGTCAACTGGTTTTTGTTTGTTTGTTTTTTAGTGCATGAAGAATATTATTCCCCAAATATTGTCTTAGAAAAAGTCTACCATGAAAGAGAAAATTGGACATGATGATACCATTTATATGCAGTTGAACTACCTTGACTCCACTGTCTTTTCTTACCATAACTCTTCCAGAGTTATGTGTCTTAACTCTCTCACTCACAACATTGGGTAGGACACAGAAAAATGAATTGTATTTTTCTCTTTGGGGAGGTAATCAGAAGTACTGAAAATGAAAGCCACTCAGTCATGTCCGACTCTTTGCAGCCCCATGGGCTATACAATCCATGAAATACTCTAGGCCAGAACACTGGAGTGGTAAACACCATCCAAAAAATATTTTCAAATTTATACCTTTACCCAGGTATTTCTTTTCCTGGGCTCCAAAATCACTGCAGATGGTGACTGCAGTCATGAAATTAAAAGACACTTGCTCCTTGGAAGAAAAGCTATGACCAACCCAGACAGAATATTTAAAAGCAGTGTTGAAGACTCTTCAGAGTCCTTTGGACTACAAGATCAAACTAGTCAATCATAAAGGAAATCAGTCCTGAATATTTATTGGAAGGACTGATGTTGAAGCTGAAGCTCCAATACTTTGGCCACTTGATGCAAAGAACCGATTCATTGGAAAAGACCCTGATGCTGGGAGAGATTGAAGGCAGGAGGAGAAGGGGATGACAGAGGATGAGACAGTTGGATGGCATCACCAACTTGATGGACATGAGTTTGAGCAAGCTCCGGGAGTTGGTGATGGACAGGGAAGCCTGGCATGCTGCAGTCCATGGAGTCAAAAAGAGTTGGACACGACTGAGTGACTGAACTGAACTGACCCTGCATTTCAGATGATAAAGGAGAACATATCCTGCTGCTGCTGCTGCTAAGTCACTTTAGTCGTGTCCAACTCTGTGCGACCCCACAGACAGTAGCCCACCAGGCTCCCCTGTCCCCTGGATTCTCCAGGCAAGAACACTGAAGTGGGTTGTCAGTTCCTTCTCCAATACATGAAAGTGAAAAGTGAAAGTGAAGTTGCTCAGTTGTGTCCGACTCCTAGCGACTCCATGGAGTGCGGCCTACAAGGCTCCTCCATCCATGGGATTTTCCAGGCAAGAGTACTGGAGTGGGGTGCCATTGCCTTCTCCGGAACATATCCTACTCAATTGTTATTTTTATAAGCTTCTCAGATACATGTAACAAAAAGTAACACTTGTTTTGTTAATAGAAACTTTTTTTCTGTTTTCTGAGTTCACTAAAAAGATATGTAAGGTGAGAGTTGCAAGTTAAGTTTTATTTGGGCCAAAATGGGGACAGCAGCTGAGAGACAGCACCTCAGATAACTCTGAGAGACTGCTCCAAAAAGGCAGTTGGGAAAGGTCAATATATAAGATTTTGGTGAAGGGGGATTTCAATGCAATCAAGTACTTACTTGACAAGAAGTTTTCTGATAGTCACAAGGAGCTGATGTCACCATGAAGAGATTTAGTGTTTTCCTAGATATGAAGAGATGCAAAGATTGGGATCATGACATTGGTTCCTGAAAATATCTATCTGAAGACCTGTTCCACCAGATTCCCTGGAGCAGAGAATGCCTCACTCCACCCTGATGTCCCCTCAGGAGGTGTTGAAGGCCAGCAGCTGCAGTAGCACAGGGTTCAGTCTCCACAGAGGAAGATGGCAAATGCCTTTGCTGTTGTTGTTCAGTCCCTGGCAAATTCTCTTGGCAAATGCCGATTTGTAGTTGACATCTACTCCATACAACCCA
The DNA here is from genome assembly GCA_024291935.2 of Okapia johnstoni. NCBI lineage: Eukaryota > Metazoa > Chordata > Mammalia > Artiodactyla > Giraffidae > Okapia > Okapia johnstoni. The sequence continues at coordinate 89,517,608 of CM044313.1, read as the reverse complement.
TTGACTCTATTAATAGTAGTGTGCATGTGCCTGCATGCTTCCAGTCTTGTCTGACTCTTTGTGACCCTGTGGACTGTAGCCCTCGAGGCTCCTCTGTCCATGGATTCCCCAGGTAAGAATACTGGAGTGGGTTGCTATTTCCTCCTCCAGAGGATCTTCCCAACCCAGGGATCTCTTATGTCACCTTCACTGGCAGATAGGTTCTTTACCACGATTGCCATATGAAACCCTATCACATTACCAGCACCAGTGAGAATGAAAGCAATCTGCTTCCTTGGTTTATATTAGTTTTTTTATTCACATTACTTATAAAAGGCTAACTTGCTTTCCCTATAGTATATATTTTATTTTAATTTTTCTAGGTATTTTCATCAAGAACAAAATAGTATATATTATAGAATATAAATTAATAATATTAAGTGTGAGGAAGGTATTTTACAAAGAAGATATTTAGCATTTTGTTCAAGGAGCGAAAATACTACATTTTAATTTAAAGGAAAAAAAAAGTGTCAGGATAATTCCATAAAGAATTAATGACCCGAGTAATTAATTTGCAATCCTATTTCCCAGTCTTTTCTAATGTTTATCTGCAGTTCTCTGTTTCCAAAGGTTTTTGAGCTTTGCCTCTGATATTCGGCGGGACCATTTACAATTATACAGACAGAGACAGTCTGTTACAATAAAGAAGTTGGCACTTTAGAAAAGCTAATTAAAACAAACAAAACCAAACAAGAGACCCCCTCATGTGTAATTAAAGTGAGGAATGTGTGAATCCATTCTCAGGGAAGTTAGTTATTGCATTTTTTTAATCTTGTGTGACTACAAAAAATAATTGACCAGGGGAAGTATCTTAGCTAATAAATACGGAATGACAGAGCCAGAGCACCATTTTGAAATTACTAATTAATTAATAGATTTATTTACATAGGGAGCATCACCAGCTGCTAACACCAAAGAGAGACACCTGGGTGTTTGTGTATCTTAAGTGACTGTTGTTGTTTAGCTGCTAAGTCTTGTCTGACTATTTTGAAACCTTGTGGACTATAGTTAGATGACTTCTCTGTCCGTGAAATTCTCCAGGTAGATTACCGGAGTGGGTTGCCATTTCCTTCTCCAGAGAATCTTCCAGACCTAGGGACTGAACCCACATCTCTTGCATTGCAGGCAGATTCTTTACCACTGTGTCACCTGGGAAACCCATCTTAAGGGAATACACATTACCTATTTTAAAGCATTTTTGACAATATTCCAAAAGCAAGAAATGAAATGATAGAGGAGCTCAACTGCAAACATGTGCTATCCCTCAAGAGAAAGGAAGCATGACTCCAAGATTGGCCCAGAGGCTGGCAGGCTATCACAGGCATCGTGGGCTGAAAGGGCACAGCTTCTGCTGTATCCATAAGTCAAAGACCTGGGCCACATCCAAGAGCCTAGAGGGCGGAACATCAAGCTCCAGAATATTTTCAGGTCTTGAAATGTAATGAAGCTTGCCCCACTGGATTTGGGACCAGTGACTCCTTTATTCATTCCATGTTCTCCCTTCTGGAATGCACATATCTATTTTATACCAGTCCCACCTCTGTATTTGAGAAGCAGATAATTTCTTTGCATCCCTGATAGCTCAGATGGTAAAGCATCTGCCTGCAACGTGGGAGACCCAGGTTCAATCCCTGGGTTGGGAAGATCCCCTGGAGAAGGAAATGGCAACCCACTCCAGTACCCTTGCCTGGTAGGTTACAGTCCATGGGGTCACAAAGAGTTGGACATGACTGAGCAACTTCACTTCACTTTGCAAACTTTTGAGTTGATTATACTTGGATGAGATTTTGAATTTAGAGCTACAGCTGGGATACATTAAGATTTTGGATGGTGGTGGTTTAGTCACTAAGTCTTGTCTGACTCTTGCAACCCCATGGATTGTAGCCTGCCAGGCTCCTCTGTCCATGGGATTCTCTAGGCAAGAATACTGGAGTGGGTTGCTATTTCCTTCTCCAGGAGATCTTCCCGAACCACGGATAGAACCCAGCTCTCCTGCATTGCAGACAGACTCTTTATCAACTGAGCTACAAGGGAAGGTTTGGGGAGATAAGCTGAAATCAAGATTTGCAGGAGAAATATCAACAACCTCAGATATGCAGATGATATCACTCAAATGGCAGAAAGGAAAGAGAAACTAGAGTCTCTTGATGGGGGTGAAGAAAGGAGAGTGAAAAAGCTGGCTTAAAAGACAACATTCAAAAAAAAAAAAAAAAACCTAAGATCATGGCATCTGGTCTCACCACTTCATGGATAATAGATGGAGAAAGAGTGGAAACACTGGCGGATCTTATTTTCATGGGCTCCAAAATCACTGCAGATGGTGATTGAAGCCACAAAATTAAAAGATACTTTCTGCTTGGAAAAAAAGCTAAGACAAACCTAGATGGTATATTAAAAAGCAGAGCTATTTCTTTGCCAATAAACATCTGTATGGTCAAAGCTATGGTTTTTCTAGTAGTCATGTAGGGATGTGAGAAAGCGAAAGTCATTCAGTCGTGTCTGACTCTTTTTGACCCCATGGACTATCCAGTCCATGGAATTCTCCAGGCCAGAATACTGGAGTGGGTAGCCTTTCCCTTCTCCAGGGGATCTTCCCAACCCAGGGATTCAACCCAGGTCTCCCACATTGCTGGTGGATTCTTTACCAGCTGTGCCACAAGGGAAGCCCAAGAATACTGGAATGGGTAGCCTATCCTTTCTACACTGGATCTTCCAGACCAGGAATCCAACAGGGTATCCTGCACTGCAGGTGGATTCTTTACCAGAGGAGCTATCAAGGAAGCCCACGGATGTGAGAGTTGGACCATAAATAACGCTGAGCATCAGGGAATTTATGCTTTCAAATTGTGGTGCTGCAGACACTCTTGAGAGTCCCTTGGAAGCAACGAGATCAACCAGTCAGCCCTAAAGGAAATCAGCTCTGAACATTCATTGGAATGACTGATGCTGAAGCTGAAGCTTCAATACTTTGGTCACCTGATACAAAGAGCCGACTCATTGGACAAGACCCTGATGCTGGGAAAGATTGAGGGCAGGAGAAGGGGGTGACAGAGGATGAGATGGTTGGATGGCATCACTGACTCAAGGACATGAGTTTGAGCAAACTCCAGGAAATAGTGAAGAATGTAGAAGCCTTGTGCCCTGTAGTCCATGGGGTCACAAGGATTCAGACACGACCGAGTGACTGAACAATAAGAACAACAGAATTAGGGTAAATCTACTTTGCATGTGGAATTGACAGCAATTTAAGGGAATGTCAGACCATTGTGAGATGTATAGTGTTCCCCCAGAACTCATGTTCATATATAAGTTCAGAATGTGACTTTATTTGGAAATTGAGTCTTTATTGATGCAATCAGCTAAGATGATGTCACACGGGATTAGGATGAGTTCAAATTACAAACTAATGAATCTATAAGAAGAGAAGACACAGAGGGACACAGAAAGAATAGCATGTAAAGATGGAAGCAGAGTTATGCTGCCACAAACCAAGTGATAACCAAATATTGTAAGGTAAGGAAGGATTCTCCTTGAGATTCTTTGGAGGGAGCTGGTACCTTGATTTGGGATTTCTGGCTTCCAGAATTGTGAGGCAAAAGTTTATTCTATTTTAGTGACCTATATTGTTACAGCATCCCTAGGAAATTATTGCAACATATAAATATAAAAGCATTCATCTTGGTGATTATGAACAAGATTTTTTTATAAATATCATGAGCTCCTGTGAAAGTGTATTGTGACCCATATTTTCAGTTTTGGAAACAGAGAAGGATAGCAATAGCTTTACTACTACACCAAAGATAATGACAGCAATAAGGACTTTACAAATATCAAATCACTTAATTTTTACACTAACCTGATTTGTAAAGTCTCTGTTATTAGTGCTATATGTATAGATGAGGAAGGGCTTCCCAGATGACTCAGTCTTGGAGAATCTGCCTGACAAGCAGAAGATGTGAACTCAGTCCCTGGGTTGGGAAGATTCCCTGCAGAAGGAAATGGCAACCCATTCCAGTATTCTTGCCTGGGAAATCCCATGGACAGAGAAGCCTGGCAGGCTGTAGTCCATGCGGTAGCAAAAGAGTCAAGCAAGACTCAGTGACTAAAAACAACAACAACAAAGATAGATGAAGGAACACATTTCAAGGTAAAATTAATTTTCTAAGGTCACATAGCACTTGATTAGCAGAATAAAAATCTGAAATCATTTCCATCCAACTGAAAACCCTTGTCTTCACTATTACAGTGTAGTGACTGTGTTATTTGTCTACTAGGACTTCCCTGGTGGCTCAGTGGTAAAGAATCTGCCTGCAATTGAGGAGACCTGAGTTTGATCCCTGAGTCAGGAAGATCCCCTGGAGAGAAATGGCAACCCACTCTAGTATTCTTGTCTAGGAAATTCCATGGTCAGAGGAGCCTGATGGGCTACAGTCCATGGTGTTGCAAAGAGTCGAACACAACCTAGTGTCTAAACCGCCACCATCCTATAAGGATCTCACCAACTTAGCTCAAAACCATGTTATATTATTAGTTTTATATTTATTAACTATTTCTATTCCTAGTTATTACCTTATAGAATATCCATTTAGATTTTTGATTTTCAACTCCAGAATATCCAGTCTGAGTTGAATTGTGTCTCTCAAAAATTCACAATTTAAAGCCCCTAGTATCTCATCATGTGACTTTATTTGGAATAAGGTCATTGTAGATATATTAGTTAAGAAGGTAGGCAAAGAGAAAAATTGGATGCAGATAGAGGCATGCATAAAGGGGAAATAATGGAAAAAACATAGGCAGGAGATGGTTATCTACCAGCCAAGGCTAGAGGCTGGGAACAGGTTCTTTTCTTACAACCCACAGAGGGATCCAACTTTGCCTGCCAACTCCTTGACTTCAGATTCTAGCCTCCAGATACGTGAAAGGATAAACTTCTGTTGTACTAGTTACGCTATTTGTGAAACAACAGCCATAGAAAACTAATACAGTGTTCACCATACTTAAAATTTACCCTGGGGTTACCCCGGTGGCTCAGATGGTAAAGAATCTGCACACAATGCAGGAGATCCAGATTTGATCCCTGGTTTGGGAAGATGCCCTGGAGAAGGGAATAGCCAATCACCGCAGTATCCTTGCCTGGAGAATTCCATGGACAGAAGAGCCAGGTGAGCTACAGTCCATGGGGTCACATAGAGGCAGACACAACTGAATGACTAACATATTCTACACACTTATGAAGAGTGAGAAAACAATACATTGAATGCCACCCCTGAGCACTAGCCAGGTTCAGGTTCATGAGGTTTAGGCATTGCAGTGGAACCGCACTGGGAAAATTCAGTTTCTTAGCTTTTTTCAAATTTGAATTTGGTCCCTTTGAGGTTTTTGGGTTTTTGCTTTGTTTTGTTTTGTTTCAGTTTCATATAGTAATTTCATAGTCTCATTGTCATCCTTGAAATGGTTTTCTCATTAACCCTTTATCTTTTGAGATTTTCTTTTTTATTTCTGTTATGCTCCATTCAGTTCCCATTATACTTTTGTTTAACTGTTACTGTTCTCAACCCTTGATACTATCTTCCTTCACTGAAACTTTTGGTCATTATTAGCTATGAAATTTACTTGTTTCCCAGCAATCACCCTGGAGGAGGAAACGGCAACCCACTCCAGTGTTCTTACCTAGAGGATCCGGTGGACAAGGAGGCTGGCGGCTACAGTCCATGAGGTCACAAAGAGTTGGACACGACAGCACACATGCACTCAGGTACTCAGTCAAGTGATGGAATATTCTAGCTACTCAGTAAACATTTGTGGCTTAGAATAACCATCATAACGTGTCCATTATTGACCCAAACTCCTGGATCATAATCAGTGTGTGCTTGTGCTAAGTTGCTTCAGTTGTGTCCAACTCTTTGCAACCCAGCTGACTGTAGTCTGCCGGGCTCCTTTGTCATGGGATTTTCCAGGCAGGAATACTGGAGAGGGTTGCCATTTTCTTTTCCTGAGGATCTTCCCCACATCAAACCCACATCTTTTATGTCTCCTGCATTGGCAGGCAGGTTCTTTACCATTAGTGCCCCCTGGGAAGCCCCAGACTCTTGGAGCATAGTCAGCAATGGGCTTTGTTTTCTTTAGGATTCATTCAAACAGGTCCTGTGGATCTAATTCTTTCCATACAGCTGGGTAAAATTTAGGGGCCAATCCCATTTTTTCTTATCAGTCCCAATTAGTACAACATCTTCCTCATACTTTTCACCATAGTGACATAAATCCACTCAAGAATTATATATTGAAGATTAATATTTATGACATAATATTCTGGATGTTTGGATACTTCAGTGGAGAAACTACCATAAGTTCCTCTTCTCAGGAAGCTTACACATTTATGTAGTGGATTGCGCAGGTCTTTCCAAAAATGATGACAAGCTTGGCGACTGGGTGAAGGTTTCTGAAGGAATAAATGACTTACAGTTTATACACACCTCTTGAACCTCTTTCTTTACACCATGAGTCATGCCATTAGAAAAAGTGGTAGGGATGCTGTCCCTTATTTAAACTAAAGTTATTGAAGGTACAATCTTGTTGAAGGAAGACTTTTAGTCCAGCCTCAACTCACTGATCAGGGTTATTATGAGTGATAAAATTGACCAACACATGCTTTCAGCAGATCAGTGACATATCTTTCATCATTAATATATCCTGATGTACCTGGATTAGTGGTTTCCCAGATGGCTCAGTGGTAAAGAATCTGCCTGCCAATGCAGGAGATACAGGAGACACCGGTTCAATCTCTGGGTGGGGAAGATCCCCTGGAGTAGGAAACAGGAACTCCTTCCAGTATCCTTGCCTGTAAAATCCCATGGACAGAAGAGCCTGGTGGGCTTGAGTCCATGGGGTCACACAGAATTGGACACTACTGAGCACTCAGGCATGCATTCATACATGGATTAACACCTTGAGACGAGTAGAAAATCAACACCAATACTTGAGTGGAAAGTCCTCTGACATTCAAAGGTAGATCTTAGTGGTTTATAGGATTTGCTTAGCTGGTTGGGTCTAGTAACCACAGAGAGGTTTGCAGAAGTCAATACAGAAGATTGACATACTTTTATTTGAAACCGAGGTGATGGGAAATGTGTTATGAGACAAAATGAATGCTTTTGTTCCTAGTCCTTTAGCCAGGTTAATCAGAGTAGCCAGTTAAGGAGGGCATTCCTGAAAAAACAAATTTCCAGAAGCTGCATGGGAATAGAAACAAAGGAGATGGCTCTATATTCTTGTTACTGAAAGCTTTGATCTCATCAGCTCCAGCCCCATGAATCCTAGCTGGGGCTGCAGAATTTGCTGTCCCATTGCCATGACAACACTCCTTCTCATCCAGAGGAGAAAGAGCAACAGCCAGTTCACCAGGAGAACAATTTTAGTTCTTCTTCTAGCCACTCAGCTTGTAGACATTCATTACCTGTCAGAATAATAGGATACACTAACTTCCCTCCCTTACTTAAAACTTGGATGAAAGCTTCTGTGATCAGATTCCAGGAATCTAACCCATATCCCATGATATCATATTTCATATCTTGATCTACAAAGTCCTCATCATTTCTCTTCCAGAGATTAGTTTCTGACAGTTTCCCATTCTTCTCACCAACAACTTTCAGAATCTGTGAAGGACCTGAGATTTTATCCTGCATGCAAGCTAAAAGCTAGCCTGCAGTTAACTGCTTGAATGTTGGCAGGAGACATGAGATTCCTGGGTCATATATAGAAGATGCTGTTTCTGTGGCACAGGAAATAGCCCAAGCGCCACAGGGAAAATTCAGAAAGAACCAGGTGGATGCCGTGCATGTAGCCTTTTCACCACAAATGAGGAATCATGAGCTTAAGGACCAATATGCTTTACAAAACAATTGCATTTTGTAAAAGATGAAGGCATGCTTTTTCTTATGCCTGCATGGATGCTAAGTAACTTCAGTCATGTTTGAATCTTTGCGACCCTATGGACTGTAGCCCATAAGGCTCTGCTGTCCATGAGATTCTCTAGAAAAGAATACTGGAGTGGGTTGCCTTTCCCTCCTCCAGGGGATCTTTCTGATCCAGGGATGAACCCGAGTCTCTTATATCTCCTGCATTGGCAGGTGAGTTTTTTACCACTAGTGCCACCTGAGAAGCCCACTCTTTATTATATTGAACAATAAAACTGCCCTTTTCTGTGGAGGGATGTCCTTTTTTTGTATTCCAAGCCTTTTTTCTTTACAAACATTCTTGTAAAACCAATCTGGAAGAAGGACCATCATTTCCTCTGCTTGCAAGAAATGTAGAAATGTGAGGTCCATAGAAAGAAGTTTTTCAACAGATATTCCAGCAAGCACTTGAGGCTTAGAAATTTCACTAAAAAAGTAGTCTTCTGAATTTTCAGATGTCTTATCTCCTGTCTTCAGCCCAGCTGTATTGCCAAGCCCTCCAACATGCTTGCAGCCTTTAGTCCATACTAGTGAACTAGTTCACGGCCAATCTTTCTTCAACTAATCATGGTGTCTCTGATGTAGCGGAACAGTCCGATGTTCTGGGAGACAAACAGGCAGTAGAGACATCTTTGGATCGTATTGTGACAGATGGCAGGAGATATTACATATCCTTAAGACAGAACTGTAAATGAATATTTTTGTCATCACATGTGAATGTGATCTGTTTTCTATCCAATTTTCTGACGGGAATAGAAAATGACGCTTTCACTACATGAATGCTGCACGCTATGTAAGTGAGAGCATATTAATATCCTTTGGCATTAGTACCACCTTAGGCACAGCAGCTGCAATCAGGAATACTACTTAAGTCTGCATCCGTCTACAGTTGGTTGTTTCTGTGCAGGCCAATCTCATGAATTAAAAGGAAATGTGATAGGAGCTACCACTCAGACTCAATGCAGGTCTTTGAAGGCAGTATTAATCTTTGCCATTTCTCTGGGACACAATATTGTCTTTGATTTATTATCTTAGCCAGAATGGGTGCATTTTTAAAGACTTGTGTTTGATATTCTTCACTATGCCTGCACCAATAGAACAAGGACCCAATGTGGGTGTTTTCTCCAACTGCTAAGAATAGCAAATCAAATATATTTTCAGGGACATGGGACATGACCTCTGGGTTCTCATTCTCATCTATTGGGCCCACTGTGATTAGGAGTTTAGTCAGGACTCTATTTATTATCTGATCCATGGAAACTCCTCTGAAAAGGGGCTACACTGATGTTTTGGGTCTCCAGATATCTATACCAATATAGAACCTGTATAAAATCACCTGAGTAAATGGTTTATAGATCTCTTTGGGGAAAAATTGGGGTAATCATTGCAATGTATATTTGCTACAATGTTGAAGGATCCTTCTTTTTAGGGACCTATTTAGAAAGTGTTCTTTAAGAAAAGGATTCTGGACTAGGAGACTGGCCCAGGTTTGAAAAATGTGCAAGGGAATGTAATTATTGAGATGACCACATCTGCCTCTGTTCATATTTTGTGTGTGTCTTTTGGATTTATATGGGCTTCCCTGGTGGTTCAGATAGTAAAGAATCCTCTTGCCAATGCAGGAGATGGAGTTTGATACCTAGGTTTGGAAGATCCCTTACAGAAGGAAATGCCAACCCACTCCAGTATTCTTGCTTGGGAAATCCCATGGACAGAGGAGTCTAGTGGGCTACAGTCCATGGGGTCACAAAGTCAGACACAACTTAGCCACTCAACAGTAACAACAAAAAAACGAAACCAAACAGCACCCTTGTCAGTTGCCTATTTTATGCTTAGGGTTATCATGCTCTTTTACCTGTCATGCAACTCCATGGGGTGGGTAAAACCTTCTTAGCTGCCTTTTCATCTTGCTAGTCATTATTCTAGTTAAGGAACCCTGGCTTCTTCCTGTTAAGCAGTGCCATCTAGTCTCTAATTCTTTGAGGGTTCCTCATTCTCAAGGGTGTGGGTGAGCCCCAATCTGTGATCCTGTTGTTGCCCCTTCTACCATGAACCATGTCCTACTGAGGATAGTCATCACTCAGCTTCTTCAAGATGCAGGATCCCCTCTCATCAGTACATTCCTAATGGTGTGTCCTGTGGGCTATCCTACCTGGCAGGTCCTCTGTCCTCACATAATAAATCTTTTCAATCCTAACCAATTCCTCTAGCTGCTGCATCCTACTCTTTACCAGCTGCCATAGCAAATTCAGGCATTTCCACTTCTCTGAAGCTTGGGTATCACTTTTTCTAGCCTTTTAAGTGCCAATGTAGCACTGGGTTAGCCCATTCTTCTGGGGACCTGACAAGAGTACTTAATCTCATGTCTTAAGAAAATTCTCATTTTTCTAGTCTTATATACCAGCAGCCTGCTGGACCAACCATCCTTGAAATCCAAGGTCAGAGCTAATCCTCTGACTTTTACCAGTACCTATAAGCTTCTTCATGTAACTCCTTCTGAATAAGGCTTGTTTCCAAACTTATCCGACCCAACACATCGACAGGTGGCATATGCTGTGACCTAATTCTCATTATGGGGTTGCATTTGGCCTTCTCCACGGTGCCAGCCCCAAGAGCTCAGGGACCCAACGTGTGTGCTTTCTTCGATTGCCAAGAATAGCAATTTGAATACATTTTCAGGGATAGCAGAGGAGGTGAGAGCAGCCTCTGAAGGCTCTATTCTTGCCTTGTGGAAGACAGGCCTCTGCAGTGTCTTTCAATATAGCAGGAGTGTACCTCTTAGTATGGGAAAGCGGACAAACTCTACAGGCTCTGAATTTCATGGGTGCCTGAAGAATTAACATCAAGAGCACTTCTCCAGCTATTTTCATCCCGTGTTTCAGGATATGGGGTTCTCCCAACCAGAACTCTGACCTTAATGTAACTGATCTACCTTGGTGACTCATTCTGACATCTCTGAGCTCTGTGCCACTAAATATCAATTTTCCGCCTCTTTTTAGCTGTGAAAAGATGTTTCTACTCTAGGAGATGAGAGCCTCTCTGTAAGCTACCAGAGGCCTCTGGCTCTCACCCTTAGCCATTAGGAGGTTCTTAACCACTTTTATTCTCTTATTATCTCCCTGCAAGTTGTCAAAACAATTCTTTAGTCACAAGTTAACACCTCTGCCTCTGAAGGCATCTTTCCCTCTATGTATTTCAGATACCTGGATCATGACACCTGAGATATTTCTCTCTAGGTAGGCATTTTACTGGGTCATCGATGGTGAAATCTTCAGCAATCAGGTCACCACTTTGTGCCTGGGATTATCTGTGTCCCCTTTCTCTTCAGGCCAGTATCATTTCAGCCTGCTGGGTGAAAGCTAAACTGGTCCTACATCCTCTTCTTTCTGCCTGTGTTCTTGGACTATTGATCCCTAGTACTACTTGGCTTAGTTGGGGTGCTCTGCCAGGCAGACACCTGAGATGTCACTAGAGTTACAGGAGATTTTCTGGGGGAAAGGGCTGTGGGGGAAAAAGAGGAAGGACACAAATGAGGTGCAGGGCCATCAAAACTGGATGCAAGCCTGACCATTGTGAAGGAACCTGAGGAAGATAGGCAGCGTCTCAGGTTGCATGTATTTCAAAGGACGATTTGTCCAGGCAGATGAGGGTCACTGGGGCCCATCTCACACACCGGAGGAGTCCCACCCCTTGCATCTTGCAGGAATGGACCTGCCTTGCTTTCCCTGTTGGGCTCTGCCTAGGGCTGAATGCACCCTGTGGAAGATGTGGCTGGGACATGAATGTGGTGGTGGAATCCCAGCAGAGCAGCTGCATCCCTGTCAATCATGCTTCCTACAGCAGGAGGCTTGAGGAGCAGATTTCCATGGCCCATCTTTTGAGAGCCGTTAAAATACTGCATCTCAGGACAGGGCTGTACAGTAGAAAGAAGATGAGAAAATAAGTTGCAAACGTCAGTCTTAAGATTCTCTCTATGGCTGTTAACTCCCTTCACTTTTGGGTTGGATGTGCATAGGGACCCACGTGTTCCTTCGTGTCTTACTTGAGCAGCAGTGTGCTGCATGCATGGTAAGTCCCTTCAGTCGTGTCCGACTCTGTGATCCTACGGACTGTAGCCCACCAGGCTCCTCTGTTCATGGGGTTCTCTAGGCAAGAATACTGGAGTGGGTTGCCATCTCCTCCTCGAGGGGATCTTTCTGATCTAGGGATCGAACCTGAGTTTCTTATGTCTTATGCATTAGCAGGTAGGTTCTTTACCACTAGCACCACCTGAGAAGTGCAGAAACCCTATTGTAGAATGAGCTTGAGATTAGGTGCCATTGATTTTTGCTAGAGTAAAATTGGTCACCATGGAGGAGTCAGGCAGAGCACATGCAAGCGCAGTCCTTCTAAAGCTGGGACAGGTGAGGCTGAGAGTTTCCGAAGTGGTTCAGTGGCTAACTCTATCACAGAGTCCCCTGAAAATGAAACACTGAATCGTTAGCCATAGGTTAAGGCTATTCATTGGAATTTAATGTTTTATCTTCTCCCATTCTAAACAATACCAACCATTGCTATTAAAATATATTCATCTTAAGCAACTTAAGTATACTCTTTAGTGAATCTAAGCTGAGATTATTTTTTATCACTCAGTTTATTTAATAAGCAAGCTTGAACATTGCAAAGATCCCAAGTTCATTAGAATGCTCTTTAGTTTGGATTTTTACAACAACCCCCTAAGGTTTACTTTGAAACATTTCTTTCTAAATCCTTCCCATTTAGCTGTGAATGAAGACTGACCCACATCACATGTTTTTTTTCCTAATAGAAGGTAATAGGAATAGAACAGCATGTTCAGTCTGAAGATAAGCAGCCTGGTTTGTCTGAATATATTTATAGCCGGTATATTATCTTTTGCTCTCTACACTCAAAAGATTAGGAGAGCAATGTATTTGAAGGAGAAAAAGTAGAACTACCCTGGGAAGTAAAACTATTAAGAGCAATGGACTTTCCCACCATGAAACTGCACAAAAGACATACATATTGAGATCCATCAAATGTGCCTTTAACTTCTGCACAGGGGGTAGACAGCTCATGGAGAAACAAGGGCAGATGAGAGAGTAGCCTGAGACCAAGGTCAAGCTCTCGAGTGTGCAGTGGCAGAGCTTATACTAGTCCCCAGCATTTTCCCACTAGAGGGGGAATGAGGTCTGAGAGATGAAAGCACTTAAGATGAAAAGATTAGAAAAGGAAAGATAGGGAGAGCAAGCACTCTTACATGCTGCTTGTCAGCCTTTGCTTCCTATGATTTAAAAATAGTGTCCTGTGCATTTCACACGCATGAACACATATTTATAGTTACAATACAGGTGCCTTTCTCTACTTCAATGCAGTGTCTCCCTCCCACTTAAAAAGCTCCCATTTCTGAGTCTGCTGTCATCCATCTGTACTGTTTCCGATTTCTCCATGGGGCAGGCATCCTTGGTTCATCACCATTCTCTCCATTGTTGACTTTAAAGAAAATGCATAAAGTGAGAGTTGCAAGCCAAGTTTTATATGGAGCACAATGAGGATTGCAGCCTGGGAGACAGCACCTCAGACAGCTCTGAGAAACCCTAAGCTCTGAGAAACTGCTCCAAAGAGGCAAAGTGGAGGAGGAGATCAGTATATATGTGATTTTTGATGAAGGGGGATGCATGCAATCAAACACATATTTTTCCAGAAGGTTTCTACTAGTCTCATGAAGCTTTTGCTAGTCAGGAGGAACAGTCATCACCATGAAGGATTTTAGTGCTTTTTGAGCTATGAAGAGAGACAAGAATTGAGTTCATAAAATTGGCTCCTGAAAATTTCTATCTGAAGACCTGTTCTGCCAGTTTTTTCCCAAGCATAGTCAGTTCAGTCGCTCAGTGGTGTCTGACTCTTTGTGACCCATGGACTGTATAGCACATCAGACCTCCCTGTCCATCACCAACTCCCGGAGCTTGCTCAAACTCGTGTCCATCGAGTTGGTGATGCCATCCAAACTCTGTCATCCCCTTCTCCTGCCTTCAATCTTTCCCAACATCAGGATCTTTTCCAATGAGTCATTTCTTCACATCACATGGCCAAAGTATTGGCGTTTCAGCTTCAGCATTAGTACTTCCAATGAATATTCAGGACTGATTTCCTTTAGAGTTGACTGGTTTGATCTCCTTGCAGTCCAAGAGAGTCTTCTGCAACACAACAGTTCAAAAGCATCAATTTCCGAGCACAGAGTGCCTCATTTCTGCTCTCCACCCTGAACTCCTTTCAGGAAATGTTGAAGGTCAGCAACTGCAGCAGCACCTGACTTAATCCTTGTAGAGGTAGATGGCAAGTGCCCATGGGAAGTACCAATTTGTAGTTGATACTATCCTACTCCTATCTCAGTTCTGATTGATTTTATCATCCATAACAATAAGCTCCCCCACCTCATTTTCTCAATTTCTTCATTTTCTCTCCTTCAATGCCGTTTTCTATACAGCATCAGTTATTTATTCTTACGTGCTAAACTTGAACCTCCTAAGTTGATGCTCCACCTATAAGCCTCTTCAAACATAACACTCTCAGCCCCATGCCCATTTCAGTTCCTCCTTTCTCACCTATTCCCTCTTGTTGTTCAGTTGCCCAGTTGTGTCCAACTCTTTGCAACCCCATGGACTGCAGCATGCCAGGCCTCCCTGTCCCTCACCTTCTCCTGGAGTTTGCCCAAGTTCATGTTCATTGAATCAGAGATGACATCCAGCCATCTCATCCTCTGATGACCTCTTCTCCTGCCCTCAGTCTTTCCCAGCATCACAGACTTTTCAAATAAGTTGTCTGTTCACATCAGATGACCAAAATACTGGAGCTTCAGCTTCAGCATTAGTTATTCCAGTGCATATTTAGGATTTATCTCCCTTAAGATTGACTGGTTTGATCTCCTTGCTCTTACCCTGTATTTAAAAACCACAGAACCCCATCTGCACCTACAATCCATTTACCTTGTGCTGTATAGTAACTCTTCCTGTTCTCACTTCCCTCCTTATTCCACTTCGATTTTATAATCACCTGCCTATGTTTAATTTTAGTCCTTCATTAATACCCTTAAATATTGGGAAAATATGCCATTCAATACTAGAAATGACTGAGACTCAACAAAAAATGTCACCTAGGTTTGATTTTTGAATGAGAGAAAATTATATGCTTTGGAGGAAAAAAAAATGCTATGAAATTCAATTGGTTCAATGCTAAGAAACTGCCCTCGGCTGTTGAGTGCAAATTAGATAAGTGAAAAGGAAAATGTCTCTACACTTTTCAGACCCCTTATAAAACTGCTTATCTGATATAGCCCATTAACTCTTCTTATAACTAACTTTTAAATCTGAATGTCTACTCAGCAAGGTGCAGGCATAACTGCAATGGTTTGACAGATTTCATTTCTGAGGATGAAAGCATTGAAAAATATATTATTCCAAATGACTTCTCTGTAAATATCCACCTAACTGGAACATATCTGAGGTGCCACTTTCTGAGCATTGCTACTAAATACAGCATCTCTGGGGCAACACAGCATCAGCTTTAAATTTATGCATGGACAGAAAGGGCCCCACATTAAGTTTCTGTGAACTGTTATTAGCAGAGTCATGGGAAAGCTCAGGAATAGCAGTGATGGTAATGGATGTGAATCTATGAGGAGTGAGAGCTTGAACCTCTGGAATAAGAGAGGTGTCACTGGGACCCATCAATGTTCTTGTTAGGAGTACACATTTTAGGGTTATAAGTTCTGTTCTAACACGTTTTCAGGAAAAAAGAGCACAAGTTTTTGCATTTTACATATTATTCTTCTGCAGAGCTACTTGACTTTACGCCTGCCAAAATCTCAGCTAGAAATTCCTAATGTGCTAAATGCACTAATCTCTGAGGTTTCTTCCAGCTTTCAAATTCTACAACTCTGTGGCAACCAGTACTGAAAATGCACTCTTGGTTATGTTTGTTCCCTAAAATAAAAATGGAATAAAACAGATGAAGATCCAGGTGCCACATGAAAAGCAAATTGACTAACTGTGTCGACAGGAGGTACACTGTGTCCTCATTGCTCAACTACAGGCACATTTCATGGAGTCATTTGCTGTCTGTTTATTCATGTGCATAGAAATACATATATCCTGTGTGAGGAAAAATTAATGTTACCCAAGAAAATTACAAACATGCTAGCCAAAGTTGTGAAGTTTTATTTATTTTTTTTTGTTTTCTCAAGTGTGTGCATGCTCAGTCATGTCCAACTCTTTGCCACCCTATGGACTGAGCTGGCCAGGCTCCTCTGTCCATGCGATTCTCCAGGCAAGAATACTGGAGTGGGTTGCCATTTCCTCCTCCAGGGGACCTTCCTGACCCAGGGATAGAACCCGCATCTCTGGCATCTCCTGCTTTGCAAGTGGATTATTTACCACTGAGTCACCTGGGAAGCCCCAAGTATTTGTTGATAAATATTCTCTCTATTAATCGAAGATTGTCCCACAGTTGCAGCTACTTGATATTAAGAGAAGTAAGGTTAGTATACGAAAGCCACAGCATTTTCCATCTTTTAATACAATTGAAAATTTGGTGTACTTTAATGAGAGTGTTTTTCATGAATAGCAATATATAATTCAGGAACTGACAACAAATATAGATACTTGGGGAAAAAATAGAAGAAAAGAATTTTAAAATGATCTTTATACATGTCAGTTGCATAAATCTTTGATGGTAGACTTTCCACTCAATGAGAGAACAAATGAATTTAATGCAGAAGTAAATTAAGAAGTTGGATGTGTATTGCAAACATGACAAGATGTTCAAGTAAATATTTAAAACATAGATGTAATTTCTTTCATGTTTGTTTTTAATTATAAAAGAAAATATAGAAGCAAACCGTTTACAGTAACTCTGTACACCTACATAAACCGACATTAGCACAAATAAAAATGATGGCTTAACTGCACAGATATCTTCAGTATGTGACTTGGTTTATGTGACAGATTGATGCTAAATCTGGCTGTTTCCCATTGGTTCAAGTTCTTCTTTCCCAAATAATCATTAATTTCAGTCATTTAAATGTCATTTAATGATCTTAATATATAAATTTGACTCCCCTCTGGAGGAAAACCGCTATTAGGAATGATACAAAACTGCAGTCAGAGAAACAATATAGACAACACTTGACCTCTCTGTGGGCTTCCCTGGTGGCACAGATGGTAAAAAAAAAATCCACCTGCAACGCAGAAGAGCTAGGTTGGATCCCTGGGTTGGGAAGATAATATGGAGAAGGAACTGGCAAGCCACTCTAGTAATCTTGTCTGGAGAATTCCATGGACAGAGGAGCCTGCCGGGGTACAGTCCATGGGGTTGCAAAGACATAAAGTGTCAGACACAACTGAGCCACTAACACTTTCTCTTTCACCTCTGAATACTGAAAGGTAGAGAACATTCCAGAAAGTGATTTAAAGCTGGAGATCATGTGACTTTAGCGAGCTAATTTTGCTTCAAGGACCTGCAATTTCCATGGTATAAATATTATTCCTGTTTAAAAACACAAAGATTATTGGTACACAGAAATAGAAACCTCATGAATAGAGAATAGTTCTTGAATTATCAAGAATGTCTTCCCTCTCAAATCCTGTAGGACCATAGATGTGTGGACTAAAATGTGCAGTTGCAAGTCCAATAGGAAACTGAGGGTCAGTAAAGAGGCACGGATGGGTGAGTCTGCTCTGTTCCCGTTGTGTCAGTCTAGTCACCTTACACAAAGCGTCTTCTGTACCACTGCCCAGATAAGCAGCAGTGGTGGCGGTCAGGGACACAGAGAGAGCGTGCTTCACGTAATATACTGGGTTGACCAAAAAGTCCGTTCATGTTTTTCAGCAAACTCGTACAGGAAAAATCTGAACAAACTTTTTGACCAAATCAGTATATCGTACCTGCAATACTTCATCTTTTTCTTTCCATCAGAGTCACACTTGTTCAGAACCATTTTCCCTACAGGAATATGTATGCCAGAACGAAATGATTAATCTTCTCTGTAAAAAATAGTTTGCACAATATGAGAAGGAATGAAATTTCTGATCTGTGTGAGTCTAAGAGAGGAAAGTCTAGAGGGAAAGGATTCTAAATGTTTATGCTGATCTAGAATTTTATCTGTGAAAGTCTCAGTCCTGTCTGACTCTTTGCGACCTCATGGACTATAAAGTCTGTGGAATTCTCCAGGCCAGAATGCAGGAGTGGGTAGCCTTTCCCTTCTCCAGGGGATTGTCCCATCTCAGGGATTGAACCCAGGTCTCCTGCACTGCAGGCGGATTCTTTACCAGCTAGCCACCAGGGAAGCCCAAGAATACTGGAGTGGGTACCTATCCCTTCTCCAGTGGATCTTCCTGACCCAAGAATCAAACCAGGGTCTCCTGAATTGCAAGAGGATTCTTTACCAGCTGAGCTACCAGGGAAGCCCCTAAAATAGAAAAGGAAAATATAAATATTTCTAGAAAGCAAGTGCTCCGCACACAATGAAAATACCTTATATCAACATCTGGTTTGAGTCCAACTGCCTGCCTTACACTACACCAACTAAGACAAAAGTAAATCCTTTCAGTCTAAATATGCTCACAGTTAACCAATGTCTTCTGCAAAGCTTCACATTTGGGAAAAGAGGTTTCTGGGTATAAGAATTTTAAAATTGCTTTTCCGCCCGCTCCCCTCTCCCCACGAGCGCCGCTCTGGCCGCACTGCGCTCGCTCTGAGCTCCCGGCTCCTGCTAAGCCAGCGCCGCTATCGCCTCCCTCCAGTCGCCATCATGATCGTCTACCGGGACCTCATTAGCCATGAGGAGATGTTCTCCGACATCTACAAGATCCGGGAGGTCGCGGACGGGCTGTGTCTGGAGGTGGAGGGGAAGATGGTCAGTAGGACAGAGCGTAACATCGATGACTCGCTCATTTGTGGAAATGCCTCCGCTGAAGGCCCCGAGGGCGGAGGTACGGAAAGCACAGTAATCACTGGTGTCCATAATGTCATGAAACATCACTTGCAGGAAACCAGCTTCACAAAAGAAGCCTACAAGAAGTACATCAAAGACTACATGAAGTCAGTCAAAGGGAAACTTGAAGAACAGAGACCAGAAAGGGTAAAACCTTTTATGACAGGGGCTGCAGAACAAATCAAGCACATCCTTGCTAATTTCAAAAACTATCAGTTCTTTATTGGTGAAAACATGAATCCAGATGGCATGGTTGCTCTGCTGGACTACCGTGAGGGTGGTGTAACCCCATATATGATTTTCTTTAAGGATGGTTTAGAGATGGAAAAATGTTACCAAAGTTGGCAGTTGCTTTGGATCAATCACCTGTTGTCATAATTGGCTGGCCACTGCTTTTCATCCACACAACACCAGGACTTAGACAGACGGGACTGATGTCCTCTCGAGCTCTTCATTTGTTTTGAACGTTGATTTATTTGGAGCGGAGGCATTGTTTTTGAGAAAACGTGTCATGTAGGTTGTCTAAAAATACAACGCATTTAAACTCAAAAAAAAAAAAAAAAAGACTTTTAAAATTACAGAGAAAAGCCTTACTAATTACTTACCTGTTCTATTTATTATGTTATATGTAAATAGGAAACTCTTGAATGCCATTAACTTCACAAAGGGAAAAGTACAATCAATGGATTAATTTACCTAGAGAAAACAAATACTAATAAGTAAAAGGAAATATTCACACTATATCAAAAATTAACTCAAAGTATATGATGGATGTAGGGTTAAATGGAAAGAAATAGAATGCAGTAAAATATGTGAGAAAATATTTGCCACCTGAGGATAAAAAGAGGTTCTGTTTTATAGACCCAAAAATCATGCAGCATAGAAAATTATAAATTAGAATTCATCAAAACTTTTCCATTCCAAAGACATCATTCATAAATCCAAAATGCAGATGATAGTCTGGGGAAAGATAGTTGTGTCCAAGATATATTTTGGGCCAATCACCTGTGTCCAACATATATAAAACCCTGTTAGAACTCAATAGTAAGACAAAGAAAATTTGAAAGGCATCACCCCCCAAAAAGTCATATGTAAATAGGCAAAAAGCACAATAAAAAATTGCTAAACCTCATTAGGTATCAAGGAAATGAAAATGAATACCATTATATCTACTACTTTTATATACCCATTAGATTAGCTAAAATTGAAAATCTTAACCATATCAAGTTTATCAAGAACTTGGAAAAATAGAATTTACATTTACTCCTGTTTAAAATGTAAAAAGGAACAAATAGTTTGGAAAACAGTTTGTCAGTCTCATAGAAAACATAAATTTATCACAAAATCTAGTCAGTTCACTCAATTATTTACCCAAGAGAAATAAAAATAAATGTTCACAAAAAGATTTGTCCATGAATGTTTAGATCAGCATTATCTATAGTAATCAAAAAATAATAAAGAACCCAAATGTTTATCAAAAAATGAATGAATAAACAAATTGTGATGTATTCCTAAAATAGAATGGGCTTCCCTGGCTGCTAAAATGGTGAAGATTTTGCCTTCAGTACAGGAGACCCGGGTTTGATCTCTGGGTTAAGATCCCCTGGAGAAGGGAATGGCTACCCACTCCAGTATTCTTGCCTGGAGAACTCCATGGACAGTGGAGCCTGACAGGCTATAATCCATAGGGTCGCAAAGACTCATATTTCACATCAATGAAAAGAATGAACTATTAATAGACACAAAACATCGATCAATTGAAAAATCATTATCTTGAGTGAAAGAAGTCAGGCAAATCGTAGACTCTATATAATGTCTCTTATAAAGAAATCCAGATCATGAAAATGAATCACAGTGACCGAATTCAAGTCAGTGTTTGCTTAGGAAAGAGAAGTGGGAAATGAGGATTGCTAAGAGGAAGGAGGACGCTGTTTTTTATGTGAAAGAAATGTTTTTCTTTTTTTTTTTTTTTGATAGAAATGTTCTTTGTCTGGTTTATAGTGACAGATTCAGAGGTGCACAAATATGTCAAAACTGACCAAATTGTAAAGTTGAAATATTTACAGTTTATCTTACTTCAATTATACATCAATAAAATTTTGAAATACCAATCTGTGTGTATATTATAAAAGAGAAAAACACAGAACTTGTCATCTCAGGATGGGTAAAGGGAATGTGGAGAAAAAAGAGATTAGAGTCCAGTTTTGAAATAGGTAAGTTGCAAAAATTTATAAGCAGAGCACATAAGGATATAATTATCTGATCATAAAGTATAAACAACTAGCCTTTATTGTGGACTTGCTCTGACCCAAGCACAATTTCAGTCCTTTATGGACATGACTTGCATAATCTCAATGAGTAGCATCCAATGTCTTTTCTTTTAGAACCGATGCACACACGCAACAGCTAGGATACAAAGCATTCATTGTTCTCAGCAGCCCATTTTCACCTTAAACTGAGAAATGAAATATTTCCTGCCATACCAGTAAATAATGATGTTACAGTCATCAACAATTGCAGCCCTCCAATGTGAGCTGGTGAGCCCTAAGGGCACTTAGGAAAGAGAAGAATACCAGCCATCAGTTTGCAGCCATTCCCTACGGTGAGCCCTAAGGGAGCTCAGGATGTGAAAAAACAGGATACGGGTCCCAGATAGCTGAGATGCATATGAAAAGAGTGATTTCAGTGAGCCCAGACTCTTGCATCTTCCCATATACAGAAAAGCACTAAATTCCTTAACTTGAGGTATCTAGTTTTCTTTAATTAACAATTACCTTTTGATATTCAGACTACTTGCCCTTTGTTGCAAAACTTCTATATAATCTGGCTTCTCCTCTTAGCTCCTCAAAACAGTTCTCTCCGGGTCACTTGAGATGCTGTTTTCCAGGCTTGAAACACTAAAAATTCCCACTGAATAAAACACAACTCGAACTGAACTGAACTGAACTCACTTTTTAACTTGTCAGTATTTTTTAAATTGACAATAACTAGCATTTATTGTGGGCTTCCTAGGTACCAAGCATGATTCCAGTACTTTACAGATATGATTTGGGTAGCTTCAATCAGTAGCATTCAAGGTCTTTTCTCTTAGAACCAATGCACACATGTAACAGCTAGGGTAGAGGGCATTCATTGCCTTCAGCCGCCTATTTCCACCTCAACATTTTGGGAGTTTTTTGTTTGTTTCTGAAAAGTCAGACTCTATGTATTATCTGTACCTATTAACAAATCCTTTTCTGCTTACCTGATAAGTCAAAGTCACTCAGTTGTGCCCAACTCTTTGAGACACCATGGGCTACATGTAGCCCACTAGGCTCCTCTGTCTCTGGGGATCCTCCAGGCAAGAATACTGGAGTGGGTTGTCATGCCTCTTCCAGGGGATCTTCCTGACCCAGGGATTGAACCCAGGTCTCCCGCATTGTAGGCAGATTCTTAGTATCTGAGCCACCAGGGAAGCCCAAGAATACTAGAGTGTAGCCTATCCCTTCTCCAGGGGATCTTCCTGACCCAAGAATTTACCTGAGGTCTCCAGCATTGCAGGCGGATTCTTTACTAGCTGAGCTCCCAGGTGGCACTAGGGGTAAAGAACTCACCTGCCAATGCAGGTATACTTAAGAGATGCTGGTTTAATCCCTGGGTTGGAAAGATACTCAGGAGAAGATAATGGCAACCCACTCCAGTATTCTTGCCTGGAGAATCCCAAGGACAGAGGACCCTGGTGGGCTACACAGTCCATGGGGTCACAAAGAGTTGGACACAACTGAGCGACTAAGCACAGCACATTACATGATGCTAAGTGCTTATCAGGCACTGTATAAGAATTTATCAGGTCAAAATAACATACATTTTTAATTTTTAATCTTTGCAAAATAACAGATACACAATTCTAAACATGCACAGGTAGGAATATGAAAAAAGTTTTGATAAAAATATATACCTTTAGCAATATTTCTTTTCACATTTATAAATACAATGACATTCATATATTTAGGGCCTCAAAGGTAATGATAAACTGTTGTCATCAATAATAAAAATAGACTTAGCTTTAACACTCTGCAATATAATAAAATATAATCAGCTGCTTTTGTTTTTATATTTCTAATAATATCAGATATACATCAATTGTATGTCCCTAATTCACTGTTTTAAATATTTCTCTAAGTACTCTGATAAATATTTCACCTATGTATTTTCAGTCTTGATATACATCAATTGTATGTCCCTAATTCACTGTTTTAAATATTTCTCTAAGTACTCGGATAAATATTTCACCTATATATTTTCAGTCTTAGTTTTTGATACTGTTCCCTTCTCCAGGGGATCTTCCCAACCCAGGGATCAAACACAGGTCTTCTGCATTGCAGGTGGATTCTTTACCTGCTGAGCTACCAGGGAAGCCCCTTAATATAATAAAATTGTACAAATAAGGTAGGTTGAGGAAACCATAATCTGTGTATTTCCAATATACCTAGCATTTGTTTACATGAAATTCCCACATGTCATTCCAACTTTGAGCACAATTATTATTATTGAGATGCTCTGGACATTAGATTATGAAAAATGTGGAATTCAGCTTACATAGAACTTCTGTCATGTATTTATCCAATCTATTATTAGCCAATATAAATGAAAAGGAGAAAAATAAATGTGAAATTATGAAATACAGTAACTTCTTTACAAGGATTTGTTCCTAGGACTTAAGTTAAAATTGTGAAAAGTGTGTGTGTCTATGTCTGTGTCTATGTGAGAGAGATATTTCCTTACTCATTTGGCATAGCCTATATTTGTTAGAAAAAGCTAGTAAATTAATTTAAAATTATCACCATCTTCCTGAATTTATATTTCCTGATATATCTTTATTAGTAAAATATGAAGCTATATGCTCTCAGTCTTCACAGCATTAAAGCCAGAAGTCAGTACCATAGCTCATATTCACAGCTATCTACTTAGTCATTGTGATCAATTTGAATACACAGGTACCATGGCAGCTTAGAAAACAGCTTTAACTGAGTGATCTTGAAGATTAAGGATTAGTAAATGAAACGTTTTTTTTTTTAACTCATAGCCTATAGACTATATTTTGGTTTGAAATTATAGTTAGAAAAATCAGGTCTTGTCTCATTGATTTCTTTTTTCCTATTGTCTTTTAAGCCTCAATTTTATTTATTTCCACCCTGCTCTTTGTTATTGCCTTTCTTCTGCTGACTTGAACTTTGCACCTGGACTTTACTTGTTCATTTTTTCTAGTGCCTTGATGTAGGTTAGGTTGTTTATTTGTGATTTTTCTAACTTCTTATTATTGGCATTTATTGCTATAAACTTTCCTCTTACATTTGCTTTTGGTGAATCCCATCAGTTTTCTAATGTTCTGTTCCCATTTTCATTTGGTTCAAGATCTTTTTTAAATTTCTCTTCTTTTTTTCTTTGACTCATTGGTTTTCTTTGACTCAGGAGTGTATTGTTTAATTTCCATATGTTTACTTTTCTTATTTTCTGTGTGTTATTGATTTCTGTTTTCATATCTTATAGTTAAAAAGATGCTTTATTGATTGATTTATTTTTAAAATTTGCTAAGACTTGTTTTATGATCTAACATACATTCTATCTTATAGAACATTCCCCGTGTCTTTGATAAGAATGTGTATTTTGCTGTTCTTCATAGGAATTGGCTGCATATATCTGTTAGATATAGTTGGTCTAAAGTACAGTTCAAGTCCAATTTTTTAAATTAATTTCCTCCAGTTAATCTATCTCATTAAAATTGAAGTATTTTAATGCTCTACTATTACCTTACTACTGTCTATTTCTTTCTTCAAATCTGTTGAAATAAAATAACATGTCAGTCGCCCAGTCATTTCTGACTCTGCCATCCCACAGACTGTAACCCACCAGGCTTCTCTTTACATGGGATTCTCCAGGCTAGAATACTGGAGTGGGTAGCCATTACCTTCTCCAGGGGAACTTTCGAACCCAGGTCTCCCACATCACAGGCCAACTCTTTACCATATGAGCCTCCAGGAAAATCTGTTAATATTGGCTTAATATGGTTTAGGTTTCCAAGGTTGCATGGATACATGTTTAAAGCTGTTATTCCCTCTTGATGCTTTGATATACTTATCACTATGCAATGGCCTTCTTTGTGTCTTGTTACATTTTTAATTCTAAATTATATTTTGTTTTATATAAGTTGTTACCCCTGCTCCCTTTTAATTTCTGTTTGTGTAGAATATTTTTTCCATCCATTCACTTTGAGCCTATGTGTGCCCTTAATGCTAATGTAGGTATCTTGTAGTTGGGTCTGTTTAATTATTCATTCAGTGATGTAGGACTAAATCTGTATTAGTGGGTATAGAGAATAACAAAATAATACAAAAATATGTTATAATCAAGGAAGTTGCATAGAATATTATATGATAAAATACCTTAATAATATGTTTAAAATTATTACTGTGGAAGCAATGATTTTATGAATATTCAAGGCATATCAAGTTGAGGAAATATATTATTTTGCTTTTAGGATGTTGCCTTTGAAGATATGAGAAGCATAGAAAAAAACATAAAAAATTCTGGATTAGAGCAGTTTTAGAACTTATAGTTTGAACTACAACTGAAGTTTGTACCTACATATTTATTTTGGAAAAGAATGGTTGTCTTAGAATGGCAGCTAAAAATATAGCTTGTAGTATAAAAACTGAATAATGCATCTTATACACCTTGAATTATTACTCACTGTGTGAATCAATGGAACAGTTTAAACTTCCAGTATAAACTTGCTTTGTATTATGGTGATCACTTCACCATTTCTACATACTGTGAAACCTTCTGATCTCTTATGTGATACTGGGACTTTTCCTGTAGAAATAGAGGAATAGTGTCAGAGTTTTCCTATGGCTGCTGTATTAGCGAATTTTTGAATTAATATACAGTGTAAAAAGCAGCTCCTAAATCTCAGTGGCATAGAGCCATGTTTATTTTTGACTATAAGTCTCAGAGCTAGCTATAGTGTCTTCACTCAAGCCTGAGGGTTAGACTAAGTTGTGCTCCAAATATGTTTCTTTTCTGGAATACAGGTAAATAAGGGTGTAGAACATCATCATTCCTCTCTTGTTGAGGAGAGAAATGTGAGTCAGACATTCATACATTTAAAGCCTCTGTTCAAATAGAAGATATGTCACATCTTGTCATATTCTATTAGCCAAAGCAAGCCCAAGACTTGATCAAACCCAACATCAGTGGGGTGGGTGTGTGGTGGGCAGAGTGATTATTTGCTGAAAAATAATTCAGTCAAAGTCAGTTAGAACTGTCTTGAATGGACTCACTTAAATGTAAAGACACCTGACACATACTAAATACTTTCTTAATATTTCCTAAGTTAGCTAAAGACATAGAGAAGTAGTTTTACTGTCATATAAGATATACACTTTCCAGGTGGTAAAGCTGGTAAGGAATCCACCTGCCACTGCAGGAGCTGCGAGTTCCATCCCTGGGTCAGGAAGATGCCCTGGAGGAGGAAATGCAACCTACTCAAGTATTCTTGCTGGAAGATTCCATGGACAGAGGAGCCTGGCAGGCTACACAGTCCATAGGGTGGCAAAGAGTCAGATGCGACTGAGCAACTGACCATGTATATGTATATATATAATATATATGTAGTGTCATATATATATATAAGACATAAATATATAGCAGCATGTATATATAAGATATATATATTTCAATAATGTCATGTATATATGTATACAAGATTATGCTATTCTTCTCTTAGGCCTTATGGTATTACTATCTTATTAGTTTTTAAAATACTATCTTAGTTTTAAAAACTAAAATTCTAGTTATAGACTTACTTTGTCTGTAACATAAAATTTTATTACAATTAATATTTTTCTATGGCAAGTTATTTGTAGAGCACATCTTACTTTTATAACTGCCCAAGAATGCATTATCCATATTAGAAAAAATAGTTTTCATTGGCTAATATGCAATATTATTATGGAAAAGTTCTGCTGCTTATATATAGTTTAACATGTGAATGCCTAATCTTGATTTAGATCTAAAAAAAAAGATGCAAAGAAAATTTCCGTGCACAGTCTTATTAAAGTACATTGATGCTCTCTTAGAAAATGTACTTTATTCCCTCTAAATCTCTAATTAAGGCAGTCTTGTTATGAATCAATCTCTCAAATTATTTCAAGTTTATTTGGTAACTTAATTGTCCTTTTGTTATTAGATAAAGTTGGAAAATATTATGTGCATTCACACACACAGTTAAAACATTTTAAGTAGCAGTTTTAAGTATTTGAAAAAATATGCTACTATGATCTATGTGATTAGCAAAATTAATCAATGAGTTCTTCAGGAAATGTAGCATGTTTTCTTTTCCAACTTGTGTTATCTGATCAGGTTATATGGCATTTATCATTATGTAGCATTTATAGCTGCAAGGGACCTAGAAGATCAGTTGATCAGGGACTCACCAAACCTTTTTTTTTTCTAAAGATCAAGATACTAAATATTTAAGTCTTTATGGACCCTATGAGTTCTATCACAAACACCCAACTCTGTAGTTCTAACATGAGCACAGCCGTAAACAGTATGTAATGAATGAATGAGGATGCTTCCAATAAAGTTTTTTTCCATAAATCAAGAGGTGACTGGATTTTTCACATGAGCTATTGTTTATAAAGCTCTGATCTTTGTTGTCTAATCACTAAGTCATGTCCAATTCTCTATGACCCCATGGAGTGCAGTATGCCAGGCTTCCCTGTCCTTCATTATCTCCTGGAGTTTCCTCAAACTCATGTCCATTGAGCTGGTGATGTTATCCAAGCATCATATCCTGTACCCCCACACTTTCTCCTCCAGCCCTCAATCTTGCACAGTATCAGGATCTGATGTCGCCTGATATATTTATTTAATAGATGAAGAAACTGAAATTTAAAAGGATTTAAGATTTCATTACACAATTAGCAATAGAACTTCTAAAATTTGCTAAATGCTACAGATCTAATGGGTATCAAATATGGGTTTAGCATTCACCATTCCTGGTTGAGAATCCAATATCTTTGAGTAGTAACATATATCTTGGAAGTTCATGATATGACTTAGCATAAATATTTTCTTAAATCATGAAGCTTAAGAAAGATCTCTGCTTTGGATGACATTTTTTTTTTTTTAATGTAAGTATACTCTAACTTTGGACATGGATGCATTTAACTTGACTGATAAAATGAAGTCTTAAACCACAAGACAAATCACTTTCTATACAATTTTGTAAGATTCTTGTTCAGTCAGTAAATCAGGTCTGACAGCTCTTTGCAACCCTGGGGACTTCAGCATTCCAGATTCCTAGTACTTCACCAATTTCTGGAGTTTGTTCATGTTCATCCATTGAGTCAGTGATGCTCTCTAACCTTCTCATTTGTAAGGTAAAGATAGAGAAAAATATGTAGTTTGCAAATGATTCTATAGATATTTAGGAATTTGCTATTCTTTCAGAATGTTTTTGGTAAATGCTAAAGGAATAACTTCTCAAAAGGATGTGTCTTTTGACAGTTCTCTTTGTTAGTTCATACGATATATTAGTGTAAGCCTCTTTAATTTAAAAAAAAAATCAAACAATATTTCTGATAAATGCTACATGTCTCATATGTCTCAAGGAATATTATATTTTTAACTCGGTATGTGGCAGTACATTATTAATTAAAATAGTGAAAGTATTAGTTGCTAATTCATGTCTGACTCTTTGTGATGCCAGAGACTGCCAGGCTCCTCTGTTCACAAAATTCTCCAGACAAAAATACTAGGCTGGGTAGCCATTTCCTACTCCAGGAGATTTTCCTGACCTTGGGATTGATCTTGGGTCTCCTGCATTGCAGGCAGATTCTTTACAGTCTGAGACACCAGGAAAGACCCAACTAAAACAGTAGGAAAATAATTACTCAAAAATACTTAGTATTTTATGTTTTGGCAGACTATTTTAACCATCTAAACTTTTAAAAAATCTATTCAAATCTTTAGAATCAAAGCAAAAAGCAAGGTCACCCAGGTAAAATTTCTGTTTTTCACTGGCTTTCTGTTGGGATATTTTTCATGATTTTTTTAAATGTAGAATTTGAATGGAACTTGTATTTCAATATTTCCTGTTGAGAACTTTATGGCTGCCTACTGTATATCTGTGTTCTTCAATCTGCAAGGAAAAAACATACTGAATATGGACCCAGATTTCAGGAATGTAAGAACAATTCATAACCACAGCTACTGCTAATGCAGGAGACAATGGTTCTATCCCTGGGTCGGGAATATCCCCTGGAGAAGGAAATGGCAACTCACTCCAGTATTCTTGCCTTGAAAATTCCATGGACAGAGAAACCTGGCATGCTACAGTTTATGCAGTCGCCAATCATCAGACACAACTTAGTGACTGAACAATAGCAACTCTGTTCAAATATACCACAGACATATTTGTGAAGGGTAGAAAAATTACTGTTACTGCATGGTGCACAGGACTTAATTGTATTCCAGTTAATTGGTTTCTTTCACAGCTCTAAAGCAAACATAGTCATTATTTCAAATAAAATAATTTTAGGTAAATTATATTGAATAAATATGTTTAACCAGTAATTCTAAATAAAATCAGGTAAGGTATTTTAAAAGTGTTGTATTACCCAATTTGAAAGCATTAAAAGGTTTAATTTTCTTCAGTTCAGTTCAGTTCAGTCGCTCAGTTGTGTTCAACTCTTCATGACCCCATGAACTGCAGTATGCCAGGCCTCCCTGTCCATCACCAGCTCCCAGAGTTTACTCAGACTCATGTCCATCGAGTCGGTGATGCCATCCAACCATCTCATCCTCTGTCATCCTTTTCTCCTCCTGCCTTCAATCTTTCCCAGCATCAGGGTCTTTTCCAATGAGTCAGTTCTTTGCATCAGGTGGCCAAAGTATTGGAGTTTCAGCTTCAGCAATAGTCCTTCCAATGAATATTCAGGACTGATTTCCTTTAGGATTGACTGATTTGATCTCCTTGCAGGTCAAGGGATTCTCAAGAGTCTTCTCCAACACCACAGTTCAAAAGCATCAATTCTTCAGCGCTCAGCTTTCTTTATAGTGCAACTCTCCCATGCATACATGACCACTGGAAAAACCATAGCTTTGATGTTCTTATTTTATAAAAATACTGAGTGGACACATTCCATATATATATATAAAATGACTGAAAATTACAAATATTTGAAGAATGTAAATTTTATTATGTTATTTATTGTTGCTGTTCAGTCATTAATTCATATCCAACTCTTTGTGACCCCATGAAATGTGGCACACCAGGCTTCCCTGTCCTTGACTATATCCCAGAGTTTGCTCAAACTCATGTCCATTGAGTCAGCGATGTCATCCAACCATCTCACCCTTTGTTGCCCTCTTCTCCTTCTGCCCTCAGTCTTTCCCAGCATCAGGGTATTTTCCAATAAGTTGGCTCTTCACATCAGGTGGCCAAATTATTGAATTTTCAGCTTCACCACAAGTCCCTCCAATGAATATTCAGGGTTGATTTCCTTTAGGATTGACTGGTTTGATCTTCACCAAGGAACTCTCAAGAGAATTTTGCAGCACCACAATTTGAAAGCATCACTTCTTAGGTGCTCCACCTTCTTTATGACCCAACTCTCACATCCATACATGATGACTGGAAAAACCACAGCTTTGACTATATGGACTCTTTAGTTTCTCTTTGCTTTCTGCCCTTTAAGTGGTATTATCTGCATGTTTGAAGTTGTTAACATTTCTCCTGGCAATCTTAATTCCACCTTGGGATTCATCCAGCCAAGCATTTTTCATAAGGTACTCTACATAAAAGTTAAATAAGCAGGGTGACAATATAAAACCTTGCTGTACTCCTTTCCCAATTTTGAACTTGTCTGTTGTTCCATTAATTATTATATTAATGTGGATCTCAAGGGCCTGTTTTTTTTTTCTTTCATATAATTTTATATAAATAGGACTGATTCACTCAAAATCATCAGAGAAAAGGAAACATGTATAAACAAAGGTGCAGGAAACCTAGTAATAAGTTTCACATAGTGAATAATATTTGTAAAAAAAACCTAATCAGGTTTCCATTTTTTAATGAAGTAAAGGGGCAAGATGAAAGCTGAAAATGAGGAGAGTGGAGACATGAAGCAATGTATGAGATGTTGACTTAAGGCACTGGAAGAATAAATTGAGCAGGATAATATTTTTGGCCAGCATAAAGGCTCTCTTGTGATGAGTGATAACAAAAAGAAGTCAGTATGATACAGAGGTCAAGTGCAGGCCAGGTTTATCTGTGAAGGGCAGGCTCTCAGTAGGTAGAGAATTCCATTTAGTTAAGGGTTAAGATTTAGCAAAACAACAACAAACAATGAAGCAAGATAGGGGCAAAAAATTAAGAGAAAGGGGAAGATTATGACTGTTGAGCTTGGAAATTAAGTTTGGAACGGAGAGAAGCGAGAATGTGGAGGGAGTGAGGCACAGTAAAGACGCCATAGTATCAGCGGATTGAGGTCCCTCCTGGTGGCAAAGAATTAATACAGATAAGTTAAATAAGAGAGTCTTCTCAGTCTTTGCCAGAATGTATACTTGATTTCTAAGGTTGCATTTCTTCAATTTGATCAGATATATGGAGAATTTTAAATCCAATAAAATGGATTTTTGAATAAAGGAAAATGTTGGAAAACAGATATTAAAAGGATATGATTGGTATATGATAGATACATGATAGCTGAACAGACAGATAGATAGAGTTAAATAATCAAGAACTTAATAAAACAAATATATAAATTATATCATAACAATTAAATCTTTAAGTTTTGGAAAATAAGAACCACCATATAATTTATTTTAGCCCAGCCTCTCTGCCTTGGGTCTATGAAATACCATGTCCACCAAATGATAAGGCAGCTGCCAGTTTGATTCTGAAGCCCCTGGAATAGAACTGGATGCTGACAAAGGAATTTCATTCTCATTTTCACTGAGTTTCTAAGATGTCCTTTCAAATAAATATTCTAACAGTGATAGCAAAAGACTCATCAATCCATGAACGAAAAGATCTGGTGGTGGAGAGTGACAGTGGCGGAATACAGACAATGAAAGAGAGTCGAGTAGAATGCACTTAAGCACCGCATTATGGATGGCTTTTGGAAATGCAAGTTAAAGTCTAACTGTATAGTCATTTAAGACTATCAGTTTCAGATGTAAGGCAAAAAGTGAATAGTGTCAATTTACAAGGAGACAGAATATTTTATTCTTCACTTGAAAAATAAATGAATCAGATGTTTGATTTTGACAGAATATGAAAAGGGAAATGTATTATTTTTTTAAATGTAGTCATTGAATTGGTTATGCTTTTTATTCCTATTTAAAACCATTTTAAATAGGTTTAAAATCACTCTCAATTCATTGAGAGTGACTTGACATATGGAAGAATAAATTTGTGATAATAAAATAAATGTAATAATGCAATGATTTTTTTAAAAAATTGCCTTCCAAGTTACTACTTGAGTTTCTATTTTTGTAGGAAAATCTGAATAATGAAACATGACATAACTTTCATTTTATCAATCTAGTTATCATTTCAACTCTTACACATAACACAGGAGCTGTTTGCTTCCTAAGCACACAGATTACGTAGTGATTTGGCATCATTATTGTTGTTTTCATGAGGGTAAGTGGTATAATAAACACATCTCCTATGACGGCGAATATTTTTCTTTTCAAATAATATGTCATGAGATGATACTATTTAAATTTGCTATAACAGTCTTAGGGGAAAATTAAATGCAACATTATAACATGAATATGCAACCAACATATTCTCAACTAAACTTAAATTCTTCTAAGAAAACAAAATATGGAACATTCTTTTTGAAGATGTGCATTAAATGTCAATAACATAGTGAGACTAAGAACCTGTGCAGGAAAGAAGAGAACAGCAGAGACAGATGACAATAATTCAGTTTTACATACATCTGACTTTTTTGTCAGAATTAATTAGAAGCACCTTCTAGATAACTGAGTTGCAAGCATAGTCCCCAGTATAAACGTGCTTGTGTTTTAGAGATGAGTCTTTCCTCTACTTGATGAAACTAGTTGAGTATGAGTGAGAATTCTGTCTACTACTTCTTTTATATTCTTAGGCATGGCATTTTGATTTAGTAAGCTCTGGAGTTAGCAGGCTTGGGCTTGAATTGAGTTTTTATGTCATGTTAATCGTATATTTAAAACCAGAGCTTGCTCACATCCTTATTGCTACTTCTTTTTCCAAGTACATGGTGAGTTCAAATTCCCAGTTCCCTTGATGTTGAGAGGGTCGTGTGAGAATGAACTGGAAAAAGAAGGTATGTCACGTCCAGAATAAACCACTTAGCTCCTGGAGTCTCCTATCTCTCTTTCCTTGTTACCAAAATGGTGGAGGAAGAGTAAGGATAAGATGAACAAATACTAGATGGAGAAGAATTGTCAAAGACGCCTTCCAGATCTCTAGTACACTTGGCATAAGTGGGATTAAATTTACTGTGTTCAACTACTGAGAAATTTGGTTGTATTTGTTACCCTGCAAATTCACTTTAGTTATGTGATTTTAGGCTAGAACTTAACCTCCCTTGGTTTTAGTTTTCCATTCTATAATTGAAAAGTTTGACACAAAGGCATATGAAATGATAGTCATTTTCCTTTTTTTTTTTATGTTCAAGAAAGTTATTAGATTATCTGTAGAAAGAAAACTGGTGTGGACTTTATCTGAATTTTAGATCCTTAAGTTACCACTATTTATTCTGACTATATAAAATAAACAAAACGTCATATTTAGTGTTCACTGTGAAGTTTTATTTATTTTTTTATCTCTTCAGACAAATGTTGACATTTTTCCGAAACAACCAAAACAAAATGCCTCATGGAAAAACAAAAACATGTCCCAAAGCCTTCTAGCAAACCGAGAAATGCTAAGATAAGTGAGATCCAGGATTTCTAATTCGCTATCATCCATAAATAAAAGCATAAACTTTAGGAAAGTGGATAATGTCATATTAAAAATGATAACAAACCATTGCAAACTATTGTGTCTCCCCAAAATTCATATATTGAAACCTAAGCTTCAATGTAATGGCATTAGGAGATGGGCCTTTGGAAGGCAATTCAAGTTGAAGGAGGTCATGAGGATGGGGTCTTCCTTTTGGATTAGTGCCCTTATAAACAAAAGAAGATACAGGACACTTCTCTCCTTTCTCCGTGCACATGCGTGGACCAAAGGTCACAGGAGCAAACAGTGCACATGCATGGACCAAAGGTTACAGGAGCACACAGTGACAAGGAGGCTGTCTACAAGACTGGAAATCAGCCCACACCTTAATGTTGGACTTCTCTCCTTCCCTGTTTATGTGAGACATAAACAATAGTTGTTAACAATTCTTTAATAAACACCATATTAATTATAAAAAATTACTGAGCAGTGCGAAATGATGAGGTAGACAAATATTGAGTCAAAGAAGTTGAAGAATATGTAATCTGAAGAAAAAAGAGAAAAATGTAGGAGGAAAAAATACAGAACATCAGATATGTATGGGACAATGTCTTAAGTCTGATTACAGAAAATTAAAATATCAGAAGGAGAAAAAAGAGAAGGAGGAAATAAATATAAAAATAGAATGGCTTAAATCTCAACTTAAGTGAAGTGTATGAGAACATCATAGTAAAGTAATTAAAAACAAAGATAAAGAGAAATTATTAAAGAGCGCTTCGGAAAAATATAAAGATGAACAACAATTTGAATGACTAGTCTTTTCATCAGAACTTAGAGACAAAAGAAGGAAAAGAATAAAAAAATTCAATACCTGAAAGAAAAATTAATAAATTCAGAATTCTACATAGAGCAAAAATATTCAAGCATGAAATGTAAGTGAAGATATATTAGATGAATAAAAATAAGAATAAGGGTGAAACTATCAAAAGGAGAAGAATAGGGATTAATGGAACAGAATTGAGAGTAAAAAAATAAGCTCTTAATTTCATAAAAAGCAGATTTAAAACAAAAATGCCAAGGCAGTTCAGAGAGAAAGAGAAGTTTGCTTTGAAGAAATTTTGCAAAATCAACTGAGTAAGTGTATGGGGAAAAAATGTCCCGT
This sequence comes from Okapia johnstoni, assembly GCA_024291935.2. Lineage (NCBI taxonomy): Eukaryota > Metazoa > Chordata > Mammalia > Artiodactyla > Giraffidae > Okapia > Okapia johnstoni. The sequence goes on along the minus strand of CM044313.1, from coordinate 89,482,479 downwards.
ACCTCACTCCATACAAAAAATTTACTAATTGAATCATAGACTTAAATATAAATGTTAAAAATATAAGATCACTAATAGAAAATATATGAAAGAATATTTGGGTCCTGATACAAGGGACTATTTCATATATAGGATGCAGGAACCTTGGATCATAAAAAATGGTAAAGCAAATTTTACCAAATTAACACTATTATTCTTCAAGGGAGATTATGACTAAGATTAAAATATGATACAAAACTGGGATAAATAATTACAATATGTTTAATCTTGATAAAGGACTTTTATAATGTATAAAGAACATCCTGGAATGCAAAGGCACATGGACCTTAGGAAGCATCACTATGAAGAAAGCCAGTGGAGGTGATGGAATTCCAGTTGAACTATTTCAAATCTTAAAAGATGATGCTGTGAAAGTGCTGCATTCAATATGCCAGCAAATCTGGAAAATTCACCAGTGGTCACAGGACTGGAAAATGTTAGTATTAATTCCAGCCCCAAAGAAAGGCAATCCCAAAGAATGCTCAAACTAGCACACAATTGCACTCATCTCACATGATAGAAAAGTGATGCTCAAAATTTTCCAAACAAGACTTCAACAGTGGGTGAACTATGAAATTCCAGATGTTCAAGCTGGATTTAGAAAAGGTAGAGGAACCAGAGATCAAATTGCCAACATCCTTTGGATCATAGAAAAAGCTAAAGGGTTCCACAAAGACATCTACTTCTGCTTTATTGACTATGCCAATGCCTTTGACTGTGTGGATCACAACAAACTGTGGAAAATTCTTCAAGAGATGGGAATATGAGACCATTTTACCTGCCTCTTGAGAAACCTGTATGCAGGTCAGGAAGCAGCAGTTAGAACTGGACATGGAACAACAGACTAGTTCCAAATCAGGAAAGGAGAAATGTCAAGGCTGTATATTTTCACACTGCTTATTTAACTTATATGCAGAGTACATAATGAACAATACTGAGATGGATGAAGCACAAGCTGGAATCAAGATTGCTGGGAGAAATATCAATAACCTCAGATATACAGATGACACCACCCTTAGGGCAGAAAGCAAAGAACTAAAGAGTCTCTTGATGAACGCGAAAGAGGAGAGTCAAAAAGTTGGCTTACAGCTCAACATTCAGAAAACTAAGATCATGGTATCCAGTCCCATCACTTCATGGCAAATAGATGGGGAAACAATGGAAACAGTGAGAGCCTTTATTTTGGGGGGCTCCAAAATCACTGCCAATGGTGACTGCAGCCATGAAATTAAAAGATGCTTGCTCCTTGGAAGAAAAGTTATGACCAACCTAGACAGCATATTAAAAAGCAGAGACATTACTATGCCCACAAAGGTCAGTCTTATCCAAGCTCTGGTTTTTCCAGTAGTCATGTATGGATGTGAGAGTTGGACTATTAAGAAAGCTGAGCACCAAAGAATTGATGCTTTGAAGAGTGGTGTTGGAGAAGACTCTCGAGAGTCCCTTGGACAGCAATGAGATCCAACCAGTCCATCCTAAAGGAAATCAGTCTTGGGTGTTCATTGGAAGGACTGATGTTGAAGCTGAAACTCCAACACTTTGGCCACCTGATGCAAAGAACTGGCTCCCTGGAAAAGACCCTGATGCTGGGAAAGATTCAAGGCAGGACCAGAAGGGGACATCAGAGGATGAGATGGTTGGATGGCATCACTGACTCAATGGACATGAGTTTGAGTAAACTCTGGGGGTTGGTGATGGACAGGGAAGCCTGGCATGCTGCAGTCCATGGGGTTGCAAAGTTGGACACAACTGACTAACTGAACATAATGGTTAATTCATGTTACAAAAAGGACACAAAATTTGAGAAGATACTTTCATCACAAAAGATATACATGGAAACATATTTGAGGTAGTTTGTTAGAGAAATATAAGTTACAAAAAATAAATGAGACAGTAGTACATATCTTAGAATACCAAATTTGGTGTGAATGTCTTGCTTAAGTGGATATCACACAAACTGTTGGTGGGAATGTAAAAGATACAGCCACTCTGAAAAGCAACTGGCAGTTTTTTAGAAAGTTAAACACAGCTACCATAAAACCCAGCCATTTCACTTCTCAGTATTCACCTGCTGCTGCTGCTGCTGCTAAGTCGCTTCAGTCGTGTCCGACTCTGTGCGACCCCATGGACTGTAGCATACCAGGCTCCTCCATCCATGGGATTTTCCAGGCAAGAGTACTGGAGTGGGGTGCCATCGCCTCCTCTGCAGTATTCACCTAAGACAAATCAAAACATGTATTCATAAAAAGACATGTGCTGGAGGAGAAAATGGCAACCCACTCCAGTATTCTTGCCTGGAAAATTCCATGAATAGAGGAGCCTGGCAGGCTACAGTCCAAGGGGTCGCAAAGATATTCAGACACAACTGAGTAACTGAATACACAGCACACATAACTGTTCTATTCCTGGTAGTGTGGAGATCTTATAGCAAAGAATTGTAATTTATGTGCATTTTAATCTCTACTATTCAAAATGAGAAATAACATATATTAGATTGGTTCCTTTCTATTCTAACTGGAACTTGTGAAGGTGGAAGAAATTTATTGATCCTGTGACATTATGATGAGATTACAAAGCTATGCAACTACCCTAAATATTACTTGCAGCTACTCATCATCCACTGAGTTTAGGAGAAGGAGGCGAGGCAGGCTGGGGCAGCTGACATTTATTAAATTTCAACTCTGTTGGGCATGTGCTAGACACTTCTACATGTATGCTTTCATTTTTAATATGTGGGGAAGTGTAGCAGCACAGGAAGTAAAGCAAAGACAAGAGGTACTACGTACACATTTATCTTTTTATTTTTTTGTATAGATCGTCAACTTTTTAAACTTTTTATATTCTTTTGTCATCCACTTTTGGCCAACCAAATCCTTTGATTGTTTCCAACTCTCTGAGTCACAACTACCTGAGTTTGCTGTATAGTTCTTATGTGGCTAGATTTGGGGGGGTCGTGTTGGGGAATTAGATTTTAAGTTCTCAGAAGACTATAGTTAACAGTAGTGTATTATATACTTTAAATTTTGCTAAGAGGGTAGATCTTAGTTACATGCTCTTGCCACAAAAACGTTTTAAATTAAAAAAGAAGTGGGGCAGGAGACGCAAAAGGAAATTTTCATAGGTGATGGATAAGTTTATGGTTTAAATTATAGTCTCACAGGTGTATATTTATTTCCAAACTTATCGAGTGTGTATACATTAAATATGTACAGCCTTTTGTATGTCAATCATATCTCAATAAAGTGGTTTAAAAAAAAAGACATGTGCATGTAAGTCATTGTTTGTAGAAGCCCAAGTTACAAATAACCCTAGTATTCACAAGCAAGTGAATGGATAAAAATGAAATGGAATAATACTCAGCATTAAAGAAAATGAAGCAACAGAGATAAATCATTAACCAAGTGACAGGTATCAGTGGAAAAAATTACACAAATTCCATGATTTCATTTATATAAAATTTGAAGGAACATAAATTATAATGTCAGATTATTGAATATCTAGGGTTTGGGACAAAGGAAAGATACATTGAAAAGATATACATGAAATGTTTTTTGGGTTAACAAAGTGGTCTGCATTTCTTTGTACTGTTAGTTTCACAGCTCATATTTTGATATCATTCACTCAGTAGCACATTTTTAAATATATGTAGCTTATTGTGCATAAACTGTTCCACAATACAGTTGGTTAACAAAATTGTAAAAACCTCAGAGATATAGTTAAAACTGAAAATTCACAGTTTTCATTCTCAAGTACTCAGGTAAGTTAAAGAAGAAATAATTTGTGAAAAGAGCAAAATAAGCCTGTGAGGAAAAAATACACAATTAATAAATATAAACATGATTAAATATTAGAATATACAATTACTAGCATCAACAAATAAATTCAATAGTTGGTACTTTGAAAAAAATCAATTAAATAGATAAACCACTAGCTAATATAATCAAACAAGGGAATAATTTCACAAACATATTGAGGAAACTAATTATAGTACAATATTTTATTCAACTCTATTCAAATAAATCTGAAAATTGACTTCAAATTCTCAGAAAATATAAATTACAAGGAGAACATAAAATATAAACAAACCAATTATCATGGTAAAATTTGAGAAGGCTGTCAAACAGTTCCTTTCTAAAATAAAACAAGACTAATTTTTCACAAGTGATTCTATCAAACCTTCAAGATATAAATATTTCTAGTGTCATTTGAATGTTTCCAAACAGAGACTAGAAGAAAAGCTCCCTCTTTCTTTTCCATCAAACTCTCTTTTAAACAAGCTAACCTATTATTTGAATGTATGTTCTTGGCCCTCTTCAAAAGGTTACTGGTTTCGGTAAGGGCTGGATGGATTATGGGTAGTAGCCATTGAATTTCTCCATCCATGTGGGATTGCTTCACATGACTTCTCAACTCTTTTAGGAGACTGGCTATAACCTCTGTGAAAATTGAGCTTTGAGTGTGTAAGAATGAGTTCCCTCAGAGCACAGAGGCTTCATTGTTGCTGTTTAGTCACTGAGTCTTGTCTGACTCTCTGAAACCCCATGGACTGTAACACTCCAGGCTCCCCTGTCCCTCACCATTTCCAAAATTTTGCTCAGGTTCATGTCCACTGAGTTGGTTGTTATGATGTTCAGTTACCAAGTCATGTCCAAATTCTCTCCAACTCCATGAACTGCAGCACACCAGGCTTCCCTGTCTTTCACTATCTCCCTGAGTCTGCTCAAACTCATATCCATTGAGTCAATGATGTCATCCAATAATCTTATCCTCTGTTGCCCCTTTCTCCTCTTCCCCTCAATCTTCCCCATCATTGGAATCTTTTCTAATGAGTCGGCTCTTCACATCAGGTTGCCAAAGTGCTGAAGCTGAAGCTTCAGCATCAGTGCCTCCAGTGAATATTCAGGATTGATTTCCTTTAGGATTGACTGGTTTGACCACCTTGCTGTCCAATAGACTCTCAAAAGTCTCCAGCACCACAGTTTGTAAACATCAATTCTTCAGCACTCATTCTTCATTATGGCCCAACTCTCACATCCATACATGACTACTGAAAAAACCATAGTTTGACTATATGAACCTTTGTCTGAAAAGTTATGTCTTTGCTTTGTAATATGCTTTCTAGGTTTGTCATAGTCTTCCTCCAAGGAGCAAGTGTCTTTTAATTTCAAGACCGTAGTCACCAACCACAGTGATTTTGGAGCCCAGGAAAATAAAAGCTGTCACTGTTTCTACATTTTCCCCATCTATTTGCCATGAGGTTATGGGGCCAGATGCCAAGATCTTCAGTTTTTGAATGTTGAGTTTTAACCAGATTTTTCACTCTCCTCTTTTGTCCTTTGAGAAGGCAATGGCACCCCACTTCAGTACTCTTGCCTGGGAAACCCCATGGACGGAGGAGTCTGGTAGGCTGCAGCCCATGGGGTCGCAAAGAGTCAAACACGACTGATCGACTTCACTTTAATGCACTGGAGAAGGAAATGGCAACCCACTCCAATATTCTTGCCTGGAGAATCCCAGAGACGAAGGAGCCTGGTGGGCTGCCGTCTATGGTGTCGCACAGAGTTGGACACGACTGAAGCGACTTAGCAGCTTTCATCCTCATCTAGAGTCTGTTTAGTTCATCTTCACTTTCTGCCATTAGTGATATCATCTACATATCTGAGGTTGTTGATGGTTCTTCCAACAATCTTGATTCCAGCTTGTGAGTCATACAGCCTTGATTTTGCATAATGTACTCTGCATAGAAGTTAATTAAGAAGGGTGATAATATACAACCTTGATATATATATAACTTGATACATACAACCTTGATAATTAAAATTCTTTTCCCAATTTTAAACCAATCTGTTGTTTCTGGCAATGTTCTAACTGTTGCTTCTTGATCTGCATACAGGTTTCTAAAGAGATGCTTAAGGTGGTCTGGTATTCCCATCGCTTTAATATTTTCCAGTTTGTTGTGATCCATATAGTCAAAGGCTTTAGTATAGTCACTGAAGCAGAAGTAGAAGTTTCTCTTGGAATTCCCTTCTTTTCTCTATGAGAGAGTATATGCTGGCAAGAGGCAATTCAGTTTTGGACATCTCACAACTATTAAACAAAGAAATGATTTTCTCTGACACTATAACAACCTAGGATTTCCATGTTAGGTAGTTAGAATAGGAAAAAGGAGTCAAAAATGGCTAAAAGACAAAGAAGGGAAGTTCAGTTCAGTCACTCTTTGTGACCCAAAGGCCTGCAGCATGCCAGGCTTCCCTGTCCATTACCAACTCCTGGAGCATACTCAAACTCATGTCTATTGAGTCGGTGATGCCATCCAGCCATCTCATCGTCTGTTGTCCCCTTCTCCTCCCGCCTTCAATCTTTCTCAGTATCAGGGTCTTTTCAAATGAGTCAGCTCTTCGTATCAGGTGGCCAAAGTATTGGGGTTTCAGCTTCAGCATCAGTTCTTCAAATGAATAGTCAGGACTAACTTCCTTTAGGACAGACTGGTTGGATCTCCTTGCAGTCCAAGGGACTCTCAAGAGTCTTCTCCAACACCACAGTTCAAAAGTATCAATTCTTCAGTGCTCAGTTTACTTTATAGTCCAACTCTCACATCCATACATGACTACTGGAAAAAACAGAGCTTTGACTAAATGGACATTTGTTGGCAAAGTGATGTCACTATTTTTTAATATATTGTCTAAGTTGATCATTGCTTTTCTTCCAAGGAGCAAGCATCTTTTAATTTCATGGCTGCAGTCACCATCTGCAGTGATTTTGGAGCCCCCCAAAATAAAGTCTCTCACTTTCTATTTTTTCCCCATATATCTGCCATGAAGTGATGGGACTGGATGCCATGATCTTAGTTTTCTGAATGTTGAGTTTTAAGTCAACTTTTTCACTCTCCCTTCTCACATTTATCAAGAGGATCTTTAGTTCTTCTTTGCTTTCTGCCATAAGGTCGGTGTCATCTGCATATCTGAGGTTATTGATATTTCTCCCAGCAATCGTGATTCCAGCTTGTGTTTCATCCAGCCCAGCGTTTCTCATGATGTACTCTGCATATAAGTTAAATAAGCAGGATGACAATATACAGCCTTGACATTCTCCTTTCCTGATTTGGAGCTAGTCTGTTGTTCCATATCCAGTTCTAACTGTTGCTTCTTGATCTGTATACAGATTTCTCAGGAGGCAGGTAAAGTGGTCTCGTATTCCCATCTCTTGAAGAATTTTCCACAGTTTGTTGTGATCCACACAGTCGAAGGCTATGGCATAGTCAATAAAACAGAAGTAGATGTCTTTCTGGAATGCTCTTGCTTTTTCAATGATGTAATAGATACAGGCATTTTGATCTCTGGTTCCTCTGCCTTTTCTAAATCCTGCTTGAATATCTGTAAGTTCATGGTTCATGTACTATTGAAGCCTGGTTTGGAGAATTTTCAGCATTACTTTACTAGAGTGTGAGATGAGTGCAATTTTGGGGTAGTTTGAGCCTTCTTTGTCATTGCCTTTCTTTGGGATTGGTATGAAAACTCACATTTTCCAAACGTGTGGCCATTACTGAGTTTTCCAAATTTGCTGGCATATTGAGTGCAGCACTTTCACAGCATCATCTTTTAGGATTTGAAACAGCTCAACTGGAATTCCATCACCTCCACTAGCTATGTTCATAGTGATGTTTCCTAGGCCCACTTGACTTCTTACAGATGTCTGGTTATAGATGAGTGACCACACCATTGTGGTTATCTGGGTCATGAAGATCTTTTTTGTACAGTTCTTCTGTATATTCTTGCCACCTCTTCTTAATATCTTCTGCTTCTATTAGGTCCATATAATTTCTGTCCTTTATTGTGCCCCTTTTTGCATGAAATGTTCCCTTGGTATCTGTAATTTTCTTGAAGGGATCTCTAGTCTTTCCCATTCTATTGTTTTCCTCTATTTCTTTGTACTGATAGCTGAGGAAGGCTTTCTTATCTCTCCTTGCTAGTCTCTGGAACTCTGCATTCAAATAGGTATATCTTTCCTTTTCTCTTTTGCCTTTTACTTCTCTTCTTTTCTCAGCTATTTGTAAGGCCTCCTCAGACAACCATTTTGCATTTTTGCATTTCTTTTTCTTGGAGATGTTCTTGATTACTGCTTCCTGTACCATGTCATGAACCTCTGTCCATAGATTTTCAGGCACTCTGTCTGTCAGATCTAATCCCTTGAATCTATTTGTCACTTCTCCTATATAATTATAAGGGATTTGATTTAGGTCATACCTGAATGGTCTAGTGGTTTACCCTACTTTCTTCAATTTAAGTCTGAATTTGGAAATAAGGAGTTCATGCTCTGAGCCACAGTCAGCTCCTAGTCTTGTTTTAGCTGACTGTATAGAGCTTCTCCAACTTTGGTTGCAAAGAATATAATCAATCTGATTTCAGTATTGACCATCTGGTGATGCCCATGTGTAGAGTCTTCTCTTGTGTTGTTGGAAGAGGGTATTTGCTATGACCAGTGCATTCTATTGGCAAAACTCTATTAGCCTTTGCCCTGCTTCATTCTGTACTCCAAGGCCACATTTGCCTGTTACTCCAGGTGTTTCTTGACTTCCTACTTTTGCATTCCAGTACCATATAATGAAAAGGACTTCCTTTTTGGGTGTTAGTTCTAGAAGGATTAAAGGTTTACTGAGCATGACCCTGCCCAACAGAACAAGACCCAGTTTCCCCCTCAGTCTCTCCCATCAGGAAGCTTCCATAAGCCTCTCATCCTTCTCCATCAGAGGGCAGACAGAATGAAAATGACAATCACAGAAAACTAGCCATCTGATCTCATGGACCACAGCCTTCTCTAACTCAATGAAACTATGAGCCATGCCAAGTAGAGCCACCCAAGACAGGCGGGTCATGGTAGATAGTTCTGACAAAATGTGGTCCACTGGAGAAGGGAATGGCAAACCTTTCAGTATTCTTGCCTTGAGAACTCCATGAACAATATGGAAAGAAGGGAAAAGCTGAAAATAGAACAAAGGAAGGTCAGAGGGCCAGAGTATGGACCTCAGGTAAAACAAGCAGCCCTCCTGACTTGTCCAGTTTACATAGGGCAGGCTCGGGATGGAGGAGACAAATGTATAAAAGGAGGAAGCCTAGAAGGATCGAGGCCTCTCTTCTCTTTGTCTTTTGCGTCAGCCTTCCCTAACTCCTTGAGGGTGTACTATTCCTTTGTTTTCCCTAATAAAACTGAGCTGTAACACTAATTCATCTGTTGCTTCAAATTTTCCCCACGGTGAGACAGAACTGAGGAAATTACACACTCCCCTGACATTCACTACTGAGTTAAGCTGGTCTTCTCTTTTCCTCTTCCATTCTCCTGGACAAGAGTGATCCTATCTTAATTAGGCTTAAATTCTTATAATATCCTTTCTTCCTATTTAATTTTTAAGCCAATCCATTTTTCTTATACACTATGTCTATAGTATACTCATTCATTAAATATAATTTAACATATTTATATTATATAAATTTAAAGTGTCATGTCATGAATCAGTTGATGTTTATTCTACATAAAATATTTTAGTAATTTCTCTCTACAATTTTTAAAGTTTTACCTACTAAAACAAAACATTTATTGTTGTATTCAACCCTGCTACCTGAAATAAATTATAATTTGATCATTGCCAAAGGGGAGGGAAAAAAATATGAAGCTGCATCCTGATTAACAGTAAATGATAGAATAATTTTCCCGTACTTTTATTTTGAGAAAATGTATGTAAAGTGACCTTTGACACTTTAGTCATTTTAAGTATATGCTTCTATGGAAGTATATTCACTTTGTTGTGCAACCATCACCACCATCCATCTCTAAAACTTGGCTCAATTCAGTTCAGTCACTGAGTTATGTCAGACTCTTTGCAACCCCATGGACTTCAGCAACCAGGCTTCCTTGTCCTTCACCAACTCCCAGGAATTGCTCAAACTCGTGTCCATCGAGTCCGTAATGTCATCCAACCATCTCATCCTCTGTCGTCCCCTTCTCCTATTTTGAAATACAAATGAATATAAAATTGTATTGACCTATTTGACCTTTCTGTGATGCAGGGAGAGAAGGGAAACAAATTTCATTTTTAAAACATTTAAACATTTTAATCATAACCACTCACAATTTAAGTTTTAACATTTTTAACAAGTAACCATCACTAGTTCTACAACTGTAATGATAAAACAACCAAAAAGAGATATGTCTTTTTATGGAAAGATTATTTCACCACTAGCAAAGTAGTGATTATACAGATATAAACAGAAATAATGCAACACCTTACAATTTAAGATTCATACATAAATATTAATTATAGAAAAAAAGCAATTCAAAAATTTAAAACAAAATGTACAAAATGATTCATTCATTCTGCAGATGGTTTCCAATTCAAAGTGAATTACTGCCAAGACATATATAACCATTTAAAATAAAAAATCAGTATATGTAATTTAAAAGTTTTCTGAATCTTTGGTTGTTATTGATGAAATAAGAATTACAAATTTCCATTTTGTATAGACAAATTGCTATATATATGTGTGTATGTTCAATATATCATAACTTGATAAATTTTTATGTCTGGTCTAAAATTCCAGATTTTAAAAATAAATTCTCTTAATCCTTCTAGTTTGACTTTCTTCTACAGTATAAATTTTATATTTTCAACCTATAACATATAACACATATATCTGAATTTCAGTTTAGAAGCATTTTTTAATTTTTACTTTATATTGGAACATAGTTACAATATTGTGTTAGTTTCAGATGTATAGCAAAGTGAGTCAGTTATACATATACATGTATCTATTCTTTTTCAAATTCTTTTCCCATTTATGTTATTATAAAATATTTAGCAGAGTACTCTGTGCTCTGCAGTAGGTCCTTACTGGTTATTTATTTTAAATATAGTAGTGTGCACATATCTATCCCAAACTCCCAATCTATCCCTACTCCCACCCTTCCCCCTGGTAATCGTAAGCTTGTTCTCTAATATACTGTATTCCTCTAGAAGGAAATGTATTTCTACATAACATATTCTTGTTTTCATAAACCATAATCATGGGTATCTCCCTTCTCATTTTTCAAAATCTTACAAAAATCGTATATTTTTAAAACGCAAAGTATGGATGTTATCTGGAAAGCCTCAGGAAAGAGATGTCAAGGCCTGACTAGTTAGTAATAATTCAGAATATTAAAAACCATTTCCCCAGAATGTTTTGCGCATTTACAAACTTCTTCCTATTTTGTCTAAAATACTATGTTAAGTGAAAAACTGAAAGTGTTAGTGACTCAGTCGTGTCTGACTCTTTGTGACACTGTGGACTGTAGCCCATCTGGTTCCTCTGTCTGTGGAATTGTCCAGGAAAGAATACTGCGGTGGATAGTCATTCACTTCTCGACCGAGGGATTGAACCTGGGTTTCCTGCATTCTAGGCAGATTCTGTACAGTCTGAGCCGCAAGGAAGCACACCTTAGTAAAATGATTTCATTTTTTAAGTTGAGATTCAAAAGTTAGTCTCCAAAATGCAAAGTGCTCATGGTGAATGCACACACTTTCTCCCATTATATCCTATATTGGTCGGATTTAGTCAGAAAAGCACAAACCATTATTCCAGACATTAAGGGACTGAATGCAGGTAATTCGTGGCTTATACAACCACTGGAGAACCTGAAGTAGTAAATGTCCAGGAGACTCTGAGACAGTAGAGAAGTACGAGAGATGCAGGCAAGCTGTCCCTGAAGACTTTAGCTGCTCAACCCATTGAAATGAGTGACTTTGCTGAGGACAGAAGGGACATTTTGGTAAAGCCGAAAGTTGGCTGCTGACTGCATCCGTGGGCCTGTTCACAGTTTCCACTGGTGAATAATTACTTTGGATTACCTTCCAACTTCCACATCTTGCATGAGTATCTCTCATTAGGAGAATCTAAACTGGAACTCAAAGATACAGAAATGAATGCCGAAAAATGCAAAGGCCATTTAGCACCCTTCTGTGAGAAGAAACTTCTATGTTTGTAGACTGAAGATGTAAAAAAGCCCATGTTTGTAGATTTAAGATGTAAAAAGACATCTTTTCTAAGCCTCCCAAAGCAAAGAAAAGCAACCTTAGATTTTCCTAGGGTTATTTGAATTGCTTATTTAATTAACATTTGAGTAACTGTTTGACAATGCTTGTCACTCAAATCTATTTCCAATATAAGTGTCATGAATTCAGAGGAAAACTTTTAGTAATTGGCAGAGCATATCACAATGACTTCAGAGGTTCTAGATAGGCGGTAGAGATGGAGAAGTAAAACAAATGTTACAAAACAGCCTTATGAATGACAAGGTAAATGTGTGTAGAGAGTGCCAGGAGAGCGAGCAAGTAGTCACATGTAATTACCACCAAATGAGTAAGACTTCAAATAGTATTCAGATAATGAGGCTGATTTTGCCAAATAAAACTTAATTTCAGTATATTCTGCTCGATAATAAACTGTCTGATATGTACCTGCAGGACTTGTGAGCTTAAGCACAGGCTCAATTTGCATTCAATAACAAAAATTTTCAGGATTAGAAAATTAGGAAAATTTTAACAGATTACTTTGATTTTATCAAAAAGTTTGAGGTTTCAAATCATTCACTGATCCTATCTAGTAAGATGGGTTTCCCAGGTGGCACAGTGGTAAAGAATCTGCCTTTCAATACAGGAGACACAAGAGACATGGGTTCAATCCCTGGGTTGGGAAGATCTCCTGGAGGAGGAAATGGCAATCCACTCCAGTATTCTTGCCTGGAAAATTCCACGGACAGAGGTACCTGGCAGGCTACTGTCCACAAGGTTGCAAAGAGTCAGACACGACAGTGACTGAGCACACACAGGCTTGCCACTGGTAAGACAGATGTAATTTTCCTTATTTACACACAGATTGCTAGTACTCTGCTTAGAGTAAGATAATCATTTGGAATCGGGTTCAACTAGCATCTATACATTAGTTATGATGCTCCAGAGTGCCAAAAACATTGCATTAATATCCATTTAATTCATTTGACATCGTCACTATATATAGAACAAAAAAATTATGTGTATGTTGGAATGTTAGTATGCCAAAGTGTGTGTGTGTGTGTGTGTGTGTATGTGCTTGTATTACCCACAGTCTGCCAAGTGCTCCCTCTACTCCTATTTTGACTCCTAAGTCTAGAACACATTAACTTTCTTCTTTACTTTCAATACTCTATTAAGGTTTTAGCTATTTCCCTTTCACATGTTAAGCATAAGGTTTGTGCTACAAGTTGGACCTCCCAGATCAATCTTTTCACTAGAAGAAGCTGTAATTTTAATATCAGAATTTGCATGATAAACAAAATCTTGTAGTTTTCACTAGAACTCCAGGCACTTTAAAAGTTTTAATAACTCAATATATTTTAAATGACCTTAATGTTCAGGATCCACTAGACCACATCTACTTTCAGTCTATCTCAGGTAATCCTTGTTACCTGTTACCACAGATCAAGTTGAGTAGATGGGGGGCTTGTGTGCAAAGATCTACTGGGAAGGGCTCTGAGTAGCTCTATGAAGAAGTAGGGCAAGGCATGTAGGGAGGACAGCAGAGCAAGAAGGTCACTTGCGAAGGCCACCAGGGAAATCTGATGTTGAGAAATACCATGGACAGAGGAGCCTGGCGGGCTACAATCCATGCAACTGCAACAGAGTCGGACACGACTTAGTGAGTAAACAAGCCCCCACCCCATCTGATAAAAGCCTTCCACTGTGCCTATACTATTTGTACACACAATATGATTTGTGAACCCCGATTTTCTTCTGAGAGCATGGAATTTTGGTTCCTGCCAAGCAGAGGGTGCCTACTTGATCAGTCCTCAGTAAAAGCCCTGGGCCATTAGCCTCTAATTAACTTCCTGGTAGACAATGTTGCACATGTGTTGCTGCAACTCATCGCTGGGAAAAGGAGCACTTCCTTTGTGACCCCTGGGAGAAGACTCTTAGAAGTTTGTACCTAGTTTCCTCTGGATTTTGCTTTCTGGGCCTTTTTCCTTTGGTGATTTTGCTTTGTATCCTTTTGTTGTAATAGATCATAACTATGAGTATGACTACTGGCTGAGTCTTATGAGTCTTCTTGCCTATGTTCATGCTAAGTCACTTCAGTCCTGTCTGACTCTTTGCAACCCTAGGGAGTGTAGCCCACCAGGCTCTTCTGTCCATGGGATTCTCCAGGCGAGAATACTGGAGTAGGTTGCCATGTCCTCCTCCAAGGGATCTTCCCTACCCAGGGATCAAACCCGTGTCTTTTTGTGGCTCCTACATCGCAAGCAGATTCTTTACTACTGAGCCACTGGGGAAGTCCATGTGTCTTCTTAGTGAACCATCAAATCTTGGGGGTGGTCCTGAGGACCACCAAAACACCACCGAAGAGAGCTTAAATTAGCACAAGACAATTCCCTGTGGCAAACGGCAATTCTCAGTAAGGAGGCTTTGAACCATTTGAAGCTGATACCTCCATGTGTGTGAAGTATGTCAAATTCAGAGGACACAGATGGAAAGTCATTGTATCCAATAATGTGAATACCTGGGCTACTCAGATCCACATGCCTTTTCTCTCACTTGTGGCCCATGTATGGAGAACATCCCCGGAATTCTGGTTAGTCTTGTTCCCTGGAGCACCGACAAAAGACAGCTTAGTTGTTGGAAGGATAACCTCTATTGAGGCAGACGAACTCAAGAGCATATCTGAGATTTGTCAACTCCTCCTCACTCCTTTTTATCAAAGTCTCTCAAATTCTGCTCTCATGTTCTTTGTCTAGGCACTTTGTTAGTTGGAAATCACCCAGAAATCCTTCCCTAAGGGTTCTAAATTTCTCGGTCTTATGTTTTTCTTAAACAGTGCCTCCTACAATATTCATTCCCTTAAAAAAAAAAAAAACAACGGTATAGGGCAATCAAGAAATTCATCAGTAGCTAATTTGACCTCCAGAACTATTTTTCTTTGCTCCTATTCTATGATAGCAATGTTCTTCTTTGTGTCCAGAACAAATTACCCTCATCAGTAAGACAGTTTTTTATTTGCCTGATGACCTCTTGGAATGAGGAGTCTGAAGTGACAGGGCAGCAGTTATATTGAAGTGCCTGCTTCTATTTGGAGTCCTAAGTCACTAAGTGGAGATACAAATAAATTACAGAGGTTTTAATAACTATTTGTTGGGTAAAACCGCAGGGAAAGGATGTGAATTAATGAATGATTATTGACACTTTCCCATGTGCAGACAGTGAGGAAAGGAGGTCAAAAATGAAGAACAATGAGTAACCTATATATAAGTTATACTGATAAGTACAATCCTTCCTAAGTTTTTTGTTTTTGGAGAGAAATATAATTTTAAAAATGAAATTTTCAGCGCTACCAGGTGGTATCAGAAATTATACATCTCTGTTGTTATGGAAAACTGTATTCTCCACCCACTCTGTTGATCTTTCTTTCCCTTAAGATTCAGCCATATGTCTTTAATATGCAAGCTGGTGACTGAATAGAGAAAATCAAACTGCACAAAAGTTTTGAATGTTTAATTTAAAGCCATGAAGTATAACTGTACCTACTTAGCCATGTTGTAAGGGAGGGTTGTCTTTTCTTCACTTTTCTATGATCTTTTATCTCTTTAGAAGAACCTGTACATCTGCCTTGGAAATTTTTTTTTGGTGGGGGGATTGATATCTACTGTTTGCAACATATAATGTTGCTTCCGTAATCATGCTGATATAAAAACAATAACTTTTCTATTTGTATTTGCTTTGAGCTTTGTCAGCTCTCCACAGTAATACATTATGGAAAGCATCTATGAAAAATTGCCTTACAAAAAAAAAAGGAAAAAAATGTTTTAGAGATGCCATCCATTATGTTTTCTTTTTTTCTACTGTGTTAGAGAATCTTGCTATTTTCTTACACTCAAATTTTAATTATTCCTGCTACTTCCCTGTTCTAAAACTGAATCAGTAGTACACAGGGACTAGAAGCTACTATTCTCCTCATAATATATAGTAAAATCAATTCAATTACAAATGCAGATTTCTTCAAAAGCATTGAGTATATACTATAAAAATTTGCTGAATATTTCCATATATGATCTATGATCACCATAAAACCTACTTCAGAGGATATTTAATAATTGCAAATAAGTAGTTCTCAATCCATAGACATGAGTTTGAGCAAACTCAGGGAGACAGTGGAGTGCAGGGAAGCCTGGGCATGCTGCAGTTCATGGGGTCACAAAGAGTCAGACACAACTGAACGATTGAACAACAACAATGTTCTCAATCCAGGGCAACTACCATGCACACATGTGAAAACACACATGACAAAAGACATCTGGAGAAATTTTAAATTGTCATGACTGCAGTGAGTACTGCTAGAGCCTACAGGTATATGTCAGGTATGTTACAAGCATCCTCTCAACAGGGGAGCCCCTCTCAACCAAGAATATGGTGATGTGATTGATGTGCTCAGATGTGTCCAACTCTTTGTGACCCCATGGACTGTGGCTCACCAGGTTCCTCTGTCCATGGCATTTCCCAGGCAAGAAAATTGGAGTGGGGTATCATTTCCTCCTCCAGGGGATCTTCCCAACCCAGAAATTGAACTGAGTCTCTTGCATCTCCTACACTGGCATATGGATTCTTTACCACTAGCACCACCTGGGAAGCCCTTCTTTGTGACCCCATGGACTGTAGCCCATCAGGCTCTCCTGTCCATAGAATTCTCCAGGCAAGAATATGGGAGTGGGTAGCCATTTCTCTTCTCCAGGGGATCTTCCCAACCCAGGGATCAAACCCTGGTCTCCAGCATTGCAGACAGATTCATTACCATCTGAACCATGAGGAAAGCCATAACCAAGAATATTCCGGTCCAAAACAGCAACCGTGCTGAAGTTGATAGCATTTGTTTCAAATATTCTCCTATTATTATAAAGATGAAAGTTTAATTGAAAATGCCAACTTTAATGGAATTAGCAAATGAATCTTAATAATCACCCTGCTATTGATGAACTATTTTGAAGTTTGCTTTTGGTTTACACTTTTGTTTATTTATCTTTTAAGCCTATTACTTTCACAGTATTCTGAGTTTATTCTGATAATGATATTAAGAAATATCATTTATATACCAAACTCCAATTTGACTCAAGGGTAACATACAAGATGTTTGAAATTACAAGTCATTATTTTAGACTTCCCAGGTGGTGTTACTGGTAAAGAACCCACCTGCCAGTGCAGGAGACTTAAGAAACATGGGTTTGATCCCTGGGTCAGGAAGGTCCCTTGGAGGAGGGCGTGGCAATTCACTCCAGTGTTCTTGCCTGGAGAATCCAGGAACAGAGGAGCCTGGTGGGCTACAGTCCATAGGATCACAAAGAGTTGGACACGACTGAAACAATTTAGCATGCACCCCCATCATTATTTTGTAAAGCTCAAATTTCTCATTAATTAAACAATACACTGGAATAAATATTTTATTGCATCTTTTAATTTACATTTTCTTTTTTAAATTTCTATCACTTTAAAATGCATATGTTGTTTTCTGCTGTATTGCTTCTATTCTTGAAGTAATATTGAAAAGCATTATTAATGCTTAGTTTGTGTGATAAATGGGACATTCAGACTAATTTATGTACAGTCAAGTAAACCAAGTACTAAAATTAAAAACAAAATAAAACAATAAATCATCCCCATTAAGATAGTAGGCATATTGGAATATGCAGAAGTTTATTGAGTATTACCTGGGGCTCATAAGTAAGGTAGGATGCTGGGAAGGTTGTAAAACACATGAAAATAGAGAGATTGCTTTAGTTTGAAAGTAACAAGGAAAATTGCAACTGAGTTTGTGAAAATTGCTTTCCTTTTAAGTTCAAGAATGTTATATTTCATCTTGACTAATTCTTTATATTTCTAATCAGTTTATTTCTCCTGAACTGATTTCTTCTTTGTTCTTTCCCATAGAACAAAGGTCATATTTACGAGTTATATTAATGCATATTTACAGATCATATTAATGCATTTCATATGACACTATATCTATCAGTAAATTCATTTTAGACATTATTGTGATAACTCTTTCTTAGGAGATAGTAGTAATTTTTCCTTTCTTTAAAACAGAGAAATATATAAGTAACAAACATACTCCCACTTATTATTATGAAGCAGAAAACTGTAAAGCACTGTCAATTCTAGAAAGCATACATTTGTTCCTAGATACAGCTAATTGTTGATAAGTATCTAGTAATATATTCTGCTTATATAAATCTTTAAGCAGACTCTGATTAATTTCCATATTTTAGTGTGAGGACCTTTGGGAAAAAATAAATTACAATAATGTCCTGCCCATGAATCCTATAAAAGTGCCCACATAGCCTAAATTGCTATTTTATTATGCAAAGTATGTGAACAGAAATTTTAAGATCAGTGTTGATCAATAATCACTGATCTCATATACAATCATATTTAGATAAATGGCAGTTGCCTGAATTAATTAAAACCAGAATTCATAAGGTTTTCTCAAGAAAAATAGTGCAAAACTGAATGATTGCATTGTATTGTCATTTTTTAAAAGAAATTGTGACTTGGCTATTCTATCATTTATATTCAAAAAGGACTCTAATTACTAGAATAAATATTGGATCTTAAAAATGTGATAAAACCATAATCAACTATACACAGAAGATGCAAAAGAGAAAAGTATCTTAGTGATTGTATGAGCTAAAGCATAACGTCAATATTTATTAAAGAGCAATGTGGGCCTCTGGGAGAATGAATGGACTCATTTTATATGTCTCCCCTTTCTACCATGTTTTCACTTCACCTGCTCTTTTGGTGCATCAGAATCAATGCAAAGGATAATATATTGTGACAAAGACCAAGTAGAAGACAAGAAAATCTACATGAAGAGAAAAACATTTTTAGTCAAGCTGTTGGGTTGCATGTCTTGCTATGAGATTAAGAGTTAAGAAATGCCAAGCTATATTTTTTCTCATTTCAGGGAGGTCTGGAGTTGAGAATTAAAACAGGGCTAGCCACTGGGAGAAAATTTTTGTACTTACTTAATAAGAACATGTGTTTTTCTAAATAGAAAATATTGTGGAAATTTGGGGATTGGGTATGAAACTGAGCAATAAAGGGGACAGATGAATTAAACTATACTGTTTTTGTTCTACCTCTAGACTTACTTCTAGTCTATGAAAAGGGATTTCTTGATCTAGTTGACTGATTTATTAGATTTTGTTCAAAAGGCCCAATTTTACCTGAACTTAAGCCATTGTTAGTTGTATATTCTATCTTCATTGTGCCTTTATTTTCCTCAGGGACTTTTGAGGTGAAAGGAAACTAGTTAACAATCAAATTTAAATATAGGTAGCATTATTTTACATCTCTTATCATAATATTTATTCCTTTTCTCAGCAGCTAGAGGATAAAGAGATCATTATTATGCATGTTGACTGAACACATATTTAATAAATGAGGAAATAGTTACATTTGATAAAATATATACTGAAAATCTTTTAGAAAACAGAAGGATCTAGGGATTCAATGATAACAATGTAAGTTTATGTGGATCTGTACTTTACTGAAGGCTTCTCGAGTGGCTCAGTGGTGAAGAATCCACCTGCCAATGCAGGAGACTCAGGTGGGATCCTTGGGTTGGGAAGATACCCTGGAGAAGTGTGACGCACCCCACTCCAGTATTCTTGTCTGGGGAATTTCATAGACAGAGGAGCCTGGCAGGCTACCGTCCATGGGGTCACAAAGAGTCACACACGACTGAGCAACTAAGCATGAACTCACATAGTTCATTGAATGAATTCACAGAATTCATTTCAATAAATAGATTGAAATCAATCTGCAGGAAGATGTTTAAATGCACACTAACAGAGCCTACCCTGTTCAACACTTGTATCAATTCCTGGAACAGAAACTGGCACAATGAGTGGATCTGAAGGTGAAAGTAAGTTGAGATCTATTAGAAAACGTATTAGCTGACAGAATCAGGATGTGAAGGAATATTGATGCGTTAGATGGACCAAAGCAAATTAAATGAAATGTAAAGAGAATAAATGTAAAGGATTAAGCTTGGTTCCAAAGAAACAATTATAGGAACAAAGAATAAAGAAAATAAGTCTTCACACCAGCATATGTGAAAAAGATATATGAGTTCTAGGTTACTGTGGCATTTATATGCTTCTACTGCATGATGTGAAAACTGCAAATTTGATCTTAGGCTCTAAACATAAATACAGAACAGAAAGTGAGTAATTTGATGGTCCCACTGTAATCTCACACTAAAATGTGCATTTAGGTTTAAAAAATTTGCATACCAGATTTTGAAAGAAATAGTTAAAATAGGATAAATTTTTAGAAATGGATGGATCAAGATAATACTTTACTATAATAAATAAATAATTAAAAAGGAAAAGGAAACTTTTACAAGTATTTAAAACGCCTTGCTCTAGAATGAAAATATTAGATAAGCATTACACAATTCCAGAGGAAAAAATAGGTACATAAATAGAAAATATAGGTTGAGGTTCCACATAAATATAGAAAATTTTGAATATTTAATATGATAATGGAATGGCTCTGTTAGTTTGGAATTTCACAAAGCAGACACAAAGTTGTAATTAGAATGTAAGAGATTTAATGGGAAAACTGCCTATGAAAGATCATGGGGAGGGAAAACTATGAATAGATAAGAAGACTCATCAAATCATAATGCAGGCCTGACTCCAATGAAAAGAGAGGTGTAAGGAAAGAGAACTGAGTAGGAGAAGCCTCCTGTTGCAGTGTAGGTTGCAGAGAATCTTGGTGGCACAGTGGTAAAGTATCCACTTGACACCTGCAGGAAATATGGGTTTAATCCCTGGATCGGGAAGATCCCCTGGGGTAGGAAATGGCAAATCACTCCAATATCCTTGCTTGGAAAAGTCCATAGACAGAGGAGCCTGGCGGGCTACAGTGCATGGAATCACAAAGAATCGCCATCACTGAGCGATAGAGCATGCATACAAAAGGGAGAGCCCCACAGGAGTCTGTTATAGGAAGAGCCATTAGAGGAAGCGGTGCTTGGGCAGGACAAGGCAGGGCTCTAGGACAGCTGTCTTGCTCAGGCAGTGGCAAGGTGCAGCCTCAGTAGGGTGTGGCTTCAGTACGAACAGTGGAGGATTCCAGCGTGTTGGCAATTGGAGACTGATAGCTCCAGTCCTTTGCTTAAGAGTTGAAAAATCTTCCATCCCATGAAAGAAACCCCTAGTCACATACACTATGCCCCGTTTGAGCTACCATCATAGAGAACATTAATATACAGGCATCTGTTAGGTCTTCCAGAAAACAGACCCAGAAACTAAGTTAGGAGCACATATTTACTGGAGACCAGCGCCTGCGAAAGGAAGAGGGAGTTATTTAGCATGTTCAGGGGGAGGCCACAGACATATGCAGATCTGAAAAAGGTCTCTGCTAGCTAAACCCAAGACTTCTAGAGCAAGACTGTCCACTAGGGACTTCCCTGGTGGTCCAGTAGTTAAAAGTTCGCCTTGCAATATAGGGGACACAGGTTTGATACCTGATTAGGAAACTAAGATCCCATGTGCCACACACCCCACCTACTGAGGCCAGGACCCACCACTGTTGCTACTGCTAAGTCGCTTCAGTTGTGTCCAGCTCTGTGCAACCCTATAGATGGCAGCCCACCAAGCTCCCCTGTCCCTGGGATTCTTCAGGCAAGAGTAATGGAGTGGGTTGCCATTGCCTTCTCCGCCAGGACCCACTAGAGAGAAGCAATTAGAGAAGCCTGTGTGCCACAACTAAGATCTGATGCAGCCAAATAAATAAATAAATATTTAAAAAGACTACCCACTGGAGGAGTCCCTCGCTGGGTAGAAATAGTAAGACTCTTTTTAGCATTATTTCACCTAGCTATTATTTGGAGCCATCTTGAGAACTATGGCCTCAGCTCAAATGCTGAGGAGTTAAAGCCATGGGCAGTCAGCTAACCACAATGGCAGTGTGCTCCCTCTTGAAGGAGGATGTGGTGCCATGGAGTCCACCGTTTGCTCCACACAGTTCCACTTCTCTACTCACGTTCAGGCTGCAGCTCCTCCAGCTTTCCAGTGGTTGTCTCTTCCTACATATGAGTTTAAAGGAGGAAGGTCAGTGAGACAGCTCTCATTCCTGCAGGTGGTTTGGAGACGACAGCTCATCACTGTTGCTGCTCAGTCACTAAGTCATGTCTGACTCTTTGTGACCTCATGGACTGCAGCATGCCAGGCTCCTCTGCCCTTCACTATCTCCCAGAGCTTGCTCAAACTCATGTCCATTGAGTTGGTGATGCCATCCAAACATCTCATCCTCTGTCACCCCCTTATCCTCCTGCCCTCAATCTTTCCCAGCATCCGGGTCTTTTCCAGTGAGTCAACTCTTCGCTTCAGGTGACCAAAGTATTAGAGCTTCAATTTCAGCTTCAGTCCTTCCAGTGAATATTCAGAGTTGATTTTCTTTAGGATGGACTGGTTTGATCTCCTTGCTGTCCATGGGACTCTTAGGAGTCTTCTCCAATACCACAGTTTGAAAGCATCAATTCTTTGGCCCTCAGCCTTCTTTGTGGTAGAAATCTCACATCCATACATGACTACTGGAAGAACCATGGTGTGAAGTGAAGAGGCATTAGTCTCTCAGTCCTGTCTGCCTCTTTGCAACTCCGTGAACTGTAGCCCACCAGGCTCCTCTGTCCATGGAGTTCTTCAGGCAACAATACTGGAATGGGTAGCCATTCCCTTCTCCAGGGGATCTTCCTGATCCAGGGATTGAGCCCAGGTCTCCTGCAATGTAGGTGGATTCTTTACCATCTGAGCCACCAGGGAAAATCCATAGCTTTGGCTATGCATACCTTTGTCTGCAAAGTGATGTCTCTGCTTTTTAATAGGTTGTCTAGGTTTGTCATAGCTTTTCTTCCAAGGAGCAAGTGTCTTAATTTTGTGGCTCCAGTTACCATCCACTGAGATTTGAGAGGCCAAGAAAATAAAATCTGCCACTGTTTCCACTTTTTCCTCATCAATTTGCCATGGAGTGATGGGGCTGGATACCATGATCTTAGTTTTTTGAATGCTGAGTTTTAATCCTCTTCTATTATATATTCCAAATTCCGTTTACCCTCACCTATCACCTCTGCTGGTCTTTTGACTAACCTAGAGCTATACCACAAATCTTCATTTTAGAGGCTGCTGCTGCTGCTGCTACTAACTCGCTTCAGTCGTGTCTGAGTCTGTGTGACCCCATAGATGGCAGCCCACCAGGCTCCCCCGTCCCTGGGATTCTCCAGGCAAGAACACTGGGTGGGTTGCCATTTCCTTCTCCAATGCATGAAAGTGAAAAGTGAAAGTGAAGTCGCTAGTCATGTTCGACTCTTAGCAATCCCATGGACTGCAGCCTACCAAGCCCCTCCATCCATGGGATTTTCGAGGCAAGAGTACTAGAGTGGGGTGCCATTGCCTTCTCCAATTTTAAAGGTTAGATCCTTAAATAATAATGTCCTTCTCAAGCAGGTGTTGCTACCCTTGTCCACTCACACTCACAGTTGGCACAGGGAGAACTATTGACAGCCAAGTGCATAGACTGCCTCTTGTATGTGTTCCTCACTTCTCTAATGCTATGAAAACAGTCCTTTCTCTTCCTGCTTATCAGTCAGTTGCCCCTGCAAATGATGACATCTCATTTTGCCTATTGATCCCCTTGAAAAAGGGCATATTCTTCAAGGATAGTGGCCTTTACTCCAGCAGAGCCCGGAGTTCTGGAAATGAGAAACATGAGTTAATCAAATAGAACATTGAAAGTGATCCCTTTCCCTATGATTCCTGAACACATACAATTTACTGTTGTGATGCAGTATCATACAGACAGTTCTGATTCAGTGAGTGTGGACTCTTTATCCTTAAGTTATAGCCTCTAAGCTGACATGTCAGATACCCTATTAGCAGGCCCACCAGACTTTCTATCAGTGGACCTGTTTTCGGAATGGCGTGGTCCACTCCAGCATTTCCTTCCGCACGAATGATGTCCCCTATTCTGATGCTGATTTGTATGGAATTTCATGCTTATGGGCACATACCCTATAAGCTCCTGAGTCACAATGTTATCTGAGGCTCAGCAAGTAGGTAAAACAAATCCACACCTGCAATAAATATATATTCTCATGAGAACAAATCAATAGGTATACTTGGACAGTCAGAGCCAATTGATAGCCTTGAGGCATGTTGTCATACCAGGCAATCAGTACTCTACAATGTTCTGGTGTACATTTAGAGGTAGCAGTAGCTAGATCAACCTCCATAAAAAGAAGTGCATGCATTTCCTTCATCTCTGCTACAGGGCACACATAATTTGTATGCTCATTTTGTCAGCACTGTGTGGCTGCTGATTAAAATCTATTTAACATCAACTGGTTGAGTTATTAATAACATCTATTTGGTTGTTTTGTGTTTCTTCTGTGGTTGACATTTTCAGTTGCACTGTATTATATTACACAAAGATGTTTATACTTGTTTCAGATTCCCCTCCATCCATCAGCAAGTCTCTACCACTGACTTCCTGTCTCTGACTTTCCAACCTCTTTCCTCTGATCTCCTGAACAGATTTCCAGCTTATTAGTCACAGCCCTCTTAACTTCAGCCACTTCTCCTTCAAACAATATGGATAACCGGGCTCAACATCCAAATAGTTTCACCCATGGGAAAGCTTTTTCCTCTGTCAAGACTACCTGTGAAAGAGTCTACACCCATCCTCTAGTTTCTACTTGAACCATAATGTTTAGCTAACCCACAAGTAAAACCAAGCTGATGCTTTTTTATCCAGCTTTAGGTTGTCTTAAGGGACTTCCTAGGTGTGATATGAAGGAAGAGTGCGGATAAAATTGTTCTATGCTACATGATGAGAGTTCTGGTGACTTGCTCATGTCCTTTTATTTGCTTAGGTCCTCTGTCTTCATTTATTTTTGTATCTTTTAATACATTTGCTATTGGAACTTCCTTAGTTAGAAGATCTAAGTGGACTCACCTCCTGATGTGTTGTCCCAGATACAAGTTCATTTGTCTCATCACGAATCATTCTCATCCATCAAGGAACAAATGCATGCCAACCACTGTTTTGTAAAAGACATGTAACTATCTGTTTCAAAGGGCCTGGCCTTGATTTAGAATCCCATGAGCTAAAGCTGTGATTCTGTAATAGAATTTTCCATAAACTCAAATGTGCATCTTTACTACTCCTGCTCCTTCCAACACCTGAGCTACTCTGGAAGTGCAGGTGTGCTGATGACTGACCTGCTGCAGGGCCCTTCTAGGCCTCACTCAGGGCAAGTAGCCTTCTGTATCCCCTGGCATATGATCCAGGGAAGTGTTCTTAAGGGTGGAATGTGTTGCTCCAGAACCTCAAGATGCCTGCTGGTGTTATGTATGCTTTCTTGGGGCTTCCCTGGGAGCTCAGCTGGTAAAGAATCCATCTACAATGCAAGAGACACCAGTTCAATTCCTAGGTCAGGAAGATCCCCTGGAGAAGAGATAGGCTACCTGCTCCAGTATTCTTGGGCTCCCCTGGTGGCTCAGACAGCAAAGAATCTGCCTGCAATGTGGGAAACCTGGGTTCAATCCCTGGGTGGGGAAGATCCCCTGGAGGAAGGCATGGCAACCCTCTCCAGTATTGCCTGGAGAATCCCCATGGGCAGAGGAGCCTGGCTTCCAGGGAGTTGCAAAAATTCAGACATAACTAAGCAACTAAGCACAGCACAGCATGCTTCCTTGTGGTAGGATATGCAAACTGTGACAATTTATCTTTTATTTTTTGAGGGAGAGGATATCCTGACCCTTTGAACCCCTGAAGATTTTAAAGAAATGGCAGATTCTTGATATCTACAGGATTGATCCCACAATCTGGAATTCCTATTTATTTATAAAGGTCTCCATGATGCTAGCCACCTTTTGTTCTTGCTGTCCATTCATTATGATCACATCAGTATATTGGATCAGTGTGATATTCTGCACAAGCATGAATCCATGTCTGATGCAGTGGATGCTATTGGAGCCACTACTTGAGGTCTTGTGTAGTCTACAAAATTCATCGGTTCCTGCAGGGGTCAGACTGGTGAATCAAATGGAGACATTTTAGGGACTCAATGATGTACTGTCTCTGTGGCTGAATTTTAGCCTCCAGCCCCACCTTCCTCTTTTGCCTCCTCCAGAAATGAGTCAACACTTCTTATTGAGGTCTACAATGATATGGCATTGTTCAAAGATTCTCATCACAATTTATACCATTAGATTGTTTTAATGCCAGAGGACTCAGGAAAACAAAGACACTCTACCATGATACAGGAGATTCCAGGAACTTAGTGATGATCTAACAGTGGCCAAGAATTAGGATCCTATCTCTCTTTGGCTAAAGGAAATTCTTCACCATGGCTCTCAAGTTGATAAACTCACCCTTCATCAGTCTTATGTTCTTGCCCCACTGACCACACACAACTATAATCAAGATTCATGGTAACAAAATGTCCCC
The DNA here is from genome assembly GCA_024291935.2 of Okapia johnstoni. NCBI lineage: Eukaryota > Metazoa > Chordata > Mammalia > Artiodactyla > Giraffidae > Okapia > Okapia johnstoni. Next base: position 89,455,874 of record CM044313.1, on the reverse strand, counting down.
ACACAATGTGCCAAGATCCCAGGTTTTCGCAAATAGCGTTCACACTTTGAAATAATAAGCTTTCCTCAGTTGAGGATTCACCTTTGAATTTTCTCCTTTCCCTCTATAGGACATAAGATACCAGAGAGTCCCTCTGGCTTTCACACTTAGTTTCCTAGGTTTTAGTTATCCCTCAAAATGGTAGCACTGCTGCTTTACAAAAATCCGCCAATACCATTTCCTTGTATGCTTTGTTTCCTGTGCCTTTCAAATGTCTGAATTATCACACTGGTTGCAGTGTTCCCCCTCCAGAAAATTTTCCCCAGTCAACATCAGTGAAAACACTGGCTATCGAGCACCCACCTTACATGGGAGAACTATTTATGTCCTGAGATGGCATTTTCAGAGTCTGCTGGCCAGTGAGTGAAGTGGTTCCAAAACTTCTTCTTACCACCTGCTCAATTAGGCATCACTCTTGTTACTATTATGTCAATCTGCTGCTTTGTGAAGTAGTCTCTGAACTGAAGTTAGAAGTTATAAGTGAAAAATATAGTGAGGATTAAATCCTGGAAAATGAAAATGGAGAAAGCTATATTAAACACAGAACCAGTCAAAACATGAGGAAAAGATTGCAAAGTTTCTATTAACCAACAGGGAGTTACAGAGCAAAATTTTCTCATAAGAGGAGACCCATGGGAGGAAAGTGACTAGGTTCTTGGACACTTGGTCATTGTGTGGGACCGTCCCACAAAGAGCATGATCTTGGCTCAAAAGAAGAGGCAGATCTGAAGGAGTTAACTTTCAGCTAACCACATTCTTCCAAGTCCTCCCTTGAAGCAGTATCTCTATGTCCATTTAGTTTCAGCCACACCTTATAGGTTGCAAGGACTTATGCTAGCCTTTGTTGGGACTGTTTTTTAATTATTCATGAGCCTTTTTATTTTAGAAACAAAACTAAAGCTGTAAAATTGGATAGCATAGTCTGTACCCTTATAAGTTATAAGTTAAAAGATAATAAACATAAAATATATTATAAGACAACTCAGAGTATAATGTTAGCATAATATATGATATATGCTAAAAAAGAAAATGACATAAAATTATTAACTGTTTTGGTTTTGGAATACTGAAATAGATATTTACTCCATCTCATCCCTCATGAGAATTTGTGGCTTCTCAATGGATGATAGATAAATCGGTAATAGAATTGTTGTTGTTTAGTTGCTCAGTTGTGTCCAAAAACTGGAGTGGGTTGCCATTTCCTTCTGCAGGGGATTTTCCAGGATCAGGGATCAAAGTTGTGTCACCTGCATTGGCAGGCAGGTTCTTTACCACCGAGTTACCAGGAAGCATCTAGAAAGATAGATACATATATACATACATATTAATACATATATGCATAGATAGATATCTAGGTATACGTCTAGATCTAAATCTAGATTTAACCCTCATCAGATATTGGCAACTAAGGCAGTGTATCCTCTAAAGCCAGATACCATGTATTCAAGTTCTCTCAGATATACCATCTTTGATCAGTTTCCTAAGTATTCTGTTCTTTTGTTTCATCATTTATATAATAGAGGTGATTATGTTAATACCTAATACAAATTTATTTTATGTGGGCTAAATGTCTTAAAGGCTTTAAACAATGTCTGGCACATATTAAGTGTAAAATATTATTTCTATTGTGGCAACATTTTGGGGAGGCAAAGAGGGTGAAATAATAAAATTCTGGAATTTTCAGGCCATAGTTTCACCTGTTTCTCAGAAGTATAACTTGAGAGAAAGAAACTAATATCTACAAATTCTTGTTCAATAACCCCAAATTGGTAATAATTACGAATATTTTGTAGAGTTTGGAAAGTGTTGAGTAATGAATGCATATAAATTCTCTATTAAATGGTATAAATCTCTCTAATGATGATTTTTATCTGACAAATTTATGAAGTGAAATAACTCATAGCAAGTAAATCTCATGGATTCTTTCTTCTCAAAGAACTGGAATCTAAGTCATCATCATCACTATCATTATATTATTATCATTATCATCATCTTTACATTATCAACATTATTATTTTCATTTCCAATTTTATACTTTTTTGTCAGATTTAACCAATAAATTATGAAAAGAATTATCTAAAACACCAAGTCATTCATTTTGAGAAAAATAAATAACCTCTATTTCCAGCTGATCCTGTGACTAATTTTTATTTCAAAAAGAGCACTCATGTTTGGAATAATGTATTTTAGCCTTAGATTACATTTTCCTTTGAATGTGCCTAATTAACTTATTTTAATTATTCTGTGGGGTCAAAGGGATAAGAGAGATAAAATAAAGTCAATTAACTAGAAGCTGTGCACACATGTATCTAAATGATGTAAGTAATTATTATTTAAGAATATTTCATTATCATTTTTAGCTTTGGAAATTAGTAGTTCAATTTTCTCAAACTAATCTGATTACATGAAAGATGTCTTTCTCTAGAATAAGATCAAGCCACTTACAATTGTATGGTTTACTTACTCCACAGTCTATCAACCAATCTGGATTCATCTTCGACATCTAAAGAATAGAGGGGAAAAAAACTACAATCCTAACAAGAAAAATATCGTTCAGGCAGAAAAATTAATGATATTTCAAGGACCCATAAGAGAACAGAGGTTAAAGGAGAAACAAGCATTTGCTTACCTGGGGCAGAAGCTGTCAACACTACAAAAGTCTGTGGGAAAATTAAGCTAAAAAAATACGATGAACTGTTGGAGGTTGAATGTGAGTTTCATGATAGTGCATATCTCCTGGGGAAGGTTGCGGGCGTGACAATGAGTATCCCACACATTTGATGTTCTTTCCTCTAGAAACAGTCACAAGGATGTAGACTGAATGTACCAAAGAATTCTTGCTTCAGCTTGGTAAGGGAAAAGGAGCTAGAGATCATGTGATATGTAGCTTTATTTTAATCTGTACATTTAATATTAATTCACTTTCAATTATGTTATGAATGGATTTATAGGCCTGCATGTACATACAAATCTATTCATGACGTGTTGATATATATGTATATGTGTGAATATCATTTTAACTTAGGATATCTTTTCTGATGATTTTCATTTAGCTTACCACTTTGCGAATACTCTTTCATAATGTTAAATATTATTCAAATATTTAGTGGGTGCAATGATTTGATTATATCTTATAAGATATTTGAGGCTTTTGTCATTTTAGCCATTATGTTTTTGGGTTTTAGCATTTATGAACTAAACTTTTCTGAAAATGCTAAGTTAAAGAGGGCTTATATAATGACATCGAGTTGCTTCTTTCTTATCCTTAGAGTAAATCTTAGAATTGGAATCTTTAGATTTAGAGTTTTTCTAGAACTTCCACATTGTATTTTCCAAATAGCTTCACAGAAAGTTTACACTAAATTGCATTCATTTTAGCAGTGAGTTAGAGCCCCCCCTTCTCTGCAGCATTAAATTATTTTAATCTGGAACTTCTCCCCTCCCCACCAAACAAAAGGTGATTATTACCTGAAAACACATAATCCTGAAATTTTATATTTGTTTGTGATTTTATGGTCATTAAAAAGCATTTGATGACACTAAATACGTAATTGAAAAAAACTCAAAATAGAATATTTTTGTACTGTTGGAATGTAATTTTAAAAAATTGTCCTACCATTTTTCATATCGATATTATACTTGCACTGTTTGAACAATGCCTTCTCTAGTTTTTGGCTCTTCTGTCTCATTTTCTTTTAATAACATACCTAATTCTAACAGCCAGGTTTCATTACTAACAGGCTATAAAATATGAGTCATAAGTTTGATAATCATAGTATATATTAAAGTATTTATTGAGCATGCTCAGTTGCTCAGTCGCGTCTGACTCTGCAACCCTACTGGCTGTAGCCTGCCAGGCTCCTCTGTCCATGGGATTATACAGGCAAGAACACTGGAGTGGGTTGTCATTTCCTCCTCCAGGGATCTTCCCACCCAGGGACTGAACCGGTGTCGCCTGAGTTTCCTGCATTGACAGGCAAATTCTTTACCACTGCACCACCAGGGAGGCCTTCCAGTAGTAACTGCTGTTCATTTCTAGACAATGGCCCTGGCCAGATGCACTGTGAAAAATTTGTACCTGGGTTATCATTTTGGTACAGAGTGGATATCAGTTCTTCCCATCAGAAGTTTCCTTCCTTTTAGCATGGACTTATTTATTAAAGAGATTCTACCAATTCTACCATTTCAGAGAAATTTCTAATTCTGTTTTAAATCCTTCTAAGTGAAGAGATGGGCTTCCCTGGTGGCTTAAACGATAAAGAATCTGCCTGCAATGAGGGAGACCTGGGTTTGATACCTGGGTTGGGAAGATCCCCTTGAAGAGGGCATGGCAACCCACTCCAGTAATCTTGCCTGGAGAATCCCCATGGACAGAGGAGTCTAGCGGGCTGCAGTCCATGGGGTAGCAAGAGTCGGACACAACTGACCGACTAAGCACAGCACAGGTTGAGAAGTCAGTACACTTGGGGAGAAATTACTCCTGTGATCTCTAAAGCAGATATGGTATATAGAGAGTCCTATACTGTCTCCAATCTATTACTGCTTCCTACTCTATTTCCTGTCAGTGTACATGAATCCACTAGGTATTTGAAAAATATGTATATGTGTTGCAGCCTTGGGAAAGTATCTTCAGAAGTAAGCTGTAATCTCTAAAATTTTATAGTACCTACTGACATTGTGGACTTAGGGTTCAGGGCCCAGTGGGTCTATCTTATGATGACAAATGTTCAGCACAGACTAGTCTGTCCCCGGCTTTCTGTATACTCAGAAAAGGGCTGGAATATCTAGGGGGAATTAAATATGTCAAATCTCTTCTGACTTCCGTAACTATCTGGTAGGGAAAAGTTGTAATTTTTATTCAACAAGTGCCCTTTTCCTAATGCAGAAAAACACAGAAAACATGCAAAACATTCAAATGATTTAACTGACTTATGATACCAGATCCTAAGATGACCATGGAGAGCTTCTGTGGTGAATGAGAAAGCAAGGAGCTGTGAGCTTATATGATCTATCTGTAGTTCAAGACAATAGCATCTAGCTGTTTCCCTATTTGGAAACTCATCTTCCCTTTCTGAAATGATTTTGCTTAATTCCTTTCTTTTTTAAATTTTCAGGATTTCTTTTTCTTTTTTTTTTTTTTGCTTAGTTGATATGAAATTTTTCTTTAACTGTTATAGCCATTACCCTACACATTTAGTATCATTTCTCTTGAACTGTGTGAAGTAATGTACAAAAATTTTTAAAAAATTTTTTGTAATTTCTGAACAATGATAAAATATTAACATTTTCCACTATGTTTCTCTACCATTTACCTATTGTACACAGAAGTCTGGAAAATATAAATTTAAAAAAATATCTTTTTGTAAACTACAGAATATCAGTGTAGGTGACTATACTTTTAACCCTCTTCACAGGCAAGTGAATATAAAAGGGCATAATCTTTCCTATCCCCAAGCAATCAAGAAAAATTCTTTGACATTTTGATTTTCTGGAATAAGTAGCTCAATGCTTTATCAGAGATGCATACAGATATTCAGTTAGAGTTATTCACTCAAGCTTGGGCAAATTTATTGAACACATCCAAAATTGTAATTGGATTTCTGAATGTACGTGTGTTTGTGAACATCATTCATATTCCTCTGCAGTGTACATAGATAGAGATAACACAAATTTGTCTTTTTAATTGATGAGATGGAAATTAATATGTTTTACATAAAATGAGTGCTTTTGTCTCTTTGTTAAAATTTATTATGTATTCTTATTTCTTGCAAATTTACAATCTTCTAACCTACTTGAGAATTTGAGTGTTAATATATAGCTTTTTAATACAGTTAGAAAATAGGTTTTTTTCCCATTCTACACTTTCCAGTGTAATCAATACTCATAAATATTCAAGTGCAATCTGATGTTCAAACAAACAATATTTTAGCATATTACCAGTAAGAAATACATGAGGTTCAGAAAAATTTTAACAAGAATGAGCACAATACCTATAAACCAATCCATCTAAACAGTACCCTGACCTTCATTTCCCAGCATCAGGGTCTTTTCCAATGAGTCAACACTTCGCATGAGGTGGCCAAAGTATTGGAGTTTCAGCTTCAACAGCAGTCCTTCCAATGAACACCCAGGACTGATCTCCTTTAGGATGGACTGGTTGGATCTCCTTGCAGTCCAAGGGACTCTCAAGAGTCTTCTCCAACACCACAGTTCAAAAGCATCAGTACTTCTGTGCTCAGCCTTCCTCACCGTCCAACTCTCACATCCATACATGATGACTGGAAAAACCATAGCCTTGACTAGATGGACCTTTGTTGGCAAAGTAATGTCTCTGCTTTTAAATATGCTATCTAGGTTGGTCATAACTTTCCTTCCAAGGAGTAAGCGTCTTTTAATTTCATAGCTGCAATCACCATCTGCAGTGATTTTGGAGCCCAAAAAACCAAGTCTGACACTGTTTCCACTGTTTCCCTATCTATTTGCCATGAAGTGATGGGACCAGATGCCATGATCTTAGTTTTCTGAATGTTGAGCTTTAAGCCAACTTTTTCACTCTCCTCTTTCACTTTCATCAAGAGGCTTTTTAGTTCTTCGCTTTCTGCCATAAAGGTGGTGTCATCTGCATATCTGAGTTTATTGATATTTCTCCCGGCAATCTTGATTCCAGCTTGTGCTTCCTCCAGCCCAGCATTTCTCATGATGTACTCTGCATATAAGTTAAATAAGCAGAGTGATGCTGGGAAGGATTGGGGGCAGGAGGAGAAGGGGACGACAGAGGATGAGATGGCTGGATGGCATCACCGACTCGATGGACATGAGCTTGGGTAAACTCCAGGAGTTGGTGATGGACAGGGAGGCCTGGCATGCTGTGATTCATGGGGTCGCAAAGAGTCAGACACGACTGAGTGACTGAACTGAACTGAACTGATATTCATTTTATATTAGATAAAATATTTATCCTGAAATTATAAGGGAAACCATTATGGCAAGATAAAAAAATCCCCAGTATATGAAACTTTACCTCAGGCAAAGTGAAACATTTTAAAAATTGCTTGTATATTTTTACAAATATTCCATTTGTGAAAGATCATACATGCCCTACTATTCTCTGGGGGTTCGCTGAATACATTTTTCTTCTTGTTACCACAGAAATACTATAAGGTGTTTCAAATGCCACGGGGTAAAAGAATAAAGAAATTTTTACCTCATTTTCAGCTTGCCTATTTTTTCTTCATTTCCAAATATTCCAGAATTGAGAAACTAATTGAGTGGAGGTATTTCTCATCAACCCAGTCAGTGTAAAATGATCCCATTGCTTAACATTGGTATAAGCCTATTAAAGTTAATGGAAGAAAAAATTACACCACTGAACTAGAAGTGATGGTGATGACTTGAATAAAGGCAAATGAGGATAACGGGCAAGAAAGGTTAGACTTACCCACGATTTCTTTTTACATGGCTTTTTTTCTTTTCTTTTGAATAGGTGAGAGCAAGCATGGAGGCAGTGTTATCCACCTAGAAGTGCATCTTCAACAGCTTGTGTGTATTTATAAGCCATTTTAGTTTCTGAGTATTCTTGCCTATTCAGTGCAGTTACAGCATAAGTTGTTTTTGTAGCTTTTTTTTCTTCCTTCTATAGTATTAGAACCATTTCTCTTCTATTTCTTACTTTGAGAAATGTGTGCTATTTCTTCCATAAGGTGTGTTCAGTCATGAAGAGTGATATGAAAGTAGGTTTCTCATCACCACCAAGTTCAAACTAATGGTGACTAGACACAGGCATAGTTCCTGTATCTCAACCACCACTGTTGAGTTCTTTTCTCTTTATTCACACCAGGGACTCAACTCTCTAACTCCATAGACATCAGGGCACCATCTTACACCTTGCAGGCTAACTCCTTAGGTCCTCTTGCTAAGATAAGTTTTCTAATCTTTGAAATAAGCTCTTCATTTGAACTACCACTTTCTGGGAATTTGAGAATAATCCCCTTGTACCTCCTATTTCTAAACTTCCCTCACTTGTGAAAGACTTGTAAGAAAATCATATCTACAGGTGTTTGTGAAATTTAAACACATCATTTAACCAACTCAAATGAACTTCTCCCCTTGGCTTCTGAAACTAAATCTCCTGTTCTGGTCTGTTTCAATGAAATGGTTAGGCCTTAGTGGACAGATTTATTGATGGGTCTGAATTCCTCACCACTGCTTTAAAGGTATTAATAAAGTCACACTTCATTGCCTTTTAGGATAGAAGATGCATTTGTGTTTTATATTCCTGAACTATCATTTTCTCAACAAAATGTGTTTGTCTATATTGAAAGGTCTGATAAAGAAGCTAAGCTTTGAGCTTATTTGTTTAATAATAATATGTGGTCCAAGCTGGTTGTTGATGCATGTACATCTAAAATTTAAATTCTGTTTTGTCCGTTTTGCTCTATATTGGCATAAATGTGTAGAATTATCTCTATGCACATGGATGTGAACGTTATGATGGACAACTCAGATCCTTTTTCAGGCTGAAGGTCTATTTCAGTAGCTGATGGGAGTATTGCTGACAGAGAGCCCTTGCTGTCACACCATCTTGTATTACCTTGGTTAAAGAAAGGTTACATATGTTCTCTGGGAAGGCTGTGTCTGATGATCAGTTTCGAAGGACAATAGATGTCCAATTCTCTTGGCCCCACCTGGAAAATATAAAGGCCACTGAAGCCTCAGTGTCCTCTGCGGGAACAGCTGGGTCGTCACTGAGATTGACTCCTCTCTAAACTTCTCCTTCTGACCAGTCTTCTTTCCTCCCTTTTCTTTCCATGTCTTTTGATCCTAAAAGCCTAACCTAATAAATATTCCTTGTGCTAGTCTAAGTTTCAGAGACAGCTTCTAGGGAACCTAACTGCCAATAATCCCAGGTAGATAGACATCTGGGATACTCAAATAACAGATACACAGTAATCAGGTTGAATTAATCAGAATCTTAACAAACATAAGTGTTCACAAATCATAATGTGTATATACCATCTTATAATTTGGAGCTGTTAGTTTGAGTCCTGGTTCTATCAGGACATTGTGTGAACAGGGAAGCTACTTTTGTAAATCTCAAACCTCCTTATTTGTAAAATGGTGATAATAAATCTCATTGTCATTGCTGTTATAAGTCAATGAGACAAGTCACGTTAATTATTAAATATCCTTCCTGGAACACTCATCTCTTATCTGCTATTCTATTATCTAAAATAATTTGAGGATGCATATTTATATAGAATCAGAATATGGTAGGTATTGTGGAGCTAGGTAAAGTCATAACATGTTGTGATACTTTCTAATAGGCTTTTTTCAGAGGAAAATATGCATATGAATACATTTAGAGCTATAGTTCAAATAAATCATTAACCTGGATTACATTTTAATTATGTTTTTGAAGAGGACTTGATCTTTAATAAGCTTCCTAAAGTAAGATTGAAAAGAAGAAAATATTTGTGACTTCAAGTTGGGTCATATATACAGATACCAGTCCTCAGGAAAATGTCTCCAGGAATAACTTTTTTTTCCACTCTGTCTTTTGCGTAACTGAGGTGGAAGAAAGTAAGTGAATGTGAGATGGTAATTAGACATAACATCATCAGCAGATTCTTTGTGTTGCTTCAAGTAATTAAAGAAGGGGTTTTGGAGTGGCGATCAGAGTGTGCAGTAAAATTCCCATTCACTAGCATCACACATGTGCTTATTTTTGATCAGAAAATGTATTCTTTGATTCTTGGTTGATGGAAAATTTTGCATATCACTGGAAGAGGGCATTGTGCCATTTTACACTATAAAATACATCTGGGTAACCTAAGGCTAGCTATTATAAATCATAAAGAAAGTCAGGTTTATTGAATATCAGATTTCCATTAAATCACATTCATACACAAAGAGACAGTTCAAATTGTAATTGAAGTTGTCAGCTTTCATTCATCTTATATAGGATTTTTCCAGCTGCCCATTATTCATTCTTTTGTACTTTGAGTCAATTTATCTGAGTCGACTTTCTATAAGAAGATGGAAAAGGACAAGCTGATTTTTTTCCTGTTAATTCTAACAAAATAATAGCAATTTTCTAATCACAAAACAATGCTCTTTCCTCATTTGAAATTGAGTAATATATAATTCCATTTTCTGTTTCACCTGTAATCCATATGAAAATACAATCAATACAAGTGATGTGCCCCAATGAATTAAAATGGAAGAAATGCCAGCACACCAGGAACTTTCTGAAAAATAAATTATTTTTAAGTTGAGAAATTTCTAGTAAGTCACAATGAGAATTATTAAAGTGATTGAATGATCCCTAATGATTAATACTGGTCAACTTTCCCTCTAACAAATGCAGGCTTCCTATAGAGTAAATATAACAACTTTGAAATTGCTTAGAAAAAAATTGTGAAAGATTTTTTTAAAAATAGATCTTATAAAAAATCACTTTAAAATAGTATTTCTTTTAGCAGTTGCTAAATTATATCATTCTTATAAACCTCATGAAAGTTACATTTAGTTATCATTAAATGGCATTATATAGTACCTTCCAAATGACATGTAATTTGGACATACAGCATGAGTTTTTTAATTGCATCCCAAATAGTCCAACCACAAAATAGTATGCAATGGAATAATTGAACTACAAACTAATTAGGGAAGCTAAAGATACTCTGTTCTTTTACAGGACAGAAATAAAAATATTCAACTATTTTACTTGTTTTCCTTTTCACTGTAAGTCTTCTGTAAAATTTTCATTTTATATTAGCGAAAAGATTTCACATGGAAACTGGCTTAAATATTTCACATTTTAAAAGTCACAGACCCTTGGAGACCAAATCACATGTATTCTTGAGCATTTTAAACTTATGAGCCTACAGTGTGAACACCAACATACCCTACGTGCACTAGTCAATATTCCTAATGATCTGGATGGACATGAAGTCTGGTCTTCTACCTATTGCAGTTTGTCTTTCATTCTTTCAGAAATTCACTTACTCATTCATTTATTTGTATTGATTCATTTGTTCATTCTTTCTTTAAGTGTTTATTAAATTCCTATGGTGCAGTAGGTGCTATTCTAAACCCTGGAATCTCATTTGTTTGCTTACAGATAGTTCCCTTCCTTGTGGTATACCTCCAGGTGTGGAGATAAACATTAGTCAAAGAATCACACAAATGCAAAATTGTACTTTACAGTGAATATAAAGACCCCTCTACCATGAAAGGAACCCCTGTGTTGAGAACCAAACATCTAACAGTTTAAGGAGATTTAGCCTAAGAGAATCAGAAAAGATCTTGAATTGTGAAAGCTGAGCATGCACAAGTGGGATGGAATGTGGAAGAAAGGGTGAAAGAAAAATAAAACACATTTGCAGCAGGAAGAAATACAGCTACAGAGATCCCGGGGATTAATTTATTAATTTCAGAAACCTAAGGCAAATTATGAGACGAGCATGAGGTGAAATGGATGAGAATCAGAGGATTCTGGGAAATTCCTAGTGTTATTTCTGCAGTTCCTTTATACTTGTATTGTTTATTAGTAGGTAGGCTAACTAGTTTATTTTCTTCTGTCAATACAGTTTCTAACATATTTTAAAAAATAGCTTATGTGATTTTTATTCATTGCCTTGGTACATTTTTCTTATTGAGTGTCATCATCTTTTAGTTGACTTCCTTGAATTTTCTAAGTATATAAGGTTACCATTGGCAAAATTTAATATTTGTTTCCTCATTGTCCTATAAAATGAAAATAGAAACCTGGGAATGGGGATGTGTTGTGCCTTTCTCTTGCTTAATTATATTTCCAATCATTTCAAAGCAATATTAGTAATAATGGTGATAAAAGATGTAGGTAGTCTCATAGTATCTTTAATTTAATTGAAGATATTTTAAGACAAACCTTGGTTAATTTCATTCAACAAACATTGATTGGTTATACCATGTGCTGGGCAGTTGGGATAAAGGAAAACAGACCAAAATTCCCCATCTTTTACAGCTCATATTTTATATTTTTAATGAAAGAGGGAGGGGCAACACATGGAATTAGTTTTCCTGTTCAAAATTAATATATGCTTACCTGTGTGCTTAGTCACTTCAGTTGTGTCCGACGCTTTGAAACCCCATGGACTGTCACCTTCCAGGCTCCTTTGTCCATAGGATTCTCGACACCCTCCTCCAGGGGATCTTCCTGAACTGTGGATCAAACCGAGTCTCCTGAGTCTGCTGCATGGCAGGCAGATTCTTTACCCACTGAGCCACCTGGGAAGCCCAACATATTAATTAGCTGAGATAATAATTACTAAATACCTAGCAGGAGAGTTGAGATGATATTTTATATGTGTGTGTGCGTGTGTGTGTGTGTGTGTGTGTGTGTGTGTGCGTGTGTGTGTGTGTGTGTGTGTGTGTGTGTGTGACTGCTTGTCATAGGGATCATGAAAAGAAAAATGAGTATTTTATTGACTAGAAAAACACAGGTACTAAAGCTTTACTCACACAGGATCACAAGCGCAGTAAGGATTACTGGATCCTCTCTCTTCCTAAGAGGAGAGTATATATCCTCTACTTCAAAGAAGGATTTATGAGAACTAATAGAATTACTCCCTCAACATGGACCCACAGGAGTTTTGGAGCAGCATTGGGATGGAGGAGGCCAGCATACTTATGAGGCATTTTCTTTCTTTTTTTTTTTCTGCCAGAATCTGCCCCTTTGAGGTTTCCCAGGTGGCTCAGTGGTAAAGAATCTGCCTGCCAGTGTAGGATCCACCAGGAACTTCAGATGGATCCCTGAGTCCGGAAGATCCCCTGGAGAAGGAAACAGCAACCCACTCTAGTCTTCTTGCCTGAAAAATCCCATGGACAGAGGAGCCTGGCAGGCTCCATAGGGTCCCAAAGAGTCGGACATGAATGAGGGACTGAGCATGCACGCCGCCCACTTTGTTGGAGATCTTAGGGTTCAGTGAAAGCTTTAGAGTGAAAGGACTGGGTTTCTTGAATAGCAACTGAAACAACTGAAAGCCAGATTTCTCTGTGGATTGTGGTCCACATTTGATCACTGGGAGCCTCTACCCAATTTCTCATGCAAAAATTCCCATGAGTCTCATCACCTTCAGTTCCACCACCTCTCTGATGGTGTGATCTCAATGCTACTAGTGACACCTTTGAATTCCTTCCTTGTGAATGAGGCACTGTCCACTATGCCCCTCATTTCCAGGAAAAAAATATATTTTGTAATTTAATTGTAGATCTTTTCCCTTAACATTCCCACTGACAGAAACCTATAATTTCTCGATTTTTTGTTGATCTCTCCAAAGTGAAAAAAGTGTTAGTCGCTCAGTTGTGTCCGACTTTTTGTGACCCATGGACTGTAGCCAGCCAGACTCCTCTGTCCGTGGAATTCTCCAGGCAGGAATACTGGAGTGGGTAGCCATGCCCTTCTCCAGGAGATCATCCCAACCCTGGGATCGAACCCAGGTCTCTGGCATTGTGGGCAGATTCTTTACCCTTTAAGCCACCTCCAAACTCAACCATAAACTGAAGCTGGATTGTTAGGTAATGATTAAAAAAAAAACCACACAGTTTGGGTCACATATTTTGCAAGCCTTCCTAGAGGTTATGTACCTCACTTTAGAAAATGTCATGCAAGCTAAATAGAAGCTTCTATTCTAGAACAGAGCTGTACATTATGTTATGGCTTGAACTAAATTTTAAATATATTAATCTTTCATAAGATTTATCATCATTTTAATGACTATGTAGAGAGTAATAGTTCACCTTCTGGATATTTGCCAAATCTCTTGAGGAGTTCTCATTTCATATATGAACAAGGTCACAGAAATGGTCACAGAAATGTTCTAGCAGGTTTAAAAGCCACTGAGATTATTTCCTTGTAATAATCTCAGGTCCAAACGGCCACCTTACTCTTGTTCTTGTAGAATTTGTGTATTTATATTCTTCCTAATTCTTTAGCACAGTGATTAAGTGCTTTAATTCTTATCACTTATCAATATCTGATTATTTTATCCATTTGTGTTTGTTTACTAATACCTCCCTCAGTTGGCTGTGAGCAGAGATTCTCTTGGTCAATGATGTATCTCTAACGTCTATCACCAGGTTTTACTTACACTAAACACCAATAGGTAGTTTCTGAGCAAATAAATTGATGATGAATAACCAAGTGACATGATTCATTATATAAATATTATGCTTTAATATATTTAACTACTACCCTAATGTTGCACTTATGTTTCTACGTGCTTATCATTATTAACAACTCTCTGAGGATCCTCTCAAGACTTTTTTTTTTTTTTGGCTTTATAAACGTGATTTAAATGCTTTAACTCATGATTAAATATTCTAAATAGATTTTTTAAATTGATCATTGCAGATTCAACACATGGTTTTACAATTTTTAACATGTCTCTTAGCCTCAGTAACTTGAGTGTTACATTTTAATTTCTTGGCAGTTTAGAAAGTAAAATTTGTCACCACATTCACTATATGTTAATTTTAATTTTAATTATTTGGCTACTAGTAGAGCAAATGTGGCTTCTGTTTTGTTTTGTTTTGGTTTTTTTTGTATATTACCACTTCCACGCTCTTCTTTAGTGAACTAAGTTTCCATAGACATTTTTAGTTTTCTCCACTAGGATACTTATTTTCTTACAGATTTATAAATTTTTTTTTGTATTAATAATGTATACCCTTTGTACATATGTGGCAAATAATTCCCAATTGTGATAAGATCAAATTTTTATAGTGAATGTTACAAAAATGACAACTTTTTTTAGGAAGTCAAGTCAATATTTTGGTTTCTAGTATTCTAAAAAGGCATTTATTACCAAAGATATAAATATCACTTAAAATTTCCTATTAAACACATGTTTCCTTTACCCTTAAATATTTAAACTTATTTACATCTGCTTATTACATTTGTATGTTTGGGTTCTTAGGTTAATTTAAAACTTGAAACAAAAACACACCCAGAAGTGAACTCTAGGGGTACTTTATTCACCTTCATTAAGCTAATCTGTTTCAATCATTCCGTTAAGATTTCAGGAGGATATGTTTGGGCTGTAATCATCTTCTCTGTGTAGAAAGCCTCATGTGTTTTTGCATGTGTTACTTTCAGAATGTTTGATATGTCATGTGACTACTTCCATCTAGGATACTTTTTTTTTTTTTTAGTGTATGGTCACTCAAAACCACTTACTGCCTACTGTTCTGTTCGTTTCATATTATGCCCTAAATTAATGTACATTCTAATTTAAGATTAAGTCCAACTGATTGACCCTTCCTTGTTTCTTTCTTTCTGTTTCTCTTGCCATTTAGATCAGCTCCTTCCATACTTTGTTTTTGCCTCTTTCATAGCTCTGAACACAAGCAATCATTTGTTGACTTGTTTATTCTACAGTAAACCATGTGTTTGTATGTATTTTACTCTTTCTTTAGTCTAGTTTTGGAGGAGAGATAGAGCTGGTTACATTGATTTCCTCCCAAATAAATTTGTGATTTAAGAATCTCCTTTTTATACAATAGCCATTCTTCTAAAAAAAAAAAAAACAAACTTGGCAGCACTAATATGGAAGATGGGTTTCCCAGGTGGTACTAGTGGTAAAGTACCTGCCTCCCTATGCAGGAGACATGAGACATGAGTTCAATCCCTGAGTCAGGAAGATCTCATGGAGGAGGACATGGCAACCCACTCCAGTATTCTTGCCTAGAGAATCTCATGGACAGAGGAGCCTGACCAGGTTGCAAAGAGTCAGACACGCCTGAAGCAACTTAGCAAACATGCAGGCAATGTGGAGGATATACATGCTCCATGCTCATTTAACAGGATGAGAACATAGTACTGTTTCAGGAAGCAAGGAGGTGCCCATTATATAATATGCTGGCAGGAACAAATCCTCAATGCAAGCCCACACAAATAATTGAATGGAAAATCTTTGGGCACTACCTTGGTGACCCAGTGGCTCCAAAATATTGGCTTTCCACAGCCACTTTCTTCCTTTTTCTTTACTTTTATGTGGACAATTTTTAAAGTTTTTATTGAATTTGTTACAATATTACTTCTGTTTTATGTTTTAGGCATGTGTGAATTTAGCTCCCTGACCAGGGATTGAACTTGTGCCCCCTGCATCGTAAGGCAAAACCTTAACAACTGGATCACCAGGAAAGTCCCAGCCACTTTCTTGGTATACGATGTGTTTAGCATCTCCTGAGTTTGATGCCACTGAAACACAAACATTAGAAATAATTTGGGTTGTTTTTTTTCTGAAATTCCTTTTCAGCTTGATATCCTGCTGAGGAAATCCTACATGCATGATGCCTCATGACTGAATGGGAGAATGGATATATAGTAACAAGAGGTTTTATGAACAAAATCACATTGGTCAACCCTTCAGAATATCATCCAACCACTGGAATTAATTACTAAGTGCTGGGCAGAGTGTTCCGTGTCTGGGAAATCAGATTGTCAAAACATGTGAAAAGCCTGCCCTTGTGAAGTTCACAGCCCATTGGAATTTGAGCTCTCAGAGAACTCAATGTTCTTATTCAGCCACCATTAAACATTACATTATCAATGTGTAAGCAAATTAAAAGGAGCTCTCTTATGAAGTTCAAAATGTAGGATAGAAAAGACAATAAATACTTTTTAACCACAGAGCCAGATCAGAGCTATAAAAGAGGTGCAGCCAGGTACAGAAAAGAGCCACATGCAAGTCAGCCGAGGAAAACGACCCAGGAAACTTTCCCCAGAAGAGGCGACATTAAGATGAACTTTGCAGAACATATACTTTTATTTCTGGAATGAGACTTGAAGGAAGCAATTAGGCAAGTGAGGAAAGACACACTGTCATGGGACAAAATGGCCCATATAAAGCCATAGAGATTGTTATGGCAGATGGGAATAAAGGGTGCACCTGCTGCTTGAAAAGACTCTCCTATAGTCCCACATACTCTTTGACTCCCCCAAACTTTCAACCGTTTATTATTTTAAAGCTACAATAGATTCCAAAGTATTTTTTTATCTCATTAAACAAATCTTCACTTTAAAAAAAAATTTTTGGTAAATAATAACCACTGAGAGTTTGAAAAGTTTTAATAAGAGATCAGTTTTTAGGGTCTTCTTATGCATATGTTTTGTGAGCAATTCCAGTTATCCACATTTGAAAGGTATTTTCCATGTGTTTGTGTATTCCAAACCGCAGAAGAACTTGCATTTTTATATGTAAGCCTGACATTAAAAACTATCTCAAAAATATAGTGAGAAGCTGCTATATAACACAGGGAGCTCAGTCTGACACTCTGTGATGACCTAGAGGGGTGGGATGGGGGTGGTGGGAGGCAGGTTCAAGAAGGAGGAGGTACATGTATACTTACAGCTGATTCTCATTGTATAGAGGAAACCAACATGGCATTGTAAAGCAATTATCTTCTAATTAAAAATAAATTTTTTAAAAAATGGGAAAAAAAAGCTGTCTCAAAATGTGTTTTTCTCCAGTTGAAGAAAGTGGCAAAACACATCTCAAGAGAAAGAAACAGGGCAGAATTGTGGACTTGGAAGCCGCTCGCGATTTGAAGACTGTCAGCTAATCCAGTGCCATTCGAATACGGGGTGGGTGTAGGAGCAAGACAGGCATCTGGAAAGAGAAATTAAGAGCAGATTGTAAAGGGACGTTTTTGGCACACGATGACATTTGTTCTCTAGGGAAAATCTGAGTAAATTAAAACTAAGTTGTGAGAGCTCTGGTTAGGACTACGGTCCTGGAAAGATGCGTTTGAAGCAGAGATGAAATAAAACACTTTGAGTTTATGTTTATCTAGTCTCCAAGCTAATCACATTAGGGTAGATGTACTAAAGAAGTGTATACACTGTTCTGATTGATAGGAACAGATAGTTACGCATATAAAGCACTGAACTCTGTTCAAAATTGGACTGCTATATTTGGCAATCTGTTCTCATGGTTATTAGTACACTCACCAGCACTATAGGCTCCGTGTTCTTTCTTAGTTAAAAAAAGAAAAAAAATATAATGACAAGTTTAGGATCCTCAAATGAAATTTGTAAATAATGTAACCTACTCAAACATGTACAAGAGTCAAATAATTAGAAAAACTCTAAAAATACAATATATATAGACAGTTTCAGGCATGGAAGGTGGGGAAATTTCTATATATGTGCTGCTGTTGCTAAGTCACTTCAGTTGTGTCCGACTCTGTGCGACCCCATAGACGGCAGCCCACCAGGCTCCACCGTCCCTGGGATTCTCCAGGCAAGAACACTGGAGTGGGTTGCCATTTCCTTCTCCAATGCATGAAAGTGAAAAGTGAAAGTGAGGTCGCTCAGTTGTGTCCGACTCTTTGCAACCCCATGTACTGCAGCCTACCAGACTCCTCTGTCCATGGGATTTTCCAGGCAAGAGTACTGGAGTGGGGTGCCATTGCCTTCTCCTCTACATATGTGAGACAGAAGTAAATAGAAGAGTAGCTGGGATCCAATTTCAAGGAATTGCATCAAGAAATTCATAGTCATAATTTTTGAGCTATATGTTATGCACACCCACCCCCAATACCATATAAAGTGCAGAATTGGAATTTATACATTAACATATTCCAAAAAGATATATGTATGTACTTTGAGAAAACTAAACTATTAATTGGACACTGGTATTAATTCAAGTAGAACTGGGAATAAATTCTTAAAGGAATTTGGATATGGTTATATTATTGGCTATATATATAAATGTATATATATATACACACACACACAAGGAATAACACAACTTTTGTAATTTGAGTGGAAGGGTCAGAATAAGACTCTAGATGTTTTATTCACATTTGGTAACAATTTGCATGTAAAGTTTTTCTAAACTTTAGATTTACAATGCAATTTTTAAATTATATTAGACTAGGAGCTATTATACAAGTGACGGGAAGAAAAAAATCCTAATGTATAAGAAATGAGAGCATAACAACTACATTCATTTATTAAGACGATGATAATTCATTTTGCATTTCTTGATTTAAATTGCATACATTCAGCTTTTTGTTTTTTAGATTGATGGAACTGAAAGAATTGGAAAGGAAATAAAATTGATTATAAAATAGAAGCAGTGTTTAAAAGAAATGTACATGAAAACTGACACTATACATGTACGAAGGGGTTTGTTTTTATATGTATCCATAAAATTAGAATATTTATATTTGAAGGTTAAAAACTGAAATCCAAATAAAATGAATTCAAATACAATATTAGTTTAAAAGAGAAAAACGCAACTCATTCTGAAATGTATCTCTTGTTCAAATAAAAGGATGAAAAACTTTATACAAAAAACTCTGAAGAGAGCAAATTGTTTCTCAGTATTCATCAAGGAAGTCCAATTAGGAATAATGGGAAGAAATTTAGGAGAGTGCAATTAAGGCCAATACTTCCTTGGTGAGAACTATACCGGATGAGAGTCTGGATTCCTCACAAAAAGAGAAGAAACTTCCTCCCATGAGGCAAATAATGGCAGAGTAAACATTTCACTAAAGGGCCTATTAAAATAGTTTCTCTCTACTGGTAGAGAAATGGACTTAATGGTCTGATTCCCACACTTCTTCCTATATATTCAATGACCCTAGACCCATAATGTCTGATGTACAATTTGCCTAAAGATGTGAAGAACTGAAAGGATTCTCAGAATTCCCATATTCAAAGATGTTTGCTTTTTCCTTCTATGTTCACTATTTGATATATCACAAAACTACTTAAACATTTATTGCATTATTTTTTTTCCAAATATGAAGATAATACTTAAATGTTTTGTTTGAGTATTATAATATATAATTGTTAATTATATATTTAATTATAATATATAATTGTTGCTATTTAGTTGTTAAGTCATGTCTGATTCTCTGCGACCCCATGGACTGAAGCACCCCAGGCTCCTCTGTCTTCCACTGTCTCCTGGAGTTTGCTCAAAGTATTGGAGCTTCAGCTTCAGTATCATGTACAGATGTGAGAGTTGGACCATAAATAAGGTAAAGCCCTAAAGAATTGATGGTTTCAAACTGTGGTGCTGGAGAGCTCTTGAGAGTCCCCTGGACTTCAAGGAGATCCAATCAGTCAATCCTAAAGGAAATTAATCTTGAATATTCATTGAAATGGCTTCCCAGGTGGCACAGTGGTAAAGAATCTGCTTCCAGTATAGGAGACATAAGAGATGAAGGTTTGACCCCTGGGTTGGGAAGATCCCCTGGAGTAGGAAATGGCAACCCACTCCAGTATTCTTGCCTGAACAATCCCATGGACTGAAGAGCCTAGTGGGCTACACAGAGAGTTGGATATGACTGAGCACAAATGCGCAGAACATATTCATTGGAAGGGCTGTTGCTGAAGCCCCAATACTTATGCCACCTGATGGGAAGAGCCAATTATTTAGAAAAGACCCTGATGCTGGATAGATGGAAGGCAAAAGAAGAGGGCATCAAAGGATGAGGTGCTAAATAACATCACCAACTCAACGTATGTGAGTTTGAGCAAACTATGGGAAACAGTGAAGGACAGAGGAGCCTGGCATGCCACAGTCCACAAGGATTATATACTTGAGGGCCCAAACAAAATTTCTAAATTTCTAGGTTTTTTCCAAGGCAAAAAATAACTATATTGAAGAACTTCCTATGTGCTTGGCTATCTCTGGTACCTAGACCATGATGTCTTTCATTCAGTGATGTCTTTTTTCCTATTCATTTTTGAATACTTAATGAAGAGATTACTATAATGAGGCACAGATTGCACAGGGCATTTTGAAAAAAATCATTATTCTCTAACATGGATTAAACAAAATTTTACAGTTTTAATAGCTTTATAGAGACTTAAGCAGTAGTAAAATATGATTTCTCTAATGCTAATAAAATATAATTATCATCATCAAGAACAAAGGAAACTGCTGCTTGAACTGACATTAACTTTTATCAGAACACTCTTGTTAAAAGACATAATAAAATACAAAGTTAGAAGTTTAAACTTGCTAACATAATGCTTATAAGGAGTTATCAATTTAACAAGTAAAATATTTATGAATACTCTCCAAATTTATGAAACTCAAAGTAATTTTGCAAATATACTGATAAAATACAAATGATCACAATTCTGAAATTGAAATTGCTTCTTTTTCTAATAATTTGTTCCTTGTCTCATAAAGGGATATTTGTTTTACCTGTAGAGTTGATCATTTAAATAATATTTCATCAAGTTCTTTAAAAATGACAACATGCTTATGGGCCAATATTTAATATCAATATACTATGTCATAATAAATTTTCAAGAAAAAGTGTTTTTATAAAATATTCCTAATTAAAACCCTTGAGTCCAGTTCAGTTGAGGCTCTCAGTCCTGTCTGATTGTTTGCGACCCCATTGACTGCAGCACACAAGGCTTCCCTGTCCATTGCCAACTCCCGGAGCTTACATAATCTCATGTCTATCTGGTCGGTGATGCCATCCAACCATCTCATCCTCTGTTGCCCCCTTCTCCTCCTGCCCTCATCTTTTCCAGCATCAGGGTCTTTTCCAGTGTGTCAGTTCTTCCAATCAGGTGGCCAAAGTGTTGGAGTTTCACCTTCAACATCAGTCCTTCCAATGAATATTCAGGACTGATCTCCTTTAGGATTAAATGATTTGATCTCCTTGCAGTCCAAGGGATTCTCAAGAGTCTTCTCTAACACCACAGTTCAAAATCATCAATTCTTCGGTGCTCAGCTCTCTTTATAGTCCAACTCTCACATCCATACATGACTACTGGAAAAACTATAGGTGTTACTAGACGGACCTTTGTCAGCAAAGTAATGCCTCTGCTTTTTAACATGCTGTCTAGGTTGATCATAGCTTTTCTTTCAAGGAGCAAGCGTCTTTTAATTTCATGGCTGGAGTCACAATCTGAAGTGATTTTGGAGTCCAGGAAAATAAAGTCTGTCACTGTTTCTATTGTTTCCCCATCTATTTTCCATGAAGTGATGGGACTGGATGCCATGATCTTAATTTTTTGAATGTTGAGTTTTAAGCCAGCTTTTTCACTCTTGTCTTTCACTTTCATAAAGAGGCTCTTCAGTTCCTCTTTGCTTCCTGCCATAAGGGTTGTTTCATCTGCATATCTGAGGTTATTGATATTTCTCCTAAAATTCTTGATTCCGGTTTGTGCTTCATCCAGCCTGGCACTTTGCATGATGTACTCTGCATATAAGTTAAATAAGCAGGGTAACAATATACGGCCTTGATGTACTCCTTTCCCAATTCGGAACTAGTCTTTTGTTCCATGTCCAGTTTTAATTGTTGTTTCTTGACCTGCATACAGATTTCACAGGAGGCGGGTCAGGTGGTCTGGCATTCCCATCTCTTCAAGAATTTTCCACAGTTTGATGTGATCCACAGAGTCAAGGCTTTGGCATAGTCAGTAAAGCAGAAGTAGATGCTTTTCTAGAACTCTCTTGCTTTTTCAATTATCCAGTGGATTTTGGCAATTTGATTGCCAACAAAAACCATTGGGGGTACATTTATCCAAATACATTTAAAAAAATTCTCTTTAACTATTAAACACTTTTCTGGCAATGTGAGTCTTAACTAGTGTGCTTAATATGAAATTCAGTGTGTTACAGCTTATAAAGTAAACAACTAAGAGAATAAGAAGAAACGACATTGTACTAAAAAGTGTTGAGATTCCAGGAAGATGAGAGAGAAAAATGCCAACATGATGATAAAATTTGCAAGAAAATGGACAAACTCCAGTGAGTTTTTAATTGACATCAAAATTGCTCAGATTTTAACTTCTTAGAAAAAGTGCTATGAAGAAGATAATATTTGAAGATGATTTAAGGATTAGGTAGAATTTTGGTGGAATACAAATGTTATGGTGTTAAAAGAAATTAAATATTTACTGAATAAATGAGTGAGAGGATTGTACCAACTAGAAAAAACAGGTTTTTTTTGTTTGTTTTTTTTTAAGAAATAGAGAGCTTATTATAACAGTAAAGCATGAAGTATATTGTATTTTGCACTAAGATGAAAAATTTGGACCAAAAAAGTAAAAATAAAATATATGAACTTTGTTCCTAAACTAAAATGCATTATTTGTTCTATGCCAAACTGGGAGATTTGTATGGATTAATCTTAAAGTTGTGGACAAATTGGGATGAACAATTTTAGGAAATATATAACACTATATAAAGTTTTCTTGATAGTTAACATATAGCAAAAGGCTTGAGAAAGCTGAGATGTAAAATTAAGATTGGACATATCTGTACTACTCTGCACTGAAAGTAACAAAAGACCCACATAAACTTGGAAAACCATTTACCATGTCAACCTATGTCTATAAACTGAATTTTCCACATGCTACTATGCTGAGGGAGTTTGCTGAAGTTTACCTACAAGTGCAAGTTGACAAATCCAAATGTCTTTCAAAAGCCTCCATCATTCTTGCCACAGCAAAAAGCAACTATACACCAATTAAAAATTTTGAAAAAGAAAAGAAAATGGTAAATGGTGAAACAAGTACATATATATATTTTTGGGAGGGGGTCGGAAAATGTAATGTAGATGAAAGAGAAAAACCCAATTTATTTCTTCCCTTACACTATCATACAAGATCTCTGAGTCCGTTACCACCTCCAGTCTTTACCCTCCTTCAGTTTTTCTCTCTAGGCAAACCAACTCTATTTTTGCTACACTGGAATGACTCTCTTGGGAACATCCTCACTACACTGCTCTTTATCTAATCCCACTCTCCAGCCAGCACTTCATCTCTGATCAACCCAGCTCTCTTCCTTGTTCTCTCTATTTGGAGTAGTGAGCATCAGTAAAGGAGAACATAACATTGTGAGATTTATTGGGATCCTGGAATTAGAAGCTCTAGAGGAGCCAACTGCATCTCCTAAGAATAGATTTTGTTCCTTATCAACACTCAGAAAGTCCTAACTCTTGTCAAACGCTCTATCCCAGCATTGTAAACTTTTCTATCAATAGATCACCGAGCTTCCTGTTTCATAGATGAAATTGGTCTGTCATGCATACTCTTAATTTCCCACCTTCCCGTCTTGCTATAGCCACTGAGTACCTACTTTTCTCCAAGGTCTTGACACAGAAATTTAACGACCATAGGCTAAAGTAATTTTTGTGCAACCAGGAGAGATGAAAAAGTAATTAAGGTGATATGTATGATATGTTTGGGGCATGCCAAAATGCTCCAGAGGCTCTTTGTTAACCTTGACTCTGAAGACCTATTTTCAAAACGAATTGGAAGTATGCTGGTTAATATCAAGAGGTAAGTAATGGCAGACAGAAGAGTCAGCTTGATCAGGTTTCGGGGACAGCAAGTGTGATAAAACCGGAGGATTGTGAACCTTAGCTTTTAACCAAAGGCAGGAGCTGTGGAGCTAAGAAGGAGCTACAGAATCATGAGAATATATAGAAACGAATATTATCAAGGAAATCAAAAGATATTTTTCCCTTAGGTAAGCAAAGGAAAGGTAGAAGAGTCAAACAAATATAGTAAATGACAACACGCCTCTGAATTCTGTTATAGGAGCCATTGATTGCTTTGGCAACGAGGTACCTATGAGGCCATGATAAGACCACAGTCACATTACCTGGAGTGGGCAGAGAATGGGAGATAAGGGCATATTTACAGAAGGAACCGTAAACTCTTTCAAGAAGCTTGGTTTATCAAATAAGAATCAGATTAAAATGATAGCTATATGGGAATTGAGAATTGTAATGGGATATACCTGTCTACCTCTTTCCTTTCAATTAAGAAGCACGTTTTTCTCCAAGATATGTGGAGTAGGAACATTGGTCACCTGGGACTTTTTTAGGGAATCCTTATAGACTCTGGGGTAGATTAACGTTCTTCTTTGAACTAAGGTGCTGTAAAATCCCTGTATCTCTGAATCTTCCAAAATGCATCTTTCCTACCATATGGGGAGAGACTGCAGATATAAAGGAAATACAGGCACAGTGAAGACTGAAAGACAGAAATGAACAACAAAATTGCTAACAGCAGAGTTGGAGCACACAACACCTAGCAGAACCGAAATGCAGAACAATCTCTGGATTTCAGTCAGTGATCCAAAAAATTTACATTGTGATTCAACCAGCTGAAGTTGCATTTCTGTTATATGGAACCAAAAAGATTACTGGTGAAAGCAGATATTTACATTCCAAAGAAAATTTTATTAAATGACAGAGAAGAAAAATAGCTCCTCTTAAAACCAAATCTTTACTTGTGCTAAAACTCCTTTTTCCATTCTATCTTACCAGAGAGTCTGATCCATTGCTATTTTTCTCTATTTGTTTTCCTTTATTTTACTTTTTTTAATAGAATACACAACAAAATATAACACACATAAAAAGAACAAAACATCAAAGTATAACTCAATAATCCACTACAATGTGGACACCTATGTAACCCTTTCTCTTACATGAAAGTTTTATATATATATATATATTTTTTTTTGGTCTGGTTTTGAATATTGTATAAAGGGAATGATACATGTAATAATACATGTGTCCATGTATTAGTTATTAATGGGGCTCCCCTGATGGCTCAGGTAAAAAATCTGCCTGTCAATGCAGAAGACATAGGTTCAATGCCTGAGTCAGGAAGATACCCTGGAGAAGGAAATGGTGACCCACTCCAATATTCTTCTCTGGAGAATCCCATGGACAGAGTCTGGCGGGCTATAGTCCAGGGGGTCACAAAAGTCAGGCATGACTTAGTGACTAAACAAACAGCGAATTAGTTATAGGTGACTCAGCTATTTGGGATTCCCCACTTCCCAGGTACCATGTAGTTGGGATAATTCTGGCTGATGAGTTGTAATCTGAGTGTGTGTGTGTGTGTGTGTGTGTGTGTGTGTGTGTGTGTGTGTGTGTGCAATCTGAGTTGAGTCTTTAAATTGACAGCTTAAGACATGCCAGGGCTCTCTTTTGTCATGGAACTTGAAGTTCATATAGAAAATGCAAGGAATAAACTTTTGGCAAACTATTGCGGTTTAGATTTGTTTGCTATTATACTATAACCTCAGTTATGCAGGTGACATCACCCTATGGTAGAAAGTCAAGAGGAACTAAAGAGCCTCTTGATGAAAAGTGAAAGTGAAAAAGAAGAGTGAAAAAGCTAGCCTAAAACTCAACATTCAGAAAACGAAGATCATGGTATCTAGACCCATCACTTCATGGCAAATAGATGGGGAAACAGTGGAAACACTGACAGACCTTATTTGCTTGGGCTCCAAAATCACTGCAGATGGTGAATGCAGCCAGGAAATCAAAAGACACTTGCTCCTTGAAAGAAAAGCTATGTCAAACCTAGACAGCATATTAAAAAGCAGAGACATTTCTTTGCCAACAAAGGTTCGTATAGTCAAAGCTCTGGTTTTTCCAGTAGTCACCTGATGTGAAGAACTGACTCATTAGAAAAGACCCTGATGCTGGGAAAGATTGAAGGCAGGAGGAGAAGGGGATGACAGATGATGAGATAGTTGGATGGCCTTACCAACTCAATGGACATGAGTTTGAGCAAGTTCTGGGAACTGGTGATGGACAGGGAAGCCTGGCATGCTGCAGTCCATGAGGTCACAAAGAGTCAGACATGACTGAGCGACTGAACTGAACTGACTGATACTAAACATGATGTAACAGAAACATCAATATCTTTTAATCAGGCTACAACAGTTGCATTTAATGTTAGTATGGTATATCTCCTTCAGTACTTTACTTTCAAATTTACTGTACTCTAATATTATATTTCACCCTGTAATGAACATAGTAATTGGTTCATATTTAGAATCTATTCCCAAACTCATAGTTTAGCTCCCTCCAGCCATGAAAAATAACAAGACTTTAAAAAGATATAAATTCAGGAAAACAAAGAGAAAGGGAAATAAAGAAAACATAAGATTTTGAAATTTAAAAGCACGTGTGCAAGTGATAACTGATTTGATTTTCCTCACTGCTGACTAAAGAGTCACCTCTGTTCTGCTGAGAAGCAGATTTATTGACACTGAAGAACCACTAAAAGCTCAGGTATACAGAGTAGATAAACAACAAGCACCTACTATATAGCATAGGGAACTATATTTAATATCTTGTAATGAACTATAATAACTGAATTACTTTGCGGGACACCTGAAACTAATACAACATTGTAAATTGACTATAAATCAATTTAAAAGAATGGCTAAAAAGTCTAACCTGAACAATATTTTCCCTTTTGTTTGAAATAGTTGGCCTATTCTTTTAAGGAAATGAATTTTATAATTTTCTTTGAAAGTCACTTATGAGATTTCTAATTATTGTCCTTTCTAAGATGTTCTTGTATTCTCACTTTTGCCTTTTTGCATTATATTCCATTATTTTGTGTTTCTATTATCTTGATAATATATACTTTCAAAAGCTAGCCTCTTAGTGACTGCCTTAGATTCTACATGTACCTCTGATTTATTAAAAAAATTTATTGTAAATCGATGAGCTTCCATCTGAAGTCATTTACTTTCATATTGAAGTACACCAGCAAGACTGATGCTAAAAATGTTTTTCAGTTTTATTTTACAAAAGGATTACTATTTTCAATTAATATGTAAATACTATGTAGAAGCAGTTAAGTTTGTTTTTATATATAGATATTCAATTGTTGCAAAACCATGTTTGAAATCACTTTTAATTAAAATGTCTTGGTACATTAGTTGAAAATCAACTTAACATACATGTGTGAGTTCATTTCTGGAGTTTTTACTCTGTTTCATTTATCTGTTTATTCTGTTGCTAAAATCACATTGTACTGCTGATTGTAGCTTTGCGGTATGTGTGAAATCTGGTGAGTCCTCTAACATTGTTCTTTTTCAATTTTGTTTCATCTGAAGTGAAGTGAAGTGAAAGTCGCTCAGTCGTGTCCCACTCTTTGTACAGTCCATGGAATTCCCCAGGCCAGAATACTGGAGTGGGTAGCCTTTCCCTTCTCCAGAGGAAGGAATTGAACCCAGGTCTCCCACATTGCAGGCAGATTCTTTACCAGCTGAGCCACTAGTTGTGTTATTTTGCACTTCCATATAGATTTGAAGACTGGGCTTCCCAGGTGGTGCTGATGGTAAAGAACCCGCCTGCCAATGCAGGAGATGCAGGAGACATGGGTTCAATCCTTGGGTAGAGAAGACCCCCTGGAGGAGGGAAAGGCAGCCCACTCCAGCAGCCTTGCCTGGAGAATCCCATGGATAGGGGAGCCTGGCCAGTTACGGTCCATGGGGTTGAAAAGAGGCAGACGTGACTGAAGCGATTTAGCATTCACACACACACGGATTTTAAGTCTACCTTGTGCCTGTCTATAAATCAACTGGCTAAGACAAAAATGGAGTTGGGTTTAATCTGTATTTCAATATGAGAAGCCTTTCAAACCTTGATATTATTGAGTTTTTTGAGCAGCGAGCAAGGGATATCTGTCCATATACTGAGGCTTTTAAAATGCATTTCTATAACTTTGTGTGGCTTTCACTCTACCGATATTAATCCCCTGGTGGGTCAGGCAGTAAAGAATCAGCTGCACACAGTTCAGTGCCCGGGTGAGGAGGACCCCCTGAAGAAGGGAAGAGCTATCCACTCCGGTGTTCAGGCTACATATAGTCCAGGGGGCTGCATAGAGCCAGACAGGACTGAGCGACTAACACTTTCATGTTCACTATTAATTCAAGCACTCACCGTGGAGCGATTTATCTTAGTTAATTTTTGTTTTCTTCCCACCAGAGGTCCCAGGTTCTAATTATAGATTTTTAGAAAAAGAATGCTACTCATTTTACTGCATAGATAAGTTAAATAAAATATTTATTGTTAAAGTTTGAAAGTTTTAAAATCAGAAATATAGACTTCAGTGTATTTTATTTTGTCTGACAGAGATGAACTGACCGAGTTTCAATTCTCACTGAACCGAGGATGTAAGAGACTCTAGTTTTAAGTCTTTCATTTTACATGAGGCTCTCTCAATATACTATTATCAGCGAGTTGAATTATCTGAATATTTTAAATGTTTGGTTGACTTTGTTCACAACCCAGCAGAATCATTAAAAACAGACAAAAATGGTAAAGGCATTTAGTCAAAGTTAACTTTACATGTCCAGGAGTTGGGGATGGACAGGGAAGCCTGGCGTGCTGCAACGCATGGGGTAGCAAAGAGTTGGACCCGACTGAGTGACTGAACTGAACTGAACTTTACATCGGAGGGAAAGATCTCACAACTGCCAAGTGATTACATTTTAACCATCATGAATATGTACCTCAAGGTAAAATTTTTAAATAATACTATCTTAATGACCTATCAATAATATTATGGATACAATTTCCAGAAAAAAAAAAAAAAAGAACCAAGGTAACGGTCAGATTATACAGGCTTCTCAGGTGACTCAGTGGTAAAGAATCTGCCTGCCAGTGAAAGAGATGCAGGAGACACAGGTTTGACCCCTGGGTTGAGAAGATCACCTCAAGGTGATGATACATTAACAATCATTTTTGTATAGTGTGCAAATAATATTTCAGTGTTTCAATCGGTGTCCCATTTTGACAATAGAATTTCCTTCTATTTGTTTTGCTTACTTGAGAGATTCTTTATGCAATGAAGTCTATCAAATCTGTGATTTTAAACAAAAAGCTAAAGGTAACAGAAACAATACTTTTCTATAAGGAAGACATTTTCAGAGCAAATATTCTCAAGGCTGTTGGGTATATGTGTTCCTTTTTAGGTCTCATTATGAAATTCATGACTTCTCTCTTCAGGAGGTCAAATGCCCTCTAACACATCAAAATTAATCAGATGTACCTGTTTGATTAGTTCCACTGCCATAGCTGCAGGCCATCTACCTTGCCACTGCTAGCTGTGAAAATGCAGGTATCATACAGTTTGTCCTTTAATTCTTTCTGTGCTGTGACCTCGCTTCTGCCTTTTGGGGAGTCTAAAATAGCAACCCTCCTGCCTGAGGCCTCTAAAATAGAAACACATTTCTTCCACAGTGGGTGTGGTATTATTTCATTACAAATCATTTTTAATGTGACTCATTTTTTCAATGTGTTGCTCTGCTGGCTTTAAAACACTTTTTTAAAAAATGTACGAAATTATATTTATTAACGGGAAATTGCAAAAAAAAAGTTTTAAAATATCTTTTTGCTTTTTTCTGAAATACTGATTTGATGTGACAAGCTGTGACATACATGCATTTTTATATTTTGGGAATATTTCTACTTTGGTCAGATCATAATTACAGTTCACATGCATTTTATGCAGTGTCTCTAGCTTCTGGGGACTGTAACTTTGCTCTTCACTTTGTGTGCGCTGCACTGTGCTCAGTTGCTCAGCTGCGTCCCACTCTTTGTGACCCCAGGCACTGAAGCCCGCCAGGCTGTTGTATTCATGGATTTTTCAGGCAACAATACTGGAGTGGCTTTCCATTCCCTACTCCAGTGGATCTTCCCAACGCAGGGATTGACCTCCTGTGTCTCCGGCGTCTCCTGTCTCCTGTGTCCTGTGTCTCCTGCATTGGCAGGCGGATTCTTCACCACTGGGAAGTCCCTTCACTTTTTCCTAAGTTTCCTTTATGTGTGTGTGTTCCCTGTCCTTTGTTATATAATGCTACTACTTGATTTCCTACTCATGTCAATGCTTTTATTTTTATGGCTTAAAAGTTATGATCCCTTAGTGTTTGGGTCTTCATAAAACTTTGCGTATTATTTTTAATTCAAGGGTATGAACAGTCTCTGGGAGACCATTAAACTACATTCCTCTCCATGTCTGAATCCCAAGGCATCTATTTTTCTGTTTTTTGAATATCACAATTGCATTTTTGTTGATACATAACCAACGATATGCAGAAGAGTCATACAGATGTCTAATAATCACAGTTTTGATTTCAATCACATATTCCATAATTCCTTTTGTATCCCCTTTTCTGAGACATTTGACCAACATATAATATTTATGTGGCAACTTGGAAGGTTTTCATTAAAAAATATTTACACATAGCAAACACGCATTATAACTATTTAAAAATGAGTAAATTCACATTAAATATTGCAACAATTGTTTTACATATGCATGCTAATTAGTTGTACATATTATCACAGCTGTAACTGTTTAAACATACACATGGACTTCCCTCGGGGCTCAGCAGTAAAGAACCCAGCTTCCAACTTAGGAAAAGCAGGTTTGATCCCTGGGTGGGGAAGTTACCCTGGGGAAGGAAATGGCAACCACTCCAGGATTCTTGCCTGGGAAAGCCCATGGATAGAGGAGCCTGATGCACTACAGTCCATGGGGGTGCAAATGAGTTAGACAAGACTGAATGACTAAATGACGACAGCAACAAAATACACGTATATCATTTTTACTTTGTTTCTATACACAAGTTCCAACATTATGTATCTCACAAATAAAACTGAAAATCACAAGTTTATTGAACCAAAATTAATGTGTTGCCTAAGTATTGTCTTAAAAGAATTTGGGGATATTATTTGGTATTTTCCATCTTGATCGATGAGAAGTAGCAGCAAATGATTAATTTTAATTGCTTAACAAGGAGTAATAACTAATGAATAATGTTCTGCAAGGCATAATCTGAAGATAAAGAATAGAGAATACAAATTCATTTTTCAAAAACTCTTCTGAACTTTTATGAACACTGAACATGGCCATCCCATGTGGAATTAGCAAAAATGAGGGATTCCACTGTTCCAGAAGGCTACATATTTGTTTCACTGACTCAAATATCACAATTACAATAAAATTAGAACTAATTATCTCAGGTCCTAATTATACCAAAAGCATAAATTTGTACTTCCATTGAAAAAATTCAATTGCTTTAATCTAATTGACTCAGGATTTATGCTGCAGACATACTATTAATTTAGCAGAATTTTAAAAAAATCTGTAAAATATCAATAATAATGGAAACTGTTCAGAGGAAGAGAAAAATTAGCACTTTTGTGGGTAGAAATAAAAAAAGAATACTGGTACCAAAGGGCATATTTAATCAACCTTGAAAAAAATTTTGCTCCCATTCTTTTTGATCAAGATTGTTCTTGTGTAATTCTAAAAGTAAAACAAAACCCCAAAATTTGGCTTTTCATCACTGAACTTCATCCAATTATCATTCATTATCAGAAAATAAAAAGAATATAAAAGTTAATTCCCAATTTGGAGAGAAGACTCGCAAACACAAATTGCAGTTTTCCTACAACATGTAATAACAAGAAAATGGCATCTATCCATAAAGTCTACAGTGTTTATATTATGACACAATGAAAACAAAGATAATCCTAAAGTCTTTTACTTTGAGAAAACGCCATGAACATCAACAATAGTAACAGCTAAATAAGAATATAATTTAGGAGTTAATTTTCTTTTAAAATATTATGTTCTTTGAATCAAAATTATTCAACGTCAAAGACATTTAGCGGGCAAGTGATATGTATTGGGGGTACACATTATAATATATTCATAAAGCCATAAAAGTTTTAATGCAGTGTCTTGCTTAGAGATTGTTTCAGAAGAGATTCTGTTTGTGCGTATGAAAAGATGAAGTGTGTCAAAAACTTGCTAAATGGAGTTTCAAATTTCTTTCATATTACCGCCTCCCAGGCAGTCACAACATTTTGACATAATGGAATATTTTTCATTGTAGTAACCAGATTATCATTTAAAGTATAACCTACAGAGAAATGCTATATGTGATAATCCAGTCTTTTCATTAGCTAATGTTGCCAAATATAACAGTGGTAGTTTAATAAAGAATGTCATACAGAAAGTTTGGAAAGTGAATCTAAATAATCTTTCTCTCCTACAAGCAGAAGATTTAAAGCTTATTTTTGGCACAGTAAAAATAACATTTTACCTCATCACTTTATCTTAAGAGAAACACTCATGGAAAGAACTTCAAATTTTTTTTTTATGTAGCTGGATAGAAGACATTTTATTCAAATTGTTTTAATTATATGCATAATGCTTTCAAATTTGACTTTTAATATAACTGTTTAAGAGTTGATAATCAAAATCAATTGTAATTATATTATTTATATCTCCTGGTGACTCAGAGGATTAAGAATCTGCCTGCAGTGCAGGAGACCCTGGTTTGATCCCTGGGTCAGGAAAATCCCCTGGAGAATGGAATGGGAACCCACTCTAGTATTCTTGCCTGGAGAATTCCATGGACAGACAAGTCTGGTGGGCTACAGTCCATGGGGTTGCAAAGAGTCAGACACAACTGAGCAACTAACACTTCATATTGTATTTTATTATTATTTAAAATATTATCTTTTTTTTTAAGAAAATGGAAAGTGTCCATTAATCAGCTAATCCAATAACAGTTATTTACATATAAGAAAGTCAATAAATTGATGTTACTTTTATGACACAGAGCCAATTAGTGGTAAAGGATGACTAGAAACATACCTCTTAATTGCTACTTACGAAAATGAGATTAGGTGATTTGAAAGCTGAATATATGATGTGTAATGCATAGTGGGTAGGAAACATGAGGCTAGATCTGAAAATCACCTGAAACATATAAACATCTCCAACACTCTGTAACCTATTGGTTGGGATCATGATAGACAAATAGCACACTCCTTGACCCAAAAAAGCAAAGAAAAAGACATCCATATTCTACCCTTGAAAGAACCTGTCAATATGTCATATTATAAGACAAAAGAAGAATTAAGATTTCAGATAAAGTTAAGATTGTTAATAAGTTAACTTTAAGATAGGTTGATTACCTTGAATTATCTGAGTGGGCCCAATGTAATGATAAGGGTCCTTAAAATAGGAGGCATAAGAAATAGAATTATAAAGATGCTAGTGTGATAAGAACTTGACCCATTTTCAGACTCAGGAAAAAGCAAGTAAAATTCTTCTCAGGAGTCTCTGGGAGGGAAGTCAGTCAGCCCTGCCCACACATTAGTTTTAGCCCAGTGGGACCCATTTTATACTTCTGACCTCCAAACTGTAAGAAAATAAATCTGTGATGTGATAGTCTCTAAGTTGCTATAATTTATTACACCATCAATGGGAATAAAAAAAAAGATTGAGTTACAAATATGTGATAATTCCCTCCCTGAAGTGATTGGCAGAAGAATAAAAACAGAAAACACACAACAGGGTCTTGAAAGTAAAATTTCTTTTAATATTTTCAGTTTGAAATAAAAAAGGCAAATACAAACTTTCAGTGGAAAAGATGTTTTGTTGTTGTTGTTGTTCAGTGCCTCAGTCATGTCCAACTTTTTGCAGCTCCATGGACTGCAGCATGCCAGGCTTCCCTATCCATCACCAGCTCTTGGAGCTTGCTCAAACTCAAGCTCATTGAGTGGGTGATAATATCCAAATATCTCATCCTCTGTCTCCCCCTTCCTTTCCTGCCTTCAACTTTTCCCAACATCAGGGTCTTTCCCAATGTTAGTTGTTCATATCAGGTAGCCAAAATATTGGAACTTCAGCTTCAGCATCATTCCTTCCAATTCAGGGTTTATTTCCTTTAGGATTGATTGGTTTGGTCTCCTTGCTGTGCAAGGTATTCTCAAGAGTCTTCTCAAAAACCAGAGTACGAAAGTATCGTTCTTCTGTGCCCAGCTTTCTTTATTGTCCAAATCTCCCATACATACATGACTGCTGGAAAAAAGAGAGTTTTGACTATTCAGATCTTTGTCAGCAAAGTAATGTCTCTGCTTTTTCATATGCCATCTCGGTTTGTCATAGCTTTCCTTTCAAGGAGCAAGAGCTTTTTAATTTCATGGATGCAGTCACAATCTGCAGTGATTTTGTAGCCCAAGAAAATGAAACCATAAAATCTGTC
Source organism: Okapia johnstoni (assembly GCA_024291935.2). Taxonomy (NCBI): domain Eukaryota; kingdom Metazoa; phylum Chordata; class Mammalia; order Artiodactyla; family Giraffidae; genus Okapia; species Okapia johnstoni. Next base: position 89,420,967 of record CM044313.1, on the reverse strand, counting down.
ACTATTTCCACTTTTCCCCCATCTATTTGACATGAAGTGATGATACCAGATGCTGTAATTTTAGTCTTTTGAATGTTAAGTTTTAAACCAGCTTTTTCACTCTCCTCTTTCACCTTCATCAAGAGGCTCTTTAGTCCCTCTTTTCTTTCTGCCATAAGGGTGGTATCATCTGCATATCCAAGGTTATTGATATTTCTCCTGGCAATCTTGATTCCAGCTTGTGATTCATCCAGCCTGACATTTCAAACGATGTACTCTGCATATTGTTAAATAACCGGGGTGACAATATACAGCCTTATCCTACTCCTTTCCCAATTTTGAACTAGTCTGTTCATTGTCTGTTTCTAACTGTTGCTTCTTTACCCACATACAAGTTTCTCAGGAGGCAAGTAAAGCAGTCTTGTATTCCCATCTTTTTAAGAATTTTCAATAGTTTGCTGTGACCCACACAGTCAAATGCTTTAGGGTATCAGGGAAGCAGAAGTAGATGTTTCTCTTGCTTTTTCTATGATCTAGTGGATGTTGACCATTTGATCTCTGATTCCTCTGCCTTTTCTAAATCCAACTTGTACATATGGAAGATCTTGGTTCACCTACTATTAGAGCCTCACTTGGAAAATTTTGAGCATTACTTAGCTAGTGTGTGAGATGAGTGCAATTGTGCAGTAGTTTGAGCACTCTTTGGCATTGCCTTTCTTTGGGATTGCAATGAAAACTGATCTTTTCCAGTCCTGTGGCCACTGCTAAATTTTCCAAGTTTGCTGGCATATTGAGTGCAGCACTTTCACAGCATCATCTTTTAGGATTTGAAATAACTCAGCTGGAATTCCATCACCTCCACTAGCTTTACTCATAGTAATGCTTCCTTAGGACCCATTTGAATTCACCCTCCAGGATGTCTGGCTCTAGGTTAGTGACCACACCACTGTGGTTAGCCAGTTCATTAAGACCTTTTTAGTACAGCTCTTAGAAAATGAAGTTTAAATGGATATTAAACTCAGACAGTGGTTTTAGAAATGAAATCCAGGTACTATGCCCCTGTATATTTAGGTGGAAGTAATTACTGAAGTCTCAAAATAGTAGTTCTTTAAAGGAAAGAGGAAAAAAGCAGGGAAATCAGGTCATCTGGTTATAGTAAACCAGGAGCCTGAGACAGTCATCTGTGTCTATATCAACTGTATCTCTATATCTGTCTACCCATCTATCTATTCATCATCTCTGCATATACCTATGTATCTATCTATGGGCTATTTTTTAATATTAGAGCATGTTCTATTTTCAACTAAAAACATCATGGTAATGTTACAAATAAATTTTCTCTGTATAACTTTATTTCTGAAATGAAACCATGCTGTTTATTTATGAAGTATTATGTTTTAAAACTTGTGCCTAATTTGGAAGTACATTTTAACCTGTAAAATGCCTAATCTGAACACCACTGTGCCCTAGGATCAGAAACAAAAGGTTTATCAAGAGTTTTTCTAGACTTTTAACATGGGTATTGCTTTAGTGAAAGTTATATAATTTTGTAGTAATCAACAAAATATGAAAACCTGAGTTATAAGCAGTTTCCTAATTTCTTTGGATGTACTAGAATATCCAAGAACCTATGTTCCTGGAAGCTTCCTCCTAGACACGATTTGTATTATTTAATTTTGATATTTTAATGTACATAAATAATGAATCCTTTCTTAGACTTTCACCATAAAAAATGTTTTCTCAAGAACCAGGTAAAAGCACATTCTATTTATCACATTACATTTATTATCAATCCATCAACTTGGAGATTACTCTAAGTCCACAATTAATATCTGCTGAGAATAACAAGATTTAAAGCTCAATAGGTATATAAATGGTTTGTCTAAATTTATATTTATAAATGATAATTACAAGGAACTAATAAAAATAAACTTTTTTTGATGAGAGCTGGGTGGGTTAAATGGGTGAAAGGGGTCAAAAGTCACATACTTTCGGTTATAAAAGTTATAATATATAGATAGATATTGAAACATGCATCTAAAAATATGTTATTCCAGTTATACTCAATAAAAATATGTAAAATAGCATTATTTGTTCAACATATTCTATGAAATATATTGTCAGCTAATAAGATCTGTATATTAACAATGATAACCAAAGCAAATTTTAATAAAACCATACCTCCCTTAAAAACATTAATCTATAGGATTAATGGGGATTATTTCACCAACATTATTGTATTTTTCAATCTAAGAAACGATACTGATAAATCATAGTCTATCCTTTTGAGGCTTGAAACCTAAAATCAAACTAAAATCAAACAAAATAACTTTCAAACATATCAAGGCATGTTCTCTAGCTACATCAATCTATTGAAATATAGAAACTTAAATTATATTTAAAATTGGTTTTCAAAGTGTGAAGATTTTGGAGTGAGTGGTCCAGTGAGCAATTCTTCCACATTGAACACAAAGTGTATGCAAGTGAGAAATTATAATACAGAAAGAGATTTTCAGTTGTGTGACAAAGGTGGAATCAATGATGGTTAAAAGGATATTAAATTTTGCCATTGTACTAAGGGAAAAATAAAGCGTGGAGAATTGAGAAGACTATATTTTCTTAGTATAACAAAAGGTATAAAATCGTAGTGTTTGATAAGTTCCCTACAAACTAACTTCTGTTTGAAATACAGCAAAAGCTTCTATTGGCTATAAGACCTTCAAAATTATGCTCACCATCTATTCTACCATTGGGTCAAACAAGGCTTAAAAAAACAACTCCATCCATTTACTGTGAAAACTAAATGATCAAGTAAAATTAAACAAATAAATCTGTCTCATTGTCCAACATATAATGAATGTTCATTATTGTTTTTACATAATAAGATGGCAACTTTTAAAATGCATTTATATTCACTTATCTTGTATATGTATGCACCATATGTATATAAGAAATCAGTATTTAATTTAGCGAAATATATTTTATTAATAACATTAGCTTATTGAAGCACTGTAAGGGAATTCCAGAAAAACATCTACTTCTGCTTCATTGACTACGCTAAAGTCTTTGACTGTGTGGATCACAACAAGCTGTGCATGCTCAGTTTCTCAGTCAGGCCCGACTCTTTGGGAGCCCATGGACCATAGCCCACCAAAGTTCTCTGTCATGGAATTTTCCAGGCCAAGTATACTGGAGTGTGTTGCCATTTTCTATTCCAGGGGGTCTTCCCAACCCAGGGATCAAGCTGCCATCTCTGCATCTCCTGCGTTGATAGGTGGATTCTTTAACACTGTGCCACCTGGGAAGCCAACAACAAACTGTGGAATATACTTAAAGAGATGGGAATACCAGACCACCTTATCTGCCTCTTGAAAAACCTATAGCAGGTCAAGATGTAGCAGTTAGAACCAGATATGGAGCAACGGACTGCTTCAAAAGTGGGAAAGAAATACATCAAGACTGTATTTTGTCACCCTGCTTTTTTAACTTAAATACAGATACAGAGTACATCATTTGAAATGCCAGGCTGGATGAGTCTCAAGATGGAATCAAAATTGCTGGCAGAAATATCAACAACTTCAGTTATGCCAATGATATAATTCTAATGGCAGAAAGAGAAGAAAAACTGAAGAGTCTCTTGATGAGGGTGAAAGAGGACAGTGAAAAAGCTGGCTTAAAACTCATCATTGCAGTGTATGGCAAAACCAATACAACATTGTAAAGTTAAAAAAAAACAAAAACTCATCATTGAAAAAACTAAGATCCTGGCATCCAGTCCCATCACTTCATGACAAATAGATAGGGGAAAAGTGGAAACAGTGACAGACTTTATTTTCTTGGGCTCCAAAATCACTGCAGACTGTGGCTTCATCCATGAAATTAAAAGACTCTTGCTCCTTGGAAGAAAAGCTATGAAAAACTTAGCATATTAAAAAACAGAGACATCACTTTGCTGGCAAAGGTCTGCATAGTCAAACTATGGTTTTCTCAGTAGTCATGAATGAATGTGAGAGTTGGCTCAGTGCCAAAGAGTTGATGCTTTTGAATTGTGGTGCTGGAGAAGACTCTTGAGAGTACTTGGACTGCAAGGAAATCAAACCAATCAATCCTAAAGGAAATCAACCCTGAATTTTCATTAGAAAGACTGATACTGAGGCTGAAGCTCCAGTATCCAGCCACCTGATGTGAAGAGCTAACTCACTGGAAAAGATTCTGATGCTGGAAAAGACTGAGGGCAGAAGGAAAAGGTTGGGGGTGGGGTTGCATAAGATGAGGTGGTTGGATACCACCACTGACTCAATCGACATGAATTTGAGAGAACTCCAGGAGATAGTGAAGGACAGGGATGCCAGATGCTCTAACGTTCATGGGGTCACAAGCAGTCAGACACAACAACAAGATTACACAGGTTTTTATAAAAATTATAAAGGTACATGTCTTTAAAAAACTGCTCCTTCTGTGTAAAGCATTGAGCTCAATTACCAGGAATATTACCTACCTGTTTTCACAAAAGCAAACAGTGTTTAACCTATTCCATTATCTGTTATCTCACTGGAGCTCTGAAAAAGATAGGTTCTTCCTGTCACAGAGATACAGTCTGATTATTATTTAGAGTACACATTTTGAGTGGGGCATGGGGTTAGCAGAGAGACACTGAAACTTCACTGGCCAGTCAAATCTCAAATTGGCAAGAATAGCTAGAGACATAGATAAACACCAATATAGCAAATGGTGATGAAAATTTCAGGCTTATAGGGCTAGATAAGACAATCCATAATTGTCATCAAGAGCTACAGCAGAAAAGAAGCAGAGACATAAACAAATTTGGACTTTAATTACTCCTTTTATACTTTAAAGTGAAAGTGCAAGTCACTGAGCATGTCCAACTCTTTTCAACTCCATGGACCATAGCCTCTATTCATGGAATTCTTCAGGCAAGAATACTGGAGTGGGTCGCCATTCCTTTCTCCAGGGGATCTTCCTAACCCAGATCTCCTGCACGGCAGGGAGATTCTTACTGTCTGAGCCATCAGGGAAGCCCCTAGGTGATAACTAACTTGTTATAAATTTCCTGTAGAATCTGCCTTATTTTGTGAGTTATTTTCAAAATTAGTTTGGTTGAGTCAGGTTGAATTTCCTTTTACTGGTTAAATGCCCTGCACTTAATAGCACCACCATCTTACGGCAATCACCTAGAATTACACTTCAGAGTCTTTGCTATCAAATTCTTCCCGGTTATAGCCAGATTGCAGCCAGAAGGGAGGAACTGACAAACTATTAATTAAAGCAGGAGAGACAAACATCTTGGCAAAAGAGTTTTTCCAGTGAGTAATATTGCATACACACGAAGAATGAATTTTTTGGAAATGTGTTAAAAAGATATGACTTCTTTCTTACATGAAGGTACAGTAATATAATATATCACTGAAGATGGGTAATTATCTATGAAAAGTCAGTAGGCAAAGAGGAGGTTATCCAAAAACTAAACTAAACCATAGAATCACTTTTATACAGATATGGAGTGTTGATATCAATTATTGATTGCTGTTTTGGACTGCTTATTTTTAAAACTAATTTTAGCTAATTATGCTCCACTGAATTATAATTCTACTGAAGACAAGGACTTTTTTTTTTCTATTCCATGCAGTGCCTTGGATATTCTTAGATTCCAAATATTGTCCATTGTTTTTCAGTTGCTAAGTTGTGTCCTACTCTTTCCATCTCACGGACTGCAGCATACTAGACTTCCATGTGCTTCACCATCTCCCAGAGTTTGCTGAAATTCATGTCCATTGAGTCAATGATGCTTTCTAACCATGTCATCTGTTGCTATCCTCTTCTCCTTTTGTCTTCAATCTTTCCCTTTATTAGGGTTTTTTCCAATAAATCAGATCTTCGCATCAGATATCCAAAGTATCGGAGCTTCAGCTTCAACATCAGTCCTTCTGATGACTATTCAGGATTGATTTCCTTTAGGATTGACCTCCTTGCAGTCTAAGGGACTCTCCAGATTCCAAATATGCCTATTGGTAAATATCTATATATTCTTTACCAACATAAACATTGTTGGATGCAACTAAAGAAAAATCATTAGAGAAAACTATGGCCTTATAATTTGGTGTCATGATAGAGCTTTTTTTTTTTTTTTTCTGGCTCAATGAAAGCTTCCACAGTTTATGGCAAACTGTGTATATTTATGTGGTCAGTTTTTTCTTGCATTATATATTAGCTATTTCAAGCCATCTCCACTCAACAAATGTGTAACCTCATCAGAGATCTTAAGTCTCCTACAATTTATCTTTCTAGTAATCTCCCTCTTAATTGGCTTCTTCTCTGTAGTAAATATGCTCAACTCTCTCTTACCTCAAAATTTTAAACTTTCTATCATCCTTCTCTCTCCAACAAATAAAGATGCTTTTATCTCCCTGAGACTTCTTGGATATTTTCTCCATTCTGTGACTGCTGTTTTTTCTATTTTTCCTTTACACATACTCTCTTCAATACAGGGCATTTTCACTTTATTCTCTTCAGATGACCAAAGTCGATCCTAAGATCTTAAATACCTGTCCTGCAGATAAACCTAGTGGACCTAGACAGCCCAGTTTTTTTCTGGCAAGACTTATTTAAGCTTTCCTTGAAACCATAGTCTGATGTTTTTTTTCCTGCATCTTTGGCTTCATGTTCTATTTATGCTTTACTTTATATTATGCAATATGTAAATTTAACTAGGAAAAGTTTTATTTTAATCCCAGTTAAAGGCTTCTTCATAAAATAAACTAACAATTACCTAATATTATTGAATACAAAATAACCATGGGGTGAGAGAATGTGACTAAATTATATGTCTTGGTTGTTGTGATATAAAGAGAGAGAATAAAGTAAAAACAGAACAATCTCCACCACTGATGACAGGCCCCACTCCAGAAACTTGAATGTTTCTACTAATATTTTGAACAAATACATAATTATCATCTCTGCCGTTTCTAGTCAGCGTGCATTTGGATGGAAGTTTAGTTATTTCTCAGTGAAGTCAGTTGTCTGTCATCCACTGTGAGCACGCTGACAGCATCAAAGAAATATTTCCATCTTTGAGCTCCTTTTAAACACTTGAAAGGCCATAGATGTCTCTTGATATGGTGGCACATTCTCTGCCAGGAGAAAAAAGCTGGGTTAAAAATAAGAAAGGAAATCTCAGTGTTCTCTGCACAGATGGAACACTCTTGATTCTAGTTTTGCTCCTTTGCTGAAGAAAGATGCTCCAAACATAATTCATTCATCCCACATCTAAGACATCATCAATGATCCCCAAAGAAGTCTCATCTTCTGTTATGAAAACTATTACCTATAACAGAAAAATAACATTTAATTTTTGTAAATAATGGATTAGATTTCATATTCCATACAAAAGAAATGTGATTTTAGAAATAATAAATCTTTCAGTGCTTAATAATAAATCATCAGAACTTGAGGTAGAATGATCAATTATTAATGTTTCAAGTTAAGTTTCTTTGAGCAAGGGAAAATCGAAACTCCAATTTAGTATAATTAGAAAATTGGTTGGCTGGAGAGGAGCATGTGTATTTTTGGAAAGTTCAGTAAGGTGATTTTTGTCTGTTTGTTTATTTAAGGGGTTCAAACTCATTAACATAGAATGTTGTCTACAAGTGAGTTTGTTACTAACTAACAAACTGTTAGTCACACAGTCCTGTCCAAGTCTTTGCGACTGCATGGACTATAGCCCACCAGGGTACTCTGTCCATGGAACTCTCCAGGCAAGAACACTGGAGTGGGTTGCCATTTCCTTCTCCAAGCAAACTGTAATGAACGAATATATGAATTTTCCAGTGCTACAGGATGCATCCCTGCATACTTGGGTTGAGAATAATAAGCTTTGTCTGTTTTCCACAAAATAAATCCATAATCAGTAGAAAAATTCAAGAAACTCTTTTGAGAGTTCTTAGAGAAATTTAACAATAAAGTAGCATATTGTTAATAGTTTCAGTGCTGACACAAAAAGCATAAAAAATGTCAGCCCATCCTAAATATAGCCTGAATGAATCACAAACAAAGAAAGAGATATAACTTCAATTTAATTCATACAGTCTCAGAGAATTATGATTTTGTTTTTCAATTTAAATCTGGTCTACTGGATTGCAAGGGAATCTCTTGAATGTTGTATATTCTTAGTGTTATCAGAATATGTAAGATAAATTGATTGGTTCAAAAGATAATATACACATTTCTACATCAATGACCTCTCAGGAATGTTGGCATCAAATTAAGTCTAAACAACAGTAGCCTTCATTTTGAGATGAAAGCTAGGTAGAATTAAATTTACCTTTTATGTTCCCTATTTAGATTTATTTTTATAGCTCATATACTGGCCCTTAGTAGAAATGAATAATACACATGAAAGTAAAAGAAATAAATTGCTATTTTAACATATACACTTTTTATGGACATTTTCTGGATAGGAAGTTTTAGCATTCTTAGATTCCAGAGCACATGAAATAATAATAAATAATACACATGAAAGTAAAAGAAATAAATTGCTATTTTAACATATACACTTTTTATGGACATTTTCTGGATAGGAAGTTTTAGCATTCTTAGATTCCAGAGCAATCAATCTTCTAGCTCTGGCTAAATTCTGTTACTTAAAACGAGGTTCTTTTCTAAAATTTTGTCCTCATATTTTTTAAGTTTTTGTTTCTTGAATCAACTCTCTTAGCTTCTGTTACAAAATTTCATTCATGCCGTTATTTCCCCCAAGAAGCCTTCTGAGACCCCATGTGCTGCCATTGTATCCTTGTATTTAATGGCATCGAACAATCATCACCCCACACTGAACTGCCTTTTTATTTGCCTTCATTATATGCCAGACTATATGGTCTGTGAAGTGAGGGACTATCTCTTTAACATTCACACCTAGGAGACTGCACCTATGTGCCATAAACTGGATGGTCAGTATCTACGGATGACTGCATTTGAGTTGAAGTCTTTCAGCACTTTCTACTGGAAGAGGTAACTTTTACTATTTGAATTATATCCCTCTACTGAGAACTTCCCAGGTGGCGTTGAGGGATGGGATGGGGAGGGGTGTGGAAAGGGGGGTTCAGGATGGGGGACACATGTACACCCATGGCTGACTCATGTGAAAGTATGGCAAAAACCACTACAATACTGTAAAGTAATTAGGCTCCCATTAAAATAAATTAATTAATTAAAAAAAAAAAACCCCACCTGCCAATACAGAAGACACGAGAGACACCAATTAGCTCCCTGGGTCAGGAATACCCCCTGGAGGAGGGCATGGCAACCCACTCCAGTATTCTTGCCTAGAGAATTCCATGGACAGAGGAGCCTGGTGGGCTACAGTCCCTGGGGTCACAAAGAGGTGGACACAACTGAAGTGACTTAGCATAGCACAGCACTGAGAACTTAAGCATCCTGTGACAATGACTTAAGTGTTTTCTTCAGAAAATTAAAGAAAGAGAAGATAATAAGCCAATTGATAACTGTTCTTTCCTTCAGAAAATTCTCAGACTAAACTTCTCTGGGAAAAATGCTTACTTATCTGGCAAACCACTTGCCACCTAAGCCTGGTTTCAGGACTTTGGCCTCACTGAGTATACTGATCATAAATTATTGTACCCTAAATTTCATAAACCTTGCCAAATCCCAGCTACTTCCCCTCTTTGAAAGATCTACCTCAAGCCATTGGAATTCAGACCCCCAAATCCAATAATCCACTTTTCCAGTTTCCATCTTTTGAGAAAATGACAAAATTATATTTTCTCTTATGACAATAGGTATAATTAATTCAGTTTTGCTTAGATCAAAAACTTGTTCCATTAGTCATTGTGGGAGTCCTTGTGGGTAATCAGCAGTCCACACTTTCAAAATTTTTAAATTCCTGTGAGAAAATTCCTTGTCTTCCACTTTGTTGTATTTCATTCTTTGAGTTGTACATTTGGATATACTGTGACATATATACTAATTATTATATAAAAATCACGGACAAATAAACTGACTACCTAAATTGTCTAAATGCTTCTAACACAAAGTATATAATGCAATTATTTAAACATTTAATAATATATCTTAAAAGAGTTAAAAGGCTGTGCATTTCTAAGAGAGAGATTTGTAGCAGTGCATTGGTATGTTCTTGAATACAGTTATGTTCCTGAATATTTTTGATAGAAAATTGTTTTGTTCTTGTCTTGTTTTGTTCTTTTGTCTATGAGTGAGAGCATTAAAAAACACCAGGTTTGATTTGGTTAACTTCATCCAGGAGTCTCCTTAAAATCTCATACCAGAGAACTGAAGTTATATCTAGGATTTGTACATGAGTAGCTTTACAACTTCTCTTTATGCTCTAGTGCAAGATATTTATGCACCATACATACTGTGTTTCAACTGGCAGGTGCAAATAGCTCTAGTAAAATTTATCAGGGAAAAGCACAGATAACTTCTTTGGAGATAATTCTCTGTGTGTGATGTGTCCGTCTCTGTCTCTCTCAGATTACAGTATTTAACTCAATTGTAGAAAGGAGGTTAATAAAAGAAAGATATTCACTTCTGATCCCACTTATTTTGTAAAGAATGGAAAAGTTTCCATTTTAGTTGTGATTTTTTAGGGGTGGAAGGTAAGAGTCACAACATCAAAGGAAAAAGAGCAAAAGAACAGGAAAATGATATGAGTCCAAGAGGAATGCACTGATTTATGACGTTTCTGAGAACTTCCTTGTCTGAGGCCACATGGGAGGGCCCTGCTCCCCCTCATCTGCAAATATCCCATGTATATTAATGGTCTCATTTCAGAGTTTTGGCCTGCGGTGTGCTGTCTATCTCTGGTGTCAAAGTAAGGATGAATTCTCTAATGACAGAAACCCCACTTGACTTTTTCAGATGGGAATGACTGCAGAGGTCACTCTCTTACAGAATTCTGAAAGGAAAAGAGTATGATTTCTTTAAATCTAAAGCAATTTAAAAAGAAAGAGTCAGAATCAATGTGGAGGAATTGGAGCTATGAATAGGATCTGATTCAGTAAGTAAACTGACTTCATGAGAACCATCCTAATTGGAGCTTGAAGGCCAATACATCTAATTGCTCTACAACAGTCAAGCCCGAGACAGCTCTAAATACAGGGCCTTTTCCCATGCATCTTTCATGCTGTTTCTGGTTGATTTAGTCCTGACCTTCTTGGTCCTTCCTGTCAAAAACCTACCCTTTGACAATCATCTGATCTCTTCTATGTAGGGTCTAATTTTGATTTCCAAAAGGAACTGCTAACATCCTTGATTTAGATGTGCAGCCCATTTGTTCTATATGAGCTCTAAACGTGGCTAAAATTTTTCTGATTCCATTAAGGAATATTTTGTAGTGTGTGCATTAGCCGCTCAGTCATGTCCAACTCTTTGCGGCCCCCTAGACTGTAATCTCTTAGGCTCCTAGGCACATGGAATTCTCCAGGCAGAAATGCTAGAATGAGTAGCCTTTCCCTTCTCCAGGGGATCTTCCCAACCCAGGGATCAAACCCAGGTCTCCTGCATTGCAGGTGGGTTCTTTACCATCTGAGTCACCAAGCACCATTTTGTAGTGTACAATGGCAAAAAAAAATAAAGATCACAGCTTTTAATAATACATTATCATCTCTGACCATACAACTCAAATATGAAACATGAAGATCAGCATACATAAAACTTTTGGTAAATTTAAATTTTGCATATACTATAGTGGTAAAGAACTTGCCTGGCAATGCCAATGCAGGAGATGTAAGAGACCCGGGTTCCATCCCTGGATTGGGAAGATCCCCTGGAGAAGGAAATGGCAACCCACTCCAGTATTCTTGCCTTGGAAATCCCATGGACAGAGGAGCCTGGCAGGCTACAGTCCATGGGGTGGCAAAGAGTCAGACACGATTCAAACTACTTAGCACCAAGCCCCTCCCTGTTGAGTCTCCCTCCCCCCACCCCATTCCATCCTTCAAGGATACACAGAGCACCTGGCTGGGCTCCCAGTGCTATAGAGCAGCCTCCCCCCATTTATCCATTCTGCACCTAATATGTACATATGTCAATGCTTCTCTCTCAGTTTGTCCTAGCCTCGCCTTCCCCCACTGTGTCTGTAAGCCCATTCTCTATGTCTGCATCTCCATGTCTTTGTAAACAGGTTCATCAGTACTATTTTTCTGGATTCCCCATGCATGCGATAATATACAATATTTGTTTTTCTCTTTCTGACTCACTCCACTCTGTAAAATAGGCTCCATAATACATTCTTTATGTATTATTATTATAAAGCATGATATGCAATTATTATTACTTTTGAACACTGAACAGAAAGTTTTTTGCTATTGTTAGTCATATGCTAGAGTCTTTGATATGGGTTGTGTCTTTGGTTTTTAAGTGCAAAAGTAATTCAATAAAGTTCTCTGTAGAACTCAGACATTATACTTATTCAGATCTGCTGCAATTTCTATGTTTTGTTGTTGGTATTATCTAATTTTCTTTAGATTTGGAAAAATGAAACATGAAGACTCAAGTTGTCAGGTGTGATCAGGGCCTTTAATGGATGGAATTATGTTATCATGATGTCTAGTGAAAGTGAAAGTGAAGTCGCTCAGTCGTGTCCAACTCTTTGTAGCCCACCAGGCTCCTCCGTCCATGGGATTCTCCAGGCAAGAATACTGGAGTGGGTTGCCATTTCCTTCTCCAGGAGATCTCCCCGACCCAGGGATTGAACCTGGGTCTCCCTTGTTGTAGGCAGATGCTTTACCATCTGAGCCACCAGGGAAGCCCAGAAATCATCAGCAGGGATGAGAATTCCATATAAAGAGAATAAAATCCTCAGGATCTATGATGTAGGTAATGCTGACTCCAGAAACTCCCATGTAGACACAAAAGGAAGTCAGGATCTGAGGAACCCGAGCTTTTCTGGAGCAGAGATGTCCTTTTGTTGTTGTTCAGTAATTGAGCCGTGTCCAACTCTTTGCGACCCCATGGACTGCAGCACGGCAGGCTTCCCTGTCATTTACTGTCTCCTGGAGTTTGCTCAAACTCATGTCCATTGAGTCAGTGATACTAGGAATGTCCTTAAAGCACCCTAATTTACACCCTGTAGCCCTTCTTCTTGAGACTGCTTATAGTGCTAGGAGCACTGGAGTAAGGGGACAGACACAAGGGATTCTTAAAACACATTTGCAAAGATGCTTTTTTTCAGTCTCTTTCTAAGAAATCTGCTCCTGTATCAAAAGTCCAAAATGTAACATACAACCTGAAATTACTATGGTTTAATAAAGTAAATTTTAAAGAAAAAAAAAGCAGTAAAATTGGTTAACTAAGCTTACGGAATGAAGTAAAAATAATCATTAAATTTTATGAAGTAGATTTTATGAGACTCAGGATAAAATTTTTTACTGAAATTTTCTATTTAAACAAATGTTTGTCCTAGAAAGGCAGGAAAGTGGAAGAGGATGGTGACTAGACATTAGTTTTCTACTCCAGGAGAGACTTCATTATTCATCAGTCATTCACACAGGTTTAGAAGTATTTGTAGACGTGAACAGTTAGACTACAGAATTTTGTTTCCTTAACATTGCAAGTTTTATCCATGCTTAAGGATACTGTAAATAAGCAGATTTAATTTTTAATTCTATAATTAATTTTTAATTCTATAATTCTGCTTCTATATTTCCAAATAAATATAATTCTTATCTTTTAAACTTAGCTCACAAATGTAGAGATGAACTATAGGCTTCTGTTAAGACTTTATAATACTAATTTCTTGCAAAAAATGTGTTAAATAATGAGAGATAGTGAAGGACAGAAAAGGGCATGGTAGGCAGTAAGGGGCAGAAGAATGAAAATAGAAGCATGTTAGTACTATACGTGTGCGTGCTCAGTTGCCAAGTCATGTCCGACTCTTTGTGACCCCATGGACTGAAGACCACCAGGCTCCACTGTCTGTGGAATTTCCCAGGCAAGAATACTGGTATGGGTTTCCATTTCCTACTCCAGGGGATCTTCCTGACATAGGATCAAACCCATGTCTCTTGTGTTGGCAGGCAGGTTCTTTACCACTGAGCCACCAGGGATGCCCCACATTAGTACTTTGTGTGTGCTTAGTCACTCAGTAGTGTCCAACTCTTTGTGACCCCAGGAATGTAGCCCGGCAGGCTCCTTTGACCATGGGGATTCTCCAGGCAAGAATACAGGAGTAGGTTACCATGCCCTCCTCCAGGGGATCTTCCCAACCCAGGGATCGAACCAGGGTCTCCCACACTGTAGGCAGATTTTTTACCAGCTGAGCTACCAGGGAAACCCCATGATAGTATTACACATTTAAGGAAATTTAAAAATTTAAAAACATAAAATGTTTTTGTATGTTAAACTTTTTTTTCTGACAGAGAAGTTTGTCAGACTATTACATAGTATACCATGTCCTAGTGTTTTCTGTTTTTTTTTTACTATTACTAACACATTACATTAAAGTTAGTTGCACAGTCTTGTCTGACTCTTTGCGATCCCAATGTACTGTAACCCACCAGGCTCCTCTGTCCTTGGAATTCTCCAGGCAAGAGTACTGGAGTGGGTTGGTTGCCATTTTCTTCTCCAGCGGAGCTTCTGCATTGCAGGCAGATTCTTTACCAATTAAGCTTTGAAGTGAAGTGAAGTGAATGAAGTGAAGTGAAAGTAGCTCAGTCGTGTCTGACTCTTTGCGACCCCATGGACTATAATCCATGGAATTCTCCAGCCTTTCCCTTCTCTAGGGGATCTTCCCAACCCAGGAATCGAACCAGGGTCTCCTGCATTGCAGGCAGGTTCTTTACCAACTGAGCTATCAGGGAAGCCCAACTGAGCTTCAAGTAAGTAAATTAGATGTGTACTTTTAAATATAGATCATTTTAATGGGCTTGATATATCATACTGCCGTGACTGGGACTGGAATGCTAATTTGAGGCAAACAAATTACATTATTATGGTATAATTGTCACAGCTAATGAATAATATTGATCCATTATTATTAATTAAAGTCCATACATTATTAAGATTTCCTTTGTTTTTACTTCATTTCCTTTTCCTGTCCCAGAATTCGACAATAATACAACATCATCATGTTACTTTCCAAAACTTATTTTTGTAATTCTTAAATATAGAATATAACAAAAGGCATTGCACACTGGGCCTGCTAAAATACTGAAACAAAAAAACCATGTTACACAAGTGGAAAATGGATTATTAAAGTGCTAATGCATCACGACACATAAATAATGCATGACTTATATCTTCAAAATTACATTGGAAATGCTATGTATGGAGCACTATTGAGATTAAAATTGAAAAAGAATAAAATATACTTTCAAAATTCCAAAAGCAACATATTTCTAACTTTAGATAAAATGGTTGTTACACTAAAATAATATTTTTTCAATTTTATTAGAGAAAATAATATTCTGTGTTATACTTTGAATTGTGAGAAACAATAAAATTTCTTATTTTCAAAAAAGAAGTGCCTCCAACTGAATTTTGAAGAAATTATATTTGCTTAAAGGCAAGACTATATCAGTTGTTCTCAAGTTTTCTCAACAGTAGAAATAGGACTAAAACTAATTATTCACATTTCTTAAATAACAATACAGATTTTGCTTTTTGGTGATTAAATCTTTTCTGTCAGTTACTAGTTCAGAACATAATTAGGTGCCAAATTGTTCCATGAGGTCCACAAGCTTTAACTCATTTTATCCCCACAACAGGCCTATATATACTACTATTATCACTATTTTAGAATAAAAAAAAAAATAACAAAATTGCATAGATTATTTTGTTTGTAGAGATCTTGATCTTAATCACTAATTCTATTGTCTCACATTAAGGGAAAAGTCACAGTATCATATTTCTAACAGATGTACATTCAATTTTGAGTACCCTTGGAATCTGATAATGGAGCAGTACATAGCATTAAGATCACCCTAAAACACAGTATGTACCTGTGCACACATAAACATGTGCTTCATTGTATGCTGCTACATAGATCCTGAGAATCCTGTATTTGTGATAGATTACAGCAGCAAAAATTTCTGTGTTTGAAGAGCATTACTTTGCTGAGAGTAAACTTTTCCATTTCAGTGTAGTCACTCATAACTGAGAATCATAAGATATTTTGTCATCTCAAGATTCCCTGTATTAAAACTCCTATGAATTATATTTTATTATCCCTTAGGTTTCTGGTAAGATAATCATATATATGAGAGGGGGTAGTGACATGACTTCACACATCCACCATCATAACACCAGACTAAAAGAAGTATTATAGGTTTTTTAAAAAGTTCTCTTAAGCTCATCTGATACCAAATTTAAAAAACCTAGTATTATAGAAATGATATTTTTCCTTCACTAGGCTATGGTTTTTCCAGTGGTCATGTATGGATGTGAGAGTTGGACTATAAAGAAAGCTGAGCGCCGAAGAATTGATGCTTTTGAACTTTGGTATTGGAGAAGACTTTTGAGAGTCCCTTGGACTGAAAGGAGATCCAACCAGTCCATCCTAAACGAGATCAGTCCTGAATACTCATTGGAAGGACTGATGCTGAAGCTGAAACTCCAATACATTGGCCACCTGATGCGAAGAGCTGACTCAATGGAAAAGACCCTGATGCTGGGAAAGATTGAGGGCTGGAGAAGGGGACGACAGAAGATGAGATGGTTGGATGGCATCGCCGACTCAATGGACATGGGTTTGGGTAGACTCCGGGAGTTGATGATGAACAGGGAGGCCTGGCATGCTGAGGTTCATGGAGTCGCAAAGAGTCGGATACGACTGAGCGACTGAACTGAACTGAATGACTTATGCTAGTCATGTAACGTAATGTAGTTTCAGAACGAAAGTGAAAGTGAAGTCACTCAGTCGTGTCCGACTCTTTGGGATCCCATGGACTGTAGCCCACCAGACTTCTCTGTCCGTGGGATTCTCCAGGCAAGAATACTGGAGTAGGTTTCATTTTCCTTCTCCAGGGGATCTTCCTGACCGAGGGATATGACCCTGGTCTCCCACGTTGCAGGCAAGAGCTTTACTGTCTGCGCCACCAGGGAAGCCCAGTTTCAGAATGGTGTGTTGTAAATATCTAACCAACATGACAACCTCTTCTTTGCCTGTCATCCTATTAATTGCTTGTGATGAAAGAGTGAAGAGTGCCTGCATTTAGGAGATTCACAATCCTGTGGGAAAGTTAGATACATTAGCATCTTTAATATGCATGAGTAGTCAAGTGTTACAATACTGAGGTCTCAACTCAGTCCCATTGAATCTGATTCTGGTCTTGACCCTATCCACAGGCCAGTGTTGGGAAATGTGAAACAATGCAATGCAAATATTCATGAAAAAATACTAGCCACACAAATAAGTAAAAATGGTATTAATTTTAATAGTATATTATACTTAATACATCCAAAGCATTGTCTACTCAACATGGAATCATGATAACAAAACAAAAAACATTTTATTGATAAAATTTACATTCTTTTTCTCATACTAAGATTTGCAAATTTCCTATTTTAGACTTGTAGCACATCTCTCTTCTGACTCACCACACTTCAAGGCCTCAACACATGTATTCATAGAGGCTAAGTTACTGGCCAGTGTGGCTCCACCCTTGCTACTTAAAGAGTGGATCTTGAACCAACATTGTGAGCATCAGCTGGGAGTTTGAGAGGAATACAGAATCACAGCTCTGACCCCAAACTTAGTGAATATTAATAAGATCCCCAGGAGATTCATATGCCTATTAAAGGTGAGAAATACTCTTGTGAAAGGGGGTATATAAGGAAGACCTCAGAGAATTCTTATCAGGAAAAGTTGATGAAAACTGCTCCAGACCGTTGAACTGAAAAGCCTCACTCACTTTTCAGAGTTAATTTATTTTTCAGAGTTAATTCAAGGAGATGGATTCAAAATAATAACAGCTAAGGAAAGAAGTGAATCAATTTAAGAAAGTCATCTCAGAGGTGTTTACAAGCAGCTTCCAAACAAAGGTCTCTGACGATTTTGTGAAGCTGGCTTGAGATCCATCCCATAATGCTATCATCTGTATGTGTGAATATTTATTTTGTACTCTCTATATTTTTCAATCATTTTAGACTAATTTCTCTGATGAATATGTATCTATTGTTTGGACAATCATGTTTGTAAAAGAGATTATGCAACAGATAAATAAACTCAATGTGCTGATTTAACTGTTATTCACAGATTAGGTTCAACAAATAATTCATGACTTCAGTGACACAGTTCTGAGAACAGCTGGAACTTGAGTAATCAATTATAGATGCATCTCCCCCAGGCACCTAAAAAATGGGAGTTTATTCCATAGTGCTAAGGCATTTTCGTCCCTCGGCTACTCTGCCATGTCAAATCACATCTTTACAAATGGTGACCAAATTCCCAGAGTTATGGCGTGCTGCAGGCTTGCATAATCAGACAGTCTCACTTCTATCTGGGTGATTCTCTTGTGGCTACTTATCTAGTTAGAATAAGTTCAATTTTTAAATGAAAAAGCTAATATAAATTCAAGGGATAATAATAATTTATTACTGTCTTGTCTTCTAGTATTTGTTAGGTGGCTGTTAAAATGAAAACCTGAGAACATGGGCTTTTGTATCAGATAAGTTTGGGTTCAGTTCCTGTTCTTTTACTTGATAAGCTTGAGCAGCTTGAATAGCATCCCTGAGCTTCCTTGTACTCATAGTTAAACTAGAAATGATCTATTTTACATACTTATTTAATAAATTACTTATTTTTATACTTAGAAATGAAATAACACAATTTTTAAATATTTATTTACTTATTTGGCTGCCTAGGGTGTTAGTTGTGGCATGAGGAATCTTCCTTTTGTTATGCAAGATCTTATGTTGTGGTACTCAGGCTCTCTATCATGTTGCAAGGGCTCCAGACCATGTGACCTTCACTAGTTATGATACACAGACTCACTAGCTGTGGCACAGGGGCTTAGTTGCCCCATGACATGTGGGATCTTGGTTTCCTGACCAAGATTTGAGCCCACGTCCCCTGCATTGCAAGGAGAATTGTTGACCACTGGAGCACCAGGTAAGTCCCCAAGAATTAAACAATAAACATTTCTATATAATAAGTGTTTGTTTGGGAAAGTGAAAGTGAAGGTCAGTCGGTTGTGTCTGACTCTTTGCAATCGCATGGACTGTAGCCCTCCAGATGTGTCTGTCCATGGAATTTTCCAGGCCAGAATACTGGAGTGGGTAGCCATGCCCTTCTCCAGGGGATAGTACTTTTTAAGTCATATCAGATTTCACAAAATCAAATTACAAGAAAGAAAGCCTCAGTTTGTTATCCATTACTCTTACCAGAAAAAGTATGGCCTAAGCTTAAAGATGCCCAATGTTACTTTCTCTTTTGAACTTAACCCTAAACTAGACAATTCTGGGCAGCTCTTGAATAGTAGCAACACTATTATCATCAATATTAGCAGCAGTACTCTACTTTAAATGTGGGACACTCTGCTAAGGACTTTACAATAACTGTCTTATTTATATTTTACAAGAATTCCAAAAGTAGATATTGCTAATTATCTTCAAAAAGGAGTTTTGGAAAGGTTAAATCACTTCTCCAAATCCACACTGTGTGAAAGGCCTGGACTAACAGTCCCAAAGTCAACTCAGCAATCTAAACACATGAAGTTAATGATTAGAAAGGTGACTATTTGTGTCACATGAGCACATTTCACAAGAAAGATAGGAATATAAAACACAACTACGTGCTCCAGAAAATTTCAGCACATTAATTTATCTAAAACAACAATCTGCACACCTGAGTTAACACCTTATTTATCAATATTATAGGCTGAATTCAGTCTCATTCTGTTGCTCAGTCATGTCCGACTCTTTGCAGCCACATGGACTGTAGTCCACCAAGCTCTGTCCATCGGATTTCCCAGGCAAGAATACTGGAGTGAGTTGCCTTTCCTCCTCTAGGGGATCTTCTCTACCCAGAGATAGAACCCGTGTCTCCTATGTCCCCTCCACTGGCAGGCAGATTCTTTACTGCTGAGCCACTGGGGAAGCCTCATAGGCTAAACTGGGTCACCCATAATTCATATGTTGAAGTCTCAAAGCCCAATATGTTAGAATGTAACTATATTTGGCTATAAGGCCCTTAGAGAGGAATCAATTAAGGAAAAATTAGTTAACTAATTAAGGGTAAATGACCTTATGAGGATAGATCATAATCTGATATGACATTTGTCCTTTTAAGAAGAGGTTGAGGTATAGACACACCCAGAGGAAAGGCCACAGAAGTCCCAGTGAGAAAAAGACCACTTGCGAGCCAAAGAGAGAGACCTTAGAAAAAATCTCTTGCCTACACCTTGATGTTGGACTTCTACCTTTCAAAATCTTGAGAAAATAGATTTCTGTTTAAGCCGTTAGGTCGGTGGTCTTTTCTTATGGCAGCCCTAAAAGAATGATGCAATCAGCAGTAGTTTACTTCCTGAGTTCCACTTGAAGACCCTCTCCTGACTATACACAGACATCCTAAACTGTAATGCCTAGAACTTTGCTCAATTCCAATCAGCTCTTTACCTTGAAACACTTTCCTCAAACTATTTGAACGCAGTACTCTCAAAATCCATAAATATCCGCTCCTAAGACTATACTAAAATGTAATCAACAGTCTATGACTAAGACTATGGCAATATTCTCTTTCATTTGATGGAATGTGTTTGGTTAAATTCAGTTTTACTTCATTACCAGACTGTCCAGTGATATTTAGGCTTTCCAGGTGGTACATTGGTAAAGAATTCACCTGCAATGCAGAGGACCCAGGAGGCACAAGTTCAGTCCCTGGGTCAGGAAGATCCCTTGGAGAAGGAAATGGTAGCCCACTCCAGGTATTCTTGTCTGGATATCCCATGGCAGGTTACAGTCCATGAGGTCCCAAAAGAGTTGGACGTGACTTAACGCCTAAACAACAATTGGTGACATTTTGGGTGGTTCAGAAATATGTAAGTTTTGCCAAAATTTAAAATTACTTGTATTTATGGCTCAAAATTACCAATTTTGAAACTGCAGTCTCAACAGATGCCCCTGACCTCCAGTTGACAGAATTCTTTGACAATGATGGTGGGATCAGTTCACATTAGATTTGAATTCTGCATTCTTTTCCTTAAGATTCCAAACGCTAAATGATTTCCCCCCCCTAGGAAATAATACTGCTTCTACTTATTTTGTGGTCCTTTGATCAAGTTTGAAAACTTTCATCTTTGATGAAAACATGTTTTATTCCCATGTTTGCTTGTTACTTTCTTCTAAGTTTATGAGAATCTCTATGAAAATGATAAGCAAAGAGCCAAGAAGCCTGTCCTTGAAATTAGTTAAGAGGTCTAATCACATATCACCTGAATGCACTTTCTCTCTTGCCTTTTTGTCCCTGAGAAATGCTTTGCTCAGTTCTGCCTCTCAGGAGTTGAGTATTGTCAGGATTTTGATTGGCAATGTCTAGTTAATTGATTCGTTTCCAGAGACATGGCACTGGATAAGCACCACTGATTGTGCAGCTCTAATGATGTGCCTGTATAAATCTCTGTTCCAGACACCTACAACTTGCATGTTTCTACATGCAATTTCTAATTCTAATTTGTGAAGATATTTTTCTAAATGTTATAGAGTCCCCGAGGATGATTTAGAATTACAATAGTTACTTTGAAGACCTTTTGTTATGAACAAAATTGTTCATGTGAGAGACATCCTAGAAATGAAAGAAAAAATCCAACTATTTAATGGTCTGTCTTAGGTGAGCAGAAATATGAAATTTATTCAAAAGGAAATTCAGATTCCTTATTTCCTTGACTGAGACAAATACAAAATGTAAACAAACAAACAAACAAAAAAACCACCTTGATTCCTTCTTTATCTTAGATCCAAAAACAACTTGAATGTAAGGGCCAATACACTACTGTTTCTCTTACCCCGGTGTATGCTTGTTCCTCTTGGCTATCCAAACACTTACAAAGCTTATCTGACTCCTGTTAAATCCCTTTCAGAATAGGCCAAGCAACTTAAGTTTGATTTTAAGACTTGGTTTCCTTCTAAGCTGAGAACCATCACCAAGACTTTTCAAAGCCCATATAAGATAGGCAAAATAATTAATGGAAGGAATTAAAATATATCTTGGAAGACAGTATCCATTTTTTCTGATTCTGTCTCAGTTGTCTCTTTGTCAGTGGGAAGCTCAAACAGAAGAGTTAGAAGGAAAAGAAAAGAATGAGAAAACCCCAAAATGACTTAGGAAGTCAATACTGCAGAGTGGGCAAATGTGACTTAGAATACATGTAGATCTTGGACAAAATCTTTCCGAGATTATTTCCAACATTTTTCTCCTGAGAATAGACTAGACCCTGAACTAATACTGAAAGTTAGGAAAGAATAGCCTACTGGACAGTCGAGGGGTCTCCTTAACATCTTTAGGCAGCATTTTTCTCCCAGCATCACAAGTTCTTAAGAAGATAACAAAATGATAAAATAAAATGACCTTTGTAAATATTGAATGATTATACAAATGTGACACTTTGCTTGGCAACACTCTCAAGTATGCCAAAAATTGATCATCCAGCCCAGGACACTTGTAAAAGTGGCACTATTTATATATTGCCTAGGATACCCAGCATAAAATATACAAGGCAGAATCATATACATCAGTACTCAATTATTAGTATAAATTCAGGTGGTGTTTTCATTACACAGTTAATGAAACAGAGCTCTTCACCAATAGAAAAATTCTTCCTTTTGGAAGAATCTCAGGGAAATGACTTCTGATTTAAGTTAAGGACCACAGAATGGGTTCACATAAAGCACCAAAAAATCTAAATACATTTGAGGTATGTTGCCTCCTGACATCTCAGAGTATGTTTTGTTTGTTTTTCCCCTTATAGCTGGGACAAGTAAATCAAATTTGTATATAAATAAAATATAGCTAAAATTTCCTTTGGTGTTTAGTTGTGCTCAGCCTCTTCACTCAACTTCTAAACAGAGAAATTAAGAAATGGCTAAATGTAGGAAAATATTCAAGTGAGTGTGGAAAAAAATGAATGGTGAGAAAATTTAGACATGTGCTATAAATGATTTACATACTAGAGAGCAAGTCCCTGACAAATAGAGTTTCCACTTTATTTTGTCTTCGTTATTTCATTGTGCATAATTTAAAAAGTGAGTTCACTTTGTCACACACCAGGATGCTTAATCTTCTTTAAAGTGACATTGTTGAGCAGTATCATATTTCAGGTGGAAATTGAAACCAGGCAGCTGAAAAATAACACACATCATGAAAATGTTAATCACAAAATATCTTCCAAACACTAGAACTTAAAAATAAGGTAACTAAAACAAGAACTAAAACATATATTACATTCTGATCCTTTTTATACCTTCATATTATAAATACTATCAAATAGTGTGTATATATATATATACAATTTAATTTTTCTTGCTTGAATTTAAGTTGTATGATAAAAATATTCACGTGGAGTAAAAAGTCACATATCTGAGTGTTCCAGAATGTTCTTTTCTATTTTTCAATACTTTTCTGCATTAGTAAATTAGCAACACAGTTGACAAACATGAAGTATGTTTTAATAAGTGCAAATTCTTTAAGAAAGAGCAGAATACAGTAGAATATCACAGAGAAGATATTTAGGGAAGATGTACCATTAATAAAATCATGTCACAAACATCCAAACTATTTAGAATAAATACTCTATAAAATTTCTGTGAGGTCAGTAGCACCTAAGCTAGAAGAGTCACTAAAGAAAACACTGCAAGAGCCTGTCATACAAAGAAAACTCCTTTGATTAGAGTGTGCATGTGGGTGTGGGTGTGAGTGATTCTAACAAAGTGGGGGCTGGCTCCTCGCCATTCAACAGCTCATAAAGAGACCAGGTTGGCGGAAAGGAAAGTTTGTTTTACTTTGGATGCCAGCAACCCATGGCAAGGGAATGGGGGGAGAACTCTGACCAAAGGCCGACTCTCCCCTACATCCCCCACAATAGGGGGCAAGAGATTTTACAGGCTGAGGGAGGAACGACGTGCAGAAACAGCAGTCAGCTCTGACAGTCTGCTGGAAATGGATCATTGGTGGTCTGACCAACATCATCGTGGCTTAAATACAGTTTGTCTTTCGTTCCAGGGTCAGTTTTTTTTTCCATTTCCTGAGGCCAGTTTTCGTAATTGTGGCAGCTTATGTCATGGCTCCAGTCTGCTCAGCATGTAGTTAACTTCTGCTCTTGGTGGAGGTTTCAGTATCTGTGAGACAGCTCGGAGGAACTAAAGGTGCTTGACTTTGTTTAATGACTATATTATTATTTACTTGGTCTCTTTTGACTATTTTCCTTTGTTCATGCATTTTCTTACTTCTCTGAAAGTTCAAGTTTTTCTCTAGACAGAAGACAGGCAGAGGACATGGGGGCAAGGACCACAGGGTCCCGCTCTGTTTTATCACTGAGAGGGAGGGAGGAAGAAAGAGAAAATGGTGAATGAGGAGGGGAAGAAGCAACCCAGAAGGTTAAAAACAATCCAAATGTGATTAAATACTATCATAAATATACTAAGAAATACATAAGGTGTCTTACTACACTTAGTAATAATTTCTATTTAATGACTAGGTTACTGAAAATTTATCACAATTTTTCTTAGACTTAGATGAAGTATAAAATTGATCCCACTAATATACTTTGAATATATTTTACTGTTGAACTCCACATATCTGTATCAAAATAGAGTTAAATATAGATTTTATATATTATTTGAATTTTTAAATTTCTGTTTATCTGCTTAATGAAAACAAATGTTATTGCTTCTCTTATTTCCCATTAAAAAAAAATCTGAATACATACAAATTCTTCCTTCTTTTAAAAATATTCCTCTTAAAATACCAAACTCTAAATGAAAGAATTTTTAGTCAAAGTGATTTCTACCTAGATTGTACAATTGAACAATACGTGATAATATTTAAAGTGCTGACATTACCTCTAAAACCTATTTAATCACTAAGAGATTATTGAAACTCTTAGCTGCAACTCTGATTTATTTAGTAATAAGAATTCCACATTCCATGTGTTTGATTGACTAACATGATATTTCTAGAAAAACTGTAAATTGCATTACTATGTTTCACTCTAGCAATGATGTTGTAATATTATTCACCATATGAAAACCAGGTGCAAAATGAGAAAGAATTGATTTCACTTTTTTAGCACAAAATCAAAAATAAATAAAAACAGAATTTTTCAGACCACTGGAAGATGTGCTGTTGTGGAAATATCCCTAGAGAATTTAGGCTTTGAAAACAATTCACATTTTATAATGGCATGGTATTATAAAACTCATTCCTAAACAGACTAGTAGCAAAATATATGTGTGTGTGTGTATGTTTGTTTGTTGCTTTTTGCAAATTTGTATTTTAAATTAATATCAAAAAGAAAGCACATAGTCCTTTTCTTGTATGAACAAGGGGAAAAGAAAAAACTTGAATCTTACATTTTAATCCTAGAAAAATAAATTCAGTTATTTCTTAAGATAAAAAAAAATGGCTGCTGGAGAAATAAAATTCTTCCCTTTTTGTCTGAAATGCAACAGGAAGGTGGCTTCTGAAGAAACTGCTTCAAAGAGAATAAGCAGGGAGGGGTATTTATAAGACATCAAGTGTGTGGAGCCTCTCTGAGGAGCAATAGCAGAAAATCTGAGAAGAGACCCCAGCAAAGTTTCAAGCGTGTGCATTTTCAAAGGGGACACACACACTGTGAATCAGAAAATACGACGACATCTATATTGTTACCCGGGGGAGGTACTGGATACTATTTCCCAGTCAGTCAGGTTTAACTCAGGGCCAAGTGGAATTTTCCACATGGGTGCCAGGGAAAAGAACACAGAACAGTCAAGATAGTTCAGGAAAACAGAGCCTTTCATATTTAATTATATAAGAATTTGTAACTGTTTTTGAGCCAATTTGATCGTTTCCTTTCTTTGTACAGTACGAAACTCTATTCAGATATGAGTGACTTTGAACTTTATGACATTGAGCTTGAACTCCAAAGTTTTATGTTATAAATTCTGATTGTTAAATCCGATGTGTTGTGATTGCCACTCTTATTTTCCTACAGGAGCTGGTAATTGCACTAAAGGGATTCAATGGCAAATTATATAAAGTGATTCGCCTTAACAATTCTATTACAAGACAATTTATAAAAGCTGACACTTGCTCAGAAATATGGTTCAGAGGGCGGAAAAAAAATCACATTATTTTTTTCACTGTATGTGCTCACAGGATGGTTTTTCCATGTTGAGTCCCTGTTCCCAATATCTATTGAACAGTGATATTTCACAATACATTTTTTTAAAGAATAGAATAAGTATGGTTTGTTTGCCAGGACAGTTCTCTTTGATACCAGGATCCCAACAGTGTAGACTTTTTGGGTGCACCCTGATCTGTAGTGAATTCCTGAACAGATGGTATCTGCTGATATTATCTTTTCTATGACACCACATTTAGATGCCCTTGATATTACACTTCAAGGTTTCTCTGCTGTAACCTCAAAGCTGATTTTTGTCACTAAGCCATGACTGTTCTATTGTTTCTGTTTCTATATACATTGGCTGCCTGCACAATAGTGAGATTACTTTTTCTGTGTGCTGAAGGGAATTTGTTTTATATGAGAGGAAAATAAATCTTACCCATCAAAAACTGAGAGGTTCTGTATCTGTAGATTTCACTCCTGGATTGACTAAACACCTGTTTTTGCCATTATACTGTGGTCACCACTATGCTGCAGGCATAAAAAGTTGATGACAGAGATTCAGATGTCATGCAGCCCACCAAACAAGCAAATCAGATAGCCAGAAAATGATGTGATAGTTTCAATGATCGCTTGTCGGTTTATACTTTTGTCTGTTTTGGGCAAGCAGAGGGCCTTCTCTAAAGAGGAGACTCAGGAAGACTGTAGCCCCCATTTTGCTGGTAGAGCCACTCTTGGCTTTAGGTGGAGATACAGAAGTGGGAAAAGTGGAAACAGTGGCAGATTTTATTTTCTTGGGCACCAAAATCACTGCAGATGGTGAGTGCAGCCATGAAATTAAAAGACGCTTGCTCCTTGGAAGAAAAGCTATGACAAACCTAGGCAGCATGTTCGACAAAGACATCACTTTGCCGACAAAGGTCTGTATAGTCAAAGTTGTGGTTTTTCCAGTAGTCATGTACAGATGTGAGAGTTGAACCATAAAGAGGATGAGAGCCAAAGAAGTGATGCTTTTGAACTGTGGTGCTGGAGAAGACTCTTGAGAGTCCCTTGGACAACAAGGAGATCAAACCAGTCAATCTTAAAGAAATCAACCCTGGATATTCATTGAAAGGACTGATGCTGAAGCTCCAATATTTTGGCCATGTGATATGAGGAGCCAACTCATTGGAAAAGACCCTAATGCTGGGAAAGATTGAGGGCAGGAAGAGAAGGGGACTACAGAGGATGACATGGTTGGATGGCATTACCAACTCAATGGACATGAGTCTGAGCAAGCTACGGGAGATAGTGAAGGACAGGAAAGCCTGGCATGCTGCAGTCTGTGGAGTCGCCAAGAGTCAGCCATGGCTTAGTAACTGAACAACAAAAACAACAAACCACTCTTGGCTTTAATATAGCAGGGTGCAAAGTTGAGGAGGTCCAGTAACGGAGCTAAGAGTAATCTCTGGACAACAGTCAGATAGAAACTATGGATCTCAGTCTCACATCCAAAAGGAACTTCAATCCTGCCAACAACAGTGTGAACCTGAAAACTGACCTTTTTCCTAGTTGAGCCTTAAGGTAAAAGCAGCCTCAGCTGACATCCTGTTTGCAGTCTTGGAAGAGACCTTGAACCAGAGAACTCACCTAATCTGGGTCCACAGAAACTGTGATGTTTTAATATGCATGTGTGTTTTTAAATTGCTAAATTTGGGACACTTGTTATGCATCAACAGATAACTAATACAGATTTTTACCAAACACCTGTATTGATTGAGACATTGAATAAAGGGTAGACTTTATTGATGGCAGTAAAGGTGCATTGAAGAATAAAGCTCCAATTGCGGCACAGTTAATAAGGCACAGAGATGAAAAGCAACAGTACTTGCAGAGGGGACTGGGAGAGGTTTATGCTGCAGAAGCAGGTGTTCAAGAAAGTTTCAGGTGCAGAATAAGGATGCAGCCAGAGAAGAGGTTATATATCACTTCAAGGGAGCTGGGCTTTTAATCATTCTTGTCATATAAGAATGTAGATGGAGCAGAGGAGAGAGAGGTTTGGGTGTGATTTAGAGAGATCAGTCTTATAAAGAGGAAGAATTTAGCACAGGCACGATTAGTAATATATTAGTAATAGCTAGTATTTATAGGGCATTTATGTGACAAGAACTCTTCTACTTCATTTAACATCCACAAGCCTCCTCCTTATATTTTATCTGTTATCATTTCTAATATGAGGAAGTCAAGGTAGTGAGGAATGAAGTCCAGTTATGAAGGATGCAGAGCTAACCACCTGCAGAGCCAGGATCTCAACCCATCAGGCATGCCCCAAGCCCCTCTACACACAGGCTGTTGTGTGCTGCCCCCAAGTGGTGGTTCTGGAAGCTGCTGCAGTGATAGGCTGGATCCTACTTAAAGGAAAGCAGATAAAAACCCATCCTTTCCACAGAGTCTATCATACAGCAAGAAGTAAGTCAGAAAGAGAAATGCAACTATTGTATATTAAAACATGTACGTGGAATCAAGAGAAGTGGTACAGATGAACCTATTCCCCGGGCAGGAATAGAGAACGAACATGTGGACACAGGGGAGGAAAAGGAGCACGGGGTGAACTGGGAGAGTGGCATTGACATATACACATTACCACGTGTAAAAAAGATCGCTAGCTGTGTAGCACAGGGAGCTCTACGATTAGATGGGTGGGATGGGGAGTGGAAGGGAGGTTCAAGAGGAGGGGATATATGTTTACTTACAGCTGATTCACTCTGTTGTACAACAGAAACTAACACAACATTGTAAAGCAATTATATTACAATAACAATTTAAACGTTAAATTAAAAAAAAATCGTCCATTCAACTTTCAACTTCCTGACTTCATACCTGGCCATCGGCCCCCCTCCGTTGTGCCAGCATGAGTACTTCTCCATTTCTTATCTTTACTTCTCTTTTCAGTTCTGTTTCCTCTCTCTTGCTCAGGATTCTTTCCATTAAACATCGTTCCTGCCTGAATCACCAAGTTGTTCCTCTGTTCTCCCCTCTTCCCATTAGGATGTGGGCATGTGCATGTTAAGTCGCTTCAGTTGTGTCCGACTCTTTGTGACCCCATGGACTGTAACCCATCGGGCTCCTCTGGCCATAGGATTCTCCAGGCAAGAATACTGGAGTGGGTAGCCATGCCCTTTTCCAGGGGATTTTCCTACCCAGGATCAAACCCCATCTCTAATGTCTTCTGCATTGGCATTCAGGTTCTTTACAACTAGTACCACCTGGGAAGACTTCCATTCGGATATGTCAAGCTAAATCTGAAGCTCATCAACATTCTTTCCATATTTTTTCACTGGGGGAAGCAATAAGTCTTCTTGATCTTCTTTTGTCCAGGTTCATTCTTTTCACTGGCCCATGCCCATACTGGGTGAGCTGAAAGAGACAAAGTATGAATTAAAAGTACGGGTGCATTTGCTTTCTAGGTCGCCTAATATAAGAGTGTGTTTCTCCACACATGCCTGCTGTCACTATCAGAAGGTTTGAAAATGTAAAGTTTATTAATAATATGAAGGTAAGAAAAGGGAGGGATCTGTGAATTTCCACTTAAGGGAGTGGGTCAAAACAGCTTGTCCAGCAAAGTCCTATTTTAGGTCACTCAACCCTGATTCCTGCTAAAAGTAAAGGGTCTATATGTGTTGTACACTGGAAAAGGACATAGAAACCCATTCCAATATTCTCGCCTGGAGAATCCCATGGACAGAGGAGCTTTGTGGGTTATAGTCTGTAGAGTTGCAAAGAACTAGACATGATTGAAGCAACTTAGCACGCACTCATGCATGTGCAATACAGCTTAGTTCAAACTGGAGGAAATGCAGAAACATCACAGTAAAAGTATCCGATTGCATTCACTGCTTTTGTTGTTGTTTCTAAGTTGTTTCCATCACACTAATTTGGTTGTTTGAATTTGAGTAACAGATCTCCTTCTCATCAGCAATGTAGCTGTGAGTAAATTTTATGGTCTTTACCTCAACTTTGCCATCTTATAATAATACCTATCTCACAGAATTTAAATGACAAAATATACAATAATACTTAAACCAAGCAGTTAAATATTAAAATTTCATATTAAATATTAAAACCTTCATAAAAGAGGTGTCAAAGCTCCATTCAATTTAAAGCCAAGGTGTTTTAATATCGTAAGGTATACCAATTAATATCTTCTGTTTTGAGACCTCTCCGTGTAGATATGAGCAGGTGGAGTAAATTTTAGAAGGTATTTTCTAAAAATCAGGAGATTTTTATAGACAGCCGTATAATGAATTTAACAAATCACCTAAAATGAGTTTAAGCTAATTACAGCATATCAAAATACATGCTCTGAAAGTTGAACATATATCAAGATTACTAACAAGACAGAGGTTTTCCTGGTGGCTCAGATGGTAAAGAATATGTCTGCAATGTGGGAGACCTGAGTTCCATTCCTGGATCGGGAAGATCCCTTGGAGGAGGGAATGGCTACCCACTCCAGTATTATTGCCTGGAGAATTCCATGGACTCGGGAGTCTGATGGGCTACAATCATGGGGTGGCAGAACCAGACAGGACTGAGCGAGTAACACTTTCACTTTCATCAAGACAACTTTCTATTTTAAAAAGGACATATATTTGCATGTCAAAATACTTTTACTATTATTTTTATGTTTGCATGACAATTACAAAATGTTTGGGGAAAATTAGATATTATGATAAGCATCCTTACAATAGGATTATTTTTAAATATATTTATAGCTCATAAATGTATTCCTCTGATTGATTTTATGATCTCAACTATATCCTTACACTTGATTTGGTTATAGTTTCTCACTTATTCAACCATGAAGCAGAATTAAGAAAAAGAGAAAGCCAGTGAGTTAGCAATATATAATCTTTGGCATCCATATTTTAATAGTTGAATAGAACAAAATTTTATTGAAAATTCAGACCTGAGCCAGCATAAGATTTATATGAGACTGATATAAAATCTCCTACTCTTTGCAGAAAGTGGCTGTACCTGATGCTCCCTCAAAGGACAGGTCAACCAGAGCTCCAGTGTATCCAGCCACTGTTTTATTCACTGTTCTGGACCATGGCTATTTGATGTATCACACAGGGAGGTTATACCCCACTGCAAACTTCATTGGGTTCAATCCCTGGGTTAGGAAGACCCCTGGAGAAGGAAATGGCTACCCACTCCAGTATTCTTCCTTGTGAAATCCCATTGAGAGAGGAACCTGGCAGGTTATAGCCCAGGGGATCACAAAGACTCATACATGACCTAGCACAAGGCTCATAAACTTTGTCACATTTATTTAACTTTACAGGCTTCAGTTTCTTGACTGGTAAAACGAAGATGATAATTGAACTACCTCATCACATTGCCGATAAAATTCAATCCTGTAATATGTGACGTGTTTGGCATAAAGCCTGGCATAAGGTAAGAAAGTATAATAACTATAATTTAAATCAGGACACAGAAATGCAGCTCTCTCAAATAACTGACAGTCCCTTCCATTTCTATAACACAGAAAGGCAATATGTTTCCTCTGTGTGGAACAACCTCTCATGAATAGAATCCAGCCATTGAACAAAGTGGGGAAGGGGAAACGAAAATAGGGAAGTGGGATGAGAATATGTAGAGATGAAAATACATCTTGAATACAAAAAATAATAGTATGAGAACGAGAAGGCTGATAGCTTTTCACAGCAGAGGTTGAATTCTACCTTGTCAGGCCTTGTCATTCGTGTTTGTATTGAAACAAAACACTTCACGACTCATCCTGCAGCGAAGAAAAGAAAAACGCCCTGCATGCAGCTATGATATTGTAAACCATTTTGAAGTTTAATGGCACCATGCATGGGAAAATTTGATTTTTTTACATAATCATAAATTGTTTAAGATCTTTCTTCTTTAAAAATTTTGCATAATATATCATGTAAGAGGTGCTCTAATGTAACAGAACATTGTACAGTGAGGCAGTAAGTCTTTTCAGCTAAAAATTACATACCTGAAATAAAACTCCCTAATATTTAGAGATGATGAGCAAAGAATTAGATAAGAGAACATTTTATAGGATGACCTACAGTGACTTTATACTTGGCACAGAGGATACAAATGAATCATTTTTGTGAAACTTATTCCAAGGCAAAAATATAAAAGGATAGATATGAACATACTCGATGATTTGCTAATTTTGTGAACATTACCATGGACAGCATATTGATGATTACAAGCAGTCCATTAATTTTTACATACTTTTTTGAAAATCTGTGCATAAATTGAGTATATGAAAAGCAGACAATAGACTCACATGTTATTAGAACAAAGGAATATCTCAGCAAGCAAACTAAAAATTATTTTAAAATCTCTAGTTACACCCTGCTGCTCAGGCACAAAAGAGCACAATTTATATATTAATTTAAATCATGGTTCATCATTAATCAAATGCACAGCCTTCTAGTTTTAGATCAAATGCTTCCAAAAAGGAATAAATATTATCCATTTTTTTAAGTTTAATAAGTTTTCATTTTATTTTAATTATATTGTGCTATTAAGTTCTATTTCACAAATGTGAAAACTATCATTCTCTCTCTTACCCTGAGTTTTTAAACTCTAAAATTAAATCACATTTGTTACTTCCTGTTAAAAAGTACAGAGATACATAAGAAAACAGAAGTGTTCTTTTCCATATATATATACATATATGTATGTATGTATATATATTTGCACACACTGATAACATCAGAATACAATCAAGTCAAGTGTGGTGTCTTTCCTTTTCCCACCATCTATCTGAGGCTGAAATCTGCATCTTCTCTCACTTCTACCAGCACTTTCACCCTCAGGGTTTTGTTTCACTCGCTGCTAATAGGTAGGACGAACATCACTGCCATGTGTGAAATGGAGAGCCAGCGGGAAGCTGCCGTGTAGCAACTGTAGCAAGGAGAAAGTTCCAGTCTGTGGAGATTCACATCCCAGAGGCATCCTGTAATCACCCCAAGAGAAGTACTTCTTTCCCCAGTGAAGCCTTCCTTCCAAGTGGTAATGCTCACAGTGACAAGTAAGGGAAAAGATACTCACCAACACTTCATTCTT
The DNA here is from genome assembly GCA_024291935.2 of Okapia johnstoni. Taxonomy (NCBI): domain Eukaryota; kingdom Metazoa; phylum Chordata; class Mammalia; order Artiodactyla; family Giraffidae; genus Okapia; species Okapia johnstoni. The sequence goes on along the minus strand of CM044313.1, from coordinate 89,387,584 downwards.
CCTGATTAGGAGCGCGCCAGCAAGCTAAGTCACCAACTTCGCAACAGCCAGGATAGTTCCCTTTTGACCTATTCTGGATCATTCACATTTTATTCAGAGCCCGAGTCCTTTCAATCGTTCTGTGTGGAGGCTAAATACTCCCTGCAAATTTCTCCCTCAAACCTGGCCTTGACTTAGCTCTAACTAGATTTACAGATCACCCTACATCCACTACCGAAAGGATCAGTCTCCGAAGGGGATGTTCTCGTTGGAATTGAGCTCTGTCTGGACTCAGCTCAGTAGTGAGATAGCAAGAATGTAAGGTCACCTCAGCCTCTTCCAGTCTTTAGTTCTGTCAGTCACAGGTTTTATTGAAAACTACCAAAGAGAAGTACTTACATGTTTATTTAATGTATATTACAAATTATCTATTGAATGTATGTTACAGATTGAATGGCCTATGTCATATTATTACACTTTCTTTCTCATACGTGTGTGTGTGTGCTCAGCTGCTCAGTCGTGTCCCACTTTTTGCGACCCCATGGACTGTAACCCACCTTTCTCCTCTATCCATGGAATTTTCCAGGCAAGAATACTGGAGTCAGTTGCCATTTCCTCCTCCAGGGGATCTTCCTGACCCAGGGGTCGAAACTGCATCCCTTGCATTGACAGGCGGATACTTTACCACTCAACACCTTTTATACTACACTGATTAAATTTATATTACCTGTTAAATATACATATAAAACAAAATAGTTCAGTATGTATTTCCCCTCTAAAAAATCATTTCCAAATACATGCTACACTTAATATTGAACTTATATATCCTCTCAAATTAAGGAAATAAATTTCACACTTAAACAAAATTGCCCATAATTAAAGAAGAAAGATAGTGCTTCTTCTCATTGGTTTTAATTACAACTTTCCTTTCCCCTATAAAATCAGTTTATGATTTCAGAATATTAACTTTATTATGCTATATCATTATAAAAGTGATTCCACTGATGGTTAGATTAATTCAAAGCACAGAAATAGTACATATAATGTCATAGCTGTCTTCTTGATTTATAATTTGTTTTAAATGCTTTCCTAATAAATTTATACCATCTACCAATGATGAAATCTACATTGCTTTTTAATGGCACCATACACTCTGCACAGACTTAGTGATTTGAAAAAACATAATTTTCTTATAGAGTTGATTCTTGAACTACTCAGGTCCACTTATATGCAGATTTTTTTCACAAAATACATGATACAGTTAAAAAATACATAATATATAAAACATACTATATACATATGACTGGTTTTTATACTTTCATCTTTCCCTTAGGTATCAAGTGCCTGTTTGTTGAATTAATTTGTATATAGACTCATTGCAACTGCATTGTTAATTGCATAAGAATAGGAATTTTTCATAGGGCAGGAATGTTGAGTGCATTTGCCAGGGCTATTCATTTCAGAATATCCAATTTGAAGTATGACTACTAGAGCTAATTATGAATGGCAGAACTGAAATTAGAATATGTACTAGAAATTTTTCTTTTGATAAACATTTTGCATAAAAATATCTTCATCAGCTGGGTGTTAATACAGCCCAGAACACTCAATATATATGAAATAATATAGATCAGCAATGAGTTATTATGAGAATTAAACAAAATGGTATCAATATGTGTAAGTCATGTGGCACAAAGTTCAGCACTCAAAAAATCTTGCTCTCCTTCCTCTGAAACAGATTATCCTGGTGATAATTTGTAACTAGAAAAAATAAAATCTAAATGTTGAATTTTGTATTCCACTGGGACTAAATAAAATTATGTTTGTGCTGTTTATTGTGTTCTACTCAAAGCAAAGTTGTTAGACATATCATATAGATCATTTTTTTTCTTATAGGATACACTATCATTCCTGAAATATGAAAATGGGCATTATTTTTGTTTGTGTTTTATTTAAACCGTGTAAGGCTTTTCTTATGAGTGCAAAGAGAGCATGTAATTTGTGAAAATCTTCTCAAAATATTTTTGTGTGATTTCATTCTTGTTCTTAGCTTTTATATGTTGCTTTAAATTAGGTAGGTTAAATATATATGCAAAACATACTTTAACAAGGAAAATTCCTTATTTCACTAAACTTTAAAATGAGTGCTCTGGGGTACTCTGACTGACCATTGGTGGTTCAAGACAGCAACAAACGCTGAAATCAGTACAAAGGCCATCTGATATTATCCTTGGTCAATTAGGTGGCAGCAGTCTTTGCCATAAAATAGCAAATAGGGAAGCTTTGGGCCACGGTTTGCTGAAGAGAACATCTACCTTAAGGGAGAATGTAGGTCCTAGCCCAAAATAGCCTCAGAAAAGAGTATATTTCAGAGAAAGGTACTGGGAGCTGGAGAACACTGATTCTATGCCTCACTCCTCTGCGCATCCTTGTTTCAGGCACCATTATATTTATCTCCAGATCACAGTTTCTATGATTTCTGAAGTTCCAACTAATATAGTATATTCTTTCTCTCGATTTGCATGGTGGCATAACAATTCAATGCTCAGTCTCCAGGGTTCAAAGCCAGCATGCAAAAGAGCTTCTTTGTATTATAAATAACAGTCCTGGGAATTTCTCTGATTAAACCTTTTTAGGACAACATTGTTCCCCTGAATCAATCACAACTGCGTTTGTGTGTGTCTGTGTGTGTGTGTGTACAGAATGAAGTGATCTGAATCACTGATGGAATTGTATGCTCCAACTCTGGGACTAGAGATAGAGCCCCACCCAGGGTTCAGAACTCTACCATGTGCGAGCGGATGGTCTTGTAAGATAATCTAGGGTATGTCATGAGCAGCAACAAGTGACACACTATGAAAGGAAAAGACAAAAAATGCTTATTATTTTCAAGCGAAAGTTTTCCCTTCAAAGTGAGCTGTGCTAGCTTCTTCAACAGTTTTGTTCGAGTGACTTTAAGAAGGATAATTATCAGTATGATATTGGAATTACATCCCAAATTTGGTCCTAAATGGAACTTTTGTCAAATTGTATGAGATGAGATGGCATTTTCCAGGTGGCGCTAGTGGTAAAGAACTTGCTTGTCAATGCAGGAAACATAAAAGACACAGGTTCAATCCCTGGGTGGGGAAGATTCCCTTCAGGAAGGCAAGGCAATCCACTCCAGTATTCTTACCTGGAGAATTCCATGGACATAGGAGATTGGCGGCCTACCATCCATAGGGTCGCAAACAGTCAGACATGACTGAAGTGACTTAGTATACACATGAGATGAGATTATGGAAAATTGAGAGGTCGATAAGAAGTAGGTTTACATTATAATTAATTTTGTAAATATAATTACGTATTGTAAATGTTGCTATAAAATCAAGAAATTTACTTTTAGTTTATAAAGTTATCACTATACTTTTACTACATCTAGTTTAATAAGAAAATCAATTCGTTATAACATGAAATAATTGCTTCAGTAACTATGATGTAGTTTTGTTGTAATATATTCTAACCTCAAGATCACACTTTGCCGTGGGTAGATACCTATGTAAAAAAAAAAGTATTATAATCAACTATGTCAAAATTTATATGTATGAAAATATCATATAATCCACTTCTAGTATTGCATTTATCCAATTTGGTACTATGAAAGAAAGTGAAAGTTTGCTGCTATGAGCCAAGAATGACACCAGGATTCATGGCCTCTGGAGGATAGAAATTTGATCAAGGGCCAGAGACAAGGCTTGATCACTTGAAATGTTTTGTGTAACAAAGTTTTATTAAAGTATAAATGAGATAGTGAAAGCTCCTGACATAGAAATCAGAAGGGGACAGAAAGAGTGACCCCTTGGTAGTTTTTAGCAAGGAGTTCCATACCTATTAGCAAGCTGATAATTAGGGAAAGGAAATGCCTCAAAACTGAGAGTTGCACCAGGCCCCTCACCCACAACATGCATTTTGAGATACCATTGGCACAAGGTGAGTCATCTCCTGCCATAAAGCAATTAACATGAATCTTGAAGAAAGACAGATTTCCAAGCAAACACATAGTTCATTATCATAGGTAAGAAAACATTCCCTTAAGAAAAATGCAGTGGTTAGCTCAAGGTTTGAGATGAAATTAACCTCAGGCTTAACCAGGTGTCACCATGAATACACAGGATTAGAAGAGAAAAAAAAGTCTGCCACTTACAGTTTATTTTCTCCTTCTGCTTGGGGACATCTGGCCTCCCTACTGAGGCTATTAACACTATCAAAAGTGAGCTCTGTCATAGTTAAGTGTGTTAGATTGCACAGGTTGATCAATTTCTCTGTACATAATTTATAAATAAGAAGTAATAATGCTAAAAATAACATATTGAGGCTCTCAGAATCCTCATAAAGAATGTATCCACCTGATGGGAAAGGCTGTTTCCATTATTAGGGAAATCCAGTGGACATTAAAAGAATAATAAAAGAATATTATGAACTCTATACCCACAAATTTGACAAGCTACACAAAATGAACCAATGTCTTGAAAGACACAAGTTGCCATACTCCCAGAAGAGGAAGTAGATAGTCTGAGCAGTCCTGTATTTATTAAAGAAATTGAAATCAATTAGAGAATTCAAAGACATATTTAAGAAAAACATCAAAATTCTCAACAGTCTTTTTCATAAGATAGACAGGCAGTGCTTCCTAAATCATTCTACAAGACCACTATTACCCTGAAACTGAAAGCAAAGGCATGAAAAATACTTAAGTACAAATCTAGTAGAACATATGCAAAACATATGAATAAAACTGAAAAACTCTCAAGAAAGACATCAAGGAAGACTAAATAAATGAAAAAATATTCCATCTTTATGGATAGGAAGACTCAGTTTTCTCAAGTTCTTCCAAATTTAACACATAGAATTAATGCAATCCCAAACAAAATATTCCTTAGCAAATTATTCTGAGGAAAAATTGAACCTAGCCACAGATCTTATACGTTTCACAAAAATTAACTCAAAATAGCTCATAGACCCAAATGTAATACACAAAACTATAAAACTCCTAAAGGATAACACAGGAGAAAACCTAGATGATCTCAGACATGCAATGACTTTTTAGATCTAACACCAAAGGCATGATTCCTAAAAGAAACAATAAGTTCATCAATGCTAAAAACTTCTGCTCTGCACAAATTGGAAAAATGAAAAGACAAGTAACATAAAAGAGGGAATTTCTTTTTGCAAATTGCACATCTGAAAAAGATACAAAAATAAACAAAGAACACTTAGAATTTAATAATAAGAAAATGAACAACCTAGTTTAAAAGTGGGCTAAAGACTTGAACAGACATCTCACCAAAGAAGATATACAAATAGCAAGGAAGTACATGAAAAGGTGCTCAACATTATATGTCACTGATGAATTTAACATTAAAACAAAGGAATATCACTACACATCTATGAGACTAGAATGTCCCCAAAACAGTGGGGACACAAAATACTGGTAAAAATGTGGAACAACAAGAAGTCTTATTCATTGCTGGTGGTATGCAAAATGCGCAACCACTTTGGAATGCAGTTTGGGAGTTCTTACAAAACCAAATATACCCTTACTATAGAAACCGGCAATCATAATTCTTGGTGTTCACTATGTGTTTAAAGCTTATGTCCACACAATACCTGAACACTTATGTCTATGGTAGTTTTATTCATGATTACCAAAGTTTGGACAATGCCACACAATATATGAGTAGATAGGTAAAATGTGATCAATTCAGGCAATGGAATATTATTTAGTGCTAAAAAGAAATAAACTATCATACCCTGAAAAGACATGGAAGAAAAATTAAATGCATATTACTAAGTGAAAACAAAGTTAATATGAAAGAGCTACAAGCTATGTGATTCTAACAATCTGACATTCTGGAAAAGGCAAAATTATGGATAAAGTGCTGAGTGTACTTGGTGACTCGGTTGTGTTCAACTCTTGGACTGGACCCACCAGACACCTCTGTCCGTGGGATTCTCCAGGCAAGAATATTGAAGTAGGTAGCCATTCCCTTCTTCAGGGGATCTTCCCAACTTAGGGATTGAACCCAGGTCTCTTGTATTGCAGGCGGATTCTTTACCATCTGAACTACTAAGGATGGATACAGTAAAATATTAGTCTAGTAGTTGCCCTGGATTAAGGGAGAGTGAAAGAGGCATAGACAGAACACAGATGACTCTTATGGCAGTGAAACTATTCTATACAATACTGTAATGATGGGACTTATCATTGAAGAAGGAATTCATGGGGCCTGGACTCCATCTCAGGCCGGTTCGTGCTGATCATGTGCGGCCACCTCTCTAATGGACTCTGAACTCTGCACTTAGTGCCTGTGGAAACGACAACAGAAGGATAAGACCCCCTCCAGACAGGGGAATCTTGAAGATTGTATGCAGGTTACTCATCACCTAAAAGAAAACATACACTAATCCCCCTACCTCCGGACAGGTCATAAATTTTTTCTGTCACCTCGGGCTTATTGATAATTGATTGTTTGAACACAAAATGGGGTTATTGTGATTGTATTTACCTTTCCTTTGTTTATGTAAGTCACAAGGAAATTGGGGTGGTGGGTTCAGACACGTACACATGGGGTATAAAAGATTTTCACAAATGCTGGTCGGGGTCCTTGGCTAAGAGGAGACTCTGCCTTGGGCCTGCCGGTGTAATAAACAGCACTCCACTACCTGCATTGTCCTTCTGAGTGAGCTTGTTTCCCCGAACGCGTGGCTATAACATCATCATTCATTTCTCAAAACCCAAGCAATGTACAAAACCAAGAGTGAAATTTAATGTAAACTATAGTCTTTGCATGATTATGATATTTCAATTTGGTTCACTGATTGTAACAAAAGAGCCCACTCTTCTTTGGGACTTTACCAGTGAGGGAGGTTGTGTGTGTGAAGGGACATGTGTTACATGGGGACTCTCTTCACCTTCTGCTCAGTTTTGCTGTGAATCTAAAACTGTTCTAAAATATACATTTTAATAATTAAAATATTAGTAGTAATATTTAACTTAATCTTTTTTCCATCTCAACTTCTAGTATGAAAAATAGAATTAATCAGCTTCCTCTGTAAAAATATTCAATATTATATGTTGATACAAACAAGCCCTCCTGTGTTTTATCCTTCTTTGTCCCGGTCTCCACTCTATGACTTCCTAGGTAGCCATTATAATGTGTCACGTACATGTTTACAAATATACATCTGTTGGTTGAAAAATATAACCACAACATGAAAGTAGAGAATTATTTTATTTGGTGAGAATGTTTAGGATTCTGAGTCCAGGAGACAGTATCTCAGTAGTTCAGAGAAAAACGCTCCAAGAAGCAAGAGGGGAAGTCAAGTTATATACAAATTTGGAATAAAGAGAGCAGACAGTCTGAACATCAAAGATCAGGTATCAAGTTAAAGAATTTAGCACACTATGCATGGGAAGATGCAAGCCTCTGGGCTCACAAAATTCAACCTTTTCATTTGCATCTCAACCATCTGGGGCCAATCCTGTTTCCTTGTTCACCTTGCTTCTCCCATTCCCCCAGCTCCTCTGCAATCACTTTGAAGGGTGGCAGCACCCTCTGGATCTCAGTTTTGGGAACCCCCATTCACATTTGGAGGCCAGAGGTTGCTAATGGCTGTGACATTTCTTGTTTAATAATATGGTAGGAGATATTTTCATTTCACATGTTTCCATGGAAAAAAAAGTTTTTCAATGTGTCTATATGTATGTGAACTTATATAAAGTTTATTTAGCTGTTCTCTTTCTTATGATTTTTACTCTATATTAATATTATTTTGTTGTGCTGTGGTATGTTTATCAAAAGTTGGTAAAATTTATTTTTATTCAAGTTATCTATTATCACAAGGAAATAAAGAAAAGCAGCACAGTATATTAATTTTTTTTTTGTTAGGTTTTGTCTTACTTTTGATGTTTTGTTTAGAGATAGTAGATGGGGCAGAAATAATATTAAGTAAAAGCCAAGGGATATAATCCCATATCTTTTACATTTGTTGTCACTTAATTCATTAGAATATTAGTTATCGTCATCACTCATTTCATGTCTATCTACAAAATAGTGTTTGACTTTTTGCAGCATCTCCATGATTTAGCATAGTGCCTGATATATCATACACACACACACACACACACACACACACACACACACACACACACACACCACACATACGTGTATACATATAAGCATAAATAATGGAGTTGGACTAGACAATCTCTGGACCTGCTTTCCTCACTCTTCAACTGCAATCTTGTCAATAATGTCCATGATTCCCCTATTATCAGAGCCTCATCTTGTGCCACATCATCAAATCAGTATATTTTTCATACTTTGCTGTAATCATGTGATTAATAAGTAGTTATATGGCGATAATTGCTTGAAAACACAGACAAGTTCTTTTAATTTGGCAACAACAGAAACAAGAAGGAAAAACAAAAGCCAATCCCCTTGTCATTCTATTAGCAAGCAATAGTTACTGCATTTGAGGATTTTTAATGGCACTATCTTAGAATGTATTACTATTGCTAACCTAGGTAACCTTTCTGTCCCTTCAATTGCAAATTAAAGAAATTTGCAGTAGTGAGTTTTTTTAACAATTACTTTTTCCCATTTCTTTCTTTTTTTAACTCTTATCTTTTACAATCAGATACCATATGTGAAGGAGCATATTCAATTTTAAAAAACCTGTTTGCTTACGATTCAAGCCAAATGCAATTCTCACTAATTGCTTTAAACTATTCTACAACAAGGAGACTTTAAAATTTGTCCCAATGTGATTTTAATGTGAAAAGCTAAAATGAAATTTTAATATAAGATACCTCTATACTTCAATCCAGGATTAATTAGCCATTTTTATTTGCAAGAACCCAACATAATTAACCCTACCACACAGTTTCAGATTTGAAGAAAAGAATAATTTTTAAAAAGGTAGAATTAGAAACAGTAAATCAAAGCTAATGAAGCAACATTAGCACTTTTATGTTGTAGGTTCTAATTAGAAAGTCTGTTAATGAAATTGGGGCATTTACTTAATTGCTGTGAACAATTATTTTCAAATTAAGCTCGGCAATTAAATAGCATGATTAAGCTCAGAGTAGTGGGGTTAGGTAGGGGTATGGTAACTCTTTTGCATGCTGTATTAAGGATAACAGTTTAAACTCTTAGTATGTGCTGATTAACAAATGTAAATGGCATGCAGTACTTCTTGGTCTTGGAGATTTATGCAAAGAATTTTCCTATTGCTTTAAATACTTGCCTTGCACAGTAACTTGGAAAGACTAGAACCCCAGCCTCCAACATGCCCCACTTAACCGAAATAGATTCTTTCCTTCCTATAAATGTCAAACTTCCTGAAATATGCTTCTACACTTACAGGCTCCATTTGCTCACTTTTCATTTAGCATTCTAAGTCTTGTTCTTAGTCTTCAGAACCATCACTAACAAACTGATTGTCACAAAATGGTGCTTGCAATTGATTCAATACTGGTAGATTACTTGATCTTTAATAGCACCTTTGAGATCATTATTATTAACATTTACCTTCTCCAGGTAAAACTGAAGTTAAGAAAGATTGCTTAAATTCTTTCAAAAACACACCATTGATAAATGGCAGAGTGGGAATTTGAACACGAATTCACTTACGGCAAATCTCATGCATCTAAAGTAAAATGAGCTTCTCATTATGTCTGCTAGGATGATTTCTTCTCCTTGAATTATAAATGTTTTTCATTATCCTCACTCTACTGGATTTCTCAGTATCAAATACTGCTGACCATGCTCTCATTTTGAAATACCTTTACTTTCAAATCACCAAATATCTCTGTTTCTCTTCAATTTCTTCTGTGTCTCAGTTCCATTTGTTTTGTCAATTTTCCCCCCATTTCAACTATTACAGGTTGTTAAAGCAGCGTCCTCAAATTTACATTTTCCTTAAATGAAAATCTTCAAAGTGTCATAATCATGCTTCATAATATTATTACAATTTTACCAAAAGCTTATGCAGAATTTTTAGAATAGAAAAAACTTTAATAGTATAGAGGAATTCTTATAGTAATTAAATATTTACAATGAGTTTATGTGTAAAAGAAACAAAAAGAACTTAAAGTAAAAGATAATTGATCATTCTAACTATGTTTAGAATATTTTGTTTATATATCCTCTTTACAGACAATTATATCATAGATCAGAAATCAGAGATTAGAGGCTGTGGACCAAATCTGAGCTAGTTATTATTATTTTTTTTAATAAACAGTTTTCTTTGAGGCACTTGCTCATTTGCATACACATTGCCTATGACTCTTTTTTCACTATGATGACATTGTTGAGTTGCTATAAAGACTATATGACCAACAAAAGATAAAATATTTACTATCGAGCCTTTTTAAAAAAAAAATGGTTTGTTAGTACTTCAGCTAGAAGTATAGAAAGCATTTAAGTTGGCTATAAAAACCATGATTTACCTCTTTAAATGTGTATTCAGTTCAGTTCAGTCACTCAGTCGAGTCTGATTCTTTATGACCCCATGGACTTCAGCATGCCAGGCTTCCCTGTCCATCACCAACTCCTGGAGCCTACTCAAACTCATGTCCATCACGTCGGTGATGCCATCCAACCATCTCATCCTCTGTCGTCCCCTTCTCCTCCTGCCTTCAACCTTTCCCAGCATCAGGGTCATTTCCAATGAGTCAGTTCTTCACACTAGGTCGCATTAGGTGGCCAAAGTATGTGTATATACGTGCCAAAGTGTATGATCACTTAAGGAAATAATTGGAGAATACTCATACTTTGATTACTCCCATACTCTGCTTTTTTGACCTTTCCCCCCCCGCCTCAACTATGAGCTTCCTTCCATAAATTACTTCAAATTAATACCCCCTGTTGTGTGTGCATGTTAAGGTACTTCAGCTGTGTCCATTTACTTGCAACCTCTGGAATGGGTGAATTTAACTCAGATGACCATTATATCTACTACTGTGGGCAGGAATGCATTAGAAGAAATGGAGTAGCCAACATAGTCAACAAAAGAGTCCGAAATGCAGTACTTGGATGTAATCTCAAAAATGACAGAATGATCTCTGTTCGTTTCCAAGGCAAACTATTCAATGTCAGAGTAATCCAGGTCTATGCCCCAACTAGTAACGCTGAAGAAGCTGAAGTTGAACAGTTCTATGAAGACCTACAAGACCTTCTAGAACTAACACCCAAAAAAGATATCCTTTTCATTATAGGGGACCTGAATGCAAAAGTAGGAAGTCAAGAAACACTTGGAGTAACAGGCAAATTTGGCCTTGGAGTACAGAATGAAGCAGGGCAAAGGCTAATAGAGTTCTGCCAAGAGAACTCACTGGTCATAGCAAACACCCTCTTCCAACAACGCAAGAGAAGACTCTACACATGGACATCACCAGATAGTCGACACCGAAATCAGATTGATTATATTCTTTGCAGCCAAAGATGGAGAAGCTCTATAAAGTCAGCATAAACAAGACCGGGAGCTGACTGTGGCTCCGATCATGAACTCCTTATTGCCAAATTCAGACTGAAATTGAACAAAGTGGAGAAAACCACTAGACCATTTAGGTATGACCTAAATCAAATCCCTTTTGACTATACAGTGGAAGTGACAAATAGATTTAAGGAACTAGATCTGTTAGACAGAGTGCCTGATGAACTATGGATGGAGGTTCGTGACATTGTACAGGAGACGGGGATCAAGATCATCCTCAAGAAAAAGAAAAGCAAAAAAGCAAAATGGCTGTATGAGGAGGCCTTACAAATAGCTGTGAAAAGATGGGAAGCAAAAAGCAAAGGAGAAAAGGCAAGATATACCCATTTGAATGCAGGGTTCCAAAGAATAGCAAGGAGAGATAAGAAAGCCTTCCTCAGCGATCAGTGCAATGAAATAGAGGAAAACAATAGAATGGGAAAGACTAGAGATATCTTCAAGAAAATTAGCGATACCAAGGGAACATTTCATGCAAAGATGGGCTCAATAAAGGACAGAAATTGTAGGGACCTAATAGAAGCAGAAGATATTAAGAATAGGTGGCAAGAATACACAGAAGAACTGTACAAAAAAGATCTTCATGACCCAGATAACCATGATGGTGTGATCACTCACCTAGAGCCAGACATCCTGGAATATGAAGTCAAGTGGGCCTTAGAAAACATCACTACGAACAAAGCTAGTGGAGGTGATGGAATTCCAGTTGAGCTATTTCAAATACTGAAAGATGATGCTGTGAAAGTGCTGCACTCGATATGCCAGCAAATCTGGAAAACTCAGCAGGGGCCACAGGACTGGAAAAGTCAGTTTTCATTCCAATCCCAAAGAAAGGCAATGCCAAAGATTGCTCAAACTACCACACAATTGCACTCATCTCACACGCTAGTAAAGTAATGCTTAAAATTCTCCAAGCCAGGCTTCAGCAATACGTGAATCATGAACTTCCAGATGTTCAAGCTGGTTTTAGAAAAGGCAGAGGAACCAGAGATCAAATTCCAACATCCACTGGATCATCAAAAAAGCAGAGAGTTCCAGAAAAACATCTATTTCTGCTTTATTGACTATGCCAAAGCCTTTGACTATGTGGATGACAATAAACTGCGGAAAATTCTTAAAGAGATGGGCATAACAGACAACCTGACCTGCCTCTTGAGAAACCTGTATGCAGGTCAGGAAGCAACAGTTAGAACTGGACATGGAACAACAGACTGGTTTCAAATTGGGAAAGGAGTACGTCAAGGCTGTCTGTATATTGTAGCCCTGCTTATTTAACTTATATGCAGAGTACATCATGAGAAAAGCTGGACTGGATGAAGCACAAGCTGAAATCAAAATTGCCAGGAGAAATATCAATAACCTCAGATATGCAGATGACACCACCCTTATGGCAGAAAGTGAAGAAGAACTAAAGAGGCTCTTGATGAAAGTGAAAGAGGAGAGTGAAAAGTTGGCTTAAAGCTCAACATTCAGAAAACTAAGATCATGGCATCCAGTCCCATCACTTCATGGGAAATAGATGGGGAAACTGTGGGAACAGTTGCTGGCTTTGTACTTCTGGGTTCCAAAATCACTGAAGATGGTGATTGCAGCCATGAAATTAAAAGATGTTTACGTTTTGGAAGGAAAGTTATGACCAACCTAGACAACATATTAAAAAGCAGAGACATTACTTTGCCAACAAAGGTCCATTTAGTCAAGGCTATAGTTTTTCCAGTGGTCATGTATGGATGTGAGAGCTGGACTATAAAGAAAGCTGAGCACCAAAGAATTGATGCTTTTGAACTGTGGTTTTGGAGAAGACTCTTGAGAGTCCCTTGGACTGCAAGGAGATCCAACCAGTCCATCCTAAAGGAGATCAGTCCAGGGTGTTCATTGGAAGGACTGATGTTGAAGCTGAAACTCCAATACTTTGGCCACCTGATGCGAAGAACTGACTCATTTGAAAAGACTCTGATGCTGGGAAAGATTGAGGGCAGGAGGAGAAGGGGATGACAGAGGATGAGATGGTTAGGTGGCATCACCGACTCGATGGACATGGGTTTGGGTGGACTCTGCATGTTGGTTATGGACAGGGAGGTCTGGCGTGCTGTGCTTCGTGGGGTCGCAAAGAGTCAGACACGACTGAGCAACTGAACTGAAGGACCATAGGCTCTTACTAGGCTCATCTATCTATGTGATTCTCCAGGCAAGAATACTGGAGTGGGTTTCCATGCCCTCCTCCAGCAGATATTCCCACCTCAGGGACTGAACCTGCATCTCTTGTGTCCTATATTGGCGGGTGGGTTCTCTACCTCCAGCACCACCTGGGAAGCCCTATTCCCCTGGGGCATTTATAAAATGATTACTTCTGAGTTCCAAACTTACCCTTTGCTTTCTTCTCTGAAAATATAGCTGGGACTTTTAAATATTTGTATTTTGTTGACCGACATGATTTTAAAATTGTCAGTAAAGCCACCTTAGAGGAACAGTGAAGGAAAAATAGGTATTCAACTTCCTGTGTCATTCTCTCAGCACGTTCAGTTCAGTTCAGTCGCAGTGCAGTTTCTAGGGCATTCAGTTCTTTCAATAATCGACTTTTTCAGCACCTGCTTCTGCACTGCTGGGTAGCTAGTAGCTTAGCCCAGCAAAATCTCAGGCTGCTTCTCTAAGAATTTCAAGGTATGGCACCTCCTTGTGGACCCCTTTTGCAGAACCACAGAGAAGCATTTCTAGCAAGCTCTTTTGGGACAAAGCTTCTGTTTCCTCTGACATTCAAAGAGCCAAGGTCATGCCTTTTCTGCTGAATCTGAGACCTGGGGCTTGTCTGTGAGCAAATACTCTGTTAACTTCGACCTTCAGAGGATAGGTATAGATAATAGCTATTTATGTTTAACTTTCCCCTGTCAAAAGTAGGTGTTGTTTCTCTCTTCTAGTAGGACCCAGAATAATGTATCACAGATGAATGTGCTCTGCTGCACTAAGTCGCTTCAGTTGTGTCCACATGTTTTGTGACCCCATGGACTGTAGCCCACCAGGCTCCTCTGTCCATGGGGTTCTCCAGGCAAGAATACTGGAGTGGGTTGCCGTTCGCTTCCAAGGGATATTCCCAACCGAGGGATTGAACCCACAGTTCTTATGTATCCTGCAATGGCATGCAAGTTCTTTACCTCTAGCACCACCAGATGCACAAACTTCACAAATTCAAAATTAAACTCATAATCCAATCCCAGGAAAGTTGAAGTTTCTCTTCTGCTTCCTATATTGCTAGTCATCCAAGAAAGAAGCTTTACATAAAATTTAATTTCAGTTAAATTAAAGCCTCTCAGTTAAGCCATATTCTCATATAATATGTTGAGTTGTATTCACACACACACACACACACACACACACACACACACATCCACTCAATCTTCAGGTTTTGTCAATTTCAGGACCATTCTCAAATTTAATATATGTGACAGAAACTACAGGTCATCATTTCTTTCAAAGACTATAACTTTTTTTAAATTTATTTTTTTTTTCTCATTTGACTCACTTAGGCCAATATCCTGCCTCTTTGTTCTATGGTCAAACTATTTTAACCAAATCTATCCTGTTGGCATTCGAGCTTTCTACCTTCTCCATGACTATACCTCAACTTCTGAATGCTGCCTGAGAAAAATTATACAATTAGGCAGTTTGATACCAAAATAAATTATTGATCATGCAGCTAAACTGGGCCCTCCACAACGCAATTCCAGTTTCACATTCACCATCAAGAATTTTAGAAACTTCTCTCCGTAACTTTCAAATCTCAAACACACCCTTCTCTGCTCTAATTGCCCACCACACATAAAATATAACCTATTCAGAGGGAGTATCAATGTATTACTGTCTCCATGAAATTATCAGCTCCATATAGCTTTTTTTCTTATGTGTCGCCATCCCATTTTTTTCATTTTATTGATATTGTAGATGAAGTATCTCAATGTTAAATTCTTATATAAAACCAATTTCTGTTTTATAGTAACATTTATTTCCTTTTCTTACCACCTGAATGATTTCCTCTGTACCCATCCCTTCCCATCAGCATTTATATGTTTTCATGTCTATAGTTTTATAAAAAAAATGACAAGCATGAACACTGACACAATAGTAATCTTCTTCATCTTTTTCATTTTATTCAACATTATTTTCCTCCTAAAATATAACTATCATCAAATTTTTTGATCAACCCCAGAAATCTGGGATGCCTTGTCTCTCACATCTGAATGATGGCAGAGATTCTTGGATCTATTTAATTCTCTTCATCCCACCAATATTAAAGTCCATCTTCCATCAAATTATACCTGAACTTTGCAACAGTTTCTTCTATTCACTTTAATTAACAGATTCATTTTGAATTTTCATTTAAATTGTCTTAATGAAATGGTAATTAGATCATAGTTTCAGTTTAATAGCCTTATATTGTCTCATGATGCTTTCAGGGAAAAAGACTAGAATCCTTAAAACTTTCTACCAGAAGCACTAAAATATCTACCATTTCAATATATCTCTTAAAACTAACCCCTTCTCTCCTTCTCTCCTGTACTTCACTGCACTGAATTCCATTTCTCCATATCCCAGTGTTTCTGAATCTTTGATTTCTTCCCCCCACACCTGCATATTTGCAAATATGTTTCATGGGGTCCATGTTTATAATTACGTCTACTTTTTTTTCAATAATTAGATAATGAATTAATCAAATTATAGTGGAAATATTTTCACATTAAAACACAATACTATGGAATCTGAGTGAATATTAAGTAAGTGTATATAAAGCTTTGTTGAATTCTGATGAGCTTGCCAGTCACTCAGCCAAGAAGTCGTTTGAACTCTCTTATTATCTGTGTTAGACTTCCTAGGTGACAGGAAAGAATCCACCTCTAAGACAGGAGACACAAGAGATGCATGTTCCATTCCTGGGTTAGGAATATACCTGGAGTAGGAAATGGCAGCCCACTGCAATATTCTTGCCTGTAAAATCCCATGGACAGAGGAGACCACCGGACTGTCCGTGGGGTCACTGAGCACACACACACAGCACATTATCTGTGTCACTTTATTCATATTAGGGTTTTTTTTTTTTTCCTTTTTTTTTTTAAATGTGTTTAATGTATTTCCATATTTAACTCTTGGCTGAAGATAGAAAACATAAACCATAATGATGTTGAATTATAATAAGTTTACAATAATTTTTCAAATACACAATATAACTTTTATTATATCTGTATGCTGCATTCATATTATTAAAACCATGCATATCATATCAAGGTGTCTCAACTCAAATCAGTGACATGGCTATAAAGAAACAAATAACAGTTATTATTTTTATATATTTTTAAAACTATAAACTTGGGAGTAAAATTATGCACCCATGAGGTGTTAATGTGCTATTTGTGCTCCTAATACTCTCTCTACTATTTCATTATTTATAAATGAAATATAAACTTTATTAAGATGAAACATTTATTTTAGCCAAAAAAAGTAAGAAATCCAAACAACAGTCTATGAAGGCATTTTATCTATGTTGGATATCATACCATATAACTACATTTCAATTTATACTTTATTATGTACCCAGCTCCCCTCCCTCCAAATAATCCATACATATGCATTATGTATTGCTATATTATTCTTATATTTTTCATAGATAATTATTTAATGTAAACAATATGCTTTTCTTGCTGTATAATGGCTCGGAGGCTCAGCATTGTCTACTTAAAATATGTATAAATACATTGTTTTCATAATGCTGTTAAAGATTTTATTAAAACCCATTCACAATACAAACTTTAATTAAAAAATTTCCCTATAATTTATAATGTACCACATAAAAATAACAAGAATTCTTAAATTTGTAACAGGATTTATATGATTACATTGTACTAGTAAAGAAATCCTCCAACCAAAAATTAAAAATTACTCCAAAAAATCATGTTTCTTCTTGCCTTAGGGCTTGCAATCACTGTATTTTCTCTCCCTTGAAAACTCTGCTCCATTCTGCTCCCAGCCTTCACCCACATAACTTCTACTTACTTAGTTTAAACGCAAATATTTCCTTCAAGCCTTCCCTTGAATGTTCCCCAGTCTCAGTTAGGTCAGTGTATATTTGCCCTACAATACTTAAAACTTTCTTAAAAATACACAAAGAATTCTTTGTTATCAATCTGATTTTTGGAAGTGTAGAGGTACCAAGAGGTCAAAGAACTTATCTGCTTTTTTCCTACTCTGCTTACGCATCACCTAGAGGATTTTTTTTCATGTGGCTAAATAAATGGCCTCCTAATTTGTCTACCTGCTTTCCACTTTGTACCCCCACAAATTCTTTCTCTAGTCATCACTAAAGTCATCTGCCAAAAATACTAATTGTTTGCCCAATGACTCCATCTCACCTACAGCAGAAGCTGCCTTCCTGTCTTTTAAAAAAATCACTGGAGATATTATTACAGGAGCAGATTCTAAGCTCAAAGTCCCAAAGGTTCTGATTCTGTGGGCATTATAGCACCTAGGTGGTTTTCTAAGCAATCTTTGAGAAACACTGGCCTGTTGAATGAAAGTAAAGTTCCTTTGAATGATGCAAACTAATTTTTCAGAGCCAGAATTAATACTCAAAACAAAATAAATATTGTCAAGTATAGTCATAAAGTGGTTAGCAATGTTTACTATGATGCTGAATGTTATATGCAAAAATGCTTTCCAACTTTAGATATGTCTAAGAAACCACATTAAATCTCATTCTATTTGCATACACATTAGGCTGATTATATCATTCAGTTCAGTCGCTCAGTTGTGTCTGACTCTGCAACCCCATAGACTGCATCATGCCAGGCTTCCCTGTCCATCACCAACTCCCGGAGCTTACGCAAACTCATGTTCATCGAGTTGGTGATGCCATCCAACCATCTCCTTCTCTGTTGTCTTATGTTTTATTGATTTTATTTTGACCATTATCATACTTTTCAACTAATTGTAACAATTTTTGGAATGTATTAGTGTCTCTTGAATAATTTTCTTCAGAAAAGCAGTAAGGTGTTTCACATAAACATAGTATTTTAGAATCATTAAAATTTGAATTTAAAATCAAGGTTCTAGTATTTATTATCTGAGAATGCTTGGTTGTCTTAGATGGGAGTAAGATCCTATGGTCTGTCCCCTATGTCCTCTGCCTGCCTGTTGTCTGTGGAAAAGCTTTAGCCAAAGAAAAATTTTAACCAGAGAAGTAAGAAAATGTAGAGACAAAGGAAAACAGTCAAAGGAGATTTAAAAAAGTCATTATGTATAGTCAAGGACCTGTAATTCCTTCTCAAGGGCTATAGATAATATCTTGAGCCATAATATATGAGCTCTCTTATAGATACTGAAACCCTCACCATGTGGAAGAAGTTAATTACATGATGGCCAGACTGTAGCCATGACATAACCTGCCACAATTCTGAAAACTGGCCTCAAGAAAAGGAGACAAACTTCACTCCCCCATCCTGGTTGCCAGCATCCAAAATAAAGCAAGTTTCCTTTCCACCAACCTGGCTTCTTTAAAGGCTTTTGAGCAGCGAGCAGCTGGACTCCATTTTTAGCTTCAGTCTCCACACATTCTGAACCTCAGTTTCCACATTCACATAATGAATATAAAAGATAGTATGTGTGCTGAATATTAATTATCATTCAGGGACGGACTACCCTGTATCCAACCTAGTACTGAGAGATTTTTGAGTTGCAGAGTTCACCATAAGTCCATGTGATCTTGTTCTAGCTTGGAGGCCAAGTTCACATCACCATCTAGCAAGTGAGAAGTACTGGGGATTAAAGTCCCCCAGGTTCTGATCTTAACACCTCTCGGCTGTGAATTCAGACATTTTAATTGACTCCCTACATCTTGGTGTGTTCATCTTCAAAATGGGGACTAGACTAACACCTCCTAAAGATGTGGTGAGGATTAAAGGAGTAATATAAGTAAAAACACGCAAGCCAATGCCTTCCTAATAAAGAGTAAATGTTAGGCACTTTTGTGATTACAACATATATATATGCAAAACTATATTCTCTTAAGGAAAGTTAGTACATTTTATTTGAGAAAAGGAAATGTTATATTAAAGAGGTAAATAAATATTGGGGACAGTTCTCTGTAATTTTAACCCATCAACATGTCTTACAAGCAAAGGCATAGGCTGCCTGTATTCTGGGCTGTTTCTTTCAGGATTGGTTTAATGAACAGCCTTACAAGAGAGAGATATTATTTCCTTCCAGAGCAAAAAATTGGTTTATTTAATGTCAGATATTAAAAAAGGGTATCATCATAGGCCATTATAACAAAGAAAAAAAAACTTTTTTTTTTTATGTTTGAAATTTCTTTCCTGTAATCTTGGAGGATTAGCGCACATGCTAGTGCTCTACCATTTCTGTCTGTATATGTAACACACTGTCCCTTTTCTCTGCCTCAGAATTCCCTGCTCTCTGCCAGCATCCATGAAACTGCAACAGGCCAACTTGTTAGCTTTCACACAGATAAAGTCTCACATGCTTCACAGTTGTTGACAATTTCAACAAAATAGTGAATAGAAAAATGGGCTTCTGGAGAAGGAAGGATGAGGATCTTGGGGCCAATTATAAGGATTTGGAGAAAATATACAAAAACATGTAGTAAATATGTCAACAAAGTTATATAGTCAACTGCTGCCTAGAAAATGGTCCTTCACATTTGGCTGTTCATGAGGAATAACTGAGTATGTGCTTGCAGCCACAGCCAAGATGTGGATTCAAAGATGGCTATTCAAATGGGCTCTGGTTATTAATCATGCTCCTTTGGATAAAATCTGGCCAATTCAGTAGTCAGACTCAAGTCCATTCCTCTATAAAAATTATTAGTAAAGTTCCTCTTTCACTCAATAGTCAAAGGGATGTGCACCTATCCTGAGTATTAACAAAGGGAAAGACATGATTTTTGTGGGCAGAAACCAATTCATTAAAACTCTGACAGGTTTAATTGGAAGATGAGGGGACAGAGCATTTGATAGCTATTAAGGAGTCGCAACATCCCAGTAGTCTCAAAGATCAGCGCCCCCTGCTGTCCATCATGCCAGCTTTAGACCAATTCAAACAGGACTATAAAAAGTCTTGAGTTTTTGTGCTGTGGTTCCTGGCTGCTCTAAGAGAGATTTAGCCCACTAGGGAAGATTTCCTTGAGGCAGAAGAACTCCAGTGGGAAATCATGGAGAAGGAATTGATTTGTGTTCAGGCTCTTACAGCCCCAATGAGCCATTGAAGAATGACAAACTTACCCAAGGAATTCTAGTTAACTTCTTAAGGTCAATCCTATACCTTTAGAAAAATATTCTTGCCCTTATATTGAAATAAAGCAACAGTTTAAGAGAGTTATGAAAATGGGGCAGCACATGTCCTGACTTAAGGTAGACCTAAAAAAATTACCACTGGATGAAATGGTTGGATGCCATTACCAACTCAATGGACATGAGTTTGAGCAAACTCTGGGAGATAGTGAAGGACAGGGGAAACTGGAGTGCTGCAGTTCATGGGGTTGCATAGAGTCAGACATTACTAAGCAACTGAACAACAAGCCACTTTTAACACTATTAAATAACACATTTTCCACCTGTTTTTCACTGGGTCATTGTGTACATTCCTGGAACTATATTCTTTCTGTGGTAGTTAGGTACAATTCTGCTGCCTTTCCAAATATATAGCTATTGGCACCATCAGGTCATGAAAGACCTAAAAGTATTGAATATTTAAGCAAACACTGACAGTAGATCATGTGACTCTCAAAAATATGCATAAATTCATCCAAAATCAGACTACCTTTCCTGTCTAAGGAATGCATCCAGGGGAATAATTGACTTATTTATGTGCATGCTGTAAGCAGTTTTCCCAGAGAGAGAGACATCCAATTGGAAAAGACTATGTGAAATTTATTCTTGACTTTAGCTCAAATGATCAAAGACACTGCCTTGACCATAGAAGGGTATTCAGGTCATCTTCAACTCACTATCAGTGTTATTATAGATCAAAAAATTGTCTTAGATTTTCCCTTTGCTGGAAGATATGCAATCACTAACCTGAACTAACACCTTGCACCAAGTGGAAAAGTCAATAGAAAAACTTGAGGAAGCCATGTGGTTTGTTAAGGTAGATCCTGAATT
The DNA here is from genome assembly GCA_024291935.2 of Okapia johnstoni. NCBI lineage: Eukaryota > Metazoa > Chordata > Mammalia > Artiodactyla > Giraffidae > Okapia > Okapia johnstoni. Next base: position 89,365,913 of record CM044313.1, on the reverse strand, counting down.
TTTGAAAATTTTCATCTGGGTGGTTTTAGGACTCCAGAGAGCATTTTTGTGGTCAATACTTCAGACAGACATCAGGCTGCTCTTTGCAGTATTGTTAGCAATAAAATTCATTTAAAAATTGATGGAACATGTTGAAAGGATTTTTGTCTCAGGCTCTGTCAGTAGGATTAATCACAGAGTCCAAAGTAATTATGGAAAAATTCACTGGAAATCAAGATGTCATAGAAACACGGGGCAGATATCACTGGGCAACAGTTTTCAATGGATTTCTCATGCATCCACATTCCTTGCTACAAAACTCGTCTGACTGTCTTCAGGACTATCTTTTCAAGGATGGCTGTAGAGTAACCTTGGAAAATGGAGATAGTGTGTCTTCCTATAGTTAGAACATGGATTTGCTTGCAGTCTAGTATAACAAGATAATAAACAAACATCACGCAAGCTTATGTCCAGTGTAAGAGATCTGACTCACTAAACTAGACTTTCTTCTCCTGTAACACAAAGAAATTCAAGTGTAGATATCATATAGCCTTGTTAATGTCACCCTGTAGGTGAGGGAAACCTATAGGGTGACAGAAAATCAGTGCAAATGCTGGTGTTCTAGCTACTGTTATTTCTATGAATAGCAGATGTTCCTTTGTCTCTGGCTCAAGAGTCTTCTGAAGGAGGAGAGTGAAAAAGCTGGTTTAAAACTCAACATTGGAAAACCAAAGATCATGCCATCCAGTCCCACCTTTTCATGGCCCATAGATGGGGAAAATGGAAACAATTTTATTTTCTAGGGCTAAAAAATCACTGCGGATGTTGACTGCAGCCATGAAATTAAAAGACGCTTGCTACTTGGAAGACAAGTATGACAAATCTAGACAATGTATTACAAAGCAAAAATGTCACTTTGCTGACAAAGGTCTGTCTAAGTCAAAGCGATGGTTTTTCCAGTAGGCATGTATCAGTGTGACAGTTTGACCATAAAGAAGACTGAGCAATGAAGAATTGATGATTTTGAATTGTGGTGCTGGTGAAGACTTCTTAAAGCTCCTTGTACAGCAAGGAGATCAAACAAGTCAATCCTAAAGGATTTAAACCCTGTATATTCACTGGAAGGATTGATGCTGAAATTCAAAACTTTAGCCACCTGATGCAAAGAGCCAACTCACTGGAAAAGACCCTGATGCAGGAAAAGTTGAAGGAAGGAGAAGAAGGGGATGACAGAGAATAAGGCAGTTGGATCGCATCGCTGACTCAATGGAAATGAGTTTGAGCAAATTCTGGGAAATGGTGAAGGACAGGGAAGCCTGGCATGCTGCAGTCCATGGGTTCACAGAGTCAGACAGGACTTAGCAATTGAACAACAACTGGAATCTTGTGTTTTCTTCTACTTCCCATGAAACTGTGGAAGGGTATACTAGTCAGCTGGCCAGTAGGATAAAATCTCATACCCTTCACAGTTATTGACATCAAATACAACATCTAAAAGGTGTGAGGAGAAACTCCATTGCTTCATTATATAGTCTAGGAGAGTGATTATCAACATGAAATTTAAATAGAGACTGCTGAGTTCCATTGACTTTAACTTTGTGATATGGGGCAACTTACACGTTTTTTCTTTGTCTTCAGTTTTACCTAAGACAGCCCTCAAGATTTCTGTCCTTAGCGTGTGCATCCTATTCAGTCCTCTTCCCTTGAGTGCATGAGAGATTTGTGAATATAATGGAATTTTGTTCCCTTGATTAAGTCACTATTCAATTGTCTTTCAGTTATCGAAAAAGGGGATCATCCTAGAGGACTACCTAATACAATGAGCCATTTTAAAGGTGGCCAAGAGGTCAGGTGCTTTTGATGATTCTAAATTGTGGTTTTGGTGAAGACTCTTGAGAGTCCCTTGTACTGTAAGGAGATCCAACCAGTCCATCCTAAAGGAAATGAGTCCTGAAGATTAATTTGAAGGACTGATGCTGAAGCTGAAACTCCAATACTTTGGCCACTTGATGCAAAGAACTGATTCATTGGAAAAGACCCTGATGCCGGGAAAGATTGAGGGCAGGAGGAGAAGGGGACGACAGAGGATGAGATGGTTGGATGGAATCACGGACTCAATGGACATGAGTTTGAGCAAGCTCTGGGTGTTGGTGATGGACAGAGGAGCCTGGTGTGCTGCAGTCCATGGGGTCGCAAAGAGTCAGACATGACTGAGAGACTGAACTGAACTGAAGAGGTTAAAGAAAGGAAGTCAGATTGATCTGGAGCGGCAGTAGGCATTTTTCTTTTTGATCTGGTAGAGGAGCAGCAGGATAGCTAGTCAGCTTGCCAGTGAAGGTGATGGTGAAGGATAGACAGACCTAGTGTGCTGCAACCCATGGGGTCACACAAAGCAGGGCAGGACTTAGCGACTGAACAGCAACAATGAGAAGCAATCATACTACAGACTGTCTATGAGGAGGACCAGCCTCTAACACCTGAGAGCTTCAACCCTATAACCACAAGGAAAGAATTCTATCAACACCTGAATGAGCTTAGAAGCGAACCCTGAGCCTCTGATGAGAACCACAGCATGGCAGCACCTTGATTTTGGCCAAGTGGGTCTCTGAGTAGTGGATCCAGCCAAGTCATGACCCTCAGACTTCTGGTCCTCAGTTACAGGGAGATAATAAAGTTGTGTTATTTTAAGCTGCCAACTTTGTGATAGTGTGTTACATAGCCCAGAAAGCAAATGTTGTTTTCTTGTATCCCTAAAATGTGGTTAAAAACAGTTATTTGCCTTAGAAGTTCCTTGGGAGGATTAATGTAGTAAATATATGTTAAAATGATTTCAAAAGTGCCTGCAAATAGTAAGAACTAAATGAAGGCTGGATCTTATTATTATACATGATTGTTATAAGCTTGCTAACATTTGCTTTTATATCCTAATAATTCTAATTGGGGGCACTGGGATAGAGCAGTTTTTCACTTATATAAGAAAATTCTTGTAACTTTCTTAAATCATTTATAATACACTGTGAAGAAATTTGGCTACAAGTAAAATGTTAAGTGGAAAAACTATTTTTGTTTCTTACAAGCTTCCTGGAACTCTGCAAAGCAGGCACATGCTTAACATGGCCCAATGCAAACTGTGAAGTAGGCAAAGCTGCTCCTTTAGTTTTCAGACCTCTGCATTCCCCTCACCACCCTTTAAAGCTTTTTTCGTATTCATATATACGTATATGTATATTCGTATATGCATATATGTATAAATATATATGTGTGTATATATATAAAAATACCCACACAATTGCATAATTTTAAATTCATGCATAAATGTGACAAAAATATAGCTGCCTTCATTTCAGTCTAAATTAACTCCCTTAGTCTTGGGTTTGATCTTTTTCTTCCATCTACCTCATCACCTCGTCTAAGTGACATAGCCTCAACATCACATGTTCACCTGCGTGCTTACCATGAAAAGGCTAATATGTATCATCTCTCTCTCTCACACACACACACACATGCACACAAACACACACACACATGGGTTGTCCATTCATGGTTTCAGAAATGTATTCAAACTATGTACAGACATGCTAAGTCATTTCAATTGTGTCCAACTCTTCGTGACCCTCTGGACCATAGCCGACCAAGCTCTTCTGTCCATGGGATTCTCTAGGCAAGAATGTTGGAATAGGTTTCTATGCCCTCCTCCAGGGGATCTTCCCAACCCAGGGATGGAACTCACATCTCTTTCATTTTTCTGCATTGGCAGGTGGGTTCTTGACCACTAGCACCACCCGGGAAGCCCTCAAACTATGGATATGATACATATTATTAAAATATAATTTTATGAATATGCATGTATAATCAATATGTATTTTCATATACAGAGGTGCATGTATGTATATGCATCTCATCTATTTTGCTTTTCTCACTGAATAATATCTCATCCAAATACCTTCACGACACCTTCAGATCTCCCATTTGCACTGCATTTTTGATGTCCACTTTCCTCTTCCCAACATTAAGCCCATCCTTCCCAGTGGTCTCTTAGTGGGGAGGTGGGCAGGATGCATCATGGGAAGAAGAAGGAGGTAAGGAGGTTGGAGAGGACCATTTGCAGCTCTGTGCACTACACATACTTCATGCTGAGGATGTGTCACTGTTAGGCAAGTGAGTGTCCTCATAAGAAAACAAGGGCATCTTCAGTCCTGAAGCCTGGGGTGCTCTGTACATCTTCTTTAGATTAGATGCTGTTGAAATGATGAAGTGTATGGTCCCAAGGCCACACTGCAACTCTGATTATCTTGACCTGGCCAGCCAACGACTCTGACTTCAGGGATGACTCATAGAGAGAAGATCAAAGGAAAATACTTGCAGTGATCATGACATTAAGTGACACAGTCAATTGTCCAGTTCTTAGGAGAGATAGCCTGATGTGAAGCCCTATACTGATCCATTAGCAATAGTCAAAACATGGCCAACTGGTCAGGAATTTAACAGAACATCTTTGGAAAATTGACTGTCAGAGGAGAGTTTGGATTTACCCTGTAAGCGTTAGTGAGCATCTTCCCTTTTCCAACCTCAAAGGGCCCTTGTACACAAAGTGGCTTAGTTGGCAGCAACAGAGGAAATATATCAGCCCAAATCATGCTTTTACAGAAATTGATCTGCCTGTAGCCAAGTGCTGATTGGTCAACCTACCAGCAGTTAAGTTCAGTTCAGTCATTCAGTCACATTTGACTCTTTGCAACCCCATGGACTGTAGCACGCTAGGCTTCTCTGTCCATCACCAACTCCCAGAGCTTGCTCAGACTCATGTCCATTGAGTCCATGATACCATCCAATCACCTCATCCTTTGTCCTCCCCTTGTCCTCCTGCCTTTAATCTTTCCCAACATCAGGGTCTTTTCCAATGAGTCAGTTCTTCAAATAAGGTGGCCAAAGTATTGGAGTTTCAGCTTCAGCATCAGACCTTCCAATGAACACCCAGGACTGATCTCTTTTAGGATGGATTGATTGGATCTCCTTGCAGTCCAAGGGACTCTCAAGAGTCTTCTCCAACACCACAGTTCAAAAGCATCAATTCTTTGGCGCTCAGCTTTCTTCACTGTCTTAACTCTCACATCCATACATGACCACTGGAAAAACCATAGCCTTGACTAGATGGACTTTTGTTGGCAAAGTAATGTCTCTGCTTTTAAATATGCTATCTAGGTTGGCCATAACCTTCCTTCCAAGGAGTAAGCGTCTTTTAATTTCATGGCTGCAATCACCATCAGCAGTGATTCTGGAGACCAAAAAAATAGTCTGACACTGTTTCCACTGTTTCCCCATCTATTTCCCATGAAGTGATGGGACCAGATGCCATGATCTTAGTTTTCTGAACATTGAGCTTTAAGCCAACTTTTTCACTGTCCTCTTTCACCTTCATCAAGAGGCTCTTTAGTTCTTCTTCACTTTCTGCCATAAGGGTGGTGTCATCTGTATATCTGAGGTTATTGATATTTCTCCCGGCAATCTTGATTCCAGCTTGTGTTTCTTCCAGCCCAGCGTTTCTCATGATGTACTCTGCATATAAGTTAAATAAGCAGGGTGACAATATATAGCCTTGACGTACTCCTTTTCCTATTTGGAACCAGTCTGTTGTTCCATGTCCAGTTCTAACTGTTGCCTCCTGACCTGCATACAGGTTTCTCAAGAGACAGGTCAGATGGTCTGGTATTCCCATCTCTTTCAGAATTTTCCACAGTTTATTGTGATCTACACAGTCAAAGGCTTTGGCATAGTCAATAAAACAGAAATAGATGTTTTTCTGGAACTCTCTTGCTTTTTCGATGATCCAGCGGATATTGGCAATTTGATCTCTGGTTCCTCTGCCTTTTCTAAAACCAGCTTGAATATCTGGAAGTTCATGGTTCACGTATTGCTGAAGCCTGGCTTGGAGAATTTTGAGCATTACTTTACTAGCATGTGAGATGAGTGCAACTGTGTGGTAGTTTGAGCATTCTTTGGCATTGCCTTTCTTTGGGATTGGAATGAAAACTGACCTTTTCCAGTCCTGTGGCCACTGCTGAGTTTTCCAAATTTGCTGGCACATCGAGTGCAGCACTTTCACAGCATCATCTTTCAGTATTTGAAATAGCTCAACTGGAATTCCATCACCTTCACTAGCTTTGTTCGTAGTGATGCTTTCTAAGGCCCACTTGACTTCACATTCCAGGATGTCTGGCTCTAGGTGAGTGATCACACCATCATGATTATCTGGGTCATGAAGATCTTTTTTGTACAGTTCTTCTGTGTATTCTTGCCACCTCTTCTTGATATGGTATTTCACTTAAAGTCAATTTTGATAAATATCACTCCTTAATGGACCAATGGAGATTCACTGAGATGACTCTCAGAATTCCTACTCCTGGCAATATGATTAGACATAGGTTAGATCCCTGGGTCAGGAAGATCCTCTGTCAGAGGTCATGGCAATCCACTCCAGTATTCTTGCCTGGAAAATCCCACGGACAGAGGAGCCTGGTGGGCTACAGTCCATAGGGTCACAGAGAGTCAGACATGACTTAAGCAACTTAGCATGCATCCATGCATGTAAAGAGAAATTCCTCAAATTTTTTATCATGAATCCTGGAGATGTTTTAAATAATGGAACTTAATTAAAGATGCTGATGTCAGCATATGGAATAAGAAAAGTTGGTCACAAAATAGAATGAGATAAACTAAAAATGAAAGAAGTCTTTGAAATATACACATATATACATGAAAACATCTTAAAACACATCTTTCTATTATTGATATTTTAGTACATGAAAAACATTAAATACATGTCTACTTAAAAATAGTAATAATTTGCTTGAAATACTTATGTTATACCTATAAGTTTCCATTTTCAAATATATTTTCCATAAACCTAATCAATGATATGAACTTGAAGCTTTTTGTCTAAAGAAGAGAACACAGTAAAAGAAAGAGCAGCAAGAAGGATAAGCCTGACTCTGTAAGAAGGAAATCTAAGAAGATTAATATAAAAACAAAATCCTAAAGACAAATTTCTGAAATCAAGGGCACCTAGGAGGGCTGGATTATCTTTAAAACACCTGGGGGTGAGCAAAAAGCAAGAGTCCTCATTCTCTGAGAATATTTGCTTGTTGCAAGGGTATTTCTCGAGCAATGAAGGATAACTTTTTAATAAAAAATACAAGTTAAAATTGTCCTAGGAAACTACATGTATTCCCCAGAAGTTTCTCCCCAGGCCCTATCATTATTTAAACTGCATCCTCTCATCCTTCCCCTCCACTGACTTGACAGACCTAGCATTCTATATTGAATTTTTCTAGTTTTCTTCTCTGTACTTAATTTAGTCCTTCTTAGCCCTGTTCATTGGAGAAGGAAATGGCAACCCACTCCAGTATTCTTGCCTAGAGAATCCCGTGGACAGAGGAGCCTAGTGGGCTGCTGTCTGTGGGGTCACACAGAGTCAGACACGACTGAAGCGACTTAGCATGCATTCATGCATTGGAGAAGGAAATGGTAACCCACTCCAATGTTCCTGCCTGGAGACTCCCAGGGACAGGGGAACCTGGTGGGCTGCCATCTATGGGGTTGCAAGGAGTCGGACATGACTGAAGTGATGTAGCAGCAGCAGCAGCAGCTCTGCTCATATAGACTGGTTATTACAACCATTGGTTGTCATGAGGTTAAATAAATAAATACTAGGCAATTTAGCAGTCAATGGCTCACTCATCCTTAATTCAGTCAGACATTTTGCCATTCCAGAAGGTCTTTCAACTCATTATCTCCTCAAAAGATTACATGATATGAAATGATAATTTAAAAATAGATATACACAGAGCTATGAGGGAAGCCAATCACCTAAAAACCAGCCGCTCAGAAATGGACATGGTTAAAGTGTGGATGAAGAGATTCCTTCAGCTGTTCTTCTGTGGAATGTGATAGAACTTGGATTGGGACCCTCTCAGTTGCTCCATGGATAACAGTCAAACCTAAATCAAAATGAGAACAAAGGTCTCAGGTAATAAGTGTTTTTAAGAGAGATGCTGAGGATTCTTTCAGTCCCCATGAAGAGGGGCAGTTGAACAGGTGAAAGAAGAGGTCCCCAAAGCAGAGGTGTCCTTAAACCAGGACAAGAGTCTCCCCTGCCCAGATGACCACACAGTTTAAAGGGTCTGCTCTGACCCTGGTCAGAGATAACTTGCCCCCTTAAGGCACACACACACAGAAACACACACACACACACACACACACACACACACACACACACACTGGTCGTCAAGTATGTGCTTTGAGAATATTTCCATATAAAACTTAAGGCCCATGTTAAGTTACAAACAAACTAAAAATGAAAAAATAAAGTTTTGTTGACAATAAGGAAGAGACATCCTCTCTCCCATTTCTTAGAGCAGTTACTTTAGAAAACATGTCTGGTCTTAGTCACTTTGAGATACGTATAATACTTTAAAAAGCTAAATAAACCTCTTGCTAGCTTTAGTATCCAGGGGAGTCCTTCTCAAGTACCTGGAACCATCTCTGCAATATAAACACTGAGGAATATACTACCTCCTGGTCTCTCGTTCCCAGTTGCAAAACTACTTCCTGTCATAAGGATATGAGAAGTTTGCTTCTCTTTTGGCAAAAGCCAATAAACTAACACAGATGGTCACCTCAACAAGCAAGTGATTTTAGGATGAATTGCATATGACAAATAGTATGGTCAGGTCCTCTTACTTGAGGTCTACATGATTTGCTTTGAGGACATGTATGTATGGGTGATGTCTTCTTGGCTACTTAAAAATTCCTTTCTTTTTGAAAATCTTTTATAGAACTGCTTGCAATGCACGTCACACTCAAGTTTAATATGTATTCAATGTTTGAACTGTTTTCTTTCTTCCACCTTTGTGGAGAAGTTTTCTGGGTTGGGAGGATATTTTGTTTTTAATTAAAGTTGTCAGCTGCCCAAGTGACCATTTCCTGGGTATTTTTCAAGAAGTTGAAACCATTTAATTCTCAGGAAAATGTCCCCACACCTGTACTACAGTTTGAATGAGTCCACGTTGCTTCCCAGGAGCTTGTCTGGTGGCTCAGCAGTAGAGAATCTGCCTGCAATGCAGGAGATTTGGGTTTAATCCCTGGGTCAGAAAGCTCCCCTGGGGAAGAAAATGGCAACCCACTCTAGTATTCTTGCCTGGAGAATTCCATGGACGGAGGAGCCTTGTGGGCCCCAGTCCATGGGGTCACAAGAGGCAACACGACTGAGTGACTAAACCACCACCATTATCACGTTGCTTTCCACAATCTGATCTCCCCAGGGCAGGTCACAGAGCCAGGAGCACAAGCCTAAGCATACTGGGTGCCCACAGACCGTCAATTTGGGAGAAATTGTGCACATGCATGTGTTTTCTTTTATTCACGAGGGCCCTCCAAGTGGTGAAAGTTACCTCAGTGTTGGGAAAGGAGGACAGGCCATTGCCTGGCACGGAGGGGCTCTCTCCTCCCAGCCCTGTTCCAGCTTTTGGGAGCAGAAGTCTAAGTTCTCACTCAGTCTTGCAGTCCCAGATTCCTGTAAAAGCCCAAAGGTGAGAAGGGAGAGTTTCTGTAGGACACCAGATAGTCAGATGTTTCCTGGCCCTGACTGGAGGTAAGAAGAAACTTCTTGATTTCTGCCTCTGGACTCCTTTTGACGTCCCTGAATGGTGGAAGAAGGGTAGTTAGTGGGAAATCATTGAGGCCTCAGGAAGGAATTGGAAAGAACCCCTCCACACGGTGAGCGTTAACAGAGGTTTATTCCAAGGATTTCCTAAGTGAGAAAGGGAGAGTGAGAGAGCCAGTGGTGTGGTTTGTTGCTTTCCATATCCTGGTTTATTTTGTCTTTATGCAAAATATTTATTACACTAGAAGAAGAGAATATAATCTATATTCACAGCCACCTTTCTTAAAATAAATCTCTTAACTCTTTAGACACATGAGTGAAGGGATTCAATGTGACTACTGCACATTAAAGAATACTGTAAGGGCAGACCTGTCTGAGAGAACCATCACAGATATGGGCAGCCATCCTTGTGTGAAATAGAGTCCAAAATTTCTGAGGTTTCAGAACCTACAAGTCCTCCCCAGGGAGGATATTGAGGGAGGAAGAGCAATGGAGAGAGACTCCTTGAGGGAGCTTGATATGTGGGCCCTGGTGCCATGGCTCCTAAGACAGATTAGAGCCTCATGACTTCTCCACAGGTTTAGGAAGGAGGTGCCTATGTTACTATAATATATAAGGACCTAAGAAGAAAGTGTAATGAAATCCATGCCCCCAAACCTCCCAGCCCTTCTTTGAGGGCACACACAAAAATAAAAGCCTTGGTTTTTCCAGTGTCCACCTGTTAAGGAGTCAAGAAGCTAGAGGAGGAGGCAGGAACATAGGGCTGTTCAAGTGACCCCTGACAAAGACACACAAAACCCACCCAAGAGTTGGCTTATGTCAACAAGGACCTACTGTACAGCAGGGAGTTTGGAGGAGAATGGACACATATATATGTATGGCTGAGCCCCTTTACTATTCACCTGAAACTATCACAATATTATTAACCAGCTATACTCTAACACAAAATTAAAAGTTGTTTGTTTGTTTGTTTTTATAAAAAGAAAAGTGGATTCACACATTACTGATGAGTTTAGGACAGCCATGGTTTCATTATGAGGTGTGTTGTCAGTGAGACGAGTGGCCAGGGCAAACCGAAATGACCCAGAGAAAACCACACACCCGTCCTGTCTGTTCAGAGAAGACATAACAGTCTGAGTTTCTAGTAGGAGACAGAATAACCCCTACTGAAGCCAGGTGTGACTACTTCTATAAGAGAATCTCTTTCTCTATAACTCCACCTCCTTCCTCCTAAAACTAGATACTGCCTGACTTGATGAATAGCTAGAAAAATCCCCTTTAGGAAGAATGCACCTTCCTCTGCCTTTCAAGGTCCTGAAATGTGAGGAGTGAAAACACAGGCCATGTTATACTCTGTCCTTTAGGTACCTTTTCCACAAATCAAGTCTGTGCAGAGATTATGTCTTAAAAACGGAAACAGCCAAGATGCCATAGAACTTGGCAAGAAAAAGAGTGATCATTTTTTTTTTAAATAGAAATTCTACAAAATTAGTAATTAAAATTAGCAGTTAAAATTAGTAACCTCAGATAAATAAAGACAATACATAATCGTCTAAGTTGAGACAAATCAGTAAAGCAGAAAGGAATTTATCTGTATATAAAAATAGAATCGCATGAAAGCATTGTTTTGCTGTATTGTTTTATATTTTTGTCATGTTAATAAATGTTTGGTTCATCTATGTTTCCTAGAGAAATTATTTATATTTTAGATTTCCCAAGGAAGTGGTTTATTTCAAAGTGATTTCCATATTACTGCAGTGGCATTATACAAACATGCTACCTAAGTGTCCTTACACATCTGTTTCTCTCTCTCTTATACAATGAAAAAGGAATATATTTCTATCCACCTACATGACATCTGGCTTTGAAGAACATGCCTTACTGCTGTGTGTGTGCTCAGTCACTTAGTCATGTTCAATTCTTTGGAAATCCATGGCCTGTAGCCTGCCAGGCTCCTCTGTCCATAGAATTTTCCAGGCAAGAATACTACAGTGAGTTTCCATTTCCTACTCCAGAGATCAACTCTGGATCAAACCCAGGTCTCTGGCATCTTCTGCATTGATAGATGGATTCTTTACCACTGCACCACCTGGGAAGCCCAGCTTTATTGCAACCTCAACACAATCAAAATTCAAATCTTAACCTTCCATTCCTTCCATTTCATATCTTCCTAGAACTACTCTTCAACCTAACACCTCATGTCTGTGAGCATGCACTACTGGAAAGAGCTGCCACCGTCAGGGTAAAAAGCAACAGTTTGGGTAATACTGAAAAGAAACAGGGAGCGAGGAGTCTTCTAGTCCCTAGTATGACTTCTTACTGGGAAAACGTTTGGTTGAGTCTGCTGAAATAGGAGAGATATGATATGTAAAGTCCCAGACTTAGCATTACAAAACAATATAGATAGAAGGGTGATTTTTCAGTTAAGAAGTAGTTTTATAACATGCACATTCACCAAGCTTTAGACAGTAGGAAAATTTATGCTTAACTATGTATTTGAAATTTTAGTCTTATTTACAGACTCAGCAGATAATGTCTTATATAATATTATAGTTAAACCTATGTATTTATAAAATTAAAAGAAAGCTTATAAAAGCAATACTATATTTCATATTAATCAGTTTAATTGACAAACTGATTAAATTCATAGTATATCTTTCATGCTATTTTGTGGATTTTCTTCAAGCTTTATCACTCCCTAAACTCTATATGATTGAGATTTATGTATTGCTTTGTTATCTTGAAACCTTGGAGTTGTATCACATATATAATTAAACTCTGACTTTAAAAGTTACTCCAACACTATTTACATCATCAATAACACACCACCCTTATTAGAGAATTCTGGAATTACCATCTGAACTCCTCAAAAAATTTTAATAGCTTGCATTATGATATAGTCAGCATTTTTAAACCTATCAGTAGTATATGCCCATAGGGAATATATATTTTAAGATGTGATATTAGATCATTTCAGGCAATAAAATTATAGTAATGTTTTAATGAGAGCATTAAATGGTTTCATTTGGCATTCCTGCTGTCAAAAGGTCATTTAATCACCCTCCAATAAATTGACATAATGTCATTTTATTCTATCTCCTATGTATAGCACAAAATAAACACTTTCAGATAAAACTTTCTTCTCAAATCTAAGTTGATAAACCAAGATAAGAATTATATACTTTTATTTATGTATTAGTAAAGTTTCTCTTGAGCAACAAAACCAATAGAATACACAAAAATCTTTATTGTAAGAAAGAGTTTTATGCCATTAAAGAGGCTGAGAAGGCCCAAGACCTACAGTCCACAATCTGGAGATCCAGGAGAAGTGATGGTTTAAGTTTCAGACTCCAGACTCAAGAAGAGCTGATGTTTCAGTTCCGGTCCAAAGTCCAAAAGAAGATCACTATGCAGTCTATGCAGACTGGAGGAATCTGGTCTTATTAGCGAGTCAGGATTTTTATTCTACTCAGCCTTCAACATATTGGATAACGATCGGCCACATTAGGGCAGGTAATTTTCTTTACTCAGTCTACTGATTCAAACACTAATTTCATCTAGAAATTCCCTCATAGACCCACTAATAAATAATGTTTAACCAAATATTTGGGCATCCTGTGTCCTATTCAAGTTGGCACTTGTTATGGAGCAGATGATACCAGTTTAATGGCAGAAAGCAAAGAGGAACTGAAGAGTCTCTTGATGAAGGTGAAAGAGGAGAGTGAAATAGTTGGCTTAAAATTTCACATTCCAAAATCAATATCATGACATCCAGTCCCATCACTTCATGGCAAATAGATGGAGAAAAAGTAAAAACAGTGATAGGATTTATTTTCCTGGGCTCCAAGATCACTATGGATGGTGACTGCAGCCATGAAATTAAAAGACACTTGCTCCTTGGAAGGAACACTAAGACAAACACAGACAGATTATTGAAAAGCAGAGACATCATCTTGCTGACAATGGTCCACCTACTCAAAGCTATGGCTTTTCCAGTAGTCATGTACGGATGTGAGAGTTGGACCATAAAGAAGGCTGAGCATGGAAGACTGATGCTTTTGAACTGTGGTGTTGGAGAAGACTCTTGAGAGTCCCTTGGACTGCAAGGAAATCAAACCAGTCAATCCTAAAGGAAATTAACCTTGAATATTCATTGGAAGGATTGATGCTGAAGCTGAAGCTCCAAAATGCTGGCCACCTGAAGCAAAGAGCTGACTCATTGGTAAAGACCCTGATGGTGGGAAAGATTAAGGGTAGAAGGAGAAGGGGGCAACAGAGGATGAGATGGTTGGATGGCATCACTGACTCAGTGGACATTAGTTTGAGCAAACTCTGTAAGATAGTGAAGGACAAGGGATCCTGGCATGCTGCAGTCCATGGGGTCACAAAGAGTCAGACACAACTTAGCAACTGAACAACAGCAAAATTTACTATGTTAAAGTCCTAACTCCCAAGGTGATGGTATTAGGAGTTGGGACTTTTGGGGGTTAAATAGGGCCAAGGTGGGCACCTCAGGATGGGGTTAGTATCATTATAATAAGAGACACCAGAGTTCACTCTTCCTCTCTACTATGCAAGGAGACAGCAAGAAGCAATCCATCTGCAAGCCAGGAAGAGCTCTCTCACTAAGAACTGAAACACCTGGCACTTTGATCATGGACTTCCAAGTCTCCAGACTGTGAGCAATAAATTTATGTTGTTTAAGCTACCTACTCTATGATACTATGTTATGGCTGTGCTGAGCTTAGTCACCCAGTCGTCTCCAACTCATTGCAACCTCATGGACTGTAGCCAGCCAGGCTCCTCAGTCCATGGTGATTCTCCAAGCAAGAATACTGGAGTGGGTTGCCATGCCCTCCTCAAGGGGATCTTACCAACCCAGGGGTTGAACCCATGTCTCCTGCATTTCAGCCATATTTGTAAATTGTCTGAGCCACCAAGGAAACGTGAGCAAACCAACCTGTAAATTAACCATCAAAATATGTAATCATATATAAATAAGGAGAGCATGAATGTTTAAAACATCAATATCAGTGGGCTCAGTAGAAAGGCCTACTATGGATGTCATCTAAGGGCTGAAAATATTAACATATCTGAAGGTTCTTAAAGGAAGAATTGAAATGACAAATTGCTCTTTTCTACCTCAATAGTAAAGCCTCAAGCAGAAGATTAAAATTTATAGATTCTTTTGTTTATAAACACAACATGATCAAAATTCAAACCCTATGGAGTCTTTGAATCAGACTCATTCTGGACTCACTCACAACTGACATAGTAAAAGCAGATTTGTGGTACCATCATTAAAACAGGGTCTGTACGTAAAAAGAGAGCTATAGAGTTTGCCCCAGTTTGGTTCCCAGGATGTCTGTCTGCCGGCAGATTTATGCCCCAACTGCATTTTGCAAGGCATGAGATTGGAGAATTTCTTTCTGTGAAAGCTCACTTGCCAAGGGAAAGTAACACCAGAAAACAATATTGGGGCTCCTCTAATAAAAGGGTAAATTCCACTAGTCTCTCCAAATACACAGCTAGCATTTTAGCATCTCATTGTTAATTGTTGTTCAGTCAGTAAATCATGTCTGACTGGGACGCCATGAACTGCAGCACACTAGACTTTCCTGCCTTTCACTATCTCCTGGAGTTTGCTCAAATTTATGTCCATTGATTGAGAGATGCCATCCAACCATCTCATCCTTTGCCACCCTCTTCTCCTTTCGCCTTCAGTCTTTCCCAGCATCAGGGTCTTTCCCAATGATTCACTCTTTGCATCAGGTGGCCAGAGCATTGGAGTAACTATGAAGGTACTGTTGTGCACTGTTAAACATTTCTTCGTAAACTTTTTTTTTCCCCTCTCTCCTCAGCATGTGAGAAGGTTATATTTTCCTGCTTTGTTGAATTTAGGCACAGCCTGTGGACTGCTGTGGTCAATTGACTGTGGGTAGAAGTGGATTTTTTTTTCATTTCTGGATGGAAACATTAAGGGCTTCTTTCTACCACAGTTGTTGGACATCATCCATAACGGCCACTCGATTAGCCTGGGTCTTAGAGTGCCTACGAAGAGGACACAGAGCAGATCCCCAAAGCAAACTCTGATGAACAGATAGAAAGAGACAGAAATTAGCTTTTACTTCCTCACTAAATTATGGAGACTATTTTTTTCTCATTTCAGTGTAATGAAATTGTACTCAGTGATATGACAATTCCCAAGATATTTGAGGAAAGTCTCCAATGAAAGACATATATCAAAGCAAATAAAAGGGAAATTAATAATTTAGAGAAAAAAGCACATATGCTTTGAGAAACGCTTTTTACAAAAATAGCAATGTTTTTGGAGTCATAGAGAAAATACCACATCTATGACAAAAAATGACAGGTAATGAAATAAAGAATGGGCAGACAACAAAAAGCGTATCTTTCAAAACTAAAAGTAACAAAGAAAATGCAAAATATAAGGTTGTATTATATGACATGAGTGTAAGAATTATATACTTATATAAAATATATAAAGATATTTACTGAGAGATATAATAAGATAAAGAAGATGTACATTGAGGAAGTTCACAATGGATAAGAAAAATATTTTTAAACATAAATGTACAAATGTAGCATTCTCCAATACCTTCCTAAATATGTCTCAGAATATAGATTAAAGAAAAGGGAGAAAAAAACAAGACAAATTAAATAAGAAAGTTTCTTAAATAAAAGGATGAAAATTATACCGTACTGAAATAAAATGACAATTTAAAAGTAAAGTCAGCTAAACAAACAAACAAAAAAATGAATCATATCAAGGCAAACCGTTGTGAAATCTGAAATTTCCAAACAAGGAAAACTGATTACTAGCAAAGGATTAGAAATGATGGAAGGGCTTCAGATTTCTTCAGAAGACAATAGTAATGAATGTCAAGAAATAAAAACCTCTACAATCCTGAGAAGATATTCTTTACCCAACAGAAGTATGTATGTGATGAAACCATTAGTCATTGTAAAGTTGTAAAATTGTTTTATTCATTGGGTTTCTCAAAGCAGATACTTTACTAATGCCAAAGTGAGTTTTCTCAGGAAGATACTAGAGAAAGTATTTGATCCAATTGATGGACTAAGCTAAGAAAAGGGAGGCTGAGGAGTACTGTCATTGGAAACAGGTGATCCAGCTTAAGAAATGGGCAAGAGTATATTAACATCAATGTATAATACATAAATATGTAAAAAATCTTACGTATTTAAGAAATAGTGGTTATTTAGAAGTATGGAAGCAAATAACATAAAAGAAACTTTAAGAGTGATTGTCAAGGAGGAGGATGACTTTAAAATGAGGTAAGATGGAAAAGAAATTGATGCTTATAATTAATTGTAAGCCAAAAAGTAAATTTTTGATTCTTCATAATCTAAATGCATGTTCTGAAAAAATACCAAGTTAACAACTAATTGCTAACATAAATGGTTGTACTATTTATGAATATAGAAATAAATATATAAACATATTATTTTGTTCTTCTTCTTGAGAAGAGATTGTGAGAAAATATAAATAAATAAAAATAAATGTACAAGGGAAATTAACAAGATATTTTACTTTTTAAAATTTTTGAATGTCATTATACAATTATTCTAGCAGTGGATTGAATCTGAAAGATCAGTTGGATAAAAACAGATGTAAAATTATTGCACAAAAGTGATAAAAGAATCTGTACAGAAAACCCATCATTAGATTTACTAATTCACAGACAAAAGATTTGGAATTGTAAGTTCCAACTATTAATGATGCTTATAGGTGTTTGAGTACTGAAGTTTTATACATTTATTAATATTTTATATAGTTTCTATCATCATGTATATTTCTAATGAGGTAGTTTTACATCTCAAAAAATAATTTAAAATGTTTTAAGAATCAAAAAGAAAACCATAAACTTAAAAGTAAACCTTCAAATTACGGAGAATTTGTGCTCTCCTGGAAACCTCAAAACTCAGGAAAAAGCAGTGGCCTTGAAAAGATCAATGGACATTCCAATAATGACAGTGGACCTCTGACTGCAGTCTCAGATATGGCCTTAACCTCTCCTCTCAATCTCCGATGTTCTGTAAAAACTCCAAAGCTTAGAGACAATACCGAGGAAAATAAATATAACCAAGAATGAAATAGTACTATGTTTCTATTGTATTCAAAGTAAATTAAATTGCTATAGAAAATAAAGTATAATAAATTATATTTCTTAACCAAACTCTTTTCTAATATAGAATTATGCTTGGTAAACTTGGTTCAATTTGATCATTAATTTTTAATTCAAGTTGTTAACAATGGATACCCTCAGGTTTTGTATAAATGAAACCATGATTGGTTGCAGTGAGATGTTCTGGATATAACACATTCAATGTCTATGCCATGTTAAAATTTGCCTGTATGTATGTACTTATCAAAGTAAATGGTGTTTATTATTTGCATATTAGCAATTAAATTATAAAATGTATATTAGTATTGTAAATGAAGTATTGTCTCAAAGGATGACTACTGATTAACCTGGCGTCAAAATGATGTATGCTAAAAGGGTAACTTTAAGCATATTCAGTAATTCAGCTAATGTTTCCCTGGGTCAGTCTGAATGAGGACAAATACTATGACTGCACTGTAATAGTTGTATTATTTCCAGTAAATTATTCATTGTGTAAATACACATATTTTAATGGAAAAAATGCAGAGTGACATAATGACTAACAGAAAAAAATAATAATAGAAATCAGAACCCAAAAAAGAGATACATTTATTTCTAGACCAATAATATTTTTGCTATAGAGATTCAAAAATTAGAGTAAACATTTGCTTGTAATGGGCTTCCCAGGAGGCACTGGTGGTAAAAAAAAAAAAAACTTGTTTGCCAGTGCAGGAGACATAAGAGATACAAGTTCGATCTCTGGATCCCTGGAGGAGGGCAACCCACTTCAGTATTCTTGCCTGGAGAATCCCAAGGACAGAAGAGCCTGGCAGACTAAATCCATAGGGTTGCAAAGAGTTGAACACAACTGAAGTGACTTAACACATTATTGAAAAATGGTAATCTGAAATACAGAGGCAATATAGATTTGCTTCTGATATGCCTTAAAAAATTTTGGTACACAAACATATTGCAATTGTGTTCTTATGTTTGGCAAGCAAAATTTCAAGAGTTGAGTCCTCTGAGTCTAGAAAAATGGCTCCCTCTTCTTTTACAGTCATTGGAGTCTCCTTGCTTAAAGAAACACAGATGCCTCTGTCCCAAGAGTCAAAACAGTTTCCTCGAAATATGCCTCCATTTGCCCTCTTAGCCATATGCTTTGTGACTGGTTAAGCCAAGACATAACTTGTCTAGTGAAGTGTTGAGCATATTATAGTTACAAGAGACCCTTAAGGAAACCTAAATATACAAAAATAAACAATTTACAAAGTATACCACCCAAGTGAGGACCCTAGGACCCAGTGCAAATATGCTGCTGAAATGTCCTTAAAAGTTGGGCAAGGCAATAGCCTACAGGAAATGGAGTAGAAGTATGAGGTACTCCACTGCAGAAACTGAAAGTGTCGATCAAAATGTTCACAGACTAGGACATAGCAGAATTATTATATTAATACTGTGGAAGACTAGACTGATTGTGATGATTGTGTCCTGAATGGGGAAACAGGAAATATTATAGTGACCAAGAATACAAGAAATACACTAGTGAGAGTGTCTCCAGTGTCACTGAGAAGTTCAGTGATTAAACTGCATTAGATTCCTTGCTTGTGTGGTGTATCTAAATACATACATACTAATGTATATATGAGTTTCACTTTACTGTGTACCTTAAAGTAACAAAACATTGTAAGTCAACTATACGCCAGTAAAAAATTGAAAAAAGGTGTCACAATATAAATCACAAATAAATAGTACCCCTAATTGCTAATCATTCAATACCTTCAATACAGAATGTTATCCAACCTCAGGTATATGGTATATGACCATTTACCTATTATATGCAATCTTTTTCAACCCTATGAAAAAGAGGAACAGAAACAGTTCAAATTTATACAGGACAGAATGTGTATATACAGTCTTGCGCTGGGTCTATACAAGACTCTCCTCTCTGTTTAGAGGTAACTCTTCTGTTTGTACATCCCCCAGGATTTCAAAATGATCCACTATATTGATGACATCATGCAAATAAAGTAGAGTGAGGAAAAAATGGCAAGTGCATTGGAGGCCTTTGTAGGACAAATATGCTATAACAGCCTTTACAAGTTTCAGTACTGCCACCTGAATACAAATCCACTGCTCTGGACCATGCAGACCAATGTGAAGAATGAATCATTGTTTCTCACACATTCATCATACAAAAGAAAGCATAATGCTTTGTGGAACACATTAGGTTTTAAGGACAGTCTATTCGACAGTCAGGAATATTGTGCTAACTCATATGTAGGGTGTAATGAGAGCAGCTAAGTTTGCTGCGCGCTGCGCTGTGCTTAGTTGCTTAGTTGTGTCTGACTCTTCTCGACACCATGGACTGTAGCCCTCCAGGCTCCTCTGTCTGTGGAGATTCTCCAGTCAAGAACCCTGGAGCGGGTTGCCATGCCCTCCTCCAGGTTTGCTATAGGTAGATACAAATATAGAGATACAAATATAGGACATGGACATAGGCATAGATAGACATAGATATAGATATATAGAGTACATATATATATGTATATATATATCAGAAATGATAGTATAGAAATGCTATAATGGTCTGTATGGCCAGCAAGCCTAAGTTCCTGCTATTCATTCATCTGCAAAGATGACCTGTCTACCTACCTTTGTCTGCTCTCCTGCCCTATCCTCTCCGGTTCTCTTCTCTCCTCTCCTTCTCTCTTCTTTCTCTTTCTCAAAGAAGGTGGGAGGGAGAGGCTATACAATGCGAGCTATGTGACCCCCATTGGAAGAGTTAATTTAAAGCAGATGTAGCTTAGAATTGGGGTTGCAAAAGTAGAAAGACAAAGCAGCACGGAATAGCGTTTTATATTGTTATCATTGTTATTGTTCTGTTTGCTTTAATATTTCCAAATAATTGTTAATAGTCCACCCTCAGTTGTTATCAAAGAGTGAAGGGTACTAGCATCATGTGGAGATGTGCCAATTCATAGACACCACTCCAGAAATACTGTATCTGAAGTTCTGAGAATGGGGTCTAACAGTCTTTCAAATGAGACCTTCAGGAGATTCGGAGGCAATCCCAAAATTTGGGACCACTTACACAGATAACACAAATTTTCTTACTGTTTATTATTATTTTATGACTAACCTATTTTTTATCTAAATATAAATAACATTGGTATGAATGATTAAATTCTCAATTTAGATTGTTATTCTAAGGGTCTGCTACTAATTTATGTTCAACATAGAATTTTATTTTTCTGGACAAAGATAGTATAGAGATCATTACATTTTAATATAATTGAGAATGTTAATAAAATGGGGAATGAGTTTCCTCAAAGATCTGTGTAATAATTGTTTTTCTATCATTTTATAATTGGCTGATTCTAGCAACTTAAGTTTTTTTTTTAATAGTTCATAAAAATAAATGTAATTATATTCAGGTAAAGAAACACTTTCTATTACTATCAATACTACCTTGACTTACAAAAGAAGAGTAATAGCAATTAAAAGAAAAGCAATTTAGATTTTTAGTTTAGTAGTTTAAATGTATTTGATGTAAAATAAAATAGAAGTACCTCACAGAGAAATCAAGGTTAGAAACAATGAACATATGTTTCAGTTCTAAAACTAGGATCTTCAGCTATACTGTGTATAAACAGCAAACAAAGGCAGGAAAAAAATTCACCTTTATTATCCACTGAGAGAAAAATTCATGCTGTGTCACGTCAAGACAAGCCACTACTACTCTACAGTAATTGGCAGCCAACGGCGGGATCCCACTGTTTGTAAGCTTTGTTATTTTCGAGTTGCTGAGCCTTTTCTGAGCCTTCAAATTATTTAAATTAAAAACTCTTAATATATTGGTTTTATTGAATCATTATGCAATTTAGGTCTTTTTTATGTCTATAGATGTCATAGAATAAATCATACTTATTTTCATTTTCTTTTTCCAAAATATAAAAGAAAAGTAATAATTTAATGAATACTCAGATTCTTCCAATTCTAATCCAGCTTACAAACATTTTCTGAAACCTTAGGATGGATTATATTTAACCCGCTTTTTTACTTTTACCAATTACTGCTTCCTATTTTAAAATATCTTTACAGGTTCATTGGTCTTTTAGCCCAGTTAGAAGTTGAACTACTTTTATGTGGAGCCTACATCTCTGATTGTATTTTTGTATTCCTTATGCTCTTGGTTACTAATAAAGACCATTGTTGGCAGAAAGTAAGTAAGTGAAAGTCGCTTAGTTATGTCCCATGCTTGCGACCCCATGGACTATACAATTCATGGAATTCTCTAGGCCGGAATATTGCAATGGGTAGCCTTTCCCTTCTCCAGGGGATCTCCCAAACCCAAGGATTGAACCCAGGTCTCCCACACTGTGAGCAGATTCTTTACCAGCTGAGCCACAGGGAAGCCCAAGAATACTGGAGTGGGTAGCCTATCCTTTCTCCAGTAGATCTTCCCAATCCAGGAATTCAACCTGGGTCTCCTGCATTGCAGGCAGATTCTTTACCAACTGAGCTATCAGGGAGGCTGTTTGCATAAAGGGAATAGGCTAAAAGGTGGATTTGTCTGCATTCTTTCTTAAAGTATTTAATTATTGTAGTGTAGGCATTCTTATTCATCGGAAGGTGAGAGGATTCAAAGCTCTCAAAATATCCTCCCAGAAATAACTAATCTAACTAAAGAAAAGCATGAATCCTGAGCCATCATCATCATAGTGATAGCAGGGCTCAGGAGAGGGAGAGGCTGCAGTGTAATTAAGTAGTATTTTCTGGTGCTCTGAGCAAAAGATACGTTGTTACATGCTGAGATTCATCTTTGATGAATCCATAGGAAACTGGAGGTTTGCTTTACCATCCTAAATAAGCCTTCCCAGATTTGCACATAGATTTATGGCAAAAGTTAAAAAAATAAATAATCATATAATTACGAGGGTGCAAATATTGTTAAAACCAAGGGATAAAATTGTATGGTTCTTCTTTTTTTTCCTCAAAATATGAAAAGATTTGGCTGTTTCTTATACTGATTTTCTTTCATAGTAACAAAGTAACAACTTATGTTAAGATCACTTAATAAACCTAGCTATTTGAAAATTAAACATATCAGAGAGAAAACATTTTTGCAATGTATCTCAAGATTTGATGATTGGATAAGATCTATAGAATAGCTTTTATCTGAAGACAAATGTTCTTCAAATATTCAAGACTCTTTGGTAGGCATGGGATTTACACTGGTTTGAGGCTGAATCCATTTTAAGGCATGTTGTGGCAGTATAGTAATTTCCATGTGGTAACATGACAGTCCAGTTTTGTAAACTATTAAATCTACAGTGTTTAGATGATGAAAAGAATATTTTACTTTTTTATGATCAGACAAGAAATGGCAGAGTTGACTTACTAGAATGTGGTGCTGACCATAGGTGGTTTTTTCCTGCTTTTATTGAGATATAATTGACATATGTAACACTGTGTAACTGTGTGAATTCAAGGTATACCAGGTGTTGATTTGTTCAGCTCAGTTCAATTCAGTTCAGTTGCTCAGTCATGTCCGATTCCTTGCCATCCCATGGACTGCAGCAGGTTAGGCTTCCCTGTTCATCACCTACTCTCAGAGCCTACTCAAACTTATGTCCTTTGAGTCAGTGATGCCATCCTACCATCTCATCCTCTGTCATCCCCTTCTCCTCCCGCCTTCAATCATTCCCAGCATCAAGGTCTTTTCAAATGAGTCAGTTCTTTGCATCAGGTGGCCGAAGTATTGGAGTTTCAGCTTCAGCATCATTCCTCCCAATGAATATTCAGGACTGATTTCCTTTAGGATGGACTGGTTGGATCTCTTTGCAGTCCAAGGGACTCTCAAGAGTCTTCTCCAACACCAGGGTTCAAAAGCATCAATTCTTCAGTGCTCAGCTTTCTTTATAGTCCCACTCTCACATCCATACACAACTACTGGAAAAAAACCAAGATTTAACTAGATCTGTTTTGATTTGTTACCCTTAAATATTTCACTTTGATTAGCGGCTTCTTTAAAAGACAACCCTGGAATTCTTTTTGATGAGTGTAGGGACAATCTGATTTAGTGTATTTCGCATAGTATTTATGATGTAGATGAATACGTAAATGTGCATCAACAAATTTAGAGTTGGGAAAGGCTTTGCAGGGTGTCATTTTTACAGGCAGACCTGCAGGTATGGACTGCAAGCACTTTTCCTGTTCTGTGACTCACTCATTCTCTTATCTGGTGTTTGAAAAATTTGGGTCATCAGCTGCTTCTTCTCAACTGCAACCTCCGTGGGTAGAGGAGACTTTTGAGACCCATTTCTGAGGTTACAGTTTGACTTACTGGGTTCATTTCGTCTAAGAATTTGTTCTCATTTTCTGTAAAACATATTCTGAGCATCCATCCAGTTTAGTGATCAACTTGGGATCTGAAGGGATTTCTAGTTGTGAAAGTGTAACTGAGCAGGACTCTGTAGAGCCTTTCTGGGATGCTCCTCGCCCATATCCTCTGCTTTAGCTCCTCTCTGAAATACCTAGAAAATAGTATCTGATGCATATTTCCTCAGTTTTTCAGATGCTAAAGCCACCACCAAATGGAAGAAATTAACTGCTCTATGATTATGAGGATGTAGCACCCGGGTCTTCTAGTACCAAGGATCAATCACCATTAACGAAACAGAGATTGTGCTCGAGCTGATCACAGACCCTAGGCTACCCCTCTCTCACCTCGCCTTTATAAATGCTTTGCTGAAACCCTTCAAGGAGTTTGGAGTTTTGGAGCACAAGCCATTGTTACAGGGAAATATAACACCTGACTCCATGTTGGATCTCTTTCTTTTAGTTTAACCTTTGCTTCCCGTGGGCTTCCCTGGTGGCTCAGAGGGTAAAAGCCTCTGCCTGCAATGAGGGAGACCTGGGTTCGATCCCTGCGTCAGGAAGATCCCCTGGAGAAGGAAATGGCAACCCACTCCAGTACTCTTGCCTGGAAAATCCCATGGACGGAGAAGGCTGATAGGCTACCGTCCATGGGGTCGCAAAGAGTCGGTCACGACTGAGCGACTTCACTTTCACTTCGCTTCCCACTGTTTTTGTTCACTAAAAGGATATTTTCCATACATAAGGGCCTGCTTCAGGGAACCGGACCATCCCCTTTGACTAAATGCTAAACCAAAATGCCTTTGTTCAGGACCCTGTCCACCTGTGTAAGGCTACAGGAAGGAAGAAGTAAACACATCCTCTTCACAAGAAGAGTCATTTCAGGAGGTATTTGTAAGATCAATGGCCTTTTTAGTTTACTCCCTCATCTCTCTCTGTTCTATAAAAGCACCTGGCACCAGACCTCAATAAAATGGTTATTTTGAGACACTAGTCTGCCATCTTCTTGGTCAGCCAGCCTTCTGAATAAAGTCATATTCTTTGCCTCAACACCTTGTCTTCAAATTATGGACCTGTTGTCTGGTGAACAGAGCAAGCTTGGACTTAGTAACATCATCTGTTACCCTTGCTTGACCATGCCATAGCCTTTCTCTCTTCTAAACCCTCAGGTTTTGGTTTGTTAAGCCTCACTGTGCAACAGGCACAGGTACTTGCATTTGGTAATAAAAGGTTTTATGATGCATCAGCTCTCCTGAAAAGTAGCTAGAGGCTATTATCTGCAGTTGTCACCCAGAATCTTTGTGTGTAGCATCACTACTATTTCCCTGAGTAGTTTCTTCTGAGACCAAGGAGCACATATCATATTAATCTCATATTAGTCTCAGTGGACTGAAAAACTACACACAACCTTAAAGCTGAGAATTATATTTTGTTTGGTGAAAAATTTTAGGACTTCAAGCCCAGGAGACAGTATCTCAGGTAATTCTGAGAGAACCGCTTCAAGGAGGTGAGCGGAGGAGACAGGTTATTTAGAAGTTTTGCAACAAAGCGTAGGTAGAATGAACATCAAGAGATTACTGTTAATTAAAGAAAATCAGATATCCCAAGTTAAGAAATTTACTGCTTTTCTATGTTGAAAGATGCAAGAATCTGCATTCACTAAAATCACCCCTTTGATGTTTATCTCAGCTATTTGGGGGTCAGTATCCTGTGTTTTTTTCACATTCCTGGCTTCCTTGGGTTCACCATAGGTAGTGGGTGTAGTTTAATGTTATTAGACCCCAGGTATTCTTTTCCTCTTATACATTTCATGAAGTTCTTATGACAAGTATACTGAGTTAATTTGCCATTCCCTCCTCCAGTGGATCACGTTTTGTCAGAACTCTCTGCTATGGCCTGTCTATCTTGGGTGGCCCTGCATAGCATGGCTCACAGCTTCATTGAGTTATGCAAGCCCCCTCACCATGACAAGGAAGTGATCCATGAAGGGGAAGAGGGCATCAGGGGATGAGATGGCTGGTTGGCATTACTGATGCAATGGACATGAACTTGGGCAAAGTCTAGGAGATGGTGAGGGATAGGGAGGCATGGCATGCTGCAGTCTATGGAGTCATAGAGAATTTGACATAAGTGGGAAACTGAACAAGAACATTCATCTCCTACCTAAGTGCCCGTAGGGCTCACCAGTTCAAATTGGGGGGCTGGAATCACTGGTGACAGTGACATCCTTGCTTACTGATATGGTGCGAAAATTCCATTTCTCATTTCCTATGTGATTTCACATCTATAGCAAATGCTTTATCTCATTGTTCTAAATCTGCATTATTTTAAGTGAGGTAAGAATAATTAGTTTCATATTCAGTAAATCATTTATTTTCTATTAATTAAATGTGTGGTAATGCAGGGTAACCAGGAGTATTAAAACAAAAACAAAAACAAAAAAAATCTTGGAATCAAAAAAAGGCAAAACTCTCATTAGTGATGGTCATGTGAAAAATAAGCATGCTTCAAGTACTATTAGTGACAGCAACATACATATTCAATGAGCTATTTAAGGCCATCTGTTACAGCAGAAAAACTGATGGATTGTTGCCTGGAAATTGTTGTGGAGAGGTTAAAATGTATGTATATATATTTATATATATATATATATGTATCACTGAGGAAGGCTTTCTTATCTCTCCTTCCTGTTCTTCGGAACTCTGCATTCAAATGCTTATATCTTTTCTTTTCTCCTTTGCTTTTCACTTCTCTTCTTTTCACAGTTATTTGTAAGGCCTCCTCAGATAGCCATTTTGCTTTCTCGCATTTCATTTTCTTGGGGATGATCTTGATCCCTGTCGGGATGATCTTGATCCCTGTCTCCTGCAATGTCATGAACCTCCATCCATAGTTCATCAGGCACTCTGCCAATCAGATCTAGTCTCTTGAATCTATTTCTCACTTCCACTGTATAATCATAAGGGATTTGATTTAGGTCATACCTGAATGGTTTCGTGGTTTTCCTTACTTTCTTCTATTTAAGTCTGAATTTGGCAATAAGGAGTTCATCATCTGAGCCACAGTAAGATCCCTGTCTTGTTTTTGCTGACTGTATAGAGCTCCTCCATCTTTGGCTGCAAAAATATAATCAATCTGATTTTGGTGTTGACCATCCATTGATGTCCTTGTGTAGAGTCTTCTCTTATGTTGTTGGAAGAGAGTGTTTGCTATGAACAGTGCATTCTCTTGGAAAAACACTATTAGCCTTTGCCCTGCTTCATTCTGTACTCCAAGGCCAAATTTTCCTGTTACTCCAGGTGTTTCTTGATTTCCTACTTTTGCATTCCAGTCCCCTATAATGAAAAGGACATCTTTTTTTGGGTGTTAGTTCTAGAAGGTCTTGTAGGTCTTCATAGAACCATTCAAGTTCAGCTTCTTCAGCATTACTGCTCGGGGCATAGACTTGATTTATTGTGATATTGAATGGTTTGCCTTGTAAACAAACAGAGATCATTCTGTCCTTTTAGAGATTACATCCAAGTACTGCATTTCGGACTCTTTTGTTGACTATGATGGCTACTCCATTTCTTCTAATGGATTCTTGCCCACAGTAGTAGATATAATGATCACCTGAGTTAAATTCACCCATTCCAGTCCACTTTAATTCGCTGATTCCTAAAATGTCGACATTCACTCATGCTATCTCCTGTCTGACCATTTCCATCTTGCCTTGATTCATGGACTTAACATTCCAGGTTCCTTTGCAATATTTTTCTTTACAGCATCAGACTTTACTTTTATCACCAGTCACATCCACAACTTGGTGTTGTTTGTGCTTTGGCTCCATCTCTTCATTCTTTCTGGAATTATTTCTCCATTGATCTCTATTAGCATATTGGGCACCTACTAACCTGGAGAGTTCATCTTTCAGTGTCCTATCTTTTTCCCTTTCATACAGTTCATTGGGTTCTCAAGGTAAGAATACTGAAGTGGTTTGCCATTCTCTTCAGTGAACCACATTTTGTCAGAACTCTCCACCATGACCTGTTCGTCTTGGGTGGCCCTACATGGTATGGCTCATAGTTTCATTTAGTTAGACAAGGCTGTGGTCCCTGTGATCAGATTGGTTAGTTCCCTGAGATTGTGGTTTCAGTCTGCCCTCTGATGGGGAAGGATAAGAGACTTATGGAAGCTTCTGATAGGAGAGACTGGCTGAGGGAGAAACTGGGTCTTGTTTTGATGGGCGTGACCATGCTCAGTAAATCTTTAATCCAATTTTCTATTGATGGGTTGGAGCTGTGTTCCCTCCCTGCTGTTTACTTGGGGCCAAACTATGGTGGAGGTAATGACGATAATGGGAACTCCTTCAAAAGTTCCCATGCATGCACTGCTACACTCAAGTCTGCTGTACCCAGAGCCCCAAATTCCTTAACTTGAGGGTTTTTTTTTTAATTATCAGTACTCTTTTGATGTTCAACTACCTGTGGTTTTTTTTTTTTTTTCGCAAAATCTGCTATTTTTTTTTTTCTTTTTTTGCAAAATCCTGGCTCCTCACTTACCACTAGGAAAGGTCCTTCAGATCTATCTGAGAGGCTGCCTTCCCAATTTAAGTCTTCAGCAAGTCTGCCAAATAAAACATAATTCTCAACTTTCAGATTATACATCTTTTTTTTTCAGTTGACAATATAATAAGCAGTTAAGTATAAAAAGTAAAATTGTTCGATTAATGAAAAGCAATGCATTTTTTAAAATTTGGATCACCTAATATGTTTAGATTGGCAATGTATATATATACATCAAAAGAGTACTGATAATTAAAAAAAAAACCCTCAAGTTAAGGAATTTGGTGTTTTTCTGTGTATGGGGAGATACAAAGTCTGAGCTTAACAAAATCATTTCTTTGATATGCACCTTAGCTATCAAGGGCCAGTATCCTGTTTATCTCCATCCCCTCAGGGTGCACCATTAAAGGTGATTGCAGTGGTTGATGTCTTGATTGCCACAACATCCTTTGTTTATTGACATGACAGGTGACATTTTTCATCCACATTATGCACACCAATTTCATCCAACTTCTAAGAAATGCTCTGTTGCCTAAGAGTTATGGAAATGGGGTCAGATATTTTACATATAATATTTTATTATTATGTTATTAAATGGGTTTTCTACAATACTAGTAACTCCTGAGGACAGTTTCCATTGTCTCTACTTGTCTTTTCAATGTTATTTATTTTATGATTCTGTACAGAAATATCTTTATACAAAAGTCCAAATTTGTAATATTTGAGGCAAACATATAATTTTTATAATCATTAGATAATTTAAAACATTTAATGCAAACATTATTTCATGTTTTAGTACACTTTCAAGTTAAGAATTCACTGTTGCCATGACTGAAACAGCAAGAGAATTTGGAAATTTGTCTTAAAAAACAGTAAAATAGTCAATGTATCACTTAATAAATCATATTCAGATGTCAGCAAAATTTATAGGTTTTAATATATCCAACTTGTCTTGAAGGTTGATATTTATTCAACAGATAAAGAGCAGAAACTTTAAGACAATATATATATTTTTAAAAACTTAACATGTTTATCACCCACAAAGAATAACATGAAAACATCATTTTTAGGAAGTAGCTCATACTAGTTGTAGATTAGAAGAACTATAAAATACACTTTATTATGCCTAGTGCAATAGCTGGAATTTTAAAAAGTGAAACTATCTTTATGGTGATGAACAGTTCAACCTTAAATGAACTTTTTATTCAAGAGCAGTCACCATTGCAACACAAGGACCAATAATACATTAAAGCTTTTTCCTTCCAGAAAGATTTTTCTGTGAAGCACCATCCAAGTTCTAGTGAACAAGATTAACAGCAATGTTCTTATAAAGAACAACAATATTAAAAGAAGAACTGCTGGGAGAGAGAAATGGCAACTTTTTTTTCTATTACAATATATAATTTCATTATGCAATGTGTTCCTGAACAGATAAACACTGGAAAAGAAAACATAATGTTCATCAATGATTTTTGTGTTTTTTTTTTAATATAAGGATCTGTATTTAATATAATTTAATTATAAAACACTGGCCATTTTAATACAATGTTTTTGTGTTGAATGAAGTGTCTATTAGTGGCTCAGCTGGTAGACAATCTGCCTGCAATGTGGTAGACCTGGATGCAATCTCTGGGTTGGGAAGATCCCCTGGAAAAGGGAACAGCTACCCACTCCAGTATTCTTGCCTGGAGAACTCCATGGACAGAATAGCCTGGGAGGTTATAGTCCATGGGGTTGCAGAGTCAGACATGATTGAGCAACTTTCACTCACTCACTCATTTTTAGTACACTTATTATTGCTTCCTAACTTTACACAGAAATAGATGTATAGACACGTACATTAAAAAATTACACATACTTTAGATTATTGTTTTCAGAAACAAATGTGAATACTTTCAAGACACATTTAAGACTTTGTTATAGTGTATAGTCAAGTTCTTGGGTTGCCTTAATTTTAACGCCTTCCCAATTTATATCCGATAGAATTCTATATATTAAAGATAAGTTTTTATACTAGAATTACAGGAAAATTACATCAAATGATAAATGACATCAAAATTGGATTAAAGACACATTGTTAATGGTTTCCAAATAGCATGCTGTTTGTAATTGAGCTGAAAGATGGACATAGAACTCCTGGACACAGTGAGTGCCATTTGTTCTAACAACTGTAAATGTCATTACTTGAAATATCTAAAGAAGACACTGGGAACAGAATGATAGAATCCCTCTGTGAAAGCCAAGATTTATATTAACATAATAATGTTGAAAGCCTTCTCAGAAATCTCCTACATAAACACAACACATTTATAACAAAGTGTTGATAGACTTGGGAATGGAAGTCCCTTTGGAAGACTCAGTGAGTGTCAAGTTCCAGAGAGAGCTAGCTAATGGATTACAGAATGAGTCCTGTGTTCAGCATCTTAAGCCTCTAATTTTGAAAATGTCTTATCAATCATTTTTAGACTTTAACAGTTTCATCACTGTCAAAATCAAGTCATACTTAGATTAAATGGAAAGTCAGGGCCCTCAACAGAATATAAAATTCATTCAATTCATAAATGACAAAACATTGATTTCAATATGGCCTGATGAACTAAAACTTGAGACATCAAGAGAAAGGGGTGGGTAAGTATCTGTATGTTGGTGGCTTTAAAACAAAAAAATATAAAATGGGGCATTTAAAAAATGCAGATTCCCAGGATCTTGTCCCAAGGATACTGCTTTGCAGCGGGGCTCAGGAATTTGCACGCTTAAAAATTATCCTATGCGGGTTAACAATAATCCTTATGCGGGTGGCCATTGGGAAACCTCATGAGAAATGATAGATGATATGTCTATTGAGGTTAAAACAATGACTTTATATAAAATCCTGTCTCTACAAAAATCCTTTGATAATACCTATTCCTTCATTCATCTCTTTTCTGAAACTCATTGCTACCTTTCTTGCTCAAGATTTCTCAAAGCAATATGGTTTTTCTGTATAAAGTTTCCTGAAAATTAACACTGGAAGTAAAACTGATAAAACTTATGACATTTAGAAGGGAGAGTGTCATCTCACAGAGAACATAAGAGAGGATCCTGGGAAAAGAGACAAAGGGCAAAATAGAGCTTGAACCATAATATAAAGAGATGTAACGAGAAATAGGGCTCCCCTTGTGGCTCAGCTGTAAAGAATTTGCCTGCAATGCAGGAGATCTGGGTTAGATCCCTGGGTTGGGACAATCCCATGGAGAAGGGAAAGGCTACCCACTCCAGTATTCTCGCCTGGAGAATTCCATGGACTGTATAGTCCATGGGGTCACAAAGAGTCGGAAATGACTGAGTGACTTTCACTTCACTTAAAGAGAAATAAATCCAGAAGGTGTTAAAAAGCACTAAGCAAAGACCTCCCCTTATGGAGGTAGAGACGGGAAAAAAACAAAAAGGGGCAAACTCTATCCACTTACCTATTGCAGTGGGTCTGCCAGTATTTGTTGGGAGAAGTAGTTAGAGAGAGGAAGGATCAGTGATATGTGTTCTGCTACTTCCACTGGACCTCACTGGCCTAAGTTTATTCATATTTGTTCATCAATTTAAAAACAAGTTGTGGCAAGTGTATAAAAAAAATGCAACATATACTCCACAGCCCAGGTCTGAGAATGCTTTAAATCTCTTATGCATCATTCAGAATTCATTGTCTTTGAAATAATCAATAATATTTAATTTCAAGTGAATTTAAATGCCTTATAATTATATATCACTTTGTAGTTTGTTATATAACACATGCATGGCATGTATAGTAATAAACATAAAAACACATACACACAAATACAACATAGATATGAGTAAGTAAAAATGCAGGTTTTCTAAGGGATTCCTAATTTGGCTAATTAACCGTTGAATAAGGCTGTTAAACTTTCCTACTGTAATGAAATAAACAGGGGAAGTATTTAACAACCAGTGGGCACTGCCCAAGCAGAATAAATGTTCATCATCACTTTGAATTTGAATATTAATTTGTTGCATGTTACTGCAAAGTTGTAAAGACAATTTTCTGGAGAAATTTGAGGAAGCTTTAACGAGAAGAGAAGCACAATACCAAAGCAGAGTAATAGAAGAGTACTATTTGCAAACACATAATTTTACTGAAGAGTAATGCCTACTTCAGGAACACATTTTTGGTGGATATTCTCGTATTAACATGTTTTGTGCAAGTGGTCATGGATGGTGATAAATCAAAACTAATATCTCATTGAGTCCTCACATTAAGCTCAGAGGAAGGAATGGAAAAACACTATGGAGGGAGAATGCTAATGGCTCATGTTTTGCATTTCAATACAAAGGAAGTAAAAGACGAGAAATAAAGGAAAGTGTGGGAATTATACTTTCAACTTCTCCATATACCATCACTGATCTCCCTAAAGGAAAAGGGATGATTTTAAGGGCTTCCCAGGTGGCACCATTATATCTACTATTGTGGACAAGAATCCCTTA
Organism: Okapia johnstoni; assembly: GCA_024291935.2. Taxonomy (NCBI): domain Eukaryota; kingdom Metazoa; phylum Chordata; class Mammalia; order Artiodactyla; family Giraffidae; genus Okapia; species Okapia johnstoni. Next base: position 89,332,728 of record CM044313.1, on the reverse strand, counting down.
GAAGAAATGTAGTAGCTGTCATAGTAAAAAAAAAAAAAAAAACAAGAGTCCAAAATGCAGTACTTGCATGCAATCCTCATAAACGACAGAATGAACTCTGTTCCTTTCAAAGGCAAACCACTCAATATTACAGTAATTCAAGTCTATGCCCCAAGTCTATTTACAACTGAATTTGAATGGTTCTATGAGGACTGAAAAGAACTTCTAGATTCAACACCAAAATTAGATGTTTTGTTCATCATCTGAGCTTCCCTGGTGGCTCAGATGGTTAAAGCATCTGCCTCCAATGCAGGAGACCCAGGTTTGATCCTTGGGTCAAAAAGACCCCCTGGAGAGGAAAATGGCAACCCACTCCAGTACTCTTGCCTGGAAAATTCCATGGATGGAGGAGTCTGGTAGGCTACAGTCCATGGGGTTGCAAAGAGTCAGACATGACTAAGCAACTTCACTTTTCATCACAGGGTACTGGAATTCAAAAGTAGGAAGTCAAGAGATACCTGGAGTAACAGGCAAGTTTCAACTTGGAGTACAAAAAGGCGGGGCAAAGACTTACAGAGTATTGTCAAGAGAATGCACTGGTCATGGCAAACACCCTCTTCCAACAACACAAGAGAAGACTCTACATATGGACATCACCAGATGGTCAATACAAAAATCAGATTGATTATTTTTGCAGCCAAAGATGGAGAAGCTCTATACAGTCAGCAAAAACAAGACCCGAGCTGACTGTGGCTCAGATCATGAACTACTTATTATAAAACTCAGACTTAAATTGAAAAAGCAAGGAAAACCACTAGACATTCAGGTAGGAACTAAATCAAATCCCTTATGATTATACAGTGGAAGTGAGAAATAGATTCAAGGGATTAGATCTGATAGAGTTCCTGAAGAACTATGGTGGGAGGTTCCTAACACTGTATAGGAAGTGGTGATCAAAACCATCCCCAAGAGAAGAAATGCAAAAAGGCAAAATGGTGGTCTGAGGAGACCTTACAAAGAGCTGAAAACAGAAGAGAAGTGAAAGGCAAAGCAGAAAAGGAAAGATATACTCATTTGAATGCAGAGTTCCAAAGAACAGAAGGAGAGATAAGAAAGCCTTCCTCAGTGATCAATGCAAAGAAACAGAAGAAGATAATAGAATGGTAAAGACTAGAGATCTCTCAATAAAATTAGAGATACCAAGGGAACACTTCATGCAAAGATGGGCTCAATAAAGGACAGATATGGTATGGACCTTACGGAAGCAAAAGATACTAAGAAGAGGTGGCAAGAATACACAGAAGAACTATACAAAAAAGATCTTCATGACCCAGATAACCATGATGGTGTGATCATTCACCTAGAATCAGACATCCTGGAGTGTGAAAACAAGTGGGCCTTAGGAAGCATCACTACAAACAAAGCTAGTGAAGGTGATGGAATTCCAGTTGAGCTATTGCAAATCCTAAATGATGATGCACTGAATATGCCAGTGTATTTGGAAAACTCAGCAGTGGCCACAGGACTGGAAAAGGTCAGTTTTCATTTCAATCCCAAAGAAACACAAAGCCAAAGAATGTTAAAACTACCACACAGTTGCACTCATCTCACCCACTAGCAAAGTAATGCTCAAAATTCTCCAAGCTAGGCTTCAACAATACTTGATTGAGAACTTCCGGATGTTTAAGTTGGATTTGGAAAAGGCAGAGGAACCAGAGATCAACCTGACAACATCTGCTGGATCATAGAAAAAGCAAGAGACTTAAAAAAAAAATCTACTTTTGCTTCATTCACTATGCTAACACTCTAGACTATGTGGATCACAACAAGCTACGGAAAGTTCTTAAAGAGATGGGAATACCAGACCACCATACCTGCCTCCTGAGAAATCTGTATGTAGGTCATTAAGCAACAGTTAGAACCTGACATGGAACAAAAGACTGGTTCCAAATTGGGAAAGGAGTACATCAAGGCTGCATATTGTCACGCTGTTTATTTAACTTATATACATAGTACATCATGTGAAATGCCAGACTGGATGAAGTACAAGCTAGAGTCAAGATTGCTGGGAGAAATATCAATAACCTCAGCTATGCAGCTGATACCACCCTTATTGCAGAAAGCCAAGCAGAACTAAAGAGCTTGAGGAAGCTGAAAGAGGAGAGTGAAAAAGCTGGCTTAAAATTCAGCATTCAAACAAGAAGATCATGGCATCTGGCCCCATCACTTCCTGGCAAATTAATGGGGTAACTATGGAAATGGTGACAGACTTCATTTTCTTGGGCTCCAAAAGCACAGCTGATGAAGACCTCAAAGGAGGTGCTGGACATTGAAAGATGGACAGTGTGTATTACAACAGCAATGGGAAGTATTTGTGATAGGATGGTAGAGTCTGCTCCATAGTCCCAAATCTCTTTTGTTCCAGATTCTTCCACATTACATCTGACTCAAGGACTTAACTATGTTTAGTCAACTCTATTAAGAAGAGAGAGAATGAGTATACGTGTGACTATCCTCTCTCTTTAATATTTTTCCCCAGAATTTGTTGTGTTTATTTGGGAGAACCACAACATTAGCTTCTTTTCCATAAGCATTGTACTTAACTGATATAACTTAATGGAAAGAAACAATCCATTCATTAATGTTATCAATGGGTCTGATGGCCACGAGGCTTTTCAGGTGGTGCTAGTGGCAAAGAACATGCCTGCCAATGCAGGAGACATAAAAGAGGGGTTCGATCCCTGAATTGGGAAGATTCCTTGGAGGAGGGCATGGAAACCCACTCCAGTGTTCTTGCCTGGAGAATCCCATGGACAGAAGAGCCTGGTGGTCTACAGTCCATAGGGTTGCAAAGAGTAGGACACAGCTAAAGCAACTTAGAAAGCACACATGTGATGGCCACATGATTTTTGGATTAATCACAAGGCTTCATCACAGAGCTCAAAGACATTCTCAGCTTCACCTTTTACTGACTGGGGTAAGAATTGGTCTCCTTTTTCAATCCTGCATATCTAGATTTCTCTACTTCCTTCCTACCATGTCTGATTCCAAACTGTGTATTCTGAGAGTTCCCTTTTTTTATTGTACCATATTGTATAAACTTACTGAAGTTGCAAATGATGCTAAAATTCTGATTTTCTACCCTTTACCCCTGAAGTTACAATTTCTTCTTAGTTTAAGATTCAGTATTTGTCTTCCAATTTAAATCAGGCAAAAATAAAACCAAGTATTTCACCATGGAAGGCTTACCATTTTTGGGGGGGCGGGTGGTGGAGGATAACCATTCTTCTAGACTCATCTATTATTATCCTCACTGCCAAACATTCATCTGTGCAGAGAATTAAACACTTTCTTCTGACATCATGCTACTACACACAATAAGGTGAAATAGACATAACCAGGTAATAAGATATGGGGATAGTATAAGCTAGATACAAGGGAAGTTTGGGTTAAACAAAGAACAGAGGAGGTGATAAGACACTCCCATGTGAAAAGGTTCCAACAGGATTTGTTAATTAATTAGATTGTAGGAAAAGGAAAGAGAGATGTTAAGTGACTTTTGGGTTTTTCTTTGGCACCTCAAAAGACTGTCAATTACAATAATGGGGAATATTGGAAGAACAGTGAGAACTGAAGGTGTGGAAAAATACAGAGAGCTTTCTGGAGTTCTCAATTTTGGCACCTGAATGGATATTTCAATTAAATAAAGATAGAAGTTGGGAGCTCAAGAGAGAATTGAAGTGTAGGCACATAAATTTGAAAGTTATGACTAATAGAGATCTCTTTAAGGCCATGTGCCTTTATGAGACCTTGAAGGAAAAAAAAGTATAGGTGGAGGAGGGTAGTAACCAAGTCTCAAACCTGGTCCTTCAAAATTATTAGTTCTATCAGAGAAAAATGATATATGAAAAAGAAGTTATAATAAATTGTCATTGGAATAGTAGGAAAATAGTGTTGAGAAGTGTTATTATTTTTGTTTTATTTTCTCAGCATAGCTGTATCAGAATGTACAATGAAGAGAAAAATCCCTTTCCTATTCAGCACAATAAGGTATTTTCCAGTAGTTGTGAAATTTGAAATTTGTCATGCTGCTGCTGCTGCTAAATCGCTTCAGTCGTGTCCGACTCTGTGAGACCCCATAGACGGCAGCCCACCAGGCTCCGCCGTCCCTGGGATTCTCCAGGCAGGAGTACTGGAGTGGGATGCCATTGCCTTCTCCAAATTTGTCATAATTCTCCTGTAACAAAAAAAATTGCTATTCCTGTAAAAGACTAATTGCTATTTAAACAGAAAATCATTTGAAAATGAATTGTGGGACTTCCTTGGTGATCCAGTGGTTTGAAGTACACCTTGCAGGGAACATGGGCTCCATCCACGTCCCTATCCATGGTCCAGGAAGACCACATATGCCACCGCACAACTGAGCTGGTGTACGACTTCTGAGCCCATGCTCTAGAGCCTGCGAGCCACAACTGATGAAGCCCAAGTGCCCAAGAACCTGTGCTCCACAACTAGAGAGTAGTCCTAGCTTCTCTCAACTAGAGAAAGACTGTGGACAGCAACAAAGATGGAGCGCATCTAACAAATAAATAAATATTTAAAAAAAAATCAATTGTGGAATATGTCAGAGTACATTTGACCAAATGAAAAGGCTCACTAAATTTAAATTTACGAAAGATAACACAATAGAGGCAATCAAGAGAAATTTCATAAGGTAAAATTTGTTTTTATAGTTATGTATAATTCCATGATTAACTTTTCGATTATGATACAATGTGACGTCTGAAGTGAAGTGTTAGCCGCTCAGTAGTGTCCAACTCTGCAATCCCATGGCTCCTCTGTCCATGAAATTCTCCAAGCTCCTTTGTCCACGAAATTCTCCAGGCTAGAATACTGGAATGCGTTGTCATTCTCTTTTCCAGAGGATATTCCCAACCCAGGGATCAAGCGTGGATCTCTCGGATTGCAGGCGACCTCTTTACTGTTTGAGCCATGATGATATAGCGTAGGGCTTCTAAATACTCAAAAATTGCAATGTGCGTAGGTACTCAGAAACTACAAGGCTTTAGGTAAATACCGATATCATAAGGGTTTATAGTATGTTGGGAGAGTAAACCCAATGGTATTACAGTACACACAATATGCAAGTATTAATAACAAATATACATGTGTGCAGGGTTCCCTGGTGGCTCAGTGGTAAAAAATCTGCCTACCAATGCAGGAGGTGAGGGTTGGATCCCTGGGTTGGGAAGATCCCCTGGGGGAAGACATGGCAACCCACTCCAGTATTCTTGCCTGGGAAATCCTATGGACAGAGGAAGCTGGCGGGCTGCCATCATGGGGTCACAAAAAGAGTCAGACCCGACTGAGGGACTAACCAAAACATAGCATACCACATATATGTATACATATGTATATAAATGTATCTGTGCACATCTGTGTGCATCTGTGCACAACAGATGTGCACCAAAAGACTTCCTTGGTGGTTCAGACGGTAAAAGCGTCTGCCTACAATGCGGAAGACCCGGGTCCGATCCCTGGGTTGGGAAGATCCCCTGGAGAAGAAAATGGCAACCCACTGCAGTACCCTTGCCTGGAAAACCCCCTGGACTGAGGAGCCTGGTAGGCTACAGTCCGTGGGGTCGCAACGAGTCGGACACGACTGAGCAACTTCACTATTACCATTTGTGTATACATGCACACGGATACATCCGTAGTTTCACTTCTCTTTGTGTGGTCTGTCTTGCCACTTCAAAACCCAGATGAAAAGTCCTGTCTCTTAGTTTTCTAACTTTCCTTCCTGTGCTGATGATGCACATTTTTTTTTTTTTTACCCTTTCCTGTTCCCTTTAGAATCCAGCTATCTATGGTACAAATATGCTTCGAGGTAGTAAATGCAACTGATTGTTCTCTATTAATTCATTAGCTAGATAATGTGTTACATCTCCAAGGAAATGTAATGCCTAGCTCTCTATATACATCTCCTGTAAAAAGCCCACAGGGAGAAGCACTAATGCTGGAAATTTAGAAAGATCCAACTGGGAGTTAATTTATTCAGGGGAGACTTTCTTAGAGTCCCTTAAATCTCATTAATAGAGCAGCTGCCTACCCTAATAATGCATAAATCAATCCCACATGCGAAAAGTTGCTCAAGGAATGGGAATATTTTCAGTTCAATTTCTTCTAAGAGTGATAGCAAACAAAATGCCTCTTGTCATTCTGGTGGTGGCACTTTTTCCACTACCAAGGTTTTAATAAATAGAATTAGATATGAAATTTAAATGATATGCAAATTTGTAAATAGGATATCTACTTTTATAGTTATGCACAATAATCTATGCATAATGCTTTATGTGGGAAATATTAAATGAAAAATAAAAACATACTCAATTCATTTTTGTTTAACAGATAATGTGTAACCAGTATCATGGTCATAAGATTTACATATATTAATTACTATTTGTGAAAAATGGCTGGATCTCAGGAAGATAGCTATATTAATATTCTTGTTTGGCTGTTTAAATTCTCTGCTGTCAGAATTTCAAAACTTCAATAATCATCTCTATGCAAATGACCACTCATCTGAGTTCAGGGTATTTTTTTCAAATTGTGGCTGGACAATCCATTTATGTTGTTCACCAGGAACTTTACACAATACAGATAAAACTTGTATCATGTTTATTAAATTCATTTTAAAATCAGTTTTGTTCTTTTTCTATACCAATCAAAGTTATTCACTGTTATTTTTTTTTTATTCTACTTTCTTGGTCATGTTCTATACCCAGGCAGTTCTTAAATCAGATTGAAATTATGGTTTAAATACTTATTGTCCATCTTTCCTCTCCCTTCCATTTCAATTACCATTTTCTATGTACTCTACATGCATATCCCCTACTGGCATGTTTTCTCAATCAGGTCTGCCTTTCATACTATAGTCTGTAACATAATCAAATGTGAGCTCTTAGATCAACATTTCCCAAGTCTAAAAAGAGAAATGTATATGTAAGTCCTGTTTAATGATTAAGATGATTAACACAGTACTGGGAGGAAAAGATGGTGTCTTCAGTATGAAGTCAATTGGATATCCATCATGAAGGGAAATCTATCTTGGCCACTACTTTATACCACATAAAAACTTAATTCCATATAAATTTAGATCTAGATGTGAAAAATAAACAACAATAACTTAGATAAAAATAGATTTTTTTGGCCTTGGAGCGGGCCAAGTTTTCTTAGAAAACAAAAAGTGCTAACCTAAAGAGAAAAAATATGATAATGTGGATTGCATTAAGATTAAAACTTCTATTTCTGAAAAGACATAATTAAAAGAGTACAAAACAAGTCATGATATTAGAGATAATGATACTGTGGATAACTTCAATGAAGTATGTTCATTCTGTACAAAGAATTTCAACACATGAGTATAAAAAAAGAAAGTGTATTATGGACTTGGACAAAAGACAAGGGGTTAACAACTTTATGAAGAAAAGGCAAACTGAAACCACAATGATATACTACAACCCGCTCAATAGAATAGCAAAATGAAAAAGAAATGCCAAATTTGGTGAGGTGGTGGGACAACTGGAATCCTCCGTGATGGTGGGAGACTACACTGATACAAGTACATCGGGAAGGTCATTGCGTGTACCTAGTGAAACAGAATATACGATCAGAAATTTCACACTGAAGTACATATCTTCCAGAAAAAAAAAAATACGTTTACCATAAGACATAGCAGTAATAGTCATAGTGGTCCAAATTTTTAATGATCAACAGTGAAATAAGAAAATATGCTATTTCCACTAGGGAATACTTTATGGCAATCAAATAATTTCTATTAATGATGTAGAAATACAGGCAGATATCTCAAATATATTATTGAACAAAAGAACCAGACACAAAAGAGAAAATTAGTATGATTTCATTTAGACTTCCCTGGAGGCTCATACAGTAAAGCGTCTGCTTACAATGCAGGAAACCGGGGTTAGACCCCTGAGTAGGGAAGATGCCCTGGAGAAGGAAATGGCAACCCACTCCAGTACTCTTGCCTGGAGAATCCCATGGATGGAGGAGCCTGGTAGGCTAAAGTCCATGGGGTCGCAAAGAGTTGGCCACGACTGAACAACTTCACTTTCACTTTACACTTTCATTTAAGTAAAGAACAAAATCAATAAATGCATACAATGGAACACTAATCAGCCATGAAAGGGTGTGAAATTCTGAGACATGCCCTGAAATATGGATGAGCCCTGAAAATGTTAGATTAAGGGCAATGAACCAGGCAGAAAAGGACAGATATTGTATGACTGTACCTATATGAAATATCTAAACTAATAAAATACATAGAGATAGAGAATAGATTAGAATCTACAAGAGGCTGAGGGGAAATGCAGAATGAAAAGTATTTGCTAAATGACACAGAGTTCTATCTGGTGTGATGAAAAGTTTTGGGAAATCAACATGAGTGATGATTGAACAATACTGCAAATATACTTAGTACCATTCAATTGTATTTTGTAACATAGCTAAAATAGCAAATCTCATGCTATATATATATATATATATATATATATATATATATATATATATAATGTAGTATATATATATATTTTTTTACAATAAAATAATTTTAAAAATAAAAGAATAATCAAGAAAATATTGATGTCTTTGAACTGTGGTGTTGGAGAAGACTCTTGAGAGTCCCTTGGACTGCAAGGAGATCCAACCAGTCCATCCTAAAGGGAATAAGGCCTGAATATTCATCAAAAGGACTGATGCTGAAGCTGAAGCTCCAATACTTTAGCCACCTGATGTGAAGAACTGAATCATTGGAAAAAACCCTGATGCTGGGAAAGATTGAAGGCAGAAGGAAAAGGGGATGACAGAGGATGAGATGGTTGGATGGCATCACGGACTCGATGGATATGAGTTTGAGCAAGCTCTGGGAGTTGGTGATGGACAGGGAAGCCTGGTGTGCTGCAGTCCATGGAGTCGCAAATAGTTGGACATGACTGAGCGACTGAAGTGTTCTGAACTCAACTGAATGCTAAGATTTAACCGCCAAATGTTCCTTATGAAATATTGTTAAAAGTAACACCTCTGTTTTGTTTTACAAATTAGATGCACATCATTAAAACAGAAAGATTTATACCAGGAGATTTTCTAGGGAGTGAATTTTATTTCCTTTGATCGTTTATCATATTTTCTCCATTTTCTACCAAACAAAGGTGTATTACTTTTCTATGCAAAAAAAATAACAAAAGTTTTAGAGTCAAATAAGCAAACAAACAAATTATATGCCCTCAAATGCGTGCCTAGTTTATCCATGGAACTAGATAATGAGTGAAAGAAAGCATAGAAGTGACATTTTGATTTTGCTTTTTGATGGGTATTGGTCATGCAGGGATATTTATTTTCAACCATACACTTATGTATTTTTATGTATGTATATTGCACTTGAATATTTTTAAAATGAGTAGGGTGTTCTTTGTTAATTTAATAAGGGACATTCTTAAATAATGAAATGATTCTAATTACATTTTAGATATATTGATTCCTTTTGTAATAAGCAGCTTTTTCATTTTTCAAAGGAAATACTCTCTAAAAACATCTTTGCTCATCTTTCTGAACCTATTTTCATGGCAGCAAGGGAGACGCAGACTCAGAGAACAGAATTGTGAACACATGGGGGAATGAGAGGAAGGGACAAACTGAAAGAATAATATTGAAACATATATATTACCATTTGTAAAATAGAAAGCCAGTGGAAATTTTCTGTATGGTGCTGCTGCTGCTGCTAAGTCGCTTCAGTCGTGTCCGACTCTGTGCGACCCCAGAGACGGCAGCTCCAGGCTCCCCCATCCCTGGGATTCTTCAGGCAAGAATACTGGAGTGGGTTGCCATTTCCTTCTCCAATGCATGAAAGGGAAAAGTGAAAGTGAAGTCGCTCAGTCGTGTCCGACTCGTAGCGACCCCATGGACTGCAGCCCACCAGGCTCCTCTGTCCATGGGATTTTGCAGGCAAGAGTACTGGAGTGGGTTGCCATTGGTGCAGAGAGCTCAAACCCAGTGCTCTGTGACAACCTAGAGGAGTGGACGGGGGTGGGAGGTGGGAGTGAGGTTCAAGAGGGAGGGGTCATGCTACACCTATGGCTGATCCATGTCGATATATGGCAGACTAACACAATACTGTAAAGCAATTATCCTTCAATTAAAAATTTTTAAAATGGCAATACTTATGTATACTTTGCAGAATGTTAAGAATCATCAATAACCTGACTTTTGTGGGCATTCAATAAATACTGATCAAATGAGAAAAATCTTTTTTCACCTTTTAAACAGAAAGTTCTCTTAAATACTGTGTCTCATTTTAATCCCTTCTCTCTACTTGTCTATACAATTTAAAAAGTTTTGACATATGATGGGCAGATATTGCATCAGTTTCAAGATATAAAGGCTGACAATTTGCTCCAATATGGTCTTTACTGGACTCTCACATAAAAAAAAAAAGTTAGAGCTTAACATCTAACAGCAGAAAGAGACAAAAATTCAGGTTAGTGATAAGAAAGCAAAGCTTTATATGTTAAGAGAGATGACAGAGGCAAAGCGCATTGGCACATTAGCAGGAAAGCTTTTCTAAAAAGTATTAAGCTACAGTTTGAAAGTTAATAATTAGTTGTCATGCAAAGAGTATGATGAGAGTTGGGTGGGAACATCTGGACAAAGATACTTCACATGGTCAAGTGTGACAAGAAAAGAAAATCAGCTAGAGGACTGTGACATGAGAGGTGGGTCAAGGGTGAGGCAGGAAACCAGCTAAGCCTCATTGAAGAGCGTGATTTGTCTGGAAGAGCTTTAAGATTTTAAGAAAGATAAATAATAGTAATAATAATAATAATAATAATAATATAATAAAGACATGTTATTAATAGAGGAGGGCATGGCAACCCACTCCAGTATTCTTGCCTGGAGAATCCCATGGACAGAAGAGCCTGGTGAGCTACAGTCCATTGTGTCACAAAGGGTTGGACATGACTGAAGTGACTTAGCATGCAGCACTCACATATTAATAATAATAATACACACCCTAACATTTTTAGATGATGTCTCAGAATGGTGTATGGAGAACAGATGAAAGTGGACAAGTGCAGATCATGGAGAATTTTCAGAAAACGTTGTGCCTGTGTAGCTAACAGCGATTGATATCATTGACTTTGGTAGTGTGGATCCAGAGAAATATGTATGCTCTTAACATATTCTCAAGTATATGTGTATTTAAGGTATTTGGGGTGAGGTTAAATGAACAGAAATTAGTGACGAAATAGAGGTTTGATGAATCATAAGTTGATGGCGTAGGAAGATAGCTGATAATGGAAGACCAAGAAAGAAACAGATGTGATGGTCAAAAGTTTAATTAAAAAAAAAATTGTAGTTCAATCAGTACCTCTCTGAAGACATGTGAATTCTTGTCATACATCTAAACAGAGATGGCTGTTATGAAGTTGGCTCTATACATAGGATATGCAAAAAGAAAGATTGAGTTTATATCTACATCTATCTATGGAATTATACACACTTTTAAAACACATGGTCTGGATGATATAATCTAAGAAAGATAGCAGACAGATTAAAGTAGAGGGCTTGCAATCCAAGGTGTATAAACAGCAAAACAAAAATACAAACAAACCAGAAAAGTACAAACATTCATGGATCAAGGAGAGATGGAAAACCAAGAAAAAGATAAGTGACTAGAGAGGTAAAAATCAGATTGAAGAGTACTATTGTCATAGAAACTGAAAAAAACACTGTGGTTCAAGATAGAGCTAATGGCTCTCTGCTGTGAAAACTCTAAAGAGGCCAAGGAAAAAGGCTGTGAAAAGCAAAACAGAAACTTTCTCTGCTGTTTTCATGGATGGTTAAGTGTGCACATAACATCTCAGAGTCAGCAAGCCCAAATCGACACCTAAAACAAACAAAACACATGGTCCTCTTGTCTAGTTATGTGTAGTCGTTCAATCAATGCAACTCAGTGTCTTCTCTCTAAGTTATACTTCGTAAACCAACTTTACTCTGACTTTTGTAATGCTGATCTCCAAAGATGTGTGACCACTTACGCAGACTTGGAAGGGCTTCCCAGGTGGCTCAGTGGATAAAGAATTTGCTTGCAATGCAGGAGATGCAGTTTTGATCCCTGGATTGGGAAGATGACCTGGAGGAGGACATGTCAACCCACTCCAGTATTCTTGGCTGGAGAATATCATGAACAGGGAAACCTGTCAGGTTACAATACATAGGGTCACAAAGAGTTGGACACAACTGAAGCGACTAAGCACACACACACACATGAAGATATGATAGTAACGTGAATCTTTTCCTTTTCTTTAAAATCATGAATAGAATTCTTATAAATCTGGCAATTTGAGTAGTCTTGTTTGTCACTGCTACTTTAAATAAAGATTGTATTTCTTTAATTTTTTTGGTACCAGGTTGTTACTACACTAAAGACTTTGACTGTGTGGATCACAAGAAACTGTAGAAAATTCTTGAAGAGATTGGAATACCAGATCATCTTACCTGCCTCCTGAGAAACTGGTATGCAGGTCAAGAAGCAACAGTTAGAACTGGACAGGAAAGAATGGACTGGTTCCAAAATGAGAAAGGAGTATGTCAAGACTGTATACTGTCACCCTGCTTATTTAACTTATATGCAGAGTACATCATGTGAAATGCCAGGCTGGATGAAGCACAAGCTGGAATCAAGATTTCCAGGAGAAATATCAATAACCTCAGATATGCAGATGACACCACCCTTATGGCAAAAAGCGAAGAGGAACTGAAGAGCCTCTTGATGAAAGTGAGAGAGTGAAAAAGATGGCTTAAAGCTCAACTTTCAAGAAAAATAATATTATGCAATCCGGTCATCTCACTTCATAGCAAGTAGAAGGGGAAACAATGGAAACAGTGACAGACTTCATTTTAGTGGTTTCCAAAATCATTGCAGATGGTGACTGCAACCATGAAATTAAAAGACACTTGCTCCTTGGAAGAAAAGCTATGACAAACTTAGTGCACTATAAAGCAGAGACATGACTTTGCCAATAAAGGTCCGTCTAGTCAAAGCTATGGTTTTTCTGGTAGTCATGTATGGATGTGAGAGTTGCACTATAAAGAAAGCTGTGCACCAAAGAACTGATGCTTTTGAACTGTGGTATTGGCGAATACTCTTGAGAGTCCCTTTGACTGCAAGAAGACCAAATCAGTCAATCCTAAAGAAAACCAACCCAGAATTTTCATTGGAAAGACTGATACTGAAGCTGAAACTCCAATACTTTGGCCACGTGATATGAAGAGCTGACTCATTGGAAAAGACCCCGCTTCTGCGAAAGGTTGAAGACACGAGGAAAAGGGAACGACAGAGGATGAGATGGTTGGATGGCATCACCAACTCAATGGACCTGAGTCTGAGCAAACTCTGGGAGATGATGATGTACAGGGAAGCCGAGCATACTGCAATCCTTGGGGGCACAAAGAGTTGACATGACTGAGTTACTGAACAACAAGTCTTATTACTATTCTGATCTTTCTTTGTAGGTAAATCTCTGCCTGGTGTCCTTTATGCCAATAATTTTTCCTCTTCATCGACAGTTATGCAGAGTCTTCCAAAATGCCCAGGTGCACTCTATCAGAGTTGATTAAATTCTGCTTTTTCAGCAAGGCCACTATAGGTGGCTTGCTCCAGGGCTGTGTGATTCAGGTGGACTTCTTGGGAGAGCAGAGCTATTACACTCATGAACTGGATATGGAACTATTCTAATGGGGCCCTTTCTTTAAATTGAGCCATTTTATTTAGAATTAATGTGAATGTTTATATCCAAAAAGCACTAAGCTAATATTTAGTCATTGCAAAAGAGTTGGTAGTAACTGAAAATATACAACAATACAATTTTACAGAATGCCCTTGACTGGCTTTCAAATATTTGAAGTATAACAATTGGCAAAATTGAAAATTTTCATATTCTTTGGCATAAAACATTTTATTGAATAAACATTTCATTAAGTGTGCCAATTAATATAATAAGAGAAATCTGCTTTTAATTTTTTTTTAATTTCTAATAACGGTACTTTGCTCTGTTGAGTTAAAAATATTGTGACACTTTCTTCTACAAAAATTACTATTCACTGCTCCTAAATATTTTTTGCTTTCCATTATGTATTTAAAAAATTCAGTCTTAAAATTAATTTTCAAAGACATGTTGCAGACTGTGAGGCAATAGTTTCTGTTCTGTCTTGAAAAAATATATGCTGCATTTTGGGTTTTAAAGGTGTGAAAATAAAAATTGTCTAAAATCTTCTTTAAGAAGTGAATATGTACCAAATAATAGTCTTGAGGTTAAATAGATATTTTCTAACCATCATGTAAACATTGTTGTTTGTGATGGGAGGTCTTTTTCCAACTTTCAAACATAAAAAGAAAGCAATATTCTCTGATAATAATTTATTGCTATTTCCTTCCAAGTTTCAAAGCATTTTCAGAAAGTAATCCCTTTCTACCTTTCTTTTTTGCTAAACTGCAAAATAACTCCCAGAAAAACAGAATAAATGCCAATTACCCAACATTATCAGTGGTCTAAAACCCTAAGCCTACTATATAAAGTGTTTTTTTCTCTGGCTATGCTGATCCTAGTCTAATTATAAATACATACATACATTTATACACACACTTACATACGTACATACACACATACATAACATTTTAGTCATTATTCCCAAAATTTTGTATTAAAGAAACATCATCCTCATCATGATAGGACGAAAAGCCCCTTAAAAATAGCCCCTTAAAATGGATTTAACATACTTTGAGATGAAAAGTGTCCTCAAGTTTTAGGCATGATCTGCATGGGAATCTACTTACTGTTACTGAAATTTTGTAATAATAGATTATGAGATTTAGTACATCACACTTCTTTCTTATAAAATATAAAATGAAATTGTACAATATAAATGAAAAATATCAGATTTCATTGGTTATAAAGCTTTGCTTGTATAAGACAATATTAATATTAATTTTAAAAATAATAATAAAGTATTCAGATGGAGGAAAATCTGTGGGAGAGGAAGATGATACATAAAACATTATTCTCTTTTCTTAAAATGATTCTTCAATGTAAGAAAATTATTTTCTGAGACATTTATTTATAGATCTGTGCACCTACTTTTAAGAAATGCTATTTGCTTGTTATTGGGTAGATTTTAGAAGACACCAAGCTTATATTAAGTCTAACATAAACAGTAAGAACAGAAATCTTCTTAAACCTAACTTTTTAATCTAAGAACACCAGCATCACAAAACAAATGTGGCTTCTTGTGTATTAATTTCAAGAAATCACCCTCCTCATACAGTGAGCACATTATGGCTGCATATATTTCTATGTACAAGTGCAAAAGGAGGAGAAAACATTCAAACTTTTGAAACACAAGCAGTAGCAACAAAAGCTTTGGCTACTTCTACTTTCAGGTATATGGATTATAAGCTGTAGCATGTCATTTGAAATACCCTGTGTGATTTGTTAGGGCCATCATGGCTTGTAACTACCAGAAAGTTAATGTTCCGATTTCCTATGGTTTAAAACCACCTTAAAGTTGTCAGATATCAAATGGTTCACCTGATTCAGTGAGTTACTGGCATTTAAAACCTTCACTGTGAGTTCAAAACTAGTCTTGTACTTAACATTGATGTCTTTTTAAAATTTTACTCTGAATTGAACACCACAGAAGCAACTAATCTCAATATTTAATAGTTAATTTAT
The DNA here is from genome assembly GCA_024291935.2 of Okapia johnstoni. Lineage (NCBI taxonomy): Eukaryota > Metazoa > Chordata > Mammalia > Artiodactyla > Giraffidae > Okapia > Okapia johnstoni. The sequence goes on along the minus strand of CM044313.1, from coordinate 89,316,943 downwards.
TTCTACCTATTACACCAGGAATAAGAGTTAAATTTGTCTTGTGAAGGCTGTACATCCATTAAAAACTTTATGAAGTGCAAATGTCTAACAGCGGCTGATGATGACAAGCACACTATTGCACTGTTGGTCAGAGAAATTACAAAACAGGATTTCATATGTGAGTTCTGTGTGAGCTGCTTAGAGATTCAGATATCTCTGCTTGATGAGTCTTCACTGCAGAATTTTCTCTGTCCAAAGCTACAGAGTGCTAATGTGTGAACTTAAGATTTTTAATGAAAAGGTATTTGGGAGGTTCCAACTTCCATGAGAAAGAGTTCAAAGACCTCACTTATTGATCAGAGCAATTGTCAGTACTGGTGACTCAACCAATACTAGTGATAAATATGGGCTTCCCTGATGGCTCAGTGGTAAAGAATTTGACTGCCAATGCAAGAGACACGGGCTCAATCCCTAGGCCAGGAAGATCCCCTAGAGTAGGAAATGGCACCCCACTCCAGTATTCTTGCCAGGAAAATTCCATGGACAGAGGAGCCTGGTGGGTTACACTCTGTGGGGTCAAAAAGAATCTGACATGAGTAAGCGACTGAGCACAATATAGCTATAATAATTCAATATTCCCTTACTAACATGCCAGGCATTATGCAGCTTAAAAACATTCTCATTTAATTCTTCATACAGTTCTACAAATAGGTTTTATTACTGTTACCATTTTATAGATAAGGAAAATAAGGCTTAAAAATTAAGCAGCATTCCAGTGGTCACACATCTGATAAATTGTGGTTTCCGATTACAGTTACACTTTTTTTACTCTAGAATAAATTGACTGTGCTTGCTGTACTTCTCAGAACACCATATTAAGATCTAATCTATGTATCTATTTTATTAATTACCAGACAGACTTCAATATCATGTATCTTCAAACACCGCAAATGACTTAATCATAAAAGATTTAAGGCTATTTTTATATTGGAGTAAAACTCAGTAATAAAATATTATATAGAAAAAAGCTTAGATTTAAACATTATAAAGTTGAATGAACAGAATACCTGAATATGCATAGTAGAATGTTTAGGTAGAATGTGCACATACATCAAAATACCCTATTATTTTTCAATCTATCCTGAATTTGAAGCATATATGCACTTGGATGGACACTGATAATTTCCCCCACACTTATTGTACCTCTAATATGTTATAATCATATTCTGTGATTTTTTGATACGTTTGAGTCATAAATATTGTATAATAAAAATGTAGACCACTTAGGAATATTAGAGCATCCTAGAGAGGATAGGTTTCATGTACACTCTACAGAAACCACATGTGAAGCAATCATCTTTAGATCTATCTTTATATTTATAGATCATGCAAATTATCTGAACGAGTCTTCCAAAAATCATATATTGAAATGTTAATGCCCAAGGTGATGGTATTAGAAAGTGGAGCTGTTGGGGGTTAATGAGGTCATGAGGATGGAGGCCTCATGAATGGGATTGTAAAAGACACCCCAGAGAGCTCCCCCACCCCTTCCCTATGTGATGATACGATAAGAAAATGGCAGCATGTAACCAGAAAGAGGGCATTCACCAGAAACCGACCACATTGGTATCCGGATTTTGCACTTTCAGCCTCCAGAATTATGAGAAACAAATTTCTTCTCTTTATAATTCATCCAGACTATGGTACTTTGCATCCAGAACTGCCAAAGTTGATGTCTATGTATGCACAGATATACTACTTCCACAGTAACCTATTACTGAGTTTCAGTTCAAGACGTGTTACCCCATGGAATATACATTCCATGGAATTCTCCAGGTCAGAATAGTGGAGTGGGTAGCCTTTCCCTTCTCCAGGGGATCTTCCCAACCCAGGGATCAAATCCAGGTCTCCCACATTGCAGGCGGATTCTTAACCAGCTGAGCCACAAAGGAAACCCAAGATATGTACTAGTGATGCATTATTTACAGTTAAATCACATGATTCAACTTGGTTCAACCATATTCTGTCTTTTTCTCCTGGGAATTTTGAGTTGATCTTGATATGAATGGGAAGCTGTTGAAGAGCCAGTACCTAAAAGAATGCAGACATGAATTTCTTTCTCACAGAGTTTTTACATCCTTTCTTAAAAGTATATTTAATAAAAATGCATCTATATTATTTGAAGGCTTTTCTATTCTCCATCATTCCACTACTTTCTTTTCTTTTCTGGAAACCATATTTTCTGCTATTTAAACCCCAAATATTCCACTGATACAACATACCATAGAACAGAATTTTACTGTTTTCACTTAAATTTTCCTCAAATTCCTTTAATTAACATTTATTAAACACTCATAGAGGCAAAACTACCAAATAGAAACTGAGCTTAAATCCATTAATTGAGAGTAAGACCTGAGACTAAAATGAAAGAAGCTTATACCAACAAACATGTTAATTAGTTTAACAGCCAATTATTAAGCCCCTATTTTGTGCCAGTTGTATATATAACCTATACTTTTGTGATAAAGCAATTTATTTATAAAACAGATACTTTGCATTAAGGGATGTTCTGGAGATCAATCATTATGTAGTTAGTTTACTCAGGTATAAATTTGGTAAGCTTTCAGTTGAAAAAATACATTATTTCAACAGGTATTCATTATCTATTGTATAGCCCAGAATTTTAAATGTAGCTTATGTGAAAAGCAGACCATAACTCATTTATTAAAGTATGCATTCAGTGTTTTATGGAAAATAACATTTCTTCCATAATTCTATATAATGTACACCACACCAAAGTATAGAAAACGTATATCTATTACTTTTTGTCTCTATAATTATATATTTTGACTTCGTTGTTTTGCATAGTCACAGTTAAAGGGAAGTGAGGTCTGCTTGCAGCATTGAGACAGATCTTGAAGTGGGAACAAATAAAAAGCAGCATGCACAGTTAAACAAACCTCATTTTGAGGTTACCAGAGTACTTCCCTGTCCCTGAAGTCCTGAAATCCATGCTTCTAGGGGGAAGGGAATGTGAGGCAGCCACCAGGCACCACTTTTCCATTCCAGGATTTGCTCTGAGGAAGATGGGAAGCTGAGAAGCTGAGCAATAACCTTAAGTTGAGAGACTGACACACTTAGCAGAGTGTTAGAAGTCGCCTAGGGTTGATGAGAGGGTACAAATGAGAACTCAAGGCTCACCTGGGAGTAGGGTGCAGGATTACACATCAAAATGGCAGTGGGACACTGAACCAGAAATAGTTCAGCACTCACAGTGATTAAAACCGACTTCAGACCAAGGTAGTCTCATTTCAGGTTATCCGCTACTGTTTAACTGACTCTCAGAGCAGACATTTTTGGAGAAAAGTGAATCAGAGTTTTAAACTGTCATGCAATGTTTCACACATAATTTCTGGATCTTATGCAAAAATAATCAGGCATACAACAAGAAAATAACTAAAAGCAAACCAAAAGGGAGGAAAAAAAAACAGAAACAGAAATATCATAGTAAAACTGCCAAAAACAAAGACAAAGCAGAAAATTATAAAGGCAGCCAGAAAATAATTTAAAAGAAGCCAGAAAAAAAAGGCGTATTGGCTTCAAAGAAAGACTCCCCAGGGAAACAATAATAGCAAGCAGACAATGGACTGACATCTTTGAAATGCTGACCTAGAATTCAATACTCTGTGAAAATATCATTCATAAATGAAGACGAAGTAAGTTTTCAGAAAGACACAATTGGGAGAACGCAGCTGTGTATGATTGTGATTAAAAGAAATGCTACAGGAATATTTTCTTGTATTGAAAACACTTAAAGAAAGAACCATGGAGATAAAGGAGAAATATCATAAGTAAATATGAAGGTAGATCAAATGAAATTTAGCTAAAGAAGTATTTATGTTTCGTGTAGCTTTATATATACTATTTATCCATATAATACGTCAAATACATATACATGTGTGTATCAAGAGAGAGAAAAAAGATTAAGGTGTATGAACACAATAAAACAAAAGGTAATGGGAAATAATTGGTTTACAAATTATTCTACCAATCTAAGATTCTTACATTTCTACGGTGTGGAAACATTCTAATTTCATTTTACGTTTAATGAGTCAAGGGTGACTAAAATTTTAGATGAACAATCAATTAAAATAAAACATTAATAACTCAAATTATTAACATCTATTTTTATTATATGACATGATAGCACTTGCGATTTTATTATCTGGATTTCTTTTTCATTCTCTACCTTTTACAATGTTCATCTTTTCCCCACATTGCTTATTCCAGAATATTCTCACTCTAGAATTATCTGACATTGATGTAAAAGCTGACATTATTTTAGACTTCTACAATGATATGTTTCACAAGAAACCCCAAATTTCAATGGCTTACAAAAACAAGTATTTATTTTTCTTACTTACAGGTGAATAGTGGATTAAAGTGTACCTCACAAGTCACTCATTCTGCAGTTTACAGCACCATGGGTTATTACATTCTTTTCAAGGTACATGGCAGAAAGGTAAAGGCCGAAAGCATAAAATTAGAGCTACAAAAGCACATTGTAAGTAGAGGCGCCTGCCACATTGCCTAACATTTTATTATGTGCCACACTAAGCATGTGGCCATGCCCTCTTCAGTGCGGTTCTGCTTTAAGATCTGCATTATCTTTAGGAGGCACTTTAAAGTCCCAGGCAAAGGATGCAAATATATGTTATTTTAAAAAGGGAGTAGTTGATTCAATTTGCTATACAGCAGAAACTAACACAACATTGTAAAGCAACTCGACTTCAATAAAAATTAATGAAAAAGAAAAGAGCAAAGAGACAATAATACAATCTATCATACAGTTCAAACTCACATGTACACTTGATGCATTGTTACTTTCTTAAGGAATCATACCCAGGATTCCACAGTCTAAGTACTGTAATTCAATATATTCAAGTAGCTAGCATTTTATCCTCTGTTAAAGCCACATACCATTTTATCACAGCTGTTTTCTTGTTTTCCTTGCCCATTAATATATGTTTGTTCAGGACAAGCTCTCAGCAATGTATTTGTGTATAATTTATATATAAATTTGTATAAATTGCATACATTCAAAAACTGAGTTGAATATGTGACTCACGATAAGTGTTAATTTAATATTTCCTGAAGGAATGAATGGAAAATTCCTGGGTTTCCACCTCAGTATGGACCTCTGTAGAAACCTGGACTCTACTGTAACATTTTCCTTTTCTTAACTTACAGAAATATCTATACTATGAGACACATTTGCTATCCTAAATGTAGGGGAAAACACTGAAAGTCTGAGCAGGCAATCCAAACATATAAAATAAAAAAACACAATATCCAAAATTAGGAAGATATAGATTTTCTTATAATGAATTATCTTATTATACTTTTCATAGCTTATAGGGATATTTGGAGAAATTTATAGTATACTATCATGAATATATGGGCTTCCCAGGTGGTGCAGTGGTAAAGAATTGCCTGCCAATGCAGGAGACACAAGAGATGTGGGTTCAATCCCTGCATTGGAAAGATCCCCTGGAGCAGCAAATACCCCACTCCAGTATTCTTGCCTGGAAAATTCCATCGGGAGAGGAGCCCGGTAGGCTACTGTCCTTGGGCCATAAAGAGTCGGACATGACTGAGTGACTGAGCACACACACACACACAGAAAGTAAACAGTTAGGAAATAAATAATTAATATTTTACAGAGTGTCTTTAAATACTTTGTTGTAATGAATAAATGAAGTTCACAAAGAAGATTGGAGAAGGAAATGGCAACACACTCCAGTATTTTTGCTTGGGAAATCTCATGAACAGAGAAGAATGGTGAGCTACAGTCCATGGGGTTGCAGAGTCAGCAACAACTGAACAACTAAGTGCACATGCGCGCGCGCGCGTGCACACACACACACACACACACACACACACACACACACACGTCATGTACATATAATTTCCCTGAATTACAAATAAAAGCCTAAAAGCTTTCATTAGAAGATTAACAATATAAAGTAATAAAATTAACATGTCTGTGATTAGAAAAATAAAAATTTTGAAATATTTTGCAATCTAGTGGAATTGCTTTAGCATATCTATGTACCCAGAACTTTTTAATGGATTAAGGAGTGAAACTCTTAGGAAATGAAACTTTATTTGCCACAATAATCTAATCCTGTACATTGCACTTTTTACACAAAATATGTTCTTTATTTTTTAGCTTATTTTCTTCTGTTGTCATTACCATTTGGCCCAGAGAGTACCTAGATACATGTATACATAAAATTGATTATTTTTCTCAAAGATCTATTTGCTTTAAGAAGTGAAGTCTGTGTCAACTTTCAATAATTTATTTCTTTATATTTGAGTAACATTCAAATGTAGTGATTGTCTTGAAAACATGGTGAACATAAACATAATGGGTATTATATTTCTTATAGGTATGTATAGACCCTTCAGGTTGTATTTATATACTTCTGAGATTGGTAATTAACACCTAACTCTTATGCTATTAGGCTCTCCTTTAGACTCCTAGTCTCATTAGAGCAGGGAATGTTTGTGTTTGGTGCATCCTTAATGACTAGCACTGAGAAAGGGGCATAGCAGGGACCCAATAAATACTTCAAGAGAATTAAATTTGGGTGCTTTTCCAACATGAATTTTAAAAATTCCTGAAGCTACATATTGGGCATTCTTACGTATCAAATGAATTTTATAATTCATGGAATTAACAGCATAAAACTATTACACATATCTTCCTTACCTATTTTCATTTTATAAAAAAAATTTGAATGTATTTTTGAATTTTTACCACATGCATTTTTTTTTGCAGCTGCCAATGGTATGGCAGATCATTTCTGAGTCTAGTGGTAGTGAGGTCTCTGAATGACCAATAAGAATAGTCCTGGACTTGACACCATAATTACAGAAATCAGATCTGAAAAAGAGCAAACAGATATTTTTAACACATATAACTAGCAAAAGCTGAGCTTTCATAATTCATAAATAGCTCTTCAAATTGATTAGAACAGTAAAAACTGACACAAAATGGGAAAGGACTGTGAAAAATAAGTTTATATAAATAGAAACCTGAAATTTTAATAAGCACATAATAATTTTTCATCAGTAATCAGCAAAATGTCAACTACATGAGATATCATTCCATACCAGATACACAAAAACTTAAAGTTAGTCAAAAGAATATCTTTGTGAGCTGTAGCAATGTGAACTCTTATATACTGATTGAAGAATAAATGTATATAAGTTTGGTAACCATCAGCAATATTTAGTAAAGATGAATTTATGAAGATTTTTGATATAGAAAATACATATATATGAATATAAATAGGGATTTATGATATGCAAATTGTCCATGTATCAAATTCTGCAATAATTAAAATGTGGAAACAACTTAAAATTCATCACCTACAGATTTGAAGAGTATGTTGAACTTTTTATATAAAGTTGACATAAAGCCATTCAAAACAATAAATAAAAGCTCTATGTATGAACATGGATACGTAAAACATGATAAAGTAATAAAGGAAATTGATCAACGTACACACTATTTATATCAAGTTGAAACATTTTTTGTGGATAAGCTCATATAAATGATCTATATTAAAACACTCATGAAAACCATACATCAGATGCTGGGAATTGTTCTTGAGTTCTGCATTCCATGAGAGGTGAAAAGCATTGGGAAGAATAGGAGAAGCCTACTGTCACTACAATTGTTCAACAACAAGTTGAATAATCAGTGTGACATATGATGAGAGCTTCAATCCAATAAAGTTATGTTGGGTAGTCAGTATTACATACTTCTGTCAGATAACTTGAATAATAATCCTTTCCTGATTGGGAACTAGTCTGTTGTTCCAGGTCCAGTTCTACTTGTTGCTTCTTGACCTGCATACAGATTTCTCATGAGAAATAGAGGAAACCAACTTAATGGAAAGGACTAGAGATCTCTACAAGAAAAGTAGAGCTACCAAGGGAACATTTCATGCAAAGATGGGCACAATAAAGGACAAAAATGGTATGGACCTAACAGAAGCAGAAGCTATTAAGAAGAGGTGGCAAGAGTACACAGAAGAACTGTACAAAAATGATCTCATGACCCAGATAACCACGATGGTGTGATCACTCACCTAGAGCCAGACATCCTGGAATGTGAAGTCAAGTGGGCCTTAGAAAGCATCACTATGGACAAAGCTAGTGGAGGTGGAATTCCAGCTGAGCTATTTCAAATCCTAAAAGATAATGCTGTGAAAGTGCTGCACTCAATATGCCAGCAAGTTTGGAAAATTCAGCAGTGGCTGCAGGACTGGAAAAGGTCAGTTTTCATTCCTATCCCAAAAGAAAGGCAATGCCAGAGACTGTTCAGACTACTACACAATTACACTCATCTCACATGCTAGCAAAGTAATGTTCAAAATTCTCCAAGCCAGGCTTCAACAGTATGTGAACCATGAACTTCCAGATGTTCAAACTGGATTTAGAAAAGGCAGAGGGACCAGAGATCAAATTGCCAACATCTGCTGGATCATCAAAAAAGCAAGAGAGTTTCAGAAAAAACATCTACTTCTGCTTTATTGACTATGCCAAAGCCTTTGACTGTGTGGATCACAACAAAGTGTGGGAAAACATCCATACATGACTACTATAAAAACCACAGCTTTGACTATATGGACCTTTGTCAGCAAAGTGATGTCTCTGCACATAACCATATAATACCATGGAGAAGATGGTAAAACCCCGACGCTGGTGCTACATAGTGCAGGCTACCAGCACAGAAATTCCCAGTGACCCCCGACAGCTAACTGAAGATTTTATCCTCATTTCATCCTTCTTGCCACCAACTGAGTAGTTCCTAGATCCCTTGAAAAAGTTCTTTTCTGCCTGTGCTTTCTATTTCTAATCTCTGTCTCTCTCTTTCTTTCCCAAGACTTCAATATTGTCTATCCTCTATAAACTGAACTTTAATAGAACTTTATCATTCATGTACAAGACTTAACATCCTCTCTCCAACTACAATTTTCAAGAATTTAAAGCAACTATTTCATTACCTTTATGTGGCAGAGTAAAAACTTTCATAATCTATCAATCCTTATATTTTCATGTAGTATAGCATTAAAACTGTGTTTATTCATGGTCTGTAATTCAATAATTAGCAGATTTTCACTTTTGCTACTGAGAATTTGGAAATGTTATATTAGTTTTGTTCGTGTTTAAGCAGTATTAAATATAAACATGTTTTCTTTGAGTTTCTCAGCTCAGTGCTTAACAAAAGTGCCCCACGGTGTTCTCTTCTAGAAGGTTTTAACTTTTAACCTTCCTACTAACTGTATAAGCAGTTGATCAGAAACCTCTACTGTTTACTTGAGACTTGTAATTTCATAATGAGGTTTCTTGGACCCCATGCTAGAGTGTATAAATCAGATCTTTGAAGAATACATTTTCTTTTGCTGCATTTTAAAGCAGCATCCTCAAAGATCCCTGTGCACACTAAGGTGTGAGACAATTGTTTTAAGTCTTGAATTTAAATTTTTATTATATCCTATTTATACTCTCAAAATTATATTCACAAACTTGTATTGATTATTCATCTTGCCAGCCTGCCACATTCACTGAGATAGTCACATAATTTGCTATTACTAGGACTATAAATGTAATTTTCTCAACATTTTCAAGAGATAATATTTTCAAGCAGATTGCTCGTTCCTGGGCTTCCTCAATTTTCATAATATTCTTATTATACTAAGGTGGCAAGAGTTTCAAATAGCTTTTCAAATGTGACTTCAATTACTTGTCACCTATGTGGCTTTCAGTAACTTTTCAACAGAGTAGATTTACTGTTGCACTTTTTAAAAATCTGTCATCAAATTAGTTTGATTATATTTATGGCTTTTTTAAAGAAAATAAAAAGGACATTGGCTTTTAATTAGTATTACATCAATACTACTTTATACATACAATTACTAAATAGCCTATTAGAATCATAGCAGAGAAGATGCAGTATTTAGAAAATAATTGCTTAAAATAGCTTGCAAAAAGAGCAAGGGAAATTGTAAAATAATACGTAAATATTAACTCCATTGTACTGTGTGTGTGTGTTTTCATTATTTGTACATAACTTTTAAATATTCAGAAGATTATAACAAAATGTTATGACAATAGCTAACAAAAATATGCAAAGCTTCTACCAAATGAAAATATTTAAGTATTAAAAATTATCTATTGTTTTCAGTATTGAAATACATATATTAAATTTCTATGAATTTTACAGTTATTCGTTATTGGTATCCCCTCTTTAGAGCATATAATAATTTTGTTTCTGACCATATAATATAAATATACCAAATGATATTTCATATTTGAATGCCTAAAGAAGTCATTTAAAGTTTGTGTCCCTGTGACAGTCAGGTGGGGTACATTTTGCTTCACTGGTCCATCCTTGGCTAGAGTGCCTGTCATTAGACTTGGTATTAAGTCCCTTCTCTTCTCTAATCACACTCTTTATCACACTTCTTATCCACTTATAATTAAAACATGATCCAGATAACACTCTTTTGTTTAAAGACATTCCAATAATTTCCACACATGCCCAGAATAACATACCAATGACTCCTTGTCTCAGCTTAAAAATTCCCACATGAATCTAAAAATCACTGACTTATCCAATTCATCTTTCTTCACTCCCTCACTCCTTATGATATTACAAACTCATGGAAAATTTTCCTATTCTTTTCTCAAAGGGCATTTATTTCTGCCTTAGAGCTTCCACATTACATTTTCTTCTTTAAAAGGTATTAGTGCATTCCCTGAACTGACTTCAACATCACTATTTCTCTTCCTTATCATTCACATATCAGCTTAAATTACATCTCTGTTATGAAGGCTTCCTTCCCCATCTTTCACTTGTTACTTCCTAGTTGATTATTAGCATACTATCTAATGATTTTTGTTGCTGTTGTTGCTCAGTCATTAATTTATGTCCAACTCTTTGAGACCCCATGGACTGCAGCTTGCCAGGCTTCCCTGTCCTCTACCATCTCCAGGAGTTTGGTCAAATTCATATCCCTTGACTAGGAAATGCTATTGAATGATCTCATCCTCTACTGCCCCCTTCTCCCTTTTCCTTCAATCTTTCCTAGCAGTTCAAGGAACCCTCAAGAGTCTTCACCAGTACCATGGTTTAAAAGCATCAATTCTTTGGCATTCAATCTTTTTTGGTCCGACTTTCACATCTGCACATGACTACTGGAAAAAACATACCTTTGACTATATGGACCTTTGTTGACAAAATGATGTCCCTGTTTTTTTAATACAGGTCTAAGTTTGTTGCGAATTTTCTGCAAGGAGCAAGGGTCTTTTATTGGTGGCTGCAGTCACCATCCACGAACCCAAGAAAATAAAATATGTCACTACTTCCACTTTTTCCATTTCTATCTGCCATGAAGTGATGGAACTAGATGCCATGATCTTAGTATATTTTAAAAATGTTGAGTTTCAAGCCACCATTGTCACTCTCCTCTTTCACCCTCATCAAGAGGCTCTTTAGTTCCTCTTCACTTATGATATTAGAGTGATATCATCTGCATATCTGAGGTTATTGATATTTCTCCCAGCAATCTTAATTCCAGCTTGATATTCATCCAGCCTGACAATTCACATGATGTACTCTGCATGTAAGTTAAATAAGCAGCATGACAATATACAGCCTTGATGTACTCCTTTCCCAATTTGGAAACAGTCCATTGTTACATGTCCGGTTTTAACTGTTGCTTCTTGACCTGCATTACAGATTTCTCAGGAGGCTGGCAAGGTGGTCTTGTATTCCCGTCTCTTGAAAAATTTTCCACAGTTTACTGTGATACACAGAGTCAAAGACTTTAGTGTAGTCAATGAAGCAGAAGTACATGTTTTCTGGAATTCCCTTGATTTCTCTATGATCCAATAGATGTTGGTAATTTGATCTCTGGTTCCTTGTGCTTTTTCTAAATCCAGCTTGAATGTCTGGAAGTTCTCAGTTCACAAACTGTTGAAGGCTAGCTTGAAGGATTTTGAGCATTACTTTGCTAGCATGCAAAATGAGTGCACTTTTGGTAGTTTTAGCATTCTTTGGCAATGCCCTTCTTTGGGACTGGGATGAAAACTGACCTTTTCCAGTCTCGTGCTCACTGCTGAGTTTTAGAAAGTTGCTGACCTATCGAGTGTAGCAGTTTAACAGCATCATCTTTTAGGATTTGAAATAGCTCAGCTGGAATTCTAGCACCTTCACTAGCTTTGTTCATAGTGATGGTTTCTAAAGCCCACTTGACTTCACATCCCAGGATCTCTGGCTCTAGGTGAGTGACCTCACCACCATGGTTATCCGTGACATTAAGACATTTTTTTCTCTGTTTCTTCTGTGTATTCTTGCAACTTCTTGTTAATCTCTAATGCATCCATTTGGTCCTTACTGTTTCTGTACTTTATCATGCCCATCCTTGCATGAGATGATTTTAATTAATTGCTAATTAACTAATGATTTTAATTAACTTATAAGAATTCACCATGAATTATTGTGGTGTATAATTTGGCCACCTGATGCAAAGAGCAGACTCATTGGAAAAGACCCTGATGCTGGGAAAGACTGAAGGTAAATGGAGAAAGGGGTAGCAGAGGATGAGATGGTTAGATAGCATCACTGATTTAACGTGCATGAATTTGAGCAAACTCCACAATTGTGGAGGACAGAGGCACCTGGTGTGCTACAGTACCTGGGGTGAGAAACAGTCAGACATGACTTAGTGACTGAACAACAAGGCATGAAGTTAAGGTTCAATATACATGAACTTTGACAATCAGTAAAACCAGAAGAGCTTTGAATGACCTAATTGCCAGTTCCTTTCCCAATTCTGCTCCCAAGAAATGGACAACATTTCTTGTCTGAGATAGCAGCCATGTTTTTGCTGAAATCTGAGCAGGTTTTACTTCCCAATTCAATAATTGCAGAATTATTCAAACAAGTCAGTCACATCCAACCAGAAACCAGGGGGCACTCTATCTTCATTATATTACCAATACAGTCAGCCATGGTCCCTTGCTCACTCTACTTCTGAATACAATCTCTTTGGTTGTCTGTACATGGCATATGGTATTATACAGTTGTTCCTTTGACTAGTGAACTGCTGTCATTCTCATCTACCTAGTCTTTTGCCATCCCTGTAATCATATGGTGAGAATCTCCCACACTAATGGAGTGAACAAAAAACCTGTTTTTGCAATTATTCATTTTTGTACTATATGCCTTGTTGTTGTTGTTCAGTTGCACAGTCATGTCCAACTTTTGCAACCCCATCAACTGCAGCATGCCAGGCTTCCCTGTCCTTCACCATCTCCAGGGAGTTTGCTCAAACTCATGTTCACTGAGTCAGTGATGCTATCCAACCATCTCGTCCTCTGTCATCCCCTTCTCCTCCTGCCTTCAATTTTTATAGCATCAGGGTCTTTTCTAATGAGTCAGCTTTTCATATCATGTGGCCAAAGTGTTGGAGCTTCAGCTTCAGCATCAGTCCTTCCAATGAATATTCATGATTGATTTCCATTAGGATTGACTGGCTTGATCTCTTTGCAGTCCAAGGGGCTCTGAAGAGTCTTCCCAGCATCACAGTTCAAAAGCATGAATTCTTCTGTGCTCAGCTTTATGGTTCAGCTCTCACATCCATATATGACTACTGGAAAAATCACAGCTTTGACTATATAGATCTTTGTTGACAAAGCAATATCCCTGCATTTTAATATGCTATCTAGATTGGTCATAGCTTTTCTTCCATGAAGCAAGTGCCTTTTAATTTCATTGCTACAGTCACCATCTGCAGTGATTTTGAAGCCCAAGAAAATAAAGTCTGTTACTTTCCCATTGTTTCCCCATCTATTCGCCATGGTGATGGAGCCAGATGCCATGATCTTCATTTTTTGAATGTTGAGTTTTAAACCAGCTTTTTCACTCTCCTCTTTCACTTTCATCAAGAGGCTCTTAGTTCCTATTCACTTTCTGTCATAAGAGTGGTGTCATCTGCATATCTGAGGCTATGGATTTTTCTCCTGGCAGTCTTGATTCCAGTTTGTGCCTCATCCAGCCCAGTATTTCTCATGATGTACTCTGCATATAAGTTAAATAAGCAGGGTGACATTATACAGTCTTGATGTCCTTCTTTCCCAATTTGGAATCAGTCCCTTGTTCCATGTTCCATGTTGCTCCTTCACCTACATACAGGTTTCTCAGGAGGAAGGTAAGATTGTCTGATATTCCCATTTGTCTAAGAATTTTCCACCGTTTGTTGTGATTCACACAGTCAAAGGCTTTAGCATAACTAATGAAGCAGAAGTAGATGTTTTTCTGGAATTCCCTTACTTTTTCTATGATCCAAAGGATGTTAGCAATTTGATCTCTGATTCCTCTTCCTTTTCTAAATCCAGCTTGAACATCTAGAAGATCTCAATTCACATACTTTTGAAACCCAGCTTGGAGAATTTTCAGCATTACTTTGCTAGCATGTGAATCTACATGCCTATCACCACAGAAAGTAAGATCTGTTAAAAACGAAAAAAAACCAAGACTCCACTAGTCTCCTTGATCTTCATTTTCCTGGACCCTTCAATAATGTAGCATCAATAAAGATTCTGAATAAATGAATGATTAGTTAGATTTCCCTTCTCACCTCAAATATTCAGAAATAGTCATAATATAAATATTATAAGCACAGACATGTATCTATTAATTGAGCTATCAATCAATACACAGGTTTGTTAAGAAATTGATCCACTTCAACACCAAAAAGCATGAATTGCTTTTGTGGGTAGATCAGTATCATTAAGAATCTTTGGAAGTGAGAACACACAGGAGGTTAGTGTGGTAGGACAAATTTATAAATGGGTCATTCAAAGATTTCCCCATCCTAATCCCCACAATGTGTGAATGTGGTATTACTCCTATGATCATGTTTTTAATGTTATATGCTGCTGCTACTACTAAGTCGCTTCAGTCGTATCCAACTCTGTGCGACCCCATAGACGGCAGCCCACCCGGCTCCACCGTCCCTGGGATTCTCCAGGCAAGAACACTGGAGTGGGTTGCCATTTCCTTCTCCAATGCATGAAAGTAAAAAGTGAAAGTGAAGTTGCTCAGTCGTGTCCAACTGTTCGCGACCCCATGGACTGCAGCCTACCAGGCTCCTCCGTCCATGGGATTTTCCAGGCAAGAGTACTGGAGTGGGTTGCCATTGCCTTCTCTGGTTATATTACATAGCAGATCATAAAATAGGAAGATATGCAGTGTGGGCCCATTGTCATAACCTGAGCCCTTAAAAACAGTAAGTTTCTTCTGATAGGGGAAGAAGTCAGTATTAAAGAAACTGGAAACGCAAGAGAATTTCCAGGTACCATTGCTGGGTTTGAAGATGGAAAGGGGCAATTCAGTGAATGTGGGTGACCTCTCAAAGTTGAGAACAACCACTACTGATATCCTAAGAGGCAATGGGGGCCTCGGTCCTAAATCTCACAGAGCATCGCTCTGCCAACCACCTGTGTGAGCGTGGAAGTGGATTCTCACTCAGAGCTCTCAGAAAGAACATGATGTAGCCAACACACTACTTCAGCCTCATGAGAACATAGACTGAGGACCCAGTCAAATCTACTCAGACTTCTGAATTAGAGAAATGTCAGAGGATAGATAGATAGATGTTTTCTATGTGACTAGAACTGCTCCTTGTAGAACACCTTGGAATAGACCACTAGAAAATAATACAGTCAAATCTAAGGAAGAAACCACTCTCCAGGAGAATCAGCTTCCACACTCACACAGGTGGTTGGCAGTTGTTCATATAGGATCATGAGGGTGCCCTGGGGAAACTATCAGTATTTATCTGGGGCTTTGAACATGGAACATCAAAGATGTTTGGCCTTATTTTGTTTTAAAATTTTGTGTTGGGGTATAGCTGATTTACAATGTTGAGTTAGTTTCTGTTGTACAGGAAAGTTAATCAGTTATACATATACCTATATTCACTCTTTTATATCCTTTTATCATATAAATCATTACAGTTCCTATGAGTTCCTTGTGCTATACAGTAGCCCTTACTAGTTATTTATTTTATATATTGTAATGTGTATATGTCAAGCACCATCTGACCTTATTCTAGCCCCATTACCATTGCTAAAGCAGCAGACTCCAGATAGCACATGCCCTGTTCTCGAGAAACCAATATAAAATTGTGAGATAAAGAGGGATCTGGGACTTTAAATGGCTGAAAACTAGCAAGAAAAATAATGTACCTGTATCAAAAGAACAGTTAGTCACACGGATATTCCTCACGTGAACATGGCATACCTCTGCTTTTGTAAACGGAAAACAGACAGTGAGTTGAACAATGTCAAAGTCAGTGACACCTACACAACCATGAATCAGTAAGGAAGCAATCACCTTAAAAGAGAAGCAGTGACTCCCCCTTCGCATGCCCATAGAACTAAGATTAAAGGAAACATCAATTGTGTGCTTGTCTTTAATAAATTATATCTTTAGAAGCATACTAAAGAGCATTGCATCCATGAAAGTGTAACAGGTTGTAAGAAAGATAACTAATTAGAAATAACACACCAGAAATGATTGCCAGGATCAAAGAGGAAAAAAAAAAACCCACAGCATATAGACTGACAGGCAGACTGTTCTCAGAGACAAGACGAAGCTACGATAATGTGACGCTAAGCCAAATTATGCTAAAACCACAAGATAGCACTTTAGCAACAGACGGAGAATTCACAGGAGGAGAGCTAGGAAGGAGAGGGGTGAAATGGGGTGTACTCCCTTGTGGGAGACTTTGTGGGTGCCATCTTGGAGACTGTGTGATCAAACTTTGATAACTGCATGGTAGTAGCCACCACAGAATCTTTTGCATGCATGTATCTGGAAAATGCTTCACTTGGCATGGATGCAATTCACTAAGAGCCAGTATCATTCTCTTGTAATACCTTACTTCCCTAGAGCTGGAAAAGTTGCAAGGTGAAGTTTCTTTGAAATTCCACAGTGAAGATGAGGAGCTGCTAAATAATTGTCACTTCCCAATTAGACTATAAAAATTCCTTGGCTGCTATGTAATTCTTTTCCCAATTATCCTTCACATGATGGGTATTTAGTCACTGCAGAATGTGCTAGAAGACACCAGTGCCTTTCCCTTATTTTTGAGAGGAGTCTTCCTGGGTGGGCATTCATACCAATGGCCTCCCACAAAAACTGATATCTTCTTCATGATGAATGGGCTTCCCAGATAGCTCAGTAATAAATAATACGCCTGCCAAAGCAGGAGAGGCAGGAGACGTGGGTTCAATCCTTGTGTTGGGAAGATCCCCTGGAGTAAGAAATGGCAATCCATTCCAGGATTCTTACCTGGAAAATTCCATGGACAGAGGAGTCTCTCAAGCTACAGTCCATGGGGCTACAAAGAGTCAGATATGACTGAGCATACACACTGTGATGAATATTGGGTATGTTTGATATAAAAATTTGTTTTCTGAAATTTATTTCCAGGTGTCAGTTCAGTTGCTCAGTCATGTCTGACTCTTCACAAACCCAAGGACTACAGCACGCCAGGCTTCCCTGTCCATCACCAGCTTCCAAAGCTTGCACAAAACTCATGTCCATCGTCAGTCATGCCATCCAACCATTTCATTCTGTGTCATCCCCTTCTCCTCCTGCCTTCAATCTTTCCCAGCATCAGAGTCTTTCCAATGAGTCAGTTCTTCATATCAGGTGGCCAAAGTATTGGAGCTTCAGCTTCAGCATCAGTCCTTCCAATGAATATTCAGGACTGATTTCCTTTAGGATTGACTGGTTTGATCTCTTTGCTGTCTAAGGGACTTTCAAAAGTCTTCTCCAACAAAACAGTTTAAAAGCATCAATTTTTCTGTGTATTTTCATATATACCCTAGTGAAAACTTTGAGGTAGCTGTCTTAGTTTTAACTGCCATGTAATAAAATTTAATGGATTTCCATTCAACTCAGCTATTACATTTGTCATGTATCTATTAATCCTTTTCCTTGCAGGAACTAAGTTAACTGAAGACTAAAAGGCCCATTGTAGGTAACAGTATCCTGCTAAAGTCTTTTTTGGTAATAGCTGAACATCTCTTGTAACAAACATAGTTATAATCTGTGAATAAAAATATAATAGAGGAAGTAAGGATTCAAATTTACCAAATACAGATCTCTGAAAAACTTATTATAGGACATACTCCAGAAAAATAAGATAAAACATGTGAAAGTTAAATTACAGGGGAATTCATGAAATATAGGGAATGGTTTTGAACAAACAGACCAATCAAATTCAGTTCAGTCACTCAGTCATGTCCAACTCTTTGTGACCCCATGGACTGCAGCACACCAGACTTCCCCTCCATCAGCAACTCCTAGAGCTTGCTCAAACTCATGACCATCGTGTCCATGATGCCATCCAGTCATCTCATCATCTGTCGTTCCCTTTTCTTCCTGCCTTCAATCTTTCCCAGCATCAGAGTCTTTTCTAATAAGTCAGTTCTTTACATCACTGGGCCAAAGTATTGGTGCCTCAGATTCAACATCAGTCCTTCCAATGAATATTCAGGATTGATTTCCTTCAGGATTGACTGGTTTGATCTCCTTGCTGTCCAAGGGACTCTCTAAGAGTCTTCTCCAACATCACGGTTCAAAAGCATCAATTCTTTGGCACTCAGCTTTCTTTATAGTCCAAATCTCACAACCATGCATGACTACTGGAGAGACCATAGCTTTGAGTAGATGGACTTTGGGGTCGGCAAAGGCATAGCTCTGTTTTTTAATATGCTGTCTAGGTTGGTCAGCTTTTCTTCCAAGAGCAAGCATCTTTTAATTTCATGACTGTAGTCACCATCTGCAGTGATTTTGGAACCCAAGAAAATAAAGTATGTCACTGTTTCCATTGTTTCTCCATCTATTTTCCATGGCGTGATGGGACTGGATGCCATGATCTTAGCTTTTTGAATGTTGAGTTTTAAGCCAGCTTTTCCACTCTCCTCTTTCACTTTCATCAAGAGGCTCTTTAGTTCCTTTTCACTTTCTGCCATAAATGTTGTATTATCTTAGTATCTGAGGTTATTGATATTTCTCCTGGCAATCTTGGTTCCAGATTGTGCTTCATCCAGCCAGGTATTTCACATGATGTACTCTGCATATAAGTTAAATAAGCAGGTTGACAACACATAGCCTTGACGTACTCCTGTCCCAATTTGGAACCCGTCTCTTTTTTCAAATCCAGTTCTAACTGTTGCTTCTTGACCTGCATACAGATTTCTCAGGAGGCAGGTCAGGTGGTCCAGTATTCCCATCTCTTGAATAATTTTCGTCAGTTTGTTGTGATCCACAGCATGAAATATTCCCTTGGTATGTCTAATTTTCTTGAAGAGATCTCTAACCTTTCTCATTCTATTGTTTTCCTCTACTTCTTATTTCTTTCATTGATCACTGAGGAAGGCTTTCTTATCTCCTTGCTATTCTTTGGAACTCTGAATTCAAGTGGGTATATCTTTCCTTTTCTCCTTTGCCTTTAGCTTCTCTTCTTTTCTCAGCTATTTATAAGGCCTCCTCAGACAGCCATTTTGCCTTTTTGCATTTCTTTTTCTTGGGATGTTCTTGATCACTGCCTCCTGTAAAATGCCATGAACCTCTGTCCATAGCTCTTCAGGCACTCTGTTTATCTGATCTAGTCCCTTGAATCCATTTGTCATTTTGACTGTATAATTGTAAGGGACTTGATTTAGGTCATACCTGAATGGTCTAGTGGTTTTGCCTACTTTCTTCAATTTAAGTCTGAATTTGGCAATAAGGTGTTCATGATCTGAGCCACAGTCAGCTCCTGGTCTTGTTTTTGCTGACTGTACAGAGCTTCTCCATCTTTGGCTGCAAAAAATATGATCAATCTGATTTCGGTACTGACCATTTGGTGATGTTCATGTGTAGAGTCTTCTCTTGTGTTGGTGGTAGAGGGTGTTTGCTATGACCTGTGCATTCTCTTTGCAGAACTCTGTCCTTTGCCCTGCTTTGTTTTGTACTCCAAGGCCAAATTTGCCTCTTATTCCAGGTATCTCTTGACTTCCTAGTTTTGCATTCCAGTTCCTATGATGAAAATGACATCTTTTTTGGGTATTAGTTCTAGAAGGTCATATAGGTCTTCATTGAACAGTTCAATTTCAGCTTCTCCAGCATTACTGCTTGGGGTATAAACTTGAATTACTATATTGAATAGTTTGCCTTGGAAACGAACAAAGATCATTCTGAACTTTTTTATATTGCATCCAAGTACTTCCTTTTGGACTCTTCTGTTGACTATAATGGCTATTCCATTTCTTCTAAGGGATTCTTGCCCACAGTAATAGATAAAATGGTCATCTGAGTTAAATTCACCCATTCCAGTCCATTTTAGTTCACTGATTCCTAAAATGTCTATCCTTGTCATCTCCTGTTTGACAATTTCTAATTTACCCTGATTCAGGGACCTAACTTTCCAGGTTCCTATGCAATATTGCTGTTCACAGCATCAGACGTTACTTCCATCACCAGTCACATCCACAACTGGGGGTTGATTTTGCTTTGGCTCCGTGTTTTCATTCTTTCTGTAGTTATTTCTCCACTGATTTCCAGTAGCATATTGGGCACCTGCCAACGTGGGGAGTTCATGTTTCAATGTCATATCTTTTTGCCTTTTCATATTGTTCATGGGATTCTCAAGGCAAGAATATTGAAGTGGTTTGCATGATTCCCTGGAGAAGGGATAGGCTACTCACTCCAATATTTTTGGGCTTCCCTGGTGGCTCAGATGGTAAAGAATCTATCTGCAATTAGGGAGCTCTAGGTTTGATCCCTGGTTTGGGAAGATCCCCTGGAGGAGGGCATGGCAACCCACTCCACGATTCTTGCCTAGAGAATCCCCATGAACAGAGGAGCCTGGTGGGGTTGCAAAAAGTTGGACATGACTGAGTGACTAAGCACAGAACAGCATGCATTTTTCAGTGAATAAAAAATATTCATAAACATATAAATAACATGACTATATTGTTATTATAATTCTGTAATATATGTGTGTCTGTATGTGTAGATATAGGTGCTTACAGATAGATTCATTGATATAGGGAAAATTCTAAACATGTATGTAGCAAATTATGATCTGTGGATGTCACTGACCATAAACTTAAAGATTAAAATGTGCTTAGGTACAGATTTTTAAAATTTTAATGTTATGCATTATAAAAAGTTATAGTTTAATTTTTATGCAATATATTTTAATTTTATTATTCTACTCTAGTTAATATTTTTTAAAATGTGGAGAGCGATTCTTTAAAAATACATATCAGATTATATGGCTTATAATATAAAGAACTGTATCTCTGCTTGTATCTTCTGCTTCTCCACTTAGAAGAGAAAAATAAAGTTTTGTTTGGTGATTGTCTGTTGTGGCTGTTTAAACTATGTAGAAGTTTAGAGAAGAAAGTTATAATGAGGACAAAGTAAAAAGAAAAAAGAGAAAAGGAGTAGATTTGACTATCAAAGGATAATATTTTCTTTAAAAGAAAATTAAATTTAGGAGTTTAAAACTTCACATCAAATATAGAACTTAAAGTATAAAGCACTAAATATCCACTAACTTGGAGAAAAACACATATATACCTTATTTAGATCAGACAGTAGCCCATGAATCTCTTGAGATCAGAAGAAACTCTAAAATGAGTTAAAGATTATATTTGAGTTGCACATGCAGTTATTGAATAAAGCAGGCCATATGCAAAATATATACATATTTTGAAACACATTTTTTCAATTACTTAACATAATGACATTTGAGAATAAAATAGAAATCGAAAAGAATAAAAAAACAAAATATTGGCCAAATTAGCTTTCACTAGTTCAAAGAATCTATTCACTTTGTATTTTAAGTAAAATAATTAAATTAGATTGTTTCAAAGACTGACCTTCCAATATGCTAAGGTTGACTTTGTGTTTGTTTAAACTTCCTAAATCACTAAAACTATAATGTGTTGCAAGATATTTATGTATAAAGAGCCAAATTGTTATGGGATTCCTTCATTTGATGCCAAGCAAAATACTTAGCCAGCATACAAACGTGGATAATTTATAGTCCTCTGATGAAAGATTTCACCACCACTCCACAGAGAATTGTTTTCCTGTTTTAGAGGAGCAAACTTAATTCCTGCTTCTTACTGGAATACCTTTCAGAAATAAAATTATTTTTTTTGAGAATGTGCTATAGATTTTTTTTAGCATAAAATTATTAGATTAACACACTTCACTGCTATATATATATATATACATAGATCTTTATATATAATATATAACATATATTGATATTATGTGAATAATCTCTCCTATATACATTAAATATAGATATATACTTATAGGAGAGAGAAGAATTTTGTCAAATCAAATAACTGACACCTGGACATAGCTTGTTAAAAAAAGTTTTAACAGGAAGACCATTACCACTATCTATCCTCATAACTTACACGTTCATTTAGAAACAGTGCAAAATTCAGCTTATTCTTTTTAGTGCTGTTCCTTTAGTTGATCATTGTAATCTCACCTTCACTTCTGAGTCTGCTTCTGGAACTTCCAGATCACTTTCAGAGCTCACCTCAGAGTTTGACGTCATCCATTCTCACAAACCAAACTGTCCTGCCATTCTCCTTTGGTGTCTGTAAGTCTTCTGTTGAGCGGATTTTGATACTAAGGTTGTTATTATACCTCTGAGAGGAACCACCTATTCCTATTTATTCTTTTTATTTTTATTTTGAATAATAGTCATACTAGTTATAGCATATCTTGTTGCTTTAGCTCAGTCACTATAACATTTATTTCTTTGTTTTTTCTAACTGAATCTTGATTTTCTTTAAAGCACTCATCAGATATGTATTGTTTTTACTTGCTGTAGCATCTCATTCAGTAGAAACAGAAGGACATATAAACACATTTTAAAATCACAATTCAGATTTCTTTAGTTGCAATTCAGATTCTTTTATTATGACTTTACTGTGGGTGCCCTAATCCCCCCAGAAGATGACGTAACTAATTTCATAGTTTTAAATAATGATTTTAGCAATGAATTTTGTTTTTGCTAGTACTGCCAGTTGAATTTAAATAGTCTAATGTCTGTCACTAGCTTTTGTGTCATCAATACTCATTTATTTAAGTTTTGATTTTGAAATTAATTCAGATTTACAAAAGAGGCAAAAATATTACAAAGAGTTTCTCCTATTCTTTATCCATTTTCTTCAAAGCTTAACATGTTATATAACCAATTATGAACTCTTGGAAAATAAACTAATACAGTATTACCTAAGAATTGATGCTTTTGAACTGTGGCGTTGGAGAAGACTCTTGAGAGTCCCTTGGACCACAAGGAGATCCAACCAGTCCACCCTAAAGGAAATCAATCCTGAATACTTTGGGATTAGAGAAGACACTGATGTTGGGAAAGACTGAAGGCAGGAGGAGAAGGGGGCAACAGAGGGTGAGATGGTTGGATGGCATCACTGACTCAATGGATATGAGTTTGTGCAAGCTTGGGGAGATGGTGAAGGACAGGGAAACCTGGCAGTGCTGCAGTCCATAGGGTGGCAGAGTCAGGCACAACCGTGTGACTGAACAATATCTAATCTACCAAGATTAATTTAATTGTCCAGTACTTTCCCTTTGAGCAAGCTTTGGGAGTTGGTGATGGACAGGGAAGCCTGGCGTGCTTCAGTCCATGGGGTTGCGAAGAGTCTGACATGACTGAGTGACCAAACTGAACTGAACTGAATTTCCCTTTTCTGCTCTGTATCTGCTTCAGGATCAAATAGGGCATTAGTTATTACGTCTCCTTAAGAGAATTCCACTGCAATCCCTTCTCATTCCTTTGCTTTCATCACCTTACATCTTTTGAAGAGTACTGGTCAGGTATTTTGCAAAATGCTTTCTAATGTTTATGTTATGTATTTTTAGTAAGAATATAACAGAAGATAGAAGTAATGGTGTATGTTTTTTTCATAAACCATATCAGCAGAGAGACAATATCAATATGAGTCATTACTAGTTATATTTACCTTGTATGCATGGTTAAGGTGATATAGGGCAGGTTTTGAAACTGTGAAGTTATTTATTTTACCTTTATAATTAACAAATATCATATGGCAAAAAACTTTTCAGAGTATACAAACATACTGTTTTTTGTTATACTTGTGATAACTAATTTTGGAAACCATTGATCTCATGCTGGTTTGTTTTTCTATTTTAATTAAACGAAATAGCATTTTATCTTTCTTCACTGGATCACTTGATAATAAGACTATCACTTTTACTTTCCTTGAATATGTTGGCATGTTTATGTCTATACGTTTGTATCATCTGATAAAAAAAATCAATAGACTGGACCAATATGCCCAAGATCAATGTGACAGAGGGTACAGCTTATGGTTTTAGACAACTGCAAAGAGCATGTCTTATAGGGACATTTTGAGAACTTGCTTAACATAGACAATAAAGAGTCTTAATGAGAAAGAAAACTGAAGGTTAGTATCCATATGTTATGAAAGAAAAAAAGTAGCTTACTATACTATTTCTGGGGCTTCCCAAAGGGGTCAGTGGTAGAGAATCTGCTTGCCAATGTAGGCAACACAGGAGACATGGGTTCGATCCCTTGGCTGGTAAGATTCCCAAGAAGAGGATATGGCAATATCACTCCTGTATTCTTTCAGGGATAATCCCATGGACGGAGGAGCCTGGTGGACTACAGTTCATGGGGTCATGGAGTCGGCCATGACTGAACAACTGAGCATGCGTGCACATTATTTCTACTGCCCTACGGGACATTAACAAAACCAAATCACCCTATAAAGAGAATAATGACTTAGAAATGTCTATGGAAAATAAGATGTTCCATAGTTTTTATTGCAGGAATTTCTTTCTAACAATGAATATACAAAAATTTTATATTTTTATATATAAAATGACAAGATGTCAAATTCTGTGTGTAGTTCAACAATATTAGAAAAGAAAAAGGTTTTAAATTGATCTGAAATGTTAAGATCTGGAATTATGTTTATGAATATAATCAAATATTAAAGAAGTGTGACAATATAACTGAAGCTTAGTAGAACAGCTGAAAATTACCCAACACACATATGCCCTCAGTAACAATAACATTCTTCTAGATAGCAATTCAAACTGCAGATGTTAATATTTCTCATACTCATGAAAAGGAATATCAACATACAATTTGATCATTTTAATTACCATTATTTTTTTCATTCATATTTCATTTTATCGAAAGCAACGAAGGACGTTAAGAGGCACTTGGCTCCCTTATGATCATTGGGAATATGATCCATATTCTGCCCTTTTACTCAAAACTTAAGGAAATTATTGGGGCCATTTCCTAAACTATTCAAGTCAAGAAAAGTAAAAGAGGATACACCAGAAGCAGTGTACAAGGAATGCCTAGCTTTTACAAATTATTCATATCTCTGTTTTCAAGCCCGAAGAACCCTTGGCATCTCATTTCACGTCAGCGGCTTGAAGCAACAGCACAGACACACATGAGGGACATACTTTTCAATAAGCTGTGTTTCATCACACATTAATGTCTGCTTTGCCAGCATAGAGAGGTGGTTCTTGACCATACCCTGACTGTGTTTTCTCTGTGAAGGGTTAGGACTTAGTTGTAAAGTAAGTTCATCTATTCTGTAAGAAAGCTAGTGCCATATTTCAGTTCAGTTCAGTCGCTCAGTTGTGTCTGACTCTTTGTGACCCCATGAACTGCAGCACGTCAGGCCTCCCTGCCCATCACCAACTCCCAGAGTCCACCCAAACCCATGTCCATTGAGTTGGTGATGGCATCCAACCATCTCATCCTCTGTCATCCCCTTCTTCTCCTGCCCTCAATCCTTCCCAGCATCAGGGTCTTTTCCAATGAGTCAGCTCTTCGCATCTTGTGGACAAAGTATTGGAGTTTCAGCTTCAACATCAGTCCTTCCAATGAACACCCAGGACTGATCTCCTCTAGGATGGACTGGTCGGATCTCCTTGCAGTCTAAGGGAATCTCAAGAGTCTTCTCCAACACCACAGTTCAAAAGCATCAATTCTTTGGCACTCAGCTTTCTTTATAGTCCAACTCTCACATCCATACATGACCACTGGAAAAACCATAGCTTTGACTAGACGGACCTTTGTTGGCAAAGTAATGTCTCTGACCATGAAAAGAAAACAGAATGCTCGTGGAAACAAATGAGCTACTGCTGAGATCTCAAAAGAAAACGAGAATCATGTTATTGGACATTTGAAGAAAGGAGATCCTTATTATTACAAAATGGCAGACAACTTGGCTGAATTGGGTTCTACTATTGGGTGGAACACAGAACCTGTAAGCAATGAACCTAGATACATAGTTAAGGAGATTTTCAAGCAAAATGTTAGAGATATGGCTTGATTTCCTTTTGCTGTCATATGTGTGTGGTCTTGGGACCCTAGATGGAAGTTTTAATAATTTTAATGTAAATTGATAAAAAGATGTATAAAGGCCAAGTCTATGGTGACTAATAAAGACAATAACATATCTATTTAAAATAGAGAGAGCCAAGATATTAGAATTTAAATTAGGTTTTCTTTACTCTTAAATGAATGCTAAATTAATCTTCAGATAAAAAATTTTATGAGAATTATTATTTAATTTTACTTTGTCATGAAGAGAGGAATTTGTTAGTGTGATTTTTTTAAATAAGATTTACAAAAGTTTCATCATGAATTGTAAAGATTCTTTTTTCTTCAATACACTACATATAGTGCTTGCTTCAGCAGCAAATATACTAAAACACACTACATATTAGGAGGCTGAAGAAATTATTTGAGAGATAGTTATCCATATGTAGAAGGTGAGTTGGAGTTCATTTGCAGTATTCTCACCTGTTTTGGTACCATAATGCTGGAATAAAGATATGCCCATGCCCTTAACTATAACAAATATGTCTGAACACAGAATTCACAATTACTATTTTCTAAACCATATAGAATATACAGCATACTATTTGCACTAAGACATATACTTCTACCATTTCTCAACTTTCTCAACTATTATATGTTAACTAGGAAGGAAAGTTCCATGTGTAAAACCAAATAAAAAATATAAGCAGTATTTGGCAACAATCAAACAAGACAGAAAAACTTATTTTACATATTGGTTTGAATTGACATATTTATTTTGTTTCCTCCTTAAATTGAACCATCATAAAAGTTATAAAGTCTCAAAATATGTGAATCACTTATTTAAATACTTTTGCAGTTAATTATCATTTGAACTTACTAAATTGTTTGCTCATATTTCTTCTCTTCTTCTTCCTTTTGGTAATGTAGATGTTTAATCATTCAGTCTGGGAGGAAATGGAGGCCAGAAATATCTTTGCTTTTGTTTTAATATGTTTCAAATATCTTTATTTCATCATTACTTGAAAATTTGAGTTTAGCTGCTTTTGGATTCCCCATTGGACAAGTCTTAAAACACATCATTTTATTACTCCCTACCATTTACTGTTCTGGATTACAAATCTGTTACTGCAACATACATAATCTGTATATATGTATTGCAGTGTAGCACTTTCTTCTATTTTTTGGTATTATTTTAGTTTAGAATTTATATTCAATTAAAATCAACTTTTGTTTAAAATCTTTCATTAAGGATAGATGGATCTCAAATCTGGAAAGAGAGACAGCTAGTTGCTCACCAAAGCCTGTTTTATTTTTCTCAATGATACATTGTACAGTGCATTTCCCATACTTGACATCAAATGTAGACATGTGTCTGATACAGTCCATCAGCAATGTACAGAAAATACACCCACAATTTGCAGGCCTCGGCCATCAATCCTTCCTACATTAATTACTTTACTGTATTGCCTTCTGTCAGCTTAGTAGATGTGGACAGTGAATTTCCATGCCATGTGTTGAAGAATGGCCAAGCCCCAGAATAAAAAGATCCTTAATTTCTGAATCACCACTAGGACAGTAAAACTGTTTTAAACATTATGTGCCAGAAAAATAAATTTCTTGGTTTTAACCACTAAACATTTTGCTGTTTGTGGAACTGGCTGACACTACTAAGTACAGTTCTTTCCAACAGCTATAACATAGTGATTGACTGAACAGGAAAGGAATTTCCTCAGATGTGTTTAACTCATAAGTTGTCTGGAAGTTGCAAGTGCACATATGCTACTATAGAAGTGAAATTTTTAAAAATTTAAAAATGTTTTTTAAAAAAAACTAAAATGAAACAAAACTAGTGCTGATAATTAAATACAGACATTATAATCTGAGTGATGATTTTTACCATAATTTAAAAAAATACCAATATTAGGATATTTCTACTTTGTATCCATTATTGCTTTACCACTGTGTATATGTGGTGATTCATCTTTTAATCTCATCTTTAAAACTAATAAGGATTTTGTATATGGAGCATATCAGCATAAGTACCTCACTTTCCTAAAAAGGGAATCTATTCTTCTTTTATTCTCACATACTTAGGTAAAACAGTATTATTGGCAGAGATACAGATAACACAAATATTAACAAGTGACAGTATGCAATGGAGAGAATTCTTGGAGTTTTTTGGTTTTGTTTTTGTTCTTTATTTGCTAGGACTTGACTAAAAATTATGTTCCAGCTCCCTTCTACCTAGGTGGTGCTACATGAAGTGTTCACAGCATTGGAATGTCTGCAGAAGTAACATGGATTCAGTTCAGTTCAGTTTAGCCGCTCAGTCGTGTCCGACTCTTTGCGACCCCATGAATTGCAGCACGCCAGGCCTCTCTGTCCATCACCAACTCCCTGAGTCTACCCAAACCCATGTCCATAGAGTCAGTGATGCCATCCAACCATCTCATCCTCTCTTGTCCCCTTCTCCTCCCGCCCCCAATCCTACCCAGCATTAGGGTCTTTTCCAATGAGTCAACCCTTCGCATGAGATGGCCAAAGTACTGGAGTTTCAGCTTCAACATCAGACCCTCCAATGAACACCCAGGATTGATCTCCTTTAGGATGGATTGGTTGGATCTCCTTGCAGTCCAAGGGACTCTCAAGAGTCTTCTCCAACACCACAGTTCAAAAGCATCAATTCTACAGCACTCAGCTTTCTTCACCGTCCAACTCTCACATCCATACATGACTACTGGAAAAACCATAGCCTTGACTAGACGGACTTTTGTTGGCAAAGTAATGTCTCTGCTTTTAAATATGCTATCTAGGTTGGCCATAACCTTCCTTCCAAGGAGTAAGCGTCTTTTAATTTCATGGCTGCAATCACCATCAGCAGTGATTCTGGAGCCTAAAAAAATAAAGTCTGATACTGTTTCCACTGTTTCCCCATCTATTTTCCATGAAGTGATGGGACCAGATGCCATGATCTTAGTTTTCTGAACGTTGAGCTTTAAGCCAACTTTTTCATTCTCCTCTTTCACCTTCATCAAGAGCCTCTTTAGTTCTTCTTCACTTTCTGCCATAAGGGTTGTGTCATCCGCATATCTGAGGTTATTGATATTTCTCCCGGCAATCTTGATTCCAGCTTGTGTTTCTTCCAGCCCAGCATTTCTCATGATGTACTCTGCATAGAAGTTAAATAAGCAGGGTGACAATATACAGCCTTGACGTACTCCTTTTCCTATTTGGAACCAGTCTGTTGTTCCATGTCCAGTTCTAACTGATGCTTCCTGACTTGCATACAGGCTTCTCAAGAGACAGGTCAGATGGTCTGGCATTCCCATCTCTTTCAGAATTGTCCACAGTTTATTGTGATCCACACAGTCAAAGGCTTTGGCATAGTCAATAAAGCAGAAATAGATGTTTTCCTGGAACTCTCTTGCTTTTTCGATGATCCAGCGGATATTGGCAATTTGATCTCTGGTTCCTCTGCCTTTTCTAAAACCAGCTTGAACATCTGGAAGTTCACGGTTCACGTATTGCTGAAGCCTGGCTTGGAGAATTTTGAGCATTACTTTACTAGCATGTGAGATGAGTGCAATTGTGTGGTAGTTTGAGCATTCTTTTGCATTGCCTTTCTTTGGGATTGGAACGAAAACTGACCTTTTCCAGTCCTCTGGCCACTGCTGAGTTTTCCAAATTTGCTGGCATATTGAGTGCAGCACTTTCACAGCATCACCTTTGAGGATTTGAAATAGCTCAACTGGAATCCCATCACCTCCACTAGCTTTGTTCGTAGTGATGCTTTCTAAGGCCCACTTGACTTCACATTCCAAGATGTCTGGCTCTAGGTGAGTGATCACACCATCGTGATTATCTGGGTCGTGAAGATCTTTTTTGTACAGTTCTTCTGTGTATTCTTGCCACCTCTTCTTAATATCTTCTGCTTCTGTTAGGTACATACCATTTATTCAAGGTCAAATGAGTCAAAAGCAAGTGTGTCTTTTCCTTCCTGTTCTTTCTTTTTCATCAGCCATTTTCCTGCAGTGGAAGACGGTGCCTGAGAACATAGCAAAATCTTCAGATAAGAAAACTTTTAGCCTCTTGAATTATTACTCTGAGCAGTAATCTTCTGACTCCTCCCACTACTGACCTGCACTGGACTGTAACAGGAGCAAGAAATATAATCTTTCTTGGCGAACACAGTGAGAGTCTTAGAATGTGCTTATTTTAGTGCCTAGAATAACTTAGCCAATCGATTACACAGTGCTTTGTTACAATGTGATCATTAAGGATAATATTGAATGTTCTATATGACTTTTTTAAAAATTAAAATCTAATGAAAACAGAAAAGTTACAGTTTTATAGAAAAAAATACATGTATGTATTGGAAGAGCTGATATTGGATATAAAGCAGAAAATGAGACTAGACTTAATTGAAAATTGTGGAAAAGGGAAACTTCTTTCAGATTTTGCCTATAAAATGAATAAAAATGATTTAATCACATTATAAAAGGAGAGAAAGACACAGACCAAAGAGAAAGAAACTGAACCCATTACAGAAAACTGAATAAAGATTTCACACCAAACACCAGAGAGCATAAAGTCAAATTCACAAGGTGCAACAAGGGGAGCTCCTGGGTTGGTGGACACCTCAAGGTGCTGGATAGGCAGGCAGTGTGTTTGCAGAGGACACTTAACTTTGGCCCCTTCCCCAGTACCTCCCCTTATACATTCCTTCCATTAGGCTGTTCCTGAGTTGAAGACTTTGTAGTAAACCATGAAGTTGGTCAGAGAACCAGGGCTGCAACCACAAGTGCCAGAAGCAAGGATGATTGCTAAGTAAAACACTTTTTCAATCAAGGCTCACAGCTGTACTACTCTGATTTCCAGGGTAGGCTGCATCCTATGGGCAACTGTTCTAACAGCTGGACAGTAGTTGACTTGGACTTGATGGGGAAGACAGAAATAAGCTTAATGGGGAAGACCTCTGCATGCTCGCCTGGGGTGCATCATCACATTATTGGGCATTTTCTTAATTACGGATAAACAGGAAAAATCCATTCCACTTGAGCTATGTATTTCCAAGGATGCCATGCCAAGAATGCAAACATGCACGACAAGGGGATGGCAGATCAGTTTGACATCAAAGCTTCTTTTGCTTACAGGATCTTCAAAAAAGACAGAGATCTTATGCTCCTCCCTCACTGCACTTCTTCCAAAAGGGGCATGACTCCAGAAGTGCCTCTGGGGTTCCCTTTAGCATCCTGGAACATGCCAAGAAGGAATGAGCCACGCTGAATTAGACTCCATGGTTTATAACTGCTCAAGCCCTGCTAACACTGTTGAACCCTTGATTCCAAAACTCACTCACTTTCAAGTCTTTCTTTTTTTTTCTTTTTTGACTGAGAATTCATGGATGTTATCTTCCTCTTGAAAATTTCAAACCATGGCGATAGCGAGGTGGGGGAAATGAAAGCAATATTTCACGTGGGTGGTATGGAGTTCAGTCAGGTTTAAACCAGTGGAATTTAGAAAGCATCCTTGAAACTGGTAGCTGGGCATTCCCAGTTAATGACAAGAGCTGGACACATTCTTCAGACCCAAAGCAAAGCTGGGATTCTACTCTCACTTTCCAAATCCAGTGAAAAGCTGGAGATCTCCGTACCTAGTCTTCCTCTACCTCAGTGCATGCCTGATCTATACGCATCTCACTCATGAGCCCACATTTGGGATAAGATTCCTATAACTGCACACGAGATAGTATGGTGTCCTGGGCAGAACATTCTATCATTCACATAAAGGAAATGTGTGCTTGCCTCTTTATTGATGTGCCCTTGCCTTTCTGCATGGGCTTCCCTGATAGCTCAGTTGGTAAAGAATCCTCCTGCAATGCAGGAGACCCTGGTTGGATTCCTGGGTCGGGAGTATCTGCTGAAGGCATAGGCTACCCACGCCAGTATTCTTGGGCTTCCCTTATGGCTCAGCTGGCAAAGAATCTACCTGACATGGGGGAAACCTGGGTTCAATCGCTGGGTTGGGAAGATCTCCTGGGGAAGGTAAAGGCTATACACTCCAGTATTCTGGCCTGGAGAATTCCATGAACTGTATATATAATCCATGGGGTTACAAAGAGTTGGACAGGAATGAGTGACTTTCACTTCACTTGCCCTACTGATAAAGATGTGCTTGATGTATTTATATTGGATCTACTCTGAAGACTAATTTGATTTTGGTTGTGTGAACTACCTTCTGGCTTTTTTTTTGTTCTCCCAAGGAACTGAGAAGTTAAGAGAAAAAAAGAGGAGAATAAAAATGATAGGGTCAGAAGTGATATTTCAACCCATAAAGACAGAAAAATTTATTTTAATCTTACAAAAAATAAATGCATCATTAATAAAAGGATAAACAGAAAAATTAACAAAAAGTTAAATTTTTATTTAACAAAAAGATTAAAAAACATGCTGGTTTAATTAAAAAAAGGGATGCTTAGTTAAACAAACATATTACAAAATCAAGTAAATAGGTGTTTGATAAAATGCTTTTAGATGTTAAAATAATTTTACATAGTTACAAAAATTTAAGTAGCAAAATCATCAATACAAAATTGCAAACTCACTGTCTGCAAAATAATAAAAGTAAAGTTTTTTTTAGGAAAATGATACAGATCTGAATAAATTCCTACGGTTAGTAACTATAATATTGTGACAGAAAATAGATTGAAATGAGCTTTTTAAAATAATAGCAAAAGAAAAATAAAGAGTTATATTTTTATAGGCTTATGAGATTGATCTAAAAGAATATGTACTACTTCTATGAAAAAATATAAAAACTTCTATAAGACAAAATGGATGCATATTTCATGTACCTTTATGGAAAACCCAAAATAAAACATATAAGTTCTACCCTGTTAATGTATGTTAACAAATTTTGACAAAAGTAATCTTACAAAGCTTGCACCAATTCTGTAATTTCTTCAGTCATTTAACACAACTACCCACAACCATGAACAATCTGGAAAAGAATTGCCAGTTCACTCTTTAAAAAGGCACTTAAATAATAATTTAAATTTCTACAGTAAGGATCAGTAATGGATCCATGCCAGATGCACACATATTTTTTAAGATGTAAAGAAGCTTACATGTAAAGATGTAAAGAATTATTAAAATAATTCTTTCAGCTGCCAGTCATTTACTAGCACTTCTAGAATCCAAATCCAATCTCTGTTACCAGAGTTCCAGGAGAAAACATTTAGTTTCTTACATGGTTACCAAAATATCAGCTGAAAATATTGAAAAGCACTGACAAGGGTTCAAATTAAACTAAATGTGGGATGGGTAAGATTGAGCTTAGCACACAAAACAAAATAGATGACAAGAAAAGTGATCAATTCATTTAACTTAATAAAAACTAAAGACAATTATCAGCAACATATTGGAACAAATAAAACAAAACAAATAGAAGAAAAAGTGAAAATATATAAACCATTATGAAAAGCTGCATTAAATCTATTAGATTAATGATTACATCAATTGAGGAATCAATGCCACTCATTGTTAAGAAAATTATGAGAAATACATAGAGTTGAGACAGCAGTTTCATTAAAATAAAATTCTAAGTTTCAGATAAATTAGCTTAAGTACTCTATCATTGGAGATTACATAAATACTACATCTGCAGCCATATAATGATGTACCTTGCAGTAACTAGAAACTATTATTTAATACAATGAATAATATATGAGTAATCCTTTGATTAATATTAAATTAGAAAGGTAATGAAATACTACATACAGATATCAATATGTGGAATATCATGTTTATATAGTAGTTTACATAATACAAGTTATTAATACTAGATACGTATCACTAGATACATGTATAGAGAGAAATAAAGTATGATCACATAGTTATGGCAGAGTAATTGATATGGTTATACATATCCCAATCAATGAGGAAAGATGGCAGCCCTCTCCAGTATTCTTGCCTGGACAGTACCACGGAGAGAGAACCCTGTGGGCTAAAGTGCATGGGGTCACAAAGAGTCGGACGTGACTAAAGTGATTTGGCATGCACACACACATCAGTTCAGTTCAGTTCAATTCAGTTCAGTTGCTCAGTTGTGTCTGACACCACAGCACGCCAGGCCTCCCTATCCATCACCAACTCCCAGAGTTCACCCAAACCCATGTCCATTGAGTCGGTGATGCCATCCAACCATCATCTTTATTATGTTTAAAATTAGTGGAATTATTTTGTTTAATATTCAGTTTTAGGATTTTTTCCCAAAGAAAATAAGCATACAATGAAAAAATTTGCTTCTCATATGGCTTTATATATAACATCATTTTAAAAGTGAAACCTGAATTAATTAAATCTTCATGGTAAGAGAAATGCTACATTACAGTCCAACCTTAAAATAAAATACATAGCAAATTGAAAAATAATTCAGACTAACTTTATAAAATATTTTAATTAAAGCAAAAGCTCATTATATAAAGTTATGTGCAAAATCAGGATTGAAAATTATGACTAATTGCCCATATATTGTTTGCGTTGTTCAGTCACAAAGTCGTATCTGAATCTTAGTGACCCCATGAACTGCAGCACACTAGGCTTCCCTGTCCTTCAGTATCTCTTGGATTTTGCTCAAACTCATGTCCATTGAGTCGGTGATGCCATCCAACCATCTCATCCTCTGTCACCCCCTTCTCCTCCTGCCCTCAAACTTTCCCTGCATCAGGGTCTTTTCCAATGAGTCAGCTCTTCACATCAGCTGACCAAAGTATTGGAGCTTCAGCTTCAGCACCAGTCCTTCCAAGGGATATTCAGGGTTGATTTCCTTTAGGATGGACTAGTTTGATCTCCTTTCTGTTCAAAGGAATCTCAATAGTCTTCTCTAGCACCATAATTCAAAGAAATGAATTTAGGGTCCTTTAAAATATAGTATATTTGTTCAAATTAATTAGTGTCAATTGACCTTAACTTTATAGCTAGAAATTATTGAATTTATTTTTGTCTACAGTGTAATAAATTCTGTTTTTGACACTGATGAAGATAAAAAGATGACAGATTCAATGTATTTTTCAATACCATTATTAACTTACTCAAAATTAGAGAGCTTTGAAAGCAAATCAATTTAAATGACATATTTGAAGGTTAAGGGATACATATATTGGACAATCTTATTTATTTATTTTTAGCCCTCTGGATCTCCATTGCTGTACATGGGCTTCCTCCAGTTTCTGTGAGTGGAGGCTACTCTCTAGCTGCGATGTGCAGGCTTCTGACTGTGTTGCTTTCTCTTGTGGAGCACAGGCTCTAGGTTCATGGGCATCAGTAGTTTTAGCATGCAGGCTCAATAGCTGCAACAGATTGAACAATTCTTGATCTATCAGTAAGTTAATAATTTTAATGTGTTCAAGCATTATTTGTTCATTAATTAACATGCTGGTTTGCAGTTATAGACTGCTATTAAATTTGTTGTTCCAACGTGTTTTACTATGCTCCCCACATGCTAAACAAAGTTTTGTCATCCATGAATTTATTAAAACCTAGAAGTTGAGTAGAATTATTGTGCAAATTAACAAAACAAATTTCAAAAATGAGAAAGCACTTGTGTAGACATTTCTCCAAAGAATATATAAAAATGACCAAAAGATAGATGAAAAGATGCTCCACATCACTAATTACCAGGGAAGTGCGAATAAAAAACACAAGGTATCTCCTCACACCCGTTAAAAGGGCCCTCATCAAGAAAACAAAAAGACAAGACGTATTGGTGAAGATATAGATTAACTGAAACTATTGTGCCTTGCTGGTGGAAATGTCAACTGGGATGGGAACAGTGGAAACATTATGAAGGCTCCTCAAATATTAAAAATAGAGGTACTCTATGACCCAACTATCCTATTTCTCTTTGTTTATCTAAAATAATAGAAATCAGAACCTTCAAGAGATATTTATACTCCTTTGTTTACTGCAAGCATTATTCACAATAAGTAAGAGTGGAAACAACCTGAATGTACATGGATGGATAAAGAAAATATGGTATATGCAATGCATACGATTCATCCAAAAAGAGAAGGAAATCCTGTCATCTGCTACAACCTGGATGAAATTTGATATCCCAAAGAAGAATGTGGTGATCAAGAATGTGAAAAGTGAAAGCAAAAGTCTTTCAGTCGTGTCCAACTCCTTGCGACCCCAAGGACTATACAGTTCATGGAATTCTCCAGACCAGAATATTGGAGTGGGTACCCTTTCCCTTCTCCAAGGGATCTTCCCAACCCAGGGATCAAACCCAGATCTCCCGCATTGCAGGTGGATTCTTTACCAGCTGAGCCACAAGGGAAGCCCTACCAAGAGTGTGGGGAGGGGGAAATGTGGAGTTGTTACAAAATGGGTATATGTTTTATTCGTGCAAGATGAATAAATTCTAGAGATCAGCTGTACAACGCTGTGCTTATAGGTAGCAATACTGTAATGTAGTGAATACTTTTAGGTTTTGTTAACAAGGTAGACTTCATGTATATGTTTTTTACCACAATAAAAAGGAAGAAAGAAGAAGAGGAGGAGGGAAGTCTTTTAAGAAGTTGTATTAAAACACCCTCTTATAATGAAAATCTCTCTCTGGATTAGTCCAATATTATTGGTCCAATATTATTATCAAAAGAAATATCTTGTCCTCATCCCTAATTCAGTTAATTATGGTTCACCTGCATTTAGTCCAATTGGATTCTTCAAAATAACCTTCACATTTTTATTCTTACTACTATTTTTTTTTCCTCAGTTGTTGGCAGGCTTTCCTGATAACTGCTACATTAAAATTGTGGGGATTGTGGGGCTTGGTTTTGGTTGCTTTTTCTGATTACTGTTGCTTGAACCTAAAAGCATTTCTCATTATTTTTTCTTTTCCATTCAACTGATATTTTTTATATAGCTTCACTGAACTTAAGATGAAATCTAATGTTCCTTTTGCTTTGCAAATGCAAATGTTTTATCTCTTTTATGGTAGATGACCTAGTTAAATTGTTAGTTTTTTACAGAGCATATAAATAATTTGTCAAAATAGGTTTTGCATTCCAAATAGATTAATTAACATGTCACCTGAAAAATTTTTTTTTTATTTGTATTTTGGCATTTCTATTGTTTCAACTTGATAATATTATTTTAATACTACTCACTTAGTATATGTACATATAAAACTTTATTTAAAGAATTAATATTTTATCAAACCAATAAATAGAGCAGAAAACTAAAAAAAACTTGTTAGCCTGCTAATACATCATTAAGATTGCTAAAAATGTTATGATGTATTTAATCTTTACATAATAAACTCAAGTTACTTTAGAGGAAATCCTAATTTTTTCTATGTAACAGTGACAGTATTACCCACTAAAATGAGATAAGAATATTGTTTAGCTACTTAACTTTACATTGAAGTTAGGGCTTCATAATTAATTTCAGAGATAGATTTTTTAAAATTGTTTTTTAGTTTTAATAATATGCAAATAACACATTGATGGGTACACATATTACAAAATACAACACAACAACCATTTGATTTTGCATTTGCAAGATTGGGCCACAAAACACATAATTTCAGTACTTTGCATTTTTAATTAAAATATTATTAGGAATAATTTCCATATGAAACACACACATTTTAGGTATATAATTTGGTGGAGTATAAAAACATATAACCTTGGAAATACATCTTAATAACGATTATAAAGCATTTCTATAGTCCCATAAAGCTTTTTTTTCCCAATTATCCTCATCCCTCATATTCCATTCTTCAGGTTTATGCAAACATTGCTCTGCTTTCTCTGAATAAAGATTAGTTTCATTTGTTCTAAAACTTTGTATACATAAAATCTCAGGATTACAGTGGCTTCTTTTACTCAGCAGGCTATTTTTGAGATTCATCTTTGCTGTCATGTTTATTAGAAGGTCATTCATATTATCAAGTAGTATTCCTATGTATATATCACAATGTTTATTCATTCACTTATAGAAAATCGTACTGTTTCTGGTTTTGAACTTATTACAAACAAAATTACTATGAACATTGTATGTATAAATTATTACATATGTACCTTGAACATATGTACAAATTATTTTCTGTGTATCAGTTTAATTTTTCTTTTGGCTATGTATCTAGAAGTTAAATTATGTCATCATATGGCCAGTATATACTTAAGTTTACATGAAATTCATAAACTATTTTACATTTTAACCAGCAATGTCTGAGAGATGAAGTTGCTGCCCATTCTCATCAACACTCAGCAAATCTTGATTTTACCATTCTAGTGATTGGGTTATGTAGTATTTCATTGTGCTTTTAATTTGCATTTCCTTGATGATTATTAATGTTGCATCCTTTCGTGTGATTATGGAATACTCACATATCTTTTGGGGAAAGTACTTGTCCTTTTTAATTACTGGAGTGTTGACATTCATTCAAAGGTGAAGAAGACTTCTAAAGT
Organism: Okapia johnstoni; assembly: GCA_024291935.2. NCBI lineage: Eukaryota > Metazoa > Chordata > Mammalia > Artiodactyla > Giraffidae > Okapia > Okapia johnstoni. The sequence continues at coordinate 89,277,955 of CM044313.1, read as the reverse complement.
ATTTGCCCAAGTCCTTCATCTAAAAACATATGTCAACTATTTTGTCTACATTTGAGGCTTACTTTCCATTTTTAAAAGGTGTCTTATAATAAAGGAGGAATAAGTGTAGATAAACTGTGTCACAGTTTTGAACGCCTAATGCTTCTATATCCTAGCTAGAAAATCTTCTCCTAACCAAAGGTCACAAAGTATTTTTCTATTGGTTGATGCCAAAAGCAATCACAATTTTGCATCTTTGAAACTCGCTGTTCGATATTGGAATACATTCTTACATGTTGATATGTTATACATCAATTTAATGCACATCTCTTGCTTTATGTTTTTGGTTAGTGGCTTATTACTTGCTATGTATTTTATGTTTATTTTAGACTAGGGAAATTATGTCAGACAAAAAGTAAATTTGAGCGATTTTCCTATTCGAGTTCAAGATGAGTCACAAAGCAGCGGACACAACTCACATCATCAACAATGCACTTGGCCCAGGGACTGCTAATGAACATACAGTGCAGTGGCGGTTCGAGAAGTTTTGCAAAGGAGACAAGAGCCCTGAAAATGAGGAGTGCTGGCCATCAGAAGTCGACAATGACCAAAAGAGGACGGTAGAAGCTGATCCTCTTACAACTATGTGAGAAGTTGTCAAAGAGCTCAGCATTGAGCATTCTATGGTCGTTGGACATCTGAAGCAGATAGCAAAGCTGAAAAAGCTTGATAAGTGGGTGCCTCATGAGCTGACCAAAAATCAAAAAAAAATGTCATTTTGAACTGTTATATTCTCTTATTCTACACAACAGCAGTGAACCATTTCTCTATCAGGTTGTGATGTGTGAAGAAAAGTTGATTTTATACAACAACCAGTGATGAAGAACTCAGTGGTTGGACCAAGAAGAAGCTCTAAAGCACTTCCCAAAGCCAAACTTGCACCAAAAAAAGTCATGGTCAGGGTTTGGTGGTTTTATGCTGGTTTGATCTACTCCAGCTTTCTGAATCCTGGCCAAACCATAATATCTGAGAAGTATGCTCAGCAAATCGATGAGAAGCACTGAAAACTGCAATGCCTGCAGCTGACATTGGTCAACAGAAATGGCCCAATTCTTCTCCGTGACAACACTCAACTGCATGTCACACAACCACTGCTTCAAAAGTTGAACAAATTGGGCCTCATCTGTTTTGCCATATTCACTTGACCTCTTGCCAACGAGCTACCACTTCTTCAAGCATTTTGACAACTTTTGTCGGACAAAATGGTTCCGCAATGAGCAGGAGGCAGACATGCTTTCCAAGAGTTCACTGAATCCCAACGCACGGATTTTTATGTTATAAGAATAACAAACATTTTTCATTGGCAAAAATGTGTTGATTGTCACAGTTCCTATTTTGATTAATAAAGATGTGAGCCTAGTTATAATGATTTAAAATTCATGGTCCAAAACCACCATCACTTTTTCACCAACCTAATACTTTCTTTGTTCATGGAGACCTTTCTTATGTTTTCCTGTGATTCTTTCAATATTTCTATATTTATGGTCTCTATATCTATGGTCCATACCACTTATCTTTATGTCTATTCTTATACAAAAACTACTTTGTTTAGATGATTGTATCATAACAGAAAGTTTCAACTGTTATAAATCTACCATTTTTTTTTCAAATTTATTGTTATGCAGAATAAGTGTTTCTTGGTTCTTTAAATGTCGTTGCTTATGCTGTTGTGTTGTGCTCAGTTTTGTCTCTCTCTTGTGACACTTTGAACTGTGGCAGCCAGGTCCTCCGTCCATGGGATTTCCCAGGCAAGAATACTGGAGTGGGTTGCATTTCCTTCTCTAGGGGATCTACTCAACCCAGGGATCAAACACATTTCCTGTGTCTCCTACATTGCCAGTGGATTCTTTACCCACTGAGTCATCAAGGAATAGAAGTCACCAGAAAAGACATTTGAGCACAGAATTTTCTTTATGAGAAAGTTTTAAATGCAGACTAAATTATTCAATATATATATATACTAGTATACTCAGATGATTTTTATTTCTTTTTGTGTTAGTTTGGATGACCTGCATTACTAACAAGTGTGTGCACTATGTTGACATAAATTTGCCATATCTTCTGTTCTTTTTCAATGGTTTTAGGACCTATAGTTATGATTATGTTATTTCTTCCTTGTTTGGTCTACTAAAGGTTTATCAATTTGATGTATTTATATCTTCTTTAAAATTAATTGGGCCATTGTATCTCTTATGTTGTCCCATAATATATACTCTTTGGGTATATACATTTTTTTAACAGTTACTTAGGGTGTAGGACACTTGTTTTTAATTTAACACAGTCTGCCTTCAAATCATACTTTAACACTTCACATATAATGTAAGAAATTAAAAAAAAAGATACTTTAATGTCCTTATTACTCTGTGCTATTGTTCCTTCTTATTTAAAACATTCTCATAATTATTTTTGGGTTTTATGCATTTATTTTTATTTATTCATTGTTTTGGTCTTTGCATGCCTCATGTTTTATTATATGCTGAAAACAAAGATGTTATATCATTGAGAGTAAGTTTTGTTGCTTTCCCTTAGAGAAATGTTGAAATATTTTTGCATGTATATGAGATAATTGTAGATGAGTCTAATTTTTTCAAAGATTACTTTTAAGCATTATTAGGAGAGATCTAAAATAAGTTTTTCTACAGATAAATTTAGTACTAGAGATAAGATATGACTCTTCTGGAATCTTATCTTAATATCTCTGGTTTCAACAAAACCAGAGAGATTATTTCTCAGCCCTGTTTAGTATTCAGCAAACTGCTGGATGTCATTCTTATTTACCTTACTCTCTCTAATACTCTAGTTCTCACATTCTAGCCACCTGAGCCTTAACAAACTCATATATTATCCTCTAAAAAACAGCAAGATTGCTGTTCTATTTGTGTTTTTTCTGCATTGTTCACAGTCTGGGAACTGCTTTCATGCAGAAACCTGAAGCAATCTAGAGGTAAGCTTGTTTGTCTGTCAGGAATTACAGTCTTGTGGTGCCCATATCCCAGTACCTGAAAACAGTAATTTTATGTATTTCTTTCAATCATGTAGTAATTTACAGAGGAGCATGAGACCAGTGCATATTATTTTAAAATCCAGAAGTAGAATTTCTGAATTATCTATTTTCTTTATTATTTTTTTATAATTTTAATACCAATAAGACAACCACACAAAACAAATGGCTAGTTTATTAATAATGCATCATAAAATTTTAAAATACATCCTAGTCAGAAGATAGAACCTTTGCAAACAAGCCAGATGCCTTCAGATACCCCTTTCCAGTCACAGTTCTTTTCTCTCTCCAACAGTAATCATGATTCTGTTTTTTTTGCTTTGTCTTTTGTTACTTTATGGGCTTCCCTGATGGCTCAGACAGTAAAGAATCTACCTGTGATGCAGGAGACTTGGGTTCAATTCCTGGGTCTGAAGATCCCCTGGAGAAGGGAATGGCAACCCATTCCAGTATTCTTGCTGGTGAATTCCATGGGGAGAGGAGCCTGGGGGCTACAGTTCATGGTTTTGCAAAGAGTTGGACAGGACTGAGTGACTAATAATTTCACTTTTTAAATTAACATCTTAGATCAGACTCCTGTTATCATAATTCATTAAATGGATCACAAAATGTAGAAGAAAGTGGTAACATTAACTTAAGCCCCTCCCCAAATAAACAATCACTATGAAGATGGAATATATTAAAATATCAGTAGTGAGGCTAAAAAACAACTAATGCTGAAAACCAGAGGTTATTTTGTTTATATAGTGTTCTTTTTCATTTGCTTTATTCACCCAATCTACTTAAATATACTTCTGCAAATATTTCCAAGAAGAAGAAAGAATTCCGATGAAATTTATGTGATAAACTGAGGCATGTTTCTGCAGCGACCCTGTCCCATGCCCTCCAAACTATGCTTCATAAGCTACAAGATTAATCTCCATGGAGCATCCACCTTCACGAAGGTTGCCAATCACCTCCAATCAAACGAGGATGCATGCATTGCTGCCCACCATCAGCCTCACTTTGCTTACCATTCTCTCATTTATACTTATGTCCAGTTTCTCCTGACTCTCAGCCTTTATGCACTGTCCTCTCACTGCCAGCTCTTATTTAAGTGAGCTTTTCCTTGGCTTTCAGAACTCAATTATATGCTGTCTTCTCCAGGATGGTTAGAGGCCCTCTTAACACATAATATTCTGAGTGTGTATCTACTATGGAGGAAACTCACCAGTTAACTTTTCTGTACCTGACCCAGAGATTGAACCCAGGTCTCTAGCATTGCAGGCTGATTCTTTACCTTCTGAGCCCCCAGGACATTCTTCTATACCTGGCATTGCAGTGTAAATCCCTTGATGAAAGGATCATATTTTACTTATTACTGTATCCAAATAGCCTGAAATATAATACATTGTTGATAAATCATTCTTTATTCAATACAAAAAGTACTCTTGGATTAACAGTTATTAGTAAGTAGTGACCCCAACTCAGTTGTCACTGTTTTTATTCAAAGCACTTGTAATTAGCTTGCTCTTTTTTTTTTAGCTTTTTTTTTTATATTGGACTGTTGTCATTATTAACACTGGCTTGGATTTTTTTCTGTGTCATTTCACTCAATCATCAGAGGACATCCTTGTAGCTCACTGAACAACTTAAGGAGAGATTAACATTCTCACCTTTTTGAATGAATTATCTGTATGGCATGAAACCATACACTAAGGAAGGAAATTGATGGAAACCAAAGCAAAGATGTTTAAAATAATTCAAAAATCTAAAGACAAATCAATCTTATTTGTTCTCATTGGCTTAATATACCATGCTGCTGTGTGCTGTGCTCTGCTCAATTGCTCAGTCATTTCTGACTCTTTGTGACCCCATGGACTGTAGCCGGCCAGGCTCCTCTGTCCACGGAGTTTTCCAGGCAGGAATACTGGAGAGGGTTGCCATTTCCTCCTCCAGGGGATCTTCTCAATGCAGTGATCAAACCCGCATCTCCTGCATTGGCAGGCAGATTCTTCACCACGGTGCCACCTGGGAAGCCCCGATATACTATGCATCTTATCCTAAAGAAAATAATACAAACTGAACTAAAATGATAATTAAAGTAATTAAAATGAGCTTCTCAGTGTTGACCCCAAACAACACGGCTTATGCACCTCTCAAGTTCTTGGACGTTAGGCTTTTCAACATCTCCCAGAATCCTCTGATAGGGTGGCACAGAGGTTTCCAGTTGGGCTAAACTATTAGAACACATTTCTATTCTTACCATTTCACTATTTTAGATTATATTTTGTGTGATGTAAAATTTACACCATTGATTGGTTCATTGTTATATGCATATAATTTATAAACAAATAAAAATATACAAAGTAAATATGGCTATTGTTGTAAATGTACATATGTCCGCAAAATATTAGAATATCTCTGCTGAAGAAGATGCCACTAAGAATATTCAACTAAACTTTATAATTTGTAAACTCTCCTACATGGTACAAAGCTACTTAGCTGATTCTTCCAAGTCTAAGCAAGAAACTCAAAGAGCACTGAGTCATAAATGCCTATAGTAAGATGTACTGTTTATCTGGTCTGCCCTAGCTAGATATCAAAATCTTAAGGTAATATTTATATTAACTTGCATATGATTATTCATTCAACAAATATTTATAAATAACCCATTCTGGATAAAGAATAATGTAATGCACTGAATATACAACAGTAGATAAGATTGTCCTTACCCAGCTGGGGCTTAATAATCATACTTGGTAAATGCTTAGGCTTGTAGATTTCTTAATAAAACAGAGGTTTAGGTGAAGGCACTTCATACTTTGAATCTAAAGATAAGCACTGTTGTTTTTCAGTCGTTAAGTCGTGCCTGATTCTCTGCAACTCCATGGACTGCAGCACACCAGGCTTCCCTGTCCGTCAGTATCTCCTGGAGTTTGCTCAAACTCGTGTCCACTGAGTCAGTGATGCCATCCATCCATCTCATCCTCTGTCACCCACTTCTCTTCCTGCCCTCAATCTTTCCCAGCATTAGGGTCTTTTCCAATGAGTCAGCTCTTCGGATCAGGTGGCCAAAGTATTGGAGTTTCAGCTTCAGCATCAGTCCTTCCAATGAATATTCAAGGTTGATTCGCTTTAGGATTGACTGGTTTGGTCTCCTTGCAGTATAAGGGATTCTCAAGAGTCTTCTTCAGCATCACAATTCGAAAGAATATAACTAAGAAATACCATTATAAAATATAGTAGTTAGGCCACGGCCTGAGTTCTATCCCTGGTCAGGGAACTAAGATCCAGAAGCTGTGCAACATAGCCAAAAAATTAAAAAATATATATATATTTACTGAGTATTCAGTAGATTTCTAAGAGTAAATTTCAATACCATTTGTATCCAGCAACATTATACAAGTACATAAAAAAATGCCAATGTTTAGATCCCAGAACTGAAAAGGACCTGAATTTTAATTTCAATTTTTAACTTTTTGTTTTATATTGGAGTATAAGTGATAAATAATGTTGTTAGTTTCAAGTGTACAGCAAAGTGACGCAGTTATACATATACATGTATCTGTTCTTTTTCAAATTATTTTCCCATGTAAGTTGCATAATTTTGAACAGAGACTCTTGTGCTATAGAGTAGGTCTTTGCTGGTTATCCACTTTAAATATAGCAGTGTGCACATGTCATGAATTCAATTTTACAGTGAACGTGTGATGTCAGTGAGAAAGTAAAATGTGTGGTCATAAGTTGCTTAGCATTTTGCATCCATCATTATTTCATCATGACTTAACCTGAACTGAGTGACATAAAAATGATATTATATTTTAAATTAAATTTATATTATCATTTCTGCAGGTTAAGATTCATTTTTGCAGCATGTGAATATAATGGTAAAAATTATCAGTATGATTTTATATCTAATTAGATCTCAATGGCTGATTTTGATAGGGGAATATGACAGGATCATTTTTATATTTGACATAAATCCTTCTGACTGCTCTGTTGAGGGGATGGGACAAGGACAAGAGTCTAAGTAATGACATCTGTTAAGAAGTCAATCCAAATGAGTGATGATCAGTGCTTGGTTCATGTTAACTGTACTGGATATATTAGAAATAAGGATAAATTAGAAACACATTGTACAAATAGAGTGAACAATGACTACCCTTGTATCTTGCAAATTTTCCCGTCAATATTTCCTAAAGTGAGGTCCTCATATCTACAGGCTCAAGGCACTCCTAGTGAATATATTTTTGCTCAATTTTCTATTCCTGAATTATACCACTGGTTTCCCCCGGGTGGCACCAGTGGTAACGAATCTGCCTACCAAGGCAGAATACATAAAAGACATGGGTTCAATCCCTGGGTTGAGAAGGTCCCCTGGAGAAGGAAATGGCAACCCATTCCAGTATTCTTGCCTGGGAAATCCCATAGACAGAGGATCCTGGTGGGCCACAGTCCATGGGGTCACAAAGAATCGGATATGACTGAGCTCACATGCACGCGAATTGATACTGTGAAGAGAAGGGTAGGCATCCAGCCATCCCAGGGTCTGCTTTTTATTATTAATAATGTGGGTTATTTTTATGTGTATACACTCCTGGAGAATACTACAATATTTACTTTAGTTGCTTACTATGCTGTCTCTTATTAGGATAAATACTATCAGGCATGACTTACAAAGCAACGGATATCTTAGTTCATTTGAGTGTCTGATACCTGTCTTCACATTTTAAATGTATCCAAATTTCATGCAGATTTTTCTAGTCAAGCTTTTGTTTAGTTTTGTGTTCTTTAATTTATTTTTAATCAGCAAAACTTAAGCACTGTGGTGAATGGGTGGGGCGAAATTGGAGAATGGATTCTGTTTTTGGAAGCTTGAATGCTTACTCTTACAAGCCGTTTTGTATGTGAGACTGAATGTGAAATAGACTTAGAACTTATTGACATTATATGTTTCAATCCCTACTGAAGATTAAGATAGTTAACAGATTGAGTCTTTTAAATAGGGAGTTTTGCATCCAATGAAATCGTTTATCTATCTCTCAAAGTTAAATACTCCGTTCAATAGATAAACTTCCAAAAGATGTATCTAATAATAGCAAAGTAAAAGCTGATGGTGTGTATTCACGTTTCTTTCCACATAAAATTTGGTCTTACCAAGGCACTTGTTTTCTTCATTTAATTTGCTACCAGCAGTGTTCTACATGCCTTGGTGCATTAATATGCAATTTGTTTGCTCCTGTTAGTAGCATGTTTTCTTAAATAAATCACTTTGCTATTGTAGCATTAATTTCTCATTGAAATATTTAATTGGCTGGACATATTGCTTCAATAATTATCACACTGTCATTTCTTTAAGAAGGAATGGGAAGGCTTGAAAATAATTTGATTTACCAATAATTATGCTACAAACACATTTCCCAACTAGGGCAGAAATTAAATCCCTGCTAACCAATAAAATGGTTTCACAGAATGAATGAATCACTTTCCTAAATATTTTAATTGGTTCAATAAATATATGCTGAATGAGGAAAACAGTAAAGGCTATCCTAAATATCATAAGGGGTTTCCTTGCACTGATTCAGATCCATGTATTTTTCTTAATATTTGTTTATTTATTTGGCTGTGCCTGGTCTTAGCTGTGGCACAAGGGATCTTTAGTTGCAGCATGTGAGACCTAGTTTCTCGTGTGTGCATGCTCAATCACTCAGTGGTGTCCAAATCTTTGCCACCCCATGGATTGTAGCATGTGGAGTCTTAGCCACTGGACCACCAGAAAGTCCAATGTTCTTGTAATTTTCGCACTTCTTCCTTTCTATGTAGAAGCATTTTAGAAATAATTATAGAAATGTCAGTTTCTATATATATATTCTCATTTTTTTAATAAGAACTTCTACGGAAGATTTAATTTGAGCAAAGAGCTGTGTGTAACAAGAAAGTTGTTACCCATTTCCAGAATTACCATGCATAATTTTTCACCCAGAAATAATATGCTGCAATTATATGATATTTATACAAATTACCAACAGAAATAAAATGTAAACATAACACAAGATGTCAATAACCGCAGCTTTTTAAAAATAATCTAATTCAAAATCATAAGATAGAAAATTGTGCTCTTTCTTCAAAACACAGGTTTTACTCAGTATTAATGTTTGCACGAGGTGGCATTCAGACGAAGCATTAAATTGAAGTTCCATCTGCCTGAATCTAGAAGTTATTAACAATGTTAAAATGCCTTATTACTACGGTTTAGAAAAAGAAGTGTATACACCTGTGTCCTGTCTGACATTGCCTTTTTGCCGAAATGAAATTATGGATGAATTGTCGCTAATAGAAATGTTCACTGCAAAAAATAGAATGCACCAAGGCATTCACCACTGCTCATCAGAAATGTAAAATATCACTCTAGAAAATGCCATTTTAATGTAGCATAAAATAATGCAATTTAATCTCTAAGCAGGTGTGACACTAATAGGAAGTGAGTATAGTTACTCCTCAATCTCATTCAGTCAGCAATCTCTATAATATTTACTTTATTATGAATTTGTTATTTTATTACATCAACTGACTCATTCATTTATAAGGCTTGCCTTTTCATTTCCCTATAAACTGTACAGTATATTTGCAATTAAGAGAAAAAGTATTTGATGAATAACGCTTTCTCATACATTAAACTGTTGAAATGGCAAATAAGAATATTCTGTACCAGATGGTCAAAGATGGTCAGCCGAAAGCAAAGCTTTCTCTGAGTTAGATTAAGGATGTAATTCCTGATAGGGAGCTATATAGTTAACTAGCTGTCCAATACTATATTTAATACACAAACTTTATGACTGGTAGCATACTTTATTTAAAATTGAGACTATTTCCATGTGTTTCAATACATCTTTTATCATACCAAGATGTTAAAATGTATTTATAACTGAAATTTTTGTCACATAGCTAATATAAAATTTTGGTTTAAATTTTACAGATGTCAACTCTATCATGGAGAAACCACACAGTTATACATCATATTTTCTTTACCAATATTTACTGTTTTAAAATACAAATTAACTTTATGTATCTATGTCACTGACAAATGATTTCCTGAGTTTTTAAAATGAAAATTCAGATGCAAGTTTATGGAACAATGTTAATATATAACTCAAATATATTCTGAATTATACACTTTCAAAGTGTATTTATATTCTGCCAATAAATGTACCCATACTTTAAAATAGAAGTACTCTTTAAAAACTTATATATCTATGACATATATGTGTATATATAGATATACACATGCCCATATATATGCATTTTTGATACAAGTAAAGACAGATGAAGATTACATTGAATTTAAAAAAAGTTACCATCTATAAAATTTAGATCAAATCTAACATAAAATAAAAACACCAATATAGATAATTTGAAAGTTAGAAAGGTGTCCAACTACATACATAGTACTCCTCTTAATGAACAATTTTTAATATCATAAAAATGAGCATATTGCATAAGCCTTTTATTTTATTCCTGAATATATACTTCTCTATATCAGTCTTTGGGAGGTGACTGTCTATCAAGTGTCTTGCATTTTTGTATGTCCCATGAGCAAAGAAACAGTGTCTTTGCCGTAAACTACATTTTCAAGGGTGTTCTTAGGGCAATTAGTTTTGGAAGACAAAGATAATGACTATCTTTGGAACAAAGACAGTGTGTGTGTTTACTGTCCAGTATAGTAAAGGTAGGTCACTCCCTGGGACAAAGAATAGGCATGCTTACTACCCATTACAAAGGATTCAAAGAAGCAAACAAAGCAAAATAGAACTAGTAGATTCAGAGAATAGACTGACCATTGCAAGATGGAAGAGGGGTTGCGGGTGGCCAAAATCAGTGGAAGGGATGGGTCAAGAGGTACAAACTTCCAGTTATAAAATAAGCCATGGGGATGTAACATACAGCATGGGAACTATAGTCAATAACATCGTACTGCAAATGTGAAAGTTGCTAAGAAAGTAAATCTTAAACATCACACATACATACACAAAAAAAGTTTTGTAGCTCTGTATGATGACATATGGGCTTCCCAGGTGGCACTAGTGGTCAGTAATCTGCCACTGCAGGAGACGCAAGAGATGCAGATTCAATCCCTGGGTCCAGAAGGTCCCCTGGAGGAGGGCACAGTAACCCACTCCAGTATTTTTTCTTGCCTGTAGAATCCCATGGACAGAGGAGCCTGGCAGGCTACAGTTCATAGGGTTGCAAAGAGTTGGACATGACTCAAGCAACTAAGCACACACGCATGGTAACATATGGTAGCTAGAATTATTATGATGACCATTTTGAAATGTATATCAATGTCAACTCATTGTTATACACCTGAAACTAATATAATGTTGTCAATTATACTTCCAAAAAATATTTAAAAAATTTTAAAAACGTCAGACTGCTCAAAACACTGAATACAAACCAGTGTGTATGCAGGCATTTACATGGGTCTATCTGCATCTCTACCATGGGACTCAGGGATGGGGATGAAGGGGCAAGGGAAACTGAGACCAATGTGCCAAAGTTCATGATGCTTTCTGTGCCATGAGTGATAAAGGTCTTTGCTTCTGTCATTAACGTCCTGTGACGCCTGTCAGCATCCATGAAGCTGTGTCAGGCTAAACTGTTAGCTTCAAGATAGGAAAGATCCCGGATCCATAATGTTAACTTTGTCAGTGAGGATGGGGTGTTGACAGAGGCAGATTCATTAACTTCCTGTGACGCCTGTCAGCATCCATGAAGCTGTGTCAGGCTAAACTGTTAGCTTCAAGATAGGAAAGATCCCGGATCCATAATGTTAACTTCGTCAGTGAGGATGGGGTGTTGACAGAGGCAGAGCTTCCAAGAAGAGCTGTTGGACAGCCCTGAGGAGTGGGTTCAGGGATATAAGACACTTTCAGAGATCTGTTAGTGGATGCTCTCAGCTCTGTGAAAGGTGCATAGCTGGGGATGGAGAGAAGGTTGGGTTATCCACTGTCATACCTGCTAATGAATAAGAGTTAAATTGATGCGGAGGGGCTGAGCAGTGAGATGTGTGATTTAAATGTGCTGCTCAGATGGTATTTTTGGTTTTAGGTTCTGGGTAGGCAGAGGAAAGGTTGAAATTATGACTTTGGGTTAGCAAGCTCAGTGGTCCAAACCAAAAAGCAACGTGACTGTGGCTGCTGACCCCAGGAGTCTCCAAAACGAAAATAAACTCTGAAAGCTATTGCTGTTGTTCAGTCGCTAAGTCGGTCCGACTCTTTGTGACCCCATGACTGCAGCAGGCCAGGCTCCTCTGTCCTCCTCCATCTCCCAGAGTTTGCTCAGATTCATGTTCATCGACTCAGGGATGCTATCGAAGCACCTCATCCTCTGCTGCCCTCTTCTACTTTTGCCCCCAATCCTTCCCAGCATCAGGGTCTTTTCCAAAGAGTCAGCTCTTCCCGTCAGGTGGCCAAAGTATTGGGGCTTTGGCTTCAGCATCAATTAGTATGCAGTAAAGAGCTTTGAGTCAATCCAAGACTTTAGAAGTTCATTTGGTTAAGATATAAGTGGTATATAGGCCAATAAAACTGACAGGAAGTGTGCCAAACCTATTAGTATGAAGCCCCTCTCTACTTCTGCATTCCCTGATCGTTCCATCCTCCCTAACCAGAGCTCAGTTGCTTAAAAGAGAAAGATGATTGAAGTGGAAATGAGCTCTCCTTGTTCCTGGAAGACACAGAAGGCCATCCAGGTATGCTGGTGAAGAGGAGGGACCGAAACTGTTATAGCTTTGCTGGGTACAGGTACCAAGGTCATCAAACAAGCAGGTTTCAGGAGGGAAGAAGACATGCAAATTCAACGGAGGGAAATTAGGTTAAGGACATGGTGGAGGAAGAAGGCTAAGGTGACTTTGTGGATGGGGACCTAGAGCAAATTCACAGGCACTGTTCTAACATTCTCTGCTGAATATACCAGTAGCAGTGATGTGTTTTGTGTTTGCACATCCTTGGGACATACAGATTAGGGAAGATGCGCCCATTCAGGGTTTGCCACTCTGAGAAATGTTAGGGAAGTATCACACTTGCACCCCACCACCACCTTCAACCTGTTCCCTCCCCAAGGATCAAAGGGGAACAATGTAGTAACCCAGGAAAAAAAGAGAAATGAATCACAATTGAACTTCCTAATGGCTGCTGGCATACTGAGAGCCCGTCCCCTGTGCAACAGTGCCACCTATTGGACACAGACACCAACTCCAACACTAGTGGTGTGGTGGTTTAGTTGCTAAGTTGTGTCTGACTCTTGAGGCCCTGTGGACTATAGCCCCCCAGGCTCCTCTGTCTATGGGGTTTTCCAGGCAAGAATACTGGAGCGGATTGCCGTTTCCTTCTCCAGGGGTAGCTTCCCAAGCCAGGGATTGAACCCCGGTCTCTTGTGCTGCAGGTGGTCTCATGTACTGCAGGCAGATTCTTTACCGACTGAGCTATCAGGGGAACTGTCTTTTGGGGGGAAAAAAGCTGCCTCAGTGGGTATTTACATGAAAAAAAAAGTGACAGCTATCTCTTTGGGAGAACATTTGCTTCCCTGGTGGCTCAGACAGTAAAGAATCTGCCTGAAATCCAGGTTCAATCCCTGGGTCTGGGTTTGATCCCTGGGTCTGGAAGATCCCCTGGAGAAGGGAATGGCAACCCACTCCAGTATTCCTTCTTGGAGGATTCCATGGACAGAGGAGCCTGGCAGGCTACAGTCCTCGGGGTCACAAAGAGTTCGACTTGACTGAGTGGACTAACACTTTACCTCCACTGCACTACTTGAATGAGAACCACTGGTTCATAAAGCTCTTGATTTACAGAGGTTCCCTTACATGCATGGGACTGGTTCACTGGTGGTTTAGCTTAGCTGAAACCCAAGGTTATCTACGAGACTGCTGCACAATTCAACGTAAACACCAGGTAGGCAGAGCCAAAAACTGATTTGGGTTCAGTGTTCAATCAACAGAACTTAAGATCATGCTCCAAGCCCTGGTCGATATGCAGTTTGGCAAAACTTGTCATAGTTTCACTTACCCTTGGGTTTCGCTGTTGCTCTCTGAGTCTATCATTTGGAAAACTACAGATTGGCCAGTTAAACATTCCCCTCTTAAGAGCTGCAAACTGGAAACAAACTGTTGCTATTGATTGAACAGTCTGTGTCATTGATGTAGATGTCATTTTAGAAATACAACTGACTGGGATCGAGTTGTTCTCAGAGCCTGCTCTACTTACTCAGGTTGCCACTCCTGATGACTAACAAGATCCATCTTCCTGGAGGACTGAGTAATAGATCCATGATAGCAAGGGCTGTGATGCCGAGGCAGAGGCCCCCACTGCACACAAGATGTGTGACTCCTGAGAAGTGCCTGACCAGGGAGGCTGACTCATCACATAAAGAGTAATCCTAACCCACTGTGGCAGTCTTTGCCCTCCTCTCTGGACTCCCAGTAGTGACTTTTCAATATTAATTATTTTTCAGGTTACAGTGCTAGTTTTTTCTTTTTTTTTAAATCCAATCAGCTGACTCCAGCAGTGACCTCCTGTCGTTGGAAATTTACCTCTGTTATGATTTTGACTCTTTAGACCATTTGCAGCCTATGTTTTGCCTTTTCTCATAAAAGCCCCTGAACAAAGGGTTATTAGTAAAGAGTGATAAGGAATACAAAAATCTATTGTTGAACATTATAAAAACCTAAACAATTAACTAAGAATGATTTCCGACTCTATTTTCTTCCTCACTTCCTTTTCTCCACATCTCAAAAAGTCTGAGTGAATGCATGCATGCCCCCAGGTTAGGATGGTCTCCTCTCAGTTAAATGGTGAATGCGTTATTGACTTTTCCTCATTCTATCTCACTCTCCCCCAACTTTGGTACTCCTGGAGGGGCTTTGGTAAAGCACTCTAGATTTTCTGTGGGGAATCAAAGAGATTACATATTTGGGAAAGAGTGAAGCAGAATTAGAAAAACCAACTGTCTCTGAGGCCCAAGGTTCAAATCATCTGGATAATCAGTTTGGATTACAGGAGCCTCGAATATTACCGTAGTCCTCTACTAAACATTGGCAAGTAAAGTTAATTTCTGTTGTCACAGAGAAGAACATTAACAGATAAAACAGACAGAGAAGTCTTATCTAACCTATATAAAAATCTTCTAAAAATCAATAAGAAAAATTTTGATAAATAGTGGAAGAAATAGCAAAAGCTCCAATGAGAATCTTTCAAAAGGTGTCCAGATGGCCAATAAATCTATAAAAAGGCATTACAACAAACCTAGTAGTATTTCTTTTAAAAATGGAGAAGAAGAAAGAGTTAATATCAGCTTCTTGTTATGCAATCACTCAGTTGTGTCTCACTCTTTGTGACCCCATGGACTGCAGCACGCCAAGCTTCCCTGTCTTTCACCATCTCCCGGAGATGAATATCAGCTTGGCAAGGGTGAATTGTTAATAGAAGTGCAAATATCCACTTTAGAAGAATATTCAAAATTACCTACTAAATTTCAACATATGCATATCCAATGATCTAGTAATTTCACCTTATAAGTATTCCTCCCAAAATATACACACACACACACACACACACATATATATATATATATATGAATATCCAAAGCATAATTACTCACAGTTGTCAAAACCGGAGTAACATTTTCATGAACTGTAGAATAAACATGGTGCATGCATGAAATAAAATTATATGCAGCAATGAAAATTAACTCCTTATTGCTACTCACAACTATAAGCCTCATATGAATGACTCACACACATAAAAAGAAGTAAAAGGCAGTGGACACTAGGCAATGCCTATGTTGTGATGTCACTTGTTCATGGTTCAAAAAGTAGAAAACTAATGCACGATTTTGAAGGTCAGCACATTGATTATCTTTGGGGTGGAGGGAGGAGTAATTTGGGAGAACAAATGTTGGTTTCTGAGATCCCATACTAGTCTAATATTTGACATGGTTTATAGTTATAATGATGTGTTCACTCTGTGAGTACTGAGTTACTAGTTATGATTTCTGCTTTTACTTCTTGTAAGTTATACAGAAATAAAATTTAAAAAATATTAAAAGCAAAATTATCAAATTTTTAGGAAGTGGCCAAACATGAACTCAATTGAGGGCTGACAACAGAAGTCTTTATGCACATTCTCAGATTTGAGTTCTCCTAGAAATTGGACATTTTTAGAACAGTGTGGGAAAGTTAAAATGTATGAAGATCTATGCTGTATGTCAATGTACATGGGATACAGTTGATGTCATGGCTTGGAAAGAACCTGTCTTTGACAAATCTATTGTTGGAGAAGAAGATCCACTGTGAAGGATATAAAATCCCACGTGACTGATCAGAAACTGAGAAGACTCTGTTGATCCTTGGAAGCTTCTTTCATGATTTTACAAAATCCAATCTAGTACTAGATAGGTGAACCAGATTTTTATTGATACTAACACTAATATTAACATTGAGTTTTTACTATGTAAAAAACATTAAGGCAGAATAAATTACAAATTCAAAGCGCATATCTTGTGAAGCAGCTATTAGTAATGTCTCCATTTTATAGATGAATAAACTGAGGCACAATGAGAGCAAAATGCCACATATTGGTTAATTATGGGGAAGAAAGAGAAATCATATCTAGTACAGCTAGATTTTTTTTGGCAATACTTACTTTGAAAAATTGTATTACATTATGGCTTAATGAAACACAGCATATTAAATGACCAAGAAAAAAAATTAAAATTTAATTTAATCAACAAACCAGGCTTTTTTTATTCCTACTAATTTCACATCATTTAGTTTGAAGGACATAATTTTATGTGGAAATAATACTGTTCTCAATTTGAGCATCATATTAACACCAAAGTATCAAATGTTATATTAAAACTCTATTAAACTAATATTCATATAGTAATAAAATTTATTTGTAAATCATCAAAAAATAGAGTTATTACTGGCACATTCCTGAAGGCATAAGTAATGTCACAGTTAGTCAACAAATAGCAACTTAGCAGAAAAAAAGCTGATACTGTTTGCCCTTTTAAAGTATTTTCTGAATCATCGTCTTATTGATATAGCTATTTGAGGGAGACAGATTGCTTTATTCTTTCTCTTGTGCTAGTGTTGATTCCTGTAATTAATTCTCTAGCTCATCCTCAATGATAATAAATCATTCTTCCTGTGGGTTGGGTATGGTTTTATAAACAGTTTTGAGGGGAAGGGAGAATGAGATTGGACTCCCTGCTTTCATATCTTTCTTTTTTTATATGTAGCATAAACACTAAATACTCTTAAGTATGTAAAGAGAGGAGTAAATCACCTCTGAGAAGAACTGCACACATGATATGGGCCAATTTCAGTTCTTCTTAATAGTAGAATTTTTCTAAGTACAGCTTGCTTTTGGAAACAGATGCTGATTACATACTTTGGGTCAGCACCTCCATGAGCTACTTGGATTTGGGTGCACCTAGGATTCAGGACAGGACTTCCTTGGTGGCTCAGATGGTAAAGAATCCACCTGCAATGTGGGAGACCTGGGTTCAACCCCTAGGTTGGAAAGATCCTCTGGAAGAGGGCATGGCATCCTACTCCTGTATTCTTGCCTGCCTGGAGAATCCCCACGGACAGAGGAGCCTGGAGGGCTATAGTCCATGGAGTCACAGAGTCAGACACTACTGAGTGACTAACTGTGCGAGCACATACACACACACACACACACAAACACACACACACACACACAGGATTCAGGACAGAATAACCTAAGATTGAGAAAGACTTTAACATAGAGGGCTTCAATTCCAGTCTTTGAACCATTGTCATATAATAATTATGGGTAAGTTATTTATGTATTAAAAAGCCCTGCCTGTAATAGCACAGTCCATTTCTTTTTCTTTTCCATTTGTAAAAAATTGATAAGCAGAAACTTCAATAAAATAAAGTTGGGAGGCCAGATGGGGGAGCTCTCATGGCCTGAAACAATAATGGAACTGGACAGGAAAAAGAAAGATGGTTCGTCTTTCCTGGCAACAATTCAGCCAACAAAAGTCGTGTTTGTTTACTACAGTCCTCTCAACTTCCTGTACCCTCTATCAGAGCATCCTCTTTCCCTTGTCTTCAAAGACTTGCAAGTAGCTTGCCGTGGTGGCAGACCCCAAATTGCAATTCTCTGCAGATCCTAAATAAACCTATCTTTGCTGGAGAAATAACGGGCATTCTACTTGTTTTAGATCCACAGATTATAATTATCACTATTGTGGTTTATTACAATAATGTAGTAATTTCCCCAGTAACCTTATTATATCACAAGAGTAATCAGATGAAGTGTATTGCTTGCTATTACAAAGCAGCCAGGCTTTATTCTTATATCAAAGAAAATTTATGTTTTTTAATTTTTTCCACTACCTAATCTGATAGAATTAAGAAAAACAAAATCTTTGTTATTGTCTTGCTGCTTCTCTTGGGTGACTGGAATGTTTAATTTAGCAGCATCCTTTCTTCCAAGTAGGCTATCATTTATCAGACTTTGTCATTCAGTGGAGAATGACTCACTGAAGAATTAATACTTAGACTGCTTTCAAACTATTTCCTCTAAAGCCAAACATGACTGAAAACAACACTTCTTTGACTCCAGTGGAAGAGCCAAACTTGGGTGCATTCAATGCCCTTGAAATGACTGCTCGAGTGTTTAAAGACCACCCACCTGGAAGTAGAACATGCAAAGAATAAGAAGAAGACTAATTGTGCACTTAAACCACCATGAGGTGGCTAATATATTTCCTTAAGGGAGCACAGAGAGCTGCAATTGAAAATTATTTCTGACTTACAAGAATGAAAATAACTTGCCTAAAACTCAAACATAGTTTGCAGTAAAAATGTGTTTGATAGAAATACAGCAGGAAGAGGAAAACAACTCTGTTGTTTTACCCCCTCAAGCAAAACAAACAACAAAAAAATTCAATTTGCTTTTATGCTAATTGAGGAAAGACATCAGCAATCAAGCAGTGCTGTTTTTATTGTGTATTTGTATCTAGAAGGAAAAAAAAAACAGATAAATAATACAACTTCATTCTATCTCAAAGTATTTTGCATCATGTTTACAAAATGACTGATGAAACCAGATGTCATTATGCCCTAATATCCTCTAATTGTTCACATTATATAAATACATATGTGTATATGTGTATGTGTTTCTGTGGCTTCTTTTTTCAAGTAAAATAACTCTACTTCCTACAAAAACAAGGTGCAATTTCAGTATAGAAACAAGTGGGGTATATACTTTATGTGCAATTTTCCATGTTGTATTTGCAGGCAGTAATGTGATAATACATGCTCGCCCATTTATTTTTCTTTTATCATCTTGCCTAAAACACTAAAGAAGTTAGTATATATTTGTTTTAATATCCGAGGTGCTTAAACAGCTTCAAGTTATTGATGATTTTTAATTTCTGTTTTCAAGGAAAAATTGAATTATCCTAAACAATATGATTAAAGTTTGGATTGAACACTGTCTACATGTTTCACTTATTATTTTACTAACTGTAGAATTCTGAGTAGAAACAAAAATGAAATTCATAGCTGAGAGTTAGCATAAAATTCCAGGTCTGTATGAAGAAAGTCCTTGGAGAAGGGAATGGCAAACCACTTCAGGATTCTTGCCTTGAGAACTCCATGAACAGTATGAAAAGGCAAAAAGATGGGACACTGAAAGATGAACTCCCCAGGTTGGTAGGTGCCCAATATGCTACCAGAGGAGAGTTGAGAAATAACTCCAGAAATAATGAAGAGATGTAGCCAAAGCAAAAATAACACCCAGTTTTGGATGTGACTCTTGATGGAAGCAAACCCTGATACTGTAAAGAGCAATAGTGCATAGGAACCTGAAATGTTAGATCTATGAATCAAGGCAAATTGGAAATGGTCAAACACGAGATGGCAAGAGTGAATGTTGACATTTTAGGAATCAGGAAACTAAAATAGACTGGAATGGGTGAATTTAACTCAGATGACCATTATATCTACTACTGTGGGCAAGAGGAATGGAGTAGCCATCATAGTCAACAATAGAGTCCGAAATGCAGTATTTAGATACAATCTCAAAAACAACAGAATGATCTCTGTTCGTTTCCAAGGCAAACCATTCAATATCACAGTAATCCAAATCTATGCCCTGACAAGTAATGCTGAAGAAGCTGAAGTTGAACGGTTCTATGAAGACCTACAAGACCTTGTAAAACTAACACCCAAAAAAGCTTTCCTTTTCATTATAGGGGACTGGAATGCAAAAGTAAGAAGTCAAGAAATACTTGGAGTAACTGGCAAACTTGGCCTTGGAGTACAGAATGAAGCAGGGCAAAGGCTAATAGAGTTTTGCCAAGAGAATGTACTGGTCATAGCAAACACCTTCTTCCAACAACACAAGAAAACTCTACATATGGACATCAACAGATGGTCAATACCAAAATCAGATTGATTATATTCTTTGCATCCAAAGATGGAGAAGCTCTATACAGTCAGCAAAAACAAGACCAGGAGCGGACTGTGGCTCAGATCATGAATTCTTTATTGCCAAATTCAGACTTAAATTCAAGATAGTAGGGAAAACCACTAGACCATTCAGGTATGGCCTAAATCCAATCTCTTATGATTATACAGTGAAAGTGACAAATAGATTTAAGGGATTAGATCTGATAGACAGAGTGCCTGAAGAACTATTGAAGGAGGTTCATGACATTGTACAGGAGGCAGTGATCAAGACCATCCCCAAGAAAAACAAATGCAAAAAAAGCTAAATGATTGTCTGAAAAGGCCTTACAAATAGCTGTGAAAAGAAGAGAAGCAAAAGGCAAAGGATAAAAGGAATGATATACCAATCTGAATGCAGAGTTCCAAAGAATAGCAAGGAGAGATAATAAAGCCTTCCTCAGGGATCAATGCAAAGAAATAGAGGAAAACGATAGAATGGGAAAGACTAGAGATCACTTCAAGAAAATTAGAGATACCAAGGGAACATTTCATGCAAGATGGGCTCAATAAAGGAAAGAAATGGTATGTACCTAAGAGAAACAGAAGATGTTAAGAAGAGGTGGCAAGAATACACAGAAGAACTATACAAAAAAGATCTTCACAACCCAGATAATCACGATGGTGTGATCACTTACCTAGAGTCAGTCATCCTGAATTCAAAGTCAAGTGGGCTGTAGAAAGCATCTCTAGGAACAAAGCTAGAGGAGGTGATGGAATTCCAGTTGAGTTATTTCAAATCCTAAATGATGGTGTTGTGAAAGTGCTGCACTCAATATGCCAGAAAAATTGGAAAACTCAGCAGTAGCCACAGGACTGGAAAAGGTCAGCTTTCGTTCCAATCCCAAAGAAGGGCATTCCCAAAGAATGCTCAAACTACCAAAATTGCACTCATTTTGCATGCTAACAAAGTAATGCTCAAAATCCTTCATTAGCCTTCAACAGTTTGTAAACTGAGAACTTCCAGACATTCAAGCTGGATTTAGAAAAGGCACAAGGAAACAGAGATCAAATTACCAACATCTGTTGGATCATACAGAAAGCAAGGGAATTCCAGAAAACATGTACTTCTGCTTTATTGACTATACCAAACCCTTTGACTGTGTGAATCATAACAAACTGAAAAATTCTTATAGAGATGGGAATACCAGACCACCTCACCTGACTCCTGAGACACAGTATGCAGGTCAAGAAGCAACAGTTAGAACTGGACATACAACAGACTAGTTCCAAATCAGGAAAGGAATATGTCAAGGCTGTATATTGTCAGCCTGCTTATTTATCTTATATGCAAAGCACATCATGAGAAATGCGGGGCTGGATGAAGCACAAGCCAGAATCAAGATTGCCGGGAGAAATATCAATAACCTCAGATATGCAGACGACACCACCCTTATGGCAGAAAGCAAAGAAGAACTAAAGATCCTCTTGATGAAAGTGAAAGAGGAGAGTGAAAAAATTGGCTTAAAACTCAACTTTCAAAAAACTAAGATCATGGCATCTGGTCCCATCGCTTCATGGGAAATGGATGAGGAAAGAATGGTAACAGTGACAGATTTTATTTTGGGGGGCCGCAAAATCACTGCAGATGGTGACTGCAGCCATGAAATTAAAAGACACTTGCTCCTTGGAAGAAAATCTATGACCAACCTAGACATCATATTAAAAAGCAGAGACAATACTTTGCCAACAAAGGTCCATCTAATCAAAGTTATGGTTTTTTCAGTAGTCATGTATGGATGTGAGAGTTGGACTATAAAGAAAGCTGAGCGCCAAAGAATTAATGCTTTTGAACTGTGGTGTTGGAGAAGACTCTTGAAAGTCCCTTGGACAGCAAGGAGATCCAACCAGTCCATCCTAAAGGAAATCAGTCCTGAACATTCACTGGAAGGACTGATGCTGAAGCTGAAACTTCAGTACTTTGGCCATCTGATTTGAAGAACTGTCTCATTTGAAAAGACCCTGATGCTGGCAATGACTGATGGTGGGAAGAGAATGGGACAACAGAGGTTGAGATGGTTGGATGGCATCACGGACTCAATGGACATGAGTTTGAGTAAACTCTTGGTGTTGGTGATGGACAGAGAGGCCTGGTGTGCTGCAGTCAATGGGGTCGCAAAGAGTCAGACATGACTGAGTGACTGAACTGAACTGAATGAAGAAAATCCAGAATGATTCTCAATGACTATTTAGACCTTGAGTTAGTATGTACTGATTTAGAATATTTTGAAGAACTTTACTAAAGTGTGCTTTTCTTACATACTGTAGCTTTGAGTGTATTTCTTTTCAATTTAAGTCAGACTGCTGCTGCTCCTGCTAAGTCACTTCAGTCATGTCCAACTCTGTGCAACCCCATAGACGGCAGCCCACCAGGCTCCCCCGTCCCTGGGATTCTCAAGGCAAGAACACTGGAGTGGGTTGCCATTTCCTTCTCCAATTATCTCAGACTAAGGTTTGTCGATTTTATTAGGTCTCAGTGAACTCCAACATTGTCTCTTATACACGTTTGAAGTTTTTGTTTGTTTGCTTTTAAATGATTGAGAGAAAACAGGGTAGAAACATAGCTGGAAGAAAAGAAAACTGTAATAAACATCCCCTACCCTAGCAATGATCCCTTTTCCGTATTATTTTTTCACATGTACTTTTAAAAATCATATTCTGAAAGAGATGGGAATACCAGACCATCTGACCTGTCTCTTGAGAAACCTGTATGCAGGTCAGGAAGCAACAGTTAGAACTGGACATGGAACAATGGACTGGTTCCAAATAGGAAAAGGAGTACGTCAAGGCTGTATATTGTCACCCTGCTTATTTAACTTATATGCAGAGTACATCATGAGAAACACTGGGCTGGAAGAAACACAAGCTGGAATCAAGATTGCCAGGAGAAATATCAATAACCTCTGATATGCAGATGCCACAACCCTGATGGCAGAAAGTAAAGAAGAACTAAAGAGCCTCTTGATGAAGGTGAAAGAGGAGAGTGAAAAAGTTGGCTTAAAGCTCAACATTCAGAAAACTAAGATCATGGCATCTGGTCCCATCACTTCATGGGAAATAGATGGGGAAACAGGGGAAACAGTGTCAGACTTTATTTTGTTGGGCTCCAAAATCACTGCTGATGGTGATGGCAGCCATGAAATTAAAAGATGCTTAGTCCTTGAAAGGAAGGTTATGACCAACCTAGATAGCATATTTAAAAGCAGAGACATTACTTTGCCAACAAAGGTCCATCTAGTCAAGGCTATGGTTTTTCCAGTAGTCATGTATGGATGTGAGAGTTGGATGGTGAAGAAAGCTGAGAGCCGAAGAATTGATGCTTTTGAACTGTGGTGTTGGAGAAGACTTTTGAGAGTCCCTTGGAGTGCAAGGAGATCCAACCAGTCCATCCTAAAGGAGATCAGTCCTCGGTGTTCACTGGAAGGACTGATGTTGAAGCTGAAACTCCAATACTCTGGCCACCTCATGCAAAGAGTTGACTCATTGGAAAAGACCCTAATGCTGGGAAGGATTGGGGGAAGGAGGAGAAGGGGACGACAGAGGATGAGATGGTTGGATGGCATCAACGACTCGATGGACATGGGTTTAGGCAGACTCTCGGAGCTGGTGATGGACAGGGAGGGCTGGCGTGCTGTGGTTCATGGGGTCGGAAAGAGTTGGACATGACTGAGCGACTGAACTGAACTGAACTGAACTTTAAAAATCATGACCATTTAACCACAATACATACGAGCAGAATATGATAAGGGTAATATTACCATTCACACTTTTTTTCCAGCATTGACAAAGATGTATAATGCATCTAATGCAACTCTAGGAATTTCTTAAAGTGTCTTTATAAGATAAAATTCAGATATATTGCTGCTTTCCTTCTCTCAGGCATCTGAGATATATACAAAGATACAAATGAAGAGCTGGAATTTTCTAATAAACAAGACAGCAAAATAAAACTTTTGAAATGTGAAGCATTAAAAGGCAATTTCTTTTAATTATTTTTTCACGAGGTTCTTTGAAATAGAGTTTCTCTCTTGGATTGATCTGGGCAAGGATCACCATTTAATGACACAAAAAATGTTTAATTTATTTTCATATTTGTTTTTGATCTTTATTCTAATATTTTAATAGAGATCTTCTTGAGCTCCTCATAAATTTATCCTTTTTACACCCGTCTTTATTGATACACCTTTTACAATCAGCTTTTATAATATAATTTAATCCTCAAAAATCGTTGCTTTTGCTGTTCAGTCAGTAAATCGTGTCTGAATTTTTGCAACTCCATGAACTTGAGCACGCCAGGCTTCCTGTCCTTCACTCTCTCCCAGAGTTTGTTCAAACACATGTCAATGGAGTCCTTGATGCCATCCAATCATCTCATCCTCTATTATCCCTTTCTTCTCTTGCCCTAAATCTTTCTCAGCATCAGGGTCTCTTCCAATGAGTCATCTCTTCCCATCAGGTGGCCAAAGTATTGGAGCTTCAGCTACAGCATCAGTTCTTTCAATGAGTATTCAGGGTTGATTTCCCTTAGAATTGACTGGTTTGATCTACTTGCAGTCCAAGAGACTCTCAAGAGTCTTCACCAGCACCACATTTCAAAAGCATCAATTCTTCAGTGTTCAGCCTTCTTTCTGGTTCAACTCTCACATCTGCACATGACTATTGGAAAACCCATAGCTTTGACAACATGGACATTTTTTGCCAAAGTGATGTATCTACTTTTAAATACACTGTCTAGGATTGTCTTAGCTATTATTCCAAGGAGCAAGCATCTTTGAATTTTGTGGCTGCAGTCCCCGTCCACAGTGAATTTGGAGCCCAAGAGAATAAAATCTGTCACTGCTTCCAATTTTTCATCTATTTGCCATGAAGTGATGGGACCAGATGTCATGACCTTATGTTACTGAATGTTGAGTTTTAAACCAGCTTTTCACTCTCCTCTTTCACACTCATCAAGAGTCTCTTTAGTTCCTCTTCTCTTTCTGCCAGACTGGTATCATCTGCATATTTGAGGTTGTTGATATTTCTCCCGGCAATCTTGATTCTAGCTGGTGCTTCATCCAGCCCAGTATTTCTCATGACATGCTCTGCATACAAGTTAAATAAGCAGTGTGAAAATATACAGCTTTGATGTAGATACAGCTTTCTCAATTTGGAACCAGTCTGTTGTTCCATGTCCAGTTCTAACTGTTGCCTCTTCACCTGCATACAGGTTTCTCAGAAGACAGGTATGGTGGTCTGGTACTCCCATCTCTTTAAGTTTTTTCCACAGTTTATTGTGATCCACAGAGTAAAGGCTTTAGTGTAGTCAATGAAGCAGAAGGAGACGTTTTTCTGGCATTCCCTTGCTTTTTCAATGATCCAACAGATGTTGGCAATTTGATTTCTGGTTCCTCCTCCTTTTCTAAATCCACCTTGAACATCTGGAAGTTCTCAGTTCATGTACTGTTGAAGCCTGTCTTGAAGGATTTTGAGCATGACCTTGCTAGCATGTGAAGTGAGCACAACTGTATGGTAGTTTGAACATTCTGAGGCATTGCCTTTCTTTGAGATTGGAATGAAAACTGACTTTTTCCAGTCCTGTGGCCACTGCTGAGTTTTCCAAATTTGCCCATATATTTATTGCAATGCTTTAACAACATCATCTTTTAGGATTTGCAGTAACTCAGCTGGAATTCCATCACCTCCACTAGCTTTAGTTATAGTAATACTTCTTAAGGCACACTTCACACTCCAGGATGTCTGGCTCTAGGTGAGTGACCACACCATCCATTGTGGTTATCCAGATTATTAAGACCTTTTTGTGTATAGTTCTTCTGTATATTCTTGCCACCTCTTAATCTATTCTGCTTCTGTTAGGTTCTTTCCATTTCTGTCCTTTATTGTGCCCATCTTTGCATGTAATATTCTCTTATCCAATTTTCTTCAAGAGATCTCTAGTCTTTCCCATCCTTTAGGTGGTAGCCATTCAATTTACGATATTTTTACTCCAACTATAGAAATTTTATTTCCAAATCTTAGGCTGATAGTGCAATCATTGTCTCAATCTCAGAATATGATAATTAATCCTGTTTCTGCTAGATCCCAACCCCTTTATGAACCTTAACCATTTCTGCATTGGGAACAAGGATCCAAGCAACTCTGGCTAAGATTCTTGTGTTCCATCTCTAGTGTTTGTTCACAAGGTGGAGGCATCTGGTTTGGTTTCCACTATATGGTAGTTCTGCTAGACTGAGGAATTCTATGATAATCTCTCTCTGTGTGACTAAGCAAGCAGTTTTAATATTGATGGAGTACAAAGAAGATCATCATGGCTTCATCTGTAGACCACTTCCTGGAATCCGATTTTACATAATATAACATTTTGAACAGATTTCGTTGTCTGTTTCTCTTTTGGTTCCAAAAATTAGCCATAATGTAGCATTCCATTCAATCTTTATTACATGTCATTAGTAAAAATAATTCAAAATATATAATAAATGGTGGTGGTGTAGTGACATCACATTTATACCTAATGATAGTCCACTGCTATGCTGATAATGCTAGAAATTTTAAGGTTAATTATTCCTATTTTTCTACCTTATTCGTTCATTTGTGATTTGTCTCATTCTAATAAACTTGAAGTAAAACTATTGCATAATAAATATAATGGAGTATATTCTCTAAAAATTGTGAATTACTATGTTGTACACCTGAAATTTGTATAATACTGTAAATCAACTATACTTCGATAAAATTAAACAAACTAATATATGCACATGGTAAAAAAAATACACTATTTAAAAATAATGACAATTTTAAAAAAATAAAAAAAGAGACTTCCCAGGTGATACATTGATTAAGACTTCACTTTCCAAAGCAGGGGGTGTGGGTTCAATCCCCAGTCAGGGAGCTAAGATATAACATGCATCATGCTCAAAAAAAAAGAAAATATATATATATATTTAAACAACAGAAGCAGTATAGTAACCAATTCAATAAAGACTTTTAAAATGGTCCGCATCATGCGTGTGCACACACACACACAAACACATATATATACATATATATATATATATATATATACACACACATATATATGAAAGTGAAAAGAAAGTGTTAGTTGCTCAGTTGTGTCTGACTCTTTGGGACCCAATGGACTGCAGCCCTCCAAGGGTCCTCTGTCCATGGAATTCTCCAAACAAGAATACTGGAATGGATAGCCATTCCCTTCTGAAGGGAATCTTCCCAGCACAGATATCAAACCCATGTCTCCTGCACTACAGGCAGATTCTTTACCATCTGAGCCACCACATATAAATAAATTAAAAAACATACATGTTGAGGTTTGACAGAAAACAACAAAATTCTGAAAAGCAATTATCCTTTAAATACAATATAAATTAAAAAAATTAAACACCTTATTAAAAACATATGCTCATATATATAGACATATACAAATGAGCAAAGAACACACAGAACTATCTTGGTATACTATTATTTTGTGAGATAATCTGAAACAATGATACAAAGTGATATTTATGCATTGGTGGTATTTTATTTCCAAATCGTTACTACTTACCATCACCAACTTTACAAAAATATACATTCTACAGAGAAAGTCTTTAAAAATAGTGTAATAAATTTAACTATAAAACACATTATACAGTAAAATAGGATTGTGAAACAGAAGATCAATCTATTCTCTTTAGTATAGAATTATTGCCTTAATTTCTTATTGCTGTTGTAAAAAATTACCATAAATGCAGTGGCTTAAAACAACACAAAATGACTGTTTTACAGTACTGGAGGTCATAAGTCCAAAATGGGTTTCACTGGGCTCGAGTCAAACTGTAGGCAGCACTGTTTTCTTTCTGGTGGTTCTAAGGGATAACCCATTCCTTTGCCTTTTCTATTGACAGAGGCCACCTGCAAACGTTGGTGACCATCTTCTCCCTCCATATTCAAAGTCAACTATGATCAGTTAAGTCCACCTCACATCATATTTTTCTGACATTAACTTTCTTTTACTTATAAGGAGCGATATGATTACTCAACTAAAGTAGGATAATTTTCCATCAGAAAATCTTTATCACATTTGTGTTGTGTTTTTGCCATGTATCAATAAAACGCCAAAATCCTAGGTTCTGAGGATTAGGACATGGACAACTTGGTTGGGGAGCACAGTGCTCTGCCCACTGAAATTATAACATATCATTGGATTTCTTCCAGGAGCTTATATATCTTTCTTTACTGAGGCCAGAAAAGCCAAATACACGTTTGCCTGACCTCTGCATGTAGGAACCAGAGTGTGACGCACTTCTAATCAATACAGAACACATAAAAACTGGCTTTAAGAAAGATTAGGCTCTTATAATAAGAAAACAATGTAAGACCAAGGTCCACCTACACCGGCTCTGGCAACCTGCCTTTACCTCTCCCTGGAAACAGGGTACTTGCAGTGATGTAAGCATGTTTTGAACTCAGAAACAGAAAATCAGAGACAGGGCCACAGTGTCCTGACTTTGTTGATTCTAAACTGATGTCAGCAAACACACACCTCTGCACCTACTATCATGTTAAACAGAAGGAAGCTTATTGCTTTCTCTGAGGTGGTCACATTCTGTCATTTTCAGTCTAAATATTTTCTGAGTGAATTTTTACTCTTCTAATATGCACAGTGATTTTCCACAGTGGGAAGGGATAGCAGATTAAGAAGGTAAGAATATTTGATTGCAAAAGAAGCTGATAATGCAATACATTTATTGTGACCCATCCCCACAGAAAGAGAGACACACGTTGGAAAATGCCATATCAGATTCTGACAAGGAGGTTGAGAATCTGCCTAGTTATACCATTTACGACGTACTGAAAATTGTAGCCTTTGTTTTTCCAAATTGTACTTTAAGAATTCAATAAGTTAATCTATTACCACAGAATTGTAACAGAATTCATAGGTGTCAAAGTTAAACATGCTTTAAATCACTACAATTTTTTTTTTCTACAAACTTAAGAATTGTTTTATTTTGATGGTTTGATTAATGTATTACCTCTTTTATTTTATTCACTGGCAATATATTACCTACCTGAAAACCTGTGATGAATATATATCATTCAAATGACAGCACATCTTAATGAATACATAAAATGAAGTTAAATACATTTCTATATGCAAAAGCATTGACAAATTTAGTCACTGAGTGATTTTAGATCCAATACCAAATTACTTAATATGCACCCCACTAAGAGAAAATGGCTGATGAGTGCCCCTTTAATAAAATATGGCATAAGTGATGCTCTGTATCTTCTGAGACTATGCCACAGAAGTCCAAGTAGCTTCTGACCCAGTGTCCTAGACTGCTCCCCCTCAGGGAGGTTTTTGGTTCATTCTCTCTTGGCATAAAGTCATCCTGTTACTGACTAAACCTCGTGACTAGGCCACAGGATGTGTACCAGTGGAATATAAACACAGATGAGCTAAACCCATGAAACTGACAGGTGAGTGGGACAAAGCCAAGATGAACACGTATTCACTAGCTCCAACACCTCCTGCCCTACATGTTTCTCTCTTCCCATTTGAAGTTCCAGTTATCATGGAATCCAGGTCGGCCCACCCCCTTTCTGTCCATTTTGAATCCCTGTCTCAGTTTGTGAGCACATTAAAATGATTCCTATTGTATGCCAACAAGTTTTGGGGATGTTTAGCATGTAGTGATAAATAACTAAAAAGATATATACATTTTGAGAAAATATTAGAGATATCTTTTTTTAATTTATTTATTAATTGGATGATAATTGCTTTACACAACTGCGTTGGTTTCTGCCATGAATCAACATAAGTCAGCTATAGGCATACATATGTCCCCTCCCTCTTGAACCTTCCTCCTACATCCCACCTCACTGCACCCCTCTAGGATGTCACAGAGCACTGGCCATCTATTTTACATATGGTAATGTACATGTTTCAGTGCTAGTCTCTTCCATTCTTCCCACCCTCTCCTTTCCCCATTGTGTCCACAAGTCTTCTGTTTACCTCTGAAATGGCAACCCACTCCAGTGTTCTTGCCTGGAGAATCCCAGGGGTGGCGGAGCCGGGTGGGCTGCCGTCTGTGGGGTCACACAGAGTCGGACACGACTGAAACGACTTAGCAGCAGCAGCAGCAGCATCTCCACTGCTGTCCTGCAAATAGGTTCATCAGTACCATCTTTCTAGGTTCCATATATATATGCATTAATATATGATATTTGGTTTTCTCTTTCTGAGACATCTTTACAGGAGTGAGATTTTAAATAATGGCCTGTGAAATTTTGGGATAAATTATTTTAACTTACAAATGTAAAATGATGCCCAAAGTAAGTATAATTGTCTTAATCTCTCCTTATTGCTCAGTACATTTGTGCTTTCAGTGGGCAATTTAAATGTTTTAAATAAGCATAGTGTTTTTATGCATTTCTGTATTCCTATTGTCTCACATAATAATATGCACATAATGGTTCTAAAAAAGTAGTTATTTGGTAGCTTTAGTTGAAGATACTTACATATAAATTGGTGATGATACTTTACTAATAGGGATTTATGCCAATCAAGTAATTAACTGGACATTCATGCGTGAGTGCTAAGTTGCTTCAGTCCTATCTGACTCTTTGCAAACCTATGGACAGTAGACCACCAGACTCTTATGTCCATGGGATTCTCCAGGCAAAAATACTGGAGTGGGTTGCCATGTCCTTCTCCAGGGGATCTTCACAACTCGGAGATTGAACCATCATCTCCTGCCTTGCAGCCGGATTCTTTACCACTGAGCCACCAGGGGAGCCCTTAACTGGACATAGTCTTACTTTAAATAAATAGTAATACATGTTTTTAAAAAAACAAATAAAATAAACACACACATAATTCTATACCCCAATGCTAACCTCTAAATATATATGGGACTTCTCCTAAGTAGAATT
The DNA here is from genome assembly GCA_024291935.2 of Okapia johnstoni. Taxonomy (NCBI): domain Eukaryota; kingdom Metazoa; phylum Chordata; class Mammalia; order Artiodactyla; family Giraffidae; genus Okapia; species Okapia johnstoni. The sequence continues at coordinate 89,246,459 of CM044313.1, read as the reverse complement.
CTGAAAACGACTAGAAACATGTACATGCATGTGCTAGCTCACTCTCCACTAAGTGAAAAGACAGACTATCCCAAGAGTGATTCTGTGATAATTTGCTCCTTGTTTTATATTAAACTGTCTGGTTGAGAGAAATCAGAAATAGCCTGGGTTAAATAATAAGATGTATGGGTCACTAGTTACACTTACAAAAGAATCCACAGTTTGGGGGTGAGTATAAAATATACACTGGAATCCTAAGAATTCTGATGAAGACCTGTGTGTGTATGTATGTGTGTGTGCACGCGTGCGCGTGTACATGCGCGTGCGCACATGTGGTCTTCTGCAAACTCTGCTTAAGAGAAGCCCCAAATATATTTTATCTTCACTCAGACACTGTGCATTGCACTTGAAATTGTGACCAGTGACCTGGTTATCTCACCATTTAACCCAGGCAGCTTCTGTTGGCTTTCAACAGGACAGTTTAGGATAACAAAAAGAGTAAATGAATTCCAGGGTCACACTTAGGATAGATCAGCTCTCCATCTTTGTGGCAGTAAAATGATTACTTGCTCAGTCAGTGAAGAGTAGTTGATCATAACCAAGCATCAGGGAGAGTTTTCAGATGCTTTCTAGTTGGCAAAATGAAAATCTATATTGAGACCCCTGGGACATGAAGAAAAAACAAAATTGCTTTGAGCCATTGTGGTGGTTGATAAATGGCAGACTGAGAGAAAAATATTATAGTCTCTTTACCCACCTGCCCAAGTCCAGCTAAACTCAAAGGAAATATGTACCTCTCTGGTATGCAGTTAAGTACTAATTTATTTCTTCGCATCAGTACAAAGACTACTGTGTTCATAATTCATTGCACACATTCAAAGGAATAAAATAATGTGATTTGACAATGTTGGCTATAGATAACTTTTCAAAAAAGTTACATGTCAAATAAGAACATAAGTTATGAAGAAAATGTTACTAAACTTAATTTTTAAAAGGCAAGTTACATATAAAATAAATATCCTTCAGATTACAAAGGAGAGGAATGCTTTCTCTTTTCAGACTTTTCAGAGGCATAAAAATCAAAGAAATTTGTGTGCAGAAAAGTACACAAGATAATACTCAACCTAGGGTTTTTTAATATATGCAATTAGTCATTTAATGCAGTTGGTCAAAGAAGTCTAAGTCAGAAATAGTAAAATTGATCTAAATATTAGACCAATTTAGATTTTCTTTCAAAAGCTATTTCACCTTTAAAGAGTCAATATGTCTCTTTGATTATTGCTTATAATCTAAAGTCTTAGCAAAAAGCAAGTATTAATATAAAATAGCAGTTAAGATTATTTACTGCACGTAAGCTTAAAAAACAGAAGTGACAGAAGAATACGATGTGATTTTTCTATTGATTATTCCCATTACCTAACTTGTAGAAGAAATATATGGATTAAACAATTTGTGATTTGTTAAACACTGTTACTAGAGCTGACAATTTTTAACATAAAATATATTAACTATTTTACAAAATTTTCTATAACATTTTATTTTTTAGAACTATAAAACATAATTCATAATTAGTGATAAAATCCATTCAGAAAAATAAGATTATTCCTCTAAAATAGTTTTTTTTCAAAGTTAGAAGAAATGCTTTGAGAAAGCAAAATTTATATTTAATACCAAATTTCTCCCCAAAGCTTTTTGATTAAAAAATAGGGTATCTTTATATATGTGAAATAAAAATGATGTAAAGTCACAGATGAATGTTTGATTTTTTTCTTAATATGCCAAATGTTCCAAAGTAGTGGTTAATTTATATTCATATAATTAAAACATGTCTGTTAATTTACATACTTGGTAGCTCATATAATCATCTTAATTTACTGCATTTCATTTTAAATTTCATGATAATAAAAGCGAGCTTCAGAGAGATTGTTACCTATCTGCCTATGGACATTTCTGTCTTGTACAGGAATTGAACAATTACTTAAACATTATCCTTTTGACTCTTAGGTTAAATTTTTTTTAACTCACCACTTACCTTTAATCAATACCCTTAGCTGTAACCACTAAATAAAGTATAAAAGGTCTTAACTGAGGGTAAAATAATTTTATATACACTCATTTAAAAAATAATTTTATTTATTTTTGGCTGTGCTGGATCTTTGCTGCTGCACAGGCTTTTCTCTAGATGTGGTGAGTGGAGGCTACTCTAAAGCTCACTAGTTGTGGCGCCCCGGTTTAGTTGCTCCGTGGTGTGTGGGATCTTCCTAGATCAAACCCGTGTCTCCTGGGTTGGCAGGCAGATTCTTCACAATGACCCACCAGGGAAGCCATTTTTATACATTCTTAAATGCCATATAGCTTCCCCTGGCTTAAGCGGCAGTCGATATTGTAGATAATTCTTGCCCTAGCTGTTACTTATATTCTTTCCTCTTGTTCATCATGCCCTTGGCTCCCTACGCTCCTCATTAATGCTAAGCTAAGGTAGGTGAGAGGACTTAATTACTTTCTAAGATGGTTTTACTCATGTTTAACTTCAAAGAACTAAAAAATGGTACAGAGTATATGACATCATGTAGGATTCAAGTGGGAGACTACGGCTACTTCTCGAAGTTTAGTAATCTTGATATCCTCCATGAAGAGAGATGTCTCCCAGATATAGGAACACAGACTTGTGCTTCCTTACACATTTTATTCACGAGTACCTTACAGCCATTAAGTGCCTACTCGACCAGGCACAGCATTTGTTCTGCTGCTTACTGTCCTTTGAAATACCCCATCTGCTTACTGTCCTTTGAAATACCACAGATAAAGAGAATTGAAGCCATACATCTGGAGCCTAGATAGGAGGGTAGGTCATCAAAGTGAAATTTATAAGTTTGAGAAGTTTATTTTTGTTGATATTTGGGAGTAGGCAAAAATAACATAACTTAAGGAATAAAACACATAAACAGCGATACGAGAAAATCCAAGAAGAAATCTTTTGAATCTCAGCCTTTGTTGGGCAATAGAAGGCAGTTTAACATTCAAAAAGACAGCCTCAAGGTACAAAGAGGATTGGAAGGGTGTCTTGTCAAAAATAAAAAAAAAAAACGTGGAAATTGGTATTTCAGGAAGTATAATGAACTAAATAGCCAAAAAATATGATGAAAACTATCCCTTTACATTTCACTAGCAATATTTAGTGGCTGACATCCTAGGAAGCAAATGTCATAATGATACACTGACAAGTCCTCATTTATATCTTAGTACAGTAAAAAGACAAGATTTTAGGATGTGAACTTCCAAGAATTCCTATTAAAGAGTAGCTAACAATGATTTAGGTTTTACTCTGAAATCAAGTAGATAAGAAATATCTAGAAGGTAAACTTGAGATTTATTGTATCTGCAAAAAAAGTGAAATGAAGTATGTTCATGGAGAGAAGGAATCTCTATCTCTCTCTCCCGCTTAAGTCACTGTAGAATGATTTAGTTTATTGCAGTTCACCCAATGCAATTGACTCTTGAACAAAAGGTGTTCTCAGGAAAGTATTTTCTAGGGGTGAAGTGGTGGAGTTGTATAAAATCTTTTATTATGGTCCTAGACAAATAAACATTGGTGAGATACTGTTCAGTTAGGCAAAAGACTGTCTAAAGATTCTGTGAGTATTCTTCAGAGATCCCTTTATAAAATATCAGGATTTCTAAATTTAGGAGCATTCTCATTCAACAAAATCCCTGGGTCAAGAAGGGATGATACCTAAGAGATCAGTGGGTGTAGCTTTAGTGTAATGGAGTAAATGCCAAACAGATACATTGAATAAAATTCTAAGGAAATAATATTAGCAAAAACACTGACACACGGAACCTAAACAGACAGAAGAGTGGACAGTGTAACAATATAATGTGACTTTTGAAATCTCAAAATCCTACAGGTAGGAATCAGGCTGAGAAGGTGTATACATGTTCTAATTTTTACGAAGAAGGGAGAATGACTCAGAGGAATCATCTGGAGGCTAGAGTGTGGAGTCAAATGTCATGAAATATAATTAGCTGGCCTAGACACCTAATCAAAGAACTTCCACCATTTGCCCAGCTCTGTTTCAGAACTGTTAGAAACTTGTGATCCCTACATGCCTCCTGTTTTATTTCTTTTTGAAGAAGAGTGTTTATAACAGATGTCTTCTGTCTTTTCCAAGTTTATGTGTCATTTTTGGGGACAAGAGAGATGCTACCTTTCTTTACTTTATTGCCCTGAAGATCTAGAGGATTGTACTTGAGAGTTATACTTAAGATATGATAACTTAAGGAGCCTGATCAGACCTGGACTTGATTTAGATAATGAAAGTGAAAGTGAAAGTGAAGTTCCTCAGTTGTGTCCGCCTCTTTGTGACCCCATGGACTGTAGCCTACCAGGTTCGTCCGTCCATGGGATTTTCCAGGCAAGAATACTGGAGTGGGTTGCTGTTTCCTTCTGAGACTCTAGATATTGTGCCCATATTACAGTGGGATGAGACATGAAACTTCTGGGCACCTTGAGAATGGGTGACTATATTTTGTATATGGGAAGAATGAAGCATTAGGGCCAGATGGAGGATGATAGTAGCCGGCCAGCAAAAGTGCCTCCAATAAGAAACAAACAAACAAAATCCAAACAACCAAGCAGAAAATGAGCAGCAGACTTAAATAGACATTTCTCCAAAGAAGACATACAGATGACCAATAGGGACATGAAAAGATGCTCGACACTGTTATTTACTAAAGAAATGCAAATCGAACCTATAATGAGGTGCCAACTCACATCAGTCAGAATGGCCATCATCAAGTAGTCCACAAATAACAAATATTAAAGAGGGTTTGGAAAAAAGGGAAGCTTCCTACACTGCTGGTGGGAAAATAAATTGGTGCAGCCACTATGGAGAAAAATATGAATTATCCTTAAAAAACTAAAAAATAGAGTTGCCATGTGATCCAGCAAACCTACTCCTGGGTACATATCCAGAGAAAATTTAAATTCGAAAGGAAGTGTATACCTCTATGTTCCTTACAGCACTATTTACAATAGCCAAGACATAAAAGCTATTTAAATACCCATAGACAGCAGAATGAATAAAGAATAAAGAAGAATGAGTAAAGAGCAACAACAATAAAGTTGTTGTCGCTCAGTCGCCAAGTCATGTCTGACTCTTTGCGACCCGGTGATCAGCAGCACACCAGGCTCTCCCATCCTCCACTATCCCCCAGAGTTTGCTCAAACCCACAGCCATTGAGTCGGTGATGCCATCCAACCATCTCATCGATTGTTGCCTCCTTCTCCTCCCACCCTCAATCTTTCCCAGCATCAGAGTCTTTTCCAATGAGTTGGTGGCCAAAGTATTGGAGCTTCAGATTTAGCATCAGTCTTTCCAGTGAATATTCAGGGTTGATTTCCTTTAGAATTGGCAGGTTTGATTTCCTTGCAGTCTGAGGGACTCTCAAGAGTTTTCTCCAGCACCACAGTTCGAAGGCATCAATTCTTCAGCGCTCAGCCTTCTTTTATGGTCCCGCTCTTGAGACAGTCAACTCCTAGGCGGGTTGATAAGATGTCTGGGGTTCCTGAGGAGGAGAGAGGGGTCTGGAATTCTCAAGGAGGAGGGAAGGACACATGTTTTTTTTTTTTTTTAATTCCTTAATCTTAGTCACATAAAATGTTTTCTTTCTTTAAGCCCGGAGCGGATGATTACACAAGAAAACAACTCAGCTTTAATTCTGTATTTAGGATTATATAACAACAATGTTCCTGCTTGAGGACAGTTTCTCCTTCCTGAAAACCTTCTGACTAATCCTGTTATCTTAAAATGTACATTATGGAAGTGGGTCTGGTAAGATCTTTCCATTGTTACTTCTAATTCTGTTATATTAAAATGTAAATTGTGGGAATAGGTCTAGTAGGATCTTTACAACCTTTAGACATTCTTTTGATTTATTGTAACAACCAATTAAAAAAGTATATAGCTCCCTTGCTAATACTAGCATGGGGGGCACTCTCTGTACCCCTTCTGATGTCTGTGTCAGAAGCTTTCTCTGTCCCTTTTCATACTTTAATAAAACCCTGCTACACAAAAGCTCTTAAGTGATCAAGCCTTGTCCCTGGTCTCAAAGCTAAATCTTCTTCTTTGGAGAACACGAATCTGACACTCACTGTTCACCACAAGATATTGCTCTCACATCCATACCTGACTACTGGAAAAGCCACAGCTTTGGCTATACAGATCTTTGTGGGAAAGTGATGTATCTGCTTTTTAATATGTTATCTAGTTTGGTCCATAGCTTTTCTTCTAAGGAGCTAGAATCTTTTTAATTTTGTTGCTGCAGTCACTGCCTACAATGGATTTTAGACCCCAAGAAAATAAAATCTGCAACTATTTCCACTTTTTCCCCATCTATTTGCCATGCATAATTCCATAATCTTAGTTTTTTGAATGTTGAGTTTTAAGCCAGTGTTTTCACTCTCCTCTTTCACACTCATCAAGAGGCTCTTTAGTTTCTCTCAGCTTCCTGCCCTTAGGTTAAAGTGATTTGCATTGTCTCCATATCTAAGATTGTTCATATTTCTACCAGCAATCTTGATTCCAGCTTTCGAGTCATCCAGCCCTGGATTTTACATGATGTACTTTGCATAAAGTTAAATAAGCAGGGTGACGATATACGGCCTTGACATCTTTCTTATTTTGAACCAGTCTGTGGTTACAAGTCCAGTTCTAACTGTTGCTTCTTGACCTGCATACAGATTTCTCAGGAGGCAGGTATGGTAGTCTGGTATTCCCACTTCTTTTCCATGGTTTGTTGTGATTCACACAGTCAAAGGCTTTAGTGTAGTTAATGAAGCAGAAATAGATATTCTTTTGGAATTCCCTTGTTTTTTCTATGATACAACAGATGTTGGTAATTTGCTCTCTGGTTCCTCTGCCTTTTCTAAATCCAGCTTGTACATCTGGAACTTCTCAGTTCACGTACTATTGAAGCCTACCTTGAAGGATTTTGAGCATTCAAAAGGCAGCATGTGAAAGAAGCACAACTATATAGTAGTTTGAATATTCTTTGACATTGCCCTTCTTTGGGATTGGGATGAAAACGGACCTTTTCCAGTCCTGTGGCCACTGCTGAGTTTTCCAGATTTGTAGGCATACTGAGTTCAGCACTTTAAAAGCATCATCTTTTAGAATTTGAAATAGCTCAGCTGGAATTCCATCACCTCCACTAGCTTTGTCCATAGTAACGCTTCCTAAGGCCCACTTAACTTCCCATTCTAGCATGTCTGACTCTAGTTGAGTGACCACACCATTGTAATTATCTCAGTCATTAAGACTTTTTTGTATAGTTCTTGCCACCTCCGCTTAATTTCTTCTGCTTTTGCTAGGTCCCTGCTGTTTCTGTCCTTTATTATGAACATTTTTGTATGAAATATTCCCTTGGTATTCCAATTTTCTTGAAGGGATCTCTAGTCTTTCCCTTTCTAATCTTTTCCTATATAAACAATGTAATTCTACTTAGTCATAAAAGGGAATTAAATGATGCCCTTTGCAGCAACATGAATGGACCTAGACATTAGCATACTAAGTGAAGTAAGTCAGAAAGAGAGAGACAAATATCATATGATATTGCTTATATATGGAACCTAAAATATGTAGCTAATGATGTTATTCATGAACAGAAACAGACTCACCAACAAAGAAAACAAACCTAGGATTACCAAAAGGAAAAGGGAGTGGGGAGGAATAAATTAGCAATTGAGAATTAACAGATACAAACTTTTACACATAAAACAGATAAACAACAAGGTCCTACTGTATAGCACAGGGAATTAAACTCAATATCCTGTAATAAAGCATATGGAAAAGAATATGAAAAAGAATTTATACATATATATGTACCTATACTTAGGTACATATACATATGTATACATAACTGAATCACTTAGCTGTATCCCAGAATTCAACACAGCATTGTAAATCAACTATACTTCAATTTAAAAAAAAAGAATGCTTACAGTTTATCCCTGGCTTCCTTTGTTCACATCCTGTCTGATGGTCTGTGTGTCATTTTGGAGATAAGTCTCAGAGAGCCCTAAACCAGAACCCCCACGGAGGCACTTGTGAATCCTGATGTTTAAAGTTTATGTGTAATAATAAGCAGTCGTCGTTTAAGCTTCTCTATTTCAGATAAATTTATGAAACAGTAAGACAGACAACTGTCCGTCCCAATTCCACTCTGGTTCCCAAACAAAGTTTGGCTTAACTCTAATGCCTGCCTCTTTCTGTCGTCACAGTTATAGAAAAGAGTTTAATGAGAACAATGAAATTCTAGCAATATAAAATTCCACAAAATATGAAATATGACAATACAGAACCTCTTGAAAGAAAATAATTTCATTTTTTGAAGGAAAATAAAGTCTTAGTAAGAAATTAAAAATCCCTCTAATAAAAACATTTTCCTAAAGTAAAGCTGCTGCTGCTGCCAAGTCGCTTTAGTCGTGTCCGACTCTGTGAGACCCCATAGACGGCAGCCCACCAGGCTCCCCCGTCCCCGGGATTCTCCAGGCAAGAACACTGCAGAATCAAACAAAGAATGAACCCCTGCCTCCGTGGTTTCAGATATATTGAAGTTACAAAAAAATAAATTAAAAAACTCCTCTCTTCCACTTCTAATTCTGCATGGGAACTGATAAATTACCTTCATACCCACACAAGCTCATATAAACCAACTCAAATCTCTCATATGCCCTATTGTTTCCATATTTTTGGAGTGTTGATAGGATAAAGAAGAATATCACAGACAAGCCTGATAGGCATATCATTTAGAGAAAACAAACGAATCCCAGAACCACTACCATGGTATTTTAACATCAAAACAACAATGCCCTTAATCAATATCATTTCACAAGGTAGAGCCATACCCCCTAGAACGTTACACGCGTTATAAGCTAGATCCACACTGCTTTTGCATGACTTTCACTCACTCAAGCGTATAAACACTATTGTTAAAGGAAAGGAAACAGGCAAACAAAACAAATACAGCAAAAGGAGCACTAGAGTGAGGACTTTTTTCAGCTTTGTGAGGAGTTAGGCCAATTTATTTATTTGTTTTTTTAAACTGACTTGTGCTTTTAAAATTCTTCAGGCAAAAGTCATTTATAATGTAAATGAGAGCACTTGTTCAGCTAATTAGGGCAAGTGGTTGCTGTAACCCAACATTTCAGTGGATTAATTCAATAGGGTGCTATATCTCATCAAATTGATGAATATGAAAAATTACCGAGTCCTGTCCGACTAGGACCCCATAGACTGTAGCCCTCCAGGCTCCTCTGTTCATGAAATTCTCCAGGCCAGAATACTGGAGTGGGTAGCCTTTCCCTTCTCCATGAGATCTTCCCAACCCAGGAATCAAACCCAGGTCTCCCACATTGCAGGCAGATTCTTTACCATCTGAGCCACCAGGGAAGTCCAAGAATAAGGGAGTGGGTAGACTATCTCTTCTCCAGCAGATCTTCCTGACCTGGTTTCTAATTCACAGATGACTTTCTGAACAGTCATACAGGGAACAAGATTCCTTCCTTATATCTTATGGCTCTAGCACAACATGGAGCCTCAGAGTCATAAGCCAAAACTAAATACAATGGTGTATAAGGATCACTCACTTTTTTAACTGTTTTGGTACCAAGGGAAACGCTTCATTTATACTCATATGACCCCTCTAGATCCCATGAAAGGCTGGGGAAATTATTTTCTACTCCACAGGTGAACAACTTTTTCTCAGTGACATTGCCTAACTGGGACAGAGCAGCACTAATGCAGTGACTATTGGCTTGATACACTTCTCATAATATAGTGATTGGTGGCATTTACTGAACACTTACATTGCATGAGATGTTATCATAGATAGTAAATAAATTCATCTTCAGGACAGCCTTATAGTTTAGTATTATTTTCCCCTATATTATGTGTATGAATAAACTAAGGCATGAGAAATTAACCTAAGCAAATCACCCTTCTAATAGCTGGGAGTAGAATCTTGTAGCCCATCCTGGTTCTAAGGAAGTCTCTCTTGATATCTATTAAACATAATGTAAACTTGGTGTCCATTCTCTGAGTCTTTGTAGATGTTTAAGGCTGTAGATGTTTAATGCATAGGAACCTGGAATGTTAGGTCCATGAATCAAAGCAAATTGGAAGTGGTCAAACAGGAGATGGCAAGAGTGAACGTCGACTTTCTAGGAGTCAGCGAACTAAAATGGACTGGAATGGGTGAATTTAACTCAGAGGACCATTATATCTACTACTGTGGGCAGGAATCCCTTAGAAGAAATGGAGTAGCCATCATGGTCAACAAAAGAGTCCAAAAGGCAGTACTTGGATGCAATCTCAAAAATGGCAGAATGATCTCTGTTCGTTTCCAAGGCAAACCATTCAATATCACGGTAATCCAAGTCTATTCCCTAACCAGTAACGCTGAAGAAGCTGAACTTGAACAGTTCTGTGAAGACCTACAAGACCTTTTAGAACTAACACCCGAAAAAGATGTCCTTTTCATTATAGGGGACTGGAATGCAAAAGTAGGAAGTCAAGAGATACCTGGAGCAACAGGCAACTTTGGCCTTGGAGTACAGAATTAAGCAGGGCCAAGTCTAATAGAGTTCTGCCAAGAGAACACAGTGGTCATAGCAAACACCCTCTTCCAACAACACAAGGGAAGACTCTACGCATGGACATCACCAGATGGTCAACACCGAAATCAGACTGATTACATTCTTTGCAGCCAAAGATGGAGAAGCTCTATACAGTCAGCAAAAACAAGACTGGCAGCAGACTATGGCTCAGATCATGAACTCCTTATTGCCAAATTCAGACTTAAATTGAAGAAAGTAGGGAAAACCACTAGACCATTCAGGTATGACCTAAATCAAATCCCTTATGATTATACAGTGGAAGTGACAAATTTAAGGGACTAGATCTGATAGAGTGCATGATGAACTATGGACAGAGATTCATGACATTGTACAGGAAAAAGGGATCAAGACCATCTCCATGGAAAAGAAATGCAAAAAAGCAAAATGGCTGTCTGAGGAGGCCTTACAAATAGCTGGGAAAAGAAGAGAAGCGAAAAGCAAAGGCGAAAAGGAAAGATATTCCCATCTGAAGGCAGAGTTCCAAAGAATAGCAAGGAGAGATAAGAAAGCATTCCTCAGCGATCAATGCAAAGCAATAGAAGAAAACAACAGAATGGGAAAGACTAGAGATCTCGTCAAGAAAATTAGAGATACCAAGGGAACATTTCATGCAAAGATGGGCTTGATAAAGGACCGAAATGGTATGGACCTAACAGAAGCAGAAGATATTAAGAAGAGGTGGCAAGAATACACAGAAGAACTGTACAAAAAAGATCTTCATGACCCAGATAATCATGATGGTGTGATCACTTACCTAGAGCCAGACATCCTGGAATGTGAAGTCAAGTGCGCCTTCACACGTGACTACGAACAAAGCTAGTGGAGGTGATGGAATTCCAGTTGAGCTATTTCAAATCCTGAAAGATGATGCTGTGAAAGTGCTGCACTCAATATCCAGCAAATATGGAAAACTCAGCAGTGGCCACAGGACTGGAAAAGGTCAGTTTTCATTCCAATCCCAAAGAAAGGCAATGACAAAGAATGCTAAAACTTTCACACAAGTGTACTCATCTCACATGCTAGTAAAGTAATGCTCAAAATTCTCCAAGCCAGGCTTCAGCAATAAGTGAACTGTGAACTTCCAGATGTTCAAGCTGGTTTTAGAAAAGGCAGATGAACCAGAGCTCAAATTGCCAACATCCTCTGGATCACTGAAAAAGCAAGAGAGTTCCAAAAAAACATCTATTTCTGCTTTATTGACTATGCCAAAGCCTCTGACTGTGTGGATCACAATAAACTGTGGAAAATTCTGAAAGAGATGGGCATACCAGACCATCTGACCTGTCTCTTGAGAAACATGTATGCAGGTCAGGAAGCAACAGTTAGATCTGGACATGAAACAACAGACTGGTTCCAAATAGGAAAAGGAGTGCGTCAAGGCTGTATATTGTCACCCTGCTTTTTTAACTTCTATGCAGAGTACATCATGAGAAATGCTGGGCTGGAAGAAACACAAGCTGGAATCAAGATTGCTGGGAGAAATATCAATAACCTCAGATATGCAGATGACACCACCCTTATGGCAGAAAGTGAAGAAGAACTAAAGAGCCTCTTGATGAAAGTGAAAGAGGAGAGTGAAAAAGTTGGATTAAAGCTTAACATTCAGAAAACTAATATCATGGCATCTGGTCCCATCACTTCATGGGAAATATATGGGGAAACAGTGTCAGACTTTATTTTTGGGGGCTCCAAAATCACTGCAGATGGTGATTGCAGCCATGAAATTAAAAGTCACTTACTTCTTGGAAGGAAAGTTATGACCAACCTAGACAGCATATTAAAAAGCAGAGACATTACTTTGTCAACAAAGGTCCATCTAGTCAAGGCTTTTTTTTTTCTAGTGGTCATGTATGGATGTTAGAGTTGGACTATAAAGAAAGCTGAGTGCCCAAGAATTGATGCTTTTGAACTATGGTGCTGGAGAAAACTGTTGAGAGTCCCTTGGACTGCAAGGAGATCCAACCAGTCCATCCTAAAGGAGATCAGTCCTGGGTGTTCACTGGAAGGACTGATATTGAAGCTGAAACTCCTATACTTTGGTCAGCTGATCAAAGAGCTCACTCATTTGAAAAGACCCTGATGCTGGGAAAGATTGAGGGCAGGAGAAGGGGATGACAGAGGATGAAATGGTTGGATGACATCACTGACTCGATGGACATGAGTTTGGGTAAACTCCGGGAGTTGGTGATAGACAGGGAGGCCTGGTGTGCTGCAGTTCATGGGGTTGCAAAGAGTCAGACATGACTGAGTGACTCAACTGAACTGAACTGACACTTTTCTAAGTCCCTATTGTAACAAGTCAAGGCATTTATATAGTTCAGAGAATGTATCACCAAGTAAATAATAATTGATATCTTCAAAATGCAACATATAGAATAAATAGAAATGAATATTAAGAATTGTGAAAGTGAAAGTGAAGTCACTCAGTCGTGTCTGACTCTTTGCAACCCCATGGACTGTAGCCTACCAGGCTCCTCCATCCATGAGATTTTGCAGGCAAAAATACTTGTGTGGGTTGCCATTGTAAAACTGGTTAAAAGCCTATCTGCCTGTGAATTAAAGATCCTCTTTTAGGTCAGTTTTGAAAACACTGGTAGAGTTGAACTATGGTCGAGCCCAAAAGGTTCCTCTGTCCATGGAATGCTCCAGGCCTGAATATTGGAGTGGGTAGCCATTCCCTTCTCCAGGGGATCTTCCCCACCCAGGGATCCAACTTAGATTTCCTGTAGCATTTGAGGCAGATTCTTTACAAACTGAGCCACTAGGGAAACCTTAATTCGATCAGTTGTGCCAGACTCTTTGCAACCCCATGGCCTGTAGCCTACCAGGCTCCTATGTCCATGGAATTGTCCAGGCAAGATTACTGGAGTGGGTAGCCAATTCCTTATATATATATATATATATATATATATATATATATATATATATATATATATATATATATATGAATATTTTATCCTTTTTATTTCCCTCATAAACTGCCATTTACTCATATAAACCACAGAGATATTGATCTGTTGGCTTTTATCCTATAAAAAACCCCTCAGATTTCTAAAACTGATCTTAAAAATATACTGAAAATCAATTCCAACCTGAAAAACTCTCATCAAGCACATGTATATGGAAACGTTAAGTTGTCTAAGTGATATGTTTAGCATCCTTATATTATGTACTAAGTAAGTCACTAGGACCTTTTTGTTCTTTGTTGTGTTTTTTTAAATACTCTTCAGATGGAATTCTGTATCATAGTAGCAGTCATTTTTTGGCTACAGCATTCAAACGGACGAAGGCGAAGCAAATGGCTAAGGCCACCTCTTAAACTAGCAAATAAAATAGTCTGTCGGCTGCCTAAGTGATTTTCAAGTATTTCGGCACATCTCTACATAAAAAATCGTTGCGGTTTCAAGAGTTCTCGGCAGATAGAATCATTTGTCAAACAGTAACAAAACTTTTTTTTATCAGTGTTTATTAGAAAAGTTATGAAGCTGAACCACCCAAATCACTTGACTAATCTGTTCGTTAAAAAATATCTAGGGAGAGCGAATGACTTCATCTCTCGTTACAATTGTAAGCATATGTGTATGCTGGAGAATGCATTTTAAGCACCATTAATGCCAATAAAGGATGGCACTGCAGCCATTATTCATGAGTGGTGGCTTCATTGATGCAGTCCCTCTGAACAACTCTCTTCAGCTCTGATTGTTCATGTGCCTCACAGAAATAGCTCAGCATGTCCATCCATCATTTGAGTGATGGGTGGTAAAGTCTCCAGTTATTTTTCTCCTGCAGAACTAGTGTATTTCCATGGGCTGTGCGTTTTAAGCTCATTAATGGAAAAGATGTTGTATGGTTTGCTCCAGTTCTTTCCATGGGCGACTGCTCACATCACAGGAAGTCATAAAAGGCAGGAGGCAGAATATGGAAAGGGAATGGGACCCCTGGTGGATGGAGGTGATTGCAGTGACAGCCTGCAACTTTGCATTATCCTTAATATGCCCAGGAATACACAAAGGGAGGAAGACTAGGATGAATAAACTTTTGGAAACAGAATTATCTCTCTTCCTCTCTCTCAATTTAGAGTACTGTGAAGCTATGGTGAGTTTTCTGTGGCACAGAAATCATTGCAGGTGGGACATTATTTTCAGTACTCCAGACTAGATCGCTGCAATATGCTCTGTTCGGAGTTCCCTTGGAAGACCTCCCAGAAGCCTCAGATAATGCGGAGTGCAGCTGTTGGAGATCGTTAGCATAAATAGATTTGGCTTAGCTGGAAGCCTAGGGCTTGGAACTAAGATATAAATCTGAGCTCAACTGTTAGCTGAAAAGCTCTGAAGTTAAAAATAAATAAAATAGTGAAAAATTAAAATGTTTAGATTGTACACTTTGCAGACGGAAGGCTGAGGGGCCATAAAATTTATCTTGTTCCTGAAATGAAAAGTAGAATTCTTAGGTAAAGGTGGAAGTGGTATGTAATATTTTTCAGTAAGATGGAGCACGCTTCAAAATCCTGAGCTTTCCTGTCATGTTGGTGTGTGTGTATGTATTATTAGACTTGAGTAAAATATGTATAAAAATTTGAAGATAAAGTAATTCAAAATCATTATTATTGGAAAAAGATAAGTGACGTTCTTATTTAAATCACATTAAAACTGATAATGCTTATCTACTTAAAAATGAATCATCAAACAACTTTGTATTCTTTAAAATTTTATAGTTTTTAAGCAGTTATATGAAATGAATTGGTTTTAAAGTAAAAGTATTTTAAAAATTCTTTCAGGTTGAATATACAATCCTTAAAATATTTAGTGCCATTGAGTCATTTGCATTTAATTAATAAAAACTAATATTTAAATATTAGTACTCAGTGCTGAATGTGTCTTATTCAAGTGACTAACAACAGGAATTTAAGAGTGCAGACAAAACAGAGTATAACAATGTAGCTGCTCCTGTTTTTGAAATGGCAGAGATAAGAAAAGAAAATGAACTTTGCATTATGAAATTTCTAAGCCTGATTTGAGATGTCTATAATTATATAAAGTACAGAACATGAAGGCCCTCAGGGTAGCTGTAACATCTGTACTCAAGGTCTCCTCCTTACAGCTTAATGTTTTTTGAATTGCAATTTTAGCAATCTATTTCCCTAGATCATGACTATTTTGTGAGCAAGAATTATTAGTTTTTATCAATGAATAATGGATCAGGTGTGAGTGCATGCTAAGTTGCTTCAGTCATGTCTGACTCTTTTCGACCCTATGGACTGTAGCCCACCAGTCTCCTCTGTCCATGGGATTCTGTAGGCAAGAATACTGGAGTGGATTGCCATGCCCTCCTCCAGTGGATCTTCCTGACCCAGGGATCAAACCCACTGCATCTCTTATGTCTCCTGTGTTAGCAGGCAGGTTCTTTACCACTAGAGCAACCTGGAAAGTCCATATAATGGATCTCACTCATATATAAAGGTAAGGAAACAAGCCTCAAAATTGAGATTTTATACTTACATATCTAAGTAGTATAAAACTAAAAAATGTCTTCAGAAATCTGAATGGAATTTATTTTATAAGATGGAAAAAATTGTGAATAGTATTCCAATCAAACCTATGTGAGTTATAAATTGAGGGACAGTCTAGCAGTGAGAGGAACTAGTTATTAACTAAAATATTTATGATGTTTATATTGTAAAACATCTCTTGATACTGTTTCTGACTCGGCACTGTCACCACCAATATAAAAACAAACCAAAGTGGACCAATATATTCATAATTAGGGATTGTGAAAAATGATATATTTTGCTTGCATTGAAAGCCTTTGGGAAATTTTAATGATTTTTTATTTCAGAAGTTTTTAAGGCCTTCACATGGTCCTCATCTAAAAGCTCACTGCTATTAGCCTATATATATTAAGAGTGAAGAGGTACTTCAAGGAGTTATTAATTAACATTTCAATAATTTTTGAAAAAAAGTTTCTATTCTGTTAAATTATAAATCTTTTTATTTCTAGCTCCTCAAATATCAAATAATATTCTAACCAAACTTCCCTGGTGGCTCAGACGGTACAGCGTCTGCCTACAATGCGAGAGACCCAGGTTCCCTAGGTTGGGAAGATCCCCCAGGAGAAGGAAATGGCAACCCACTCCAGTGTTCTTGCCTGGAAAATCCCATGGACGATGGAGCCTGGTAGGCTTACAGTTAATAGGGTCCCAAAGAGTCGAATGTGACTTCACTTTCACTTTTTTCACTTTCAAGAAGTAAAGTTGTTTTTTATATTAAGAAAATTAAATATATTAATTTTGTTATGACCAACATGTCTCAATTACATTTTTCCTTCAAAATTCATTAACATATTTTAAGTTTTCTAGTTATTTTTTTAAGGTTGTGGTTAATATACTTCAATTATGCCTCATTTGATTATGTACTCAAGTATGCATATTTAATATTGTATATATGGATCTTTTTACATTATTAATGTTCAGTTCAGCTCACTCAGTCATGTCCGACTCTTTGCAACCCATGGACTGCAGCACGCCAGGCTTTCCTGTCCATCACCAACTCCGGGAACTTACTCAAACTCATGTCCATTGAGCTGGTGATGCCATCCAACCATCTCATCCTCTGTCATCCCCTTCTCTTCCCACCCTCAATCTTTCCCAGCATCAGGGTCTTCTCAAATGAGTCAGTTCTTCATATCAGGTGGCCAAAGTATTGGAGTTTCAGCTTCAGCATCAGTCCTTCCAATGAATACTCAGGACTGATTTCCTTTAGGATGGACTGGTTGGATCTCCTTGCAGTCCAAGGGACTGTCAAGAGTCTTCTCCAACACCACAGTTCAAAAGCATCAATTCTTCGGTGCTCAGCTTTGTTTATCAATTTACGTTTATCAATTCTTCAGCACTCAGCTATCTTCATGACGCTAATGTTTTTAATGTTAAAGACCAATTAATTCTACATTAAACTCATGGAAAGGATTTTGTTTTTCAAGCATTGTTTCTTTTCTCAAAATAATATATTTTGGGTCAAAGAAAAGTCTAAGTTATGAGCGTTTAAGAAAGAAAAAACACAATGTCATAATAAATTCATTCTGCAGAAATAATTAAAAAAATAACTTATTTGGAATAAATTTTCAGGAGTATTCCAGAAGACACATTTTTGGTTTTTATTGTTATTATTCAGTCGCTAAGTTGTTTCAGACTCTTTGCGACCCCATAGACTGCAGCACGCCAGGCTCCCTGCCCTTCATTATCTCCTAGAGTTTGCTCCCTTGCCCCTCACCGTCTCCTGGAGTTTGCTCCGATTATGTATATTATTTTGAGGCTGATGAATGGAGACAAACATGAGAAACTGAGAACCATGTGTTTTTATACAAATCTCTAGATTATGGAGGCTAGTTTGATCATAAATATTAAAAATAATAGTTAACAAGGAAGAGGTATTTTGTACCAGATGTGAAACAACTTGTTCCATACAGGATCCTTTCGGAATATACCAACAAAATAGTTAATAACTGAATATGAATTCAATTTCTTACTGTGAAAAACACTTCTGTCTTTGGTTTATGTGTGGAAATGTTCCATCTCTGTTTAATAAGACCATTTTAAATAAAACAAGAATTTTTATTTATAAAGCCATGCAAATTAGGCTTAGCATGAAAACTACTCCCTGGGGAGGCAATGTTGTTAAATAAAATCAGAATTATGACTCCTCAGATTTTGTGTGGGACATCTTAGATCATGTCTGCTCACCGGTTTTAGTAAGAAAGGGAAAATATGGTGAATATCTGTTGACTTACAAAATCTGAAGATTTAAATATGTTTTCCAACATATATTTAAATATTTAATGAATAAGTCAAGATGAGTTCCTTAGGAGCATATTCTTTTTTTGAAATCAGATTCCAATTTGTAAAAACTGGTATGTATTCTTTTCCCAAGACAGTGAGCTCTGTGCAACAAATCTGCTTTTTTACTGATTTAATTTCACTAATTTAACCAGCTGTAGGATTGTGAAATCCCGAGGAAGCTTATTTGGTTAGCTTCAACATTTGATGAAGAGCGCAAACCTCATGTAACACCCCACCATGCAGTTGTGCAGTAGAAGATGTAGAATTGCGACAAACTGAAATATGACAGGACAAACCATATATGAGTTTCACTTTTTGTACCAGTCAGAGATAAATTTATGCATTTATTTGGCCATGTATTCCTAATGTACAAAATTGGACACAGTAGATATACCTAATAAATTGGATACATTACATATACAAGCACACACACATAATTATATTATAATAGCAGCAGTTATGCAGTAGAAGATGTAGAATTGCTACAAACTGAAATATGACAGGACAAACTATATATGAGTTTCACTTTTTGTACCAGTCAGAGATAAATTTATGCATTTATTTGGCCATGTATTCCTAATGTACCAAATTGGACACAGTAGATATACCTGCTAAATTGGATACATTACATATACAAGCACACACACATAATTATAATAGCAATTCTGAAAAGTAAATATTTATGCTCGGTTCTTGATGGGAAGAATCACTGATACCTTTCTAAAGATTTACATAAACTGGGCCCTCTTCAAATTAGACAAGACTTAAGTATTTTTGTTGGATTAGTCAGGAGAGCCTTGTACCCTTGGTACATGTCTGCATGTGAATCTTCCACTCAAACCAGTCATTTCCTGCTTGAATTATTTGTACCTTGATTCTCTCTTTGTCATAAGACTTGGAGCAAGTTCCTTTACCTTTATAATTTCTTTTTCATAATATATGAAATAAACACAGCAAAACCTACCTGACATGTTGGAGATTACAATAAATAATTGCTTTGGAGATGAGAGCGGGACATTTTAAAAAATACAGTCTTCTTATTTCTGTGAAGAGGCTCTGTCCTTAAAAATCTCTGGCCACTTTCCCTTCTCACTTCTTCCAAGGAGGAAAAAATTTCCACTTTGTGAGCTTTATTAGAGTGGCTTAGCATTTTCTTTCTTCCCATTATTCAGGAGCCATTTGCTTATAATAATACATATTCAGGCTTGCTCCTCTCCACCTGAGCCTGTGGATTTCTAAAGCTGCCTGAAACAAAATGCCTAAGTCCATATATTTAAGGAGTTCAAAATGAGGAAGAACATATAAATCAACTTCATCCGCAATTTCTTTTACTTTTGGTTCTCTATCAGTCTGATACATATAATACTGTCGGACAGGTACTCAACAAATATTTGAGATTTCAAATTACATAAAGCATAGCTCCAAAAATATTCGCAATGCTCACATGAGTGAATTGCCTATTAAAATGGGTTGATGATAATACAACTTTATATTGAAGTATATGTACATGAATCATTAATATTTAAAAATATATAATGTCTAGATTATTAAATGCATTGTTATGTTCAGTTACAAAATTATAAAAGTGAGTAGTATATTCAGTTTTGCTGAGTATTTATTGCAGAGTGTGCAAAACAAAATGGTGATATGAATTGAAACCCTCAACTAATCTTAAGTACTTTAACAATAAACATTAAACACATTTAGAAATATAAAGCTGTGATATCTAATAAGTACTACCACCACACATCCAAAAAAAACAAGTAATAAGACTTTAGCTAGTTATATGTAAAACTTATTACACTTATTTTCTTTTTGTTTCATTTGCTTAATAATAAAATTAACACAAACGCCCGTTGTTTAGAATTGAAAATGAGAACAGTAATGTTCCTGTTTGCATGTGTTCAGTCACTTCAGTCATGTCTAAGTCTTTTCCACGCTATGGACTATAGCTCACCAGGCTCCTCTGTCCATGGAATTTTCCAGGCAAGAATATTGAAGTGGGTTGCCATCCCCTTTTGCAGGGGATCTTCCTGACCAGGTTGAAACCGTGTCTCCTGAATCGCCTGCATTGGCAGGTGGATTCTTTATTGCTGAGATACCGGGGAAGCCCAGTAGTGTTTCCAGTAATAGAAAAATGAAATGTTAAAAAATAAAACAAAGCAAAACAAATTAACCCTATTATACATTGAGTTCTATATTTATCAAGGAAATGTAGCTGTAACTATCAGTATATCTCTTCAATGTTAAATATTTTATTAACTTTTTATTTCAAATACTTGGATGAACTAGGATCGAAATCTCCAGGTAATTTGTTCAAGTTTATGGAAGGAACCAGTAATGCTGGTATTAAACACAGATCAGAATGTTTTGAGAGCCATATTTTTGATACTACATAACTCTTATCCATGATACAGAGATGACTACTTATATAAGAAATGTTCTGAGTAATCTAGATGTTATAAATTTTCTTTTTTTAAATTAATGCATTAGATCAAAGATGCATATACTGTACAAACAGTATGTAAGGCAACTAAAATCTGTTTATTGCTGATTTAAGAGACTATATTTACTTGGATGAGTTCAATAACTGTGATTATTTCTAGTCATGAAACGAATTACCCTGAAAAGTGCTTACTTTAACATATGGAAATCCACTATCAATATGATTCCAATATTTTAAATGGCTATTTTTTTACATTCTGATATTTGACTTCAACATTTTAAGTCGTTGATGGTCATATAATAATACTGATGAATGCAATTCAGCATATATTTATAGATTTTAAGGTTTTAGGTAATTCACTAATTATCATAAGTGGATTGGTACAACAGTTATGTATTCCATGAGGACAACTTCTTTATGGAACTTTTTGATAAGTGAGGTCTGAACTGTACTGTAATAGCCATTTGTAATAATTACATTCAGAGACATGAGATTAGATGAAATAATTCAAGGAAAGTGTATGGATGAAAAATGTTGCACTCAGGTTGCAACCTAAGGCCCTCTACAAATAAATATCAGAAAAAAAGAGAAAATCCTGCCAAGAAGAGATGAGGCAGATAAGTGAAAAAAATCAGAAGGAAAAATAGAGTTTTTGAGAGTTTTGAGGAAGAATGTTTGAAATTATGTGAAATTCTGCAGATAGATCAAAGAAGATGCTAATTGAAATGAACCCTTTGAATATTTAAACACTGGGGTAATTATGTTTGAAAATAGTATTTTCAGTTGGAATGGGAGGATGTCAAGATGAAATTAGTTAAAGATAAAAAGGTATCCCATGTTCCCCTCTAATTTTCACACTACTGACATAACCAGCTAACTTTATAGTATGGAGTTTCTCTGATTATATACCCATACACCTGTTGTGGTTGATTGAATGGTTTTTTCCAATTTTTCACTTCACTGTAGTAGTACTTGACATCCACACCCCCTTGGCATAAACTAGATCTTGAATTTAGCGATGTGGTTATTTTGCCAATGTGATTTCAGTGGATGCAAAACAGACCTGTTATAAACCTATGCTTACATGGTTGTGTTTGCCATTTTTGCTTTGGCATCTCATGCAATATAATTAGGGCTTCCTTGATAACTCAGTGGTAAAGAATCCACCTGAAACGCAGTAGACACAGGGGACACAGGTTTGATCTCTGGTTCAGGAAGATTCCCTGGAGAAGGAAATGGCAATTCACTCCAGTATTTTTTCCTGGAAACCTATGGACAGAGAAGCCCAGTGGACTACAGTCTGTGAGGTCGCAAAGAGTCGGACACGGCTTAGCGACTAAACAACAACAATAAGATAATTATACAGCAAATGCCCTATTAACTATAGTTTTATTATAAGTAATTCGTGCTTATTGCTGATGATGAGAGATGAGTAGTCTCAGGATCTGCAGTTGGCAAGCTGGAGACCCAGGGGAGCTGATGGTGTAAGTTCTAGTCCTAATGCTGGCAGGCTCATGCCTGACCCAAAAAGTGAAGGTGCTTCAGTGCCAAGGCGAAGGCAGGAACACACAGATGGCTGAGCTCAAACCAGCAGGGCAGACGGAGTTCCCTCGTACTTGGGAAAGGATCTGTCTTTTTGTGGTACTCGGGCCATCCACACTAGGGAGGGCAAGTGCTTTATTTAGTCTATTACTTCAAATGTTAATCTCATCCAAAAACATCCTCCCAGAACAGACACAGCCAGAATAATACATGACCAAAGATCTGGGCACCTGGTGGTCCAGTCAAGTCAACACTTGAGATTATATATCACAGATAATGTAAAGAGAAAAAGACATCCAACAGAAAGAAAGCAGAGGAGTAAATAGTAAATGTGGAGACAATACTGATATATATATATGTAATATATACATATGTGATATAATATCACATATATACATATGTGATATTAATATAATATATTAATATATATTAATATATACATGTGTGCATGCATGTTCAGACTTCCCTGTAGCTCAAATGTCAAATGGTAAAGAATCTGCCTGCGAGGCAGGAGACCAGGGTTCAGTCCCTGAGTTGGGAAGTTCCTCTGGAGAAGGGAATGGCAATCCACTCCAGTATTCTTGCCTGGGGAATTCCATGGACAGAGAAGCCTGGTGGGCTACAGTCTGTGAAGCCACAAAGAGTCGGACATGACTGAGTGACTAATACAGTCTGCATGCACGTTCACTCAGTTGTGTCTGATTCTTTGTGATCCCATGGATTGCAGACCACCAGGCTCCCTCTGTCCATGGAATTTTCCAGACAAGAACACTGGTGTGGGTTGCCCTTTCCTTCTCTAGGGGCTTCTCTCAATGAAGGGATTGAACCCTCGTCTCTTGCATCGCCTCCACTGGCAGGTGGATTCTTTACCATCTGAGCCACCGGATATATGTATCCATATACGGTATTGTATGATCGCATTAGTGAGAGAGGAGGACAGAGCTGCTGTGACCTAAACTGTGATACAGTGGGTGTTAGTGATTGAATTAGCACAAGGAAGCCAAAGGGACCACATAAATTATCATATAAACTTGGGGAACTTGGCCAGGAAAACAAGCACGGTATATGCCTTGAGGGTTCTGAGCAGACAGAGGACTAGTGTTACTCTACATACAATCCATCATAGACTAAATGTCCAAGTAAAGTATCATGGAAATTAAAGCCTTATGTAATGGGATATGGAAACTATGAAAAATAAATATTTTAGAGTATTTTCTGGTTATGTTATTGATATCATTGCTATAACTACTTGACCCTATAGTTTACATGAATTTTTATTCATGTCTTATATCATCCATTAAAACTAAAATCATGCATAGATTTTCACAGTTTTAATCTGTTTTAAAATGTAGTTCAATGTTTATAATACAGCTTTTGAGGATTTTACCCTGAGTGAAAAGGAAAAGAGAAATTTAATTTGGTCATCTTTAATGAAACCGATAAAATGATTAATACTAAATAGCAGTCTGACTGTTCATGGATTAAGTAATTTTCTGGCAAATTAAATAAAACTGGTTGGTAATTATGCATTCATTTCATAAGTTAATAAATATGTTAAAATTGAGTAGCTCAATCAAATCATATAAATTTTATTTTAAACCAGTGTTTCTGAACTTAGACTTTAAAAGAAGCAATCACTGAAGTGGATTATCATATAATATTCATAATAAAGAACTAATCAATATAGACATTCATTCTTCTTTGCATTTAAATTTGAAAAATTTCTATTGACCTATCTTCGAATTCTCTCAGCTATGTCAAGTCTATCACTGAGTTCATTAAGGCATTATTCATTTTTTGTTAGAGTGGCATTTAATTTTGTTTTTAATTGGAGGATAATTACTTTACAATATTGTGACAGTTTCTGCCATACGTCAACATAGAGTGGTATTTATATTCCATCTCTCTGATTATGTTATCCATCTCTTCTTGCACACTGCATATTGTTAAGACAGGGAGGGCCTTTGGTGTGTTAATAATAGTTATTTTAATTTCCCTGATTTCCCAACATCTCTGTCATAACTGAAGCTGGTTCTGATTATTTGTCTCTTTAGACTGAATTCCCTTGTTTTTTGTTGTACTTTGTAATGTTTAGTTGAAAGCTGAGCAGGCTATGGGCTTCCCAGGTGGCGCTAATGGTAAAGAACCTGCCTGCAATACAAGACACATAATGAGACAGGGGTTTGATCCCTGGGTCAGGAAGATCCCCTGGAGGAGGGCATGCAACCCACTCCAGAATTCTTGCCTGGAGAATCCCATGGATAGATGAGCTGGGCAGGCTACAATCTGTGGGGATGCAAAGAGTCAGACATGACTGAAGCAACTTATCGGGCGCTCACAAACAGGCTGTATCTGGTAATAAAAACTGAAAGAAATAGCATGAGGATTGATGATAACACGGCTTGGAGTCTGGCTGCATTTAATGTTTGGTGAAGTTACAGGTTTCAGAGGTTAAAAATTCTTCTAGTGTCCTGGTTCCTGCCTCCTCACTTGTTTTCGGGTCTTTCCTTGGTGTTTTTCCCCAGAGAGTCTCTGTGTCTTGCAGCTCTTTGGCCCCTACCCACTGTTACTATAGTGAAGCCCTGTTGACGTAGTGAAAGGTTCGGGGAGAGAAACATTCTATCATCTCCTGATTAAATTTCAGCTAACTGGCTTGTACCTTGGGTCTGTGACCTCAAAAGTGTTTCTCCAGTGTTCCTAAAGCATTTCCTTGATGTTCTGACTCCTGTTGAATTTTTTTTTTCCTCTTGGGTGAGACAGGAAGCCTGGAGGATGCTGGTAAAGGAGGAACAGTCTTCTCCAGGATGGGATAATATTCTGGTAGGTTTTTAATTTTTTTCTCTCTCTCTCTCTTAAATTGTAGGTGTTTGTTATAGAAAATGCCTTAGATATGTTTCAAAATGATCATTATTCTCCTGCCCCTGTAAGAGGTGAGGGAGTGGGTAGTTTTGGAATCTTCACTTCCTCACCAGGAGAACTCGGTAGGGTACCTGGAGGAAAAGACTGAGACATTGATGAGTTTCTCATTTTCCTAACAGTCTACACACAGCCCCCAGTAATTCATCAAAATTATGTTAGTTCTCCAATTCACCAGTTTAAGTAGCCCTACCAATTTATAGTTCCGGTGGTTGACGCTCCAGGTAAGCAGATGTTGGTGCGACTCCCTGAATGTACCTGTATGCAGATTTTGGTGGTAGTTTGACCTATAACCTCAGTTCTCTGATGGGTCCAAATAAAATTATTAAATCTGTTTGCTCCGCTTTTTTATTACTGTAAGACAAGAAGTGACAACTTCAAAGCCTTTATATTTTGAAATGGAAAGTTTCTGATAATTTTCTCCTAATGCTTTAGATGAAATGATTAAATGAAATGATATGCTTTCAAACTAAGTGTTTTCCAAGATATGCGCATTTTATTCTGATAGCTTTCTTCATATGCAGAGAAAATATCAGTTTTTAGTTAAATGTCAAAATTTGACAAAGTGTTGTTAAAACCAAATGGATTTAAAGTTTTTTCCAACACACAAGATCAACTGAGCTAGCATTTCTAATTTGTAAAATTCACATTAAAAAACGACAGATAACTCATATACAGATCTTGCCTTTTAATGTCATTAGGCATTAGGTTTCCTTGGGGAAACAGTGGTTTCTAGAACTAGGGCAACAAAAAAACAAAAGTGAGCCTGAAGCATTCTACAAGAAAAACAAGCAAGTGTTCAAGTGCGCGTGCACACACACACACACACGACAGAGATATGTCCAGGGACACAGGAGCCAAAACTGTACTAATTTGAGCAACATTATATGATAAAAGGATATTGAATTATAACCAACTTATGAATATCCATGAATCCATACTGAGGTAAAGAAATGACTGAATAAATAAATAGAGGAAAACTGATTCGCTTTCTACACAGAAGAATTTCAAATAACTCTTGTGGATACTTTACCCTCAAGGAAATGGAACATAACTCTCAACACCTTAAGTGGGTGATTAATGATTTCCTTTCAAAGAGGGGAGTATAGAAATGGGAAAAAATGAAGTAAGTTAACAATGAAGAAACTTGAAAAACACTGCTGCACCCAGGTGAGAAGCTAACCAACACTGGTAAGTCGTGCCCACAACCGTTACCACTGAGGAGATGTAATGAGAGTGGCCTTCACCCTAAGCTCTTCCTCTCAAAACACATAACCCCAATCTAATAATGAGGAAAATAAATACCAATTGAGAGACATTATACAAAATACCTTATCAGTACTTGCTATAGACTGGACTGTGTCCTGTTAAAATTCATATTTTGAAGTCTTAACTTCAAATGTGACTTCTGGAGGAGACAGGATTTTTGAGAGCTAGCTAAGGTTAAATGTGGCCATAAGTGTGGGGCCCTGGTCTCATTGGACTGTGGTCTTATAAAAAGAGTAAGATATATATCTCTCCCCACAACATGTGAGGACTCAGGGAGAAGACAAATGTCTACAAGCCCTCATCAGGATCTAACATGTGGGCACCCTAACCTCAGATTTCCAGTTTTAAAAACTGAAAAATTTAAATTAAATGAATAAATTTCTGTTATTTAAGCCATCCAGTAAATGGCATTTCATTAAAACATCCTTAGCAGACTAATACAGTATTCTTCAAACATATCAAGGTTATAAAATACAAGGAAAGCCTGAGAAACTGTAACAGGTAAGGGAAGTTTAATTAAGACTAAACGTAATGTGGTATCCTGGATAAGATACTAGGAAAAAAAAAAGATTCATTAGGTGGGAAATCTGGAGAAAGCACAGATGTCACTGAATAATGCTATAGTTGTGCTATAGTTGTTCATTAATTGTGACAAATGTACCATGCCAGTGTAAGATGTTAACAAAAGGGAAAATCCCACATGGGGTAAATGGGGATCCTCTTACTATTGTCACACTTCAAATCTAAAACTATTGAAAATGATTTTACCTAATTTATGTATGAATATACGCAACAGAAGATCTATAAGTTGTTTTGATAGTTCAATTAATCACTTCATAAACAATTGTTGAAGAAATCTCAGAAATGATACTGCAGTGAGTCTAGAAATTAGAAGTGAATAAGAATGTCCTTTGGGGAATCTCACAGTGTAATGGAAAAATAAAAAAACTCTCATAGTTTACTGTATACTGTATTTTTATTATGCTTAATTTCTAGTTCAACAATTGTTCTATCATGTATCTAAAATGCAGTCTTTGGCTTATTCATTTTATGACCCACTTAGAGGGAAAAATTATAAATATATGTTTTTCAGTTTTACATCTGTAAAACTGAAGAGCTGGCTTGATGAGCACAAGTCAAATTTCTATCTCTAAATACTGGATGTTTATATGATTCAAGAAGCAAATAGAATGGTATTATACAGTGTTTCATGTTTTCACTTTTCCAGAAGCCAGCAAACTTAGTATCTTATAGCATATCTATAGCAAGCATAATCCTTTATAGGAAGTATTCCAATAAAGGATCTTTTTAATATGCCCTTCCTTGTGTTAGAGCATAAAGAGACTCTCTGGCTCAAAAAAATCAAGTTAAGAATTTTAGAAGGCTTGCATATATTTTCAACCAAAAAAAAGGGACTGCTTTCTCTCATTTGCATTACATTCACAGATAAATATAAAATATTTTAATATTACCATCTCTGAAATATATTTCATATTTTATTACAATAAGTTAAATATATTGCATGACTTGCACAAACTTTTGCCACAAGATGTTTTAACCTTATTTGCTGAAATCTAAAATAAAGTTTCACAATTTACTGGTTATTTTCAAATACAGGTGGAAAAGTGTCATGGAAGCTACCATGAAGTCCTGCAGCAAAAGGTCGATTTCTTCTGTAAATTAAAGAATTCAAGTATTTAGAAAAGTAATTTATGAGAACAATTAACTTAGTTATATATTCTAATGAGTTCCAAGCTCCTGTGTCTCTGCAAATAATCCTATATGACAGCCAAGAACCTCTGGACTAAGTAATAAACATCCTTAAAGCCAGTTACTGACAAAAATAATTTTAGAAAAATTGATGGCTCCCTCCTTTGATCAGAAAGAAAAAGTAATATAGATTTGTAGCTATGTCCCCAAGGTATTGACAGTGGCCATTTCCCCCAGACTTAGGGAGGTAAAGATATCATATGTTCTATTTCAAAAACAATTCTCTTTCAACTGAAATGTTGATTCCATGGTTAATGATGTGCTAAGATGAAAATAATTTCCAAGTGGAAAAATAGGAAAGTGACTTCCAATTTGAAAAGTCTATATATCCATAAACATGGTTTGAATCCAACACTAAGGCTCCTTTCATATGCAACCCCATGTACTGGAGCCTGCCAGTCTCCTCTCTCCACAGAATTATCCAGCAATAATACTGGAGTGGGTAG
This sequence comes from Okapia johnstoni, assembly GCA_024291935.2. Lineage (NCBI taxonomy): Eukaryota > Metazoa > Chordata > Mammalia > Artiodactyla > Giraffidae > Okapia > Okapia johnstoni. Next base: position 89,217,582 of record CM044313.1, on the reverse strand, counting down.
TTACTCCCTTCTCCAGGGAATATTCCTAACAGAGGAATCAAATCTGGGTCACCTGCATTGCAGGCAGATTCTTTACCATCTGAGCCACATTGTGTAGCTTTTATATATTACATGTATATATGCATATATATATATATATAGTATATAACTATTACATACCTCTATCAATATATAATAATATATATTTAGGTATATTATAGTATTCACTATGTAGGTGCACCTTTTATTATGTTATACTTTATTGAATTTCACAGATCCTGTGATTTGCAAATTAAAAGTTTGTGACAACTTGACGTTGAACAAGTCTATAGGTGTCATTTTTCTCTTACATTTATTCATTTCATGGTTTTGTGTGACATTTTGGTAATCCTCACAATATTTCAAACTTTTTCACTTTTATTATTTTTGCTGTGGTGATCACTGATTTTTGCTGTTATAATGATGACTCTGACAGCTCAGAGATGCTTAGCATTTTTAGCAATAAAATACAGTTTAAAGTATTTACATTGTATTTTTATAGATAATGCTACTGTACACTTAATAGAGTACAGTATAGTGTAAAAATAATCTTTAAATGCACTGATTCTGCAGTCCATGGGGTTGCAAAGAGTCAGGCATGACTTAGTGACTGAACAACAACAAACAATGCACTGGGAAATAAAAACGTTGATGGGACTTTCTTACTGAGATATTTCATTACAGTGATCTGGAACTGAATGCACATTATTTCTGAGGTATGTCTGTATCTACACATTATATTATACATTATATATTGATTTTATATATATGAGAAGTGAGTTGCTCAGTCATGTAGGGCTCTTTTCGTTCCCATTGACTCTAGCCTACCAGGCTCCTCCATCCATGGAATTTTCCAGGCCAGAGTACTGGCGTGGGTTGCCATTTCCTTCTCCAGGGGATCTTCCCGACCCTTATTAATATATCTGTGTGAATATATGCATGTATGTTTTATTACTTTCCATCTTCCATGATTAGTGAGAAGAAGAGAGATGATCAGTGAGAAAAGGACTTTTTCTTTAGTTACAGTTCTGTGCATCAGGAAGAGATAGATAACAGATCTGTTTCCATTTTTAGCCTCTCCATCTCTCCCCCTCGATCTTTTCACGTCAATGGAGTGAAGCATTATTATGGGCGGAATTCCATTCTTCAAAAAGATAGATTGAAATTCTCACTCCTAACATCTCAAAATGTTACCTTATTTGAAAACAGGGTCTGCATAGAGGTAATCAAGTTAAAACATGGTCATTAGGGTGGCTGCTGCTGCTATGTCGCTTCAGTCATGTCCGACTCTGTGCGACCCCACAGATGGCAGCCCACCAGGCTCTGCCGTCCCTGGGATTCTCCAGGCAAGAACACTGGAGTGGGTTGCCATTTCCTCCTCCAATGCATGAAAGTGAAAAGTGAAAGTGAAGTCGCTCAGTTGTGTCCGACTCTCAGCGATCCCATGGACTGCAGCCCACCAGGCTCCTCCGTCCATGGGGATTTCCAGGCGAGAGTACTGGAGTGGGGTGCCATCGCCTTGCTTGCATTAGAGTGGACCCTTACCCAATATGACTGATGCCTTATAGAAGGAGGGAAACATGGGAGGAGAGGGAAAATGCTATGTGACAGCACACGCTCAGGCTGAAGTGCTGTAGCTAACAAGCTGAGGAGTGCCAAAGATGGCCTGGGAGCCATCAGGTAGGAAGTGGCAAAGAAGTATTCTCCCCTACGGAGAAGGGGAAGTATGCCTGCTGGTACCTTGAATTTTTGCTTCTTGCTTCCAGTACTGTGAAATAATAACTTTCTGCTGCTTTAAGCCATTCAGATCATGGTACTTAGTTATGGCAGCAGTAGGGAGCTAATAAAGCACTGATGGATCTTGTTTAATAAGGTGGGATTAGATATTCTAAAACATTAGAAATGGTGCTTAATCTTCCTCTAGTACTTTTTTTCCTCCATATATTTGGCTAAATAGTCAGAAACTGTTTCTTAGAATTAGAGACTGTGAGCCTCTGCAAGGTGAAATTATATTTTTTCAAATGAGTTTTTAACAGATGCCAAGCTTTGGGAAGCAGTTTGTATGTGTGTCTATGTGGATCTTTGTCTATTAGTTAGTTTAACAGTGACTTCCTGTTACTAAGTATTATTTACTTTCCCAGATGGAGAATAAATGAACAGATTAATTAACTTCACACACCAATCGAAAAATGTTTCAAATTCCTAAGTCATTAAATTATCAGGTGGTATCATACAGTGTCAGGCAGTGATGTATATAGTGTGTTATCTATTTCGATAGCGCTTTTGGTTTATTCTGTTTGCTTGATACATTACAGTATAGCGTAAGATTTTAAAAATAAATCTTTATCTTTTAATTACCACTCCTTAATTCAATTTTCAGTATGTAGGGTTTTTAGGTTTTGTTTCTGTAGTTACATTTTTTAAAAAGAGGGATACTGTCATGCATTTCTCACTCATAAGCTGTTAGTATAGAGTTCAACAATATTAGAAATCCAAAATCTTGTAATAAATGTGTGGATGGATGAATGAATGAATACAGAAAAGATAAGCCTATGACATTTGTGTGCCCAGAGACTCAGTAATCATTATCATCACATGAGAAAATGTAGTGGCATTTGTCCCTACTGACACAGAAACTGACCGAAGGATGGGCTTGTATGGAGAAGCTTCAAGCTTTGTTTGGCTTTTCAAAGCATGAATCAAATTGGCAGCAAATTACTTAACTTCTTATTCCTAATTTCCATAATTATTTTATTAATTTTCCATCATCCACAATTTTTTCTTCTTTTGGCTCAATTCTGTCATCCACAGCTGACAACCTTGTCTCATACTTCATTGATCAGAAAGTACCTGTGAGTTCCTAGCTACAGACTTGAAATGCCAACAATGTGTCCAGAATCTAGGCTGTCTCATGACATCATCAAGATGGACCCAGAAGACAGAAATCTAATGCTCACATGTGATCCAGGGTTCCTTTTTCTACAACCAGAAGAACACACAGCCATCACCACTACCTTACCCTCACACAAGCCCTTATTTTCACTTGCCGTCTTGGAGAGGAACAAGAGGAAGAAGAGGATATTTCAGGGATTGTTTTATTTAAAGAAGATAAGTAACCTAACTACATTGTTGGAAACTTCTACCAATTTTAACCCTTTTTGGCTCTACGCTATCCAGCAAAGTTAGGATTCATGAAAAACCTAGTCAAAAATGAAAAGAAAACCTGTTTCTGTTTTACATTTAAAAAAAAATCTGCCAAATTTTCCATCTGGATTTCAATTCCCAAATGTCTTCTAGGGTTAATTTCACACATCATAATTTCTTCCTTATTGTCATTCATTCTTTAGTACTCTCCACAATGCCAGCATCCCTCAGTTGAACATTTCCTCATATCCTGTAACCTTAATTTGCTAAATTCAATAGGTACTTATTAGCCACCATCTTCCTCAACTTTACTTTAGTATTTGTCAGAAAAGATTATGCTTTTAAGAAAATATTTTTCTTCTGGTTTCTCTGATACTATGATTTCCTATTTTTTATTTTACTGCTTAGGCTATTCCTGCTCATTCTCTTTGGTTAGAACTCCTCTGCTACCTCTTACCTAAGTATTAGGCCTCTTTCTTGCTTCTCTGTCATCTCTCCAGGTGGTCTCATTATTCTCAGTATTTCACATACCCCTTCTTGTTATGGTTCACTATTACAGGCTGGGTGCATGCTTAGTCATTCAGTTACGTCTGACTCTTTGTGACTCCATGGACTGTATGTAATCCACCAGGTTCCTCTGTCCATGGTATTCTTTAGGTAAAATTACTGAAGTGGGTTACCATTTCCTTCTCCAGGGGATCTTTCTGACTCGGGGATTGAACACAGGTATCCCGCATTCTAGATGGATTCTTTACCATTTGACTCACCAAGGAAGCCCCTTATAGGCTATACTTCTGCTATCCAGATACATATTTCAAATTGGTTACTTAACTTTTCCATTCAGCTGATTCACAGAATGCAACATGCTAGTAACAGAAGTTGAACCTGAAGTTCCATTACTTTGGCCACCTGGTGGGAAGAGTCAACTCATTGGAAAAGACCCTGATGTTGGGAAAGATTGAGGGGCAGGAGGAGAAGGGGATGACAGAGGATGAGATGGTTGGATGGCATCACTGACTCAATGGACATCGGTTTGAGCAAACTCAGGCAGATAGTGAAGGACAGGGAAGCCTGGCATGCTTCAGTCTATGGGGTCTCAAAGAACTGGACACAACTTAGTGACTGAAGAACAACAACAAGTAACTATACGTGATATAATAGGGCCAAAATAACATGTCCAGAATGAAACTCTGATCTAGGCCCATTCACAATTCAATTCTGTCTATTATGTTCTCTACATTAATTATCTTTCCAGTCACTCAATCTGAAGACACAGAAACATCATTCAATACTAACCTCTATTAAACCATTAGAGCCAATCCGTCATAAAGTATTGTAAATTGTAACTCCCACATATATCTCAGAGCTGTCTATTTCTCTCCAGCTCTGTGACAACCACATGAGTCTAAGCCAACAGCTGTCATGTGCATTACTGTAAGGGTTTCCAAATTGGTCTTTCCTTCTCCACGATTTACTCTGGAAAAATTTTTTAAAAATGTCTTTTTTTTCCCCATACAGCAGCCAGAGCAACATTAAAAAAAAAAAAAAAAAAAAACCACCCCTAAATTGGGTTCTTGCTCTCCTTTATATTTAGGATAAAATCTGCTGCTGCTGCTGGTAAGTCGTTTCAGTCGTGTCTGACTCTGTGCGACCCCATAGACGGCGGCCCACCAGGCTCCCCGGTCCCTGGGACTCTCCAGGCAAGAACACTGGAGTGGGTTGCCATTTCCTTCTCCAATGCATGAAAGTGAAAAGTGAAAGCGAAGTCACTCAGTCATGTCCGACTCTTAGCGACCCTATGGACTGCAGCCTACCAGGCTCCTCTGTCCATGGGATCTTCCAGGCAAGAGTACTGGAGTGGGTTGCCACTGCCTTCTCCAAGGATAAATTCTAACTTCTGTAAATTTTGTATTTCTGTCTCGATGGTCTTATATGATTCAGTCCTTTCTGAATGGACTTGTTTTATTTCATTGTAAAATCAATGGCTTCCAATAGGACTGTTTCTTCTTCCTGAAGTATCAAACTATGCTTGCTAACCATGCTCACTTAAAAGTCTTTTAAAAATGATACACACATTCACAAAATAGAAAGCATTATGTTTCTACCACTCAGCTTAAAGTAGAACCACTAAAGTCCTTTGAAAATTCTTCCCAGTTTATATCTCTGGCTATGCCCTGTTTCTTACAGAAAATTACTTTCATGTTAACAATTCTCTTGCTTATTTTTGTATTCTTATCACAAATTTACAAGCCTGTAAAAATGTGTGGCTTAGGTTTGTCTGTTTTGCCTAGTTTTGTCTTTTCCAGTGACATCATATGTTTATATTCTCCAATGGAAACCATCACTTTTTTTTTCAAACAAGTATCATGTTTTTGCAATTCATTCATTGTAGAAAACTATAGTTCAGATATTTTCTTGATTTATATCCTTCATTCAATGGATACATCACTGTGCATATTCCTATTATATTTTGATACATATCTGAGTTATTACTAGCTTTTTATTTATAAAGAGTGATAAATTTAAAAAAAATTTGTACATGGATTCTAGTGGGTATACACATGCAAAAATTCTTCAGTGGCAAGTACCTGGGGAAGAAAATCTCGTATCATAAACACATATGTTTAAAAGTTGGGGAACAGATAGTGTTTGACCATTTATTAACCTACAACATTTAAAACTTTATATGATTCAAACTAGCATATATTAAAATTGAATAAACAAGACAAAATTAATTTCCATATAGATATATACCATTTTACACTCATTACTTCCACTCATTCTGGGACTTGTCCTTTCAAAGCATGTTTCTACTAAATGTTACCGTGATCAAATGTATTAACATTTTTAAGAAACACATTTAAAACTGGGTGATGAAATTTTCTTTTACAGTTGAAGAGTTTAATGTTGACAAATGCATTTTAATCTTTAATTGGTGTATGTGAGGAAGAATGAATGTTTTTTTAATATATTTTCATTTGTTGAAAGTGTATAACCGATATTCCAGTGTTATTAGTAAAAAGGTCTATTTATGTTTCACTGACCTCTCATATATTCACAAAGATTTAATGTAGATCAACTTCAGATTCTGAAGTCTTTATTGCACAAATGAAAAAACTACTTGAATTATTAAAACTTACAAAAAGTAAAAATATGTGCTAGATACAGTCTCTAAACCTTATTTTTCTCCTCAGCATACACAATTTTTAATAAAGCATACACGCCTAGCTTTGTCTTCAGTTTTTAATGGTGCATATAATAATGTTGATATTCTAATTTCTAAGTCATGAGAAGTTGGTAGCTTTTAGAATGTTCTCATTGTCTTTGATGGTCTTATATTTCTCTAAAATATTTCTTGGTCAGAGTTTTCTCTTCTTTTCCTAGTTTGGAATTATATGGGTCCTTATTTATTTCTGAAAAATTAATCTCTATTATTTATTCAAATATTTCTACTTCAAATACTTGAATGTTGAAAATTTCCACCTCAAATATTTCAATATTAAGTTTGATTATTTTTTATCCAGTTATTGTTCTTGATTCTTTTGTGAGTCGTCTTTAAATTACTCACATTTGTTTTTCCAACTTGTATCAGTTTGCTGGGGCTGCCACAGAAAATTCCACAGACTGGGGACTTCAATCAATAGAAATTTATTTCTCATAGTTCAGAGGCTAGAAGTCAAGATTAAAGTGCCCCTGAGGTTTGCTTGTCTATCCTTGGCTTACTTCGTCTCTCTGTCCTCACATTGTCTTTTCTCTTTTTATAACCTGGTGTCTCTGTGTGTCTAACTTTCCTCTTCTCAAAGTAATGTTAGTCCTATTGGATTAGGGCTCACCTGAAGTCTTCATTTTAACTTCATTGCCTCTTTACAGACTCAGTCTCCAAGTGCAGTCATATTCTGAGGTGCTATGGGTTAGGCCTTCAATGTATGAATTTGGGGGAGGGGGCAAAATTCAGCCCATGATACAGCTCATAATTTATTCTTCAGATTATCCTATACTATTTATGTTATCTTTATAAAAATTCAACTATTGTACTTTCATATATAAATCAGTCCATTTGTAGAAGTATTTCCTTTTTCTTGTGTCACATTCATAATATATATGCTTTTAATTTTATTATCACCCCCTCTGTTCTAACACTTCTACCTCTTATGACATTTGTAATCAACGTTTTCTCTTTTACTTTTTGTTATTCTTTTTGTATTTTTTGTAAGTTCATTTTAAATTAGTTTCCCTCCTCAGATGTCTTATTTAAGTACATGATTGAGTGAAGGATGAACTTAGTTTTGTTTGCTAAGTTCCCAGCAGCTCCTCCTCAAGGTCAGGCCATTCCTTTCATCTCCTCAGGAAAAGCAGCTTTGGGCAGTGAGCTCCCAAACTACTTTTAGACTGGAAAGGGAAATTGTGTGTGTGTGTGTGTATGGGGGGTTAATACCAGACGACAGTCGATAGATCACTCAACCGTTTGCTGCAACTCTTGAACAGACCAAGATTTCTGAATTACTTGTCTGGAATAAGAGATTTTGCTAATGTTCCTGATTTATGCAATCAAGGGGTGGACCTTAATTTTCCCAGGGAAATTGTTTCTTTTATTCTAATTTGTCCTCCAAGAATTCTTGTTCTCTTCTGCTGCAGCTAATAATCAGCCCCCAACCTGGCCAGCAAAGCACACACGTTTGCTACATTGTTTTCTCACAGCTTTTGTAGTTGTTTCCCCAAATCTTGGATGCTCTGTGTTTAAGATTTGATCTTACTTGCAGGAGACTGTAGGGCTGGCTAATTCCACATCTTTGCAGAAACTTGAAAATCTTAGCCTCATGCTATTATTACTATTGTCATAATTACTAGCATTTTGAGTTTGCTATGACACTTTCTTCCAACATATATCCCAACTGATTAGGAGCAATGGAAATACAATCAAGAGTGAAGGATCACTGATTTTTCCCATATATGTAGCACATAAGTTCTTGTTAAGTGGTGGAGAATGTTATTTAATAAATAAATAATTTATTGAGCTAAAAACTCTAAGGAGATTATCTATTCATATTTACCTGAAAATACATGCTGTATTTCATATTTTATTATGTATTTTCTTAGCTTCTAGTTGCAATCAGTTCTTGAAAATGAGACATCATCTCTGATGTATGCTAGGTATCTGGCAAACATTGCTATTAGAGAATTTTTTTTTTATTCTTTCCATATAGATTACACAGATATTTACATGAAATTATTGCATATGTTTATATACCCTACTGGACTGTGAATCTATTAAAGTCAAGAGCCATTCCTCATTAAACAATTAAATACAATGACATCAAGTATTTGCTCAGAGATTTTCAAGTGCCATATACATTTTTGATTGAGATGATTCTGACGCAGTCGTCTTCAGTGCAAGCATGAGGGTGGAGAACCATGAAAACAAAGACTCATAAATAATAAAGGTTGAGAAATGAAGAGCGCTTCGTGGTTACAAATTTAACTGGAGATAACAGGAATGCCTGTCTAGGTAGGCCTTTGTTATGAGGGCTTAACTGAATCTAAACGTTTAGCTGCTCAAACAGAATTCCAGGGAGAAGAACCCATTTAAATATTTAGAAGCACATTAAACATGAATCAAAAGTTAAACTAAAATCCAAAGTTAAATTAGACAGATGTAAAGTTGTAGCTGATAGTTCTCTATCAGACTAGAGCAGGTTGTTAGATGGTTACCAGATTCTGTAGTTAATAGGAACCAAATATTACATGGGAAAGTGACATAAATGCAAATTTAAGTTAAAAAAGCAATCACCCACAAAAAAGTCCAGCTTAATAAAAAAAGGCGAGTTAGAATTTGACAGAATAAAACACTGTAACAGAAGATTTCTTTATGAAATTTAACAATATATCTGATTCATGTCTATCCTTCAAAAATATAACTATCAAAAATCTATAGGCTGATTTAGAATCTTAAGAAATAAAATATATTGTGATGCAAAACTACCTAGTATAGACCGCATTTAAATAGAAACCCATGCCTCATACTAGATTGTTCTCTGGTTTTTTTTTTTGCAAATTTGGTTTTATTTAACTTTCAAATAACTGGGGATGTGCAGGAGCATTTATGGATCTGAAAAGTACACCCTGACTTTAAACTTTGCCTTCAAGTTATTTTCAATTTTAATGAAAATTGTCACTGATGTTGGAAAATAATGGTGAAACTGCTTCACTGGAGGCTGAGCAGAGAGTAGGGCATTATAGACACTATTCAAAAGCTGGCTTAAAACTCAACATTCAAAAAATGAGGTTCATGGTATCTGGTCCCATCACTTCATGGCAAAGAGATGGGGAAACAATGGAAATTGTAACAGACTTCTTTATTTTCTTCAGTTCCAAAATCACTGCAGATGGTGATTACAGCCATGAAATTAAAAGATGCTTACTCCTTGGAAGAAAAGCTATGACAAACCTAGAGAGCATATTAAAAAGCAGAGATGTTACTTGACTGACAAAGGTCCATACAGTCAAAGCTATGGTTTTTCTAGTAGTCATGTACGGATGTAAGAGTTGGACAATAATAAAGGCTGAGTGCTGAATTGATGCCTTTGAACTGTTGTGTGGGAGAAGACTCTTGAGAGACCGTTGGATAGCAAGGAGATCAAATGCTGAATATTCATTTGAAGGTCTGATGCTGAAGTTGAGTCTCCAATACCTTGGCCACCTGATGCAAAGAGCTGACCCATAGGAAAAGACCCTGATGCTGGGAAAGATTGAAGGCAGGAGTAGAAGGGGACGACAGAGGATAAGATGGTTGGATGTCATCACCCACTCGATGGACATGAGTTTGAGCAAGCTCTGGGAATTGGTGATGGACAGGGAAGCCTGGCGTGCTGCAGTCCATGGGGTCTCAAAGAGTTGGACACGACTGGGGGACTGAACAACAAAGAACAACAACTTGCTGCTGAGCACAGGAAAGTTCACAATAGTCCCTACTTTTATGGAACACAGTTTTATTAAGGAGACAAAGTAATTTATTCATAAAATATGTGTAAAAAGGCCTGGTAGTCAAATGTATTGGAAGAAAAACAGTGCTGGATAAGTGGAAAGGGGAGAATGAGAAGATGCAGTGCTATTTAAAACAGAGTGGTTAGAGGAGTCCCCTCTGTTAATGTCATAGTGAACAGAAACATAAGGGTAGGATGGAGTGACACCTTCTGGTGGAAATGAGTTCAGACAGGGATAGCAGCTTGAGAATCCCAAAGCAGGGGTGCTCTGGGGTTGTAGGGACATACACAAAGGCTGGATTAGCTGTAGCAAAATGATGAAGCAGAAAATGCTTCATGAAAAAAGAATGGGGATACAGGGTGTGTGTGTGTGTGTGTGTGTGTGTGTGTGTGTGTGTGTGTGTGTAGGGGAATCATATATGGACAGGTAAGCAGACAATGCTTCATGAAAAAAGAATGGGGATACAGGGTGTGTGTGTGTGTGTGTGTGGAAATACACAAAGGCTGGATTAGCTGTAGCAAAATGATGAAGCAGAAAATGCTTCATGAAAAAAGAATGGGGATACAGGGGGTATGTGTGTGTGTGTGTGTGTGTGTGTGTGTGTGTGTGTGTAGGGGGGAATCATATATGGATAGGTAAGCCATCAAAAATCATCATAAGGGAAGCCTATGGGACAGTGATCAGAGAAGCAAATTTATACAGCATGTTAACACAACACCACCAAAAATAAAACAAAAAAAGCCAGTAACCTGACCACAAGAAAGAGAATAAGGTGTAGATATGGGAGATTAGCCCTGGGAGGAGTAATTGGTAACTCACCCCAGTATTCTTGCCTCTGAGATCACATGGACAGAGGAGCCTGACGGGCTACTGTAAAGAGTTGGACATGCAAGAGTATACAATGGAGAAAAGACAATCTCTTTAACAAGTGATGCTGGGAAAACTGGTCAACCACTTGTAAAAGAATGAAACTAGAACACTTCCTAACACCATACACAAAAATAAACTCAAAATGGATTAAAGATCTAAACGTAAGACCAGAAACTATAAAACTCCTAGAGGAAAACATAGGCAAAACACTCTCCAACATAAATCACAGCAGGATCCTCTATGACCCACCTCCCAGAATATTGGAAATAAAAGCAAAAATAAACAAATGGGACCTAATTAAAATTAAAAGCTTTTGCACAACAAAGGAAACTAGGAGCAAGGTGAAAAGACAGCCTTCAGAATGGGAGAAAATAATAGCAAACGAAGCAACAGACAAACAATTAATCTCAAAAATATACAAGCAACTCCTGCAGCTGAATTCCAGAAAAATAAACGACCCAATCAAAAAATGGGCCAAAGAACTAAACAGACATTTCTCCAAAGAAGACATACAGATGGCTAACAAACACATGAAAAGATGCTCAACATCACTCATTATTACAGAAATGCAAATCAAAACCACAATGAGGTACCATTACACACCCGTCAGAATGGCTGCTATCCAAAAGTCTACAAGCAATAAATGCTGGAGAGGGTGTGGAGAAAAGGGAACCCTCTTACACTGTTGGTGGGAATACAAACTAGTACAGCCACTATGGAGAACAGTGTGGAGATTCCTTAAAAAACTGGGAATAGAACTGCCATATGACCCAGCAATCCCACTGCTGGGCATACACACCGAGGAAACCAGAATTGAAAGAGATGCGTGTACCCCAATGTTCATCTCAGCACTGTTTACAATAGCCAGGACATGGAAGCAACCTAGATGTCCATCGGCAGACGGATGGATAAGGAAGCTGTGGTACATATACACAATGGAATATTACTCAGCCATTAAAAAAATACATTTGAATCGGTTCTATTGAGACGGATGAAACTGGAGCCCATTATACAGAGTGAAGTAAGCCAGAAAGAAAAACACCAATACAGTATACTAATGCATATATATGGAATTTGAAAGATGGTAACGGTAACCCTAAATGCGAGACAGAATAAGAGACACAGATGCATAGAACAGTCTTGTGGACTCTGAGGAAGAAGGTGAGGGTGGGACGTTCTGGGACAATAGCATTGAAACATGTATATTGTCATATGTGAAGTGGAACACCATTCCATGTTCTACGCATGGGACAAATGCTCAGGGCTGGAGCATTGGGATGACCCAGAGGGATGGGATGGGGAGGGAGATGGGAGGGGGGTTCGGGAGGGGGAGCACATGTGAACCCATGGCTGATTCATGTCAATGTATGGCAAAAACTACTACAATATTGTAAAGTAATTAGCCGCCAACTAAAATAAATAAATTTATTAAAAAAAAAAAGAGTTGGACGTGACTGAACCGCTGATCACAAGCTCAGTGGGAGATTAGATAGGAGGCTATTATTATTGGAATAATCTAAGTGGTAAATACTGTTGTTTGTCTAGAGCAGCAGGGAGAGGCGAAGAGTAACAGATTCTAGAAACAGTAAGATCTAGAAACATGAGCAGCTCTAATATGGAAGGAATAAGACCAAAATCTAAACAACAACAAAAATTCGTATTTTCTAAGGACTACATCGCAGTAAGGAGGACAGTGCATCCAGTCAGTAGACAGGTGACTAATCAGTTCTTGAATTCAGTGAGTCCAGACTTTTATTTATATGAGCGTACCTTAAGAGGACCCCTTCCTCTCTACAAATTACTGTTTGATCTGCAGGAAACAGTTAGGAATTGGAGTCAATGCCATTCAACAAGGCAAAGACGATGAACCTCATAGTAATATATTAGCTAACTCTATAAGTATGCAGTATCATACTTTTGATTAACAAATGCACAGTACTATATATAAAATGGGAATTCCCAGTAGCACAGTTGATAAAGAATCTGCCTGCAGTGCAGGAGACCCAGGTTTGATCTCTGGGTCCGGAAAATCCCCTGGATAAGGAAATGGCAATCCACTCCAGTATTCTTGCCTGGAAAATCCCATGGACAGTGGAGTCTAGCCGGCTACAGTCCATGGGGTTGCAAGAGTCAGACACGATTTAGCAACTAACCACCCTATATAAAATAGATAAGTAAAAGGACCTACTGTAATAGAACAGGGAACTGTACTCAATATTTTGCAATAACTTGTAAAGGAAAAATATCTGAATATCAGTTGTATGTATGTATAACTGAATCACTTTGCTGTACACCTGAAACTACACTGTAGATCAACTATACTTCTATAAAAAAGAAAGTACTCATATTATAATGAAAGGCAGAATCCATAAAGGTCCACACTTTATCCTAGAGGATAAAAGCATTAAGGGGATTTTGGCAGCAAATCTGCAGGATTGCCCCATATAATTCCCACTTCTTGGTTTTGTGCCTTGTGTAGTCTCCCCTCATACTGTGCCTGGGTCGGTCTGTGTGATATATAGAGCAGAAGAAGTGATAGCATGTCCCTGCTAAGGTCAAGACATATAGAGTATTTTCTAGTTATCTCTCTCTCAACCTCTCTGTCTCTCACACAACTCTCTCTGGGGAAAATCAGCTGCTGCATCTTAAGAACACTCAAGCAGCCCCATGAGGAAGCCCATGAGGTGAGAAAGGGAGACAGCCTACAACCAACCAACAAAGATCTGTGGCCTCCAGCCAATAGTGATGAGTGTTAAGTCACCTTAAAAGCAGTTTCTTCAGCCACAGCCTAGACCTCAGACACCCACAGCCCTGGTTGACCTCTCGGCTGCAACTTCATGAGATCCTAAGTCCGAATCATACTACTAAGTCCCTCCTGAATTTCTGACTCAGAGAAACTGGGAGGAGTCAGTATTTATTTTCTAAACTTTTAATTTTTCATGCAGTAATAACTCAGATTTTAGGAATGAGAATATCATGCTGCTGTAACAGAAAGTGCACATGTCAGCACAGCACTGGAACTGGAGAGTGAGTGGAAGCTGGAAGAACTTTGAATACGTGTTCGTGAAAGCTGAGAGGCTGTTTTCTAAAAAAAAATATTGGAGTATAGTTGCTTTACAATGCTGTGCTAGCTTCTGCTGTACAGGAAAACTAATAAGCCATATGTATACATAAATATCCTCTCTTTTTTGGATTTCCTTCCCATTTAGGTCACTACAGAGCATTGAGTAGAGTTCCCTGTGCTATATGGTCGGTTCTCATCGGTTATCTCTTTTATCCATAGTAGCATATATATGTCAATCCCAAACTCCCAATTCATCCCACGCCCTCTTTCCCCTCTTGGTATCCATTAGTTTGTTCTCTATGTCTGTGTCTCTATTTCTTCTTGGCAAATAGGTTCATCTGAGCTTTTAATAAAATGGTTTGTAACTATGGTGGCATTTAAGGATGCTTTTTAAGGGAAAATGATGGCTTAAAATAGAAAACAACAACAACAACAGATTAAATGTTCTCTTGGGAATTTACACATCTGAAAAGATTGAAGAGAAAGCCCTTACTGTAGCCAGAATCGGGCCTGTGGGTTTCATCAAAAGGTGTAAGTGTGTGTGCGCTCTGGTGTACGAGTCGCGTCTGACTCTTTGTGACCCCATGGACTGTAGCTCACCAGGCTCCTCTGTCCATGGGATTTCCCAGGCAAGAATACTGGAGTGGCTTGCCATTTCCTCCTTCGGGGCTCTTCCTGATCTAATGATCGAACCTTGTACCTTTACATTAATTCATTTTGGTGGTTGTTATGGATGTGAGGCCAAGAGTGTGGAGGAGGGGGTGTGCAAAATCAGTCTTCTTACCTTACTACCTTAATGAGAATATCTTGGAAATTTGAAAAAAGGAAAGAAAAAAAAAACTTTAAAAATATATTTTCTCTAGTCAGCTAAAAATTGTGAATAATGAATGGGTTATTGCAATAACCTGGTAAAAAGATCCTTGTAAAAGCTGGTGATAATTTAGAGACAGCATAAATAAAATAAGCCTTTATCTAAGCCACATTTCTATTGTTCTATATTCTGGGCCTCCACTTCTGTGTGTTTTCACTCTGCGATGAGAAGGACAACATGGTTTCCCTTCTCTATCTGAGTGCTCTGTGTCTCTGTACCATCTCCCATGCCTACTATTATTTTTGGATAAATATATACTTTGTTATGGTCATGAATGTGTGTTTCCAGCTCTGTGCTGGTGAGACAGTCAATTTCTGCTTCAGTTCCATAATTTAACTGGAATTCTGTTTTATGCAATGTCAAGATACTTCTTAGCAACAACAGTTGGCTTCCAGTCATCATAGCTCAGGGGAGCCACAATAAAATAATAAGCAGCATATGATCTAAAAATAAATATCCTACTTATTATTTTATCTGGTGGGCGCAAAAAGCCAAGAGTCAAGGGCAACAAAGGTTATAATGATTACACCTCATCACTGTTTCAAACCCCTCCTTTCTACTTCTCATGAAGGGCTTTACTTAAATACAAGTAAGTTCTTTCCTAATAACTAAAATATATTTTTCCTGACCCTTAAAGAAGAATCACTGTTTCTTTATTTACTACAACTTTGTGCTCGAAAATGTTCCTTGGCAATACAATTTGATATGATTCAGTGAGTGAAGAAACCTAAGCACTCAAGCATGATTAAACTGCTGATAGATGCGCATCCTTGAATTTGTCGGTAAGCATTTTTCTGATGACAAGATAGGCGTGTTCTTTTCCCCTCGACTTGATGGGGACTATTTTTGTTACATATTTTTCCACCATGTTCTTAGGCATCTCAATAAATATTGAGCTTATAATGAGAAGCAATTGTTTCCAGACAGTGTTAAGTAAATAACCTGTCCTCCATTCACTCTGCTTGTAAAGGAAGTACACAAGAGGAAAATGGACCGTATTCTTACAGTAAATACCTTGACTCTTACAATTCAAATTTATTTTCTCCAGATATGCTTTCTTTGGTAGACATTACATTTAGTTAACTTACTCGTGTTAGATATTTATCATGTGTTTGCTATTTTAAAATTCTTGCTCTAGTATATATATATATTGAAATTTTATTTAAATGTATGTGTAGGATTTGCAGAAAACATGAGAATATTTTCAACCTTTTGGCTTGCTGGGAAACAAACAAACAAAAAAACAGTATCTTTTTTCATACACTCATGAATCAGTATGTTCAGGCATTTTCAATAGAAACTGAGATAGAGAAAGAAAAGAAAATGAGAAATATTTGTAGTAAAAAATGTAGATGAGCAAACTTTTAAAAAGAGCAAATTAAATTGGAGATGCACAGCTAAAATGACTGAATTTCAGACTCTTCATTTTAGCTATTTGCATTCAAAAGTAATAGAGCATTAACAAACTATTGTGCAATCTGGTGTAATTGCTTCACCAATGTAACCTTCACACACCATGGATGTATTTGTGTACAAAATAACTATGACACCGGCATAACCGCAAAATAAAACTTTAAAGCTGGATTTTATGTGATAAGGGAGAGAAATCAAAGAAATTATGGAACTCAGGTAGAGTTTTTACAATCTTGCCATCTTTCAGGAACTGACAGCTGTTATACTCACACAAATATATTAGTTGAAGATACATTAAAATGGGCAAATTATGTCTTTACAGTGAAGTTAATGATCAGTCCATTCAGTATAAAAGATAATTTTACAAAGGAAATACTGCGTCATTAAAGTCAGCAGTTAGACAACTCCAATGTGAGGAGCAAAATGACAGCAGCTTTCTCAGAATGGCGTTACATCCCATGGAGTGCTTGTCATTTAAAATGGAGGGAAGCAGCACAACTCCCCTCTCTCGAGGAGGAAACAAGTGTGCTGCTAAACACTCATCCTGTTCTAAAGAATGAGGATTCTAATGGTCCTAAAAATCTTAAACAGAATACATTTTTGTTTTATTATTGTATTACAGGATATCAAATTGTGCATTAAAGGACAGTAATGGAATGGTAGATATACAAAATTTGTTTAATTTTGAGACAAATTAGCAAAATTATATACAGTAATTTAATTTAGATATTGAAGTATTCTGATACTTTTATAAAATCGTGAAGTCCCATGGAGTTCAGAAAAAAATAGACTGGAATCTAGTATTCTATCCTACACCTAAGAGAATCCAGTCTAGCCAACCATTTCCATCTTTAAACACAGAACACATATTTATCATGAAATAGAAATGTTTTATAGCCAGTGTATCAAGAATCTTGGAATAGAAAATGGGGATAATCTTTTGCTTCCTGCTGCTGCTGCTGCTAACTCGCTTCAGTCGTGTCCAACTCTGTGTGACCCCATAGACGGCAGCCCACCAGGCTCCCCTGTCCCTGGGATTCTCCAGGCAAGAACACTGGAGTGGGTTGCCATTTCCTTAGCCAGTGCATGAAAGTGAAAAGTGAAAGTGAAGTCGCTCAGTCTTGTCCGACTCTTCGCAACCCCATGGACTGCAGCCTACCAGGCTCCCCCGTCCCTGGGATTCTCCAGGCAAGAACACTGGAGTGGGGTGCCATTGCCTTCTCCAATGCATGAAAGGGAAAGTGAAGTCGCTCAGTCGTGTCCGACTCTGTGTGACCCCATAGATGGCAGCCCACCAGGCTCCCCCGTCCCTGGGATTCTCCAGGCAAGAACACTGGAGTGGGGTGCCATTGCCTTCTCCCTTTTGCTTCATATGAGTGCTCTAAACACAAACATGATTAAGTCATACCTACTTAAGATTACAACAACTCTCATGGAGCCAAATGAGTCCTCTATTTGTTTCAGAGGGCCTGAACCCATTTTTGTTCAGCCTCTTGCCATTCCACTAAGAGCTTGTAACAGTGCTTTTATGTACCTAAGGTTTTGTTTCTGTTGGGAGGATGATGAAATTTAAAGTTAGCACACATTTGGCTCTTGAGGGAAGGATGCAGTTCTCAACTGTAAGTAAATGAGTAACATGAAATATATTTGACTTATAAAAAATGATTATGCAGTGAAGTGCTATTTGTCTATAAATGTTTTAGATTATGTTTAATACTCATACCTTAACTTCTGCTGTCCAGAATAGACTCTGTCTACCATTATCATGACAAAACAGCTATGCATGCAGTGGATGTACATTTTTAGGGAATATATGCTAAATAATAATAGGTATTATGTGTAATAAATAGGATTTCCAACAATCCCATTTGTAGGGCAGGAGTAGAGATGCAACATAGAGAATGGACATGTGGACACAGACGTGGAGTGGGGAAGAGGGGTGAGACACACTGGGAGAGTTGTGTTGATATATATACACTACCATGTGTCAAGTAGATAGCTAGTGGGAAGCGGCTGTATAGCATAGGGAGCTCAGCCTGGGGTTCTGTGATGTCCTAGAGGAGTGAGATGGTGTAGGGGGAGGAGGAAAGGGAGGTCCAGGAGGGAGGGGATACATATACACACACATACACATACACATGCAGAGAGCTGACTCACTTCATTGTATGGCAGAAACTAACACAACACTGTAAAGCAATTATGCTCCAATAAAAATAAATAAATAAATAGGAAACTCAATGCTTCCATAAGGTCATAGATTCGTTCTGAACATATGTGCTGGGGTGAAGCATGGCATGAAGCTTCTTGGTGTATACTGAGATAAGTAGTGGGAGGCTTTACTTCTGTTACACTCTACCTCTTTATAAAATGGAGATTAAACAGCTTGTAGAAATACATGCAGGCAATGCAGTAGAAAGCAGAAAGAGGGAAGGAAAATTTTAAATAAATAAAAAGAAAGTAGAGATTCATTTGCATGTAGCAAGAAAACTTTAAAACTTCTACCCTCTTGAAGAAACCATGTGGTAAAATTAAATATGAACAGTTTTGTGACTAATCAAAGAAATAATAAAAATAAACCTGTTATTTACAAACTTTGATCAGTATATTTTCCATACAAAAGACTGCTTAAAGACACTAAAAGGCTCTAATATCCAAAATCATTTTCAAATAGCTATAAGGGAAACTTAAAACACAATGCTGATGAGCTGGTGTCCAAAGAGATGTGTAGTAACATACTTCTATTTTGATGCCATCCAATCATAAAATATCTTTAAATGGAATGCAATTTGCATTTTGTAAGTAACTCTCATCTTCCTCCCTTTCAACTCTCACTTCTTAGAAACTTTAATTTGTTGATAGTAGACAGTTCAAAGTTGTATTATTTGGAAATAAATACATTATTGAAAAATTTCTTCTGAGAATTAAGTATATAGATTTATAATAACATTATATGACAAACATTATTAATTGGCACATGAAGTTCATGTAAAATAACTTACATGACTAGTTTTCTGTTACATTAGTGATGTGAAAACTTTATAAGCTGGCTGATTCCGAGGTCTCAGAACCATTAAAATGATTTCTCCAAAGTAACTAGTAGAGCAGAGGATCCTATGCTGCCTTCTAGTTTATTAGTTATCCCATCTGTGATGGAGAATTGTAAGGCATGAATATAACACTATGAGATTTTGAATTTTATTACATTTTCACAAGAAACTATATTTTATTATTACAAACTGTATATTGTAACAGATGTGCTGGATATTTTAAACTTTTATATTTTATATTAATCATCCCTTTCATAATATTTTAAAGGTTACATGTTTATGATAATGACATAGAATTTCATATCAATCATATATTAGTAAGCTATGTATCTGTTGCATATTGCCATATTTCTTGATGAAATGTCCCATTCTTTTATAATATTTTATTTTTTTAATTAAATTATTTTTATTGAAGTATAGTTGATTGATAATGTTGCACTAGCTTCAGGTATATAGGAAAATTATTTATTTATACATCATTTCAGTTCAGTCACTCAGACATGTCTGACTCTTTGCAACCCCAGGGACTGCAGCACGCCAGGCCTCCCTGTGGATCACCAACTCCTGGAGTTTACTCAAACTCACGTCCATTGAGTCAGTGACGCCATCCAACCATCTCATCCTCTGTCGTCCCCTTCTCATCCTGCCTTCAATCTTTCCCAGCATCAGGGTCTTTTCAAATGAGACAGCTCTTTGCATCAGATGGCCAAAGTAATGGAGTTTCAGCTTCAGCATCAGTCCTTCCAATGAATATTCAATAGGACTGATTTTCTTTAGAAGGTACTGGTTGGATCTCCTTGCAGTCCAAGGGACTCTCAAGAGTCTTCTCCAACACCACAGTTCAAAAGCATCAATTCTTCAGCGCTCGATTTCTTTATAGTCCAACTCTCACATACATACATGCTGCTGCTGCTGCTGCTGCTGCTAAGTCACTTCAGTCGTGTCCGACTCTGTGCGACCCCATAGACGGCAGCCCACCAGGCTCCTCCCCCCACTAGGAGGAGCCAATGATTAAAAAAATCATTTTTTTAAAATAATATTTTAATATGATTGTAACAGAAAAGTTGCAAGATTAATACAAGAGTCTCATAGAGACTCTTTACCGAGATGCACCAATTGTTTATATTTTGTTCCACCTGATTTATCTTCCTCTCTCTCTTTCTCAATCTGTTTCCTTCTTTTTGTTTTTCTCTCTGTTTATCCAATTATAATTACATGTGTTAGGGTGTAACACTTTTTTCTTGAACCATTTTATTGTAATTTGGAGATATCATGCTTCTTTATCCCTAAATACTTTGTGGTGCTCAATTTAAGAAAATGGCATTCTCTGATATATTTATGCTATTGCTATTAAAATCAGGAAATATAAAATACCGTTATCCAGTTTTGCTCTATATTTAAATATCAATGATTTATCCAGTTCTTAGGTGTCGGTCTGAGGTTCTGTTTCACATGTTGGACATCAGCCAATATATAGCCTTTCTCACATTTTCCAATCTATCTCCAAAGAAAGCGTCTGTGTGTTTAGTCTTTCTTACACTTTAAATCTCTTTTAATTCTCCTTCTGCTACCTACCGGAGACAATAATATGCTTTTAAAAAGCTAATGTGATTACACTAGGCCACAGTAATTGTTTCAATTGCAAGGTCAA
Source organism: Okapia johnstoni (assembly GCA_024291935.2). Taxonomy (NCBI): domain Eukaryota; kingdom Metazoa; phylum Chordata; class Mammalia; order Artiodactyla; family Giraffidae; genus Okapia; species Okapia johnstoni. The sequence goes on along the minus strand of CM044313.1, from coordinate 89,196,523 downwards.
CTGATTATAAACTTTATTACTTTTGCCAAGTCCCTGTGGTCATGCAAAGTAACATACTCTTAATCATGATATTTATTAAATTAACATTCTCATGAATTATAGTGAAAATTCTTAAGGGAGTACCTATTGAATTTTACTTACCTTGTAGAAGATATTAAAATATGTCCTAGACATATTTCACCTTAGCCTCTTTCATCAGATCAACACTACCACTTTCAAAATGAACTTGCATATTTGGGATGACTCTATTTATAATCTGAACATTTAAGGTACTTTTCAAGTAAAGAGTCTTCTTCACTTACCACATTATTTGATAATATTCATAAACTCTACCTTATATTAATCCCTACAAAGTTTTGTATAGTCAAAGCTATGGTTTTTCCAGAAGCTTTGTACGGATGTGAGAGCTGGACAATAAAAAAGGCTGAGCGCCGAAGAATTGATGTCTTCGAACTGTGGTGCTGGAGAAGACTCTTGAGAGTCCCCACTGCAAGTAGATCAAACCAGTCAATCCTAAAAGAAATCAGTCCTAAATATTCATTGGAAGAACTGATGCTGAAGCTGAAAGTCCAGTACTTGGGCCACCTGATACTAAAAGCCAACTCACTGGAAAAGACTCTGATGCTGGGAAAGATTGAAGGCAGAAAGAGAAGGGGATAACAGAGGATGAAACGGTGGGATGGCATCACCGACTCAATGGACTTGAGTTTGAGCAAATTCTGGGAGATGGTGAAGGACAGGGAAACTGGCATGCTGCAGTCCATGGGGTTGCAAAGAATAAGAATCGGACATGACTGAGTGACTGAACAACAAAATATTAATTCCTACTTTCTTGGTTTTCAAAGAAGTGTTTCCAATCTAATTATACCTCTCTGGCTACATATTAGTCCAATATTCTTTGTGTTGCTTTTCATATGCATTTTGTTTATTTTTTCTTTCAACAGCCATGAAATGTCCACCAAGCCTCTGTTATATAATCTTTTCTCATAGTACATTTTCCTCCTTTTGATTATTTGCCCTCACAGATTCTGTTATTATACCTCAGGATGTATTTCTAATGCTGATATCCATCTTGCTATTTACTCTTCTACTTATATTTGAAACAGCCTACTATACTCATCCATCTCAAATGCCCAAACCCTTTCCTTTTCCCCCAACATGTTTTAGTTAGAAAAATGACAACATACCCAGGAACCCAAGTCAAAAATATCAAATGTATTTTTCTTTAACTTTTCCCTTCTTATACCTTCCTGGCAATTCTATCCAAGAAAACATCTCCTGAATAAAAACAGCTCTTCATTACTAATATTAGAAATTATATCATGATCTTATTATCTATACATTTAAATTGCTCAAGAAATGGTCTTATCTAATTTCCTAGACTCTAAGTTGGGGTTATACTCTATTCATTTTAGGCATTTTAGACTTATTGGAAAATCAATATATCTGGAAATTACAAGCAGATGAGTATATAAAGTATTATATTTCATAATGTAAGAGGAAGTTGACTTTTAGTATTGAATAAAATGGATCCAAAAATGGTCAATTATTTTGATGTTACTCATTGTGTGTGTGTGTGTGTGTGTTAGTCACTCAGTTGTGTCCAACTCTATGACCCCATAGACAGTAGCCTGTCAGGGTCCTCTGTCCGTGGGATTCTTCAGGCAAGAACACGGGAGTGGGTTGCCATGCCCTTCTCCCTGTAACTCATCGCATTGAATTAAATCTCATATGAAACTTAAAACAAAAAAAGATCAAACAGCAAATATTTTTAAAAAATGACAAAATATCTAATGGTTGTCCCAAACATTTTATGATGCATTTCTAAGAAAAGAAAATGGTGCTTAATCTTTCACTTTATATTTTAGATTGTGTTGAAGCTGGTAAGGTGGATTCTAGATTCATATAAAGAAAACTTTTTAATCTTTTCCAGCCACAGGACTGGAAAAGGTCAGTTTTCATTCCAATCCCAAAGAAAGGCAATGCCAAAGAATGTTCAACTACCACACAATTGCAATCAACTCACACGCTAGCAAAGTAATGCTCAAAATTCTGCAAGCCAGGCTTCAACAGTAGGTGAACCAAGAACTTACAGATGTTCAAGCTGGGTTTAGAAACAGCAGAGGAACCAGAGATCAAATTGCCTACATCCTTTGGTTCTTAGAAAAAGCAAGAGAGTTCCAGAAAAACATCTACTTCTGCTTTATTGACTACACCAAAGCTTTTGACTGTGTAGATCACAACAAACTGTGAAACATTCTTAAAAACATGGGAATACCAGACCACCTGAGAAATCTGTATGCAGGTTAAGAAGCAACAGTTAGAACTGGACATGGAACAACAGACTGGTTCCAAATTGGGAAAGGAGTACATCAAAGCTGTATATTGTCACCCTGCTTATTTAAATTATATGCGGAGTATGTCATGCGAAATGCTGGACTGGATGAAGTGCAAGCTGGAATCAAGACCATTAGAAGAAATATCAATAACCTCAGATATGCAGATGACATCACCCTTATGGTAGAAAGCAAAGAGGAACTAAGGAGCCTCTTGATGAAAGTGAAAGAAGAGAGTGAAAAAGCTGGCTTAAACTCAACATTCATCTGGCCCCATCACCTCATGGCAAATAGTTTGGGAATCAATGGAAAGAGTGACAGAATTGCATGGATTTCAAAATCACTACAGATGGTGACTGCAGTCACAAAATTAAAAGATGCTTGCTCCTTAGAAGAAAAGCTATGAGAAACCTAGATAGCATATTAAAAAGCAGAGACATTACTTTACCAACAATGGTCCATGTAGTCAAAGCTACGGTTTTTCCAGTGGTCATGTGTGAATGTGAGAGTTGGACCATAAAGAAAAATGAGTGCCAAAGAACTGGTGCTTTTGAACTGTATTGTTTGAGAAGAGTCTTGAGAGCTCCTTGAACCATAAGAACATCAAATCAGTCAATCCTAAAGGAAATCAGTCCTGAATATTCATTGGAAGGACTGATGCTGAAGCTGAAGCTCCAATACTTGGTCACCTGATGTGAAGAACTGACTCATTGGGAAAGATCCTGATGCTGGGAAAGTTTGAAGGTTGGAGGAGAAGGGGACGACAGAGGATGAAATGGTTGGTTGAATGGCATCACCAACTCGACGGACATGAGTTTGAGCAAGCTCCGGGAGATGGTGAAGGACAGGAAAGCCTGGCATGCTGCAGTCCATGGGGTCACCAAGAGTTGTACATGACTGAACAACTGAACTGAACTGGGCTGAATTTTTTCATATTGGAGATATTGTCAACTGACAGCTTGCAAATGAAATTCTCTCTAGGAAATTGCCTCAACCACAGACAGCTGTCTTGTCCAACATCTTGCTCATTTCTAGGCAACTGTCCATATACAGTGACTGAAAGATGAGATTCTACAGAGGATCACCACATTGGCCTCCAAGCAGGGTGATCCGAAGGACCATCCATACTTTAGAGTCACTGTGATCAGCTGTTGCCTTGGCTGCAAATACATTGCTGCTTTGCAATCCAACAACTTTTATCTATGAAGAACCTTTGGCTACAATTTTAGTGATGCATTCAATGTTTCAATAACCATCAAACAATGTTTCAGTAACCATAAAACAATACGCTAGGGTTTCTCTATGACCATCTTACAATATCTGTCTGAAAGAAAATGTCTTTCAGTGCAATCTGCCAATTTAGTTGTTCTTATTCAGTTACCATAATCATCAGAAACTGTGCTTCTAAATTCTTTTCTAGAAGACTGCATAATTTATGGCTTTAAAAAATATTTTGAAACAAAACATGTCAAATGTATGCATCATTTAAAATAATGGTAAACTAGACCATGCCGTCTATTTCTAAGATTTCAGTTTGCAAGTTCTTTTTCAAAAGAATGGATTCCCTAATGCAAGCTATTTAACAGAATCACCATCTGCTTGTCCTAAAGTTTAACATCTAGAGGAAGGCTGAGTCTGCTGGGGACATGTCCACATGTATTTCAGTTGAAAAGATAAGACTTCCTAACCTCTCATTGTCCTTTGTGCTTGGGGAAATGGAGCACTCAACACTGCTGGCTAAAGACACAGCTGGCTGCTTCTGACCACCTGGATTCTGGCCAACAGGCATCCAATCTGTGCTCTGCATCCAAGGGACTTGAGGTTCAGGCAGCATGTCCTGCAATGCCAGTTCTACCCTCATTATCTTAGGCCTCCATTATCCAATCCTAATTATGTCCAGGTTTTTTCCACCCGGATAACTTGAGTTTCAGTCCCTCTATCACATCTGTGGAATTTATTTTTTCACTAATAGCTAAATGAATGCTTTGGGTTCCAATATTCATGAATTCAGTAAGTATATTGCCAATATTATGTATTTAAAAAAAAAATAAAGCAAAAAAGGTAAACATCACAGTTAAAGAAAAACAATAGTGTTAAGTCACTGCTAAAAAATGGTTTTTGGAGCTTTCATAGTTAGTTATCCAATAAGAAGAGTTATCTCCAATTTTATCAAGTTAGCAATAATTTTTGTTAATATTTTCTGATCATAATAATCCTTTAAAATTGACTAGGAGATTTCAGTAAGAAAACTTGAACTAGATGCTCTAATAATCTTTTATTTCTGCAGGAAACAGGCCACTTAAAAGGGTTAGATAGCTGGAGAAGCCTAGTGTACTTCATAAGACAGTGTGGTGCTATTTAATAAGTTGAAGAAAGAATTTTTTATTTTTTGTACTATGCTTTTAAATGTTTTTGGTAACTTATACTTCCAAGGGGCTTCCCTAGTGGCTCAGACAATAAAGAATCTGCCTGCTACGCAGGAGACCCAGGTTCGATCCATGGGTCAGGAAGATCCCCTGGAGAAGGGAATGGCTACCTACTCCAGTATTCTTCCCTGGAGAATTCCATGGACAGAGGAAGCTGGTGGGCTATGGTCCATGGAGTTGCAAAGAGTCAGACACAGCTGGAGTGACTAACGCTTTCAGTTTTTTTCATACTTCCAAGGGAGTTCCTGTTTGCTAAAATATTTTCAGTTATCAAAACTTTAGGTTTCCCTCAGAAATGTGTGTCCCTTTTTCACAAGGCAGAAGCCACTAATAGATGACTTTTCCTATTTCTTTTCCAGTAGTGGCAGTGAAAATGAACACTTCTTGCTTACTTTTTTCCAGTGTCCTCATGTGGCCAGCATCATCACTGAGTTATATTTTGAACCAAAATAAAGGTAATAGACTCACAGGTATGAACCTCTTACTTAGAAATAATTAACCCTATAATCTATCATATTATGATACCTAAATTTATTATTTTAATCTGAATATACACTATGCCTTGTCTGGTGTAAAATCAGAGAAAATGGTCAATTGTTATTGCCTGTTGAATTACTTAGAACAGGGTTATATTTGCTGTCAGTTTTGTTTTTTAGGTGTAACCTCACCTTGTCCGTATATTAGAATTTCCTAGGAAACAGGCTCACAGTTGGAAATGTGTATGTGAGTATTTAGTTGAGAATTGACACCTATAGAGTCATGAGGAAATGAATTGGGCAAAGGGAGGATCTGATCTGTGATGTAGTCTCAATGGGCCAGTCCTTGACCAATCTAGTAGACAGAACTGTTTGGACTACGCTTCAGAATATTCCTGCCTCAAAGTAAAGTATCAGGCACATACACTTTTACACCAAGTCATTTGATGCTAAGTATCCCAGGGAAGAAGTGTTTTATTTGAGGGGCTGGGGTTTGGCAGGAAGAGTAAGGCAGCCTTCTTTGGCTGAGGACAATTTCACAGAACCAAACTCAGTGGAAAATTGTCAGAAAAACACTCAGTGGCTAAGTGAATGAGACTTCAAGACTGAAGGGTAAATTTTGGTAGCACACAGGACAGTCATCGCAATCTACCTTTTGCTGTTTTCAGCTCTACATAGTTCACATAATAAATTGGAAACTCTTCTCCTAAGAGAAGAGTCCACATGTGTAGCTGGTTTTGAAGCTATACTTCAATTCAGTTGTCTCCTCTTTTTCATCAATTCTAGATTCCCCTCACTTTCGACAAGCATCTTCCCTCTTGGGACTTAAGTGGTGTGTTGACCCAAAAGCATTTCCCAATGGAACCCAAGATCCTAGTCATCACAGCCCTCTCAGCCTTCTGTACTTGTGCCTTTGATAATCACAATTAGGTAAACGATACCCAGAGGATGTACCCAGGTAGTGTCACACATGAGTGGCAAGCAAGCTATTTTCTGTCCTCATTTCATAAAAACCTTCCAACCTCCTTCTCAGGACCAAGATCAACTATTCCTGATGAGATAGTAACACTTTTACTAGAGTTTAGCTGAAATTTTAAAGGGACCCTTGCTGCATACCATGATGAAGGGCTTCTCCTAAGGGAAGCTCAGCTGTCTAAACTAAAAAGGAGACATAAGCAAAACTCCCCTACATAGGTCACTAGAAGTAAGAGTAAGCAGGCTCAATGCTACTTTCAACCCTTTAGTTCTCAATTGTATATATTCTATGTTTGGCTACCACAGTATCAAATAAGGGTTGCAGATTTAGGGAATAATTGCCTACTGGAGAAGAGTATTTTACACCGGCAGGGTATCATCTCCAAATTGGCACATTTATTGTACCTTCCATTAGCTGTTACATTTACATTGCTCTCTTTTGCCAGCAGTTTCTGTGTGTGTGTGTGTGTGTGTGTGTGTGTGTGTGTGTGTGTGTGTGTGTGTGTGTAACAAGACCAATAGATTCCATAGGAAACTGCAAAATCATACAGTACTTTGCTTCAAAGTAGGTTCTGAGGCAATGCTAGTCATGTATTAGTCAGTCAATACTCAAATGATGGGGCTGATTAAGGCCTGGCAGACAGGAATTACACCTGAAATAAGAATGGCACCTCTTCTAATATAATAGGACCCCATGGTGATTAACTTACCTCCAAGAGGCCAGGCAGACTCTTCATGCATCGTGCCTTATCAGGGGTTCTGTATTGAATTTTTGTGCTTATGGTAGCAGCTAGGCCTGCCTTGGTCATTTGGAGATTATGTCTGAATGACTGATGTTTTTGCTTATTGAGAGAATTTCTTTTCTCCTTAAACGTTCAGGTCCAAATAGTGAGTCTGACCAACTCTTTTATTGGCTTAAAATCTGAGTCTGACCAAGAAAATCAGAAATTAATAACCTAATTCAAGAAAAAACTAGAAAGTCTGAATAGTCTTACATCAAGAAAAGAAAGTTAATTTGAAATTTAAATCGTCCCCAAAATATAAGTGCCTACCCCCAAGAAAGGAATAACAAAAACATAAGGTCAGTCTAGATGGTTTCACAGGTGAATTTTATCAAATATTAGCCATAGTCCTAGAGGCTAAGATTCATGAAAAAGGACATATTAATAGATTCTTCACTTTGTGAAGAGTGTCAAAAAACTTTAAGATAATATTTTACAATTTCACTTTACTAAAGTCAGTTGAAAGAGAATTTCCATTTATGATTGTGTATTTGCATTATAGTGACCACAAAACACTCTGGAAGCTTACAGACCTGAAGTAATTTATTTTTCTCACATTCTAATATTAAACTCTAAAATATAACTGCTACCTTTTTAATACTGCACTTGTAGTTATAATTCATTATTTTTGCTAAAATTTTAGGTCTGCATTTGTATGCCATGCAAAAAAAAATACCTGACAATTTAATTACAGATATTTTTCCATTATATTTTTCTAAAAAGTCAATTTATGTAAGTATCTGGGCAGATATAGCTTTATTAGAAACGCACACACTTAATTTGTGGTCTACTGATATCATAAGTTTTATGTCCTACTGTTTGTGACCCCATGGACTATAGCCTGCCAGGCTCCTCCGTCTATGGAATTTTCCAGGCAAGAATACCTCTTCCAGGGGATCTTCCTGACACAGCGACTGAACCCGTGTCTCCTGTGTCTCTTGCATTCCAGGCTGATTGTTTACTGCTGATAGCTATATAAATCAATGTAAAATTTTCTTCCATCTTTGGTCAAATCCTAAATAAACTTAAACACAAAATTTTAACCTTCAACTTTGTATTCTTCTAAGTCTCACCAGGGTGATATCAGTCATTTTTCCTGAGGGAATAAAGAAGGAATGGCCGTGGGCTCCTTTGGCCTCTACAGCTTTGACATTCAAAGTTCCTTCAGAAGCTCATAGACTACATAAAGTTGGATGGAACTGATGAGGATGCTATAAATTGAGCCGTCTCGTGTCCCACTTCTAAAATTCCAAAGAGTAAATAGGACAGCTAAAAATAGCATTTGAAAAAATTTCAAAACATCGTTGGTACTAAAGCTTGTTCTACCTTTCTTTGCTGTTTGACAGTCATACATATTATTTCCATGTATGTATATATGTATGTGTGCAAATATATATGTTTGAATATACATTTCCAAAAATATAATTCTATATAATTCCCAAATCTAAGTCATTTGGTCCAGTATGTACAACTAGCGTATTAAAGGTGACTGGGAAATATATTGATCATTTCAAATTTGGAAGAGAAAAGAATAAGAGAGAAAGAGTATTTCTGGTACTAATGTCAGTGGTGGGCAGTGTTTCAAGAGAAATTAACAGGAACTCTTCAGGGTAAAGGCTTTAACTTGGGGGGAAAATGAAAATATTAGGGAGTATTTCAGTGATCTAGTGGAAATAGTTGAGTGGTAGCTCCAAGAATTTGTCCCATCACAGGTATAACCCTCCCACCAAAAAAAAAAAAAAAAAAAAGCTAAAGCTATCAGAATTTTGGAAAATAGGCAAAGATTTATAGTAAATAAGCAAGCACTAAACGAGGAATCAGTTGATTTAAAAAATCCTGGAAAAACTTTGCAGCATTTTATTTACTTTTGTTTCCATCTTACTCCCCAGCTTGCCAACAATTCTTTTTTTTTCTTTCTTTCCTAATTCAATCCACCCTCTTTACTGCAAAAGCAACTAGCAGATCAGAAAATGCTCAGGTCAACAGCCTGTGTTTCCCTATGCGGGACACTGGCCTCTGGTTCTGGAGGGAGCAGAGCAGACCTTGCCTTGAAGAACTGAATCTGTCTGTTCTGACCAGTCTGAGCACTCCCTGGAGGACCGAGGCAAGGAGCCTGCATTTGTTTTCCCTGCTGTGGAAGTCCCTCAAGGTAGAAAAGCAGCTGTGCATAGGGCATACTTCAAAAACAGTGAAAGGCCAAAATAACTTGCTGCTGCCTGGGGCAAAGATTACAAGTGAAGCAAACAATAAATATGCTGAAAGCTTGTGAAGAAAACCTGGGAAGAGAGATTGTTCAGAGAATTAAGGGCATTATATAGTACCCCATTGACTCAGAACCTAGAAGGCCTTACACAGCCCAGAACAGGATGACTGTTCAAACCATAAAACAAAATAGCAAACAAAAACAAACTGCAACAAAATACTGAGAACAGAAAAAGAAGACCCTCATTTTGTTTTTCCTTAACCTGATACCAGCAGGAAGAGGCAGATTTGTAAATACCCTGCTTAAGCATTGAAAAAGTGCCCCAAACAGAGCCAAACTGCAAAGACTAAGAGCTTATATTTATTCATTTTTATTGTTTGTTCCAGCCAGTCAAGAAAATCTCTATCCAAACACTAGTTGATCATCATCTAAAGGAAAAGACTTCAGAGAGCATATCTGACAACCATACAGCCTTTAAAACTAGTTAAAGAACATTACTAAATAATCAAACAGCTACATCCCAGAGCAAGCAAACAAGAGAAAAATCAAATTGAAACAAAACCCTGAAGAGGGGAAGAATCTTATTTCTAGAGTTAGCACACTCTAATATCTAAATGTATACTTTTCAACAACAAATTACAAATAAAATATATGAAGAAACAAAAAATGTATGGCCCATTAACATTAGAAATGAACAGAAAATTTCCCTGACTAAGCATAAACAATAAATTCACTGGAAAAAGTCTTGAAATCAACTATCTCCTCCAAAATGTCAAACAAAAGCCGTGAACTCCACATAAAGTTGAACAAATATTTTAATATGACTCAGTCACTCCAATCCTAGCTATGAACACAAAAGAATTGAAAAGAAGCCTGCAAATACTCATACACAAATGTATGAGCACAATTAACATTAGCCAAAATGTGGTAACACACAAAAGGTCCATTATCAGAAGAATGGCTAAACAAAATGTGACATACACATACAATGGGACTCGGCATCCAAAAGGAATGAAGTTCTAATACTTGTTACAGTATGAATAAACTTTGTGCTGAGTGAGGTCAGGCACAGAGGGACACTCATTACATGATCCTACTTAAATCAAATACAAAGAATGAGTAAATCCATAAAGACAAACAGTAGATTGGTAGTTACCTGGGGCAGTGTGGAGGACAAAAGTAGAACTGATTTAAGGAGTAGGGGATTTTCTTTTGGGGTAATAAATCTATTTTGGAACTTGATAGAGGTGGTTGTTGTTCAACATTCTGAAAATACCAAATGCCACCAAAGAACCAGATCCTGTAAAATGGTTAATTTTATTTTATATGACTTTTACTTTAATAAGAAAAATGCTTAGAAATATTGGGAGATTTCTGCTACTAAGTAGGATACAGTACGTAGTGAAAGCTGATGCTTTATTTTTAAGAACTAGGGGGAAAATGGGATACACTCTACAAGCAAGAAGTTTGGAGACATAACAGAGCTCTTTGGAAGTAATGAGGACTAGCTGAATTATAACAACAAAATCTTTTCTGGATATACCCGATTGTCACTAGTTGATTTTTCTCAAACTGGGGACACTGATCAAATTGGGGCAGAAGCTAAATATGTCAAGTAAGGGAGTTAGAGAAGGTGAGGTTCAGAAAAAGAACAAGACTGGCATTTACAGAACAGATCACCTTTAATGAGGTGAGAAGGGGCAGCAGTCAAATTAGTGGGCTGCTGCACTAAGTCAAGAAGAGAGTAGGTATATATAGAAAACATACATATGCGGAGATGCATCGTTTTGAGGAGGTCTGGTTTTCCTCATGATTATTTTTGATAAGTTAATTTCAACAACTGGAGTAAGGAATTCCTGAGACCGGCCAGAGACTGGGATCGGCCGGGAGCTGAATGTAATCAATCATAATGTCCATTCCTTTCTTCAGGGGAGAAAGTTCTTTATTCTGTATAGAATGGTGGGGAGTACTTGGAGGGGAGTTTTAACTCCAGGCTATTTTGAACCATATAGGTTTCCTTTAAAAGATAAGGCTGAACCAAGGAAGAGGTCCACTGCCAGGGGATAGAGAAACCAATAAATCTGTAAGTTTTCAGCAGGGCTGGAATAAAACAGAAAGCTGGAGGGCTTTCATATCAACAGTCAGGATTGGTGGTGGTGGTTTAGTCGCTTCAGTCGTGTCCGACTGTTTGCGACCCCACGAACTGTAGCCCGCCAGGCACCTCTGTCCATGGGATTTTCCAGGCAAGAATACTGGAGTGGGTTGCCATTTCCTTCTTCACAGTCAGGATTACCAATGGTAATATCCCAAGTTCTAGAGCTCAGAGGATGGTGAAGAGTAGCCAGTGCTTCAAAGGGGAGGAACAAAATTTCCCACAATCATTAGGCGTCTGGAAAACAAAAGACTTTCTAAGGAGTGGTGCCTACTGCAAGCTCATTGCTGGGTCCCTTGATCTCCAGTGGCCTTGGCCTGCAATGGCTTGGAGCGGGGCTTGGATTCCCATCCAAAGACTGGGTTGGGTCACAGTGGTAAAAGCACCAGATTCTAGACACTAGACCAGTGGTCAGTGACAAGGGCCCTGGCTTTCGGCTTTGCAGAAAAGGATTCCCACAAAGACAGAATGTAATGAAACAAGTATTTATTAAGAGGAAGAAGGGTACAGTAAGTATGAATAGACACAAAGGCAGACTCAGGGAAAGAGTTCCTGAGTCATTTCCTTGTAGTGATTTGAGTTACTTTTATGGGACATTTCTTCCCGGTTTCCTTTGGACAATCATTTTGACTTGCCTGGTTTATAGTTTATTTGATATATCTCAGGATCCTCCCATGTGTGTGCACACATCTCTCAGCCAAGAGATTTTACCAAAAAGGTGTCTGGGTAGAATATCCCTTGACATAACTCCCCTTTGGCCTCCAGAGGGGCTTTCTGTGCACTTGTGGTCAAGGACATCTCCTGACTTTGAGAACAAGAACTATGTGGTTTGGGCAGGGCCCATCTTCCTTGCTTTAATTGCCTTAATTGCCCTGCTATTCTTGTCTTGGTGTTTCTGTCAATAGAGAATGATTTCCAATTGCTTTACCCTGGGGGTGGGGTGGGGAGGATGGCCATCTGCCTCTGGCCTTAACTTGTCAGATATTTGGATTTAAATTGGCATGTGATAGGAAGTGGAGTACTGTCTTGGGAAGACCAAAGGGCAGAGTTGGATCTCCCTCCACTCCAGCTGAAGGATGCCTTTTACTCACAGTCTAAAGACCAGGAGAGGGACATCCTGGAGAGGGCAGAGCAAACCAGAGCAGCTGGATGTGTAACTGAGCAGCATCAGCTGGGAACAGATCGCTCCCCATATCCTCTGCTTTTGCTCCTCTCTGAAGTATTTAGATAACAGTATGTGATGCACATTTACTAAGTTGTTTTACAAATGTTGGGCTTCCCTTGTGGCTCAGGTGGTAAAGAATTCGTCTGGTAAAACCCCCACCGAAGGGAAGAAATTAACACTTCCCTCCAGACTCTGGAGGGAACCAGGAAATATTTGCAACAACTTACTGTCTTTTTCACTTCACCTTACCACCAACCAATTAGAGAATTATGCATGAGTGGATCACATACCCCAGGACTACCCTCCTTTGCCTTTCCTTTAAAAATGCTCTTCTGAAACCTACCAGGAAGTTTGAACTTTTTGAGCATTAGCTGTCCCGGACAGCTTGTCTGGTGCCTTACGGCAAACACTGCACTTTCCTTCACCACACCCCGATGTCAGTAGACTGGATTTCTCTGTGTGGGCAAACAGACCCAATTTTCCATTCAGTACCAGATTTTTACTAAGGATGAAACCCATTCTAACCCAACTTCATACCTGAAAGGATTGAGATGATCGGTTGCTAGTGCTGCTTAATGAGTCAAGGCCTTTGCCATTGTAATAAGCAAAAAAACAAAAAAGAAAGACAAGAAAGACGTAAGAACTGGAAGAGAATAACTGTCACTATTCACAGACTATATGATCGTGTAATCCAGAAGAATCTAAACACAAATGTCAGAATCTATAAGCTAATTTTACAGGGTTGCTAGCACAATGCCTATTTTCAAAAATACACATTTTAAAATAAACCACTGGCTGAAAGATTAAAATTGTAATTAGAAAATATTTTTGAAGTCAGTGATAGTGAAGATATTTATATAAAAATTTATGAACTAAAACTAAAGGAGTGCTTATAGAGAAATTTATAGCTATAAATGCTTACATTGGAAAAAAACAAAGGCCAACATTAAATGACTTAGCTTTCACAACATAACAAGCTGACTCTATAACTCCTTTGGTAACTTCAAAGGGAAAAAATAGACAAAGCAGTCTTCAAGAAAAACAAAGCACAAGCACTAAAATATCAACCATCAAACTGGGTAATGGAACGGAATTAAAATTCACAAGTAGACCAATATATGCATGGTTATCTGATTTATAACAAAAACACATTTCAATTACAGTGGGGAAAGGATGGTCTTTTAATATATGGTATTGGGTATATTAGATATAGATAAAGATACAGAAAAACAGATTGCTGGTCCCAACCTCCACCCCCAACCCCAGCAGTCCTATTCCTGGGCATACACTGCACCAAAAATAGGTATATATATATATATAAACATATTTTTCACGCAGGTGTACAGATACACACATATACACATACACATGCACACACACATGCGAATACACTGTAAAATACTATCCACAGCATCTTTATTTTTAATAGTTAAAGAAAATAAAACTACTCAAATGCCTTGTTATAGTGCATAGACAATTCAAATTTTATTTTCATAATGTGATACAAATTTTAATGAAAATAATCTCCAACCATATGAAACAATATGGATGAATCACATAATAACAATATTAAGCGAAAAAACCCAGATGTAAAAGGCTACACACTGTGTGACTTCATTCATACAAAGTGCCATGGCAGGAGAAATCAACCTGGGCTGTTAGAAGGCAGGAGAGGGATGGCCTCTGTAAGGTAGAGTGTGGAAAGGGGCCCAAGGTGGACTCCTTGATGTGGGTCATGTCTATTCCTTGATTTTGTTGCCAGCTTTCTGGATGTGTTCAGTGTGTTACAGTTCATCAGAACTGTATATTATGGCTATATATTCTCTTCTGTATGCATATTTCCATAAAACTTTAAAAGTTTGAAAGTTTGGTCAATTGTGCTGTCAAGTAAAAGTTTGGTCAATTGTGCTTCATACCTACAGAAACTCAAGGCTAACCATTGTTAAGCCCAATTAAAAAATAATAAATATTATTTTTACCACTGGTTCTTATCCAAGGGAGATTTAACCTCCAAAACGACATTTGGCAATGTCTAATGTCTTTTTTTTTCTCTTTTTTCTACCATAGGGGGATGGTATGTGTGTGTTGTTTAGTCATGTCCGACTCTTTGCCATCCCATGGACCATAGCCTGTCAGGCTCCTCTGTCCATGGAATTCTCCAGGCAAGAATACTAAAGTCGGTTGCCATTTCCTCCTCCAGGTGATCTCCCCAATTCAGGGATTAAACCTGGGTCTCTTGCATTGCAGGTGGATTCTTTACCATCTGAGCCACCAGGGAAGCCCATAGAGAGGTAGGGGAGAGGAATATTGGTATCTGGCAGGTAGAGGCCAGTGATGTGATTAAAAATCCTACAATGCACACAGCCACCCCTACAAAAAAAATAATAATAATTTGACCCAAAATGTCAATGACACCAAGGTTGAAAAACCCTGACTTAAACAATATGCTCTTTACTAAATGCGTATTTAGTGAAACAATGAAGCTTTCTTTAGCTCTACTCTGTTGCTGAGGGTAATTCCCAGGATGCTATCTTTTGAGGCTCTGTGGATGTCACACATTTTTGCTATATATTTCTTGACAAAATCTTGCTTCCCTTTAGCTTTTGATTCCCTGAATATTAATTAACCTTCACTACTGTAAGTTAATCACACATATGCATTAACACCACATTTACTTTTCTCCTTTCTCTGACCTGACTTTATTTGCAGAAGCTTATCCTTTCTTTGAGCCCAAATGACAGTCAGATTAAAGAACAAAACAAGCCAAATTTCATTCAAAACTAAGGAAATAGGCATGGAGGCTTTTTTGTAGCTACTAACTACCTAAAGGTTAATTTTTTCCTCAAATTCTTTTCAATTTTACTATTGTATAAAGAATTTGCCTGCAATGCAGCAGACTCAGGTTTGATCCTTGGGTCAGGAAGCTCCCCTGGAGAAGAGCATGCCAACCCACTCCAGTATCCTTGCCTGAAGAATCCCACAGACAGAGGGGCCTGGCAAACTACAGTCAAAAGGGTTGCAAAGAGTTGGGCATGAATGAGCGACTGAGCACACAAGGAATAAAAAAAAAGTCTGAGATGAGATTCTTCTGGTTCTAGCAAAATTGTCTTCTCTAAAGTTCACAGGATGAATGTTGCACTACAAATTCAAGTTACCTGAGAAGGTTAAAACAAAACAGGGGATAAATCACCATCTCAGTCAAACGTAGGTTCTTTCTCTCTTCTTTGTATTGCATTCATTTTTAAAATTCCAGGGAATTTCCTGGTGGGCCAGTGGTTAGAACTCTGCACTCTCACTGCAGAGGACCAGGGTTCAATCCATAGGTGGGGACCTAAGATTGTGCAAGCTGCATGGTGCAGCAATACTACTACTACTACTACTACTACTACTACTACTAATAATAACCCCAACCATCATCACAGTCCCTCTGATTCTACTCACAAGACTATACAACAGATTACAAATCGTGGTGAACTTTGGGTGCTATTTGATGTGAATCAATTCAAGAAACCATGGGTTCTCACAAATCACTTTCCTTCCCTACTTCATGAATTCCTAGAGATGATTCTATAACAGAAGGAACAATCCAGTATATAAAAGTACAAATGTATTATTTGTTATGGAAATCTTCCAAATCTCAGTTGTAGATTTTCTTTAAAACATCAGTTATTAATCTGAAGTTTGGTTTAGAGAATAAGTAGAATGTTTATGAAAGAGAATATGTCAGCAAAGAGATTATGGAGAAAGAGCAAATGCCTATTCACTCGAAAGGGCCATCACTTATGTTGCCCACACCTCTTCCCTGAACCTGGAGGCATTGACTAGAGTGAAAGATGTAAGATTATAAGACTCGGCAATGTCACTCAATTGTCAAGTTAGCCCAGGCCACTCTCCTAAACTTTTGATCATTCAGGGCATTCTGCAATTTTTCTTTTATAATTAATTTGTAATTTTTTTTCTAATTGGATTATGTTAGATGATTTAGAAAAATAGTTACAATTGGTAAGTTCGAGGCTGAGGAAGAAGAGGTGTTTGTATTCACAGGCAAAACGTGGGGATGGAGGGTCCCCCTAAACTGATTTTGGCTGGGTACTAAGTGTTTGGCAGAGAAGCTGGGGCAGTCACTCTGGCAGACCCTGGTGAGGCTGCTGAAAAGACACAACAGCCAAGGTATTAGTAGACCTGGTAGAAACATTTGCAATGGAAGACAAGCATTGGTGTGATGGATAAGACTCTCAAGAGACCTAAAATAAGATCTCTAGTTTGCTACTAACCTTGGAAACACATTACTGAATCAGATCTAGAATTATTGGATTCTCTTTACAGGCTCACAATTAATTGAGATGATTTATAAGAAACCGAGTAACTGACCAAGAAGGTGGAGCATCTTTAGCATGTGCACAAACCATAGGCAAAGTTTTACCAAAAATTAGCGGCCCAGTGAGGGAGCTGAAAGAATCCAATCAAAAGCTAGCTGGCTGAGAGAAATTCCTCACAGCCAAAGGTTCTTAGCCTGTCTAAAAGATTTCAGTTCATACAAAGTAACACCAAAAATTTTCAGAGCTAGATGAGGAGATTGAAGGCATGTATCATAAGACAAGAAACAAGGAGAAATACTGCCATTAGAAATTGGTGCAAAGTTTCTCATGTGTGTGCCACATCTGTGAGCAAATCAACTCTCAGCAGTGGCCACAGGACTGAAAAAGGTCAGTTTTCATTCCAATCCCAAAGAAGGGCAATGCCAAAGAATGTCCAAACTACTGCACAACTACACTCATTTCACATGCTAGTAAGATTATGCTCAAAATCCTTCAAGGTAGGCTGCAGCAGTAAGTGAATTGAGAACTTCCAGAAGTACAAACTGCATTTAGAAAAGGCAGACAAACCAGAGATCATATTGCCAACATCTGCTGGATCATAGAAAAAGCAAAGGAATTCCAGAAAAAAACATCTACTTCTGCTTCACTGACTTTACTAAACCTTTCACCGTGTGGATCACAACAAACTGGAAAATTCATGAAGAGATGGGAATACCAGACCACCTTATCTGTCTCCTGTGAAACCTGTATGTATGCAGGTCAAGAAGCAACAGTTAGGACTGGACATGGAACAATGGACTGGTTCCAAACTGGGAAAGGAGTACGTCAAGGCTGTATATTGTCACCCTGATTATTTAACTTATATGTAGAGTACATCACGTGAAATGTTGGGCTGGATGACTTACAAGCTGGAATCAAGACTGCCAGGAGAAATATCAACAACTTCAGATATACAGATAATACCACTTTAATGGCAAAAAGTGAAGAGAAACTAAAGAGCCTGTTCATGAAAGTGAAAGAGGAGACTGAAAAAGCTGGCTTAAAACTCAACACTCAAAAAGCTAAGATCATGGCATCTGATCACATCATTTCATGGCAAATAGATGAGGGAAAAATGGAAAAAGTGACAGATTTTATTTTCCTGGACTCCAAAATCACTGAGGAGGGTGACTGCAGTCACAAAATTAAAAGACACTTTCTCCTTGGAAGAAAAGCTATGACAAACCTCGACAGTATATTAAAAAGCAGAAACCTCATTTTCCAACAAAGGTCCATATAGTCAAAGCTATGTTTTTTTCCAGTAGTCATGTATGGATGTGAGAGTTGGACCATAAAAAAGGCTGAGTGCCAAAGAATTTATGCTTTTGAACTGTGGTGTTGAAGAAGACTCTTAAGAATCACTTGGACAGCAAGACGATCAAACCAGTCAATCCTAAATGAAATCAACCCTGAATATTCATTGGAAGGACTGATGTTGAAGCTCAAGCTCCAATATTTTGGCCACCACCTGATGCAAAGAACCGACTCACTGGACAAGATCCTGATGTTGGGAAAGACTGAGGCAGGAGGAGAAGAGAGCTACAAAGGACGAGATGGTTGGATGGCATCACTGACTCAATGGACACGAGTTAGAGCAAACTCAGAGAGACGGCGAAGGACAGGGAAGCCTGGCGGGCTGCACTTTATGAGGTCGCAAAGAGTTGGACATGACTTAGTGAGTGAACAATGAACAACTTTATAGAAGCAGGGAGAACGTCTCTGTAAATGTGATTATCTTCAGAAATCTCAAGGTTGTTGAAGAGGCTGAAATTGAAGACTTGGAAGAAAACTATAAGCAGAAAACAGTTTTTAAAAAACTGGCATCAAGACTATTTTGGTCTATTAAATGACTGAGGTTCAGGAGATACTAGTTTGCTCTGAGAAAAGGACTATATCAGGGTTTCACTTACATACACAGTGCCCAGCAAGAGCATAAATGGCAACAGCAAACCCCTGGGCACTGGGTATTTTTCTCATGCAATTAGATGAGGCCACAGAACAGAATACTATACACTCAGATAGTGACACTGAATTTTCCTGTATGTTTCCAGGCAGGCAAACTGGTTCGTGCATTTTTTTCTCCTGATTTCTCTATAAATGCCCTTATGGTTCAAAAAAAACCCATTAGGGTATTTTAAATCCCCTTTAATTCTTTAGAGTTTGTGAGAAACAATGGTAAAGTTTTCCCATTCTCACCCTCAATGAGCTGATTTTCTGGAACCAGGTGATAACAAACACCTGATTAAGTAATTCCTTCCTGAAAACAAAAGTAGCTTTCCATTTAAGGATGAAGATGAAAATTGGTCTATTGTGTTATATCCTGTCTTGAAGGCACATATAGTTTCAGACTTCTTTACAGTAACAATTTTATTGGAAAAGACCCTGATGCTAGGAAAGATGTAAGGCAGAAGGAGAAGTGGGTGACAGAGGATGAGATGGTTGGATGGCATCCCTGACTCAATGGGCATGAATTTGAGCAAACTCTAGGAGATAGTGAAGGGCAGGGAAGCCTGGCATGCCGCAGTCCATGTGGTTGCAGAGTCGGACATGTCTTAGCAACTAAACAATAAACATTTTATAAAGATCCCTTAATTATGGAAGCTCTTCTCTAAGTTTCCTTTAATTGTAAGAAAAAGTAAATATTTTAGGGAAATAATAACATATATAGATTCATGCCAATTTGCTTCAGTAGTGTTGTCCGACTCTTTGTGACCCTATGGACTGTAGCCCACCAGGGTCCTCTGCCCATGGGATTCTCCAGGCAAGAATACTTGAGTGGATGGCCATGCTGTCCTCCAGGGGATCTCCCTTATCCTGGGATCGAACCCGTGTCTCTTACATCTCCTGCACTGGTAGGCGGATTCTAACACTAGTGCCACCTGGGAAGCTCCATGTAAAGATATAAGCTTTGTTTTGAGAATGAAAAGTCATTCTGGGTCTTAACCAAGTTTAGAATCGACTGCTATTTCTTGATCTCTCACTTACCATCTCTGGACATGTTTGCTATCTCATTCACTTATTTCAAACAGGCAATTTGGCTTCCTAATTAAAGAGTGAGTAAGTTTCATTGACTGAACTAATTACCATCATCCTTCTTAAATGGACCAATTTATTCCAGACCACCTTGTGACTTTCTGGACCCCATTGTTCATGTGTTCGTCTTCACCTGGTCAGTAAGCAACCTTGGGCTGCTTCTTAGGATTCATGCCTACTGGAAGAGGAATTCTTGTCAGAGAAAGACTTTAAGAATGCTAAACTCATTCCTCTAAGTGGACTCAGTTATGGTATTCAGCCCACTGAGGAAGCAGAGAGGTATCTTCTGTATCACTGAAGCTGAAGATCATTTCTTGTGACATAAACATCCACAGTTGAATGATTTTTTTTTCCTTTAAGCAAGGTTCACCAGCCCAGATATAGTTGTGAAATACACATGTATTTATATCAATACATTTAAGAGAAGTTACTATACACAAAGGATAATGCTGGTAATTTCCCCTGCAAGCTTGATTATTATATAATTCCTCCAATGAAAAACTCCAAGTACTTGCTCTGTATTCTACCAGGGTAGCCAGCATACTGATGGTTGAATTCTAACATTCCACACAAATCTCTTCACTATGAATAACAAATACAGGTTGGCTCCACTTAGCTTCATTCTCTAGCCAATGAAGGCACTCTGAGTTTTAAAACGAGTCTGCATAAGATTTTCTGCCACTATATAAACTCCAGAGTTTTTCAAACCGAATCGCACATTTTTTTACACACTATACCTTTTTAAAATGTTTAACCTAGACTAGAAGCATTTAAATAGTTTCATCATTTGGAATTAGTCTGGCTCATAAGAAGCAGACATCAAAGTAAAAAAGGATTGAAAATATATTAATACAGTTGAAACTTGTTTTTTCTGTAGAGAAACAGAGGTAGGATCTCCAGAGTTATAATGACAGTTCTGTCCATGGTCCTGAAGGACAGAAAGGTCCGCAGGTTTCTGCTTTTTCTAGGTGGTCTTTGTTATATAATTCAGGATGAGGCTGTAGCTGTATATGCATTCTAAGTCTCAGGATGAAAAAGTATAAGGCACATATAATTGGTTGTTTCTTAAGAAATATTCCTGGAAGCTGCCATATGACACTTTGTTTTATAGCTAGAGGACAGAACTAGGACACTAAGGAATGCTTAGCTTCAGGGGAGGTTGGAAAATGTAACATTTATTCTGGGTACCTTATAACCACCTAAAACTCCAGGTTGTGATAAATTTAGGAAGTCAAGGTACATGGAATACAGAGGGATAACTATCTCTCCATGACAAGAATCAAGGTTGCATGAATAGTAATTAATGCTACTTTGTATAGAACTAAAAGCATAAATAAGAATATTATAAATATTATAAACTAAGATCATGGCATCTGGTCCCATAACTTCATGGGAAATCGATGGGAAAAGAGTGGAAACAGTGTCATACTTTACTTTTTTGGGCTCCAAAATCACTGCTGATGGTGATTGCAGCCATGAAATTAAAAGACGCTTACTCCTTGGAAGGAAGGTTATGACCAACCTAGATGGCATATTTAAAAGCAGAGACATTCCTTTGCCAACAAAAGTCTGTCTAGTCAAGGCTATGGTTTTTCCAGTGGTCATGTATGGATGTGAGAGTTGGATGGTGAAGAAAGCTGAGCACCGAAGAATTGATGCTTTTGAACTGTGGTGTTGGAGAAGACTCTGGAGAGTCCCTTGGACTGCAAGGAGATCCAACCAGTCCATCCTAAAGGAGATCAATCCTGGGTGTTCATTGGAAGGACTGATGTTGAAGCTGAAACTCCAATACTTTGGCCACCTCATGTGAAGAGTTGACTCATTGGAAAAGACCCTAATGCTGGGTAGGATTGGGGGCAGGAGGAGAAGGAAATGACAGAGGATGAGATGGTTGGATGGCATCACTGACTCGTTGGACATGGGTTTGGGTAGACTCCAGGAGTTGGTGATGGACAGGGAGGCCTGGCGTGCTGCAATTCATGGGGTCGCAAAGAGTCGGACACGACTGAGTGACTGAACTGAACTGAACTAAAGAATATTAATTTTAATATATTTTAATTGAATGTTACTGTATTTCAGAAACTATGAAGGTTCAGTAATTGTGTGAGGCTTACCAGGCCTTGTTGCTTTTGAATGTGGAAATTCTCTTCTGCTGGGAACTACACAGGATAAACCACAAAGTGGTTTATATCTTAGTGATATAAATCACTAAGAAAGTGATTTATATTTACATTAAAGCTCTACAAAATGACACCCTTTTCTTTGGCCCTTGTATTTTGGTACTGAACCAAAATTAAATGTTATATCTAGCCTTCCAGTACCTATGCTGCAATTAATGTGTGTGTGTGCTCAGTCACTCAGTCATGTTTGGCTCTTTGTGACTCCATAGACGATAGCCACCAGGTTCCTCTGTCCATGGGATTTCCCAGGAAAGAATATTGGAGTGGGTTGCCATTTCATACTTCAGGGGACCATTTAGATCCAGGGATCCAACCCACTTCTCTAGCATCTCCTGCATTGGTAGGGGTATTCTCTACCACAATGCCACCTGGGAAGCCCACAGTAATTAATACAACAATCATTAAAATTTGAAGGGAGCTCTAAGTGTCTGACTGCATTTTTCATAGCAACCTGTCCTACAGATTATTATAATCTCAGTAATTTGTAAAGTAAATATTCTAATCCTGTTAGTCATGCTGTCTTCTATTTAATAAGCTCCCAAGGAGAATACATTTTGTAGAACAGTGAATTTTCTGAAGCTGCTGGTAAGGTTGCATTTGTGTGCTCTCACCATACAAACGTATTTATGTGCCCTCACAAAAATATGACTATTTCTACTGAATTAAACAATTATCTCTTAATATCACTTGTTTTATTTCTTTTAGCTTAACTCCAAAATTAGTATTAATTAAAAGTAATTTTCGTTTGTTTATTCAGTGGCCTATTTATAATTACATTCATTGTCATCATAGGTACAGTTTTGCTAAGAGGAATAAAGAATCCTTATCCACATATCTGTGCTGAGGGATAGAATACCTTTGATGTAAACGGAGGATCATGTCTTGGTGGAGGAGGCAGAGTCAGTTGGAGATGCTTGTCTAAAATTATAAATGATGCTGCTATAAATCATCTTGAGGATGCATTCATCAGGCTGACATAGACACTACTGCTCTAAGTAAAAGTGTTCAAACTCATGAATGACTCTGTTTTTTCATGTTTATGTTTTAATTGTGAAAAGTAATAGCCTGGAATAGGCATAATGCTTTTCTGGGCATGCTACAGACGGGAGTTGGTAGATAGGTCATATATATAGATTCATATAGGCTGTCCTTATGGTCAATAATGTTGGAGAAATTACAGCTCAAAGTGTGAAACAGGATGTGTATGCTAAGTCGTTATAGTCTTGTCTGACTCTTGGCAATGCCTTGGACTGTAGCCCACTAGGCTCCTCTGTCCGTGGAATTCTCCAGGCAAGAATACTGGAGTTGGCTGCCATGCTCTCCTGGGATCTTCCCAACCCAGAGATCAAACCTATGTCTCTTAAATCTCCTGCTTTGGCAGGTGGGTTCTTTACCACTGGTGCCAGCTGGGAAGCTGTGAAATAGGATGGTTGAAAAATAAAGCAAATAATGGCAGAGGCACAGGCTGAGGACAAACTGATGTTCAGGGATCCTTTGCCGGGGGGGTGTGTGCTGCTCTGTGTCTTGGTTTCAGAGGTAGTGGTGTTTGCATGCGTACTTGCTTGGAGTTTGTATCTAAATGGAGAAATGTGTCTGCAGGTTCCAAGGGGAATGTTTTAAAAATTAAAAAAAAAAAAATCCCAAGTGTCTGCTTTGCTTACAATGCTTCTGTTGACATGAAAGAAATATACTGCTAGGTATTTTTTCAGCCAAGATGAGTTTATTTGGGATCAGCAGAGAATTGAAATTCAGGGTCTGCAACTGTGGTGAGCCATGCGCCAGTTCCCACATGGCAAGGGAAAGAAAAAAATTTTTTATAGAGAAGAAAAGGAAGTTGGGAGGACATAATAAATACAGTAGAAGGCTTTTCACTGAGCACTTGCCAGCAAAGCAGAGTATTTATTTTTTTCTGTTGGGCTCTACTATCATCACAGGGCATGAGCGCTCCCCATTCTGGGCTCCCAATTCTATTTAATTGAGGTTATTTATTTATTTAACTTTGGCTGTGCTTGGTCCTCACTGTGTACCATCTTTCTGCAGCTGCAGCAAGTGGGGGCTACTCTCTAGTTGGGATGTGTGGGCTTCTCATTATGGTGGCTTCTCTTGTTGCAGAGTGCATACTCTACATGCACAGGCTTCAGAAGTTGTGGTGCACAGGCTTAGGTGACCCAAGGCATGTGGGCCCCTTAGTTCCCAGACCAGACATCAACCCATGACTCATGCATTGGCAGGTGGATTCTTAACCACTGGGGCACCAGAGAAGTCCTGATTTAATTAGGTTTCTGTTTGCTATTATTTTGTTAATATCTCTTTACAGCAGCTGCAGCGCGGAGTTAAAATCTAGGAGGTGGATTCCTAAGCATTTGCTGAACTGTTTAATTTTATCATTTCATAAAAGATTTTTTCAATGAAAAATATAATAGGTTTATTATTTCTCAATGCTAAATAGAAATCAAAAGCACAGTTAAAAAAATTATGTTTGGACATCTTTCTAAATGTTATTTCCTTACCTGAAAAGTGTGAAAAACTATTATCTGGCTAAAAGCTCCATACGTAAAGTATTTATCACAGTTAAACTGAATGTAAATATACACTATATCTAATTATTATTATTTTATTAGAAGGTGATTTATCTTTCTGTATCTGAATTTTTGTTGATATCTTTCACATTGTAGGGGAGGAAAAATAATTTTCCTTCTAACCTTCAAGGTTCTTGACTGGACTTGCCTTGTAATAAAAGACAGATTAACAGGAGACAAAGAGACAGAAGTTTGATAACATGAATACCTCCTGTTAAAATAGGAGACACTCAGGAAAACTGAATAACTCTTTGAAACGTCCCAATAGGATACTGGGGAGTGAGGAGGCCAGTTGTGGGAGGCCATTGGGAAAAACCCGATTACTAATGGTCAGATTGTTAAGCAGATTTAGGTGTTCCCCTTCTCCCAGTTTCTAGAGATCTAGTCACCCTCTTCTTCCTGGAATAGAGAGGTAAACACTCATACAAGTGGAGATGTTTCTTATAAATGCAAATGTCTTTTTCAAAAAGGCAACTTCTACTTGATTTTCAGCGTTTTTCTCTAAGTTTGCTGTTTGTTAAAAATAATCTACCTAAAATAACCTTCCCACCAAAGAGAGGGCTGACAATCTTCTGTTTTTGTGAAAAATGAAGGGTATCAAATTATCGGCTCTTTCCAACTAGAAGTATCATGTCACCACTTTAATCAACTGTAACAGTATATATTTAAAGCAAAAATATATATATTATAAATAAAATATAAGCAATAGGACTCTTATAAAATAACCTTATTTTCCTAGTTTTAGAATACGCTCAGGGCAAAAACACATTACCTTTCTGGTTTCTTTGAAATGTATCTTAGATACTATCAAAGCAATTTGTCTCAATATAAACTTGTTTCTTTAGTAAAAACTGGATGATTTTGGAATAAGAGTACAACTATACAAATATATAATAAATGCAGTGGTTTTCTTACTAACTCTTATTTGGCATGGAGCACCATGTTTTTAAAATATTTTAAATAAATGGCACAATACACATATAGCTCTTCTGGAATTTTTGTGTTTATAAATTTAATCCCTTGACAACTGACAGATGACCCGAGTTATAATTGTTTGAGATTAAATGTCACATCGGTCTACTAATCACTTCACATGCATGAAGAAGTGACATTCCTTTTATACAGTAGGTAGTCAATAAATTCTAAGTGCCTGAGCCATTTCTGTCAAACAATAATTAGTATTGAGGCTACAAAGAACAAAGAGCTTTATTTGGAGTCTTAAGAATTATAGTAAGAAATTGTAGGAACTGCAATTTAGAAGGCACAGATTTCCATAAACCTAGTGTTCTGAGAAGTGGGGCGGGTCAAAAATTCACAGATTCCATCTGGACTGAGGGCTTCCCTGGTGGCTCAGATGGTAAAAAATCTGCCTGCAGTGCAGAGACCTGGGTTTGATCCTTGGATGGGGAAGATCCCCTGGAGAAGGAAATGGCTACCCACTCCAGTATTCTTGCCTGGAGAATTCCATGGACAGAGGAGCCTGGCAGGCTACAGTCCATGGAGTTGCAAAAGAGTAGGATATGACTGAAGGACTAACACACACATATCTGGGCTGAGATGTGCATCAATCCTACTTTCTCAATGGCCTCTGGCTCCATTTTAAAGAGCTCCCTTAGCAATACCACCTACATTTGATTTTCTTTTCACATATCTAAAATGCTCTTAAAGTTCGTAGTTTACTGACAAACTTAGAAAGTAATAAAATAATTAAAATTTAATGTTTCACATAAGTGGACTCATAGAGTATTTGTCTTTTTGTGACTGGCTTTTTCACTTAGCATAATGTCCTCAAGGATTAATGTTTGCTGCTGGATCAGACTTTGTGGTGCTTATATGATTGCAAGACACCCTCAGCAAGAAAACTGAAAAGATAAAAAGGTTAATGACTCACAGTTCCTGGAGGTTACACAGCATGCCTGGAGCCACAGAGCAAGAGGGAGTGTGCAAGGCTGGGAATCTGTTTTTATTGGGGTGAAGGGTGAAGGCTTAAGTTTCCATGGGTTCACTCTGTATTGGTGAATTTAAAACATAAGAGTGGGAATCAAAGCACAGAAAAAGAAGAGAAGAAAAGAAAAAAGTAGCCAAACTGTTAGTAATCTAAATCTTCCAAATATCTTGTAACAGTGGAACTTCCGAGCTGGGGTGAAGGGGTGGGGAGAAAGGGAAGGGAGGGGAGTGTGGCCTGAATCACCTTCCAGTCCCATGTCTGGTAAGGTGTTTATTCAGATAGCCATCTTGGAAATGGATAGCTCAGCAATCTAAGCTAAAGTCAGGAACTTGCATTACAAAGAGAAACCAATTATCAGGGCTTACACTACAAACATGTGACAGAATTTCCTTGTTTGTTTAAAACAAAATAATATTTCCTTGTGTGTATAGGCCATGTTTCTTTTGCCCATTGTAAGGGAGCAATATTTGTCACCCCGAAATGTGTCTCTTTGGCATGCAGAGCTGAAAACAGTCAAGATCTAAAAGACCTCAGGAAGAACCTTTCACTTTTCCCCTAACTGTCCGAAAGAATTTAGATAAAGGCCCTTTTACAGGAATGGAGCTGTTACTATAGATATATTCATAGTATAGTATGAACTAGGTATGATAGATAGAAAGGAACCTGGAAAAGTCTGTTAAAATTCCTGTGTCCCATTTTCTATGCACAGCCCAGCAAAAATCTGTTTACCAAACATTTGATTGTTTTTGTTTTTCCTTTTTTTAAAATTTATTTTCAATTGGAGGATAATTGTGTTACAATATTGTGTTGGTTTCTGCTGTATGTCAACTTGAACCAGCCACAGCTATACTTATGTCCTCTCCCTCTTGAACCTTCCTTCCATCTCCCACTCCATCCCACCCCTCTAGGTTGTCACAGAGCACTGGGTTTGAGCTCCCTGCATCATACATCATAGCAAATTCCCAATGGCTCTCTATTACATATGGCAATATATATGTTTCCATGCTACTCTCTTAATTCGTCCCTCCCTCGCCTTCCCCCAACTGTGTTCACAAGTCCGTTCACTATGTCTGTGTCTCCACTGCTGCCCTGCTAATAGGTTCATCAGTACCATATTTCTAGATTCCATATATATGATATTTGTTTTTCTCTTTCTGAATTACTTCACTCTATAGAATAGGCTCTAGGTTCATTTACCTAGTTAGAACTAACTCAGATGTGTTCTTTCTTATGACTGAGCAATATTCTATTGTATATATGTATCATAGCTTCTTTATGCATTCATCTGTTGATGGACATCTAAGTTGCTTCCATGTCCTAGCTATTGTAAAGAGTGCTGCAATGAACACTTGGGTACACGTGCCTTTTTCAGTTACAGTTTTCTTAGGGCATATGCCCAGGAGTGGGATTGTTGGGTCATATGGTAGGTTTATTCCTAGTTTTTAAGGAATCTCCATACCGTTCTCTATAGTGGCTGTATCAATTTACATTCCCACCAACAGTACAAGAGGGTTTCCTTTTCTCCTCACCCTTTCCAGCATTTACTGTTAGTAGATTTTTTGATGATGGCCATTCTGATTGGTGTGAGATGATACCTTATTGTAGTCCTGATCGGCAATTCTCTAATAATGAGTGATGTGGGCATCTTTTCATATGCTTATTTGCCAATGTATGTCTTGTTTTGAGAAATATCCGTTTAGGTCTTCTGTCCATTTTTTGATTGGGCGGTTTCTCTGATGTTGAGCTATATGAGCTGTTGTATTAACATATTCTGGGGATTAATTCTTTGTCATTTGTTTCATTTGCAATAATTTTCTCCCATTCTGAGGTTGTCCTTTAATCTTGTTCGTGGTTTCTTTTGCAGCACAAAAGGTTTTAATTAAGTCCTATTTATTTATTCTTTGTTTTTATTTCCATCACTCTAGGAGGTCGGTCAAAGATATTGCTGTCATTTATGTCAAAGAATGTACTGTCTATGTTTTTCCTCTGAGAGCTTTATAGCTTCTGGCCTTATATTTAATTATTTAATCCACTTTTCTTGATTTTTGTGCATGGTGTTAGGAAGTGTTCTAGTTTCACTTTTTTACATGTAGCTGTCCAGTTTCCTCAGCACCACTTATTTAAAAGGCTATCTTTTCTCCACTGTACATTCTTGCTATCTTTGTCAAATACAAGGTGCCCACAGATGTGTGGGTTTATCTTCGGGCTTTCTATCTTGTTCCATTGGTCTATATTTCTGGTTTTATTCCAGTACCATACTATCTTGATGACTGTAGCTTTGTAGTATAGTCTGAAATGAGGAAGGTTGATTCCTCCAGCTCTGTTTTTCTTTCTCAAGATTGCTTGGTATTTAGGGTCTTTTGTGTTTCCATACAAATAGTGAAATTTTTTGTTCTAGTTATGTGAGAAATACCATTGATAGTTTGGTATCTGTACATGGAATCTGTAGATTACTCTGGATATTATAGTCATTTTCACAATATTGATTGTTTCAATCCAAGAACATGGTATATCTATCCATCTCTTTGTGTCATCTTTCATTTCTTTCATCAGGGTCGTATAGTTTTCTGCATACAGATCTTTTGACTCTCTAGGTAGGTTTATTCCTAGGTATTTTATTCTGTTCCGTTGTAATGGTGAACGGGATTGTTTCCTTAACTTCTCTTTCTGATTTTTCATTGTTAGTGTATAGGAATGCAAGGGAATTTTGTATATTAATTTTATATCCTGAGACATTACTATATTCATTGATTAGTTACAGCAATTTTCTGGAATCTTTAGGGTTTTCTATGTATAGCGTCATGTCATCTGCCAACAGTGACAGTTTTGCTTCTTCTTTTCTGATCTGGATTCTTTTATCTCTTTTTCTTCTCTGATTGCTGTGGGTAGGACTTCCAAAACTATGGTGAATATTGGATGTGACTGGGTACCCTTGTCTTGTTCCTGATCTTAGAGGAAATGCTTTCAGTTTTTCACCACTGACAATAATGTGTGCTGTGGGTTTGTCATATATGGCCTTTATTATGTTAAGGTAGGTTTCTTCTATGCCTGCTTTCTGCAGAGTTTTCATCATAAATGGGTGTTGAATTTTGCTGAAAGTTTTCTCTGCATCTATAAGCATTTGTTTTTCTACTTTCATGTGAATTGCCTTCTTCCCCTAGGAAGTCCCAAATCATTACTCCCAACATTTTCTTTTGTCCTTAGCTGAAGATGG
This sequence comes from Okapia johnstoni, assembly GCA_024291935.2. Lineage (NCBI taxonomy): Eukaryota > Metazoa > Chordata > Mammalia > Artiodactyla > Giraffidae > Okapia > Okapia johnstoni. The sequence goes on along the minus strand of CM044313.1, from coordinate 89,166,696 downwards.
TGTTTAGTGAGGGCTTCAGCCATGCTGGTGAATTATTCAAGTTTTCCTGTGTCTCTCCCATGTATACATCTCATTAAAATTTGGTCTGATTTTCTTCTGTTTTCCTATCTCATGTCAACTTAATTTGTAGTCCAGTCAGAAGAATCTAGAAGGGTAGAGAAAAATTCCTTCCTCTCTAACACCATACATCTTCTCTGAACATTTGGGTTGTTTCTACTTCCTGGACATTGTGCACAATGCTGTAATATATCTAAAGTAATCAAAAAGTAACCAAACCCATACAAATAAAAGGCAGAATTGTGGTTCCCATGGGCTGCGGCAGGGAGAAGAGGAATTATTTTTCCATGGGCACACAATTTTGGCTTTGCAAGCTGAAGAAGTTCCAGACTTCTGTTGCATAATGACGTAAATAATGTAAAGATTAGTAAACTATACACTTCAATGTGTAAGATGATAAATCTCATCTTTGACTTTTTATCATGTTTTTATGTTGTGTTTTTATTATATAACATTATATGTTATGTTTTTATTATAAATTTTTTAAAAGTTAAAAAAAGTCTCCTATAAAAATTTTAAGAATCAAAATGTGATTTTAAGCATATCTGAGATTAAGATTAATTCTACCACATGTGACAATCTAATTTCAAGCACATTGATCTCTTCTCCAATTATGCTGAATTGAAGAACATCATGACTGTGAAGTAATGTTGAAGGAGAAGGAAAGACTCAAGTAATATTGTGAAGTTTGGGTCAATATTTCCTGTTTTAAGTGAGAGGCTCTAATTTCCCTTCATCTTTGGAGCAATATGTCATTATCTCCATGAAAATCTAATCACTGTATTATTGTGCATTTGCAATAACTGCTCACTTAGTTGGAGACACATTGAGCTGAGAGAAATATAAACAAAACAAAACAAAAAGGAATCACAAGACTGCATATATCTTATATTAAAAATATTTTATTTTCATAATTTAAATTAAATCCCTTACCACTTTTAAATACTATTTGGAATAACAGTGGTCTCACTGGTTTTGAGTTTTTGATAGTATATATTTTGAAGAACATCTTCTAAAACATCCTGATTTATCAAGTTAATCATGTTAGAACAGTTTATAATGTTTTGTAGTCTTCACACTTGTTAAACTGGGAGACTCAAAGTGGAGTTGGTGTGGTTAAGAGCACTCTCCAAAATGTAGCCAGGAGATCATTGAGGAAGTGAGACTCATACACACCTCAGCTGGATGGAATCTGAACATTTGATCACTTACTATTTTAAAATAGGCATTCAGAATGTTCTAGAAACTCAATGTTTTAGAAACTCAAGACACTTATCAGACCCTACTCTAAGTAACTCATGACATTATATCTCTCAAGGACAAATATTTCTCTTTTTGCATCAGAGTCAATCATATTTCTTGCAAGAAAATTTTAAACCCATCTTTTGCCTTTATAAGCTCCTGACCCATTTGCTTACCTGAACACTCTTTCAGTTTTATTGGGATCTGGTTTTCCCTAATTGTAATTTCTAAGACCCCAAATAAAGCTCTTGTTCTTTGCAGCTCAATACTGATTGTTAACAAAATTAATTCCAAATGATAATGGTAAGGTCTACTATCTTCCTCAAAGACTATAGGGTACATAATTATCTTCTACTTATTCAGTTATAGAAATAAAGACATAAGAAACTGCATGTGCATACTGGGAAAAAGAATAGGAAAACAGAGTAGTATAATAAGTCATGGAAATATCATTGTTACTTAATATTCTTCATATTAAGCATTGGGATAAAGCACAACACAAAATCAGGCACTTGGTAAAATCTTTGCCAAAAGTGGCATGGCAATCATGTATTCTCAAATATTTTTGATACATCACAAATTAACATTTAATCTGAACTCTTCTCAAAGTGTAAAACATATCTTAATTAAAAGCAACTTTTATGAAATGTAAGTATTTACATTGAAGATTGGCAAGTGATATGACTTGTCTGAAATAATTTTATCCCTGATAGCAGGAGATGGAAGAAGTAATAGGCAGTGCTTCTGGATAATGAAGACATATTGCATAATGACATTTTTCATCAATATATCTTATGGAGACACAGAATATTTTATTAGGACAAGAATATTACAGACAAAAGCTCAAAGTTTCACTAAAGCAATTAGTCAGGATAGTCACTGCATGGTACACTTCCGCTACTCTAAGGAATACTATCAAATTAAAATTTTCAATAGGCAAGAAAATAAGTAATTCCTACCATAGCTGTTGAAGTTTTCTGCAACAACAAATAAGTTAAATTATGACACTGTAGTGACCAATGAAAAATGTGAAAGTGAGTTCACATTCAAATAATGAATGGGCAACAATAGGAGACTATCAAGTTTTTTGTACAGAAATAAGTCAAGAAGAGTGAAACACAGAATTTTAAATTAAAAAAAAATTAAAATTACCCTCCAAACTTTATATTACAGAATTTACATACCTGTAAGGAATTTTTTCATATGGATAATTGTAAAGCATTTGATTTTCAATAGTTTCACCCAATGAAATCCCAAAGTAGAAGTTACTGGAGACTTACTCAGAGAATAGGGCTTAGAACAACTGTAGAAAGTTAAAAAATATTTTTCTTATTTTCCGATCTTGTATTACGACTAATCTATTTTTCCAAAATAAGTGGCTTTTCTCTTTTTATAAGAATTGTATTGAACTATGGGGCTTCCCATGTGGCTCAATGTTAAAGAATCTGCCTGCCAAGCAGGAGATGTGATTTCAATCCCTAGGTCAGGAATATCCACTGGAGAAGAACATGGCAATCCACTATTGACACTAATACCAGTACTCCAGTATTCTCGCCTGAGAAATCCTAGCAACAGAGAAGTCTGGCAAGCTACAGTCCACAGTGTTGCAAAGAGTCAGACACAACTGAGAACCTACTGAAATATATTTACAATATTAGTTGTAATATTAGTTAATAAAATATATAATGAAATTTCTACATTGTGTCACTTTCCTATGAATCATTCCACAAAATCTAAGATTCAGATTTACTGGAGAGAGGTAAACATATTTCTGTTGCCATCAATATCAGAAAAAAAACAACAACTGTTAGAGTTGACACAAATAACTGCATAAGCTACTAAAATTGAATATAGCACTGTAAGAAGAAAAAAGAACCCATGCTAAGTTCCAACCCCTTTCTAACTCCAAAAGCAACTGTTAACATCTGTAAAACTCATTGTAAAGGCATCAATACTTGCAGACCATCATTAAAGGCATTGAAGTGATAAGAAACTAAATCATACTCTTCATCTCTGTCATCTGTAAAATATAGAGCTGCTTCAATTTATAATATGTCATTCAGGGAAAAAGGTAAATCTAGTCTTTCTATTCATTTTCTTGGTGTCATTGTCATTATAAGCTTTCATATTTTATGTGTTTAATATTTTTCATGAAGTAAAAGCATTATTAAATTGTTTGTGCAAGAATACAGAAGATACGTTTAAATGCATCTTTCATCCTTCTATCCCCACTCCCCATAGTAGAAAATGCAAGCTAAATTATTAAAATTAATAAGCATTAAAATATGTAGTAGCATTTTTAAAAAAAGAGAAGTGTTAAAAAATTTTGTACTTGTTAGACAGAGAAAACAACCATTTTCACCAAGATAGGAAAAATACAAAAATTAGAACAAAATAGTGGTGACTGCAGCCATAAAGTTACAAGACGCTTGCTCCTTGGAAGAAAAGCTATGATCAAACTAGACAGCATATTAAAAAGCAGAGACATTACATGGTTTTTCCATTAGTTATGTCTGGATGGGAGAGATGGACTATAATGAAAGCTGAGCGCCAAAAATTGATGCTTTTGAACTGTGGTGTTGGAGAAGACTCTTGAGAGTCCCTTGGACTGCAAGGAGATCCAACCAATCAATCCTAAAGGAAATCAGTCCTGAATATTCATGGAAGGACTGATGCTGAAGCTAAAGCTCCAATAATTTTGCCACCTGATGCAAATAACTAACTCTTTGGAAAAGACCCTGATGCTGGGAAAGATTGAGGGCAGAAGGAGAAGGGGAAGAAAGAGAATGAGATGCTTTGATGGCATCACTGTTACTTTGATGAACATGAGTTTGAGCAAGCTCTGGGCATTGGTGTTGGACAGGGAAGCCTGCTGTATGGCAGCTCATGGGGCTGCAAAGAGTAGGACACGACTGAGGAGGAGGCGTGTGTTGGTAGTGGCCTGCTTCAGGTCAGAGGCACTGAGTGAGGCAGTGCCTGCATGGGACCTTTTGAAGGATGTCATTATCTTCATTACCTTCATATTTTGGCTCAGATCATGAACTCCTTATTGCCAAATTCAGACTTAAATTGAAGAAAGTAGGGAAAACCACTAGACCATTCAGGCATGACCTAAATCAAATCCCTTATGACTATACAGTGGAAGTGACAAATAGATTCAAGGGATTAGATCTGATAGACAAAGTGCCTGAAGAACTATGGACAGAGGTTTGTGACACTGTACAGGAGGCAGTGAACAAAACCACCCCCAAGAAAAAGAAATGCAAAAAGGCAAAATGATTGTCTGAGGAGGCCTTTCAAATATTTCAGAAAAGAAGAGAAGCTAAACAAAAAAGAGGAAAGGAAAGATATTTCCATTTGAATGCAGAAATACAAAGAATAGCACGGAGAGATAAGAAAGCCTTCCTCAATGATCAATACAAAGAAATAGAGAAAAACAATAGAATGGAAAAGGCTAAAGATCTCTTCAAGAAAATTAGAGATAACAAGGGAACATTTCATGCAAAGATGGGCACAATAAAGGACAGAAATGGTAGGGACCTAATAGAAGCAGAAGATATTAAGAAGAGGTAGCAAGAACACACAGAAGAACTTTACAAAAATATCTTCACGACCCAGATAACCATGATGGTGTGATCACTCATTTACAGCCAGACATCCTGGAATGAGAAGTCAAGTGGGCCTTACGAAGCATCAATATGAACAAAGCTAGTGAAAGTGATGGAATTCCAGTTGAGCTATTTCAAATCTTAAAAGATGATGCTGTGAAAGTGCTACACTCAACATGCCATCAAACTTGGAAAACTCAGCAGTGGCCAGAGGACTGGAAAAGGTCTGTTTTCATTCCTATCCCAAGAGAGGCAATGCCAAAGAATGTGCAAACTACCACACAATTGCACTCATCTCCCACGCTAGCAAATAATGCTCAAAATTCTCCAAGACGGGCTTCAACAGTACATGAACCGTGAACTTCCAGATGTTCAAGATGGATTTAGAAAAGGCACAGAAACCAGAGATCAAACTGGAAACATCTTTTGGATCATCAAAAAAGCAAGAGAGTTTCAGAAAAACATCTACTACTGTTTACTGACCATGCCAAAGCCTCTGTGTGGATCACAGCAAACTGTAGAAAATTCTTAAAGAGACAGGAATACCAGACCACCTTACGTACCTCCTGAGAAATCAGTATGCAAGTCAAGAAGCAAGAGCTAGAACTGGACATGGAACAACAGACTGGTTCCAAATCAGGAAAGGAGTACGTCAATACTGCTGATTTAACTTATATGCAGAGTACATCATGCGAAATGCTGGGCTGGATGAAGAACAAGCTGGAATCAAGATTGCTGGGAGAAATATCAATAACCACAGATATGCAAAAGATACCACCCTTAGGGCCGAAAGTGAAGAACTAAACAGCCTCTTGATGAAAGTGAAAAAGGAGAGTGAAAAAGTTGGCTTAAAACTCAACATTCAGAAAACTAAGATCATGTTATCCAGTCTCATCACTTCATGGCAAATAGATGGGGAAATACTGGAATTATTGAGAGACTTTATTTTCTTGGGCTCCAAATCACTGCAGCTGGTGACTGCAGCCATGAAATTAAAAGCCACTTGCCGCTTGGAAGGAAAGCTATGATCAACCTAGACAGGATATTAAAAAGAAGAGACATTACTTTGCCACCAAAGGTCTGTCTAGTGAAAGCTACGATTTTTCCATTAGTCATGTATGGATGTGAGAGTTGGACTATTAAAAAAGATGAGCACCAAAGAATTGATGCTTTTGAACTGTGGTGCTGGAGAGGACTCTTTAAAATCCCTTGGACAGCAAGGAGATCCAACCAGTCCATCCTAAAGGAAATCAGTCCTGATGCTCATTGGAAGGACTGATGCTGAAGCTGAAACTCCAGTACTTTGGCAATCTGATGTGAAGAATTGACTCATTGGAAAAGACCCTGATGCTGGTAAAGATTGAGGACAGGAGGAAAAGGGAACGACAGAGGATGAGATGGTTGGATGGCATCACTGACTCAATGGACATGAATTTTAGTAAGCTCCCAGAGTTGGTGATGGACAGGGAAGCCTGACGTGCTGCAGTCCCTGGGGTCAAAAGAGTCGGACACGACTGAGCGACTAAACTGAACTGGATTGAGGAAAACATTAAGCAAAAAAGATCAGTGAAGCAAAATTAATATCACAGAAAAATATGATATAATTATTAAAGTGATGGATAATACTACGCAATTGATTTTTATTATTCTCAGTAGCTATATAAAGTTGCCAATTAAGAACAGTGAATTAAGTTACACTGTGTCATTTGTCTTAGGGTAGGTGAATATTGTGTGTGTGTATGCATTTATCTACACATATGTAAAAATCTCATATAGGCTGAATCTTACAAATTAAAAATAATTCATCTTTGTAAATGCTAGTTTCTTTATTTTACAAAAGAGAAAATGAGTTTCACAATTTTTAAGTCATTTACCTGTCATTGTTCAGTCACCAGGTCTTTTCAGGCTCTTTGTGACCCCATGGAGTACAGCACGCCAGGCCTCCCTATCCCTCACCATCTCCTGGAGTTTGCCCAAGTTCATATCCATTGAATCACTTTTCTCAGGCCCTCCCAATCAGGTGCCAGACTTAAGATTTACACCTAGTCCAAATGGCCCCAGAGATCTAGCTTCTTGCACTCCACGGCCTGTCTCCCACCCTATTCCCTGGTCATCTCTGCATGAGGCTGAAACAGGAAAGCAGAACATAGTCTTGTTCAGCCTCAGCTGGGAATGTGGATGTCAACTAACTCAAATTTTCATTATTATGTGTGTTTGTGAATAACTGTGAAAGTGCCATGAGTATTGACTTTGAGTTTACAAATAAATTTTCACTAGTAGAACAACTGAAAATTATAGAATCCTAGAATAACCAGGATCAACTGTATTATTTCTAAAATACATATTTTATAATTTGTTAAAGAAATATTTTGACAATGTAAAAATCATGAATATATGGACACCTCATATCAAATGCCATAGCCTCAATATCAAGAAAGAAAAATTCAGTAAAATATCATGGAGATATAAATTTTCAGTTATGCCAGTGAAATTTTATAATTTTCCTCAGATATTAGAGATTAAGCAGTTAAAAATAACTAATAATATGGAAAAATTTTCATATAGCAAATAATGAAATTGAGATAGTATTTCATATATAATTTTTAAATTAATATACAAGGGCTGCTCCAAAATATTTCATAAAAATCTATTTGAAAAGCAACAGAGTAAATGATAATTTTTTATACTTCTTTTGCTAAGTTGCTTCAGTCGTGTCCAACTCTTTGTGACACTATGAACTGTAGCCCATCAGGCTACCCTGTCCATGGGATTCTCCATGCAAGAATACAGGAGTGAGTTGCCATGCCTTTCTCCAGGGGATCATCCCCGACATAAGGATTGAACCAGCATCTCTTACATCTCCTGCACGGACAGGTGGGTTCTTTACCACTAGCACCACTCAGGAAGTCTCTTTCTATTTTTTTATAAGTAAACTTCTTACACATAAATTTAAGACAGTGGTTGTCTCAGTTGTAAGAGGAGGGAAACACCACTGGAAATAGGTAATTCAAAAGTCAATTTCATCACCAAGATTCTATTTTTTTCATTAAAATAAAATTGATAATTTCTAAAAACATATGCAAAAGGAAACCATATTACACCCCCTTTTTTTAATTTGAGGTATACTTTTCTTGCAATGTTGTGTTAATCTCTGCTGTACAATGAAGTGAATTATCTGTATATATACATACATCCCCTCTCTCTTGGACCTCCCTCCCACTCCTCTAGATCATCACAGAGCATCCAGCTGAGCTTCCTGGGCTTTATAGCATGTTCCCACCAGCTATCTATTTTACACATGGTGGTGTACATGTATCAATCCCAATCTCCGATTTCATCCTACTGCCCTCCCCGCCTCGCCATGTCCACACATCTTCTCTCTCTGTCTGTGTCTCTATTCCTGCCCTGCAAATAGGTTCATCTGTAACATTTTTCTAGATTCCACATATATGGAAACCATATCCCTTCAAGATAGGCAAGATTGTAAAATAACCCCAAGGATCCATGCCCTAGTATAATCCTCTCTCTCTGAGTATAGACAGACCTTGATATCATGATGGGAAACCACTCCCATGGTTACATTATATGACAAAGGAATTCTGAAGATAAAATTAAGCTTGCTAACCAGTTAAGTATGTTAATCCAGAAGGGTATCAGCTCTAGTTGTTTAGTTTAGTCGCTCATTCATGTCTGACTCTTTGCAACCCTGAGGACCGACTGTACCCCGCCAGGCTCCTCTGTCCATGGGATTTTCCTGGCAAGGATACTAGAGTGGGTTGCCATTTCCTCCTCCAGGGATCAGCCACAGTAACCATGATCTAATCAGTTGAGCCCATTAAAAGGGAGGGACTGGAAGCAAAGATCATCTTTGTAGATGATCTCCTGCTCTCCTGGAAGGATAGTCACAGGAGTTCACAGCTGCTGCAAGATACTGCATTCTGCCAACTACATGAGACTGAAAGAGGATCTCAAATCTAAGATGAGACTGAAGCACAGCTGCCATCCTGAATACAGCCCTGCGAGGTCTTGAGCAGAGGATCACGGAAATTATAGGATAACAAATATATATTGCTTTAGGATACTAAGTTTGTAGTAATGGGTTATGCAGCTAGACAAAAGTAATACATTATTTATAAGCAGAAATAACCAATGTTATTGAGTGGAGAAATCTTTCTGGCATGTGATAAAAGTTTGCTTTTAACTGGCTATGTGGCCTTAGGCAAGTGATTTAATTTTTCCAGCCTTAACGGAGTGTTTTTACAATAAAAGTACCCAAATCTCTTAAATTTTAAAGATTTATCCTGGTATCTAAGAGTTACCAAGGAAAAAAAAAGGAGAGAGAATTATTTTGCCATGTTTAAGGAAGGTAGGCACTTTCCACGTATTGATTAGTGGATTAATTAATTAATGTAATGGAACATTAATTATTTTATTAACCAAGATGGTAGTAAATTAATTTAATCATTATGTGCTTTAGAAAATATTTCTTCAACATTTCTTCAATATTTGCCACACAGATGGATGGCATAGATACAGTTAAAAATAAGCAATCAATCCATTTTTATTGTGGTTTCTTAGCATGGAGAATACATTGTATGAGTGCCAAACATGCAGAGACTGGAACAGATTTTCCTGATAAAAGGAGAGCTAAACTGAGACTGACTGAAGATATCTTACAAAATCAAAATTGGCCTTGGAAAGAATGGGGGGTTCTTCAGGCCAAGAGAAGGTAATATGCAAAAGTCTAACGTTGTGAATGAACTTAGTAAGAGTACAAAATCACTATTTAATTTGATTTGAGCAAACAGCTCAAATAGAAGAGTGCTTATATGAGAAACAGGGTTAAAAAAAAAAAAAACTAGGACAATATTGTAAGAGGCCTGGTAAATTATTTTAAGGACTGTAGGTGTTACCATAAACAATAGCAATACTTTATGTGTTATTCTGGCATGTTTTACTTTCTTTAGTGAAGCCTGAACTCTATGTTAGGGAGAAATATTAGTGGATTTTTAGCCTATATATTAATGCAACATAATAAGTTATACTATTAATATGGCTTCAAATATATAGGCAATAATACAAAGATATTGAAAAATAGATATGAATCTAACAATCTATATATAAAGAGCTGTGTCCTAGAATGAATTCAGTGAGAAGGGGGAAGTCAGAAGGGGAAAGTCAGTGGGAAAGGGGGAAGAAAACATGAATTAAGAAAGTAATCAGGAGAAAAATAGACAGGAATTGATGACAAAAGTGGTAATTACAGAATAATCAAGACAATGGGAGAGAACGGGGTAATTACTAGCTTATTTAAACTTGCAGATATGACAAAAATTAGAAAAGTACAAGCAGATTTAGAATAAACAAGACGGTTTCCGTTGATTCAGTTCAGTTCAGTAGCTCAGTCGTGCCCGACTCTTTGCGACCCCATGAATTGCAGCACACCAGGCCTCCCTGTCCATCACCAACTCCCAGAGCTTACCCAAACCCACGTCCATCGAGTCAGTGATGCCATCCAACCATTTCATCCTCTGTCATCCCCTTCTCCTGCCCCCAATCCTTCCCAGCATTAGGGTCTTTTCCAATGAGTCAACTCTTCACATGAGGTGGCCAAAGTATTGGAGTTTTAGCTTCAACATCAGTCCTTCCAATGAACACCCAGGGCTGATCTCCTTTAGGATGGATTGATTGGATCTCCTTGCAGTCCAAGGGACTCTCAAGAGTCTTATCCAACACCACAGTTCAAAAGCATTAATTCTTCAGCGCTCAGCCTTCTTCACCGTCCAACTCTCACATCCATACATGACCACTGGAAAAACCATAGCCTTGACTAGACGGACCTTTGTTGGCAAAGTAATGTCTCTGCTTTTAAATATGCTATCTAGATTGGTCATAACCTTTCTTCCAAGGAGTAAGCGCCTTTTAATTTCATTCCACTGATTAGAACATGCTGAATAAGAGGTGCCTTGGGAATACTTAAAATGAGAGCTTTTCGAAACTTTTACATAGAATACACAGTCTGTCAGCAATTTACTTCGTATTTCCCCAGGAAAGGATTTAAGATTGAATGATTTAAGGCCTCTAACAATGCTAGGGTCTCCAGTGCAGCCAAAGTTGGGACTTAGGGTTTGGATGAAGATGAGCAGGAGAGTAAAGGGAGAATGCCTAGGTTTATGGGCACTGCCAATCCTAAAGGATATCAACCCTGAGTATTCACTGGAAAGACTGATACTGAAGCTTAAGCTCCAATACTTTGGCCAACTGATGTGAAAAGCCAGCTCTTTGAAAAAGACCATGATGCTGGGAAAGACTGAGGGCAGGAGGACAAGCAGGCAGCAGAGGATGAGATGGTTGGATGGCATCACCAGTTTAATGGACATGAATTTCAGCAAACTCTGGGAGATAGTGAAGGACATGGGAGCCTGGTGTGCTGCAGTCCTTTGGGTCACAAAGAGTCAGACATGACTTAGCAACTGGAAAACAACAACAAATGGCCACCGTACCCCTAGATAGGCTTCTCATTTAAATGCCTGGAGGTTAAAGCATTTAATTCCGGCTTTACTAAGAGTTCCTTAAGTGGGACCAAAATATATTATTTTTTATTTTTAAATTTTCATTATAGGCACCAGTCTTGTCAGCAGCTTTGCACAGACCCAGGACTTAAGTTTTGATGAAACACTGGGAAAGAATTTGACCTCTTGAGTAAAATAGAAAGTTTATGGGAAACGCTTGACAGATTTAAGCATGTGATCATTCTGTCAGATGACAAACGTTTTCTTTATCTGTTGCTGAATAGTAAACCTTCCAGAAACAGTGGATTAAACAACCATGGGGGACTTTCCTGGTGGCCCACTGTCTATGACTCCGAGGTCCCAACGCAGGGGGCTCAGGTTTCATCCCTGCTCAATAATCTAGATCCCACATGCTGCAACCAAGAGTTCACATGCCAGAACTAAGACCCAGAACAGCCAATAAATACATTTAAAAAATAAAATTAAAAAAAACGCAAGTTTGTTCAAAACATATCAGTAACTTAGGAAGGGATCTGGGGTCCTTCATTTCTGATTGGTCTTCTAGGGTGGTTGGGACTGGCGTTTCCATGTCCACAGTGGCTTCTTCACTCACCTGCTGGAACCTTGGTGTCCCCAGACTCACCTCTCTATCCACATGGTGTCTGGTATTCCATGACCTCTTCATGGACTCTGGGCTTCTCACCGCTTGGTGGGCTCAGGTTAGTCATACTTCATATATGGAACCCATTCCTTCAAAAGCTAGCACTGAGAGAGAAAAAGGAGAAAAGACTAATTCATAGAAGTTCAAGATATAAGTATATAGGATAAAATATATACATGCCTATGTAGTTTTATATAAGCAAAGTATACACAGGTTTCACCTGTTAATTGAAAGAATTTCTAGATTACTTTTCGTAAGCTGAAATGACTCAAAGCAAAGAGTTACACATCTTGCTAATGAGTGCACAAAAGAAACAGAGATAAAACACAGATGCTCATGGACATCTTGATACTGAGATGCTGAGCACAATTCCCCAGAAGTACCTTGAAGGTGCCACTCTCACAGCCTGGCATTGGCACTGCCTCTCTAACTGCTCTCTGCAAAGCAAACCTGGAACACAGTTTTTACTTTCTGCCTTTTCTCATAATAACAAAAAGTCCTCTTTGGATTTCTTTTGTTAATGAAGAGTTATCAATGCAGGTCTTTTTAAAAGCAAAGTGGCATAAAGCAACTTCCACCCACAGATGAGGGATTCTTGTACATCTATTTTCAGAGTGTGGGAGTCTAATCTTTTTGAATAATCAACCAGAGAAGATGAAAGGTGGAAACCCTTTAAAAAGCAAAAACATAATTTACTATCAAACACTTATTCAAAATTAATATCAGCTTCCAAAATGGTGTCAAGGTTAAAATGCAGAGAAACATTTGTAAATGCCAGGGGCTTGGGGTGCAAAATGCTTATATGAGATACAGCCAGATAAGTGAATTTTGAGGCCTATCCACAAGGACTAAGTTTTTCACCTAAGCTTTGCCTCATTCCTCATATACTACAAATATCTCCATGGGGATTAGCCAACTATAGTTTAACCTACTTCCTTTAGTCAGAATGATCAATGACAGTGTCTGCTAATTGATGAGCTGAAGCTGGTGTGTAAACAGACATGTCCTGAATAATCTAGTGCTTACATGTCATACTCTGTCTACTGCTTAGCTTTGGTGCTATACCTGGGCTTTGTTTTTTTGTTCTTTTATTTGACTTTGACACAGATGACAAAACTCAAATTTCCCTTCTTTAGCATTCACTAAAGGTAAATTATAATTTAATTCAGGGGAGTGATTTCCTTTATAAAATTGATAAGAGAAAATCCTTCATTTCTTTAAAAAGTGACAGTATCTTAGCTGTGTTAAAACTCAGTGATGTGAGGGAGATTTACATACACAGTGGAAGTCATTATTTCTCCAAGGTTATCTCGATGATAGCTGCTTTTTTTGTTCCCTGGCAACAGTACCCTCCCAAAGTGCTACTGAAAACACTTCAAGTATTAAATAAACTGTTAACCACTGTTCTATAGCTGATTTCTGGATGCTCTCGTCTGTATCTGCAGGTTGCATGATATCATCTATATGAAACCCTGTTGAGGGATCACTAATAATAATTCATTGTATTGCTCTTTTTGTCATTATTGGAGCTTTTTATCTGTGGCCATAAACACATGCACATATTCTTACAGTCTATCTCAAACTGTAAAGCAAAACATTTCAAAAATATGCAGGTGCTTTGTAATATTAAATGCCTCATCAATGATGCAAGTATGTAACCAAGAGCAAGCTGAGCTCTTTCAGTTCTGAAAAGTTCCTCTGTTTTATGATGAAATGAAAGTGGAATCATAAGAAGAGGCTGAGTACTAATACATGCAGTCGACTCTATTTACATGTTTTTCAGCTATGCTAACATATGATCAAGTGTAAATACCATAGTGCGTTTTCTGTTTCTTCTTCTTGCAAAAACTATATACATAATTTTTCTATACTAAAAATGAAAATGTCTCTATGCATTTTCAGAAGTTAAATACACTTCCTTCAAAAAGTACTGATGACTTGTTATTTCCATAGTCCCAAATGGGTTTCATTATATCCTAAATTTGTTATGCAATACACAATTATTAAGATTTCCCTTAGCAGATGTTCTAGATCTTAGGATTGGGAAAATAGTAAGTCAAATCTCTAGCATTAAATAGATCAGTCTAGTTAAAGGGCTAGAATTACATAACCTCACCACCATCCACACCAATAGCACCAGTATTGTTTTAATACCTATACTTGCTGCTTATTTATCATAATACTTATTCTCATCTATCCCCACAATGAAATATTACACACATATGCTTGATTATTGCCTGCCCATAGCCATCTAACTTTCATGAAATTTCATATGAAGTTGAAAATCAGAACTGATATTCAGTTTTCCCTAAATTAAGTGTTCAAATAAACCCAAACAAATAGTTTCCTCTGATGAGACTACACTATCAGACCTTCCACTAATTATTGAGAGAGGGTAACAAAATCTGTATCCCTTAAAAGATGCAGTCTTTAATAGTTTTAATTTGGGCATCATCAGAAGGAGGAATATCACTTTATTCAGTTTTTATTTTTCAGATAACTTGGAAAAATGACCATATTCATCCACATGGAATTTCACAACCTAATTTCTTTTTTATATGATGCAAGTGAAACATGAAACATTTATGTAACATTAACTGGATATGCTATTGAAGCCATATACAAATAAAGAAGATGAAGTATTTTTATAGTACACTATGGAAAAATTTTACTTAAAATTGGGTTCTAAAATTCAGTTCTGCAATGACCTAGCAAATCACTTCTCTAGAGCCATGGCACCATAGTCATTTACACACAGAATTACTAGTAAGTTTTAAAACTTTTGCAACTTTCGTTATTACTTGCCCATGTAATTCGGATACTATTTTACATATACTATCTTTCCTAGCCATATAAGTTTGTAATTCAAGGCTCATCAGGTCAAACTCTAAAAGCAGTCCATTGATGATGGGAAAACACATTTAAAACAAATAATACAAGTTAGGTATGGCGACAAATGGCCCTCAAATCTGTTGGCAAACAATCCTCTATGGGCTTTTGTGTTTCTGTACGTCTTTGTGAGCAGAGTCAGTGCCTGGCTTTGGTTTTTGATGTTAACTATCATTTCAAAGATGTGATCAAAGTGAAAAACCTTGAAAGATAGATATACTGTCTCCCAACAGAGCAAGTAGCAGGTTTGTTTATTATCAAAACAAATAAAGATAATTTCTCTTTAGGAGGAAGATTCAGACAGGCTAACAGCTTATGATGATTCGTTTACGTGTCAACTTGACTGGGCCACAGGGTGCCAAGATATTTGGTCACAACTGTTCTGGACGTGTCTGTGAGGGTGTTTGTGGGTGAGATCAGCATTTCAGTCAGCACACTGCCCTCCTTAATGTCTATTACCTTCTTTATTCAATCAGTTGAAGGCCTGATTAGAACAAAAATACAGTTTTTTTCTGAAAGGAAGAGCAAATTTCTTCTGCTTGAAAGCCTTCAAACTGAGACCTTGTTGTTGTTTGCCTGCCTTTAGACTTGAACTGAAACTTTGGCTTTTCTTGGATCTTGAGCCTGCCAGCTTTCAGAGTGGAACTGTAACACTGGCTCTCCTGGTTTCCCAGCTTGCCTCCATAGTCATGTGAGACAGTTCTTTATGATAAATATATGATATATATATATATATATATTTCTCATTGGTTCTGTTTCTCCAGAGTGTCCTGAAAAATACACGGCTCATTATAAAATAGTCATTTTCTCTAAACTTGGGGTTTCTCTTCTGAAATTCTCTTCAGCATATTGTACAGGCATCCTTTGATACTTTTCATGTCTCTCTCAGAGAAACAGAACTTAAAGAGCTAGTAGGAATGCTGATACTGTATCTACTGCTCCCACAAGCACATAATGAAGTTATTTGTGTCTGACCTAGGAGAACTATGTCCTCTGTCAGCCTTCATGGTATTGTAGAAAGTTAACTTGCCAGTTAACTCTTGACAAAATTCTACTTAGAATGCTGACTTCATAATAATATTAAGAAAAATAAATATAGTACACATTTCCAAGTTTATGTACATATATATACATGTGCAATGCATCATTGCTATTTTGCAACCAAGCGTTTTACATTTAAATGTGTTGATTTTATTCTGTGTATCATATCTATAACTTACATTACAATGATCATGCAACCTATATTGACAGCAAAACAGAAATGCACTTATAACTCCATTTTTCATTGGCCAGTAATTCAGTTTGAGAAAATTTGTCCTCTCGGCTATTTTTTATTAATTAACTATGTTTCACCTCTATGTACAAGGCTATCTGAGTCAAAGGGAAATAAGATTATAATAGTCATAATAGTTCCTGCTGTCATACCTGACACAGCTGTGGTGGGCAAAAGGCAAGAGGGAATCAGGCAATCTCAAATATGCTAGTGTTTTCACTCCATTTAGTAGCAATCTTACAAGAAAGGGCCAAGATACTTGCTAATGAGGATCCTTTTTTAAACTTTAATATAACTTTTTGGCACAGTTTTAGATTTACCAAATTATTGCAAATATAGTATAGATAGTTCCTGCATAACCAACACCCAGTTTTTCCTCTTATAATCATTTAAAAATTATGGTAAATTTCCATAATT
Source organism: Okapia johnstoni (assembly GCA_024291935.2). Taxonomy (NCBI): domain Eukaryota; kingdom Metazoa; phylum Chordata; class Mammalia; order Artiodactyla; family Giraffidae; genus Okapia; species Okapia johnstoni. The sequence continues at coordinate 89,150,037 of CM044313.1, read as the reverse complement.
CATGAAACAATATTACAACTAAAATATATAGTCTGTTCAAATTTCCTCAACTTTTTCATCTTTTTCTTGTTGCTGCTCTAGGATTCCATCCAGGATATCACATAACATTATATTTATAGCCATGTGTTCTTAGTCTCCTCCTGTTTCTGAAAATTTCTCAGACTTTTCTTGGTTTTGATAACTTGGATGACTAGTAGATTACTGATAAAATATTCCCAAACTGGGACTTGTCTATGCAAAGTTAATCATGAGTAAAACGTAGAAAAGTCCCAATTTGAGGAGATTTTATCAGTAATCTAATAGTCATCCAGATTATCAAAACCAAGAAAAGTCCATAGCTGCAGGAGACACGGGTTTGATCCCTGGGCGGGGAAGATTCCCTGAAGAAGGAGATGGCAACCCACTCCAGTATTGTTGCCTGGAGAATCCCATGAACAGAGGAGACTTGTGGGCTACAGTCTATTGGGTCAAAAAGGGACACAACTGAACCATCTTAGCACACTCACATGCAGCAAGTGTATTAATGGCCACTTGAAGATATCAGGTTCTAAACACTGGAACCTGTAAATGTTATTTTATAAAGAAAAAGATCCTTACAGGCATGACTATGTAAGGATCTTGACACCTGGAGATTATCCTGAAAATCTTTTATTGACAAGAAAACCTCACAAAATGCATTAACAAATAGAATGATTAGGTTTTGAATAATATCCAGAGTGAGCTAATTTATTTTTAAAAGGTATATGCTTATAATATTTAAGGAAAATAGAGATGATAAATATAAAATACACAAGAGTGAGTGGGAAGAAAAGGAGAGGAATTGGAAAGGACAGAGAATAATCTTCGCATGTTCTTCTCTGACTGTAATATAAATTGAGTTTGTATTCAGGAAAACATATTTTATATTTCAGAAAGACATTCATAATAAATAGGTAGTGAAACAAGAATGATAAATATTTATCGTGATATGTGCTGTGTGCTGCCATTTCCTACTCTAGGGGATCTTCCCTATCCAGGGATCAAACCCATATCTCCTGCGTTGCTGATGTATTCTTTACCACTGAGTCACCTGGGAAGCCCTTATTGCGATAAAGGGAAGCCCTTATGAGCCAATTATTGCTCTAGATATTTGGGGGACAATGATAAAGAAATGAGGAAAATAAAGGTTTTCTGGAAACAGATCTTTAATTTATGATTTCTTCTGGTTCATGGCAACTTTTCTATAAATGTTTGTCAATCATTTTTCTATCTACTATGACAGAATTAGTTAAAAATAAAAGAAGCCAACTTCAAACTAGTTATTCAATATGATGGACTGTGTTGGGAGGCTGGGTTTAATGATTACCTATGTGTGCTATTTTTGTCATTTTTCATTAATATAAATAAAACAAGAATTGCTATTTTTTTATTTTTATTCAAGAGATGTTCCTTCTTTTTACCCTGTTATAGGTCAGCTTTCCAAGTTTGCATTGACAAGAATCAGAAATCTTTCTCATTGACACATCATGCACCTGATGAAATTCATTGGAAAGTAATGATCCTTAATTTTAATGAGTGGCTTTCTACTTTTCACGGACTACCCATAAATCATGAATTAAAAGCTACAAGGTAACATAAGAAAGAAGCACTCCATTTAACTAGTGGAATCTGAATTGAGTAAAAAATATCTACTCAGAAAAAACATGCTGCAACTACACTATAAAACTCCATTTTTGAGTAGATATACTCACATAAATGTACCATGATACAAATTTTCTAATTCAACCAAAAATGAATGAAAATTTGACTGACTGATGGGTGAAAGGGGGAGAGAGTTAATGTAATTAAATGATGATTTTAATTGATCTGTTTAGCAAGTTTGTTTAAGTTAAAACCTCACATCTGTGGAGAGACACAACAGACTATTTAATGGCTATTGCTTAAAACAATTATGTATGAAATATTACTCAATAGTATGTTTTTATTAAAAATTTTTTCAGAGTAAGCTGTGAATATCCGCCTCGTGTGTGTGTGCTCAGATGCTCAGTTCCGTCTCTCTGTGACCCCATGGAGCCCACCAGTCTCCTCTGTCCATGAAATTGGCAGGTGGATTTTTTACCACTGCACCATCTGGGAAGTCCTACATATCTGCCTAGATATGACATAATTATGTAATTATTTACCCTTTTCATAAAAATATTTTATATTCCTTTTATATCACTCAACTACCTTCTACAAAAGAATGGCATATGTCTCTACTTTGACTAAAAGCATTATTACCCATTCAACATTGTCTGTCTAGTATTGAACTTTTAGAGGAATATATATACATGGCTTACTAACTGATTATTTCATAAAAGGGATTTTCAAGTTTACTTTATTCAAAACCACTCTCAGTCTGAAAATGAGTGAACGGAACTCAAGCAAACTAAATTATTTTCCTAGGCTTATTATTCACAGAGCTAATATGTACACAGAACGAATTCCAAGTCTAATCCTCCTTTGTCACGTTTATTTTTCTTCATTGGGTCAAAAATATTTACTGAGTGGATTCTATATGCCAGGGACAGTCACTGTTGTGGGGACACACAGAAAACAAGTCACTTGTTCATTGTTCTATATTCTGTGGGAGGTAGAGAAATAATCAATAAGTCAATTATTTCACAAAGTGTCAAATTTTGAGGAAAAGTTAGTTACACTAATGTGAAAGAAGATAATGGGGAGCCTTGGTGGAGGCACCTTCTTTACAATGGGAGTCAGGAGACAGCTCTCTTATCAACATATGAGTTGAGATCAAGTACAGAAAAATAGCCACCCTTGTGAAGATTCTGGAATGTTTCATGCAGATACAACAGGTAACACAAACAAATTCTGTTCCAGGAATACAAGTTGAGTGACTGTAACTAGAGTATAGTGAGCAGGTGTGTGCAGGGAAAAGAAGAATCTGATCATGGAGGCCTCCGTATACCTCCCCAGGGCGTGTGGACCTCATTGAAGCAGTCACATTTCAGAAATGACTGTAGGATGATAAAAGTGAAAAACAGGAGAAACAATTAGATAGCTACTATTTTTACTCTAATGAGACAATAAAATGCTCTTTTAGAAATAGAAACTTCTGTAAAATATAAAGATTACAGAATAGATAAAAATAAGACTATTGTATCAAAAAAAGATTGTTTACGAGCATCTTAAGTTGAATGTTGAAAGTGAAAGTCGCTCAGTTGTGTCTGACTCTTTGTGACCCCATGGACTATACAGTCCATGGAATTCTCCAGGCCAAATACTGGAGTGGGTAGACTTTCCCTTCCCCAGGGGAATCTTCCCAACCAAGGGATCGAACCCAAGTCTCCCACATTGCAGGCAGATTCTTTACCAGCTGAGCCACGAGGAAAGCTGAATGTTACTAAGCATTAAATACTATGTTTTGGGTATCTCTGAACAAGATGTGGCAAGTAAATAAAGAAAATAATTTATTATAGTTTACAAAACAGAAAAATACTCCATACTGGTATTTAATTAATGAGGAGGATATGTTTGCTCAGAACATGTTTCTGTCTATTTACATCATAATTCATTTTTAAACTTCAAGCTATATTTCAGGTATCATAAATATAGTTTTATATTATTACTTAATTTGCAAACTTAACTTTTATCTTGAGAATACTAAACAGGTAGCATTGTGTTGGGCTTCCCAGGTAGCCCACCTGCAATGCAGGAGGTGGGAAGTTTCTGAGACAGGAAGTTCCTCCGGGGAAGGGACAGGCTACCCACCTCAGTATTCTTGGGTTTCCTTGGTGGCTCAGATGGTGAAGAATCTGCCTGCAATGTGGGAGACCTGGGTTCTATCCCTGAGTTGGGAAGATCCCCTGGAGCAGAGCATGACAACCCACTCCAGGATTCTTGCCTGCAGAATCCCCATGGACAGAGGAGCCTGGTGGGGCTCCTGGTCCATGGGGTCATAAAGAGTCAGACACGACTGAGTGACTAAGCACAGGACAGCATCATGTTACATTCAGAGATATTGTTAAACAGTCTTTACAAAATGCAACATGGATTATTAGACTGGCTAACCTTTGACATATATATATAAAATTTACTTCTAGCATCATGGGCCATTATGAGTTATGTATTTATGTATTATAAGTGCTGTGTCCTTCATTAATGTAATGATTACAACATTTATGAATTACTCACAGTTTATAGGTACATATATGAAAATTATTTAAATACTTGGTCTCTTTATATGTGTTTTAAATAATTAAAGTCTGAGCATAAGCATCCTATGGGTCATAACTTTGCCACATAATATAGTTTTAGTACACTTTTAAATACTGTTGGAAATGCTGAAACACAATTCATGAAAAATAGAGAATTTATTGGTTCACATGAATTACTTTTAAATCTATCTCATTTTTAAACATACTGTTTGCCCTTTTTGAGTAACACTGCTCTTAATTTAAAATTTTACAGGTTATGGTATACATTATGTTGTAAAATTTCAAAGTTTCAAATAATAACCAAAGCAGAAATTAGTTTTTAATTTTGAAAAATAAATCCAGTTATGAACACTTACTACTTAAGAACAAGTTTAAATTAATGTTTAATTCTAATAAATATATATTATAATGAAAGCAACTGGTTAAATCTGTGTTCATTTTTCTTAACTAATAATATTGGCTACACAGACTTTTCAGCTACTCTAAAAGCTTTCATTTATTATAGGTGCAGAAACCCAGAGTTCTAAATTTCATGTATTTCATCTATTTAAAGGTCAAAAGCAAATCTATTTAATAGTCTCTCAAATTCTGCCAGGGTCACCAAAAACTTACACCATAATTTTCCTCTGTTCAGCTACATTTAGAAAAGTGGTTCCAAAGTGGAGGTTGCTGACTTCTTCTAATTTGTCCTCAACTAAATTATTACATAGTATACATCACAAACTAACATATTTAATATAAAATATCACTTTACATTCCTAAAACTCATTCAAAATTTAATCTTTTAAAAACCATATCAGTGGGTGTGGCGGAGAGAACCAATTAGATACCGAGAATCATGTCACCAAATCAAGATTTCTGAGTGTATTAGTTCTACCATATGTAGACATACTGATTATCACAATTGAATTGAAAGTGTAACTTTTCACAACAATAAATGCAACACAAAAAAATGTTGCATTTCATTTCCTGTATTGTAAGTAAAAATTATAGCACTTGTTCCCTTTATTTCTATATCTGCTGCTAAGTACTCTTCTACAAGGAAATTTTGAATTGATTAGGGACTTTCTCTGCAGTGAATAAGTTAGGTCATTTTTAGAAAAATAACAATGATAAACAGAATGCCTCTCCTTGGTGAATCATCTAAGTGGTGTGCTGCTGTGCTTCTGCTTCATTCAATGTGAAGGTTATAATGGACTTGTCAGCTTATACCTAGCCATGAAAAATTACTTTCTTCCTTTTCTTAACTAGCATTCTGTGACAAATAAACAAAGCAACTCAATTTCCATTAAAATGTGTTTGAGAATGATCATATAGTTATTTGGAGAAGGACATGGCAACCCATTCCAGTATTCTTGCCTGGAAAAGCCAATGGACATAGGAGCCCGTTGGGCTACCATTCATAGGGTCACAGAGTCGGACACGACTGAAGGGACTTACCATGCACGCACGCTATAGTTACTCTCACCGCACATAAACAGACCTGCCATTTTTATTCTTTTAAATCCTACAGTACCTCCATATTATCAGTGATCTCCAGTAGCGAAGTCTTTCATGATTATCTAATCTTCGTATTAACTCAGCCTATCTCATGGTGTATCACTTTCTCTTAAAGTGGTAGGATATACACCTCCAAAATTGCATTTTCATATTTACAGTAACAACAACCAACTATGAAATCTCTTCATCTATCCACATGGTAATGTGGAGAATCCTCATTTATCATTTATATTTTCCCTCTCCTCTTGTTTCAAATTGATTTTTAGAAGCTTACGTGTAATGGAGAATGCTGTTCAGTCATTTTATTTCAGGGTGACTGTGGTTAGGCATACTATTTTCAAATTTATACTAAACAGTAGTCAATTATAATATGGAAGTTCATTAAACTTGCATCAGTTCAAATCACAGATGCAATTTAAAAGAGCAAATATTTTTTCCAGAAATTTAGGTGAGGTTTTATTTCGTTGTGAGGTGAGAAAAACAATGGGATGGGATTGACATTTTGCATCTGAAGCTCTAATTCTATAATGTATATACTCTCAAAGTAATTCTCACTACTAAAGCCTGCAATAAGTGTAAGGTTGTACACAACTGAGCAACTGAACTGAACTGAACTTAACAGAGACAACAAGAGAATAACTAGTCATGACAATAGAAGAGAGGTTCTGTGAAAGGGCAAAAACCTTTGAGAAAGTAATAAAATGGGTTACAGTTGCTGAGCAAAGAACAACCAAAAAGGCAATAGCAAACTCTAATATATGGAAAAAGTGACTGAAACTTGGAAATCAAGATAGATAACATAAATTTCTTCACGAAGGAAACAAAAAAAGTTTTTCAGGATGTGGCTGCTATCTAATAAAATAAAATGGTGTCATGTTGAAGGATATGGTATCCCAATGGCTTAAAAAAACTTTTATGATTACATTTATAATATCAATATAAGAACATTTACTGCGAATACTTCTGTGTACTTTACTCATATTATTAAACAAAAAGAAAACTACAGAAAGAAAGTTAAATCTATAAATTAGACACAATGGACATACAGTATTGGCTGACAGGGTGCTAAAGAAAGTAGTTTTATCAGTATTTTTTAATGTATGTATCTAGTGTTGTCATTATTTTCTACTAGTGTAAGGTTATCATACTGTTACATATAAAGAATGGAAAGTCATTCCTGTTTACTGATAAGGCAGATTGTTTTTTCTCAGTTAAGCTCATAAGTAAATATTTTTCAGTAACATAGTAACATTTAATAACTTTCAAATATATAGTTAATGATATAAATATCTAAGACTGATATCCGGGATTCATATCATTTATATTTCCTCTGAAGAGTCTTACTATGTCTTCATTTAGAAGGCTAAAGCAGTTATTTTAATAGGCTTCACATTTATATTTTACCATTGTTTTCTATTTGCCATTACATTTTACCACTATTTTATCATGTAAACCATTGTTTGCATGTCATGTTTATTGAGAGCAGACTTTCAAAAGAGATGTCATAAAAAATCTCATTGGAATTATAATAATATTGCAAAATGTATTTATAGTTGATTATAATAGCAAAGAATTGTATTTTTAAGTAATTTCTATTATTCAGATAATTAGCTTAATTTTAGAGAAAAAGACATATCTAAGTGAAGAAAATATCATCCATAAACCTAAATATAAAAACATAAAATCATAAAATTATATTAACTCCATAACTTTAAACTTCTCTGTAAAATCCCATGGACAGAGGAACCTGATGTGCTACAGTCCATGGGGTCACGAAGAGCTGGACATGACTTAGCAACTGAACAACAACAAATATAATTATTGTATTGGTTATCTATTGAAATATAACAAATCACTCAAACTTTAGTGGCTTTAAACAACTGTTTATTATCTCACAGTTTTGTGGGTCAGGAATCCAGGAACAGGTGTGCTGGGTGTTTGAGGTTCAGAATCTCCAAGGAAGATACAATCTAGGTATCAAGTGGTACTATAAGTTGTACCAAAGCTCAGTTGGGGGAGGGAAGTTACATTAAACATTGCTGACTTTTGTTTCAGCTCTGATTTTACTTGGAATTATTTCTATGAAACCTGACATTCTGATTTATGTTATTATTATATATATGTTGTTTAGTCACTTGTCTGACTCTTTTGCAACAACATGGACTGTAGCCTGCCAGGCCCTTCTGTCCATGGGATTTCTCAGGCAAGAATATTTGAGCTGGTTGCCATTTCCTTCTCCAGGGAATCTTCACATCTCAGGGATGGAACTTGCATCTCCTGCATTGGTGGGTGGATTCTTTACCATTGAGCCACCAGGGAATCCCTATTATATATATATGTGTGTGTGAGTGTGTGTGTGTGACTCATTTCTTTATTTATTGTAAGCAAATTGATTGGGCATGCAGTCAGTTCTGTCTTTTTATTTAATAACTTGCATATGTTAGTAATATATTCAATAAAATCTTTAAAGCAAAAGACTCTGAAAACACGGATATGTATGTATGTATAACTGAGTCACTTTGCTGTACACCTGAAACTAATACAACATTGTAAATAAACTATACTTCAATAAAAATAAATAATTTAAAAATGATTACTCTCTTTCTCTCTATATAAAAGTGAAAGTGAAAGTGAAAGTCACTCAGTCGGACTCTTTGCGACCCCATGGACTGTATAGTCCCTGGAATTCTGCAGGCCAGAATACTGGAGTGGGTAGCCTTTCCCTTCTCCAGGGGATCTTCCCAACCCAGGGATTGAACCCAGTTCTCCCGCATTGCAGGCAGATTCTTTACCAACTGAGCTATGAGGGAAGCCCAAATATATATACATATATATAGATATAGATATATAGATATATACACACCATTGATTTCTGGGTAAAGAGAGTATTTTATTTCCCATTATTCATTCCTCAGAGGCTTTAATATAATCAATATGCAATGCAGGAGACCTGGGTTCGATCTCTGGGTCAGGTTACCTACTCTAGAATTGTTGCTTGGAGAACCCCATAGACAGAGGAGCCTAGCCAGCTACAGTACATCGGGTCACAGAGTCGAACATGACTTAGTAATTGAACAACAACAACAGTTACTATTGAATTAAAGGAAAATGAGGCCTGGACTTTTGAAGGATGGATAAAGGAAAATGAATGTTTCATAGCATAAAGTTCCTCAAGCCTCCAAATATTTTAGACTTTATAGAATGTTTGATTCCCCTTTTAAAATGTTTTTATCATATAGAAAGTTATTTATCTGATATAAAAACACCAATATTTGATTCAGTTTGTCTTGTTTCTCTTTATAAAAATCAACACTTAAAACAGAAACTTTTGAATTCAAATATACTGCAAACTCATAATGCCATTTCAACACATATTACTACACTGTGAATCCATTTATGGCTGAATGTGAAGTATATATTTGACAGCTGCTGGTCGAAATAAAAGCACTATTTTTTTTAACCAGATGTCAATTTTATGTAATGTTTAAAATGCTTTCAGTATCTCTGTTTAAGAAAAAAGAAAATTGCTTAAAACCATTTAAGCAGTGGGAGGTAACTTGTATATATTTTTTTCTTCAAGTTCAACAACTGTAGTAAAATAGCATTAACATGAATTTAAAGTAAAAATAAGAAGAATATCTAAAAAAAATGCAAAAGGTAACAGAAAAGACTGTGCTGAATGATCATCACTCCTCATTTGAGCCTCACAGCACACACAGAGCCACTCACATAACTCGCTTGACTTTTTGCTTTTCATAATTTTTAATTATTTACATACAATAATTTCCCCTTACTCACAGGAAATATGTGCCAATTGCATGCCTAAAACCAGGGATAGTACGGAACCCCACCTACACTACGCTTTTTCCTATGCATACATATTATGGTAAAGTTTAATTTATAAATTAGACCTAGTGAGAGATTCAGTTCAGTTCAGTTCAGTTCAGTCGCTCTGTCGTGTGCGACTCTTCGCGACCCCATGAACTGCAGTACGTCAGGCCTCCCTGTCCACCACCAACTCCCAGAGTTCACCCAAACTCATGTCCATTGAGTCGGTGATGCCATCCAACCATCTTATCCTCTGTCATCCCCGTCTCCTCCTGCCCTCAATCTTTCCCAGCATCAGGGTCTTTTCAAATGAGTCAGCTCTTCACATCAGGTGCCCAAAGTATTGTAGCTTCAGCTTCAACATCAATCCTTCCAATGAACACCCAGGACTGATCTCCTCTAGGATGGACTGGTTGGATATCCTTGCAGTCGAAGGGACTCTCAAGACTCTCCTCCAACACCACAGTTCAAAAGCATCAATTCTTTGGCGCTCAGCTTTCTTTATAGTCCAACTCTCACATCCATACATGACTACTGGAAAAACCATAGCCTTGACTAGACGGACCTTTGTTTGACAAAGTGATGTCTCTGCTTTTTAATATGCTGTCTAGTTTGCTCATAATTTTCCAAGGAGTAAGCATCTTTTAATTTCATGGCTGCAATCACCATCTGCAGTGATTTTGGAGCCCAGAAAAATAAAGTCTGACACTGTTTCCACTGTCCCCCCGTCTCTTTGCCATGGAGTGATGGGACCGGATGCCATGATCTTAGTTTTCTGAATGTTGAGCTTTAAGCCAACTTTTTCACTCTCCTCTTTCACTTTCATTAAGAGGCTCTTTAGTTCTTCTTCACTTTCTGCCATAAGGGTGGTGTCATCTGCATATCTGAGATAAGCCATAATATAATAACTAATAATAATATACAACGATAGCAATATAATGTAATAAATCATGTGAATGTAGCCTCTCTCTTTCACAAGATCTACTATACAAATTTAATGCTTTTACTGCTTAACTAAGCACTAGCAAGCATCACTTCTCTGGTCAGTTGTCATTCCAGTTTGAGAGTCCCTTGGACTGCAAGGAGATCCAACCAGTCCATCCTAAAGGAGATCAGTCCTGAATATTCTTGGAAGGACTGATGCTGAAGCTAAAGCTCCAAAACTTTGGCCACCTGATGCAAACAAAAATGAATTATTGGAAAAGACTCTGATGCTGGGAAAGATTGAAGGCAGGAGGAGAAGGGAAAGGCAGAGAATGAGATGGTTGCATGCATCACCGACTTGATGGACATGAGTTTGAGCAGGCTCTGGGAGTCGGTGAAGGACAGGGAAGCCTGACATGCTGCAGTCCTTGGGGTCACAGAGTCGGACATGACTGAGTAACTGAACTAAACTGATGGTATCTTTTGTCTTACTCTTAATTTGTCTTTCTGCCCCTTGAGCAGAAGCAAAGTTAGGTTCCACAGGCCATGGTATTAATCACTCTCTTGCCATGTCTCTCTCTCTCTCTCTTACTTTTACCTGGTACCTTAGGAAACTTGTAGACATGTGGATAGATTTAGCTTAATTTATCATTATTTGATTTTCAACCGACAGCATTCTGGTTACTATTCTTACAATTTGAACTACTCTTGCAAAATTGATAATACTCTTTGTATTACTGATTTCTATGTATTCACATAGTTCATCTTTCTGTACTGTATGATATTTATCATTCTATGTTCTTCTTAAACTATTTTCTTCCCTTACTGTCTTTGACCATGTCTGTTACTGGTTCTCTATTTCTTTTGCTACTCATTTTACTTTCTCATCCAAATAACTGTGATGTCTAGTTCTTCATATAAACAGATTTTAACATCTTTATTAAAATAATTATAGAACCTTTTCTGTTGTGAATTAATCATTTGAAAAAAACTCTGAGCCATAAATCTCTAATGCAAGAAAAAGTTTAAAGAAAATAAGATGAAAGTTTTTGGCTTGACTTTTGTTCTTCCTTTGATATCTGCTGTTTACTAATCAGCCAACTAATATCACTGAGCATCTGATTAATTAGATACTAAAATATAATATAAGGTGATGAAATTAAAACAAGAATGTGTAATACCAATACAAAGATGCCTATAAATCATTTAAAATAATCACTGTCCTAATATTTATTTTGGTCTAAATATGTTACTTCTAAGAATGAAAGCATATAAGCACTGAGTTTTATTTAAACGATGGCATATTATATGAATTGCTATTTCTAATTTTTTTGAGAGGCTATTCATGAAACTACATTTCTGTGCTTCACTTTAATAGCTCAATTTCTTCTTTTGAAATTTCCCTATTTACTCAAAGAAATTTACTTAAAGACATTTCATCCATTTTATGAAATAATTAGGTTTGAGTGGATTATTGTTGAACATTTATGAAATAAACTTAATCTAAACCCCAGATATTGTCTTGAAGACATTTAAAATTTATAGCAGGATATTGGGCATTTTATGCTCACAAATTTACATTTTATATGTAGTGTTATCTGTACAATGTGACTTTTCATTTTAAAAGTGACTCCTTTCTAATTCTTCAATATGAGATGAACACATTCATGCCATAATCAAGTATTATAAAGACAAATCAACAACAATGGAAAATGATACATAAAATTTGGTTTCTACATTTTATATTCAAAGTACATATAATAGAACCACTCAGTCAGATCTAATGATTTCTAAAGATATCTCTATATTTTTGACATTTAGTTATCAGATTATATTTTTGATTAATGTTTCTTTAATCGAGAAAAGTTTCCATAATATAACATTATAGTATGAAAGAAAGTGAAAGTGTTAGTGGCTCAGTCGTGTCTGACTTTTTGTGAACCAGTGGACTAGAGCCCGCTAGGCTCCTCTGTCCATGAAGTTCTCCAGCAAGGATACTGGAGTGAGTGGCCATTCACTTCTCCAGGGGATCTTCCCAACCCAGGGATTGAAACCATGTCTCCTGCATTGCAGGAGGATGCTTTATTGTCTGAGCCATCACGGTTATACATTCATATATTCTATTATGATATACTTAATTCTCACTGTGATGATCAGTTACTTGATTCATATATACTTATGTGTGCATATATGCATTTATGGGCTTCCTAGGTGGCACTAGTGGTCAAGAAGTCACCTGCCAATGCAGGAGACATAAGAGAAGGGGGCTGAATTCCTGGGTCAGAAAGATCCCCTGGAGGAGGGCATAGTAACCCACTCCAATACTCATGCCTGGAAAATCCCTTGGATGAGGGAGCCTGGTGGGCTATAGTCCATAGGGTCATAAAGAGTGGGACATGACTGAAGCTACCTAGAATGCAAGCATGTGTATGTATGTATATATATATGTATGTGTAAATTAACTGTAAATACTAGTTTAACGCCTTAATAGATGAACTATGTGAATACATAGAAATCAGTAATACAAAGAGTATTATCAATTTTGCAAGAGTAGTTCAAATTGTAAGAATAGTAACCAGAATGCTGTCGGTTGAAAATCAAATAATGATAAATTAAGCTAAATCTATCCACATGTCTACAAGTTTCCTAAGGTACCAGGTAAAAGTAAGAGAGAGGGAGAGAGACATGGCAAGAGAGTGATTAATACCATGGCCTGTGGAACCTAACTTTGCTTCTGCTCAAGGGGCAGAAAGACAAATTAAGAGTAAGACAAAAGATACCATCAGTTTAGTTCAGTTACTCAGTCATGTCCGACTCTTTGTGACCCCAAGGACTGCAGCATGTCAGGCTTCCCTGTCCTTCACCGACTCCCAGAGCCTGCTCAAACTCATGTCCATCAAGTCGGTGATGCATGCAACCATCTCATTCTCTGCCTTTCCCTTCTCCTCCTGCCTTCAATCTTTCCCAGCATCAGAGTCTTTTCCAATAATTCATTTTTGTTTGCATCAGGTGGCCAAAGTTTTGGAGCTTTAGCTTCAGCATCAGTCCTTCCAAGAATATTCAGGACTGATCTCCTTTAGGATGGACTGGTTGGATCTCCTTGCAGTCCAAGGGACTCTCAAGAGTCTTCTCCATGTAGATACTTTGGCTTAACTGTCATATAAAATCATATCTCAAGAAATGCAAAACTATCTTATTATCTCTGAGCTATATGAGTGTATTTGGTGCTGACTTGGTATATCTGTACTTCTCAATGTATTAATTTAATTATCTCATAAATTTAAAAGAATTCTTACATACTTATAGCTCAGAAACCAAAATCATAAATGTTCAAATGCTTCAAGTCTCTCTGGGTAAAGCAAATATTTTGAACTTACTTACTTAAACTGATATTATGTATTATTTATTTTAAATGCATGTACTGTTTACTTCTTTATAAACAATAAAAACTGTTCTGTTAGAAACTCTGTGCTTAAAATTGCTTTAACTTTTGTTTATAACTTCATTTTCAATTTTGTTTCTACAAAGACCTCTGAATATTTAAAACTTTGATTTGACTTCATTTTTCCTTGAATACTTGCATTGTCTGACTTTTGGAAAGAATGTTAATTATAATTCTTATCACTGATAAGTGGCATAATTGCCACTTGGTATAGTATAAAATACATTGGCCACCTGATGAGAAGAACTGATTCATTAAAAAGACCCTGATGCTGGGAAAGATTGAAGGCAGGAGGAGAAGATAGAGGATGAGATGGTTGGATGGCATCACCGACTCGATGGACATGAGTTTGAGCAAGTTCTGAGAGTTGGTGATAGACTAGGAGGCCTGGGGTGCTGCAGTCCATGGGGTCACAAAGAGTCCGACATGACTGAGCGACTGAAATGAACTGATAATATAAAAACAAACATTACATGTTTTTTTTATACTGTTACCAAATAAAACAATATCAACGTGTGTACAAAAATTATTAGGTTCAGATGGTATAACTAGTTGCTACTTGGATGATGTTATTTCCAACTTCCCCCTTGAAAGCCCACATATCATCTGAGATTTTCCAATTCCAATATTGAAACTAAACAGCGAGTAGAACTGCCTTGCAAGAAACCGTGTTATTTAGCAAGAAGAAAAAAAATGATATACATTAGAAACCTTGATCTACATTTAAAAAAAGAGGAGCATCAGAGAAGGATTGGTTGCCAGTTGTGTCTGACTATGTGACCCCATGGACTGTAGCCTGCCAGGCTACTCTGTCCATGGGATTTTCCAGGCAAGAATACTGGAGTGGGTTGCTATTTCCTCTACCACTGGATCTTCCCAACCCAGGGATGGAACTGGTGTCTCTTGCATTGCAGGTGGATTCTTTACCAACTGAGACACCAAGGAAGCTCATAGAGAAGGACTGTTATTAAAATAAAAACTTTTATGTTCCTTTAATCAATTGATTTAATAGATGTTTGTTCAAAATTATAGCAACAATGTATTTGATTGTATACATCACACACACACACAAATATATATGTGTGTGTGTGTGTGTGTGTGTGTGTGTGTGTGTGTGTGAGTGAAATGAATGACAGCAAAAGATTGCTTTATCATGATAGGGTACTAGTATTACCTGTGAATGAGAATAGTGTTATTTTAAATTGGACTTGGATTAAATTTAAATGTATATTGTAAACTTGAAGGCAACCTAAAAAAGTAGGATAAGAGTGCAACACATATGCTAAAACTGAAGATAAAATAGAATCATGCAAGATGCTCAGTTAAAACCATAAAAGACAGAAAAAGTGGAGACAAAAGTTGAACCAAAAAACAAAACTACCTATATTAATTTCAGACACAGGGTAGAGTATGCATAATAATTAGGTGGAACTGTTCTGCATGGGAGACTTAACTGTCCTTTTTATACATATATTTATTAAATCATTTAGTAATATGATTATAGACTTATAGATATTTATTTTATTCCTTTGTTTATAAATCAATACCATTTCATTGGAGAAGATTCTTTAGAGTCCCTTGGACTGCAAGAAGATCAAATCAGTCAATCCTAAAGGAAATCAACAGTGAATATTCATTGGAAGGACTGATTCTGTAGCTGAAGCTCTAATACTTTGGCCATCTGATGCTAAGAACTAATTCACTGGAAAAGTCCCTGATGCTGGGAAAGATTGAGGGCAGGAGGAGAAGGGGATGACAGAGGATGAGACGGTTGGATGGCATCACTGACTCAATGAACATGAGTTTGAGCAAGCTCTGGGAGATGGTGAAGGACAGTGAGCATCGGTGTGCTGCAGTCCATGGGGTCGCAAAGAGTTGGACACTACTGAGAGACTGAACAACAAGCATTTCACTTATTTTGTTACTCAAATTGTTCTAGCTTTGACTTTTGTAAGTTGTTCAATTGGTTCCTGTGTTCCTTTGAGATTGTTTGCTTGTTTCAGAGCAACTTGTTACTCTGATACTAAACAATGTTCTAGACTTATCTTGTATATTATTGCCTGTCCCATTGTTAGAATCATTCATTCGTCCATGGAATCCTGCTTCTTTTTATAACAGAATGATATTACACATCAAGAACTAAGCTTAAGTTTGCTTACTGCTCCTGGGGTGTTTTTGTCCCAGGCTCTCTTGGCTGACAGAGAAATGTAATATACGCATGTATATTAACCTTATCATGCACATACATAGTATCTCTTTACGTAGTTATCTGTATCTATATTAAGGCAGACACGAGTTCATACTGCTCTTTTCTTCTCTCCTTGCTTATCTGTAAACTCCCACTCAAGCTGTTAAAAACTTGGCTCCCACACTGCCCACTATCCATTCCCTTAATTGTTCAGTTCTAGTATACATTAGAGCAGCATCAGCATTTTTAACCCTTACTCTTTATGATATAACTTTATTATTTATATACAGTTTTGCTGGTCTTTTAATGTCCCCTTATTTGCAAAGTTACTCAGGTCAGCAACTTTTCTCCCCACCCACTTCACTGAGGGCGTTTTATATGTTTGTAATTTTTTTTTAAATCACAGTCTGTTTCATCCTGGGATTTTTGCAACCTCCCAAATGACTTTTTAAAATTATGTATTAAATTTCACTCTTTGTACTGTAAAGTGTTTTGGAAAAATGCAGTGTTATGCACCCAGAATTAAAGTATATAGAATAGTTCTACTACTCTTAAAAAATAAATCCCCTAAGTTCACCTATTCAATCTTCTCTCCTTCCCTCCCTCAAACCACTAGTAACCACTGATCTTTCTTCCATCTTTGTACTTTGCCTTTTCCAGAATGTCATGTTACTGGGATCATGGAGTATGCAACCTTTTCACACTGGTTTTTGTAATTTAGGAAAAAGCAGTAAATTTTACCCATTATCTTTTCTGTGGTTTGATAGATCATTTTTATTTTTTTAATGTACTTAATTTTTTTATTTTTATTTTTTTTGTCTTTCAATTAGTTTATTTTCTATTTTTTAACTTTACAATATTGTATTTGTTTTGCCATACATTGACATAAATCCACCATGGGTGTACATGTTTTCCCCTTCCAGAACCCCCCTTCCACCTCCCTCCCCATCCCATCCCTCCGGGTTATCCCACTGCACCAGCCCAGAGCACCCTGTATCATGCATTGAACCTGGACTGGCGATTCATTTCACATATGATAATGTACATGCTTCCATGCCATTCTCCCATATAATCCCACCCTCGCCCTCTCCCATAGAGTCCATAATACTGTTCTATTTATCTGTGTCTCTTTTGATGTTTCACATACAGGGTTATCTTTACCGATTGACTAAATACCATATATAAGTGTTAGTATATTGTATTGGTGTTAAACTATTGTAAAATATAGCTAACATAATCTCATTTTAACTATTTGTAAGTATACCATTCAGGAGCATTAAATACATTCACACTGTGGTACAACCATCACATCTATGTGGCTCTCTCCATCATCATCTTTTTTTTTGCTACATTTCAAATCATCCCTAATTCCTAACCTGATGACCTTATTTAATACTGCATCCGATTATCAATTCTTTCATACCAAAATCACTTTTAAAGCATTGCTTTTTTCTTCCATCCTTGCCATTTGCTTGTTTTTCTTTTTGTTCACTGTGGCTGTTGCCTGATAATGAAGGCAAAGACTGTTGTTCTTCTTGCTGATACATACAAGATCTTAAAAGAATAGCTGGAATATAGTAAGAGCGCATGCTCTTGCTCTCTCTCACACATATATGTGTGTGTGTGTGTGTGTGTGTGTGTGTGTGTGTGTGTGTGTGGTGTATTAATAAATAATTGGAAGAATAAATACAAGGATCTCTGAGTCAACAGGACAAAGATTTATTTTAAATATGTTTTGGGTGGGAGCTGGCATTAGATTTAGGAACCAATTAGAAGTCACTGTTTTTTTCTTCTCATTTCTATCCCTGAGTGAATTTTTTACAGAAAATGCCTTTAAATTCATGAGAAAAGGACAGGCTGGCCACTCTAGCTATCCCTCATGGTTCTAAAAAGCACCCCATGACCTAATTTTGTAACTTTCACCTTTGTGAAGCTCAGAGTTCTCACAGCTTCTTTAAGGAGTGTTCTGTTAATTTATGGGGTTATCTCCTAAACCTGTTAGGTTGAGAGCTTTTATGCTTAATTTTTCACCAATCAGTTTCCATTCTTTATCTCTTTCTATTTCTAAGAAATTCTTCCAACATTTTGCCCACTTATAGCACACTACCATTTCTTTCTTTTAGATGTTTTTCTTGCTTAGTATTGATTTACTATTAATTCAGGTTGGAGAGTATATATACCCATGTAATCATGTATGTCACATGAACCTGAAGACACTGAAAGTTAATTTTTTGAGTGTAAAACAAACCTAAAAGCTCACAGAGCATTGTGCATAGGCCCCCAAAGTAATAAGATTCACAAGTATTGTAAGAACATAAAACTACTATGAATAAGAAAATAAATAAGCATTAACATATGTGTAATGCATTAACAAATATGTACTGTTATAAAATCTATAGAAACTTGAAGAGTTAATAAATCTGTAGAAACAATGTGTGTGGATGCACATATTCTAATCAAAGAAATTCTCACTGTGAGGTGATATTCATATATTTTGAAGTAAGAAGTGATTTTATATAAATGCAGTTATAAAACCAATTGAATTTACTATTCCTGTGGACACAAAATTGAGACCACATTCACTAAAATCATGAGATTAAGAACTGAAAACATTTACCTTGTATATGTCTATTCAGGCTTCCCAGGTGGCTCAGTGGTAAAGAATCTTCTGTCTGCTAATGCAGGAGACATGACCTCTGGGTCGGCAAGATCCCCTGGAGAAGCAAATGACAACCCACTCCAGTATTCTTGCCTGGAGAATCCCATGGACAGAGAAGCCTGGTGGGTTACAGTCCATGGGTTGCAAAGAGTCAGACACGACTGAGTTACTGAGCACACATAAGTTTTTCCACGGAGTTAGCCAAACAGGATACATGCCTAAGAGACTGAGACTATAACAATCACAGGGAGATAGCCAACTACTAAGGTCTTATGTCCCTTTAACTGAAGAAAAACTAACAAGATCTTTGAATAAAGGAAGAATCAACTGAGCCATAAGCATGAGAACGTTCCAAATATTTCTTTTATAGCAAAGATGGAATAATGACATTCTGTGTGATATACCAAGGCAGGAGGTTTTACTACCCACACAATCTCTGAAAAAATAACTAAAAATAAACCTAAAGAGGGTGCAATAAAAAAATAAAGGGTAAAATAGGATGGTGGAATATATCTCTAAATTTAAGGAAGGAGTGAACATAAATAATAGTGCAAATAAAATTTATGCTGATAAATTCAAGAGTTTAAAGATGTGGACAAATAATAAAAATACAAAAAAAATAGAGTAAGCCGGGAGGTTTAAAGAAGGATAGAGAAATTTATGGTTTATATCTTGTTAGAAGAAAAACAGAAATTAGTTCTGTGCTTTGAAAGTGGGTTCCCAGGTGGCTCAGTGGTAAAGAACCTGCCTGCCAATGTAGGAGACCTAAGAGACATGGGTTTGATTCCTGGGTTACAGTCTCTGGAGGAGGGCATGACAATGCACTCCAGTATTCTTTCCTGGCAAACCCCATGGATAGAGGAGCCTGTCAGGTTATGGTCCATAGGGTTGAAAAGAGTGAGACACGACTGAAGTGACTTAGCACGCATCCATGCTTCATAAGAGAATTATAAACTATGCAGGCAAAATTTTACGATAAGCACTAAAAGAAGACAATTAAAATGCAGGAAAAATGCAGACAAAAAATGAAAAGGGGTAATGGTCAAAAGAGGTAAAATAATTGTTGAGATTGTGTATTGTTTTAATCCAATTTGTGCTGGACTATTTAATTAACTGAATTGTTTCTTTAAAACACTATTTCATTGGATGATACGCATAGCTAGCAATTTGGTACTATTTTTTTCTTTTTCTGTTTGGTAAATGGTACAAAAGATGCAGAAAGAAAAATGATACTATTTGCAATTTATAATTAAAAAGCCTTGCCATCAGTCAGGAAATTGGGCTGTGTATGAAAGCACTATCTTATATCTCATGGGAAGGTTCTATGATTATCTCTAGAGATACAAGGAAGTCTGCTATTGACCCTTGACCAAGATAAGGATGAGACAGGCTGCTAGTGATTTATAATGTGCTATTTAAAGTTTGAAACTTCTCTGAAGGTACTTTGAGGCAAGACTATCTTTATTGTTTTTGAGATATACGGATGGATTGCAAGTCAAAGTCAGCCTTAACCTGTATCTGAATTTGCTGTTCCCGCAAATCTTTTTCTGCTTCTGTTGTTACCTTCCTTTATTCATTTTTAAGCACAGCAACCAACAAGTTCTAACATTCCTCTGCTTAACACCTTCGAGCAACTTTCTATCTCACTCAGGAAAACCAGGTCTTTACAAGAGCCTAAAGCTTCCCAGGTGGTGCAGTGGTAAAGAATCCGCTTGCCAATGCAGCAGACAAATGATACTGGTTCTATCCCTGGGTGGGGAAGATTCCCTGGAGTAGGAAATGGCAACCAGCTCCAGGATTCCTGCCTGGAAAAGTCCATGGGGTCACAAAGCATCAGACATGATAAAGCACACCTCCCACCCCCCAAAAAAAACACACAGGAAAGTCCTATGAAATCTGCCTCCAGTTAGCTCTGTCATTTCAATTTCTCCTACAGGTGTTCTGGTTACACTGGCTGGCTTCATCTGTTTCTAGAACAATCCACTATGCCTCATTTCAAGGTTTGTAAACTAGCTATTTCCTCAGCCCGGACTGTTCTTCCCCCAGACAGAAAACAAGACTCACTCCATTTCCTTCATGCCTTTACTCACTTTTTGCAAATTAAGTCATTCTGGCCACTAGATTTAAAAGAACAATCGCATCATCTCTGACAACACATCTTTTGTCCTCTTTTCATTTTCTCCATAAATTCACCACTGTGTAGCTTAACAAATATTTATTTAACTTATTTATTTTGTCTCCTTTAGGTAAACAGAAATTTAGTCCTTTTTGTTTCCTGCTGCATCCTCAGGGTTTAGAACAGTGTCTTGTACACTGTAGGGGCGTAAGAAAGAGTTGATTTATAGCTGGAATATCTCTGGGATCTCCTGACTACCTGGCTCTAACTATTGGCTAAGATAAGAATGGTGGTCTTTATGCAATGCTGCTTAAAGTCTGAAACACCCTGGGAAAGTATGTTCACTAATGGTTTTAAACTAGTGACTTAGAAAACCTAGCTTCACCAATCCACATGATTACAGGGACATAAAAACCCCCACTGGGAACTTCTTTACTGAGACTTCCCAAAGTCAAAAGCTTTTGTGTAGATCTTGATGGTCAATGTCGGAATAAGGGCATTGGGAATATGTCACTGGATTATTTCTGAGACTCGCCAAATTTGACTACACCCTCTTTCTCTTTCTTCTTTACCATTTAAAAAAAAAAAACACACACACCTTACTAATATACTTTTTGGAGACTTGTATTTTCAAATATCCAATCTCCTGAAAGTTTCATGGAGATACTTAGTGTTTCTTGAGTAAATGAATGACCAATGAAAGTCCATTCAGTCCTACTTCATGAATATCGACTCAAATATTCCACAGCAGAATCACTAAAAATATGGGTTAATTAGGATTATGTAATCATTCATTTTATGTGTGTCTCAAATTCCTTTGAATAATATTGCTTTAAAATAATTTAACATTGGTGTCAAGTCGGCTTAGAAACAAGGATATCATAAGGACTTGACTTGTTTTATTCTGAAGCAGCTCGATTAACCTTAATTCACTGGAACCATTGCAGATATTTCTCTTTAGAAGGGAGAAACCAAGAACAACCAAAAGTGAGAGGGTTTAACATGAGAAGAAATGTTTTCTACTGCTGCACCTTGTACTAACTGTTCCTGAAGGCTCATTTCCTAGAATAGATCTGTGCTAGGTTCTCAGAGCAAATGACAAAAGAAAGGACACCTGTTATGAAGTTCAAAAATACACAATTTTTTTTATATTTGTTTCTTTCTTGTCTTAATATTCCAATGAATAGGAACACTACACCTTTCTGTCAATTTTATTCTCATTATATACTAGTTTTTTGGTACTATAAACTGAAACTATAATGATTTTTCTTTGTGGGATTTTTATGATGTTTGTTAGTATTCATGTTGGACAATAATGTGTTATACGCCCTGCTTTGTAACATATTCAATATCTAGCTCCCTAGCTACAACTGGCTAACTATATAAGTCAAATCATAAATCACCTTGCTTTTCTTTCCTCCTATTTGGACTCCTTGTTGCTTAGTTGCTAATATGTGCCTGACTTTTTGCGACTCTATGGACTGTAGCCCGCCAGGCTCCCCTGTCCATGGGATTTACCAGGCAAGAATACTAGAGTGGGTTGCCATATCCTTCTCCAGGGTTTCTTCCCCACTCAGGGTTCAAACCCACGTCTCCTGCATTGGCAGGCAGATTCTTTACTGATGAGCCACCAGGAAAGCCTGTCTGAACTCAATTCTTAGTATATTTACACTTATTTCCTTCTTTGTAAGATTGTTATTATGTCCTTTTTTCTTTGGCTGTCTCAATTTCTACTTATATAAAATTGAAAACATAATATGTTTATAACATTCACAACTTAAAACCTTTGTCTTATTAAGAATACTGAATGTATTTGAGAGTCATGCCCATTATTAATTATGTTATTCTATATTTACCAAGATATACACTTAAATTTTTAACATTAAAAAATGTCTATTTTCATTAATAATTTTAAAGTTTTATAATGCTAAATTTTTAATAAGCCCAAATGCATAGTTTTTATTGAGGAAACATAAGGTTTTATATGGTTGCTTAGAAGTTTTCATTTATTTGTTTCAAATATTATATTATCAGTTTCTTTGGGAAATTATATATAGATATGTATGTATATATACACATAGATAAGTGCGTGTGTATATATACATGTCTCCATTTTTACTTTCTTTCTGCTTGATTTTTTTAATTCCATGTTTGGATGAGAAAATGAAATATACATTGTGGCTTCCATAACATTTAGTTGTCCAAAGTTACATAAAGTCAAAAGTATTCTTGAAAGTTTCATATGCTGTCTCCATGTAGGAGACCTAAGTCTCATCTGGAAGCTCTCTGTTCACATACTGCTGAAGCCTTACTTGAAGGATTTTCAGCGTCACCTTGGTACCATGTGAAATGAGTGCAACTGTACAGTAGTTTGAGCATTCTTTGGCATTGCCTTTCTTAGGGACTGGAATGAAAACTGATCTTTTCAGGTCCTGTGGCCACTGTTGAGTTTTCCAAATTTGCTGGCATACTGAGTGCAGCACTTTAATGGCATCAACTTGTCGGATTAGAAATAGTTCAGCTGGAATTCCGTCTCCTCCAGATTTGTTCACAGTAATACTTCCTAGCTTCCCTGGTGGCTCAGTTGGTAAAGGATCCGCCTGCAGTGAGGAAGACCTGGGTTTGACCCCTGGGTTGGGAAAATCCCCTAGAGAAGGAAATGGCTACCCACTCCAGTATTCTGGCCTGGAGAATTCCATAGACTGTATAGTCCATGGGGAGGTAGAGTCAGACACAACTGAGTGACTTTCACTTCACTTCACAATACTTCCTAAGGCCCACTTGACATCACACTCCAGGATGTCTGGCTCTAGGTGACTGACCAGAGCATCATGGTTATCTGAGTCATTAAGACCTTTCTTGTATGACATCTTCTGGTATCGTATATTTTTGCCTTTTCAACTGTTCATGGTGTTCTCTAGGCAAGAATACCGGAGAAGGTTGTCATTTTCTCTTGCAGTGGATGATGTTTTGTCAGAACGAGTCTGTTAGACAGATTCTTGTTGCGTATTAGTGAGGTAGGAATCCAAGTTACTGGATTTCACATCAGAATATTTTTTCTTAAATAAAGAACAGACTGGACTAGAACATAACACAATAAAACAGAATGCAATGGAACTGAGTCCAACAGAAGATAAAATATCATAGGGGCTTACTCAGATCTTTTTTAAGAACTGCCCAGATTGCAACAAATTTTGCAGGAAAGTGAGAGACCTGGAGTGTAGAGACAGTAAATAAGATGATGTAACAAACTTGTCCCCGGTTTATAACATAAAATGTGACATTTCACATTTTATGTTATAAGATATTTATGGGTAAGATCATCTTAGACTCTCCAGCTCTGTATCCACCAGATAAATGCAGGTGCATGTGTGAGCCTAGGTGATATCAATGGAATGAACTTCTAAACAATTCACAGACATTTGAAAAATAATAAAATCAACCATTTTATAAAATCAACCAAAAAAAAAACACATTACTTATGGTGCTAAATGTACTTTGAAGGAAAAAAAATGTACAGATATATTTGGAGCCTCATTAAGCCTTTTTATTCATTTTGTTTTCAAGCAGGCTAAGGGTGAAAGTCCTACTTCATATCAAGAGGGAGTAGTAAATATTGTTAAGAATAATACATTCTTTCAAATTATCAATGATTTTTTTCTTATAGCGTAATCTAATTTAATGATGTATAATTAGGTATTATGGTCAAACTTAGTTATTTGGAGAACTAAAATGCAAAAATTTATTTCTATAGGAGGCAATTAAAAACTAACAGCAACTCAGAGTTTGAAAAGTAAATAGTTTATGTTGAAATATTATTTCTTGAGTATTTCAAGATTCTCTGTTGGAAATAACATTTTTTGATAGAAAAGTAAAATATAAGAGTAACTTTAACTTGCAATTGTGTTATTCTAACTGTCATCATCAGTACTTTTCTCCTCACAATGTTGCAGAAATATTAAGAATCTATAGCAATGAAGGCAATTACTTTTAAGCTTTTCTTTCTATGGCAAAGTGTTTTTATTTTTTTTCTGTATTAAACATGCTGGAAAATATCATATTTTTCTCCATGTTGCTTTAAATTTAGTCTGTTAAGTATTCTGAA
The DNA here is from genome assembly GCA_024291935.2 of Okapia johnstoni. Classification (NCBI taxonomy): domain Eukaryota; kingdom Metazoa; phylum Chordata; class Mammalia; order Artiodactyla; family Giraffidae; genus Okapia; species Okapia johnstoni. The sequence continues at coordinate 89,125,079 of CM044313.1, read as the reverse complement.
AATACCAGATGGGAACATGACAGAAGAACTCTGGCACCAGCTGGAAGGAACTTACATTGGCCAAATTTGGGACAATGTGAACATTAAAAAAAAATGATATTAATGGATTATAACACATTGAATTAAAAGTTAAAAAATGAATCTGTGTGGAATCAAATAATTATATGTTATTCTTTCAAAAATGTTGAACAAATATTATTTCAGAATAATAGATCTCCAAGTCTGGACACGCAGGTACTATGTCAGATTAAACAGTCCTGTTAGCAATGCACTCTGTATGGGTCTCCTTTATCTACACACAACTTTTACCTACATGGAAAATCTGACTAGTTGATAAACCCAAGCCAGTGAATATCTTTTGGAATAATGGGAAACAATAGTCAAAACCACACAGAAAGTATTTACTGCCTATTCTAAATGTGTTACGTGTATGCAGCCAATGAAAATTATCAATAAACTCCAATGGGAAAATTAGTGAGTGTAGACTCACTAATAGTAAATTAGTGATTTTAGTGAGTCTATAAAGACAAACTGCTTGGTTCAATATGTAATGTGTCTATGTATCAACATGTGAACTTGGGAATTGACTTCACATTTTGATGAAAAATAGTGACTGTTTTTAATGAATGCAGAAGATCTTTGATCAACACTCCTTTCAAAATTCAGAGGAGGGCTTTAGTATGTGATAAATTCTAATTAACCTCTCAACAGTGAAAATAACCTAATAAATAAATAATGATCTTTATATGTACTGGAAACCATGTAAAAGTCTTCACACATTTCAATGTATTTAATACTGATCCTCAGCTCTACTTAATATCAGTTAGACTGTTTGAGTTGAAAGTGAAAGAGAAGCAATATAACTCCCTCAGTTTTATTTAATGACTTATTGGATAACCTGGGACCAAAATCACATCTATAATGACAAACTTTAAATCTTAACCACTATGAAAATGTTCTACATGTGATAAATTCCTCACATGATTACTGTGGGTTTCCTCTACCTCCTGGGACAGCCAAGGACTAGTAGTGCCATTCTAAATGTGAACTGTGAAACAAATTGCTTTAAATTTTTTGACAAGTTTTCAAAAGGCTATATGTCGATTCTTAAAATTAACTGATAATTTATCTACCTCATGTATATGTAAGATTCACTGGATTTGGGTTACTGAAAGTGGAACTTCTTTTCTTTTTTAACACAATGAATGTGAGACTGATTCCTCTGGATGTTGCCAGCTGCCAGCCTGGAAAATCAATGTGATAACTAAAATTGTAAAATGTAGGCTTTAATTTGTTCTTATGGTCTGCTGAGCAAGACATTCAACCGTGAAAACACCCACCTGTCCCTGCCTACAGTTTCTTTAGTTACTGCACATGGTTTAGCAGGACATCAATCATTCTTTCATCGTGTACAGATTTAAATACATATACTTAAATAGACTCTTTATTCATGCTTAAAGATGAAAACTCATGAATAAGAATTTTTCACAATGATAATCAATGTACATATGAACAGAAACAATCAATTTCCTCAGTCCAAAGATATATGGTGAGTCAATAAGCTAATAGAGCTAAGGCATATTTTGAATTTTCTTGTGTCCAGTACATCATTGCAAATGGACAGAATCTCATTTGCAATGCTTTCCAGGAGTTCAACTTGCTTAAAAATAATATTTTCAATTCAGTAGTGACCTGTCTAAAATTTGGTTTAACCAATTTGTAATACACTTTCATGTTAATTCTTAGTCACTCAGTCTTGTCCGACTCTCTGCCACCCCATTAACTGTAGCCCTACAGGCTCCTCTGTCCATGGGATTTCTCAGGCAAGAATACTGGAGAGGATTGGCCTTTTCTCTAGGGGATATTCCCAACCCAGAGATCGAACTCATGTCTCATGTGTCTCCTGCATTGCAGATGGATTCTTTACTCACTGAGTCATGGGGGATTTCTATAAATTTTCACTTTTAAGCAATTCAGTTAGATTATTTCATTATACTGAATATACAAACACATGCTTTAAAGATTGTCAATAAAATTTCAAGGATGATTTAGGCATTTTTCTAATTTACTGTTTTTAATTTATATTGGTACTCTCAGGCATTTAGATATCACTTTCATTTAATTCTATGCGTGGTAAATTTCATAGTTTCACTTCCACAGTGTAATCTCAGGCTAAATAAGAACATCAGTAGAAGTGGACATAACTGTGCACTTTTGTGACATTCAGTATAAGACAGGCTGCGGGTGACAGAGAACAAAATGGTTGGATGGTATCATTGACTCAATGGACATGAGTTTGGGCAGACTCTGGGAGACAGTGAAGGACAGAGAAGCCTGGTGTGCTGAAGTCCATGGGATTGAAAAGAGTCAGACACGACTGAGTAACTGAACAACAACAATGATTATTCTACTACAAAACTAATTTACTTTTCTATCATTTTTCCCACAAAGGTGATTACAGTTTTAAAATACATTTGTATTTGATATTAATTAAAGCCAATAAATAAAATTCTATAGTACTCTGGCGGGTTGAATTCTGGGTAGAGGAATAAGTCATAAAAAGTAAAAGCAAAAAGCATTTATTTAACTTCTAGGTCTGATTAGTTAAAACACATTTTCTTTAAAAGGCAGAGGATTATGTAGTTTTTAGATTTTGAAACTAAGGAAAATATATGAAAATAAATTGGAAACTGCTTAGTTCCAAGTTACCACTTCAAAATAGTTTTAGGATGATGTACTAGATTGGGTGATTGTTTTTCTTCCTTGTAGTATTATACTCATCTCTTTGAGGTGAGAATTTTTCAGTGATTCCAATTTTGGACAGAGTACCATTCTCTATCCCATTGATACTGGGTATATCAGTATGAGTTGACTCTGTTCAGTGGAATGTGAGTGTGTATGAGGAGACCAATAGGATAGGTTTTTGCTCCTGAACTCTGTTGACCCGTGGTGAGACTAATATACACCAAATAGTCACTAACAATGCTTCATCAACCAAGATCCCAATATGAGACTTATAAAGTTGATCTGAATGACCTAGCCAACCAAACCTAACCACAACTAAACTTCAGCCCTGTGTATATGAAAATAAATTTTTATAGGAAGATATTAAAACTTTACAGTAGGTTATTACCTTATTATTTTACTATATTACATTTTTCAATAAAACTTGTTTATACAGATGGTTTAACAATGTGTTGCTCCTAGTTGTAAAAATCTCACTCTTTTATCTATTGTTCGACTTAGTAGGCAGGCTTTTAATATTTTTCTATTTCACTTCTTTCTCATTCATTAATTATTAACAACTTTCTCTATTTCTGCTAGTACCTTGTAAATATCCAACATTATTACAGAATTTTGAAGATTAATATATTTTTGGTAGTAATGAGTGCTAGTGACCTGAGAGGACCAGAAGTAATGTAATGATTCATTTTCATGTTAATTTAATATTCTTAATACTAATAACCTTTATTTTAAATAGTACTCTTCTATATATTTTATAGCATTAAAAATACTTTTCTGATACCTCTTATTAGAATTGGACAGCAGTGGTTACCATTCTTTCAATAATAAACCACTAAACTTTCATCTGTTTCTGCAGGCATATGCTTAAAAGAGGAATTCATCAATATATGAGATGCTATTTTAACTTTTAATGAATAAAGTTTTGTCCAGCTTAGCTATCTCATAAGAGCAATAAACATTTAATGTGATTGAGACAGGAAAGAGTAAAAAGATCCATGTGTTTCTGGGGCAAAGATGAAATATAAAATGATAAGAAGATAAACATTTCTACAGGTAAAAATTCTTCTTAAAATATACTTGAATTTATTTGTCATTTGTTTACAATTTTGCTTAGAGGGTCACTTAAATTGACTGCAGGTCCAAGGCAAACAGTAATCATTTGATTGAGATGAATGAAATCTAGCAAGGCTTTCTAATCCACTTTCTAATATTTCTCCCCAGGCCTATAATTGTGAGAAGTCACATCACTTCAGCAGAAGAATGGCTTTGCATAAACGGGTGTGGCTTCAGCAAATGACTAAAAATGTTCAACAGAGATGCTGGGGCTCTTTTCCATGGCCCACTGCTACCTGTATAATTAACTCACCTGGAATTTCACATCCTCATGCTGAAGCTTAATACAGAAAAGACTTACACTATTAGAGAATTAACAGATATATGTCCTCACATATTATTATATCCTTACATATTATTACAATTAGTTTGAAAGGAGTATTTGATCACCATCATTATCTAAATTAAGTGCAATCCTAGCATTAGCAGCTGTACAGAATCTTACATTCTTAAACTCTTTGGGAATTTTTTTAAATATGACAACCAGAACTGGATGCTACTAGCAAACATACTATTTCTATATAGTGTAGGTCCCATTTACATAATAAATCACTAAAAATAAAGAAAAATATCTTTTTCTACATTGAATAATTTCATCTTAATGTGACTTACAGCTATTTGAGCAATTCTAGCCCCTTGCACCTGCTTTATAACTATCAAAACATGATCTAGAATAAGTTTAGATGAAATGTAAAAAGTACAGAATACATATTACATGCCATACTACCAAATTTTGGATACAACATGAAATTTTATAAGGAATTTTTATACAGAAGCCATTTTTAAATGTTATACAGAAGCCATTATTATAAATTGGTTAATAACATTTCCCTTATTAATGTATTTAAAATAATTATTGAATTTGTACCCTATGGAAAGTATTGTTTCAGATTTTTCAGATGTGTAATTAACAGTTTTAAATAATCTGTAGATTTATATTCTTTCTCACCAAAATGCTATTAAAATGTATTTGTGATTAGGATTGACTGAAAAATTATCAAAATACATTTTGAAATCATCAAAGTATTCTATTGGGCTTCCCTTATGGCTCAGGTGGTAAAGAATCCACCTGCAATGAGGGGGACCTGGGTTTGACCCCTGGGTTGGGAAGATCCCCTGGAGAAGGGAAAGTCTACCCATTCCAGTATTCTGGCCTGAAGTCAGACAACCAGGTGCAAACTCAGACTTTGGAACTATCTATTCTACCTTGGATAAATTAACTGCTCTATGACTTAGTTTATTCAACTGTTCAGATTGGACCATAATGAGAGTAAGATCTACCTTAATGGATTACTCTGAGGATTAAAAAGTTAACATATGAACTTTTAGAAGAGTACTTGGTACATAAGAATAGATACTAAATCTAATCCATTCCAAACAAACTAGTAAATCATTAAGGGTACTGAAATAACTGTCAGGACAAACAAAAATCCCAGCAGAGTCATGTTAAGAGGTTTTAAATCTTATGAAAGGGAATGTTAATAGGGAAAATTTTATTCACTCGAATGTCTAGGAAATACACAGGAATGGATTACACCTTAACATACATTTTAGAATTGAGTTCAGTGATTCTTCTTTACTTAAAATGAACAATATGTCTCCACCTAGACTTTAATGGGCAATTATGACAAATGTATAAATCTAAACTCTATGGTGTTCACAGTGCTTATGCAATAAAATGTCTAGACTAAATTTTACTTTATATTAGAGAATATTTTGCTTGACATGTTTAATTTCAAGATAGTATAACTGTTAAGGTAACAAAGAGAAATTTCAATATTATACGAAGCTCTGTAAATTCACAATGACAAACTAATTATGATGGGGAATGCAGTTTCCTGACAAAGGTTATTCTGACACTCTGTAAATCTGTAGTTCATAAATTCCTGTAGTTTAGATTACAACTAAATAATGGAGTGGAGGCCTAATAAAACAGTACTATGCCAGCCAATATTTGCTCACTGTCTTTTTCCCATGTGCCAGAGTCAATAATTGGTCCTTGTCATAATTATTCTGTCTACAAACCAAAATTATCATATGATTGTATCTTCAGAGCAATATTTCATAAATAAATGTCCCTCAGACACTATTCTATATTTTGAAAGTGAAGTGAAAGTATTAGTCATTCAGTCTAGTCTGACTCTTTGGAACCCCATGAACTGTAGCCCACCAGGCTCCTCTGTCCATAGAATTTTTCAGGCAAGAATACTGGAGTGGGTAGCCATTCCCTTCTCCAGGATTCTTCCCTGGAGCCCTGGTCTTCTGTATTGGCAGGTGGATTCTTTACCACTGAGCAATTGGGGAAGCTCTTATTATATTTTAAATGTCTGCTATAAAAGCAGTGTTCACTGTTTAAGTATTACGGGCTAAAGTTACCATAAATGAATTTTTTCAGTAGAGAATTTTTTAATGTTTTCACTATACAGAATATAACATGCCTCACTTTCCAAACTTCTACAAACACAGAAAACTTCTCTTCAGAAAACTATTAATATTTGCAAGTATTTAGAACAATTACAAGGGAAACTTCGTGATAGAAAAATAACGAATTATTCTATTTGTCAAAGTGATTCAACAATATCTATGTAAGAAAATTTCTTTCTTAGCTGAAAGTTTGCCTCTTGCTGAATTTAACAAATGTTTAAATAAAATGAGTTACTAAAATAGTAGCAATTTTTCTTTTTAAATATAATCTTTCAATCCACATCACAGGTGCCTGGATTATTCACTTTCTCCAATACTATTTGCAACTAATTCTTGATGATTTTATTATCCATATAAAAATACTGTATACCTACGACTGATTCATGTTGAGGTTTGACAGAAAACAGCAAAATTCTGTAAAGCAATTATCCTCCAATAAAAAATAAATTAATTTAAAAAAATACTGTCTTTGGCTTCAGTCAGAATTGAACTCCCTGTTTCCAAAACCTTCATTCTACTTGAGATATTTGATACAATGAGTTACTCCTTTATTTTCTTCCATGTTTTCATTCAGTTTCTGAACCCACTTTGTTAAATGGTATCTACACGAATTAATATTCCACATTTATGTATCTCCAGTCAGTGTAGTCCTTTTCTCTGAATAACAGAGTCATATACATATACAACTCCCAACTTTGCTTTCAGAGGACCATCTTTTAACTTGTTATGTCCGTACTTAACTTTTAATCCTAACCCTGCTCCTCTCACTCTCCTCCACACTTCACTAAATGGGAAGTTGCTCCTTCCAGTTATTTAGTACCAGACTTCGGTGTTGTTCTTGACGCCCCTTTGTCTCTGAATACATGAGCAAGCTTAAGGACTCCAAACTAAATCCACAATCTGTGATTTGGCCATCATTGTCATCTTGGTTAATGTTCCTATCACGTATTGCAAGATAATTAAAACCCTCCTCTCTAATATCTCAGCTTCAAATGGATATTCCACACTTCGTTCATAAGTTATCTTATAAGTTTGTAAGTTATAACATTATCTCTTTTAAATCAAACACCAACATTTGAAGTAAATGTCATCCTACTTAAGTTGATGAAGAAACTGAAGTTTGAGCAAGTGGAGATTTTTTTCCAAGCTAATAAAATAACACAATATATTTTTATAAAATAAATTACTTTCATAGAATCCTGACAATATTTTCATATCTCTATCTCTATTATCAATCTAGCTAGTTAGTTATCATCTGTCTATTCTCTGCAACCAGATAATAGATATTTTAATATTTATTCAGAAAACTGATGTTAAACAAAAATACGACAGTCATGTCATGCAGCATGATAAAATTAATTTCAAATTGATTCCAATGAAATGTGATTTTCAAAAAATGTGATTTTCAAACTGAATAAATAATCAAGCTAAATTCTAAGTTCCTTAAAAGAAATGGATATAGAAAACAGTGAAAAAATAAAATAACAAAAAAGGGTATGCTGTATTTATTGATCAGAGTTCATTTAGGGAATAGAAATCACTCTAGACATTTTAACAGAGAGAATTTAATAAAAGGAATGCTTAGCTGGATTTAAGGTTATTAATTTGATACAATTAAAAAAAAAAGAGCACTGATATATACCCAGGATTCAAGCAGCTATCAAACTAAGGGCAGAGAAAATTAAGGGAAGAATTTGGAATTATTAATACTTAGAAGCTCAAAAAGGTAATGTAGTGGAGAAGAAATTTAACTCCAGTAAGCCTCTGTGGAAAATCAGTCTATTTAGTGCACACCAAGGAGCAGGTGCTAAAAAGCTTTGTTGCTACAGAAAACGACCGATTGTCAAGGCGAAGAAGTATCGTGAAGGCAAATCTCAGAGGAAGACAAAACAGATAGGAATCCAAGAGGAAGCAAACAGTGGGAGAAAATGCCTTCATCCTCCAACCTGCTGTCTCCCTCCAGTAATTTTATTGATAGAACCTCCCAAGGAGAGAGCTGAAAAAGCAGAGACATGGCTTGTATCATTCCAGCTCAGCATCACAAAACTCAGCACAGACTAGTGTATTTTGGAGCTGACAGACAGTAGCTTAATAACTGAAATATTTCATATCTTTAGCTAACTGGCATCCACAAACATCCTTCCATAAACATTTGATATTCAGTGTAATAGGAAAAACCACTTTCTTTGCCCATGTGATAATAGATGGATTGCAATATATAAAAGCATTCCATCACTATTTGCCCTCCCTTGGGAGTAGGGGTTCAGGGTGCTTCTTTGCTTTGTAAATTTAAACAGGTCATGGCAGTTAGTTTGGTGAAGAGAAGCACATGATTTTGAGCCTATGAATCTCTGTTACCATGGCCAGTGTTGTTTTTTTTTTTTTAAACATAGGCGTATGTAAAAGGGAAGAAGGAAGAGAAGGGCCTGGCAACCCACTCCAGTATTCTTGCCTAGAGAATTCCATCGACAGAGGAGCCTGGTGGGCTACAGTCCATAGGTTGCAAAGAGTTGGACACAACTGAGAGACTAACCCAAACACAGTGAGTAATGCCACCCAACCAGAAGAAAGGCTACTGGTTTCCCACAGAATAAGTCATTTTATTTCCCTGGGTGTTGACAGTCTCCTCTGTTATGAGGGCCTTGGTTAGTCATTTCAGTTCAGTTCAGTTCAGTCGCTCAGTCTGTGACTCTTTGTGACCCCATGAACTGCAGCACACCAGGCCTCCCCGTCCAACAGCAACTCCCAGAGTTTTCCCAAACTCATGTCCATTGAGTCAGTGATGAAATCCAACAGTCTCATCCTCTGTCGTCCCCTTCTCCTCCTGCCCTCAATCTTTCCCAGCATCAGGGTCTTTTCAAATGAGTCAGTTCTTCGCATCAGGTGGCCAAAGTATTGGAGTTTCAACTTCAACATCAGTCCTTCCAATGAACACCCAGGATTGATCTCCTTAGGATGGACTGGTTGGATCTCTGTGCAGTCCAAGGGACTCTCAAGAGTCTTCTCCAACACCACAGTTCAAAAGCATCAATTCTTCAGCACTCAGCTTTCTTCACAGTCCAACTCTCACATCCATACATGACTACCTGAAAAACCGTAGCCTTGACTAGATGGACCTTTGTTGGCAAAGCAATGTCTCTGCTTTTTAATATGCTGTCTAGGTTGGTCATAACTTTCCTTCCAAGGAGTAGTGAGTGAAGTTGCTCAGTCATGTCCGACTCTTTGCCACCCCATGGACTGTAGCCTACCAGGATCCCCCGCCCGTGGGATTTTCCAAGCAAAAACACTGGAGTGGGTTGCCATTTCCTTCTCCAGGAGATCTTCCCGACCCAGGGATTGAACCCGGGTCTCCCCCATTGTAGGCAGATGCTTTACCATCTGAGCCACCAGGAAAGTACCTGCAATCATCATCTGCAGTGATTTTGGAGCCCAGAAAAATAGTCAGCCACTGTTTTCACTGTTTCCCCATCTATTTACCATGAAGTGATGGGACCAGATGCCATGATCTTAGTTTTCTGAATGCTGAGCTTTAAGCCATCTTTTTCACTCTCCTCTTTCACTTTCATCAAGAGGCTCTTTTTAGTTCTTCTTCACTTTCTGCCATAAGGGTGGTGTCATCTGCATATCTGAGGTTATTGATATTTCTCCTGGCAATCTTGATTACAGTTTGTGTTAGTCATTCAGGAGGGACTAAATATCTTCACATTAGCCTAGTCTAAGAGGTCCACCCACATACCTCATTCCCACCTCTTCCTGTAACCAATTTTTCAAAATTTTTCTTTCCTAAAATTCTGACCTCCCAGGAAAATCACTAGCAACTGTTCCAGAATCAATTTAGATTGATAAGTTTGGCCATGTCTTAGTCCAGAAAAAATGAGGTGGTTTTTGTGTGTTGATTATTTTAATGTTAAATAAAAAGTAAAACTTTGAACAATTCTTTGATAAAACTGTTACGGACCAAGCATTATGCTCTATTAACCTACTTTTGTGAGCCAGAGGTCTAATATACATAAAAATATTACCCCAGTTCTTTCTGTAAAGAGGATGTTAGTACAGATATTTTGTTGTTTCCTTTCAATTAATTTACCCTCAGACACCAGATTGAGTATCATTAAATTATGCTTAAAAACTTTGTGTTGGATCATTACTTTTATTTTACTACCACTGTCTTTCTCTCAAATATCAATATCTCTAAGAAGGAACAGGATGTAAATTGAGTATCCACTGATTGGAAGAGATATTTCAGATCATCATAAGCTGTACTTCTCAAAAGCATTTTTTTATACAATATCATTGAGCATAATTGCTTGAAATTTTTGGTTTATGCTATGCCTAACTTTAAAAGAAAAAAAAAAAAAAGTCTTGCTCTCTAAACAGAGGCTCAAAGAATTAGAGGGCAAGTTAGTGTAAGTTGGCAGACAACCAGTAAGCCTTTCAATCTGGCAAAAGATCAGCAACTCATGACTGGTGGGGTCAGGCCCCCATGACTTAACTCAGTGCTACCTATTTCCTTGTAGCCATTCACAAAATGTTTTATGACAGTTTGTTTGCAATACTCCTGAATATTCATTAATAAATTTTTTTGGAAAATGTCAACATTGTTAGATCTTATAAAGAGCCTTCAAAGGGCTCTGAATTCACATAAGACTTCAGTTAGTACTAATGGTTTTGATTATAAACTTTATTATGCAATTAATGAAATTCAATAATCATGTAAATTTACTCAAAATTTCATCTGATGTTTTTCTAATTTCTAGGGCCCTCAGCATTTATTATGTTCCCCTAAACTTTCTTTAAAATAAAAAACTACTCTACAAATTATTTTTAGTGAATACATGAAAATGTGTAACTCTAAAGAATTGGTTTTAAATTTATGATAATTTACAGTTATTTGCTGCAGTAGTTATTTTTTAATATTGCTTATCTGATTGTTTTAAATTTTACAACAGCATGGGAAATATTTCCAGCAGACTAGTTTTATCCTATAATATACTTAATAACAAAATTTTGTACTCTTCATAGCATATTTTTCTCAATTTTCCATAAAATTTTCTCTCAGACTTGAAATGAATTATCCTCAACCTTAAAGTCTACTTCTCTATTTTAATTATATCTTAGAAGAACTAAAAATAAATTTTTCTGAAAAAATATTTGTTATTTATACTTAACCACATATCAGATTGTTAAGCATGTTATGTCTTCATTTTTGTACATACGACAGCTTCAGAGAACATAATTAAAATAATTTTCTCAGTTTTCATGTTAATAGCCAATCCCTACCCTGCCTAACTTGATTTTCCTGTTTTCTAAATTATGAGCAAAAATTCAATGGGAGGAAAAATATCTATACAAAATGTTACCCAGATGGTTGGCATACAGTATATTTGAGGGAATCAATATTCATTTAAAGTAAGTTACTTGGTGATTTTTTAAGTCAGCATAATCTTATATCCATTCTTTAGATCAAGAAAGAGAAAAATATAAGGACAGCAAAAGTTCATGCTGAAGGCAATTACCTTCTTTCTTGCAACCAATAACTAAAATTTCAACTTTTATCACTACAGCTCAGTATTACTTATTTTGATCATAAGAATAAAAGTGTATAAGATTCTTCTGTGAGTCAGTTCAGGAGAAATAAGAAAGCCTTCTTAAGTGAACACTGCAAAGAAAAAGAGGAAAACAACAGAATGGGAAATACTAGAGATCTCTTCAATAAAACCAGAAATATCAAGAGAACATTTCATGCAAAGATGGGCATGATAGAGAATAAAAATGGCAAGACCTAACAAAAGCAGAAGAGATTAATAAAAGTTGGCAAGAATACACAGATTAACTGTAAAAAAAAGGTCTTAATGACCCAGATAACCATGATGATATGGTCACTCACCTAAGGCTAGATATCTTGGAATGTGAAGTCAAATGGGCCTTAGGAAGCAGCAGTACAAACAAAGCTAGTGGAGGTGTTGGAATTATAGCTGAGCTATTTCTAACCCTAAAAGATGATGCTGTTAAAGTGCTGCACTCAATATGGCATCAAATTTGGAAAACTCAGCAGTAGCCACAGGACTGGAAAAGGTCAGTTTTCACTCAATCCCAAAGTAGGGCAATGCCAAAGAATGTTAAAACTACTGTGGTACCTTATTTTCTAGGTAATTTTGATATCTTTTAAAAATATTTTTAATTGAAGTATAGTACATTTACAGTGTTGTGTTAGTTTCAGGTATACTGCAAAGTGAACCATTTGTGTCTGTGTGTGGGTGTATGTGTGTGTGTGCGTGCATAGTACATAGATACTCTTCTACAGAATCTTTTCCATTATAGGTTAATACAAGATACTGAATATAGTTCTCTGTGCTATATAGTAAGTCCTTGTTGTTTATCTGTTTTATACATAGTAGGGTGCATCCATTAATCCCAAATTCCCAATTCATCCTTTCCACTCCTTTCCCCTTTGGTAACCATATATTTGCCTGTTTCTATTTTTTAAATAAGTTAATTTGTATCATTTTTTGTTGAATTCTACATGTAAGTGATATCAAATGATATCTGTCTCTCTGTGTCTGATTTATTTCATTTAATATGATAATCTTTAGGTCCATCCATATATTTTGCTGTAAATGACATTATTTCATGCTTTTTTTTTTTTTTACAGCTGAGTAATATTCCATGGTGGGTTTCCCAGGTGATTCAGTGGTAAAGAACCCACCTGCCAATGCAGGAGACTCAGGAGATGTGGGTTCAGTCCCTGAGTTGGGAAGATACCCTGAAGCAGGAAATGGCAACCCACTTCAGTTTTCTTGCCTGGGAAATCCCATGGACAGAGGAGCCTGGTGGGCTATAGTACATGGGGTTGCAAAAGAATTGGACACGACTTAGTAAACAACAACAATATTCTACTGTACATATGTACCCCATCTTTTTTTATCCAATCATGTTTATAGACATTTAGCTTGCTAACATGTCTTGGCTATTGTAAGCAGTGCTGTTATGAACATGAGGTTCATGTATTGTTTTGATTACAGTTTTTTCTAGATATATGCCCAGGACTGTGTATTTTGGAAATTAATCCCTGTCAGTAGCATTGTTTGCAAGTATTTTCTCCTAGTCTGTAGATTATCTTTTTGTTTTGTTTATGGTTTACTTTGCTATGGAAAAACTTCTAAAGAAAAATATTTATTTTTGGTTGCTCTGGATCTTCGTTACTGCATGAGGGCTTTCCCTACTTGGGATGAGGAAGGGCTACTCTTTGCTGTGGAATCTGGACTTCTCACTGTGGTGACTTCTCTGTTGTGGAGAACAGGCTCTAGCTGCACGATCTTCAGTAGTTGTAGCAGGCAGGCTTAGTAGTTGTGACTTGTAGGCCCTACAGAGGGACTCGGTAGTTGTGGCGCATGCGCTTAGCTGCTCCACAGCATGTGGGATCTTCCCAAACCAGGGATCAAACCTATGTCCCCTGCACTGGTAGGCAGATTCTTATCCACTGTACCACCAGGGAAGTCCTGTGCAAAAGCTTTTAAGTGTGATTAGTTCCCATTTTTTTATTTTTGTTTTTAATTCCATTACTTTAGGAGATGGAACCATAAAGATATTGCTGCAATTCATGTCAAATGGTGTTCTTCCTATGTTTTCCATTAGGCTTTTTATAGTATCTGATCTTATATTTAGGTCTTTAACCCATTTTGAGTTGATTTTTATATATGGTGGTAGAGAATATTCTAATTTCATTTTTTTACATGTAGCTGTCCAGTTTTCCCAGCATCTTTCATTGACGAGATTGTCTTTTCTCAATTGATTCTTACTTCTTTTGTTATAGACTAATGGAACATAGGTATGTGGGATTATCTCTGGGCTTCTTATCCTGTTCCGTTGCTCTATATGTCTATTTTTGTGCCAGTAACATACTGTTTTTATTACTCTAGATTTGTAGCATAAGGTTGAAGTCAGGGAGCATGATTCCTCCAGCTCTGTTCTACTTTCTCAAGATTGCTTTGGCTATTCTGGATCTTTTGCATTTCTGTAGAAATTGCAAAAGTTTTTTTTTTGTTGTTGTTGTTCTAATTCTGTGAAAAATGCCACTGGTAATTTGATATGTATTATACTGAATCTGTAGATTGCTTTGGGTTGTATGGCAATTTTCACACTATTGATTCTTCCAATCCAAGAACATGGTGTATTTCTCCATCTGTACGTGTCATCTTTTATTTTTTTCATTAGTACCTTATTGTTTTTTGAGTACAGATCTTTTACCTCCTTAGGTAGGTTTATCCCAGGTATTTTGTTCTTTTTAATGGAATGGTAAATAGAACTGTTTCTTTAATATCTCTTTCTGATCTTTCACCGTTTGTGTATAAAAATGCAACAGAGTTTTGTGTAATAGAATTTTGTATTCTAGCAACTTTGCCAAGTTATCATGAGGGATAACCAATATAACCAGCGTCCATACTAGTCACAGAACAGCACAAAATTAGGACAAAGACACACAGAGGGAAAACCATGTGAAGACAGAGGGAGAAGGCCATCTCTAAGCCAAGGAAAGAGGCCTCAACAGAAACCAACATTGACAACACCTTGATCTTAAATTCTTACTTCCAGAACTCTGCGGAAATAAATTTTCTGCTCTTTAAGCTTGTTGCTGCTAAGTTGCTTCAGTCGTGTCTGACTCTGTGCAACCCCACAGATGGCAGCCCAGCAGGCTCCTCTGTTCACAGGATTCTCTAGGCAAGAACACTGGAGTGGGTTGCCATTTCCTTCTCCTCTTTAAGCTACTTAAATCTTTTGGATCTTGTTTTTTATGGCAGCCCTAGTAAACTAATATAATACTAAGTTCTAAAGACAGAAAAAATATTTTGAAAAACGTGACACACAGAATATAGCGCATGCTGCATGCCTCCTAAGTTATTTCAGTAGTGTCTTACTCTTTGCAACCCTATTGGTTGTAGCCCACCAAGCTCCTCTGTTCATGGAATCCTCTAGGCAAGATTACTGGGGTGGGTTGCCATGCCCTTTTTGATCTTTTCCACCCAGGGATCGAACCCACATCTCTTACATCTCCTGCATTAGCAGGCAGGTTCTTTACCACTAGCACCACCAGAATAATAGTATAAAATACCAATGAAATATTAAATAATATAAATATTTATTAGTAAATGTGATAATACTTCACTTAGAAAGCATATATTTTGAAATTAAACGAAAAAAGATGTTTTAAATTAAATAAAAATTTTGTCTTCAAGAAATCTATTTCAAATTAAAAATAGATTAAAATAAAAAAGGATAGAAAATACATATCTTATATAAACTAACCATAAGTAATCCAGAATGCCTATGTATTAAATTTTTAAATTTTTCCATATTAGATTTTTAGATTTTTTAGATTTTTTTCCATATTAGGATATTGTGAGATAGTCACAATATTAAGTGGGTAAACACACCAAAAAGACAAAAACTTCTAAATGTGCAAGTAAATAAAAACAGAGCTTATAAGTATAGGAAGGACAAAATGATAAATTGTGTGGGAGAAAGGAATCACAGTTCAAATTTCAATTCTTCTCTCTCAGTAATTGATATACAAGTAGAAAAATTTAGTAAGGGTATAGAAGTTTTGAGCAATGTTATCAAACACCATGACCTAATTAACATTTGTAGAATATTACACTTAGTAAACAGAATAAACAATCATGTTTCAAGAGGACAAGGCATATTTGCCAAGTGGATTAGGTAGGGTTTTTTCAGAAAACAGAATTGATATGTACATGTATGAACCTTGGCCATCTGGTGCGATGAGCTGACTTATTGGAAAAGACCCCTCCAAGATCTCTCTTGGAGAGATTGAAAGCAAAAGGAGAAGGGGGTGGTAGAGGATGAGATGCTTAGATAGCATCATTGATTCAGTGGTCATGAATCTGAACAAACAAACAAACTCTGGGAGATAGTGAAGGACAGGGAAGCCTGGAGTGCTGCGGTCCACGGGGTCACAAAAAAGTCGGACACAACTTAGCGACTGAACAACAATAACAACAACATGTTCTACCACTGTGCTAAAGGAAATTTGGAGTGGTTCATAGAATCTTGTAAAAGCCTATTAAAATCTCCAACCTTGCTGCTAGGCTAGGGCTGTATATCAAACTCTAAGGCAAGCTATGTTTCTTAAATGGTGCTGTGACTTCATTAGGAACAAACACTGTCTAGCAATTATTACAATATGTTCCAAGGTTGCTCACTCACAGCATCAGTGCTGTCAACCATATGAATGGAAAGAAGGATGCTGGGTTACATTCTTTTTTTAGGAAGAGAGGAAGAAGATGACTGTGGATGGGTTTTCAAGGTTCGTTTGTTGCTTTCTTGGAGAAACTATTAATTGGTGTTGTAGAACCCACACAGGTGGGCTAGGGATAACAGCAGTTGAAATAACAGTACTTCCACCTCCACCCCTCTGCCTGGAGGGAAGTCCTTCTGTCCTCCTGGCCTGCCCTAGTCCTTTGTGGGTCGTGGAGCTTGTGGCGAGGATCCTGCAGGCCTGCAGCAGAACTTGCTTAGCTTTTTGCCCTGCCCTACACCTGGACAATCTGTGACCTTGCATACTGAGGTAGAGGCCTGGTCACTTGGGCATGCTGTTTCCCTAAGCCCTCCTGCCTTGCTGTTGGCTTGAGGTGAACTGAAACCGTACAGTTGCCAAAAGCCTTTGGAAAGAACTGGCTTTTGGGTATGGTTGTGCTGTCTTTCAGAATCCCATGTCTCGCAGCAGGCCACATGCAGCTATTAAAAGGGCATTAAAGTTTGGCTTACTCCTTACCCCTCTCTGTGATGTGTTTGCTCTGTACTTCCAGTGGCCTGAAGGATGGAGGTTCCCATAGGTCTCCTCTCTCCTAGAACTTGCATTTGCACATTCCATCTTCCATTTAGGCAGGTTTCTTTGACGAGTGCTCAGCATTCTGATGGTAAAAATAAAGAGATAAATAACACATACCCATATCCATCCACATATACATAAAATAGGATTCTATCATTTGTACTGCTTTTTACTCTATTAGAAAGGGATGACTGATCCTTGCAACTCGCTACTTTTTAACCCAAATTGGAACACACTTACTGCTGTTTACTGGAATTTAAAGTGCTTAAATATAGGTATCTGCCCTTTCTATGTCCTTCTTTCAGAGTTTAAATTGAATGTCTTCTATTTTGTATATTTTTAAAAAATATTATATATATGCAGGTTAAAGTGTCCTGGAATTGTTTATGGAATATTTTTAAATTGTGCTCTTTATCTCTGCTAGTTTCATAATATTATGATTCTGAAAGAATATTAGCTAATTTAGAAAACTGAATCCAATTATTTAGGTTTAAAAGGTTGAATCAAACCATAATAGAGTTAGATTACAATAAACCCAGGATTGAATTGTTAAGATAATTGAAATAAACAAAGTCACCTTTCATGGACTAATCTGATTCTGAAACTTCACTGGGCCAAAATAGATTGCATTTTGTTCTGTCATGCATTTAAATTTCCATGATAGAAACAATTATTTTGGTTGGATGATTACAATCTGCTTCATTTTATCAATCTTCTGCCATCTTTAGTGGTTACTTTTGAAGCTGATTAGAAAATTCTTGGAAAGAAATAAACAATGATATTATGTAAAAAGTCTCTATTAATTGTCTTGCTTGGATTATGTATTAGTAAATCAACACAGAAACAGAAAAGGAATGAGAACAAGGCTGAAGTAGGGGTGTGCTAACAACTCTGCAGAGGAAGTCAGAGTGGACTTGATGCAGCGACAAAACCAGTCATGTAATTCACTATCCACAGGTGCCCAACATGTTTTATTTCTTAAAACACAATATCAAGAAATTGATAACTGACTTATTTGAAAAAAAAATTGAGCACATGATATAGAACTACTATTATTTATTGATCTAAAATAATTTAGTAAATTATCTACTTATATTCAGCAGTAGGGATTTGACACTGATTTTTCTTATCATCTCATTACTGAAGACGATGACATGTTTTACATCTTTACAGAAACAGAATCATTTCTTTATGCTCCTGTTGTAGGAGGTCATTGAGAGATGAGACTGCTGGTTGACCCTTAGGTGGGACTCAGGCACTAGGAGAGTCTTCACCAGTTAGATAGCATCACAGACTCAATGGACATGAATTTGAGAAAACCCTGGGAGATAGTGAAGCACACGGAAGCCTGGCGTGCTGCAGTCCGTAGAGTTGAAGAGTGTCAGATGTGACTTAGCGACTGAACAACACCCCTCCCCTGTCTGGAAATGTACATTCTGTTTACCATTTCCATGGTGGGAGTGGTTACCAAGCACACAGCCTTAAGGGAGTAACATCTGGGTGGTGTATATGACTGAACTCCATTAAAGCATCTATAAAAACTTACCAGGTTCTGCGGGGTGAACTAGAGACTTACTTGACAAGACAACTTACTTGTCTTGAGGCTATTTTGGACAAGCCTCATATATAAATAAATTTCCTTGCTAATTAAAACTGTCATCTACCAAAATGGGGTTCAGTTCAGTTCAGTCGCTCAGTTGTGTCCGATTCTTTGTGACTCCATGAATCTCAGCACGCCAGGCCTCTCTGTCCATCACCAACTCCTGGAGTCTACCCAAACCCATGTCCATCGAGTTGGTGATGCCATCCAGCCATTTCATCCTCTGTTGTCCCCTTCTCCTTCTGCCCCCAATCCTTCCCAGCATTAGGGTCTTTTCCAATGAGTCAACTCTTCACATGAGGTGGCCAAAGTATTGGAGTTTCAGCTTCAACATCAGTCCTTCCAATGAACAACCAGGACTGATCTCCTTTAGGATGGACTAGTTGGATCTCCTTGCAGTCCAAGGGACTCCCAAGAGTCTTCTCCAACACCACAGTTCAAAAGCATCAATTCTTGGGCACTCAGCTTTCTTCACCATCCAAATCTCACATCCATACATGACTACTGGAAAAACCATAGCCTTGACTAGATGGACTTTTGTTGGCAAAGGAATGTCTCTGCTTTTAAATATGCTATCTAGGTTGGTCATAACCTTCCTTCCAAGGAGTAAGTGTCTTTTAATTTCATGGCTGCAATCACCATCTGCAGTGATTTTGGAGCCCCCCAAAATAAAGTCTGACACTGTTTACACTGTTTCCCCATCCATTTCCCATGAAGTGATGGGACCAAATGCCATGATCTTAGTTTTCTGAATGTTGAGCTTTGAGCCAACTTTTTCACTCTCTTCTTTCACTTCTCTTCACTTTCATCAAGAGGCTCTTTAGTTCTTCTTTCACTTTCTGCCATGACTGAATAAGGGTGGTGTCATCTGTATATCTGAGGTTATTGATATTTCTCCCAGCAATCTTGATTCCAGCTTGTGTTTCTTCCAGCCCAGCGTTTCTCATGATGTACTCTGCATATAAGTTAAATAAGCAGGGTGACAATATACAGCCTTGACATATTCTTTTTCCTATTTGTAACCAGTCTGGTGTTCCATGTCCACTTCTAACTGTTTCTTCCTGACATGCATACAGGTTTCTCAAGAGACAGGTCAGATGGTCTGGAATTCCCATCGCTTTCAGAATTTTCCACTGTTTATTGTGATCCACACAGTCAAAGGCTTTGGCATAGTCAATAAAGCAGAAATAGATGTTTTTCTGGAACTCGCTTGCTTTTTTGATGATCCAGTGGATGTTGGCAATTTGATTGGTTCCTCTGCCTTTCCTAAAACCAGCTTGAACATCTGGAAGTTCATGGTTCACATATTGCTAAAACTAGGTTGGAGAATTTTGAGCATTACTTTACTAACGTGTGAGATGAGTGCAATTGTGTGGTAGTTCGAGCATTCTTTGGCATTGCCTTTCTTTGGGATTGGAATGAAAACTGACCTTTTCCAGTCTTGTGGCCACTGCTGAGTTTTCCATATTTGCTGGCATATCGAGTGCACCACTTTCACAGCATCATCTTTCAGGATTTGAAATAGCTCAACTGGAATTCCATCACCTCCACTAGCTTTATTTGTAGTGATACTTCCTAAGGCCCACTTGTCTTCACATTCCAGGATGTCTGGCTCTAGGTGAGTGATCACACCATCATGATTATCTGGGTCGTGAAGAT
Organism: Okapia johnstoni; assembly: GCA_024291935.2. Lineage (NCBI taxonomy): Eukaryota > Metazoa > Chordata > Mammalia > Artiodactyla > Giraffidae > Okapia > Okapia johnstoni. Next base: position 89,104,689 of record CM044313.1, on the reverse strand, counting down.
CTTTTTTGTACAGTTCTTCTGTGTATTCTTGCCACCTCTTCTTAATATCTACTGCTTCTGTTAGGTCCCTACCATTTCTGTCCTTTATTGAGCCCATCTTTGCATGAAATGTTCCCTTGGCATCTCTAATTTTCTTGAAGAGATCTCTAGTCTTTCCAATTCTGTTGTTTTCCCCTATTTCTTTGCATTGATCACTGAGGAAGGCAGTCTTATCTCTCCTTGCTATTCTTTGGAACTCTGCCTTCAGATGGTCTGCCTCTTTCTCTGGCTTCTGCTTGCCTTCTGAATGTGTTGGGCAAGTTTCAAATTTTGCCCAGGGACCTCCAAAGGTTACAAATAAAAAGTTTAGTTTTATAACTGTCTTTTTTCATTACTGATCTCTTACTCATAGAATATGAATCTCATTTTGTGCTTGATCTATACTGGTCACTAACCAGAGACTGCTTTCTGATCAGATATCTTAGCACTATTTCCATGTCTCTCTTACCAGTGCACTGTGACCAGGTACTTCAAGTGAGTCACTGACAACTCACTGAAGTACCTGGCCACAGCTAACTGCACTGTTAAGGAAACTCTATTTACTTCAATCATTCTTTAAAAATGCTCATTGCAATACAGATATCAAATTTTTCTGTTTTTCTTTGCCTTCTGTGTCTATATTCTGTGATCTTTCTTTAGCCCTCTGTTATAAAATATATGTTGGTTTTATTTTATTCATCACTCAATTTTATGTGAAATGTATCCCTTGTTGACTAAAGAAAAAATAAAAACTAAAAAACAAAACACCAATTTCAGGACAGTTCCTGGGTAACATAAATGCATATCATCTCTAGCTAATGCTACTTGGGCTTGCTTCTCACATTTAAAGATTGTGAACTCACTGAATTCTGGACTTTGCTAAATCTGTTTGATTATTTGTTCTATACACATGGGTACTCTAATATACCTGGCACATAAGCAGAAGTGAAAACTGCATCACATATGATGTGAAGACATTCTATCAGAAATGTTTCTCTCTTTCATCACTTTTTATTAAAACTTTCTGCTTTTAGAGCAGATTTAGGTCCACAATTGTTTCTCCTTTACTTTCAACAAAACATAAAATGATTAAAAGTTTAAATTAATGAAAAAGTGACATGTGATGTGAGCCATGACTAATTTTTAAGTACTAGTCCAGTTAAACATTGGATTTCTATATCTATGAATACTAACTACATCACGGTACATTTCTCAATCCTGAGGATACAGAAACAACAACAATAAAAGACAGTCACTGCTGCCATTGGCGCTTACTGTCAGGTAGGAAGTTAGGAATGAGCAACCAGTGGTGGCCTAGACCAAAAGGATGCAAGCTGATCTCTAAACTCTACCTCAGACATGCCCTAAAGGGGCCCATGAGAGCTCACAGATATGCTACAAAATAACCACAGAGGCTTTTCCAACTCAGGTGCATGGGCCCGAGGCACACAGCGGATACAAACTAAACACAGGGGATTCTCCAACTCTGGTAGGTGTGTCCACGATGCACAGCTGTGTCTGCAAGTGACCTTAGGCAGCCAGGAGTCCATTAAATGTTCATAAATATTCTATACATGTATACATCTGATTATAATAGACTGAATTTTGGGAAAGACAAGCACAACAAAGCTTGTTGTTATGCAACTTGCAACTGTCAATCAAAACTGTCAGTCCACACCCACCTAAATGAACATGTAAAAGCCTTGTCTTGAAAACCCCTGTACCTCAGGGCCACTACCTGTCTTGGCTTGGCCCACCTCTCCCTTGAGGTGTTCTTTCTGTTCTTTCCAAATAAATTTGTTTTTGCCACAAGTAGGACCTCAGATTCTTCTTTGTGCCCTTACCAAGAACTGAGACCCACAATGCAGGGTCCTGTATGACCCTCAGCAAATCTGGTAACACTTACATTCTATGAAAGGAAGAGCACATGTGTGCTCAGTAGCATCTGGCTCTTTGCCACCCCATGGACTGCAGTCCTCCAGGCTCCTCTGTCCACGGGATTTCTCAAGCAAGAATACTGGAGTGGGTTGCCATTTCCGACTCCAGGGAATCTTCCTGACCCGGGGATTAAACCCATGTCTCCTGTGTCTCCTTTATTGGTAGGAGGATTTTTTTTTACCACTGTGTCACCTGGGAAGCCCATGAGACAAATAGACATAGTGGAAAAAAATGTAATTATGCAAGGCAGTATGCACTCTAGGATCACACTGAAGAAATTAGTCTAAATGCTGAATAAAATCTTTCACCAGGCACACGTTTAAAGTGCTATGCTATCAAAATGCTACCATATTCATCACTGAGAATATTTTCATGCCAGGTGTCCTATATTGCTAAAATCTGTTTCAGTGTTGAAATCTTTAATTTGGGCTACTGAATAAATGTTTATTGGGAAGTATAGACACTTTTAGTTCAGTCTACATGAGTGGTTGAAAAGTGAATAGATCATTATTATTTATAAAAATAATTTTCATCACTGAATGCAAGATGAGAAAAATGAAGATATCATTTTAGATGTTTTATAAATATAAAAGTGATTTGACTGAAAGGATTATCCCCTATAATTTTTTTCTTACATTTTTGTTGATAAAACATTTTTTGCTTAATAAACTTCAGTGATGTTGTTGATCATCTTATTTTAATACTGATCATTAATATAATTAAAATATTCTTGGTCACTCTATATCTGTTACTTTTCAAATTCTAACCCTGGAAACAATTAGAAATATTCTAAAGTACATATAACATATCCAACCACTGTTTGAAAACTTGCCAACACTTTTAAGCAATTCATCTGTTGAGTTGATTTAGCAATAGCCAATAAAATAACTGTTCTGAAGTAACATTATGAAACACTGAGTGAAATCTGCAAAGTTATTCATGTAATATATTGAACTCTAATAATAAGAATCTTTTTTGTGCTCTCAGAATATGCCTACAAGCCAGTGAAAAAATCAGTAATAAGAGGAAATACATTTCTACATGGCATGAAAATTCATGCATGTTCTGTAATACACATTTTATAATTGTAACTAAGAAAAAATGTTAAAAATGTCCAATACTAAATAACATCAATGATGACAGAATTAAAAAAAAAATAAGATGCATTAGCTCATGTCTGAGGAACAAACTTCCCACGTTCTCAAACTCTTTGGTGGCACAATTTACAAAGGATGAAGATATAACAATTAGAAGCTGTGTGTGTCTAATGGTAAAATGTGTATCCTTTCACTTTGTTACCTAATGTGTATTTTTACTACTGTTAAATTGAACTATACTCTTGTTTCAGGAAAATGAGTTTGTTACATCAAAGGTAAATGATAATTGCATTGTAAATATCTAACAGGAATATAGTATGTAAAATGTTTGGGTGATCTCTGTTCAGCTATCGAGTCACAAATACATGCCTCAGCTTTTTAGTTCTGATGAATCTGTTGTAAATCACAAGAGGGTCTTTTAAACATTGGTTGCAGTAAAGAGAGCTCTGTCACGAAGAGGCTGAGCACAGTGCACTGAGATTGCCTGCAGTAAAGCTGAGACAGGGAACAAATCAGCAATATTAAAATATATCCTTTTTCTCATCACAATTCCTAAACAAAAATAGTTGAAATTCAGTTTTAAATTTGATACTATTCCATTTACAAGCAGATATTGCTATGAGGTGAATGTAATCCTGTATTCACAGGTTTCCGTTAAGGGTGAGATTGCATGTCTGCCATTCCTGGATAAACATATAAAGTAACATTCTCCCCACATGCTTATGCAAGCTTTGTTTATAAAATGATGAAATCATAAAATATTTCAATATTGAATATATTCATACTTGGCACTGATTAGTAAGTAAAGAATGAACTCTAACAATTATTATTTCATATTCAAGAACTACTAACAGCTTATTTTGTAAATTTGATATGAACTGATTTTTCAGTAATTTGCATTTGCTTTCTGATCATACACTCCATTCATTGAAAGCTTCAGTTATAATATGTAACTAGCTAGCACTATTTCTGAACAGACTTGCAAGAGGATGGGATTTTAATGAAGCACTTGATATTGTTTTCTTTACTCCTATTATCTAAGTATTAACACAAATTTTAAAGTGTTTGTTATAAGGACTAAATTACTATCTGACATATTCTTAGATTAATGATAGATTGGTTGTTCAGTGGTAAAGATTCTGCCTGCCAATTCAGGAGATGTGGGATTGATCCCTGGTCTGGGAAGATCCCCTGAAGGAAATGCAGCCCACTCGGGTATTGACTGGAGAACCCCACTGACAGAGGAGCCTGGCGGGCTACAGTCTGTGGTGTTGTAGAGTCAGACTGAGTGACTGAACAACAATAATTAGTTTATTATTAATAAATATCATGAATAAAATCCTGCTCTTAAAAAATAGCCCCCAAATACTCATTTTAATATTGTTACATAAAGGTACAGTAGCTATCAGTCATGTTCTGGAAGATGAAGATCTCATGTGCTGTTTGCTTATGCAGTTACCCAAATGTTAACCAGACATACTAGCTATTTTCAGTTCTTTTCATCTGGGTTCATTTGCATGAAGCGTGCTCCTTGGAGAAGCGCCAATTTCCGAAATTCAGCTGCTAAGGCTGGCTTAAAAACTGTAATACTAGGAGATGTTCACAAAATGTTTTGGTTTGAAAACTGCATAATTTTTGGTAATTCTGTTTGTTATAGACTTATTTAAGAATGCAATGCAAAGAATGCTTTACACATTTACTTAAATATCAAACTTTGAGTTTATATGAATTCCAGTGATCACTGGATAAAAAGGAGTATCTGCCAACATGCACAAATAATAACCACAAATAATAACTATCAACTGGTATTAGAAATATAGCTATAGATTAATATTTAGGTACTTAACAGGTGCATATGTTGTTTTTAAATATTTAATTCTGAATTTTAGGCGCAAAAAGTTGGAAAATCAAATACTAGATTCCTCAACATATCTTCATGGAAGTAGATTTCCTTAAATTGATATATATAGAAAATTACTTTTTCTATAGACTTGATCCTTGAATGATAGGTGGACTCATTATAAAATGCAGCAACCCTCCATCTCTATGGCAACTTAATGGAATTGTTTAAATATTTTTAATCCATGGCTGACTGAAGCCATGGATGTAGAACCTATGGAAATAAAAATATAGTAAATGATTTAATTAGAAGTCTAAATATGTCTCTTTTATATTATTTAAAATCATATTATAGCAATAAAGATATTAGAATTCTTATTCTACCACTGATAGTGTAAAAAAATGCAATGAAGACTTAAAAAGTAGAAAAGAAAAGAGTACTCTGTGAAGGTCATACAGTAAAACTGGGTCTATATAATTGATTATGTCTATGTTTTTGGGGCTGACTATTCACAATGTAATTACATGCTACACCCTTGACCATCACAAAGGCCAAATAAATTGACTAGGTCAGCAAAAGGTTGAAGTGGTGGCAACTGGAGTTCAAATATTGGCTTTTTGGTATCATTCAGACTTAGAGGCAGTCAAGTTCTGATAATACTCACTTTGGTTATACAATTTTCCTCAAGGTCTTGTTCTATGTAAAAGGAAACACATTTCTCCTAGTGGAATTGTAAATCCACCAAAGCATTTATTTGAACCCCATGTTCTAAATCTGATGTACCGAAAATTTAGTTTGGACAACTTAAAAATGTGTTTAAAAATAGAACTTAGTAATAAGTGCTGTGTATAAGAATGGATATTTTGGTAAGTAACCAACAGCTTCTCTTGAGGCACACTTGTCAACTGAAAAATTTCTGGAGCTCCCAGTTTCAGTTCTCTGTTTTTTCCTCTCTTCCTCCTATTCTCTCCTTTTCCCATTTTAGTAAAGAAGCTACTCTGTGATAAAGCTGACAGAATCCTTTTACACAACACGAATTTCTTACTGTAAATACAACAACCTATTGAATGGTCCTAGATTTATATCTCCAGACAAAAACTTACCCCGAATTTCACATAATCACTCTGCAATACAGAGGGTGGAGATAAAAATAAGAAAAGTTATGGAAAGGTAGAAAGATATCATGTGTGCTCTCACGATATGTTTTACCGAGGGATAATCAGTTCCCAGGTGGCTCAGTGGTAAAGAATCCACCTGCAGTGCAAGATACGTGATGTGGGTTTGATTCCTGGATCAGGAATATCCCCCGGAGGAGGAAAGGGCAACCCATTCCAGTATTCTTGCCTGGGAAATACCATGGACAGAGGAACCTGGTAGGTTACAGTGCATGGGGTCACAAAGTGTCAGAGACAATTTAGCAAATAAACAACAATAATAACATGCTATATATATATATCATATAATGTTGTATTTCATTATATTTAGCATACTGATATCCTTTTATTATTTCATAATCTCTATATTCTATATTTGCTTGATTATCCTATTTCAAAATATAAATAGAGGTCATTATAAAACATAACTTTTTCTTTTGAAATGTGGAAAAGCCCAGCAATCTGCTTCTTCCACAGACATCTTACTTTGCATTTACATTACATCCCTTTCTGATACCTCCACATCATTGGAAATAGGAATTTCAATTAAAGAAGACTTGGTAAAAGAAATTTCACCTTCTGCTAAAGACTTTAACAGAGTAAACTTTAACTTTTTCTGTTAATAAGTGTGTAAATACTTGCCTTTGAAAAAATAACACTGACTAAATTACCATAATATTAAAACAAAACAGCTTTAACTAATGCTACTTTAAAATGATCTCACAAAGTGAGATTTGTAAGAAACTAAAAATAAGGTAGTCACATTTTTGAGTGAGACAGTTAACGACTATTCTGGTGACACATGCCAGTTTTCCCAGCGTAACACTGGGTGGAGAAGTGTCTGAATGACAATGTTCACCCTTACTGGAATATTAAACTTAAAAGGACAGCCTTAAAAATACCAAAGTCAGGCTACAGGTCTGCTTTGGGACAAGAAGTAAACTAGAGGCACAGAAAATGACAGAATCTTCCTTATTAGTCTGACAAGGCGGTGGGCCTAACTGATACTTATTCTTGGCACCGTCATCCCGAAATAAAGTTGTCAGAAAGTAGAATTATCTGCCAAATTTTATTATGCTGGCAAGCTTTATTTCTACTTTCTCAGCTCTCATTTGCTTTTAAAAGTTAGGGTAAGGAGAAGTCTCATAAAATTTAATGGCTCCTACCTTAAGACTTTCTCTTTTTTCCTTCATTCCTTTTCTCTTTTTCTTCCTTCCTCTCTTTCATTCGTTCTTTCTTTCTGGAACTCAGTGTTATATCAGTATGCACTATCCATCTGTCTCTCTTTTCCTTTAAGCTGTTGTTTACCATTAAGTTATTTTTAATATCATCATTTAATACAATCGACAAAATTCATTATTAGTTTCTATTAGGTAACGTGAAAATTAAACTGTTTATTGTTAATAGAATATTTGAGAATAAGTTTCAGTGAGAATCCACAGAGGACACCAGTGAGAATGGAACTGGACCTCATCAAAACAAATCAGCTTAGTAAATTCATTATAGAAGTAACAAGTTTAAGGTAAAATATAGTTTAAGAATTAATTTACAAATATTTTCATCAAATGATTATGCATTTGTCAAATGCCAACTCTGTATCAGAACTTTGAATGTAGTTATACTACTTTGAAAAATTTTGAAATTTTTGGGAGAAATTGACATAAAAATTAAAAAAATAATTGGATAGTATGTGAATCTAGATTCCTGAAACTTACCAATAGTAGAGCCGTGAATATTGAAAATAGGTATGGAGATAGCAGGAGCAGAAATAGCAACTCACTTCAGTATTCTTGCCTGAAAATTCCATGGACAGAGAAGCCTGGCGGGCTACAGGCCATGGGGTCACAAAGAGTCAATCAAGACTGGCACACAATGGCAACAGCACCAGGGAGACAGCAAGAGACCTCAGTAACATGGTGGATCTTATAAACTGAGGAGCAGGAAGACAACTGTCCGTGAATGAAATTTGAAAAATTCTAGGCAATATTCAAAAATATTAACATGATGTGTATTTTAAGTTTTATATAATTGGGAAAAAAACTAGACTATATATGCAGAAAAGGCCTAACAATATTCATCTGAAACCTTGTAAACTCAAGTGTTGTGAAGAAAAAGTTATGATGCACAGACAATTAGGTGATAGGTGAATTCCATGTAGTTGCTTGCAATACTGAGAGACGACATTTAGAATATTTATCCTTAGCCAGATGAGTCTTTCCTATGCCTATAAATTGCTGATAGAAATCGTGATAGCACTAAGAAAGCTAATAAAAAAGTACTAGGTGAGTAATTAGAAAAAGTTGAAAAATAAGCCAAGGAACTTGGAAGCAACCAAGATACCCTTTGATAAGTGAACAGATAAATAAACCATGGTGTATATCTATGTAGTGGACTATTATACAGCAATAAAATGAGATAGTAAGCGAGGAGAAGATGTGGAGGAACACTACATGCATTCTGCTAAGTGAAAGACATCAATCCGAAAAATCACATTAGTATGATTCTAACTATATGAGACTATAGAAAAATCAAAACAATGGTATTATAAAAACAAAAAGATCAATTGTTGCCAGCAAGTGGAAGGAAGGCAGGATAGATATGAATTAACAGTGAAGAGTAGCGGGTTTTCAGGGTAGTGAAACTGTTATGTATAATACTATAATGGCAGATACATGTCATTATTCATTCATCAAAGTCACAAAACACACTGTACCAAGAGGGAGCTCCAATATAAACTACAGATTTTAGTTAGTAATAATGTGTCACACTGACTCATTAACTGCAGTAGATATATCACACTAAGGCAAGAAGTTAACAACTGGAGAAACTGTGTTGTGCGTATGTGTGTGTGAGTGCATGTCTGTGTGTGCGCACACAAGCTTGTACTTTCCACTCAGTATTTCTATAAACCTAAAACTACCATAAAAAAATGGGATTGATCAATTCAAAAATGGGCCTAGAAATAAGGAAGTTTTGAAAAGTAGAAAGTAATCATATTTTCCTTAATTTAACAAATATTAACAGAGAGGTGTCTGTGTACCACACACAATGTTAATTACTGAAGAAAAAGTAAGAATAAGATAGACACACTTAATACTTTCATAATACTTAAGAGGTTAGACACATTAACCGCTTCCTTTGAATCCAAACTGTCCATTTTGATTATGTGCAGGAGGAAGTGGTGACAAGAATTTTAATCTGGGTCAGAAAAAGTCCTGAAGCTTCTTCCAGAATCTCTCCGAACATTTGCTATCACTTCCTTATGGGACACTCCAGTTGGAACCCCAGCTACAATGCACTAAGAAGCTCAAGATACAAGGAAAGGCCACATTCATCCAGGGCTCTGTTTGAAAATTCCGGCTGAGCATGTTAGGTTTGGAAGCATTTGGTCCAAATGCCAGACATATGAATAAGGAAGCCTCCAGGAGATCTGAGTACAACTCCTTTGATCCTTCCTAACCAAGGTCCTAGACACTGTGAAATAGAAACACACTCCCCTTCTTGTACTTTAACTCTTGACCCATAGAGAACAAAAAAAGGTGATTATTTTAAATACATAAATCCAGAAAAAACATAAGCTACAAATGCCAGTAAAAAAAAGTAAAACATATCCAGAAATAGAAAAATTAAAACCACTAGATCAATAAAATAGTGTTTAGTAAGATTTTATTTTGCATGTAAGAAGAGTTATCAATTGGGAGCATTCAGATCCAAAACTGATGTGAAGCTCAGAGGAATGACATTACATGATGACATAAAAAATGAAAATTAGGACATTTTTAACCTTCATTATGATAGGTTATTATAAAGGAGGTTTTGAGATGGTATATGATTGTTTAAATTGCTTATCATGCTTCATTTTAGGAAGATGAATTAGATTTGCTTTATGATTATCAGAAGCATTTAAAGAAATAACCTAAATTAAGTTTTGAGTTCATGAAATAAGCCAGATTTAGTTTTGCTTACATGCTTTAAATAGTTCTGTCTACTCAAGGAAATCTCCAGTCTAGACTCCATTTTATATTTAAATTTAAGTGATCAAATTGATACTTATAAAATATCCCTAATGCAAAATATCTATTATTATTATATTTTAATATATATAACTCTTCAAAAATTAATGAGCTAATAATAATAGGGGCAATTCACAGGTGATGGAAATTTTAAGTACAACACTAAAATGCATGTATGAGACTGTACTCAAATACAAAATTATGTTCAGAATTGTTTGGGCTTTCCTGGTTGCTCAGATGGCAAAGAATCTGCCTGCAATGCAGGAGACCCAGGTTTGATCTGTCGGTCAGGAAAATCCCCTGGAGAAGGAAATGGCAACCCACTCCAGTATCCTTACCTGGAGAATTTCATGGACAGAGGATCTTGGAGGGCTACAGTTCACGGGGGTCACAAAGAGTCGGACACAGCCGAGTAACTAATACTTTTACTTTTCAGTATTGTTGAATAAGGAAAAAATAAAATGAAACAAAAACGATAGATTAATTCATACTTCAGAGTAGTCATCAACTGGACCTCTAATGTTAATTTTTTTCCAATACTACAAAGCCTTAGTAATCAATACAGCATGGTATTAGCAGAAAAAACAGACATACAGATCAATGGGACAGAATAGAGAGCCCAGAAATAAACACATAATCATGGTCAATTTAGTAAAGAATCTGCCTGCAATGTGAGAGGCCTGGGTTCGAACCTGGATCAGAAAGATTCCCTGGAGAAGGAAATGGCAACCCACTCCAGCTGAACAGAGGAGCCTGGTGGACTATAATCCACTGCTGTTAGAGAGTCAGACATGACTGAGCGACTAACGCTTTTATGGTCAATTAATATACGACAAGGGCTTCCTGGATGGTGCTACTGATAAAGAACCCACCAGTCAATGTATGAGACATAAGAAACGGGGGTTCAATCCCTGGGGTGGGAAGATACCCTGGAGGAGGGCATGACAACCTACTCCAGTATTCTTGCCTGGAGAACTGCATGGACAAAGGAGCCTGGTAGGCTAAGGTTCATACAGTTTCAGAGAGTCTGACACAACTGAAGCTACTTAGCCTAATATATGACAAAGAAGTCAGCAATATACAATGGAGAAAGGACAGTCTCTTGGTGCTGGGAAAACTGGACAGCTACTTATTAAAAAATGAAATCAGAACATTCTCTAGCACCATACACAAAAATAAACTCAAAATGGATTAAAGACCTATATGTAATGCCTGATACTCTAAAACTCCTAGAGGAAAACACGGGTGGAATATTTTGACATACATCATAGCAACATTTCTATGGATTCATCTGCTGAAACAAAGGAAACAGAGCAAAAATAAACAAATGGGACCTAATTAAACGTAAAAGCTTTTGAACAGCAAAGGAAATCATCAACAAAATGAAAAGACAACCTACTGAATGGGAGAAGGTATTTTCAAATGACAAGACTGATATAGAGTTAATATCCAAAATATATAGACAGCTTATACAACTCAATGTAAAAAAAAAATACTCAATTAAAAATAGGAAGAAGAACTGATCAGACATTTTTCCCAAGAGGAAATGCAGATGGCTGACAGGCACATGAAAAGATGCTCAACATCATTAATGATCAGGAAAATGCAACTCAGAATCACAAGGAGATAGCACTTCACACCTGTTAAAATGGCTATCATCAAAAAGAATACAAATAATGCTAATTGACTTTCAACAGTTATTAGTAGTAATTATCAAAATTCATTTGCAAATTGAAAAAAAATATTGAGTCCTGTATTTATCGGTGTTTATTATGCTATACTTTTCTTTAGTTTTAAAACATTTAATATTAAAAGGAAGAGTAGAATTTGTTATGCCATGGCATTGATTTTGATGGAACATCTTTACATTTAGGATACCTCAGTGAAATTAAATACAATTCTGTTGCGACAGCAGAAAATCACAGACTATTTGTAGGCTTGTTTCCTAGCAAAACTCAAAACTAAATAGCAAGGAAGCAGCATCTAAAACCTTCTTAGGAAAAAAAAAATGTAGCTTAAATATATGTGATCATAGCACACTTTCTTAACACAAAGACCATTCTTAAACATGAAAGATTTAAACACTAAAACAAGTATGAATCCTTTATACACGATGCATTTTTAAGATTTTCACCCTAGAACCATGACCATGTTCATTGTTTCTGAGGTTTCTATTTGAAGAATATACCAGATTAACAACTTACTTTATGAAAGGCATATTTATGTCATATACTCTATTGAGCATCCTTTACAAATTTTACTGAATTATCTTAATACATGTAGCGGGTACTATAATTGCCCACATCTTATACCAGGATTGCATTTGGAGGCTATAGTGAAGAAGTTATCAGGATCACTACCTGGAAAATCCCATGGACAGAGGAGCCTGATGGACTATAGTCTATGGGGTTGCTTAGAGTCGGACATGACTAAGCGCCCATGTGTGTGCACATCAGGATCACAAAGCTTGTAAGAGATGGAACCAAGACTTGAACTTAGGAATGGTGGTTTTAAATGCTATGTTCTCTACTACCATGCTGTCTCTCTCATGATTAAGATAATAGCTTTAAATTGTTGGAAAATCACAAATCTTAATTAAGTTAAAGCAATAGATTATCTTTTTAATTTTCTTTTCAAAAACAACTATGTTAAAAACAAATCAACTGCCTGATTGTCTAGGGACAAAAATCCTCTACCTTTGTTCAAGAACCTCTTACAATAGTTAATCAGATTTTCAATGATAAAATCTATTCTTACTTCAATTCAACACAGCCTTTCTACAATTTAATCTGCTAACTCTAACTCCCTCTCCAGTGATAGATATCGGGAAACTGGTGTCATCCGAATAAAAATACTTTACAGAAGTGAAAAATATAATCTGAAATTTCATCAGTACAAGAGAAAGAATGAAGGAAGCCATAGTCAGAACTGCAAAGAATTAAGCTGATTCAAGCTCAATATAATAGCTCAGTGACCTTTCAAACATTTTTCTCAAGTGTATATGAAGATAATTTAAAAAAAAATCAATTCTTGCCTAGTATATAAGAGCACCCCCCCCATACTACGGAATATATCTGAGTTATATTTGGACAGCTATTTATACCTATAAAGTATCACCCATGAAATAAATTATTTTCAGGAATGGTAAAAACTACTGGAGACCATCTTGCTCCAGTGACTAGGACATCCAAATGCCACTTTTTCACCAATATAAATCATGACTAGTGGAGACAAAGTTTTAAGAAAAAAAGCCACAAACAGGTTAAAATTAAGAAATATGGAAGAATGGCTGTCAAAGTTTGTGTGAAAGTAGCTGGGTTCTTCTGACGTGGATTATTTCATAAGATAATGTGAAAAAAATACCATAGGAGAATATGATATAAGAAGAATCTTGTGCTGGACTGAGCATAAAAAAGGTGATTATTAAAGAACACTAGGAATCTTGTATCCTTTTATATCTGTAATAAGCATGCAGCACATGCAAAGAACCTCTTTATTTTGTTTTAAAATATTGTGCTTTTTTTTTTCTTTTTCACAGAGGTGGTGGGAGGATCTCTGAACAAAGGCAAAGATCATGACCATGCAAGGAAGCAGGAGATTAAAATTGCCCACAGTCAGTCATAATGAAGTAAGCTCTGTAGAAAAATAAAAATCAACACTTATTTGAACACTAGACTTAAAAAGCACAAGGTCAACCTTACAGGCGATAATAAGGCTTGATGTACAGTTTTCCAAGTGTACTCTGTTCTACTGCTTTCACCCATTTGAATGAAAATAAGCTTTTCCTTCTGCTTTCAGTGACCTCCCCTGACCCATATTCTGTGAACCCAACTTTTACTCATCCCTTGCAACATGGCCTAAGGCTCATTATTCTACTTAAAACAATTTTCTTAGAAATAATTGCACATTTATTTTTCATGTGAATTTCAGGATGCTTAATATCGCACTGTCGTGCAATAGAAATTAGCCTAATATATAGATTAAAATTTTCCATTAGAGGAAGGATATAGCCAGAAGTCCTGAATATAACCTTCCTGGCTATTAGTAACTTTGCATACCATTGTTATACATTTCTTGTTCTCAAGAAGGTTGACATACCCAAATTAATGTAGTACTTCCCAGGCTTTGCAGATGACAGGTGTGTCTGTGTCTGTGTGCAAATGAGCTACCTATGCTAAGCTGTTATTTATGTTTAGGGGAAACAGTAAGCATAATATGATGGCAGAAAACAACCACCACAGATAAGATTATTTACCTTCACTTTCAAAGGGAAATTTTAAAAGAAAATCTTACTTGAAGAAAACAAAATTTTCTCACTAATTGTATTATGTGCTTTGTGCTCAGTGCTGTCCTACTTTTTGTGGCCCCGCGGACCACAGCCTGCCAGGCTCCTGTGTCCATGGAATTTTCCAGGCAAAAATGTCAATGTGGGTTGATAAGTCCTACTCCAGAAGAGCTTCTCGACCCAGGGATCAAACACATGTCTCTTATGTTTCCTGCACTGGTAGGCAGATTCTTTACTACTAGTGCCACCTGGGAAGCCTTACCTGTAACAAGATTTAAAAATGTAAGAAATTCTCTGCATATTATGTCACTGAACATTACAGAAGAACAACAGAGAATGTGATTACATAAATTTAAAGAACCTAGTACATGCTGTGCACAAGGCATCCTTAGAGTAAAAATTTCTAATGGGAGTTCAACACCAACAAATCAGTATTTCTAAATATACACATGCTTCAAAGTTTTCCAGAAGCATAATTTTTCAATTTCAGATTAACAGAAAATATGTGAATTGTACCTAGTGAAAGTAAATGTCTTTTCACAGAAAAATGACAGTTTCAAATCACAGACTTACAGGATAAATGGATACAATTCTGAAAGGCTTTTACAAAAAAGAATAAAAAGAATGATGCACAATGCAAGTTTTGTATAAATATATACTGAGAAATCACAGTGATGCTGTGCCTGTGCCTGGTATATGTATATTCTCTGTTTTCTTATTTGTCATATATACATATATACTCTTATATAGTGTATGACTGTATATATACATGTATAGGCATATATGTGTATATATTATGGATATTATATATACTATTATATACAATGTGTATATACATATGTGTGTGTATGTGTAGTGTGTGTATATACTCTCTGTGTATATACAGATTGAGAGAGAGAGAGAATAAATGATAAATGGAGTAAAATCCAAAATAAGCAAACCTGTGCATGAATATAGTATGCATGTAATTTGCCTATTCAGTATTCTTGCCTGGAGAATCCCCATGGACAGAGGAGCCTGGCAGGTTACAGTCCGTGGGGTCGCAAAGGGTCATACATGACTGAGCAACTAAGCACAGCACATGCAACTTGCCTATAGGTATGCATGTTCAATCGCTTCACTGATGTATGACTCTTTGTGACCCCATGGACTGTAACCCTCCAGGCTCCTCTGTCTGTGGGATTCTCCCAGCAAGAATACTGGGGTGGGTTGCCATGCCCTCCTCCGGGGAATCTTCCTGACCCAGGGAATGAACCTGTGATTACCGCATTGTAGTTGGATTCTTTAGGAGCCTAAAGGTATAGAAAAAGTAGTAATAATGATGCTCAAAATAACAATATTAAAAGGACTAAAATAGGAATAATTATAGAAGCACTGAAGATTAAGAAGGAAGAAGCGAAAGGCTTACATGAGGAATTGACATGTAAGCTCAAGCTTGAAATATAGTAAAGAAAATAATTAGAGAAACTTAAAAAATCCTTAAGGTGAAAGAAGAAGGTAATCTTTGGAGACTAGAATGGTTAGAAGAATTGGAGTTGAGGGTGGAGATTGACAAGGAAGGAAAAATGGTCAGCAGTTGGGTTATGTCGGTCCATCTAAACCACTTCAAGGAATCTGATTTTATTTGCTGGGGCTAGCAAAGGACTTTTAACATATAACTTTCTTGGAAACTATTAGTTAAATATTTTGAGGGAATTAAAAATAGATAAGTCTGGATCAACAAGAACACTTAAGACATTGCTGCTCTAATTTAAGATAGGAGTATATCATGCTTCTCTGATAGCTCAGCTGGTAAGGAATCCACCTGCAATGCAGGAGATCCAGGTAGATCCCTGTGTTGGGAAGATCCCCTGGAGAAGGGAAAGGCTACCCACTCCAGTATTCTGGCCTGGAGAATTCCATGTACTGTATAGTCTGTGGGGTTGCAAGGAGCTGGACATGACTGAGTGACTTTCACTTTCGTTTCACAGCACACTTTGAACTAGTACACTATTATACTGACACCTGGAATGACAATAACAGGATGGATTCAAAAACAGACTTAGAAGTTGAGGCAACTGCCATTCAGCACAGAATTCATTATGTGTGTGTCAGCGTTCCACATACTCTGTAAGCTACAGTGGGTTAGAAACAAAAGACCCACATAAGGGTTATTTTTGAGTGGCAGCACACACATGTACCTAAACATCATTCTGGAAAACTCTATCTAAAATGAAAAAAACTATGAAATAACGTCAACTCTCATTTTAATGATATCTTTCCAACAACTAACTTCCAGAGCCAAATATTGGACCACTTAATCCCTAAAAAATATTCCAGTTTGGAAATCTGTACATGAAACAGCCCACTCTGATCTCATCTTCCTCCTTTGCCAAATTTCTCACTCAGTTATTTCCACCACCTCTATTGCCATACTTTACAATTCAAGATCTGGAACCTTCTACATTTTCTATATTTATTGGTACCTTCTTGTCTTATCTTGATAGCATCACCTCAGTTTAAATCCTGATCTCCCACTTATTCAATGGAGCACATTCATTAACTTCTCTCCACCTTGATTTTCACATTTTCAAATGGTGATCACAATCATACCTCCTGATCAGGGTCACCATAAGGAATAAATAAGCTGAGTCAATGAGTACTCATGAGTACACGAGTACAAAAGGAGATCCAACAAGTCCATCCTAAAGGAAATCAGTCCTGAATATTCTTTGGAAGGACTGATGCTGAAGCTGAAACTCCAATACTTTGGCCACCTGATGCAAAGAACTGACCTATTTGAAAAGACCCTGATGCTGGGAAAGATCAAAGGCAGGAGGAGAAAAGGACAACAGAAGATGAGATGGTTGGATGGCATCACCGACTCAATGGACATGAGTTTGAGTAAGCTCCAGGAGTTGGTGATGGACAGGGAGGCCTGGCATGCTGCAGTCCATGGGGTCGCCAACAGTCGGACATGACTGAGCAACTGAAATGAACTGAACTGATGAGGCCTATGCAACTGAAAGCCCTGTTTACAAACCATCTGTGATTTGAAACACTCCTGGTTTAACACTCTGGCAAAGTATGAATTTAACTGAAATATAATTAATCCATATTCTACAGTAGATTACAAGTTCTTTGTTGAAGTCATAATAAATGTTTATCTCTGTCTTCATTGGGCCTTGTCTTTTTCTGGCCACACAGGCAGTCGATAACTGTTTATTAAATGAATATATTGTCAATTTATAGCTAAGCCCGTCCTCCATGGGCTAACTTTTATCCAGCTGACTTGTCCCAAGTCACTGCTGCATATATTATAATATCTAAGCCTTTTAAGAATGCCTGACATCCCAGTGTGTCTTAGGATTAAACTTAATGATGTCAAGAGAACTTCCACAGTGGCTTATGTATAAGTGTCAGTCTCCTTCATTAGGAGACTGTAAATCCCCGTATTGAAGAAACTGTATTTTATTCACTTCTGTATGCTTCAGTGCACCTTAGCAGAGTACCTTGAATTTAATAAGCTTTCAATACATATTGAGTTGCAATGAGTTATTTTCTCCTTCAAAATCCAGCTCAGATATCACTTCTTAGGCAAGCCTTCCCTGAGTTTTCCATGCAGAACTGATTATTCACTGTGTTATAGTAAGGATTGACTGTGACAGAGAAGCGGTCTTTTGAATACGAAAAGTTTCTACCTACACGTAGAAATGAGCATATGATCATACTGAGGAAACTATAGTTTCCTTTCCATGGAAACTTGATCCATTGATTAATACAGAATAAGCATTTGACCCAAGTCAGGGGTCTTATAGACCTTCACATGAAGATAGAGAAAAAAAGAAAACCAGTCAAGACATTCAAAGAGTGAAAGAGAGGAAAACAGCCTTCATGTCCCTAATTCTTCTACTTCTTACAATCATGTCTTTATTTGTGTACACTGTTCAGGAAAAATTAAATTTTGTCCAATTAAGCTTTTGAAACTTATGAACAACAAAGTATAGACCAATATAACTTTCTTATTGATAACTTAAGTATTGTCTTTCTTGTTCTTTCTTTTCTTCCTCTCATTCATTTCTCTTCTTCTCTCATCCACTTCCTACCTAGTGTGTTTCTTCTTTCTTAAAATGTTAACAAAATGAAATTAATCTCTATTTATTATACCTCAAAATCATTTCCTAAATTGACCTACTCATATCTATGCTCACTGGTCCCTGAATTATACAGCTAGATAGATATACAGATAGGCAAATTACAGATACTATTTTTATGTATTACCCTTTTCCAAAATCTTTTATTAGCTTTTTATTTTGTTCAGAATGAAATCAGAGCCTTTTATTGTGAATTATCTAGCTCTACACAATACAAGATGAGATTCCTGCCTAACTTTACAACCTCATCTACTTCTCCTACCCTTTGTTTAAAAAGTGATTCAGTCACCTGTCTTTCCTTGTTCCTTAATCACAGGGCACTCACCTCTGCTATGGTCTTGGTGCCATTTTTACCGTTTGATGTGCTTTCACGGCTCATGCACGCTCTCATTTACCTTAAACCTCACTTTCTCAGCCATCCCCTCCTTGAATTTCCAACATAAAGGATTTTTTTCATCCCTCCCGACAGCATCACATGTTTTCATTTTCATTACAGTCCTCATTATCACCTTGTATTTGTTTATTTATCTGTTCATTACCTGTCTCTTTTATGCTTTATGGGGCAGAAAACTGGTCACTTCTGTAAGCAAAGCATCATAAAGGGTTCATGACAGGTTCTCAATGAATATACATAGAGTGGAGTTTTCAAAGTGGGATAAAGCAAAGCCAAAACTGTAAAATTTTTATAAGAATATACATCTTGTAATTACCATGTTGAAACTGCAATACATTTTTTTAATTTTCAAAAAAAGTTGTTTTCTGGATAGCCATGATCCCTTTAAATTTGCCTACCTTTCCAGAATTGTTCCTAAAGCTAACATATTCCTTACATTCCAGCTTTATTCCTATCGTTGTATTCATTATATATGAGTTAATATAACATCTGAACATACTGTATGGGTGTAATGATTTTCCATGTAGTGTGCTGAGGGTGAAAGTGAAGTGTTAGTCGCTCAGTTGTGTCTGACTCTTTTCAACACCATGGACTGTAGCCTCTGTCCATGGAAATCTCCAGGCAAGGATATTGAAGCCGGTAGCCATTCCCTCCTCCAAGGGATCTTCTTTACTGTCTGAGCCACCAGGTAAGCCCTTTCTGAGGGTGTCTTTGTAATAAATTAACATCTTTGAAGACTTGTTAAAAAAGTGATCAAGACCACAGACTTGAGATTCAGAGACTTAATCAAGCCCACACAGTCTAGAAGTGGAATAGACCTAGGATTAAGTTCTGATTAAGTTCTAATGAATATTCCTATTTCCCTTTTTTTTTGGCCACAATACATCAAAGGCATGTACTCTGCAATTACTCAGAGTGGTCCTGTAGGATTACTCCATGTAACTGGCTACAGAAATTATTCCTGATGGCTGCATTCCTTTCCCTGTACCACCTGCCAGCTCACCTGCCAATGTATATGGACCCTTCCAAATAAACTATGTCTTAGCTTCTACTTCTGTTTCCATGAAGGAGATCCCAAGTAAAGCTACAGAAATAACTCAGCACAAAAAGCTCTTCCAACAATCCACCATCCCCCCTCCACCCAACACAGACATCCTGCTTAACCACAGAAGTGACTACATTAATTCTAAGACTTTGGGCAAATCATCTGATTGCACTGAGCTGTTACCTAACCTGTAAATCAAAGCTATTAATGTTTAAAACTTCAGTGGTTTAAATATTTTGAAGAAAAATAAGTGCATGAAAACTAAGAAAAGTCACTTAAATCTCTATTATGTGTTTCATAAAATTATTACAAAATGGGAAGAAATCTAAGTGCAAAAGCAAGTGATAGTATGATAACTAGAAAATAACAGTAGATAACTGGAAAGGTGAGAATATATTTTGTATTTTTACATTAAAGGTGCACTTGCTTATCAGTTCCTATTACTGATTTTCTCTCTTTGCCTCACTCATTTCAGTTGTGTCACCAAATGCTGCATAATATCGACAAGGATACCAGGTGCATCTAGGAAAGCACCACATTCAGAACTGTCCAAGAAAAGACTAGAAACCAGAATAGGAAGATCTCTCCATGAACATGTGTCTTTTCCCCTTGAATTTTAGAAAGTCACCTCATTTAGCAAATGCTTATTAAGCATCTACAACATTTGAAAGTATATGCTAAGGCTTGAGGAGAAAAAAAATCAATACATGGAGACAACTTCTGGGTAATCTAATGGTGGCTTGTTTATATTATTTACAACATAAATTATAACTAATTCCATTATTTATTGCTTCCTTGTTGATGTCACAATATTTTGAGCATGATTCTTGCTATAAATAATATGAAAACATAACCTATATTTTCCACTGTCTATGGATATATATATAAATATATATATATATAGAGAGAGAGATGGAGATTATAAATAATAAAAAGCAAAAATTAAACACTGAATATGACCTGAAGAATCTCATCTTTTCTTTACGACTGATTAATAATCTAATCATTAGAATTACTTTTGTTTCTGCCTACAAATTTATTCATAATTTAATATGTATGAAGAGTTGCTGATTTTATCAGATAAAAGATCACAACTAACTAAAATGATCTCATAATAACAACAGTGTGAAAACAATTAGCTGGAAAATTTCTGGATGTTTTTCCCTCCCTCTTGAAAATGAATGCTTATCATTCACAATTCCAGAACATAAAAAATTTAGTAGGATAAAACTTTCACTGGAAATGACAGTTTTGTATAGTTTGACTTCACATATCCTTTCGAACTTCTCTTTTTAAATTTTTTAAAAAATTTTATGTAATATAATTAAATGACAAGAATACCAAGGATTAGGCAGGTAAATGTAACATGTAAAAACAAGAATACAAGAACTAGGTATGAATGTGTTTGTAGAAAATGACTTAGTTATTTATCATTTACTTGGAATTATCATAAGTCTTTGCAAAATATAGAAACAAAATTGGGGCTCCATGCACATTAGAATTGGAATTAAGTGGACTGAATATACATAATAAAGATTCTCTATTAAAATGAAAACACTACAAGATATTTAGCCCAAAGAGTGGGAACTATATTATCATTGTTCTTTAAATAGAAAAGCTAAATGATTGGAAAGATATGCATTACATAATTATACCTACAGAAAGTAATTATGATCGGACCATGTGAAATTGTCATGCTTAAAGGTCAACAGAAGTTAAATATTGGCAAATTCATATGATTTCAATTAACCACCAGTAAATGTTTGGTGAAGGGTAAATTGATGAATAATTGACTAATGGGAGCTATCTAGGAATATCCAGATTGAAAAATCCACTAGGTACAGCAGAAAGTTTTTTTAAGGAACTGTGGAGCAATATATTGTTTTAAGTGATATACAGAATTAATAGCCAAATATTAGTGAGACACTAAAGTATAGAACCTGAACTATTTGACAATTTTCTTTTGTATGTCAATGAACAAAAATTTCCAATGAAATCAGGACAGAGTTTTAAACAAAGTTTAAACAGCAGCATTAATGAAAAAACCAAAAATACTTCAAAGGCTTATCATGATTGAGCATTTTCTTTGCTCACTTCCATAAACACAAAACAACGTACAACTTCCAAACTCATCCTGTGCATCAGTCAAGGTGACAGAAAGAGAATGAGTATGAAATTGTGCCAAGGAGTCACACAGATCTAACTCTGACTCCACTGGGTACAACTCAACACATGACCATACTGAATTTTGACGGAACCTAGGAAACACAGTTTAATGTATGTACAGATAGAAAAGAAAATGCTTTTAGTATCTCCTACTAGAATGTAGTTAGTAATAATCATACACAATTTGCACTAGATTCTGTCTATCGTGAGGACTTTATGCTTAACAGATTGTTGGGCTTTTCTTTGTGTGCTTTTTTTGGGGGGCAGGAGACATTTGATAATACTTTACAAACAGTAAAGTTCACAACTTTTTTGCTCATTTCTTTTTTGGAGTTTTGACAAACGTATGCATTCATTTATCTAACAACATTAGATATATACATAAAACCTGAATCACCTCAAAACACTTCCTTGTGCTCCTCTGCAGGGAATTTTTCTATCCCCGCCTCCTATCAACAACTGACCAGTTGTTTGTTTGTTTGTTTGCTTTTTGTCTCTACAGTTTCACTTTTGCAAGCAATTCATAGAAATAAAATCATGTGATACACAGTATTTTGTGTTTATCTTTTTTATTGAATATTGATTTATTTATGCTTCTGAGAGTGATCCTTATGTTGGATATCTCAATAGTTCACTCTGTGTATTAATATTTAATTGCACGAACCACAGTCTCGTTTCCCATGTACCAGTTGGAGCGGCGGCTGTGCGGTGGTGCAGGAGCAGCCAAAGGGAGCTACCCCACGTCCAAGGAGAAGCCGGGAGGAGCTACCCCACGTCCAAAGTCAGGGGCAGCGGCTAAGAGGAGCTACCCCACATCCAAGGTAAGGAGCGGTGGCTGCGCTTTGCTGGGGCAGCCGTGAAGAGATATCCCACGTCCAAGGTAAGAGAAAAACAAGTAAGACGGTAGGCACTGAGAGAGGGCATCAGAGGGCAGACAGACTGAAACCACAATCACAGAAAACTAGCTAGCCAATCTGATCACATGGACCACAGCCTTGTCTAACTCAATGAAACTAAGCCATGCCATGTGGGGCCACCCAAGACAGACGGATCATGGTGGAGGGGTTTGACAGAATGTGATCCACTGGAAAAGGGAATGGCAACCCACTTCAGTATTCTTGCCTTGAAAACCCCATGAACAGTATGAAAAGGCAAAAAGAGAGGACACTGAAAGAACTCCCCAGGTCAGTAGGTGCTCAATATGCTACTGGAGATCAGTGGAGAAATAACTCCAGAAAGAATGAAAGGATGGAGCCAAAGCAAAAACAACACCCAGGTGTGGATGTGACTGGTAACAGAAGCAAGGTCTGATGCTGTAAAGAGCAATATTGCATAGGAACCTGGAAAGTTAGGTCCATGAATCAAGGCAGATTGGAAGTGATCAAACAGGAGATGGCAAGAGTGAACATCAACATTCTAGGAATCAGCAAACTAAGATGGACTGGAATGGGTGAATTTAATTCAGATGACCATTATATCAACTACTGTGGGCAGGAATCCCTTAGAAGAAATGGAGTAGCCATCATAGTCAACAAAAGAGTCCGAAATGCACTACTTGGATGCAATCTCAAAAACAACAGAATGATCTCTGTTCATTTCCAAGGCAAACCAATCAATATCATGGTAATCCAAGTCTATGCCCCAACCAGTAATGCTGAATAAGCTGAAGTTGAATGGTTCTATGAAGACCTACAAGACCTTTTAGAATTAACACCCAAAAAAGATGTCCTTTTCATTATAGGGGACTGGAATGCAAAAGTAAGAAGTCAAGAGCTACCTGGAGTAACAGGCAAATTTGGCCTTGGAGTACAGAATGAAGCAGGGCAAAGGCTAATAGACTTCTGCCAAGAGAACACACTGATCATAGCAAACACCCTCTTCCAACAACACAAGAGAAGACTCTACTCATGGACATCACCAGATGGTCAACACCGAAATCAGACTGATTATACTCTTTGCAACCAAAGATGGAGAAACTCTATACAATCAGCAAAAACAAGACCAGGAGTTGACTGTGGCTCAGATCATGAACTCCTTATTGCCAAATTCAGACTTAAATTGAAGAAAGCGGGGAAAACCACTAGACCATTCAGGTATGACCTAAATCAAATTCCAGTGACAGATGGTCACTGTATGATTATACAGTGGAAGTGAGAAATAGATTTAAGGGACTGGATCTGATAGACAGAGTGCCTGATGAACTATAGACATAGGGTTGTGACACTCTACAGGAGACAGGGAGCAAGATCATCCCCAAGAAAAAGAAATTCAAAAAAGCAAAGTGGCTGTCTGAGGAGGCCTTACAAATAGCTGTGAAAAGAAGAGGAACGAAAAGCAGGGTAGAAAAGGAAACATATACCCATTTGAATGCAGAGTTCCAAAGAATAGAAAGGAGAGATAAGAAAGGCTTCCTCAGCGATCAATGCAAAGAAATAGAGGAAAACAACAGAATGGGAAAGACTAGAGATCTCTTCAAGAAAATAAGAGGTACCAAGGGAAGATTTCAAGCAAAGATGGGCTCAATAAAGGATAGAAAAGGTATGGACCTAACAGAAGCAGAAGATATTAAGAATAAGTGGTAAGAATACACAGAAGAACTGTATGAAAAAGATCTTCATGACCCAGATAATCACGATGGTGTGATCACTCACTCACCTATGTGAAGTCAAGTGGGCCTTAGGAAGTATCACTACAAACAAAGCTAGGGGAGGTGAAAGAATTCCAGTTGAGCTATTTCAAATCCAAAAAGATGATGCTCTGAAAGTGCTGCACTCAATGTCAGCAAATTTGGAAAACTCAGCAGTGGCCACAGGACTGGAAAAGGTCAGTTTTCATTCCAATCCCAAAGAAAGGCAATGCCAAAGAATGCTCAAACTACCACACAATTGCACTCATCTCACATGCTAGTAAAGTAATTCTCAAAATTCTCCAAGCCAGGTTTCAGCAATATGTGAACCATGAACTTCCAGATGTTCAGGCTGTTTTAGAAAAGGCAGAGGAACCAGAGATCAAATTGCCAACATTCGCCAGATCATCGAAAAAGCAAGAGAGTTCCAGAAAAACATCCATTTCTGCTTTATTGACTATGCCAAAGCCTTTGACTGTGTGGATCACAATAAACTGTGGAAAATTCTGAAAGAGATGGGAATACCAGACCACCTGACCTGCCTCTTGAGAAACCTGTATGCAAGTCAGGAAGCAACAGTTAGAACTGGACATGGAACAACAGACTGGTTCCAAATAGGGAAAGGAGTACGTCAATGCTGTATATTGTCACCCTGCTTATTTAACTTATATGCAGAGTACATCATGAGAAATGCTGGGCTGGAGGAAGCACAAGCTGGAATCAAGATTGCTGAGAGAAATATCAGTAATCTCAGACATGCAGATGACACCATCCTTATGGCAGAAAGTGAAGAAAAACTAAAGAGCCTCTTGATGAAAGTGAAAGAGGAAAATGAAAAAGTTGGCTTAAAGCTCAACATTCAGAAAGCTAATATCATGGCATCTGGTCCCATCACTTCATGGCAAATAGATGGGGAAACAGTGGAAACAGTGGCTGACTCTATTTTTGGGGCTCCAAAATTACGGCAGATGGTGATTGCAGCCATGAAATTAAAAGACACTTATTCCTTGGAAGGAAAGTTATGACCATCCTAGACAGCGTATTGAAAAGCAGAGATATTACTTTGTCAACAAAGGTCCGTCTAGTCAAGGCTATGGTTTTTCCAATGGTCATGTATGGAGTGAGAGTTGGACTATAAAGAATGCTGAGCCCCGAAGAATTGATGCTTTTGAACTGTGGTGTTAGAGAAGACCCCTGAGAGTCCCTTGGACTGCAAGGAGATGCAACCAATCCATCTTAAAGGAGATCAGTCCTGGGTGTTCATTGGAAGGACTGATGTTGAAGCTGAAACTCCAATATTTTGGCCACCTGATGTGAAGAGCTGACTCATTTGAAAAGACCCTTATGTTAGGAAAGATTGAAGGCAAGAGGAGAAGGGGACGACAGAGGATGAGATGGTTAAATGGCATCACCGACTCAATGGACATGAGTTTGGGTAAACTCCTGCAGTTGGTGATGGATAGGGAAGCCCGGCGTGCTGCGGTTCATGGGGTCACAAAGAGTCAGACATGATTGACTGACTGAACTGAACTGAACTGAAATGAGTTGAAGAGATTGGGCATTAGAAATAAAGGTATTTTAAAAATCTACACATAATAGTTTTTGTTTAAACTTGTGTAACCAGTAAGATTCCTGGTTATTATTGTAAGTACATGTTCAACTCCACAAGCAACTGCCAAATGGTTTTCCAACATAATTAATAGTCTTTGCAGGTAATTATTTCTATTAAAAAAAAACTAAGTATGTATTATTTATATTTAAAGTAAGCTAGTCTTAAACCAACTCTGTGAAATACACACATCATATTGGTCTCCCAAAAATCAACATTTACAGTTTTTATTACGTTTTCTGATCTTGAAATTTAACTTTCTTTTAAAACATATGAGTTCATTTGTCTTTTATTTCAAATGTATGCAATACACAGATAAGAAGAAAAAAATCTATTTTCTATGCTTCTTGAAAAATTTTTGACAGATAAATTCCATTTAAGTGCATATAAAATGAGGGTCACAAAGGTAAACCAACACTCATTAAAAAAATCAGTTACAGGACACATGTTCCCATGTCAACGGAGACATTTAGCAAACATTTTAGAAACAAAAAAGGCATTCACAGTAGCACATTATCCCAGCAGGCAAATTCACTAGGGTTGTTAATGGTGTCTCACTAATTGAGGAATAAAGAGCTTCTGTCACATTTATAGCTTATTCTTATGAGTTATAATAAGAGGAAAAAATCAAACGTGTGTATAGAAATGATGGAGAGCAGAGATAAAAGTCCATTGCATAGTTTTAAGATCCTTTTTTCCTTCCTTTCTTCCTCTCTTCTTTCCTTTCAACTAAGTTATGAAAACTGGTAAAATTTCATAACAACTTACCTA
The DNA here is from genome assembly GCA_024291935.2 of Okapia johnstoni. NCBI lineage: Eukaryota > Metazoa > Chordata > Mammalia > Artiodactyla > Giraffidae > Okapia > Okapia johnstoni. The sequence continues at coordinate 89,077,600 of CM044313.1, read as the reverse complement.
TCGCTGCTTTAGCTACTTTGTCCCTTTGGCTCTTCCTTACAGCTGCCAATCATAACCCTGCCTCAAGGCCTTTGGAACAAAAATCGCTTTAGCCTGGTTTCTTCCCCAGACAGCAACTTGACCTGCGTTCTCACTTAAGTCCAGGGCTTTGCTCAAATGTCATCTTGTCAAAACAGGTCTTCCAATTATACCAACAGATACAGCAGAACGACCTTAAAAAATTCAGTCATCTATTTACATCATATTTTACTTCTCAGCACTTGCCCCAGCAAGTGTGACTGCATGAGTTTAATTTATTGTCTTATGCACCTTGCTTGCACATATCACTGAAAATTTTAAGAATTTGTAAATTCATGAACTTGCAATGCAATGAACTACCATTCAAGTTCATAGGTTAAACACTTCCCTGTTGTTTATTCTCTTTAAAGTCATTTTTTGAATCAAAATTTAAATTAAGAATATAATTTGATATACATAATTCCTTGTTGTTGTTCAGTTGCTCAGCCATGTCTGGCTCGTTGCAGCCCCATAAACTGCAGCATGGTAGGCTTCCCTGTACTTCACCATCTACTGGAATTTGCTCAAACTCATGTCCATCGGGTCAGTGATGCCATCCAAGAATCTCACCCTCTGTCATCCCCTTCTCCTCCTGCCTTCAGTCTTTCCCAGCATCAGGATCTTTTTCAATGAGTCAGCTCTTTGCATCAGGTGGAAAAAGTATTGGAGCTTCAGCATCAGTCCTTCTAATGAATATTCAGGGTTTATTTCCTTTAGGATTGACTGGTATGATCTCCTTGAAGTTCAACGGACTCTCAAGAGTCTTCTCCAACACCACAGTTCAAAATCATCAATTCTTCGGCACTCAGCCTTCTTTATGGTCCAACTCTCACGCCCATACCTGACTACTGGAAAAACCATAGCTTTGGCTATATGGACCTTTGTTGGAAAAATAATATATATGCTTTCTATTATGTTGTCTAGGTCTGTCATAGCTTTTCTTCCATGGAGCAAGCGTCTTTTAATTTCATGGCTGCAGTCACCATCTGCAGTGATTTTGGAGCCCAAGAAAATAAAGTCTGTCACTGTTTCCATTGTTTCCCCATCTATTTGCCATGAAGTGATGGGACCTGATGCCATGATCTTAGTTTTTTGAATGTTGAGCTTTAAGTCAACTTTTTCACTCTCCTCTTTCACCTTCATGGAGAGGCTCTTCCTAACCATACACAATATAAATTTACACAAAATTATAACTACTCCATAGTTAAAATGTAACTGCATTTTCTGATATAATACCCTCTTTGCCCAAGGCAGTTACTGAATGAAAGACTTACATTAATATGTTAATTAAATGTATATTTACTTAGTGTCCATACCATCTGCAGGGTACCAGTAGTTACAACCAAACACAATATTGAACAATATAGTCACAGTGTAGCCATACAATTACACAAAAATTTATAATAAATTTTGAAAGTTGCTAAGGAAATGTTTAAAGTGTTATGAAGGAAGATGAAGAAAATGTGACTTAACTTACTAGTCACTGATTAATCACTGAGATCTGCTGAGTGAAGGAATGTGAACATCTGCAGGAGGTAGGAAGTACAAGGCTTTGTGTACTAAAATAGAAGTGGTCTCTTTTCCCAAGAGTCACTCAATTGATCAGGTTGCTTTGAACACAGGATGTCTGTGTACAGGTCTGGAAGCTGTACTCAGGATAGAAAAGCAGGGACTATTGAATGTTATATTGTGTGGAGGGTAATGGAGTTTGAAGTAAGTAATAATATTAGAAATATACCTTGTGGGGGAAAAAAATCTACCTTTGTAAGAAAAATTTTTAAGACTAATTTATCAGAGAGGAAAAAACTATTACATGAAATATCAAATCCTACACAGATATTTTATTTTTTTAACTTGTTGCAAAAATGAAAGGAATCGTGTATTTTAAACACATCATGTGCTCACCACCTCCTTGCAAAAGTTATTAGCTCAGAGCCCATCTTGTTCCATTTATGCCTATTCTGACAGCACTGATTCCCACAAAGGGAAACATAAAAAGCAAATCACAGAAAGATATCATTCATCTCACGTATCTTTTAGTATACATATACAACCTAATTTGGGGAAACTGACAGTATCATTGGAATTAAAACGTGTATAGGAATCATATCTTTTTTACTTTTCATACTGTTCATGGGGTTCTCAAGGCAAGAATACTCAAGTGGTTTGCCATTCCCTTCTCCAGTGGGCCACGTTTTGTCATAACTCTCCACTATGACCCATCCGTTCTGGGTGGCCCTACATGGCATGGCTCATACCTTCATTGAGTTAGACAAGGCTGTGGTCCATGTGATCAGTCTGATTAGTTTTCTGTGACTGTGGTTTTCATTCTGCCCACCCTCTAATGGATAAGGATAAGAGGCTTATGGAAGCTTCCTGATGGGAGAGACTGACTTTGGGGGAAGATTTTGACTTTGGGAAAGATTGAATGCAGGAGGAGAGGGGGACAACAGAGGATGAGATGATTGGATGGCATCATCAACTTGATGGACATGAGTTTGAGAAAGCTCCAGGAGTTGATGATGAGCAGGGAAGCCTGGCACGCTGCAGTCCATGGAGCCGCCGCAAAGAGTCGGATACGCCTGAGTGACTGAATTGAACTGAACTGAGAAGAATCATGTTGTTTTCATGGATAAACATTTACGTGACTCATCTATTCTTTTTCTATAGAAGTGTAGTCTCCTAAATCGCAATTAAAAATTACATTTAAGGCCCCCAAATGGAACATGAAACACTATTTTCACCCTGTTCAATGATTTATCTGAGTTTTCCTAATTTAAAACTGAAAGGAAATATTTAAAATCCACTGATTTGGGGGATACAACTTTTGGAATATGAAACGTATTATCTGATTCTACAAAATCTATGTCTTTTAGATATGTATAAAGTACTTTTTTTTTCCCCCCAGGTAAAGTATATCCAGGTATACACTTAAGCAAACTGATCTGATCATTATGGATTTCATTGTATTTTTCAATATAAAGAAATGTGTTAATGAGTGTGCTCACAATTTCAAGTTGTTACATCACATATCTTAATTCTGTGGAGATGAAACAGCATAATTATAGGTGCCAGAAAAATAGTTGTAAAAGTACTGAGAGTGAAAATTTAAAAATATGAACCAACAGAAAGTGATGAAAACATTAAAATAGTTCTACCCATAAAATTCTAAATATTCATGCAAATTATTAATCATTTTAAGATCCAAAGAGTACAATTGCTTTCTCATTATTCATATAAGTAGAGAACGATGGGGACTGTCATGGGTGGCCAGACACTCCATTTATCTAGAACTGAAATAAGTCTTCTAAAATATGTGATCTTTCAGAAATAAATGAATTGGAGAGGCGAAAAAAAAATTAGTTTCATAAAACAATTGTCTTCCTAATTTACTTCTAAGAACAAAAAGAACAAAAGCTTTTGTTCCTTTTAAATTTTATTATTCAAAGTCAACCAAACCATGTACGTTATCCCTTATGCTCCTCTTCCTTCAATCGTGTTTTTACTGAATATAATATACAATAAAGGACTTCCCTGGTGGCTCAGAGAGTAAAGTGTCTGCCTGCAATGCCGGAGACCCGGGTTTGATCCCTGGGTCGGGAAGATCCCCTGGAGAAGGATTTGACAATCCACTCCAGTATTCTTGCCTGGAAAATCCCATGGACGGATGAGCCCGGTAGGCTCCAGTCCATGGGGTAGTAAAGAGTTGGACACGACTAAGCAACTTCACTTTCATATACAATAAAATATTTCTTATCACTTAGTGCCCTCCTCTGCCAATGAGCTCTGGTTCACACACTGCTGCTGCTCAGTTGTGTCCCACTCCTTGTGACCTCATGGACTGTAGCCCACCAGGCTCCTCTGTCACAATTCTCTAGGCAAGAATACTGCAGCAGGCTGCCATTCCCTTCTCCAGGGGATCTTCCCCACCTAAGGATTGAACCCAGGTCTCTGCACTATAGGCAGAATTTTTACCATCTGAGCCACCACAGATCAGTTTTAATAATTTGACTCCTAGTCAAATTTAGTTACCATTTTAATATTTTTTACCACCATATGATTTGTATTGTCATTATAAAAATTTGCCTAGTACATTTTCAGAAACATTCAGCCTCCATGTTTGTAGTTGCCTAATAACCTTAACACCTATAAAAAATATTCTGACAACTGTGAACACTTGTATGGGAGACTTTACTCATGACTGCTGCAGTAGGAAATGAGATTACTGCTATATTAGAGAGAAAAGATTAATTTGAGAAGTTAATTGCTCTTAATTTACTTTGGTGTTTTATTTAAAAGACTGCAGCCATAAAATTAAAAGATACTTGCTCCTTGGAAGGAAAGCTTTGACAAACCTATACAGCATATTAAAAAGCAGAGACATCACTTTGCTGACAAAGGACTGTTAGTCAAAGATATGGTTTTTCCAGTGGTCATGTACAGATATGAGAGTTGGATCATAAAGAAGGCTGAGCACCGAAGAATGGATGTTTTTGAATTGTGGTGCTAAAGAAGACCCGTGAGAGTCCCTTGGACTGCAAGAAGATCAAACCAGTCAATCCTAAAGGAGATCAACCCTGAATAATCTTTGGAAGAACTGATGATGGTGATGAAGCACCAATATTCTGGCCACCTGATGTGAAAAACTGATTCACTGGAAAAGACCCTGATGCTGGGAAAGATTGAAGGCAAAAGGAAAAGTGGGTAGCAGAGGATGAGATGGTTAGATAGTATTATTGATATGAGTTTGACAAACTTCAGATTGTGAAGGACAGGGAAGCCTGGTGTGCTAGAGTCCAGTGAGTTGGACATGACTTAGCAACTGAACAATAAGGGACATAAGAAGTCACTGTCTACTGACTACTTTTTTTTCCTCATCAGAAGTGATCATTTTCTGAGTTTTTGTCATGTCCAGTATTTTTTGGTTGAAAACTAGACTGTGAATTACACGTCAAGGACACCGTGACATCTTTCTAGGGACTGCTAGATTATTACAGTGTGCAGAAGACGATGTCTCTCCTCAGCTAATCTAAACTCTCTTTAGATTTCTCTTTGTGAGGATTTCTCCCACAACTTCCCAGACTACCAGCAAATTTGGACAGATTTCAAGATATATGGACTGTTTTGATGCAGTTCTTTTGTTGCTGGGTCCTCCCTATATTTCTTCCCTATATATATCAAGAATCAAAAAACAGCTATATGACATAAGCCGGAAGGCTTCCAACTGCTGAGTTGTGTATGGATTTGTATCTACTTTTTCACCAGATTCCTTGTGGCCTCCCATAATATGCAATATTTAATAATCATTCAGGGATAAGGATCAATAAGAATAGAGTTTATATTTAGATTTTAGATCTCAAACTATCTGGCTCTCTCACTTCTAAGAGGTTCCCTTTAAACTGCCAGTGACTCAGCCACTCTAAACTGTATTATTCATCCCTTGAGCTTATAAAACTAAGTTTTTTCCATCTGAGGGGAGCCCTGGGAAAACTCTAAACATAACTCACAGTTCTCACTTGACACACTTCAACCTTTCCATGGTAAATTATTTTAAAGTTTTGCACTCCATTTGCTCATTTTCCAAACCTTCCAAATATAAGTTTTATATATGCTGCTGCTGCTGCTGCTGCTAAGTCGCTTCAGTCGTGTCCGACTCTGTGCGACCCCATAGATGGCAGCCCACCAGGCTCCCCCGTCCCTGGGATTCTCCAGGCAAGAATACTGGAGTGGGTTGCCATTTCCTTCTCCAATGCTCGAAAGTGAAAAGTGAAAGTGAAGTCGCTCAATTGTGTCCGACTCTTCGCGACCCCATGGACTGCAGCCTACCAGGCTCCTCCGTCCATGGGATTTTCCAGGCAAGAGTACTGGAGTGGGGTGCCATCGCCTTCTCCGAGTTTTATATATATATATATTTACAATTTTTTTTTTTTTTTGGTAAATTTTGAGTGTCTTCTGCAGGCTTCCCCAATGGCTCAGCAGGTAAGGAATCCACCTCCAATGCAGGAGATGTGGGTTCCATTTCTTGGCCTCTTCATGCCCTATAACCAAATAACCTTTATCAACATTTACAAATATGCTTGATGGGGTTGATGGCTTGATTTTAAAATGAGATCAAGTCTTTTAAGACTAACAAGATTATCATTACACCACTGCCAGGCAGATTTTACAACTAATTTTTCAGAGGTTTAACTTGGTTTACAAAAGGCAGTATTCAATGAGAAGGTTACAGAGTTCACACATCCTCAGGAACTTAATCTGCTGAGTGTCCCCATAGGAATTCATTCAGTCAATTACTCTCAGTCAATAGTCACAATGGGTGGACTTCCTACTAGCACCCAGATGCCATGATTATATTTATCTTCTTCACATCTAACCACATAGAATACTTTTTACTTTCCTACTGTTAATTCAAAACTTTTCAAGCTGTGGCATACTAAATGCTTTGGAGACTGGAGAGATGTTAATAGTCCTAAAGCTTTTAATATATTTCATGAACTTCTAGTGATTACTCAGATTAATGTGGTTACATGAGTCACTTTGTTTACTTATCAGTACATAATATCACATATTTCAAAAATAATAATTTTCCTACATTCAAGCAACTAAACATCAATTTAGAAAGTGCAATAAAGATAAAACAAATGAATGTCTTTATATTCTAGGACTCAGAAATTTTACATTAATAAAAGAGATATGATAGTTAATGTAACCGATAATAGATAAGTAACAACTTTAGTCATTTTTGACTGAAGTCATATGGGTAGATTAATGGCATTTTAGGTATTTGTAGTCACGCATCTTAACAAAAAGTGGAGAAAGCTCCATTTAAAAATAAGGAAATAGATATCTTTTTTGTTACTATCCCAAATAGACATAAACTTTTTCCAATTACTGTATGTGAAACTCAAAAGGAGATGGAATAAAGTAGTTGGCTGATGTCCTTGGGGCTTAAGGTCTTTATTTAAAATGAAAATCAATAAACTACTGCTCATCTCCTTTCAATTTTAATCCCTTTCATTTTTATTCCTTTAGTTCATAAAACAGCATGGAACTTCAAACCCACATTGTGGTAAATATTACAAGAGAATGTTTTTAAAAAGCTGTTTGCTCTCAAAATTTTATACATATGACTTCTGCTTTATATAAAGTTCACTAAGTTTCATATCATTAAGTCTAGAATAACAACACCTACAATAATTATTTTTACTTAACTAATAACCCATAATTTTGAACAAACAGTAATAACGTTAGAAAGTAGTCACTTTATGACTATGTACACACTGTGTGTGGAATTTAAACAAGATAAGTTTTGCTGTTCCAATCAGATCCGGTAAAGTAACTGCCTAGCATCAGCACCAGATAGATGATTTCCACCCATTTCTATGTTTCAAAATTTAGTAAATTTAAAGTTAAATTTTAATCCAGAACCTTATATACAAGGGATCCTGAGGAATATATTTTACAATTCTATGCGAGCCAGTATTCCATATTTTACATGGATCAAATTATACACATAATTTCCTGCAACTGGGAAACTGGAGCTGTCATTACTTATTGGTCTTCTATTTTGAACAGTTTAGATCATTAACAGAAATATCCTCCAATCTCCTGCTATGACAGTTGGGTCCTGTGTGGAGAAGAGAATTCGTTTCCTCATTTTTCAAAGGTTCATCATTCCCATTTTTATCACAGCACATTGCTACTGTTATTCTCAGAGGCTTCAGATATTCCAAGAGACAGAATTCTGTTTGGCTTAGTAGAGGAGCTTTTCCTCACTCAATTGTGCAACATTTAAGTCAGAAGATAAAGGTCAACTTTGATGCTCTTTCAAATTTTCTTTTCCACTGCCACACTTTCCTTATCTGCATTTTCTGTGTAGCATCATGACTTCAACTCCGGAAACATGACTTTATTCTATGCAAACTAGTTTACACACACACACACACACACACACACACACACACACACACATATACACACACACCAGGTTTAGAGTCATCATCTCATTGTTATTTGCTCTTTCTCCTATTGTTCATGGTCATCTAGTACGATTTGAGGACACAGACACCTCTAATATTCATCAAATATAGAACAAATGTTTTATTTTCTATCATGTTTCATTGTTTAAGGATGATCTGAATGAAGAAAGAGTTGTATAAAATATCTGCTTTGCCACCCTGCACTCAGGTATCTTCAAAATTTTTCTTGATGAAACGGCCACTCTGCAAAACTAGCAAGTGAATATATAACACAGATGTGGACTATAAATGGGAAGTAATCCATATACACTTGCAAAATCAGTTGGGTTGGCTTAGTGCTAATCAGAGCTATAACAAAAGAAGGGTATGTTATTTTGAAAAACTTTAACAGTAGACTTTTTAATAAGATATTATTAATTATATTTTTGATATATGTCTCAAACTGTCAGGTGTGCTTTAATATTTAACACGCACATTTAACTGTGTTTAATTGTTAGAGCTGAGATTTGTTTTTTAAATATGCATATACATACAAAATATGATATACATATAATTGCCATAAGGTTTAAAGTTTTATTACATTTGGTGATATGGTCAATGGGAATTTACAAAAAATAATATTACTTTATAATGAAATAGGAATTCAATAATATACTGAACAAAATAGGTACAATTAAGCATTTAAATTTCCTAATATCATTATACTGCATGTGAACTTTACCATCAGCAGTTTCAAAATTTCATTTTGAGTTGTCCTCACTAGAGATATTAATATCTATTAAATAAATATGTATGACTTTTATTTTTTTCCAGCTTACTATGGGATAATATTGGGGACAACTTCCATAAAATCTCTGCATAAGATCTGATCCTGGTTCATAAACTAATAATTACATTTTCCCACAATTTCTCTCACAATTTGCTAACAATTCTTTACATTGATTAACAAAAATCAAACCAAAGAGTTAAATGGCATTTGAGTTAACTGATGAAGCCATAATATTTTTTTTTCTTTTGGACTGTATTCCCCCTTTGTGGCAAAGATTACTTCTCTTAGGATGATTAGGCTCTTAGAATTATTTAGAGATAAATAGTCATTATGTAAAACCACACACTATACATATTTAATTTCCAAAAGAAAATCTCAGAAGTATGTCTTAGCTTTTTCATGATGTTTTTGAAATATTTGATTCACTAATTTAATGTCATTTAATTTGAATAATTCTAAATTTTATTACATATGCTCTAATTACTTCACTGAAAATTGTTATATTTTTAACTATGCAGGTGCTATAATAGAGCTCAAAAATGTTCATATTAATATATATTATATATGCTAATATAGAAAAGAGGCAGATAATATAAATATCCTTGAACCAATGAAACCACTCACAGTGTTTAAATCAGCATTCTTTTTCTAAGTAGTCTTTAAGGATTTCATATAATAATAGAATTTGCAATTGAATTTGAAATTCAGAGTTTGCTATTTTGCAAGTAGTCCATTTACCCCTTCCTAAAACTTTAATCATAGGGTTTAACTCTTAAAGAATTTTGGATTACATGTATCAAACTTATCTGCAAATCATTTCATTGCTTTATTGTTCCTCTTCATTTAATTAGATTCTCTTGAGTTTAATTAGGTTTAAAGCATAGTGATTATAGAAAGACTATTCTGTTTAATGCACAGATTCTCCCAGGTGGTCTTTACAAATTCCCCAACTTTATTTAGTGGATATTCATTCACCTTGCTAATTACTGAAAGAAAACCACTCAAATCACATTCCCTACTGACGGTTGGTTAGTAATATCATCCTATTATAGAAAATACAGCATTATTAAGCTAAGAAGTTTGTAAAGCTTACAACAGAATTATTCAATGTTTTTATGGAAATGCAGTACTACCCTACTCACCTTGGACTTAAACTCTTGTCCAAGTACACAATCACTTTCTTGCTATATACTTTCAGAAAAACAAATTAAACAAATGAACTTAATATAAATAGCCTAGAAAATTATAATTACTTTATGAAAAATCTACATTCACAGACTTTATATTTTCATATTTCAAATATACATGAAAAAGTTTAATCTCATGTCTCAATTTTTTTCAAATGGAAGTACACTGAAGAATTGGTATGAATTGGTATGAATATGTCCAGTATAACTCATAAGTTCTGATTTTTGCACAGGCTATTTTTAACCATCCTTCATATATCTAGTTAACTGTTTTGCTTCTTTGGGCTTCTCTTTTCATAAAATCCTGCAGTTATGTGTCTTAAGTATTAAGAAGATTATCTAACTCCTCTGGGACAGATATCTAAAAACATTAACAGTTGTAGGCCCTGATGGTAAGCACAATATTATTTAATAAATTATGGAAACTTTATTCACTAATTTATTCTTTGAATAAATGTTAATAATGATGACATAATGGTAAAGCAATTTTTCCCCTTCATACAGCTTCTAGCCACATAAGACACAAAAAATTCTACGAATTAATTCTACGAACTAATGCATAGATAAGAAACAATTTATGGGTAAGTGCTATGGAGGAAAATAGTGATTACCAAATAAACAGTAGGCACAGGATGGTCAGGGGAGGCCTCTCTGTACAAGTGGCATTGGAACAGAATTTAGGGTAAGCTTGGAGAAATAAGATGAGCTGTTTGAACGAGTCAATTCAATTCAGTCACTCAGTTGTGTCCGACCCTTTGTGACTCCATGGAGTCAGCATGCCAAGCTTCCCTGTCCATCACCAACTGTGGCGCTTGCTCAAACTCATGTCCATCGAGTCAGAGATGCCATCCAACCATCTCATCCTCTGGTGTACCCTTCCCCTCCCGCCTTGGATCTTTCCCATCATCAGGGTCATTTACAATGAGTCAGTTCTTCGCATCAGCTGGCCGAAGTATTGGAGCTTCAGCTCCAACTGAGCTTCAGCATCAGTCCTTCCAATGAATATTGAGGACTGATTTCCTTTAGGATTGACTGGTTTGATCACCTTACAGTTCAAGGGACTCTCAAGAGTCTTCTCCAACATCACATTTTAAAAACATCAATGCTTCCGTGCTAAGCTTTCATTATAGTCCAACTCTCATCCATACGTGACTACTGGAAAAACCATAGCTTTGACTAAATGCACCTTTGCTGGCAAAGTAATATCTCTGCTTTTTAATATGCTATCTAGGTTGGTCATAGCATTTCTTCCAAGGAGTAAGCATTTTTTAATGTCATGGTTGCAGTAATCATCTGCAGGGATTTTGGAGCCCCCCAAAATAAAGTCTGTCACTATTTCCACTGTTTCTCCATCTATTTGCCATGGAGTTGATGGGATTGGATGGCATGACCTTAGTTTTTTGAATGTTGAGTTTTAAGCCAGCTTTTTCACTCTCCTCTTTAAACCTCCTTAAGAAGCTCTTTAGTTCTTCTTTGCTTTCTGCCATAAGGGTGGTGCCATCTGCATATCTGAGGTTACTGATATTTCTCCCAGCAATCTCGATTCCAGCATGTGCTTCATCCAGCCCAGGCTTTCTCATGATGTACTCTGCATATAAGTTAAATAGGCAGGGTGACAATGTACGGCCTTGACGTACTCCTTTCCTGATTTGGAACCAGTCTGTTGCTTCATGTCCAGTACTAACTGTTGCTTCCTGACCTGCATTTCTCAGATTTCTCAGAAGGCAGGTCATCTCTTTAAGAATTTTCCACAGTTTGTTTTGAATCCATACAATCAAAGGCTTTGGCATAGTCAATAAAACAGAAATAGATGTTTTTCTGGAACTCTCTTGTTTTTTTTGATGAGCCAACGGATGTTGGCAATTTGATCTCTGGTTCCTCTGCCTTTTCTAAATCTAGCTTGAACATTTGGAAGATCATGGTTTACGTACTGTTGAAGCCTGGCTTGGAGAATTTTGAGCATTACTTTACTAGCATGTGAGATGAGTGCAATTGTGCAGTAGTTTGAGCATTCTTTGGCATTGCCTTTCTTTGGGATTGGAATGAAAAGTGACCTTTTCCAGTCCTGTGGCCACTGCTGAGTTTTCCAGATTTGCTGGCATATTGAGTGCAGCACTTTCACAGCATCCTCTTTTAGGATTTGAAATAGCTCAACTGGAATTCCATCACCTCTATTTGCTTTGTTCATAGTGATGCTGCCTAAGGCTCACTTGCCTTTGCATTCTAGGCTGTCTGGCCCTAGTTGAGTGATCACACCATCGTGGTTATCTGGGTCATGAAGGTCCTTTTTATATAGTTCTGTGTATTCTCGCCACATTGTCTTAATATCTTCTGCTTCTGTTAGGTCCATACTCTTTCTATTTTATTGTGCTCATCTTTGTGCATGAAACATTCCCTTGTTATTTATAATTTTCTTGAAGAGATCTCTAATCTTTCCCATTCTATTGTTTTCCTCTATTTCTTTACATTGATCCCTGAGGAAGACTTTCTTATCTCTCCTTGCTATTCTTCAGAACTCCGTTTTCAAATGTGTATATCTTTCCTTTTCTCCTTTACCTTTAGCTTCTCTTCTTTTCTCAGCTATTTGAAAGGCCTCATCAGACAACCATTTTGCCTTTTGGCATTTCTTTTTCTTGGGGAGGGTTTTGATCTCTTCTTCCTGTACAATGTCACGAACCTCTGTCCATAGTTCTTCAGGCACTCTGTCTAATTACATCTAATCCCCCAAATCTGTTTGTCACTTCAATTGAATAATCATAAGGGATTTGATTTAGGTCATACCTGAATGGTCTAGTGGTTTTCCTTACTTTTTTCAATTTAAGTCTGGATTTTGCAGTAAGAAGTTCATGATGAACAAAGGGATATGAAATGTAGCGGTCCTAAACATGAGTGGTGCAACCAATGAGAAACAGTAAGAATTATAATACTGTAAGAGAAAGAAGGGGAGAGGTGATTGAGGTACAGTCAAGGACACAGTAGTTTGGCCTGTAGGGGCTAAGGAAGGAAGGATACTGCAAAGCTTACTGATGATGAGAAAGATTTTGAGCTTTACTGTGAATTCAATGAAGAGTATTTGAAAATGTTGGTCAAAATGACTGTGATCTGATTTATGTGAAACATGTTACTGTGCTTTCTGCCAGTAAAGACATCTGAGGGCCTATAATAGTCTGGGAACTGTTCAGGAGTCTAGGAACGCAATCCAGCCAAGGTTGTGATGATAGTCATGGCTTCTATTTGAGCAGTGCAGTCTCTGACAAAAACTCCACCTGGTACAGAGGTATCAGGGGTTGGAATGTGGGCCACAAATGCCTTGATTTTCCATTCCATTCACACTCCAGTCACCTCCCAGGGCTTCCCTTTAACCAAACATAATTATGAGCCAGAAAGCAGGGGTTTCAGAAGGATGAAAACTGTGCAAATAACCTTTGAAGGGCATCTGATAGAGCAGAGAAGATGGATGGTGGATCTGGAAATGTAAGTGGAGATTATCTGGCACAATGTCTGCTAATTAAATGCTTCATAAGAATAGAATCATGAAATCATTATAAACCATTATATTCTCAGCTCCAAAGACTATGTATTACGATACATAGGTTATGCCACAAAACTCTAATTTCTGTGTTTGACACTGCATTCTTCCTATCCCTCTACCCAAACCCCTATTCTTTGAGAAGCAGTGACAGACATTCCTTGGGCTCCAAAATCACTGCAGATGGTGCTGAAGCCATGAAATTAAAAGATGCTGCTCCTTGGAAGGAAAGTTAAGACAAACCTATGACAAAAAGCAGAGACATTACTTTGCCGACAAATGTTCATCTAGTCAAAACTATGGTTTTTCCAGTAGTCATGTATGGAATTTAGAGTTGGACCATAAAGAAGGCAGACAGCCAACAAATTGATGCTTTTGCACTCTGGTGTTGGAGAAGACTCTTGAGAGTACCTTGAACTCAAGGAGATCCAACCAATCCATCTTAAAGGAAATCAGTTCTGAATATGTATTGGAAGGACTGATGCTGAAGCTGAAGCTTCAATACTTTGGCCTCCTCATGTGAAGCGCTGACTCACTGGAAAAGACCCTGCTGCTGGGAAAGTCTGATGGTAGGAGGTGAACGGGATGACAGAGGATGAGATACTTAGATGGCATCATTGACCTAATGGACATGAGTTTGAGCAAGCTCCAGGAGATGGTGAAGGACAGGGAAGTCTGGCATGCTGTAGTTAATGGGGTTGCAAAGAGTAAGACACGACTGAGCAACTAAACAATAACAAATAAATGTCACTTCTATTTGAAGCTGACCTCACTTCTGTCTCCTTTTTCCCTTCTCCACATCACCCAAGACCTCTCTATGTGGAAACAGAGTAGATTTTTGCTTCATTTTTAAATATAGCCTCACACCTCCATTTTATTATGTACCCCTAGGCATGCTACAGGGTATTTCTTTAAAGGAAATTTAGTTTGAAGCATATATCTGAGCACTTTAAGAGGTGAAAAAACTTAAATTTTAATTTTTGAATTTTAAGGACCTAATACAATTAACTGAATAGGGTAGCATAAACTCGATAAATATCCAGTGAATTATGTGTGTATTATTGAAATGAACAAATGAATCTGAATGTATATAAAATGGTATTTAAAAAGCTCAGGACCTTTATTCCATATCCCACTACTGATTCAGTTTATAACATTCTTTGCTATTTCTTTTAGATATTGAGCAATCTAGCACATTCTCAAGAGGATTCAACTCCATTCTTCACCTGCAGAACATTTTCAAATTAAAGTTTTCCTGCTTATTTGATGTTCTTGCCTCTTTGCCCTGGTCCATCCCATGTGACTATGAGGCTGCTTTTAGGGCATGTGGTATGATTGATTGTATTTATTATACATAGCAAGTATCCTCCCACATACATATGCTACTACCTGAGGAAAAGCCAAGTGACTAAAATAGGCACAAATTTGTTACTCTAAAAAGTCACCATATATAATGGATAAAATTGGAAGTGAAATTATCTGTGAAGACAAGGCAATCAAGATTTTTGACAAGTACTAAATGCCAATAAATAAAATCAAAGAAGCACTTAAATTGTAAAATCATTTTGTTCATATTCCAGAATAATGCCACCAAGAGAATTACATGTCACAAGGGTTATTAGTATTATCTATTCTCAGATGCCAATCAAATCAATTTAGAGAAAACAATCTTTATAATCAACAGTCAAATATTTAGTAAGCCACTGCGATTTTCATTATCCAAATATTTGGGTATGTCGATACTTGTGGTTTTTTTACAGCTCAAAGTATTTAGGATGGGAACAAAAAAAAGTAGCTGTAATGATTATATAAAGTTTAACACATAAGACTCCTGATAAAATAAAATGCCTTTATTATATACTGTTGAAAAATCTTATTTTCAAGTTTTATATTATAGTCACTGAAAAGCTTAGAATGATGATTTCACTGGAAAACTTTAAATAGAATGTCTATAGTATAAATTAAGTAGTCATATCATATCATTGGACCCCAAGACAGATTTGGTTCTGACCAGACACAGTCACACATCAACTTAAACTTGAGTTTTACTTTCTTCACTCCCAAGGGAAGCAAATTAAAAAAGGAAAACCTCATAGTTCCTACCTAGCAGAGTCAGTATTTAGATTAAACATAATATATTTGATTTCTACTAATATAATGACTGACTAATATTAAACACAAAATAAATGTGTATTTCAAGATAACTAATTTCTTCAGAAGTTGAATTATATTTTCTTAGATTAATATTTTTCTCTCTTATTTTCAGACATCTTTCTAAATCTGATATTTACACTATTTTTGTCTACCCTTTCCATTTTCAAATATGAGCCAAACAGTAATAACTTTGTTCATTTGAGTGAACAATCTAGATTTATATTTAAATAAACAGGGGAGAACAAATCTGACTCCATATTGGATATGTTTCTTTTACTCTAACCTTTGCATTCTGTTGCTTTTGCTACAAGCTAAGAACATTATCTATACAGCCTGAAATATAAAGGATAGCACATTGTCAAGGCTCTGACATTTAAGGCTCTGAAAGCAAAACACATTTCCATTCAGAGATAAAAAGTTGTAGAATAGTTACATTGGTAATCTGGAATCAAATACTTTCTTGGTGACTGGTTAAACAGCAAAATGTCCAGTGAAGTAAAGGGATGGACAGTGATTTTGAAGATAATATGTTTCTTTTGTGGAGCACTAATCCAAAGACTGAAGAAGAAATGTCTACGTAAGTATGCATGTTGGAGAGACTAATGTAAAAAACTCGATCATCTCTAGATTACAGGAATGTAGTTCTGCACTTCTTAAAAAATCTGCCTGTGATGCAGGAGATTCTGGTTCGATTCCTGGATTGGGAAGATCCCCTGGACAAGGGATAGGCTATCCACTCCAGTATTTTGGGGCTTCCCTGGTGGTTCAGATGGTAAAGAACCTGCCTGGAATGTGGGAGACCTGGGTTCAATCCCCGGGTTGGGAAGATCCCCTAGAGAAGGGAAAGGTTACCCCCTCCAGTACTCTTGCTGGAGAATTCCACGGACAGAGGAACCTGGCAGGCTACAGTCCCTGGGGTCCAAAGAGTCGGACACAACTGAGCGACTTTCACTTTCACTTTTTTTCACTTTATATATAACAAGTGTAAACAGGATACTTATGCTCTCATCCAAACTAAACCAGGAATAACTAGAACACCTTAACCACTTCTTCTAACAGAGAGCAAGGAGAACACACCTCAGTCAGTCACTCAGTCATGCCCGACTCTTTGCGACCCCATGGACTGCAGCACACCATGCTTCCCTGTCCATCACCAACTCCCTGAGCTTACTCAGACTCATTTCCATAGAGTCAGCAATGCCATCCAACCATCTCATCCTCCGTCGTCCCCTTCTCTTCCTGCCTTCAATCTTTCCCAACATCAGGGTCTTTTCCAATGAGTCAGTTCTATGCATCTGGTGGCCAAAGTATTGGGAGTTTCATCTTCGGCATCAGTCCTTCCAATGAATATTCAGCACTGATTTCCTTTAGGATGGACTGGTTTTATCTCCTTGTAGTCCAAGGGACTCTTAAGAGTCTTCTCCAACACCACACTTCAAAAGCATCAATTCTTCCATGCTCAGCTTTCTTTATAGTCCAACTCTCACATTCATACATGACTACTTTAAAAACCATAGCTTTAAAAAAATAAATAAATAAAATAAAAACCATAGCTTTTACTAGACAGACCTTTGTCAGCAAAGTAATGTCTCTGCTTTTTAATATGATATCTAGGTTGGTCATAGCTTTTCTTCTAAGAAGCAAGCATCTTTTAATTTCATGGCTGCAGTCACCATCTGCAGTAATTTTGGAGCCTAAAGTGGTAACACAGGGAACCTGACAAATTTCAAGGCAGCAGGTAATAGAAATGGCAATTATCTGTGTACAGGCCACCAGGAGGCTGATTATAGTAATCTCCATGCCATGCCGACCCTCAAAAACCAACTGTATGTGTGTAGTAAGTACAGCAATAGTACATAAGTAGAATATCTACATAGTAAGTTATTTTAAGTATTGCAATTATTATCAGAGGCCCATATAGTCAAAGCTATGGTTTTTCCAGTAGTCATGTATGGATATTGGAGTTGGACCATAAAGAAAGCTGAGCACTGAAGAATTGATATTTTTGAACTGTGGTGTTGGAGAAGACTCTTGAGAGTCCCTTGGACTGCAAGGACATCAAACTAGTTAGTCCTAAAGGAAATCAGTTCTGAATACTCATTGAAAGGACTGATACTGCAGCTGAAGCTCCAATACTTTGGCCACCTGACAGGAAAATCTGACTCACTGGAAAAGACCCTGATGCTGCGAAAGGTTGGAGGGCAAGAGCAGAAGGGGACAACAGAGGATGAGATGGTTGGATGGCATCATCAACTCAATGGACATGAGTTTGAGCAAGCTCCAGGAGATGGTAAAGGATAGGGAAATCTGGTTTGTTGCAGTCCATCAGGTCAGAAAGAGTGGGACACGACTGAGCAACTAAACAACAATGACATTATTATATACATCACACATCTTTACAGTTGTTGTAAGTCTCATAATAATACCAACCTCATTTGTAAGGGCTCAGTATATAATTCTCTTTCCCACGTTACATAACACTTGGATGTTGAATCACCTTAACCCTAGGAGATTATATAGAACTTATGCCTAAAAACCATACTTCATCACTCCAAGTAAACATAATACTGCTCATACAGAAGGAAAAAATCAATTCTCTTCACTATCTGGGAAAAGCCTTCTCTAACTAATCACCTATGTACAGCTTGAGTTCATGAGTCGAAAGGAAATAGATGAAATTCTGAGACTTTGTTAAGTTACCTTACCT
The DNA here is from genome assembly GCA_024291935.2 of Okapia johnstoni. NCBI lineage: Eukaryota > Metazoa > Chordata > Mammalia > Artiodactyla > Giraffidae > Okapia > Okapia johnstoni. The sequence continues at coordinate 89,059,218 of CM044313.1, read as the reverse complement.
TAAAGTTCAAGAACCTAACAGGACTCAACTTTCTTTAAAAACTCAGAGCATGTATAAATCACTGGAAGCTTAAGCATTTATATGTTATCCCTAGAGTCATTGGACGCATAAAAGTGAAAATTATAACAGCAGTTTTGGGGTTTGGTTGAATTGAGTAAAATGTATTTTTAAACTTTATATACAGAATCATTAGATAAACTAAAATTTTAGCAGGGTTATATAGTATGAATACAAATACTCATGACTTCTCATTCTTAGAAAATATAAATAGGAAAAACTGAGCATGCTGAAAACTACTGTTTTAGGTAAAGCATCTTGCCCTTTAACTCTGTCTTTAATGATCATCAACTGCCATTACAGTAAACAAAACACGTGTGTATTTTGACAAGGTCTTTTGCACTATGTTGCAGCACATATAACTGAACTTCTTTTTGATTTTTTAAAATTAGTTCAGCATTTTCTTATATGCAGTCTTTCCTTCATAAAGTTCATATATTCTAATCATAAAATTAATAGATTTAAGGTAAATGGCACAAATGACTAGCAGTGGAAGGCATTAAAACTGTACATTGAGTATGTTTTGTTCTTCTGCTTTTTCCCATATGATAAGAGGCTATTTCTCCACCACTTCACTCTTCATAACTGCCAACTGACTTATTCTATCCGGTAAAATGTGAGCAGAATTGATATGTATCCCTTCCTGGCTGAAAGTGTAATAGGCAGTGGCTCTGCTGGCACATTGCTTCCCATCTCATGGAAGCATTGCAGAGATTAAAATATCTTTATTCTGTTTTCTTGAGTGACTTTGGTAATCGAAGACACTTCTTCCCCTTAACTCCCCCTGCACCAATATTAAGTTGATGTTTAGTGTGCTAGAGAACTAAATTTTACCGGTTAACTTCATGAAATTTCAGAGTGGTTTGTTAGCAGAGTATATCATAATTCATCTTGTCTAAAATAGACATTGGCCCCTAGAAGTCAGGTGTTCCTATAACAACAGCAATTGGCTAAGAAACCCTTGAAGTCTTGAAGAATGGTGACCAATATAATGCGCTGGCTTTATATTTGGTAAAACTGTCACTAGCAATAACTAGGAAAGCAAGTAATGTACTTAATAAACTTGGTAGACTTACAGAATGAGACTGGAAAGTAGGAAATTATTAGTTGGTGTTTGTTTCTGTGCCTGGAGAGATATTTCTAGCAGGAGATATGTGCTCAAAATAATTGGGTCGTTTGAAACTAGGAAGAACAAGACTAGTACGGAGGCACACGATTCAGGAGTTACGGAACAAGAAAAGGAAAATAATTTTTGCAAAATTCAGTAAAATATAAAACTGAATAATTTTTGGAGAGTCATATTCATAAACAATGATTAAATTAAAACCATGACTTCCACACACATTAAAATTCCTGTATTAATGATGATGACATATTCAATTCTTTTATTTGAAAGACATGGTGCAGAGAAAAAAGTGATTTTTCCAGGGAAGTCTGAAATACCCAAGTTACCTAAAATTAAGTCACAAGATATAAAGACATAATACCTAAAAAGACATCAAATATCTAGAAAGTAATTCCAGCAAACACCTGTGGGCATGGGTATAGGCTCTGAAGACAAATTGGAATCAAATAAGTTGTTGATAAAGTTTCTTACCAAATGCACAGTGGCTTTCACAGAAAAATATTAACAGCAAACAATTAATAAATAAATAAAACCAAGCAGCCAAACAGATGAAAATCATATGTGAATGTATAATTATTAAAACATCCATGGACACCAAGCACCTAGAAGCAGAAAGTAGGCTTGAGAAATCTGCTCAGAAAATAAGCAGGTCCTATTCTCTAATGCTAATTTCAGGTAAGTTTAATGTGGATAGAAAATAAAGAATTTCTCAGAGGGTAGTGTCAACAGTATGGAGGGAAAACACTAGACAGCCTCTTCCAGACACAGAATTAAACCTGAAGAGGAAATACCAGTTTCAGGTATTTAATACTAAACAGTACCTCCCCACTAGGATTTCTAGTTTCTACAAACCAATGATTGTGATGTGTCCTACTCCTGTTCTTTTTTGTTTAAATTACAAAAAACATTGTATTTGGAAACAGGAGGTGCAGATACTTGTCTTTTTTGTTCATGGGTACCCAAGTCAAAAAGAGCAACATCAACTCAACATCAGAAACAAAAAACTTGATTAAAAAATGGAAAGAGGACTTGAATAAACATTTTTCAACAGAAACAACACAGAGGCCACAGAAAAGATACTCTGTCTCATTAATCACCATCATCATGTGTGCTCAGTCACTCAGCTGTGTCTGATTCTTTGTGACCCCATGGTCTGAAGCCTGTCAGGCTCCTCTGTCTGTGGGATTTCCCAAGCAAGAATATTGGAATGGGTTGCTATTTCCTATTCCAGGGGATCTTCCCCACCCAGGGATCGAACCTGTGTCCCCATCATTAACAGGCAGATTCCTTACCACTATGTCACTTAGAAAGCTCTCATTAATCACCAAGGAAATACAAATAATGCCCACAATGAGGTATCATCTTACATTTGTAAGAATGGATATTATATAAAAGACAACAAAAGAACAGATGTTGGCCAGGATGCAGTGAAAAGGAAATCCTCATGCACTGTTGTTGAGAATGTAACCTGGTGCAGCAACTATGGAAAACAAGGAGATTCCTCAAAAAATTAAAAATAGAACTACTACACAATCAAACAATTCCAAGTCTGTGTATTCATCCAGACAAAACAAAAACACTAATTATAAAAGATATTTGCACTCCTATGTTCACTGCAGTGTTATTTACAATAGCCAAGATATGGAAGCAAACTGATTCCCCACCAATAGATAAATGGACACAAAAGATGTGGTATACACACACACACACACACACACACACACACACGGATGCTACTCATCCATAAAGAAGAATGAAATCTTGCCATTTTTGACAACATGGACGGACCTAGAGGGTATAACTATAAATGAAATAAATCATACAGACAAAGTCAACTATTGTGTGATTTTGCTTATAGGATCTAAAATCTAAAAGACGAAATGAATAAACAAGAAAAAAAAACAGTTTTTTAAGATACAGAGAACAGGCAGTTGCCAAAGTGAGAGGGATGGGAGAGGAAAGAAATAGATGAGGGAGATTAGCAGGTACCAACTTTCCATTGCAAAATAAATGAGTCATACATGTGAAATGTACAGTATAGAGAATATAATCAATAATTATGCAATATTGTTATATAGTGACAGTAACTAGACATTGTGGTAATTGTTTAGAAAGGTACATAAATATGGAATACCTATGCTGTATAACAGTTACTAGCGCAGTGCTGTTGGTCAACTATATTTCAAAAGCAAAGCAAACAAACTCATAGGAAAAAAATCAGATTTGTTTTACCAGGGGCAGGGGTAGGGGCAAGGGGAATTAGATGAAGGCAGTTCAATGGTACAAACTTTCAGTTATAAGATAAATAAGTACTAGGGATCATGTTCAACACGATAAATATAACATTGCCATATGTTATATATGAAAGTTGTTGAGAGTAAATCCTAAGATTTCTCATCAAAAGGAAAATTTTTATTTTATTTTTAAGTAGTGTATATGAGATGATAAATGTTCACTAAACCTACTGTAATAATCATTTCATGATGTACGTAAGTCAAGTAATCATGCTGTATGCCTTAAACTTATATGGTGCTGTATGTCAATCACTGTGTATCTCAGTAAAACTGGGACAAAAATTAAAATCTCACAAGAAAGAACAGATACATCAAGACACGACACATTATTTTCCCTGATATAAAAACTATGCACTTTCTGAGTTTGACCACCTTAGTGGATGGAAGGGCACTCTGGCACGGGGGGTGTGAGTACACAATATCTTTGCAGAATAAATTTAAAAACCATGTGGCTTGATTTGCAAATGAAGTTTGAGTGGAAATTATATATATATATATATATTACTTCTGTCCTGAACGTTAGGGCCACAGTCTGACTTGCCCGCTCCTGGTTCCTTTCCATTAGAAAGTGATCATTAAAGTAATCAAGGATGCACTTATTAAGGGCTACTTTCGATTTTTTTTTTGCATTATTTCAAAATAAATTTATGGGATGATTAACTGTCTTATAAAAGGTCGAGGCAATTTCAAGCCCCAGATTCAGTTTCTATGTAAAAAGATTTATCTTCAGGTAGCACGATTTCATGTCTACTTTTAATTCTGAATATTCCTGAAATGAGAAACGGCCAGCTATTGAAACAACACACTCACCGTCCGTGGACCCACGGCCTCCAACTCAGAGGCCAGCATGCTGCAGGCCACAGGTACTGGAGGGCCCGAGAGCTGTGGTCACTGGCTCCGAGAGCGTGGAGAGAGCACCCTGGTCGTCTTCTCCCTCTGGTACCTTCAGAAAGCCGAGCACAAACCCAGCCTGGGGCATCGCTGCCAGGCTGGGAGGAGGGAACCGGAAGGACTCCTTCATGGGTGAGTAGTCCTTCCTGTGATTCCGGGGCGGCTGCTGCCGGGGAGCGTCTGAGCTGGAGGCCTACCCGGTGCCTCAGCAGGCTGCTTGGCAGGCCAAGAGGAGGAGGAGGCGGGAGAAAGGAGGCTCATGACTGTGGCAGTTCCTGCCCAAGATGGTGAGAGTTGCATGAGGCTCCTGGCCTGGCCACCGTCACGAGGAGCACCTGCTGGGAGCTGACGTCGAGCGCACCTGCTGGCAGGTGGGGTCCAGGCCAGAGTCCAGGCCGCCTGCTGGTGCCGGCTTGCCACGCTCCTCTTGTTCTTCCTGGTGATGGTGCGAGTCCATGGACAGCAGCTCCTGCTAGTTGGCTGTGCAGGGCAGCAGTGCTGGCAGCTCTTTGAAGTTCTGGAATTTCTCCCCAGCAGACGCGTCCCAACCGCTCTTGTAATACTGAGCTGCAGACAGCTCGCCTTGTCTGAACTCCCGTAAAACACTCCAACATGCTAAGTGGCCCTTGTTGCTCGGCAGAAGTCCTCGGTGGAACGAAGGAGCTCCAGGTTCCTCTCCGCGAAGTTCTCGAGGACCAGGTAGGCCCGTGACTCCGATGTTGGCTGGGGGCTTTCGTGGTCTGTTTTCATATTGCATCCCTTAGGTATATTACAGGTACTGTTGCTACTACAGGGTGTCGAATCAATTGCACTGATATACTAATGTCTTATATACATATGTATATTACTATATGTTTATATTCATATAAAGCATATGATATGCATATTGTAAATATAATACAAACATATGCATTGCACATAATATGAATAGTATAGCATAATACATAATTTATATATAATGGGATCCCAAAGAGTTGGACACGACTGAGTGACTGAATAACAGCAAACGTGCAATTTTATATATGTGTGTGTTATGCATATGTATGTAGTTATGTACAACCAAGTATACTAACTTCTTCCATGAGCCAGATAGAAATTCATACTGTACTATAATATGGTATATGGGGTACACTGCTCTGATCTGCTTAGTCAATCAGCCATGTCCGACTCTTTGCGACCCCATGGACTATAGCCCACCAGGCTCCTCTGTCCATGGGGATTCTCCTGGCAAGAATACAGGAGTGGGTTGCCATGCCCTCCTCCAGGAGATCTTCCCGACCCAGGGTCTGTGGGGTCCATTGATATTACACAATAAGCTTGTTCACCATTTATTGATTGACAATATATTATTTATTATTTGACTCTGTGCATCAGAGTAACTTTAACCAAAACTCAAATTCTCTAAGCCTCCGAGTGCCTGTTCTAAAATTGAAGAAAATAATGCCTGCCCTTCCTGTCTATATGTGAGGATGTGTATGAAATATTTTCTTTTATTTTTAATGTTATAAAAATAGTATTTGTGGTAGAATCATTTATTGAGAAGAATAAGAATGTGTAAAAAATAAAGTTTTGCAAAGGATCACTTAAGTTTTAAAGAATTCCAAATTGCAATCATATTTTTGAAAGAACATTTTCCTAAACTTCATAATCTGACTTTATAATATTTCTGTCATAAATTCTCTAAATCTGGGCAGTTTGAAAACCAGTCATTTCATCTTTTGACAGAGACTTTCAAAATGGAAAGAAAAAGAGAATGTTGCAAAATAATTGCATATACAAATATTTGACACATATTTTTTAAAAAGGTAGAATTTAAATCTTTATTTCCAGATACAAAAAACATATTTAAAAAGGAGTACATAAATTTGAGTTGAGTGTCATTATGTAACAATCTTCTAATGATCATGGTATAGTTTTTTTTCTTTAACCAGATTTTCTGTGCAAGAAATACTTACATGTATATTATACTATTTAGAGTTGTTCCCAGTACTGATACTATAATACTAGCTACTGTGTTGTAATATTATTATCTGTACATCTGACACTATTGCCTCCCCAGGAATTTTTTTTTTAATTTTTTCAGAGATATTTTCCTAGTTTGATTTATTTTTTACTCAAATATATTCGTTAAGCATTCTTTATGTCATGTCTAAAACAACCAGTCTTTTTGTTCTCTAAATTTTAGACGTGCAATTCTAATGTGTAGGTCTAAAATTATTAATAATTTACAGAATTAATCTTAAAATATGTATTCATATATTATATGTGCATGTGTTATGCACATGTATATAGAATATTGTGGGTTATATATAGTAAGTTTTGTGTTGTCAAGAATTCAGAAATAAGAGAAGTAAAACCAGGAAATCACCAAAGTATAATTAATAGTAAAAGTTTATCATTCATACACCAAAACATCAGCTTGACAACTAGGAGCACTCAAACCAATGCATGGAATGAGGTTCTGGGATATATTGTTATAAAGTAGTTTTTATGGTAAGAAGACAGTGACTATTTACTCTTCACAATGATTGTTTATGATATTAGAATTTTCAGTGATCTAAAGAGTAGTTTATAGGGTAGCATTTTTTTAAAAAGTGTTTAAATGTCAAGTTCAATTTTAGTCGCATGGATAAAATTATCAAATATTTGCGTATTAATTTAAAAGATTATTTAAAATTTGGCAGCACAGGCATTGTGAAATGTTGTTTTTTTTTTCTAAGTAGAGTGACAAAGATAATGAGAGAATATTACATTGCTAGGAAGCATTAACATAGAAATCATTAATATGATTTTAGAAATTTTAAAGGGATAGAGGATTTCTATTAAAGAAAGATCTCATTCTAATTCTTAATCTACTGCCTGATTTTTATCCCCTTATAATATGTGGAGAGAAGTTTAATTTTCTTGGTAACTCTTGTAATTGACTATCTGGGTTGCAGTAGATTACACCTCTCTAATCAAGGCAGATTACTGTTTTTGTGACCTTGAATAGTTTATTTGACTCTCTGTAACTATTGCTCTTGAACTGGAAAATTATCTAAGTAGAACCTCAGTGCCAAACAGATGCTACCTTGGCTTGAATTGTTTTGAGTAAATTATAAAATAGTAATTAATATCTAAGAGCCAGTGCCCAGAAATTATGCAGAGTTATCCATTAAGTTTGACATAAACAAAATCAATTTTCATTAAATACGTTAATTCCAAACAGCATCACTATCAAAGCTTTCCCAATGCCTGAGTAGGCAGTATGCCTTATTTTCCAAATCAAGCAAACCATTTTTCATTATTTGTTTTGATTATCTTCAATATGGCCCTTACTAATTATGTTGAGAACAGGTGCATTTATGTTGCTAAAGAAACCAAACTAACAGTCTGAATATAAACCTTTTATGTGCCATGTGGTGCAGTTATTTCATAGAGATACACAGTGGGAAATATTCTACTAATAGAGTCCTTAATGTCATCATCGGCCAAACCAGGAGTACAAAACGGGCAGAAAAATTGTAAATTATGATTTCTAGTAGTATCTTTTAGTTTAGTCAATAGATGGTATGGTAATATTTGTAGATATTCTAGAATTTTTAGAATAAAACTATTGATTATCTAGGATTTTTTCTTACTCCACATTTTGCTTTCTCCAGAAAAATATATTTTAACAGTAATATTATAATTTCAGGATTTACTTAAATATGTTTGGATATTCTGCATAATTAATTGAATTTTCTTATTTTTAAAAATAGGATACATACACAAACAAGTAAGTTGAGATTTTGTGACCTTAATAATTGGATTCAGGAATTTTTTAATTATTGATTTGAATCAAAGTGGTCATTCATCTATCAGGTGTTCATTATCATTATTAATAACATGTAATCATTATAGCAGCTATATAAACTTCTGTAATTATTTTTACATCTTAAAATGGAGAAAAACAAAGCTTGCCAAAGCAAAGTAATTTGTCCAAGGTCAAACACTTAGAAAAATAGTTGCAAGAAGTTCAAGTCTGTTTCAAGACAGTAGGGTCTACATTCTACACATACATGTTCTTCAGAGATATATAATATTACGTATCACTAAATGTTGTATATCATACAGCAAGTAAAGATTCCTGGAGCAGATGTTAATGTTTTTGTAAATCTTATTTTTAATCTCTTAACATGATGCCAGTTATAATTTATTTTACATTAGAAATGCTCAATGTTAAACTTACACTATAAACTGTAGTAATTATTAGTTAGGATAATTATGAGAAAACATATCCAAGTCTTAATTATGTAGTATATGTGAAGACAAGTATTATCAAATAACAGGAAAAAAATGAGCACGTGAAACCCCATTTCCCTACTTATTTCAGTTCTCTCTCCTTCATATAAATAATGTGCCATTCCAGTAACCTAATTAATTTATAGTTTATAGTTTATTTCATTTTTTGTTCAAAGTTGGAATTGTAGTAACTACTGTGTTGTAAAAGCATGTTTATTTAGTCAATGAGGTGAGTCTGTGTGCTATTAATGTACCCTACTTAGCTCAAGTGAATGATTTAGACTTATTTAAAAAAAAAAGGTATAGACATTGTTTACTTTATCTTTGTGAATTAGTCAAAGTAAGCCAAGGGCAGTTAAGAGCCTGAATCACTCAGAATCCCAAATAAAATACTTCATCTAAAAAATTAATATAATGTGGCTATTTGGCTTCAATTTATTAGCTAAATAATGTTCAAGTTGAATACATTTTGTTTGTAATCACATAGAATCAATTAGCTTTAGCCTATAATTTATATAATATTACAATTATGCAGTCTTAATAAATTTCTAAAACTTTTGAAATAATTATGACCGATTTTATTGAAATAGCATATTTAAAAGCAGAGACATTACTTTGCCAACAAAGGTCTGTCTAGTCAAGGCTATGATTTTTCCAGTAGTCATGTAGGGATGTGAGAGTTGGATGGTGAAGAAAGCTGAGTGCCAAAGAATTGATGCTTTTGAACTGTGGTGTTGGAGAAGACTCTGGAGAGTCCCTTGGACTGCAAGGAGATCCAACCAGTCCATCCTAAAGGAGATCCGTCCTGGGTGTTCATTGGAAGGACTGATGTTGAAGCTGAAACTCCAATACTTTGACCACCTCATGCGAAGAGTTGACTCATTGGAAAAGAACCTAATGCTGGGAAGGATGGGCGGCAGGAGGAGAAGGGGATGACAGAGGATGAGATGGCTGGATGCCATCACCGACTCAATGGACATGGGTTTGGGTAGACTCCGGGAGTTGGTGATGGACAGGGAGGCCTGGCGTGCTGCGATTCATGGGGTCGCAAAGAGTCGGACACGACTGCGCGACTGAACTGAACTGAAAGATTTACAAATTAACATTTTTAAAAAAACATTTGCACTTTTGAAGTTTAGGAATTAGATTTTCAGCAGTTGGCACATTGTGAAGCTTTCATCTAAAATCATAATATCATGGTGAAAAATAATTAGATGATTTGAGAGATGGACAACCAAAAGGAAAATGAAATGGTTTTAAGACTAGATGATTAACTATGGAATCATTTGCAAATATGAGTTGAGTAGGCTTTATGACACCTTCAGGCAAAGGATCTTCTCTAGGATGATTCTGAATAAGAATATACAGAAGATGAGAAAATGTAAACAGAGAAGTTGAACTTTGATCCATACCATTTAAAGAAGAAATCAGCTGCTATTTGAGAAAGAACTGCTGGTAGATTCACATTATAGTGAAACTGGTAGAGAATAAATGGGAATCTGTGGGTCATTAAAAACTAGTCTCCTCTAAGCACCTGTTTCTGTGTTTAAATAATCTTTTATTCCTTTATTAATTCAACAATTATTAACTAAACACACACTCTACTTAAGTTTTGCTGCTAAGCACTGGAATAAGTAAGGCAGACCTGATTGCATATTTTATGAAGCTCTTTGTCTGACTGGGAATACAGCCAAGAAACAAATAATGACATGTGCTTATGAACTGACTAGTGCAATTAAATGTAATATAAAGCTGAGGGACTATATGATCACGTCTACATTAAGAGTTCAGGAAGCGTCCTTAAGAAATTGATGATAAGCAAAAATCTGAAATATGTATATAAATTGTCCATCAAAGAAAATATATTTCTGGTCATTGAAAGTGCATTTTCAAGATCCAGAGTGTCAGGAGAGAAGATGTCCATACCACTGGAATAAAGTATGTTAAACGAAATGACAGTAAGGCTGGGAAGTAGGAAGGACCAAATTACTGAGAGATATGTAGGTGGCTAAGTTACAGTTGAAGGTAACAAAGGATGAATATTTTTAAAATTTGACTTTTAAAACTAACTTTTTCTGTTATGTGGACATTGAATTATATTGTGCAAAGTTGACAGCAGGAACATTACTTGGCAGAAAATTTCACCCCACCTCAATGGAGGGATGCTACCAAGTAGGCATGGTAGATAAAGAAACTTAATTTTTTTCCACTGTGTTAATTATTTGCATTCCAAGCATTTGGAACAGTGTTTGGAACATAGTACTCAGCAAATATTTGTTGAATGAATATTTCAAATATTTGAAAGTGAACTAACGAGTGAATGAGTGATAGAGTTTATTCAGATTGTCAATTGGGGATATGCACACATACACCATTTACACACTGACATTGTTAAATATGGATATAGACATGATAGCAAGTTATTATAAATGCAGTGTGATGAAGAGATGACATGGTAATGAACTTGGTATGAAATAATAATTGATATAGTAGGAGTAATTATTATCCCATTAGGTCTCTGTTTTTCTGAGATATCCTCTTTCAATGTTTACCTGATGTCTCCTGGAAGAGTTGGAAATATTTTTTTTCATTTTTTATTAGATATTTTTAAGTTATTTAAATTAATTGTTATAATTAATTCTATTTGTCAACATGTCTGGGCCATGGTATCCAGAAATTTGGTCTGACATTTTTCTGGATATTTCTATGAGAGTGTTTTGATGAGATATACATTGAAATCTGTGAATTTTAAGTAATGCAAATTACTTTCTATAGTGAGTGGGCCTCAGTCAATCAATTCAAGGCTTGAGTAGCACAAAGGGCTGATGTTCCTAGTAAGAAGAGGGAATGTTCCAGTACATTACCCTTGAACTTGAACTGCAACTCTTTCCTGAGTCTATAGCTTGCAGGCCTCCCCCAACAGATTCGGCACTCAACTAAGACTCCACAGTTAAATGAGCTTATTTTTAAAAGTAAATATTTTTCTGTATATGTGTATAGATGGCCCCTGACTTATGATGGTTCAACTTGCAATTTTTCAACTTTATGATGGTACGAAAGCAATATGTGTTCATTAGAAACCTTACTTCAACTTTGAATTTTGATCTTTCCCCAGCTAGCAATATGTCATAGGACACTCTATTGTGATGCTGGACTGTGGCAGCAAGGCGCAGCTCCCACCAAACCATATGATCACTAGGGTAAACAACCAATACACTTAACAACCATCCAGTCCATACATCCATACTATTTTTCAGTTTTAATACAGTATTTGATATATAACATGAGATATTCAACAGTCTGTGATAAAATAGGCTTTGTATTATAGGAATTTGCCCAACTGTAGGCTAATGTGTTCTGAAAACATTTAAAGTAGGCTATGCTAGCCCTGATGTTTAGAAGATTAGGTGTATAAAGTACATTTTGGACTCAAGGTAGTTTCGACTTGCAGTGGGTTTATCGCGCTGTAACCTTGTCATAAGTTATGGAAAATCTGTATATATATTTTATTGATGTGTTTCATTGTAAAATACTTGCTAATATACCAATATAACTTCAGATACCAGAAGCCCTTATCACTTTAAAATGAGGTCACATTTGTGTATATGTGTATTATTAAATGTAAGAAGGCAGTGTGTGATACATCAATCCTTCCATGCAGCAGATACTCAAAGAATGTTGGAAGGAGAAATGTCAAATGATCCTAAAAAAAAAAAGTTATTAAGAAACACATGGAAGATTACACTGACATTGGTGTTCAAATTCTGCCCCAGCAAAACTACAGGTGGTTTTTGTAGTACAGTTGTACTATTTTTTTTTTTATAGTATCTCAATCATATCCAAGTCTTTGCAACCCCATGGACTGTAGTCTTAAAATTTAAATCAAGAGTTTGGGATTATACCCCAAGTTCTGAATTTCTAACAACCTCTGGATGATACTTGTATTCATGGACCATATTGTTAGCAGCAAACAGCCACACTGCAGTCATGATAATCCTCAGTATAATACAAAATACAGGGATCAAATATGAGTCCTTCAAATCTACAAACCAGTTTACACTGTGACTTCAGAAGACTCTACCATTTTTCAGGCACTTATCCATAAAATTATACATTGTTAATTTATTTGACACTCAAAAGAAGGCGTAAGAGTCAGACACTATTGTAGATTTCATTACTAGGTGAAGAAAAAATGGTAGATTTAATATTACACTTCACAGAAGTCCTGGAGTCCCACATTGAGAGTCTATGTCGTTTTAAATAGTTATATTCTCTTTCTCGTCAGTTTCACATTACTAATTTAATTTTGTCACTGTTCTTCAGTCACTAAGTCGTGTCCGACTCTTTGCGACCCCATGGACTGAAGCACGCCAGGCTTCCCTGTCCATCATTATCTCCCAGAGTTTGTTCAAATTCATGTCCATTGAGTCGATGGTGCCATCCAGCCATCTCATCCTCTGTCACCCCCTTTTCCTCCTGCCTTCACTCTTTCCCAGCATCAGGGTCTTTTCCAATGAGTCATCTCTTCGCATCAGGTGGCCAGAGTATTGGAGCTTCAGCCTCAGCATCAGTCCTTCCAACGAATATTCAGGGTTGATTTCTTTTAAGATTGACTGGTTTGATCTCCTTGCAGTCCAAGGAACTCTCAAGAGTCTTCTCCAACACCCCAGTTCAAAAGCATCAATTCTTTGGCGCTCAGCTTTCTTTATGGTCCAGTGCTCACATCCATACAGGACCACTGGAAAAACCATAGCTTTGGCTATACAGACCTTTGTCAGCAAAGTGATTTCTCTGCTTTTTAATACATTGTCTAGGTTCCTCACAAAATTAAAACAAAATAAAAAAAATACCAAATAATAATACTTGTGACTTTGGTGAAGATTTTAGGGTTTTATAAAATATTGTAATAATATTTGGAGTTTTTATTTATTTAAATTGTATTAGCTGATTCTGAGGGCTTCCCTAGTAGATCAAATGGTAAAGAATCCACTTGTCATGCAGGAGACCACAGTTCAGTTCCTGGGTTGGGAAGATCTCCCTGGAGAAGGAATAGTCTATCCAGTCCAGTATTCTTGGGCTTCCCTGGTGGCTCAGATGTCAAGTATCTGGCTGCAGTGTGGGAGACCTGGGTTTGATTTCTGTATTGGGAAGATCCCCTGGAGGAGGGCATGACAACCCACTCAAGTATTCTTGCCTGGAGAATCCCCATGGACAGAGGAGACTGGCAGGCTACAGTCCATGGGATTGTAAAGAGCTGGACAGGACTGAGTGATTAAGCACAGCACAGCACAGCTGATTCTGAATACACATTTAAGCTAGAGACATGATGTGATACACATCAAATGCTATTTCACTAGTAAAAGCCATCAGTGATTTGAGGTAACACCATAAAGCTCTAGATCAAGTATAAAAATGTAATTTTTTTAATGCAATGTGTATTACTTTTAGATCAAATTTAAATCCTACCTTATACTTGATTGCTGGTGATTTTGGAAGAAATAGGGTACCTATCGACTGCAGAGAATAGTAGCTTACCAAGAATTCATGTACCCCTAGTCTAACCTCTGCTGTCCAGAGGTATCTTTTCACCTTACTGCAAAGACCATGATGAGAGGACTAGGTTCTAATGTGGTGGCTTTAGATGGTTCTATGTGATGATCACAGTTGTGTGATCAGAAATGAGTTGAGAGCATTATTAACTTTACAGCATTATTAACTTCACAGCATTATTATAGAATTGCATGTTCAGTTCAGTTCAGTCACTCAGTCACGTCCGACTCTTTGTGACCCCATGGACTGCAGCACACCAGGCTTCCCTGTCCATCACCAACTCCCTGAGTGGCCAAAGTATTGGAGCTTCACCTTTAGCATCAGTCCTTCCAATGAATATTCAGGGTTGATTTTTTTTAGGGTTGACTGGTTTGATCTCCTTGCTGTCCAAGGGACTCTCAGGAGTCTTCTCCAGCACCATAGTTCGAAGGCATAAATTCTTCGGTGCTCAGCCTTCTTTATTGTCCAGCTCTTACATCTGTACATGATTACTGACAAAACCATAGTTTTGACTATATGGACCTCATCAATAGAGACTCTCTAACTACTAAGTCATCACTTAAGGGCTTACCTAGTTAGGTGAGGCAACCTAGAGTAATTTTGCTTTTGATAAAGTGAATACAAGTAGTAGAGACCTTAAAAAATCCCCTTTCCACATAACAAGCCTTGCACATAATCAAAGGTATGTATTATATAAGGAGTATATCTTATTCAGAACAGATGTTGTGACAAAATACTATAATCTTGGTGACTTATAAGTAACAGACTTTTATTTCTCAGGTCTGGAGACTGCAAGTTCAATAGCAGTGCACCAGTGTGGTCAGTTCTGGTGAAAAGTCTATTCTGGGTTACAGACTGCCTATTTCTTGTTGTATCCTCACATGTCAGAGAGCAGAAAGATGAAGGAAATCCTCTTCTGACTCTTTTGAGGGCACAAATCCCATTCACGAGGGCTTCACCCTCATGACCTCATCTAATGCTAAATATCTCCCAAAGGCACCACCTCTTATACCATCACATTGGGAGTAGGATTTTTATATAAGAATTTGGGGAGACACAGATATTCAGTTTATGTTGCAGAGTTCATTCCAGGAAACAGGAGTCTAATTTTGG
Source organism: Okapia johnstoni (assembly GCA_024291935.2). NCBI lineage: Eukaryota > Metazoa > Chordata > Mammalia > Artiodactyla > Giraffidae > Okapia > Okapia johnstoni. The sequence continues at coordinate 89,043,924 of CM044313.1, read as the reverse complement.
GGGGCACCTTACCATTCAGACTACAACAGTCCATCTTCTCAACTCAATGTTTTATTACTTCCCACATTCAGAATATGTCATTCTCATAAAAGACCTCCCAAGAATCTCATTGGATTGGAGTATTATCTACAAGTTCAGAAATATCATCATCTACATCATCTAAGAACAGGTGCACATAGAAAATGTGCATTTTGGATAAATCTGAAGGCCCCATAACACTCCCAACATAATTAGTGGGTCAGGTGGGGCTTATAACTGTTATTTTAGATATTTGGTTCAAAACGAAAAAAGAATGGAAGGTGAAAATGTGTCATTGGACCCTCAGAATCCTGAAATCCAGCAAGGTAAAGGGTGGATTTTTCTTGATTAGGTTTCAAGGTCTGAAAATAACCCTCTTTGACGTTTGACTCTATCTCTGGGATCTTGGTTCTGTCCTCCGAGTCACTGTTCCTTTTTCATGAAAAGTATTATGTATTTGCAGCTGAATAGTTCTCTCATGTTCCTTCCTGCCAAAAAAAAATTGTGAGACTGACATCTTGATTTTGTTATCTATTCTCTCCTTTTCAGTCCAAGCTGACAGTAGTTCTCTTGAAACAGTTTTCTCAAGAACTCTCTGAGCCTTGATGGATTTCAAGGGGATTAAATTTATTAGACAAAAGCCGCAGCTACAGACATTTTTGAGATAGTATTTTCTGTATATTTGGCTCCTGCTGAGAGTCAGTGTCCTTTCTAGGGGCCCCTCTGGTTTATTTGAGAGGTTTTGAGAGGCACAATCTTAATCCCTTCAAAAGATTCGTTGGGTTGCTTTGTATTCTGACCTTTTGATCTTTGTAAAGTTTTGTGTTTTTTTTTTCTTTGTCTTTGTCTTTGTGGAGTTTTAGCAAAAGGCTGTGTAGTCACATACTTAGCCTATTCTATTTGCCATGCTTTCCTTAGCCAATTCCAGATTTTAGCATCTTTTGCCTTTATGAAAGGCTGAGATTTTTCAAAATCATCCCATCCTTGTTCCTTATGTTTAATTGTTCTTCCCTCCATTATCTCTCTTCTCTCACATCTTTCTGTAAGCTGCAACCCCTTCACCACTTGCCTTGACAGTCTCCTTTGGTCTATCCAAGTTAATGCCTTACACATTCTCTCCCCATATAAACTGCAGGCCAGAATTTTGCTAAGTTTTCTGTTACTACATAACAATGGTCCTACATCCTCTAATTCCTCAATAACATGTTCCTTTATTCCTTCTGAGTCTTTAGCATCCTCAATATGCAGGTTTCTACCATGTCAAATTGATTTTCGCTTTCTCCATCATGGTCTCTCGTATTCTGTCAGAGCCCATTGCCCAGTTCTAAAGCATCTCCCACATTTAAGCTATTACAGAACCATACCGCTTCTTATACCAGAATTAATGATATTTTCTACTTCTTTGTAACAAATTATACCGGGTGTCTTCCTAATAAAATACCTATTTTTTATCTCACAGTTTTATGTGTAAGAGTCAAGGCATATTTAGAGGAGCCATCTCTTTAGGTACTCACAGGGCAGCAATCAAAGTTGACCAGGTTATATTTCCATTTGCATCTAAGGATCCTTTTCCAAATTTAATCAGATTGTGGGCCAAATTTAGTTTCTTGCCATGTGTTTGAGGCCCTCAACTCCTAGAAGGTAACTTTTTCCATTAAAAAAAACAAAAAACAAAAAACTTCCGAGGACAAAATTGCCTTTCTGACAATTCTCTCTGTTTGACAGGGCTTAGCCAACTAGATGAGACCTGCTTAGAGTTTCTTCCTTTTTACTAATTCAGCATCAAGTTATCAGGGACCTTGCTAATATCTTTAAAACATCTCTCCTACTTTACTACATAAGACAGCAAAATCATGGGAATATTGTAGATCGTATTCAAAGGACCCATGATCACAGGTCTCATCCCACTCAAGGGCAAGTGATTATACAGAGGGTGAAAATCTTGGGGGCCATTTTGGAATTCTGCCCACTACATCAGCCAAACCATTATATGTCCTCTCAACATACCCAGAACCCTTAACATATGTGGCCCGCGGGGACTATTTGGATATATTATGACTCTGCTTTTTTTGTGTGATAACTTTCCATGTGTCCTTGCAAGTTAATTAATACTCTTGATTCTCAGGTTCTTAATCTATCAGTTGAAGACAATGCAGACCCTCAACTCTGGAGAGGAAGAAATGCTGTTTTGTAATTATAGGATACTTTATGTAATGCTTCTTTGTAATTATAGGATGTTTTAAAACCCATGATGATGACTCCAATAAAAATGCTCCCATATCTTCACTAAAACAATGCTGATAATGTTAACTGTTTGTAGTAGACTCAAACTGGAAATGAGTCAAATGTCTATCAACAAAAGAATAGATGAATACAATGTGGTATATTCACATTCAATGTCATGATGTGATGGGATGAGAATAAATGAGCTAGAATTAAACTGAAAAATATAGAAGGATTTCTTGCAGGAAAAACCAAGCACTGATGTGTAAAAACAGTAGGAGTATGTTAGTATAAATCTCAAAAGCAAGCTAAGCTAATTTACAGTGTTCAAAATCAGTGTAACACAAGTGAGGAGTAATAATGTTTGGGAGGGAAATTCTCTTGTGTGGTTAGATGTTCTATTTTTTGACTTGTAAATTTTTAATATGAATTATCTCAGGTAGTGAAAATTGATTAGACTCTATATTTTTGGATTATTTTTTCTGCCATATGTAATTTATATTTCAAAAAAAGTCCAAGGATGTATAAAATAAATAATAACCACAGTAATGTATGTGGAGGTAAAACATCCTAAAATATATTTAAAAAGTAGTATCATTCCTGTGAAGAATAAGTTTGTGATAACATGTTCTCTGTACATGCAATGCTGTGACAATTAAATAATTTTACAAGTGAAATCAGATTACAGAGAATTTAGAATTACCCATCAACTCCTACATATTGGAACATAAGCACATTTTCTGAGATAAATTTGTTACTTTTATTCCCCACAGATCTGGTAGAAGAGGTAGTTCTCCCTGAGGATTTTTATGTCATCACTTTGATTTTAATACAGAGTTTTGGGTTTATTATGGTAGAACTTCTATATGCTCTATAGCATGTCATTATATTTTAGTGGGTTTCACATAGTTTTCTGTACATATAATTTTAAGTTACAAAACATAAATAATTATATAAAATTATAACCTTACAGTTTATTTTAAAACACTGTATTTACACAGAACAAAATAAATTATGGCAGATCATAATTTAAACCAAAAATTATCATCATAAGATACCTGTGAATGCCATCAACTTATGTTGAGTCAGTAGATATCATGAACACAGATACACAATTTGAATATTAATTGTAATGTACAGGCTTCCAAGGTGGTGTCTGTGGTAAAGAACGCACCTGCCAATGCAGGAGATATAAGAGACATGTGTTCAGTCACTGGGTCAGGAAGATTCCCATGGTGGAGGACATGGCAGACCACTCCAGTATTCTTGCCTGGATAATCCCATGGACAGAAGAGCCTGGTAGTCCATGGGGTCAAAAAGAGCTGGACACATCTGAATCGATTTAACATGCACACCTTAGAATGGCATCAATTTTGACATGAAATCTACATGGCACATTTAATTCTGAGAAATATTAATTAGCATAGCATTTTCCTTATTTTGTGTGGTATCAACTACTGGTGATATATTTCATAATTTCTATGATAGTTTTCTGTACTGAGATTAATAAATGTAAGATAGTTTAAACCGCTGAAGTCAGAGGTCTTTAATAGTTAACATATTCTCATTTTGTTCTTTGTGGTTTGGTCTTAGACGTTGTATCTTTTCATTTATATGTGCTCCCTTGGTGATTCAGTGGGGCTTCCCTGAGAGCTCAGTTGGTAGAGAATCTGCCTGCAATGCAGGAGATGCTGGTTGGATTCCAGGGTCGGGAAGATCCGCCAGAGAAGGGATAGGCTACCCACTCCGGTATTCTTGGTCTTCCCTTGTAGTTCAGCTCTGCCTGCAATACGGGAGACCTGGGTTCAGTCCTAGATTGGGAAGATCCCCTGGAAAAGAGAAAGGCTATCCACTCCAGTATTCTGGCCTAGAGATTTCCATGGACTGTATAGTCCATGGGTCACAAAGAGTTGGACATGACTGAGCGACTTTCACTTTACTTTGGTGATTCAATTCATTGCTATGTTCTACAAAATTAATATCTATTTTTCTGGAAATTTTTTACTATTTTTTAAATTTTAGAGCACTACAGTGCTAATGACCTACAGTAGACTACTTGGATGGTCACAAATACTTAGATGTAGCATATACAGAACTAACTAGCTCTAGCTGTGCCACAGACTTTTACTGTTTCTTTTTTTTTTTTTAATCTCAAATGATGTCAATAACTTCTGCGTATTTGTAACAGATTTAATTACTGCATTACCTTAATTCAACACCCTTAATAAATTGATTCAACATATTTATATTTTCTTCATCAGTTCAGTTCAGTTCAGTTGCTCAGTTATGTCCAACCCTTTGCAACCCTATGGACTGCAGCACTCCAGGCCTCCTTGTCCATCCGGAGTTTACTCAAACTCATGTCCATTAAGTCGGTGATGCCATCCAACCATCTCATTCTCTGTCATCCCCTTCTCCTGCTGCTTTCAATCTTTCCCAGAATCAGGATCTTTTCAAATGGGTCAGCTCTTCACATCAGGTGGCCAAAGTATTGGAATTGCAGCTTCAGCATCAGTCCTTCCAATGAATATTCAGGACTGATTTCCTTTAGGAAGGACTGGTTGGGTCTCCTTACAGTCCAAAGGACTCTCAAGAGTCTTCTCCAACACCACACTTCAAAAGCATCAATTTTTCGGCTCTCAGCTTTCTTTATAGTCCAACTCTCACATCCATACATGACTACTAGAAAAAACATAGCCTTGCCTAGATGGACCTTTGTTGGCAAAGTAATGTTCCTGCTTTTTAATATGCTATCTCGGTTGGTCATAACTTTTCTTCCAAAGAGTAAGCGTCTTTTAATTTCATGGCTGCAATCACCATCTTCAGTGATTTTGGAGCCCAAAAAGATAAAGTCTATCACTGTTTCCATTGCTTCCCCATCTATTTGCCATGAAATGATGGGACCACTAAGATGCCATGATCTTAGTTTTCTGAATGTTGAGCTGTAAGCCAACTTTTTCACTCTCCTCTTTCATGTTCATCAAGAGGCTCTTTAGTTCTTCTTCACTTTCTGCCATAAGGGTGGTGCCATCTGCATATCTGAGGTTATTGATATATCTCCCAGCAATCTTGATTCCAGCTTGTGCTTCCTCCAGCCCAGCGTTTCTCATGATGTACTCTGCATATAAGTTAAATAAGCAGGGTGACGATATACTGCCTTGAGGTACTCCTTTCCCTGTTTGGAACCAGTCCGTTGTTCCATATCCAGTTCTAACAGTTGCTTCCTGACCCTCATACAGATTTCTCAAGAGACAGGTCAGGTGGTCTGGTATTCCCATCTCTTTCAGAATTTTCCACAGTTTATTGTGAGCCACACAGTCAAAGGCTTTGGTGTAGTTACTAAAGCAGAAATAGATGTTTTTCTGAAACTCTCTTGCTTTTTTGATGATCCTGTGGATGTTGAGATCCAATTTGATCTCTGGTTCCTCTGCCTTTTCTAAAACCAGCTTGAACATCTGGTAGTTCATGGTTCACATATTGTTGAAGCTTGGCTTGGAGAATTTTGAGCATTATTTTACTAGCGTGTGAGATGAGTGCAGTTTTCTTCATAGAAGTTCTCTAATTCACCCAATTTTCACTATTCTGATGATCATTTCTCTATCTTAGGCCACCATCTAACTCATATATTGAAGCCACACTCAATTTATTCTCTTGAATGTTATTTTTGATATTTTCAAATATGTTAGCAATGTATTTCAAAGATGCTTTTAAAAATGATTTGATCCCCTCACATACACACATACTGTTTAGACCTCTTCCATATCTCTCAAATTGACTTAGGATAAAATGGAAACTCTTTATCAAGGGATACGGATACCTTACTCCACTTGGCTCCTGACGCAACAAGCCTCACTTCTTACCCCTTCTCCTTAATAGAAATATCCCTCAAACTATAGCCGATTTCCATTTCTGTAAGTGTGCCATGCTCTTTCTTTTTCTCTGGGTCTTCATAAACAGTGTTTATCTTAGTAAATATTAATGCCTGCCTAACTCCTACTCATTTTTAAAATCTCAGTTTAGCAACTGGTGCAGCACTAATTTCTAAGTGCTGTATCAGAAAATTCTGAAATTTCATTCAGAGCACCATAGAATTTTTCTGTTGCACTTTTCACCCTCTGTCAATGGGAACTATTACATGTTTTAAATATTTAGGTTGAGTGAATAAATGAATAAGCAAATTGTGCTTTACAGACATATCCAGGTATAATTTTGACTTTCTTCCTTGCATAATATTGGGAAAAAGAAGTTTAAGTATATATTTAAAAATATGAAACCAAGATTTTAAGACAGTGAATTTGCACAGACATTTATTTTCAGATGTTGAGTAATATTCAAACATTACTTAAAATTATTCTGAAAGTTGATAATATAATAACCAACCTTTTAAAAAGCTGTCATGCTTTAAACTGAATAAAACGTGTAACATCTCCATGCTCAAAAAATATTGAGAAGAAAGCAATTATTAATTTTAAATGGAAAAACATTAACAGTGTTGTTTGCAGTAGTTTTTGGAAAGATTCTAGTAGGTATATTTTTATTCTTCACAAAAGTCATCTTGCCATTATTTGAAAAGTTTGATTGTGCCTGTGAAGTGAAAGTAGCTAAGTTGTGTCCGACTTTTTGTAATCCCATGGACTATACAGTCCATGGAATTCTCCAGGCCAGACTATTGTAGTGGGTAGCCTTTTCTGTCTCCAGGGGAATCTTCCAACCCAGGGATGGAGCCCAGGGCTCCCACATTGAAGGCAGATTCTTTACCAGCTGAGCCACAAGGGAGGTCCTTGATTGTGCCTTGATGCATCTAATAGGGCAAAAACTTTTGGATCAGAAATGATTGCTTCCTTAATTGATAAACATATTTTGGAAAGCAAGTATGTGGTAGGTATACTCTATTGTGTTTTGCCACATTGAAGCTCTTGTCTAGGATGAGAATTTCATTTCTCAGAATCATCTTCTGGCCAAGAGAGAAATGAATAGAAATAACTATGCAGAAAAATGTAGAGAATAGCATCGGAAACATTCATGCACAAAGCAGGTTGGGCATTCTTAGTAATACAAGTTACTTCAGCATATTTTGAAATAAAAGTTGTAAATGGAATTACAGCTTTCTATTTTTAGCTCCCCAGTCCCATATTCTTATCTCCTTTCTTCCTCCTTTTGCTAACTCAAACCAAGGTAACCACGAACAAACTAGTGCTATATCCTGAATGACCAGATCTTTCTTTCTGGTGTAAAATCTTTTCTATTGAACTTCTGTCAGAAACAACATCCAACTCAGTAATTTCCATTGTTTACAAATTTTATCCACATGCATTTTTCCCTGACTTTCTCCCCTGGTTATTTTCAGTGTAAGCTATTCAGTTCAGTTGCTCAGTTGTGTCCAACTCTTTGCAACCCCATAGACTGCAGCAAACCAGGTTTCCGTGTCCATAAACAACTCCCAGAGCTTGCTCAAGCTCGTGTGCATCAGTGATGCCATCCAACCATCTCATCCTCTGTCACCCCTGGATCCTCCTGTCTTCAATCTTTCCCAGCATCAACCTCTTTTCCAGTGAGTCAGTTCTTCATATTGGGCACTGACCAACCTGGGGAGTTCATATTTTAGTGTCATATCTTTTTGCCTTTTCATACTGTTATTGGGATTCTAAAGGCAAGAATACTGAAGTGTTTTGCCATTCCCTTCTCCAATGGGCCACATTTTGTCAGAACTCTCCACCATGACCTGTCCATCTTGGGTGACCCTATATGACATGGCTCATAATTCAATTGAGTTAGACAAGGCTGTTGACCATGTGATCAGTATATGCTATCATTTTCTCTTTAATTATCATACTTAGTTTTTGGAGTGAGTAGGATTCACTTGGATAAATATCACTCAGCTAAAAAGTATTACTTGATGAGAATCAGTTCAGTTCAGTTGCTCAGTTGCATTCCACTCTTTGAGACCCCATGGAATGCAGCACACCAGGCTTCCCTGTCCATCACCAGCTCCCAGAGCTCGCTCAAACTCATGTCCATAGAGTTGTTGATGCCATCCAACCATCTCATCCTCTGTTGCCCCCTTCTCCTCCTGCCCTCAATCTTTCCCAGCATCAGGGTCTTTTCCGGTGAGTCAGTTCTTCCATTAGGTGGCCAAAGTATTGGACCTTCAGCTTCGTATCTGTCCTTCAAATGAATATTTAGGACTGATTTCCTCTAGTATTGACTGGTTGGATCTCCTTGCAGTCCAAGAGACTCTCAAGAGTCTTCTCCAACAGCACACTTCAAATGCATCAATTCTTCAGTGTTCAGCTTTCTTTATGGTGCCACTCTCACATCCTTACATGACTACTGGAAAAGCCATAGCTTTGACTAGATAGACCTTTGTCGGCAAAGCAATGTCTCTGCTTTTTAATATGCTGTCTAGGTTGGTCATAGCTTTTCTTCCAAGGAGCAAGCATCTTTTATTTTCATGGCTGCAGTCACCATCTGCAGTTATTTTGGAATCCAAGCAAATAGTTCCCATTGTTTCCCCATCTTGATGAGAATAACAACTCAAAAAATGGCTTAAGAACATTTAAAAGTTCCTCATGAGCTGTTTCACTTTAGAGATAAATAAGATTTCTGACAATCTATAAATATGGGTCTTCTTAAGTTTCTTGCTTGAATGGGGTTCCTTTTCAGTGTTATCAGAACAAGTTCTGGTAACACTCAGTTCAGTTCAGTTGCTCAGTCGTGTCCGATTCTTTGCGACCCCATGAATCGCAGCATGCCAGGCCTCCCTGTCCATCACCAGCTCCCGGAGTCTACCCAAACCCATGTCCATTGAGTTGGTGATGCCATGCAGCCATATCATCCTCTGTCATCCCCTTCTCCTCCTGCCCCCAATCCTTCCCAGCATTAGGGTCTTTTCCAATGAGTCAACTTTTCGCATGAGGTGGCCAAAGTATTGGAGTTTCAGCTTCAACATCAGTCCTTCCAATGAACACCCAGGACTGATCTCCTTTAGGATGGACTGGGTTGATCTCCTTGCAGGTCGAGGGACTCTCCAGAGTCTTCTCCAACACCACAGTTCAAAAGCATCAATTCTTCAGCACTCAGCTTTCTTCACCATCCAACTCTCACATCCATACATGACTACTGGAAAAACCATAGCCTTGACTAGACAGACCTTTGTTGGCAAAGTAATGTCTCTGCTTTTAAATATGCTATCTTGGTTGGTCATAACTTTCCTTCCAAGGAGTAAACATCTTTTAATTTCATGGCTGCAATCACTATCTATAGTGATTTTGGATCCCCAAAAATAAAGTCTGACACTGTTTCCACTGTTTCCCCGTCTATTTCCCATGAAGTGATGGGACCAGGTGCCATGATCTTAGTTTTCTGAATGTTGAGCTTTAAGCCAACTTTTTCACTCTCCTCTTTCACTTTCATCAAGAGGCTCTTTAGTTCTTCTTCGCTTTCTGCCATAAGGGTGGTGTCATCTGCATATCTGAGGTTATTGATATTTCTCCCAGCAATCTTGATTCCAGCTTGTACTTCTTCCAGCCCACTAGCCAAGTTCTAATAACCTAACCAAGTTGACACATAAACTAATCAGTATGAGGTTATTGTGAAAATTACTTATAAAAAGGATGCAAAAATCCATTGAAAATTATAATAATTATAGTGAAGGACAGAGAAGTCTAGGGCTTCCCTGGTAGCTCAGCTAGTAAAGAATCCACCTGCAATGCAGGAGACGCAGTTTTGATTGCTGGGTTGGGAAGATCCGCTGGAGAAGGGAATAGCTACCACCCACTCCAGTATTCTGGCCTAGAGAATTCCACTATATAGTCCATGGGGTCACAAAGGGTTGGACACGACTGAGCGGCTTTCACTTTCACAGAGAAGCCTGGCGTGCTGCAATTCATGAGGTTGCAAAGAGTGAGACACGAGTTAGTGACTGAACAACAGTTTGTTATACCTTTCCTTAAAAGGAAGCCATTAAAATTTTTTTTTAAGTTAATCATTTTTAAAAAGACAGTTTTACAAACTGTAACTATTTAAAATAACAGTTGGAGGCAAGGCTAGAATTTTGATGTTCAGTTACAAGACTTCATGTGTAAGATTTAGACTAAGTCATGAAATTTGGGCTTGCCAGTTTGGGAGACATTTTTAAATGTAAATGTAAAGGATACAGATAATACTTGGTTAAAAACCATTTTTTATAGTTTTATTAAAGTTTTAGGAAAATTACCTTTGTGCATAGATTTTCTAGTATTTTCTCCACAGTTTTTGTACATAAGTTACCATCTCCCCAAAGGAACTGTGTGTTCAAAAATGCAGGCATCAGGGGCTGCCTTTTTTGTTTTTAAAGATTAGATAGAACTGTGAAGGAAACTATCAGTACATATTTGTTGAATTAAAAATACTGAACCAATTATCCTTCAATTAGAAAATAAATAAATTTTAAAAAAAGAATTAGGGGACATATCCCCTAACTCTCATGCACACAATGTTTGGCATTGCCTCATATTTATAATGTGAATATTTTAAACTATATTTGAAATACATACAACCTTTATTATGCATCTAATCTGTATTGTGTTATGCTAAAACAGAGACTATATAATCAAAAATTACCAAGATTGTACTTAAATAGGGCACATATGTTCATAATATACTTCTTAAGATCTAATTACGTTTTTAAGTACAATTCTAGAACATACTCTTTCTGAGGTTTTTGTTAGGCTCCACAAACTCCATCTGAGCCTAGCCATTAAAATTTCTCTTTAAGTTAGCTGTGTTAACATCATTCCTAATTTATTCTCCAGAGCCGAGGAGGTCCCCTACCACTTGTCTGTTTTAGTGTTTAATTGCTTCACAGACTCCCAAATTGAATTCTGTAACAACTTACTTTGCTCTCCTGGTGAAAGAGTGAGATTTTCAGCATGATTTACACAAAAATGAAAATCATGACATGAAGAGAACACTATGCTAATAAGTAAAAAATCAGGGGTTCCTGAAATCCTCTACCCTTTTACTTGATTGGAGGCTAATAGTGAATTTGTTAATCTTACAGAATTTGTCAGTAGATTTGTAGTTTTATTTCAAGGAGATAATGACTGAAAGTCTCTAGGCCACTCCAATTCAGCATTTCCAAGATTACACTTACCTGAGATACGTTATGAGTGATTAAATCTGTATCATGAATTTCCTCTCTGTAATCCTCTAAACCCATTCCTGTTTTCACAGTTTTGTTTTTCTCGGATGTTTAAACTAACCAATAAACATGCATTGCACTATGTTTAACTTCTGTTTAATAGTGTAAGTTATGAAGTTTGGGATATCTTTATGTTACCAAATTACTGAATTGACAAAACTTTCAAAATAAAATGGTATTAATTTTGTATATAATAAAAATCTCTGAATTCTAATTACAAGGGCTCTCAAGTAATATTTGTTACACTAGAAAGATACTCAATTGAAGAATTTAAATTTAAATTTAATATCCTTTAATTCTTTATACTCTGAATCAGTCCTAAAATTTCACAGAACAAAGAGACTCTAAATTGGTTCCTGATTATCATGACTAATTAGAAGTGCACTTAATGTTACTAACCTAGAGCTATATTTGCCAATCAGTTTTCAAGAATAACTTCTAACACTAAGATGGGCTTTCTTTTACCCTCTGGCAGACAAGACCTGCCATCTACTGGGCAAGATCCAACTAACTTAAGTTTGGTTAGAGTGAAAAGAGTCTAATTGAATGATATTTTATATAAATCTTTCACATAAAAAATGCTGATGCAATTTTAATCAGTAAAGCTCTAGATGGAAAGAGAACATTGACTAATTTGTATGTATTGTACAGATGATTTTGTAAATCAACACCTTATCACTGAATCTTTGTCCTTTCTAATTCAGCTCATTTTAATTCAGAATACAGAATTTTATATTTTAGAAAATTTAGGATAATGAACTCTTAATATAAAAAAAGATTGACTTGCAATGCTGTTAATTCTCTATACCAGTTAAAGGTAAAACCATAAGAAAAATGTTCTATTATTTGCACTGTCCTATACCATAGTTGTTGGCCACATGTGGCTGTTGACCATTTGGAATATAGTTAGTGTGACTGGAAGTGATTTTTTAACTTTATTAAGTTTAAGTACATTAAAATTCAGTAGGCTCATGTAAATTATGACCCATTGTATCTGTAGAACAAGAGAGCTCTGTTGTATTTATTTATGATAAATTATATAAAATAACTTTTCATGGTTTCTTTCACACTCACCTCCAAAATTTGAAGTTACCTGTAAGGACTTAGGGCTTGCCAGGTGGTTCAGTGGGTAAACAATCTTCCTGCAATGCAGGAAACATGGGTTTAACCCATGGGTCAGGAAAATCCTCTGGAGGAGAACACAGCAACCTACTACAGTATACTTTACTGGAGAAGTCCATGGACAGGACAATCACAAAGAGTCCAAAGGGTTGCAATGAAAAACTAAGCATGCATGTAAGGATTTAAATTACTTATTTTTGTTTAAAAAAAAAAGTTGAAAAAGATTCATAGCTAGAAGTTTCAACGCATTGCGTGACCACAAGATACTTAGCATAAATTTTGGAATTACAAAAGAATATATCTTACCTGAATCTAAAACTTAACTCCATATGCACAATTTATTTTAACTAAAATGTTTAATGATATTCAATAGCAAAAATTCAAACAGTTCCATTAAATAATAGATAGTGGAACCGAAAGGGCTTTTTCCCAAAGAAAGACATGCGAATGGTTGACGGGTATATGAAAAGGTGTTCAGTAACACTAGTCCTCAGGGAAGTACAAACCAAAACCAGATGAGCTATTACCTCACACCTATTAGGATATCTGTTCTCAAAAGACAAGAGATAACAAAGGTTGACAGGAATGTGAAGATAAGGGAACCCTTGTGTACTGTTGGTGGGAATGTGTATTGGTTCCGCCACCATGGAAAACAGTATGACTGTTCCTCAAAACAAAATTAGAAACAGAAGTGCCATATGATCCATAAATGTTCTTCTATATCCAAAAAAAAATCAAAACAGAATATCAAAAAGATGTATGCATTCCCGTATTTATTGCTACACTGTTCACAATAGCCAAGATTTGGAAACAACCTAAGTCCCAGCCAATGATGAATGGTTAAATAAGATATGGTTATGGACAGTAAAATATAGGAAATACTGCCATTTGCAACAAAATAAATGGATCTTGAGAATATTATGCTAAATGATGAAGGTGAGAATATCAGGAGATGTTGTTTAAAGGAAGACACTTGCGAAGAGTAGACAAATAAGTCTTGGAGATCTGATACACAGCGTAATAATTATAGGCTGTGTTATAAATTTCAGAGTTGTTAAAGAGACTATATCTTAAATTGTTTTCACCACAGAAAATAATTATGTGACATAATAGAGGCATTAGATAAAGCTGTGGTGGCAATCATGTTGTACTATACAAATGTATCAATTCAAAATAATTTGTACCTTAAACTTGCAAAATGTTATGTTAATTATATCTCAAAAAGTTAAAAAAAAACCCTGCAAATTTCCTTGCTAAATATTGTTTTTAGTAAGAAATCTGGTAAATATGGGTGCATATTTATTATTACTCTAAGATGCCACACAGATAGTGAATAGTTCTTATGCCTTGAGAGGTGGATAACTGGATTTTTTGTTGTGGATTCCTGTGACTTTTACTGATAGACTTGAGGAGTGGCTATTATCTGATAAGAAAAATAAAATGTTTCTTTGCATGTCCCTTTGGGTTTGATCAATTTGAAAAGGAAAAAAGAAACACTCAAGGTTTTCAGGACCACTTACCAAAATGTGATTAGAAATATGAATTTCCAGAAAAGAGATTAATTTAGAGAAAGCCGTTTTCTCCAAGAGTGTGGAATTACATAAGCAATGGCCTTCAATTTTTTAAATACATATGGATAGTTATAAAGATACCTATTGATTAGAACAAATTCTGCCATAAACTTCATTGAAAAACAGGCATACAATGTTCTGGAGTTTAATGAAGGTTGACTTGAAAAAGAATCATCTGTTATTATTTGGTCTAAATGACAGCCTTCTTGAATTCTTTCATTCTGTAAGAAGTGGGCTAAAATATATTCTGTGTTATGAATTATATGTCTTTATTGACAGATTCCTACAAAATATGGAGTGGTTTTGCTTGACATTTTTCATTTTTCATAGACTGTTGAATAAGTTTTTTAATTTTGTTATCAAAACAATAAAACTTCTAAATCATTGAAATTCCATGAAGTATCAATTAGTAATGAATATGATACCAACAAAAGGCTGCTGTACAGGCAAGAGTGCCAAGAGCACACCAACAGATTTGTGTCTTAGTTTTTACAAATTTCACCCAAATATGCAAAATATTGATTATATAGTATTACATATCATTTATATATAACATATATGATATCTAGTACAAGCTTTTGTTGTTTAGTTGCTAATTTGTATCTGACTCTGTGAGCCCATGGGACGGTAGCCCTTCAGGCTCCTCTGTCCATGGAATTTCCCAGGCAAGAAAACTGGAGTGGGTTGCCATTTCCTTCTCCAAAGTATACTTCTTCATAGAATATACTACATATTAGTAATATTTTTTCTAATTATTCAATTTCACTTTTAGGAAATGTCAATATATCGCCTACTTACAACAAAACTTAAGCCAAAAATAAAGACACAGATTTTAATACTTAATTTACTCCTGAAAATGATGCTCTGAAAATATTTATGCTTTTTGATTTCACTTAAATATTTTAGAGCCTTTTAAAACATCAGTACTCCAAATTACAGGGCATAAGAAAATATAAGTGGGTATTTTTGTGTGTATGTGGAAGAAAGTGTGTTCATTTTTTTAATTCATGAACGAATTCATAATTGAAACATTATGAGACTCTGAAGGGCGTTTAATAAATTATCTAGTTTCACCTAGTTCTCTAAAACTTAATGAACTTTTCTAAGGTTAGAAATTTATTTCTTTCTTTAAAAGATCATTTCCATGTAATTTAAATTACTCTGTAAAATGGTGTTAGTAGTTCTCCATTTTAATTAAAGTTATTGATCAAAATCTTTATATTGCAGTGATATTAATGCTACAGGGGAAATAATATCCATTTTCTTTTCTTTTGCATATAACGGTAATGCTAAAACTTCAGTATAATACCACCAGTTTATACTCTTTCTAAAATTCAGTTAGTATGAATACTTATTTGAGAAAATTCAATACAATTTATCATATTTATAATACCATCAGCCATACTGTTTTTTTGTTTCAAAATATTTCTTATGTCTAAATTCTTAGGAAACTGAGAAACATACCTATAAAACAAATGTAATTAGTTTTTCAAGGCACACAGTTCTTAGAGAACCATCAAATACTCCAGTTGGGTGCTAAATAACATTCTGATAGCTCATAATTTCTCTGATTCCATAAGTTTGGATTTGCATATAATACTGTTTCTGAGAAATTACAGAATACAGAGTGAACTGACATATAAAAGGAAAATATTGTGACTTGAAAAGTCTCAAATAAGTTAAAATTTTCATTTATTTGAGTTATGAACTTTTTCAGAATCTAAATCACTAGTCTGTGTTTTAGAATCTATAAATCTTAGAAGTTAAAAATGATTTGCAAGACATTTGGAAGGGAAAGTAAATTATGCCTTTTTAAGTAAAATGTATTTGTCTATTTACTCTTGCCTTCTCTGGGTCTTCATTGCTGCGCACGGGCTTTCTGTAGTCGTGCCAAGTAGGGGCTGCTCTCTCGTTGCAGTGTGCAGGCTTCTCACTGCAGTGGCTTCTCTTGTTGCGGAGCACCAGCACTAGATGCATTGGCTTCAGTAGTTGCAGCATACATGTTCAGTACTTGCGGCATGTGAGCCCTCGAGCATGAGGGCTTCTGTAATTGTGATGCAAGGGCTTAATTGTCCCACAGTACATGAAATCTTCCTAGACCAGGGATTGAACTCATGTGACCTGCATTGGCAAGTGGATTCTTAACCACTGTACCACCAGAGAAGACCAAAATCACATCTTTTTAAAAAAGGAGTCACTTTTACCTAGGTTTATAAAGTTCCTGTAGTGTACAAGACCTTCATGTTTTTCTAATTTCATTAGTGATCTCAGCGCTGAATTTATAAATCAAATTCACTAAGGTTTCCTTGATCTATAAAGTTTTAATTGCTCCATATGCTGCAAATTCACTGTTAACTGAAGTGTAATCAGTTGTTTGCATTTTTCTGATTACCATATTTCTTTGGGAATATTTCATTAATGTTTTAAAACTGTTGAAAACTGTTTTTTAATTGATAATGATTTCCTTTATTAATTTTTTTTTATTATTTCATGGTCAACACTCCCTAGTGTCACTATGTATTATTACTGCTGACCTCACGGAGCATTTAACCTAAATGGTTCCTTAAAAGCTTTATTTGCTTAAGTCCAGTGAATTCCATTTAGATTTTCTAACTAAACTAAAACAACAAAAGGATCCTTGTGAGCATAACATCTCATTGACATGATTGTTCACCCTGTTTAATGAGAGAATTAACATTATACTGCTAGTAAGGAAAATTTAACTGTCACTGTATTTGCAGTACCCAATGAGGCTTATGACTCTAGGTTCACATATAATAGAGTTCAGTTCAGTTCAGTTGCTCAGTCGTGTCCGACTCTTTGCGACCCCATGAATCTCA
The DNA here is from genome assembly GCA_024291935.2 of Okapia johnstoni. Taxonomy (NCBI): domain Eukaryota; kingdom Metazoa; phylum Chordata; class Mammalia; order Artiodactyla; family Giraffidae; genus Okapia; species Okapia johnstoni. The sequence goes on along the minus strand of CM044313.1, from coordinate 89,026,969 downwards.
GCACGCCAGGCCTCCCTGTCCATCACCAACTCCCAGAGTTTACCCAAACCCATGTCCATCGAGTTGGTGATGCCATCCAACCATCTCATCCTCTGGCGTCCCCTTCTGCTCCTGCCCCCAATCCTTCCCAGCATTCGGGTCTTTTCCAGTGAGTCAACTCTTTGCATGAGGTGGCCAAAGTATTGGAGTTTCAGCTTCAACATCAGTCCTTCCAATGAACACCCAGGACTGATCTCCTTTAGGATGGACTGGTTGGATCTCCTTGCAGTCCAAGGGACTCTCAAGAGTCTTCTCCAACACCACAGTTCAAAAGCATCAATTCTTCGGCGCTCAGCTTTCTTCACCGTCCAACTCTCACATCCATACATGACCACTGGAAAAACCATAGCCTTGACTAGAAGGACCTTTGTTGGCAAAGTAATGTAGAGTACCATATTGTAAAAATATTCTGGCAGTGATTATATTACCTCTATGTTAACCCCAAGGAGATTTACCCCACAGGATTTCTGTGCATAACTAGGGGTCATAAAAATATACTTTAAAAGATTTTATGGTTTGGCTCACCAGGATGGTCCCTCAACTCACCAGTGCTTAATTGGCTGTTGAGGATGTCAACAGTACAGCCTGCCAACAACTGAGACAAACACTGAGAGCCCAAGATCTGCTGAGAGGACCAATTGGCCTTTGATGACAAGTGAATCATACTAAATCCTTTCTACTGAGGAAGAGACTTGGTTGGCTTTCACTGTCATTGATACATGCTGTGAGTTTGACTTTTCAATCAATGAGGCTCAGCTAGCTCCACTTTTTGAAGACCTACATAGTTTTTGATCCATTCACAGTGTGTGGATGCATGCTAAGTCACTCAGTCATGTCTGATTCTTTGTGACCCGATGGATTTCAGCCCACCAATCTCCTCTGTCCATGGAATTTTCTAGGCAAGAATACTGGAGTGGATTGCCATTTCCTCCTCCAGGGGATCTTCCAGACCCAGAGATCAAACCTGCTTTCCTGCATCTTCTGCATTGGCAGGCAAATTCTTTACCACTGTGCCACCTGATACATTGGCAGAGGATTTCAAAAAGTGTCACATTCAGAGAACTAACCTCATAGCAGAACAGTTTGGAAAGCATGCATATAACCATTATACCCATTGTTCACATCATATGTCACACCACCCAGAAGCTGCCAGTTTTACAGAATGACAGAGTGACTTTTGAAGGCATAGCTGATGCAATGACTTGGAGATAATGTTCTCTGAGAATGGGGCTCTAGCCATTAGGATACAATATAAATGAAACTTTGTCTCCTGTTCACTTCAGATCAGTCACTCAGTCATGTCCGACTCTGCAACCCCATGGACTGCAGCACACCAAGCTTCCCTGTCTGTCACCAGCTCCCGGAGCTTGCTCAAGCTCATGTCCATCGAGTCAGTGATGCCATCAAACCATTTCATCCTCTGTTGTCCCCTTCTCCTCCTGCCTTCAGTTTTTCCCAGCATCAGGGTCTTTTCCAATGAGTCAGTTCTTCTCATCAGGTGGCCAAAGTATTGGAGCTTCAGCATCAATCATCCCAATGAATATTCAGGACTGATTTCCTTTAGGACTGACTGGTTGGATCTCCTTGCTGTCCAAGGGAGTCTCAACAGTCTTCTCCAGCACCACAGTTCAGAAGCATCAATGCTTTGGCGCTCAGCTTTCTTTATGGTCCAACTCTCGCTTGTCTCCTGTAGGCAGTATGTTTATAGTCTGGGAAAGAAAGAGTGGAACAAGGAATGGCTTCTTTTGCCATAACTCTAAGTAACTCAGTTAGGAAAGTGAACATTGTTTCCACATAAATTGCAGCTCTATGAATCTATAGGTTCTGATTTCCCTAATGGTAAATGCTTACTTAAGGAGCTTTGGCATTAAATTTTGAAGACACTTGTTGCACTGACATTGTTAACCTCTTGAGCCAAAAGACCAACTACAAAGGAAAGGAGTTATTATCTGTTCTGGTTACCTATTACTGTATAAATATTTGCCCCACAACTTCACTGCATATAATAAAATCCATACTGTGATCATGAATTCTGCGGGTCATCAGTCTGGATAAGGCATAGTGGGGATGGCTTCTCTCTCCTCCCTGATACCAGGATTCTCAACAGGAAGACCAAAAGTCTCAGACCAGAATTCTTTGAAGAATTGTTCTCTTTCATGTCTGGTGATGGATGTAGGCTGAAGTCAGGGGTTCTCAGGTTTTCTATCATAGTAAGATTCCGTAGTGTACTGTTCAGACCCCTAAAGGGTGGAGGCATTCATTTCTCCAGCTTCTGGGGCTAAACACTCCCAGCTGAATCTTATCTCCAGCACTTCAAGTAAGAAGACCTCCTTCGCTCAAGAGCACAGCTCCTCTCCAGGTGCATCTTGGACACAATGACTAGGTAATGTTGACTGTATATGGTTCTTCCCATGTGCATCAAGTTGGAAAAACAGAGGCAGAGACCTCTTTTGTGATGGCATTACTATTCAGCTTTTCTCTGCACATGGCCGTGCTTCCCTGACTTTTCCAATATACGTTTGTCAGAGCACCACAATATTTCTCCTGAGTGTAAACCTCATTGTCTATTTTCCATGGGAGCTGAAGACTGATCTATCATGTAATACAAAGACAGAAGACGTTTGATAAAATTAAATAAAACAATTGTATAAGAATGCTATTATTAATATTGATATTTAATAAGGATTAAGAAAGAAAGCTTGACTTAAAATTATATAAACAATATGATCACAATTAAAAAAAAGTGTGAAGTCATTTGCCAGAGTGTGTGTTTGTTATGCAAATATATGGAAATTTATGACATTGCATACAAATTCTTGATAGATTACTCATCACTCATCAACAAAGGGGATGAGCCTAAGAGATTTAAAAGGAATTTTAAAAGGAGGCTTTTGCTATTATAACTATCCAAGCTTTCCTGTTTGCTAGATTTTTTAAATATGGGAATGCGTTTTTCATTTTTAAAATAAAGGGGATAAGAAAGAATCAACAATTAATAGCCATTTGATGAAGTAATCTGTCCTCAATCAAGAAAAGCTTTCATTTTGCTTTAGTTTCCTTGTGTGATATACATTTGTCCTGAGTAACATCTACTGCAATTACAAAGTAGAAAGGAATAGTACCCCTTTCCTCAGAGAGTATTGTTGTGTTGTTCAGTCACAAAGTCATGTCTGACTCTTTGCAGCACTCCAGGCTTCCCTGTCCTTCGCTATCTCCCAGAGTTTGCTCAAACTCATGTCCATTGAGTCAGTGATACCATCCAACCATCTCATCCTCTCTCCCCCTCCTCCTTATGCCCTCAATCTTACCCCAAATCAGGGTCTTTTCCAATGAGTTGGCTTTTCACATCAGGTGGCCAAAGTATGGGAGCTTTAGCATCAGTTCTTCCAATAAATATTCAGGGTTGATTTCCTTTAGGTTTGACTGCCTCCAGGGACGCTAGGGTAAAGAACCCACCTACCAGTGCAGAAGAGAGATATGAGTTCCATCTCATGGTTGGAAAGATCCCCTGGAAGACAGCATGGCTACCATTCCAATATTCTTGCCTGAAGAAGCCCATGGACAGAGAAGCCTGGCAGATTGTAATCCAGAGAGTCGCAGAGAGCTGGACATGGCTAAAGAGACTTAGCACTCACTTGTAGAGAATGTGGTCAATTAAATCTTCAGCAGAAAGTCATTTAAAAATATTAATGTAATGATTTAAATAAAAGTGTGCATCATTTATTGTACATAAGTCTTTAGATTTTAATATCTGCCACATAATCTATACCAAGCTTTTCAACTTCCTTTCTGAAGATTATTGTGATAGAAATAAGTTCAAATGATTACAAGTCAATAGAAAAATGTTACTTTCAAGCAAGAATCACTGCGTCAAGTTATTGATAAATGGAGATGGCAGTAACAAACCATTTTTCCACATCTTCTTTGCCCTATTGCTCTACAATTTAAAAACTGAATTCTTTCTCTCTCACACACACACCTGTGAGTGCTCTCTATCTCTCTCTCACACACACACACCCCTTTATTTTCTATTTTTAGATTTTATGTGCTCTTCCAGAACTACCAATGTGAGTTGATTATATGTAAGTTAATAGGATGTTATTCTCAATGTAAAGTGTTCAGTATTCGTAATCACTACCTTCTCTGCATAAATGTGCAGTACCCTGATTTTATAGCCTGTGTCACAGTTAGGAAAATGACAGGTGGTATCATGCTCTCTGCTCCACTTGAATAACTAATCTGCATAAGCACAGTAAGAAAGCTCATTATCCAACAACATATGTGGACACATCCTTTCAGGATGCCATATGTTTCTGAGGCACATATAAAATAATTATCACAGCTAGCCCCAGATCAAGTCGTGTGTGTTTCACTGAGCTCTAGCTAGGAGGCTTAATTATGCCATCATCTCTCCATGATGGTATAATCTTTTTATGTTCCTTCTCTCTCAGTTCACTGTGTTCTTGTTATCACTGGCAATTTTATTTTCTACCAATAGTCTCTTCTCTTTGTCCCTGGCTCTGGAGAATTGAACTAAATTGTAGTTACCTTTAAACCAGTGCTCCCCAACCTTTTGGGCACCAGGGACTGGTTTTATGGAAGAGAATTTTGCCATAGATGGGATAAGGGGTATGGTTTCATGATGACTCAAGCACATTAGATATGTTATGTACTTTATTATTATTACAGCACCTCTGCCTCAGGTGATCAGGCATTAATCCCAGAGGTTGAGGACCCTTGCTTTAAACTATAACATTAATTTATTGTTGCCTTAGTTATTTTTATTGGAAATCTTATCTTTTTATACCTTGTTTGTAGAATTTCTTCTTTTCCTAATTTTATTTGAGTAACTTTCTTTTTATTAGTTTTCACCAATCTCATTTGTTTTAAAAATCCATAAATATACCCAAGGTTTATTTGAATTATGGGTTTTAAAATTTTATTAGACATATTAAACAAACTAAAATAATTTTGTCTTTAAATGAAAAAGGATAAAGAGGATCCTAGTGTAGCAAAAACATAAAATCTAGTAGAATTTATCCCAAAACTTCAAGTATAACTTTCTTCTAGATTTGGATTTGAATTCAGTTCAAGAGTTTTAGCATTTCAATTGCCAACCAAACTCTGGTCATCTAGGACCAAACTACCTTATTCATAATTCTTTATGTGCCATAAGACTTCCTTTAGGTTACATGCAGAAATATCCTTTTAAACAAATTTATTTTCAATTCACAATGTCTGCTATATGCAGAATGAAAACAGGACTGCTCCCAGAATAGTTTCCACCCCTTCTAACCCAGTGTTAGTGGATTTTCTTATTTGAACAAAGATAGGAGAATTTCTAATTTGTCCTAAATATGGTCATGCTACAGCTCACTCTCATCCTCAAGTAAAAACTTCTGATACTTGAATTAAAGAGATAAATGATTGGATAGGAATATCCTTTTTAATTCCTGTTGATTTCTGATTCTTTTCTGTCAAGAAATAAAAAGTCTCTAAGTGTGCTGTCAATGAACAGAACATTTATTATAATTTTGATAATCATTATTGATTTGGGCATATAATTGGTTTTTTTCTTAAATAATTGAAAGCAACTAATTAGCATACTGTGGAAGATTCTGAAAGAGATGGGAATACCAGACCACCTGACCTGCCTCTTGAGAAACCTGTATGCAGGTTAGGAAGCAACAGTTAGAACTGGACATGGAACAACAGACGGGTTCCAAATAGGAAAAGGAGTACGTCAAGGCTGTGTATTGTCACCCTGCTTATTTAACTTATATGCAGAGTACATCATGAGAAACGCTGGGCTGGAGGAAGCACAAGCTGAAATCAAGATTGCCGGGAGAAATATCAATAACCTCAGATATGCAGATGACACCACCCTTATGGCAGAAAGTGAAGAAGAACTAAAGAGCCTCTCGATGAAAGTGAGAGAGGAGAGTGAAAAAGTTGGCTTAAAGCTCAACATTCAGAAAACTAAGATCATGGCATCCAGTCCCATCACTTCATGGCAAATAGATGGGGAAACAGTGACAACAGTGTCAGACTTTATTTTTGGGGGCTCCAAAATCACTGCAGATGGTGATTGCAGCCATGAAATTAAAAGATGCTTACTCCTTGGAAGGAAAGTTATGACCAACCTAGATAGCATATTAAAAAGCAGAGACATTACTTTGTCAACAAAGGTCTAGTCAAGGCTATGGTTTTTCCAGTGGTCATGTATGGATGTGAGAGTTGGACTATGAAGAAAGCTGAGCTCCAAAGAATTGATGCTTTTGAACTATGGTGTTGGAGAAGACTCTTGAGAGTCCCTTGGACTGAAAGGAGATCCAACCAGTCCACCCTAAAGGAGATCAGTCCTGGGTGTTCATTGAAATGACTGATGTTGAAGCTGAAACTCCAATATTTTGTCCACCTCATGCGAAGAGCTGACTCATTGGAAAAGATCCTGATGCTGGGAAAGATTGAGGGCAGGTGGAGAAGGGGACAACAGAATATGAGATGGTTGGATAGCATCACCGACTCAATGGACATGAGTTTGGGTAGGCGTTGGGAGGTGGTGATGGACAGGGAGGCCTGGCGTGCTGCAGTTCATAAAGAGTCAGACATGACGGAGCCACTAACTGAACTGAACTGAATTAGCATAACTCCCTTTTATTTCTGTTTAGATCTTAGTGTCAGGATATCACCAGGAATACATTGTAATCAAACAAATATAGCTTTCTTGACTTGCTTATAAAAATGAGTAAAGCACTACATCCACTATGGTTTAGCTCAAAGAGTAGTAATTGACATTCGTAAAAGCTTCAGTGACTGGCATTAGTCATATGATGGTCTTGGCAGGGATTGATCAGAATGTGTAAACTAAGGAGTTATTGGAAAGTTTAGTAGTTTTCTGCTTAAAACACATAAGTCCATGTGGAATTAGAGTTTGGTTTGATCTTATGTTGGAATATATGGATCTGAATGAGTGTTGAATCAAGTGTATCATGATTTTGTCTGGCACAGTGTATCATTTTAATGTGTAATTGAGCAGTCTATTTGTAAAAATTTGATTTCAAATCTCAGTACTGCTTCAGTGACTAAAACCCAGTATGATTATTTTTCAGCACCCCTCTTCTTCCAGTTAAATTTCATCTTAAAGTAAAGGATTATACTGTTATTTTTTATGGACATGGATAATTTTAATCTGAACCATTCCACTCATCAGAATATTGTTCAAAGAATATTATCTGTGGCTAACAAAATAGCTTTTCAGATTTCTTTGCTGCAGGTTGATGTGAAAGGATTGTCCTATAGCATGTGAGTCTCCAATAGTCACATTTTGACAAATTCAGCAAATAGCAAATTAACTTCAGAAATTTTTTTTTTTAGTTTGAAACATGTTCCATATATCCTTTAATTTATTGGGGTATTCTTACATAACCAGGAGTTACAATGCCTTAGTTTGGATATGCATGCTCCAGTTTTTTAATGTCTGAGAAAAGGATCCAGTTGTCAAGGATAAGAGACTATCAGGAGCATATCTTGGCTAAAGAACATGTGAGATTACTAACAATGAAACCTTGCACTAGCTGTGAGGAAAGACAATAATGAAGAGACTGAAGAACAAAAGACATGAAAAGAAGAGTATGACAGCCAGTGGTATCCACTATCTAGATGCTTTTATTTCTGCGATCCAGTCATCTTGGGCAGAAACAGCCATGTCTCTGTATGATTTAAAATATGCTATATTTTTTATTAAAAATCTATGGTAACATTAATTTTCTAACAAAAAAGTTAACATCTTAATCAACATTAATAATATCTGTGTAAATTTTTCTTCAATCCATTTAAATATGCCTCTATATCAAGTATGTTGCCACTATTATAAGTCAGTCATTAGTAATGCTTTACATGTACATAATTAGTTGAGATAAAATCCCAAAAGTAGAACCTGAGAATCGTAGGAAGATGTATTTGACAGCATTTAATAAATAATCACAAAAGTGATATTCAGAAAGGTTATTCCAATTTACACTCCCATCAGCAATATTTACACAAACTGTCACAAACTACAAGTGTTGTTAATTAATCTTTGCCAATATGTTAGGAGAAATTATTTGTTTTTGTTTTAATTTCATTGTATAGTTAATTTTTAGGAGACTGAAATTATACTATCATTTTAAATTTATATCAGCAGTATACAGAGTTTTATACTCTGGATTCTGTTTTATATAATTTTGTTATGAGAATTTTAGCATTGTGTTTATTTTCAAAAACTACAATGTTAATAGTATTCATTTTGAGAGGAGGTGGACATGACTTGGCAACTTAACAATAGAGTTAATTGCTTCTCTGTGGAGTGGGGAGGGATTTGCCTTATCTTTCAAATAACTGTATGGCCTCTAGGAAATAAATCAAATTTTCAAAATAAGTGTCTCTAATTAAACAATTTCTAAATGTACTCTACTAGAAAAAAAATCTTTTATGAAATTATTCTTACTTCGTGTTATATATTTTTAAAAAGATTAGGACCTTCAAAAATAATCCTTTTGTAATCAGTTAAGGTTGTGTGAACGTAAGACTCCTAGATCTGATATTTTCAGGACCTAGTTAATAAAATAAAATCAAACTGGATTTGTATTTTCTTAGGTATGTCCCATTCAGTACACTGGATTTTTATCCCGCCCCAGATGGCTTCTGCCTTTCCAAAAATTGGCTTTAATTTTTCTAACTAGAACACTGGTTGGCACATTTGAAATGCTCAATTAATATTTGATGAATTAATGAATTAATAAATGAGTGAATGACTGCTATTGTCTATAACATCTCATTAAGTTTTAAAATGCTGAAACCTATAGAACTATTGCCAAACAAGAACCTTGTATTATCTAGTCTTAAAATGAAATACTGTGGTCTTATTTTTGTTTCATCCTTATAAATTTTCTATCCACAGTTATCTTTAGACCCCGGGATTTATTTCTTACATGGACTTATAAGTTTCAATTTGAGTAACTCTTCTTGTGAAATAGATAATAATGCTAAAAATGCCACATATGATACACCCTTAGGGTTACAGTACCTGGGCAATTTCAGATTTCAAAATGAGCAACTAGTATCATTAAGTAAGTCATTACTTGCCCTTCTGTGATATAGTCACCCATTATAAAGAATAGTTATATTTTTATATGCAGTCCAATGTTTTAAGGCTTTGTTGATCATTGAAATGCTCATTTCTTTTCTTAGTAAAAGGAATTTTATTGCTACTAGTTCAATGAATTATCTATCATACCATTTCATAAAAATATTATTTTATGTGTGCTATTCTCTCTGTTCTTTGCCAAACTAAATAGCAGTGAATTATATATTCTTTGGGATAGGGATATATAAAACCAATCTGACTCGGGTTTGTTAAACACTGAAACTGATTCAATTCAGTTTAGTCGCTCAGTCGAGTCCGACTCTGCGACTGCATGGCCTGCAACACGTCAGGCCTCCCTGTCCATCACCAACTCCCGGAGCTTACTCAAACTCCTGTTCATTGAATCGGTGATGCCATCCAACCATCTCATCCTCTGTCATCCCCTTCTCCTCCTGCCTTCAATCTTTCCCAGCATCAGAGTCTTTTCAAATGAGTCAGCTCTTCGCATCAGGTGGCCAAAGTATGAGAGTTTCAATTCAGCATCAGTCCTTCCAATGAAGGACTGATCTCCTTTAGGATGGACTGGCTGGATCTCCTTGCTGTCCAAGGGACTCTCAAGAGTCTTCTCCAACACCATACTTCAAAAGCATCAATTGTTCGGTGCTCAGCTTTCTTTATAGTCCAACTCTCTCATCCATATATGACAACTGGAAAAACCATAGCTTTGACTAGATGGACCGTTGTAGGCAAAGTAATGTTTCTGCTTTTTAATAGGATGTCTAGATTGGTCATAACTTTTCTTCCAAGGAGCAAGCGTCTTTTAATTTCATGGCTGCAGTCGCCATCTGCAGTGATTTTGGAGCCCCCCAAAATAAAATCTGTCACTATTTCCCCATCTATTTGCCATGAAGTGATGGGACCAGATGCCATGATATTAGTTTCCTGAATGTTGAGTTTTAAGCCTGCTTTTTCACTCTCCTCTTTCACTTTCATCAAGAGGCTCTTTACTTCTTCTTCACTTTCTGCCATAAGGGTGGTGTCATCTGCATATCTGAGGTTACTGATATTTCTCCAGGAAATCTTGATTTCAGCTTGTGCTTCCTCCAGCCCAGCGTTTCTCATGATGTACTATGCAGATAAGTTAAATAAGCAGGGTGACAATATGCAGCCTTGACGTACTCCTTTCCCTATTTGGAACCAGTCTGTTGTTCCATGTCCATTTCTAACTGTTGCTTCCTGACCTGCATACAGGTTTCTCAAGAGACAGGTCAGGAGGTCTTTATTCCCATGTCTTTCAGAATTTTCCACAGTTTATTGTGATCCACACAGTCAAAGGCTTTGGCATAGTCAATAAAGAAGAAATAGATTGTTTTCTTGAACTCTAACATTTTTGTTGATTCAGCGGATGTTGGCAATTTGATCTCTGGTTCCTCTGCCTTTTCTAACATCTTAAACATCTGGAAGTTCACGGTTCATGTACTGTTGAAGCCTGGCTTGGAGAATTTTGACCATTACTTTACTAGAGTGTGAGATGAGTGCAATTGTGAAGTAGCTTGAGCATTCTTTGGCATTGCCTTTCTTTGGGATTGGAGTGAAAACTGACCTTTTCCAGTCCTGTGGCCACTGCTGAGTTTTCCAAATTTGCTGGCATATTGAGTGCAGCCGAAACTGATTAGTGATTGTTAAAAAATCTTTTATGCTTGCTATAAGTTATGTAAATCTTCTTGTAGTCTACATGGTTCCTGTGGATGGATGTTATACGGAAATTAGTAAGATCAAAGACTGTTCCTCCCAGTTCAAGAATTTAACAGTTATTTTCATTTATTCCTTGTTAATCTGCATAATGCTTGATCTACTGCATTGAGAAACATGAGGATAAAATTCACCTGGGAAACGTTAAATACATGATGTTTATTTTTTGTAATTAAGACATTTATTAACTGTCTAAATTTTAATAGCACAAACTGATGTAACTATAATCCATCTTATATATATGATATATATATACCCCCTGTACCTTTATATATATATGTGTGTGTGTATATATATATATATATGTGTGTGTGTGTGTATATATATATATATTACCCCATATGCATATATACATATGTATTACCCCATAGATACAATGGGTTTATAGTGCATATCAATCCCACGTATATGTTTACAACCAACAAATACTTTTAGTTGACTAATTTGTGCCAGGGAGTATTTTAGATGCTAAGGGAATGGCAACCCACTTGAGTGTTCTTTCCTGGAAAATCCTGTGAAGAGAGGAGGCTGTCAGGCTACAGTCCATGAGGTCATAGAGTCGGACAGAACTGAGTGACCGTCACACTCAGAAGAATGCTGCAGTGCATTAGTTATCTTTTGCTGCTCTAACGAATTACCAAAAAGCTTAGTGCCTTAAAATAAGAAAAGTTATCTTACAGGGTTTTGGGGTTATAAGTCCAGAATGGTTTCACTGGTGTAAAATCAAGGAGCCTTCTGGAAACTTTCGTGGAGAGTCCATACCCTTTCCTTTTCCAGCTTCTAAAGGTGATGCTGAAGCTGAAACTCCGATACTTTGGCCACCTGATGTGAAGAACTGACTCACTGGAAAAGACCCTGATGCTGGGAAAGATTGAAGGCGGGAAGAGAAGGAGATGACAGAGGATGAGATGGTTGAATGGCATCACCGACGTGACAAACATGAGTTTGAGTAAGCTCCAAGATTTGGTGATGGACAGGGAAGCCTGACATCCTGCAGTCCATGGGGTCACAAAAAGTCGGACACCTCTGAGCGACTGAACTGAACTGAAAGATGTGCTGCACACCTTAGCTGACACTCCTCCCTCCATCTTCAAAGCCAGCAGTGTATCATCTTTAAAACTTTTTCTGATGCTAACTTTTCTTCCCTCTTTCTCTCGGACAGGCATCATTTCATCAGACTCCCTTAGATAATAAGCTCCGATGTTCTCTGTATCCTAAGATTCTTAAACACTTCTGTAAAGTCCCTTTTATATGTAAGGGCAAAGTGGTCACAGTTTCCTCCTTAGGGAGTGGACTTTTGAGGAGGCCATTATTTTGCCAATCATACACAGTAAGTAAAACATCAAAATCTCTGCTTGCTTTAAAGTGTGTTTTAGTGAGAAAGGCAGAAAAAAAGCAAACACATAATTTGTTCTCTTTTTTTACTCATACTACTTACTTGTACCTGCAATCTTTTTCTTTATAATTTTCCCAAGGAATCATCTATGTTATTACCTTTCTCAACAAGTAAATTTTTACCTTTGCCAGCACACTCTATTTCATGTGTTTATGTTCATGTGTATTTCTTTCTGCTTCCACTTTATTTGGTTTAACCCTGTTATTTTTGTCCAAACGTCATGACTTATTAGCCTTTTTATTTAGATAAGCATTTAATGTTAATATTTTGCCCCATCAGTACATAATTTGATAGTATGTTATCACTTCATTGAGATCAAACAGTTGTTTAATTATTCTTTGAACTGTAAAATAGTGATTTGTATGTATATGTGATTTCTGATTGTTGGCATATTTTAAACACTTTGTATCACAGTAAAAATGTATAACATAACTAATTGTTTTTATTTCTACATGAATAATTTTGTGGCATTAAGTGCCAATACATTCAGAATGTTGTCCAGCCACTATCATTATCTATTTCTGAAACTTTTTCATCAACCCAACAGATTTCTGTAACTATTAAATAATTCTTTCTCATTCCCTGTCCCTAAGCCTCTGGCAGCCTTCATTATAGTTTCTATCTCTATGAATTTGCCTAGTCTAGGTATCTAATGTAACTGAAATCATACAACATTTGTCTTTTTGTGTCTGACTTATTTCTCATAGCATAATGTTTTTAATCTTTAATTTAAAAAAATTAAATTGAGTTAAAATAACTCTAATTGTTATGCTACCATGTATAAAATACATTAAGCTGTACCTTTGTTTTGCACATAAGTCATTTTTTGCGTGTAATTCCTATGTGCTTGTGACAAGTGTATTTTTTCCAACATGATATTAGATCAAAACTATAATTGTGCCTTCCAAATATTGTATATCTTTATTACATTTTGGCCTTCAGAGGAAGAAATGTAGCATGTGCACTGTTACCAAGTTATGAAGAGTAAGTCTAACCACTTTATGACATCAAGAAGAATAAGGAAGTGAAATGAAGGAAGGATTCACCATGGTAATCAAGCTGCCTTTCATTTTTCAGGGACTCTTTCTCAGATTAGTCTCCCCAAACCTTTGTGTTTTAATTGAATGTGTTTCAGTAACCACACGCATGTGTACACACACATTTTAGATTGTATAAAGCTCATCACTACCTTTCTCCCAAGTCCTGCATATGCAATTTATGTCTATAGATACATATGTCAGTTCAGTTCAGTCACTCAGTCTTGTCCGACTCTTTGCGACCCCATGAACCGCAGCACGCCAGGCCTCCCTGTCCATCACCAACTCCTGGAGTTTACCCAAACCCATGTCCATCGAGTCGGTGATGCCATCCAGCCATATCATCCTCTCTCGTCCCCTTCTCCTCCTGCTCCCAATCCTTCCCAGCATCAGGGTCTTTTCCAATGAGTCAACTCTTCACATGAGGTGGCCAAAGTATTGGAGTTTCAGCTTCAACATCAGTCCTTCCAATGAACACCCAGGACTGATCTCCTTTAGGATGGGTGGGTTGGATCTCCTTGCAGTCCAAGGGACTCTCAAGAGTCTTCTCCAACACCACAGTTCAAAAGCATCAATTCTTTGGTGCTCAGCTTTCTTTATAGTCCAACTCTCACATCCATACATGACTACTGGAAAAACTATATGTTTTTTTTTTTTTACATATCTAAAGATACATATGTAACGACATATAAATATGTATTGATACTTGTCTTATGAAAATCACTTCTTTTGTTGATCTGTTTTCAAATATAAATTGGAATTCTAATACTCTAGTCACGATTGACTATGTGATTGAATATCTTTGTATCTATTTAAATACACAAGCTTTGTTTTACTAATTGAGTGCTGAGAAAAAAATTAGGAATTCTGTTTGAGTGTATTTGGAATAGCCCTGCAGTTAATTATTTTTTCAGTTAAATTTTGATTCTAGTGCTTCTTACCTTTATGACACTGAAGGACTTTATTACTGTGGTAGGCAGAATAATATTCTACCAAATGTGCCATTGTGTTATCTCCCAGAAATTGTAATGTGTTATATTATATAGCATAAATGATATTCAGGTGCAATTAAAGTCATGGACCTTAAAATAGGGAGCTTACCCTGCATTATCTAACTGGGCCCATCTAATGAAATTAGCCCTTAAATGCAGAGAATTTTCTCTGGCAAGAGAAATGTGGCAGAAGGCGAGTCAGAGATTGCAAGTATGAAGACTCAAAGTGCCATTGCTGGCTCTGGGGTATAGAGTCCATGTTTGGGGTCTGGCCAAAAACCTCTAGGAATTAAGGGTGTCTGCCAGCTGACAGGCAGCAGGAAATGGAATCTCAGTCCTATGACTAAAAGGACCTGGATTTTGCCAACAGCTTGAATGAACTTGGAAGCAGAATCTTCCCAGAGTCTCCTGAGAAGAGTCCAGTTGGCTGACACCTTGTTTTTGGCTTTGTGAAATCTAGAGCAGAGAAACTGCAGAGCCAACTAGAACTTCTGACCTATAAAACTGTGCAATACTAAATTTGTATTGTTTTAAACCACTTAGTTTGTGGTTATTTGTTACGGCAGCAGGAGAAAATGAATGCCAGTACCCTCCTCAACTCAGGTACCAGTCCCTAAAAAACAACAGAAAGTGATATTATGCTACAAGTGTTTGTATGTCTTCAGTATACAGAGTGATTGATAAAGTATACTTGCCATACATTTAAAGATTTAAATGTAGATTATGCAAACCACTTTTTCCCCTTTGTATGCATCTATGTGTGTTTAAGATTTTTATCACATTTAATTGTCCTATGGGAAAAATCAACTATCTGATTACTTAATATTTTCCTTGATGTACCCAAATCTAATATGGTGATATGTCACAGTGGAAAGTTCCTGAAATGAATGGCACCAATGGTGAGGGTGACATTCACGCCCTGATTGCAGGAAACAGAAATATGCTGTTTTGAAGACAAACAAAAATACTGTACAATTATACATATTTCATTAAAATAGTATACACTAACATATATTCACCCAAATTAGTATATCTTGGAAAATGCTTAAGAATGTTCTTAAATACTAATTAAATGTTGAGTTTTCCACAGTTTAAAAAAAAAACTTATTTGGAAACTGCTTGACTTCTGATATTTAAAATGTACTCTTGTTAATAAAATATAATTTATACTCTCCTTATGACTTTAAAATAGATATAAAATGTATACTCAGTTTAAAATTATGATTGACTAACTCTGTGTTTCTGTAGAAAATGTGCCAGAAGATAGATCACATGGCTTATAATAGATTTTCAGTGATCCCTGTGATTCAATTTTATTTTTGCTGCTGGATTTTTTTTTAAAACAAGAATAAACATGGTTTTCATTTTTAATAGATAATTCTATTTCTTCTTTAAAACTTAAATTGATTTGAGAATGTTATAGCAAGCACATCAGAAACAATATTGTATGTGATAATGCCTTTCAGTCATAGAATGTCTTTATAATTTAGTATTAATTAGAGAATATTATATATTATTTGATAGTATTATATTTTCAGTTTTTGTTACTGAATAGGTATATTAATGAAGAAATATTTGTCTGAGACTTTTCATTAGTCTCCCACTTTCAAAATAACATAATGATTCATTCTGAAACATTATAAACTTTATTTTGCCATTTCAAAAAAAATTCATTTGTAAATATTTTCATTAAAATATTTTGATACAGAGTTTTCAGTAATGTATCTTTTAAAATCAATAATATACTCTTGAACATGAGCCTAGAGGAAAATGTTCAGAGAAATCTGCCTTGAGCGTATGCTTAAGAATGAGCAGCAGTCTTTATAGGTTATTATCCTTCCATTCCAGCTTGTTTCACCCATGCAGTCAACGTTTTTAAACCTCTTATGATGGGCTGTTGAATTGTTGAGGGTCTGGAGGCATAGGCATCTCTTTTAATATTCACTGCATCTTTTCTAAAGTTGTACTAGCAATTATAAAGATAAGTTGATGATTGAAGATGATCAATGAAGTAAATTACACACACATGCATACATAAGATTTACATGAAAATTGTATTCAAAAAGAAAGTTAAGGAATCTATTGTTTAAATATTTTGAGTACTCAGTCGATAATGCATCTTCTGCCTTTTCATAGGGAAAGTCTTAGCTATGTAAGAATCGGATACTGAGTACAAAATACGGATGTGAAAATCTAAATTAAGGTATTAAAATTCACAAAGAGTGATCAGTTCTGACAGTATAAATGAGAAAATAAGAAGGTAGATCAAACAGACCATAGGAAGAAAAAATAGAACATGTGAGTATTATTTCATCTGTAAGCAAATTTATTATTTTAATAACATATTTTGAATGAAATATTAACAAAGAATTTTATATTTTTAATATAAAGCAAACATTTTTGTTTGGTTGGTTTTTGTTTTTGTGTTTTGGTTTGAAGTTTTTGTTTGTTTGTTCTGGGGAAAGGGCCGATAGTACCAATTTTAGGCTTTGGGGATGACATGACCTCTGTCTTCACTACTCAATTTCAGTTCTGCTGTTAAAACATAAAACGATCCATAGAAAATCAATCAATGCATAGTCATGACTCTGTTCCAGTAAAGCTTTATTTGTGGCTCAGCTGGTAAAGAATCTGCCTGCAAAGCGGGAGACCTGGGTTCAATCCCTGGGTTGGGAAGATCCCTTGGAGAAGGGAAAGGCTGCCCACTCCAGTATTCTGGTCTGGAGAATTCCAAGGACAGTCCATGGGATTGCAAAGAGTCAGACACGACTGAGTGACGTGCACTTCCACTTTCATTAAGACCTAGGCCTATGGTATTTGGATGTATAATTTGTTAATTGTGATCTTCAGCAGCTATTCTTAGTGTATTGTCTTCAGGTTAGCACCATCCATAACATCTAGGAACCTGATAGAAATGGAAATTTTTACACTCTTCCCCAGATCTACTAAATCAGATATTTTAGAGGAAATGCTTAACAATGTCTGTCGCATAAACTCCAGGTGATTCTGTGCAGGTTAAAGTCTGAGAACCACTAATCTTGAATATGGGTTTCAACCAAACAAAGATTGACTGAAGAAATCTCAGGAAAATGACGGTTGATGAGCTTTGGGATATATTTAATGTATATTTGTACTAAAGAAAAAGTAGATATGAGGATAGACTGCAGTGATTCTAGGCACAGACTGGGCTTCCTTGCGGGAGGAACAGGAGAACCAACTACCCTGCACCTTCCACTCACAGAAGGAAAAAGTGATCTGCCATTAGACCAGAAATTTTCTATGATATGAGGTAGAGACTACAGTATTGGGGACAGGGCTGGAAGCTACCCGTGTTCTGACCACCGTACTGAGGAGGGAGAAGGTGTTTGCTGTTGGGAAAGTACAGGAATGCTAAGAGTGACCCAGTCTGAGACTCAGACAGTCTGCCTTGTGGGAGGAGGACTGTGGGGTGAGACATCTTCTGTCAGGACCTGTTATCTGAAATCTGATGGTAAGGAGAGGTTCTCTGGCATTCCATACCTCACACTCAAAATGTGACTGTAAAATCAACCACCAGAGTAATTTCAAGACTTTAGTACATGATGGTAGATTTAAAAAAAAAAAAAAAGAGAGAGGGGCACACCTAGCCAAACTGTAGACAAATTGTCTCAATTCTCACGTAAATAGGACGCCAAAAGAATGGGCATGCTTACTTTTGGGTATAGATATTATTTACCTTAGCCTCTACTATTCTGTTACACACAATGTCTGGCATTAAATATATAACAAAAATCATGAAACAATGTTAATAGATATAATAGAAAAGTATATATATTTGTACAGTTGGAAAAAAACAGCAGAAAAAATGGAAATTATATATGAGTCAAATGGAAATGTATTTCTGGGGCTTTTGCTTTCATATAGACCAAATAAATTTAATTTCTAGTGTAGTTCCAATTTACATTTTCAGCAGAATGTCTAAGAGTTTCAGTTGTTTCACATTCTTGTAAATAGTTGATATTATCATTGCTGTTGTTGCTTAGTTGCTAAGTTGTGTCCCATTCTTTTGCGATCTCATGGACTGTAGCCTTCCAGGCTCTTCTGTCCATGGGATTTTCCAGCAAGAATACTGAAGTGGGTTGCCATTTCCTTATCCAGGCAATCTTCCCAACCCAGTGGTCAAACCCACATCTCCTGCATTGGCAGGTGGATTCTTTACCACTGAGCCACCTGGGAATGAGAGTCGCTAGTCATGTACAAGTGTCCGATTCTCTGCAACCCCATGGACTGCAGCACTCCAGGTTTCACTGTCCATCACCAATTCCCGGAGCTTGCTCAAACTCATGTCCATTGAGTTGGAAGAGTATATAGTAGAAAATTAAAGTAATTCCCTGCAGTTTTAAATTTAAAGTTTAAATTTTAAGTCATGATATGTCACTCCTGCAGCTTGCAGGAGGAAGGAAATAGTAAATAGAGGGCAACCAGCTTCCTTCTATTGATATACTGAACAAAAGCTGCCTGTCTCATTTCTGCTTCCCAGTGACCAGAACACTGCCATAGAAATACTGTCATTAGCTGCCAAACGTATTTGAGTTGGACAAATGCTGTGGAGCCATGCACTCACTTGAAATTTGTGGATCCTAGTACTAAAAACAAAGCATCAGTCAAGAAAATAGGAATCCATTAAAGGACCTGCTTCAGTATGCTCAAGTTTGTATACATGTGATTGCCCGTCCGTCTTCAGAGAACTTACGAGTCACCGAATGGAGCCCACCATGCAGGTTCTTGGGGGAAATCACGGTACTTTGGAGCCAGTAGAGAGACAGCTTTTCATTTTCTGGTGATTTGTACCTAAAAGAGACATTTTTCTACTTCATCCAGTATAAATCGGTGAAGAATGAGCAAGATAACTGCAAAGGAAGAGAGTGGAGTGTGGATTGCATACTGCAGCCAGTATTTTCTGGCAGTTATTAACGTCTGTTGGTGGTAATTGTGAGAAATTTCCATGATTAGCCATCTGGCAACCCTAGTTCTAGCCTTTAGACATTCTCTTTTTCATTATCCTCAGTGGAGCCTGACTTTTCCCTGATGAAGGATCTTTCTAGTCAGTTATCCTCTGGCCCTATCTAAAGTGGGCACTGCAGTCTATGGACTGAAGCGACTTCTCAGCCTTATATTTCCCTGGGTATAGGGATCCCCATAGAGGCTTTGGTTTATCTGCTGCCCACGATTTCAATAGTCGCAGAACACATCTGGTCACAAATCTTGAGAGGCCAGCTGAAACAGCAGGCTTGGCGTGAGTTGGGAAGAGAACTACTATTAATCTCTTCTTTGCAGCTGAACTGGCTCCCTGTGTCTGGCACTTAACTGGCTCTAGAAAAACACACCAAATGACAATCCTATCTCCTGCTGCTTGGGCTTCAGATGCCTTTGGCTTTCCACCTCTGAGGCCCAACATTATCGAAATTCCAATCAATTTAAATTGTAGGCCATATGCATAGAAATTTTCCTGGAGCAGAGCTCAGTTCCCTTCCATCTCTGATTGCAAATTAACTGATTTTTCCCTGAATCAATCCCACCCTTATATCTGCCAGAAGCATTAAGAAGCACAGATAATTTTAGGTTTTTAAATCACTGTACGTTCAATAAGCACATGCTCTGTGTTCTACATATGCTCCATGTCCATATATGGGGGACAGTTTTACCACCTGTATTGCCAATATAATGATAAACTATCTACCCTGGCTTATATATTGCCAGCATGCCAACTGATAAGCCAATGCCATATACTATAGTTTTTGCTTTTTTGGTTATGAGAGCACTGTGCTTTCAAAGTATCAAATTTGTATATTCATGGAGTATAAGTGATGCCTCTGTAACAGCGTTTCTACAAAAAAATTAATATTTTTTTTTCCTTATGTAGTATTGCAGGGGGCATTTGATGGTCCAGAGAGGGTAGAAAGCTCTGTTCCACAAGGACATTTAAGATCTTGGTATATCTCTCTTGTAAAACTCCCCCTTAGGTGATAACCTAGTCTGCACTGCCAAATATCTCACTATTTCTATCTTGCACCATGTAGGATAAAGAAATTGAAGGCCAGTCTTCTTTTTAAGGAGATGACATATAATTTGTGCGTATCATTGCCTCACAAACCCAGTGGCCATTGTCAGTCATAAAACCATACCTGTTTACAAGCCAAGCTAAGAAATACGCTTGCAAGAACTCTATAGTTCTATTATAATAAGGAAGAAGACTCTTGTGGAAAAATTAGTATTCCATGCCATATATCAAAACTAACAGAATTACTAATTTTTACTGTGTTCCAGGAACTGTGTTAGATCCACATTTACTGTTTATGATTTGATTGATAAACTGAATAGTACATTAGAATGTTCTTGTGAGAAATGTCTATGTGGCAAATATAAATAACCCAAATACGTAATGTGTGAAACTGTTGTGCCAAGGAGCAAATAAAAATATTGGATTGTGTGTATTAATAACTTCTTTCCAAAATGTCAATTTACTGTTATGTTAATATGATCTTGAATTAGGCATTCTATTTGTTCAGTTCAGTTCAGTTCAGTCTCTCAGTCGTGTCTGACTCTTTGTGACCCCATAGACTGTGGCACGCCAGGCCTCCCTGTCCATCATCAACTCTCGGAGCCTACACAAACTCATGTCCATTGAATTGATGATGCCATACAACCATTTCATCTTCTGTCATCCCCTTCTCCTCCCATCTTAAATCCTTCCCAACATCAGGGTCTTTTCAAATGAGTCAGCCCTTCACATCAGGTGGACAAAGTATTGGCATTTCAGCTCATGCATCAGTCCTTCCAATGAATATTCAGGACTGATTTCTTTTAGGATTTATTAGTTTGATCTGCTTGCAGTCCAAGGGATTCTCCAGAGTCTTCTCCAACACCATAGTTCAAAAGCATCAATTCTTCTGCGCTCAGCTTTCTTTATAGTCCAACTCTCACATACACACATGACTACTGGACAAACCATAGCTTTGAATACATGGACCTTTGTTGGCAAAGTAACATCTCTGTTTTTTAATATGCTATGTAGGTTTGTCATACCTTTTCTTTCAAGGAGCAAGCATCTTTTAATTTCATGACTGCAGTAACCATCTTTTGTGATTTTGGAATCCCAAAAAATAAAGTCTGTCACTGTTTCCATTGTTACCCCATCTATTTGCCATGAAGTGATGGGACTGGATGTCATGATCTTAGTGTTTTGAATGTTGAGTTTTAAGTGAGCTTTGTCACTCTCTTCTTTCACTTCCATCAAGAGGCCCTTTAGTTCTTCACTTTCTGCCATAGGGTGATATCATATGCATATCTGAGGTTATTGATATTTTTCCCGGCAATCTTGATTCCAGCTTGTACTTCTTCCAGTCTAGCATTTCTCATGATGTACTCTGCATATAAGTTAAATAAGCAGGGTGACAATATACAGCCTTGACCTACTCCTTTTCCTATTTGGAACCAGTCTGTTGTTTTATTACGGTTCTAACTGTTGCTTAGGTGGTTTGGTATTCCCATCTCTTTCAGAGTTTTCCACAGTTTGTTGTGATCCACACAGTCAAAGGTTCTCATGTAGTCAATAAAGCAAAAATAGATGTTTTTCTGGAACTTGCTTCCCTTTTTGATGATCCTATGGATGTGGGAAATTTGATCTTTTCTAAATCCAGCTTTAACATCTGGAAGTTTACTGTTCACACACGGTTGAAGCCTGGCTTGGAGAATTTTGAGCAGTACTTTGCTAGTATGTGCTGCTACTGCTGCTGCTAAGTCACTTCAGTCGTGTCCGACTCTGTGCGACCCCATAGACAGCAGCCCACCAGGCTCCGCCGTCCCTGGGATTCTCCAGGCAAGAATACTGGAGTGGATTGCCATTTCCTTCTCCAGTGCATGAAAGGGAAAAGTGAAAGTGAAGTTGCTCAGTCATATCGGACTCTTAGCAACCCCATGGACTGTAGCCTACCAGGCTCCTCCATCCATGGGATTTTCTAGGCAAGAGTACTGGAGTGGGGTGCCATTGCCTTCTCCGTGCTAGTATGTGAGATGAGTGCAATTGTGCTGTGGTTTGAGCATTCTTTGGCATTGCCTTTCTTTGGGATTGGAATAAAAACTGACCTTTTCCAGTCCTGTGTCCACTGCTGAGTTTTCCAAATTTGCTGGCATATTGAGTGCAGCTCTTTCACAGCGTCATCTTTTAGGATTTGAAATAGCTCAACTGTAATTCCATCACCTCCACTTGCTTTGTTCATAGTGATGCTTCCTAAGGCCCACTTGACTTCACATTCCAGGATGTCTGGCTCTAGGTGAGTGATCACACCATCATGGTTGTCTGACTCATGAAGATCTTTTTTGTACAGTTCTTCCATGTATTCTTGCCACCTCTTCTTAATATCGTCTGCTTCTGTTAAGTCCCTACCATTTCTGTCCTTTATTGAGCCCATCTTTGCATGAAATGTTCCCTTGGTATCTCTAATTGTCTTGAAGAGATCTCTAGTCTTTCCCATTCTATTGTTTCCCTCTATTTCTTTGCATTGATCACTGAGGAAGGCTTTCGTATCTCTCCTTGCTCTTCTTTGAAACTCTGCATTCAAATGTGTATATCTTTTCTTTTCTCCTTTGCCTTTTGCTTCTCTTCTTTTCTCAGCTATTTGTAAGGCCTCCTGAGACAACCATTTTGCCTTTTTGCATTTCTTTTTCTTGGGGTTGGTCTTGATCACTGCCTCCTTTACAATGTCATGAACCTCCGCCATAATTCTTCAGGCAGTCTGTCTATCAGATCTAATCCCTTGAATCTATTTGTCTCTTCCAACGTTTAATTGTAAGAGGTTTGATTAAGGTCATTCCTGAATGGTCTAGTAGTTTTCTCTACTTTCTTCAACTTAAGTCTGAATTTTAAAATAAGGAGTTCATGGTCTAAGCCACAGTCATCTCCCAGTCTTGTTTTTGCTGATTGTATAGAGCTGCTCCATCTTTGACTGCAAAGAATATAATCAATTTGATTTTAGTATTGACCACCTGGTTATGTCCACATGTAGAGTCGTCTCTTGTGTTGTTGGAAGAGGATATTTGCTATGACCAGTAAGTTCTCTTTCAGCCTTTGCTCTGCTTCATTCTGTACTCCAAGGCCAAACTTGCCTGTTACTCCAGGTAGAAGGTCTTGTAGGTCTTCATAGAACTGTTCAGCTTCAGCATTAGTGGTTGGGGGATAGAGTTGCATTACTGTGATATTGAATGGTTGCTTTGGAAAGAACAGAGATCATTCTGTCATTTTTGAGATTGTAGCCATATACAGCATTTCAGCCTCTTTTGTTAACTCTGAGGGCTATTGCATTTCTTCTAAGGGATTCTTGCCCACAGTAGTACATACAATGGTCATCTGAATAAAATTTGCCCATTCCAGTCAATCTTAGTTCACTGATTCCTAAAATGTCGATGTTCAGTCTTTCCATCTCCTGTTTGACCACTTCCAATTTGCCTTGATTCATGGACCTAACATTCCAGGTTCCTATACAATATTGTTCTTACAGCATCCTACTTTAGTTCCATCACAATTCACATCCATAACTGGACATTGTTTTTGCTTTGGCTCCGTCTCTTCATTCTTCTGGAGTTATTTCTCCACTCTTCTCTAGTGGCATATTGGGCACTTATCGACCTGGGGAGGTCGTCTTTCAGTGTCATATCTTTTTGCCTTTTCATACTCGTTATGGGGTTCTCAAGGCAAGACTACTAAAGTGGTTTGTCATTCCCTTCTCCAGTGGACCACATTTTGTCATAACTCTCCACCATGTCCCATCCATCTTGAGTTACCCTACATGCTCATAGTTTATTGAGTTAGACAAGGCTGTGGTCCATATGATCAGTTTGGTTAGTATTCTGTGATTGTGGTTTTCATTCTGTCTGCCCTCTGAAGGATAAGGATTTGAGTCTTATGGATGCTTCGTGATGGTAGAGACTGACTATCGGGGAAACTGGGTCTTGTTCTGATGGGTGGGGCTCAGGTCAAACAACAGGGAGGGAATACCAGCTCCACCCTTCAACAGAATATTAGATTAAAGATTTACTGAGCATGGCCCCGCCCATCAGAGCAAGCTAGCAATACAATGTCTAAAATAGATAAGCAACAAGATTATATTGTGTAGCACAGGAAATTTTTTCCATTATCATGTGAAAACTTATAATGGAGTATAATCAACAAAACTACTGATTCACTATGTTGTACACCTGAAACTAACAAAATATTGCAAATCAACTATATTTCAATTAAAAAAAAAAAAACCCAGAGTGGTGCATATATGATTAGGTTAAGAGGAAAAGATAAACTCCTTATCCCAGACCTTTGATAATAGAATAATTGTATATTATATTTAACAACTGTAATTTAAATGTTTTTATAATGGATTTATATCATCAGATTAATTACTTTAAGGTATAATATTTGCTTCTAAAATATCTTTTTTTTTATTCATTGTTATGACTACATTTGTAGACATTATTTATAGTTAGCATTTTTCACTTATCTGTTTGAAGACTTCTTTCTTAAACTTTTTTCTTTAACATTTTGTCCATTAGTGCTGTAATTCATTTTCAGGATGGTTTTCCGTAAAATATACATTTGACTTTTTTTTTTTTTTAATATATGTGAAAATACTATTTTGTCTTAGCAATAGGTAGCAATTTGACTGGTATTATTAAATTATTTATGATTTCTGTTGAAACTGATTCATTTAATTTTTGAGTGGAGCATTGAGATTTGCAGAAATGAGTAAAGTCAATATATTTTTGTTCCTTTGAGGAAAATTATTCCTTATTTCTTACTTTAAATTTTATTAAATAAGAAAGATTATTTGTAATGTAACTAAATGAGACAAATATTTGTACAATTGCGAAATGATTAATTTCACTATTTCATTATTGCTTCTATTACTTTTTTCCTTTTTCAATTTCATAAACCTTCCATATCTGAGTTAGATTTAATCTTCTGACAATGTCTTTGTACATCCATATCACTTTTTAATGTACTTTTTTGTTTTTCTGTGTTCTTAAAAATATTTGCACAGACTATTCCCTACATAGTATCAGTTTTTTGCACTATCAATTATGTCCTTTACATACTGAAGAGAAAACTTGTTTTATTTTATCTGAGTTTTGCTATACCATACTAGAAAAATTCCTCTCTATCCCTGAAGCTAGAGATGGGCATAATAGGTTGACAATATTTTCCAACCCGTGGGATTAAATCTGGAGCATACAGACAAGGCTTTCCTGGTGGCTCATTGGGTATAGAATCCACCTGCAATGTAGGAGGCATAGGAGACACAGGTTCAATCCCTGGGTTGGGAAGATCCCCTGGAGGCGGACATGGCAACCCACTCGAGTATTCTTGCCGGGAGAATCCCTTGGAGAGAGGAGTCTGACAAGCTACAGTCCATAGGGTCACACAGAGTGGGACAAGATTGAAGGGATTTAGCATGCAGCAGCATGCACACACAACACTGCCCAATAATAAAAGGGAAGTGGCATAAGCAAGTAAATATAAATTATTGTAGAACTGTATTATAAATTTACAAATCAGGAAGTTGTGCTTATCATATTTATATGTAAACAAAAAAGTCTGAATTTTGGAATTAATTATAACTGTATAAAATAAATATGATCTTGATTATTTTAGTGATGGAAGAGAATTATATACCAAGGCTATTTAAACATACTAAATAAGTTTTTGGTGTCTGTGTCAATTATCCAGATAGAAAATTCAGTCAGCTATACTAGATATGACATATATTTTCAATTCAACTCACAATCATAGGTAAATTTTTCCAAAAATTGCCAAATAAACCTTTTGTGTAATATCCACTCTGTGCATGTTTAACAAATGGCCTGCATTTTTCCTAGATGAATTCTGTGTTCCTCCTATCATAATCAAAATGAATTGCTCTGGTATTGGTTTGGACTGAATTTTTGTATTCTGCCCCAGCCCCAAATTCACATATTGAAATCCTAAACTACATTGTGGTGATATTTGAAAGAAGGATCTCTAAAGAAGTAATTAAGATTTAGTAAGGATATATGAGTGGGACCCTCATCCCAACAGAATTTGTGTTTCTATGTGTGTTAGTCACTCAGTTGTGTCCGACTCTTTGTGACGTGAGCTGTAGCCCACCAGGCTCCTCTGTCCATGGGATTCTCCGGCCAAAAATTCTGGAGTAGGTTGCCATTCCCTTCTCCAGGGGATCTTCCCGACCCAGGGACTGAACCCAGGTCTCCTGCATTGTAGGCAGATTCTTTACCGTTTGAGCCACCAGGGAGCCACCTGTGTCCCTATAAGAGATATTAAAGAGTTCATTCTCTCACTGTACCTGCATGCATCAAGGAAAAGCCGTGTGAGCAGACAACCAAGGGGCAGTCATATGTAAGCTAGGAAGAAAACTCGTACTGTAAACCAACTATGCTGTTACCCTGATCTCTAATAACTATGAGATAATATATTTCCGTTGTTCAAGCAACTCAGTCTGTGGTATTTTGTTATGGCAACCTAAGATGACTAAGATAGGCATTTATTGTCTTCTGTAAGAAAAAAAAATCATCTAAGTTAGTTGGGTTTCTTTAACAAATACATGAAGAAACAGTATGAAATTATGCAACATGAGTGAAGTTCTTAAATTTAGATGTGGAGGGAAAAAACACAAACATCTTTCAGTGCAGTCTGCAGTCTTCCACTGTAAATCACAATAAATCCATAGGAGCTGCTAATATATAGTCTTTAAATACCCAAATGATTACTATTCTTATAAATAATTCACATATTAAAATAGCTTTCTACACTATTTGCATATGTCTATAAAACACTTATGAGAAAGATTTGAAGATAACATTTGTTTATGTGTAAGATATTTCGAGCATGGATATGCATATTTCACTAAGTACCTTTGCCAATACATCTGCAATGTGATGTAAAAGTTCTAGGAAAATTGCATTCTCATTTAGTTAAAAAATCAATGATAGGCTCAAAAAGAGTCACTTGTGCTAAGCTCCAGATCAGCAAACCAAGACTTCATTCCTAACCAAACTGAAGTTATAATCCTTACCCCCTAGAAATGTTGGTCTGGAATTTTCTGGTCAACACCATTGAGGTAATCTGCCACAAAGGCCCTTTCTACACTAAAAAGATGATGAAGTTCTCTACTTTCTCCTTTGCCCCTTCCCCCTCCTGCCTATAAAAGTCTTATATTTAAATTTAAAGTTCCCTGGAGTTCCTCTACTAGTTAGTTAGGATGTGCCTGATTCATGAATCACTGGGTGTGTATGTTAGTCACTTACTTGTGTCCAACCCTGTGAACTGTAGCCCACCAGGCTCCTTGGTCTGTGGAATTCTCCAGGCAAGAATACTGGAGTGGGTAGCTGTTCCCTTCTCCAAGGGATCTTCCCAAACCAGGGATTGAACCCAGGTTTCCTAAGTTGCAGGTGGATTCTTTACCACTAGCACCACCTGGGAAATCATGAATCATTAAATAAAGCCAGCTTAATTTTCAAATTTACTCAGTTGAATTTTGCTTTTTTTTTAAATAATTGAATATATATATAGAGAGAGTTGGCCAACAAGTTTGTTACATTACAGAAAATGGACTTTCACTCAAATTAACTTTTGGCCAACCCAATAATTAATTGTTCTCTGAGCACCAATTTCCAGTATTGTGTGTAAGGAGGAGGGGTTGAAGAACACCTCTTCTTTCCTGGCAAGGATGCTGCCAATGAAAAGCCATGGGTTCTTTTTCACTATGACTCTTCTGACTTCCTTTTCTCACTCTGTAAAACTGTTCCTCCCTTGCCCGGAGGGACTCGCACTTTGCTCACTGTAGTTGCAGATCCAGATTACAGTTCTCTGCTGATCCAAACAATCCCATCTTTGATGGAGAAATATCTAACCGTCTGTTTATTTCAGATCAAATCCACACATACATTCCAACAATTCTCAGGACACCAGCTGGGTGTCCTACAATTCAACTCAATTCTGACCGATTCCAGGGTTTGAGGGCCTGGGATACCAGACCCCTCACCCTCACTTCAGACACAGTAAGCCTGTATTTGAATGTTAGTTTCTCAGTCGTGTCTGACTCTTTGTGACTCTATGGACTCTGGCCCGCCAGGCTCCTCTGTCCATGAGATTTCCCAGGCAAGAATGCCAGAGTGGGTTGCCATTTCCTTCTCCATGGGATCCTGCTGACCCAGGGATCGAATCCAGGTATCCCCCATTGCAGGCGGATTCTTTACCGTCTCAGCCACCAGGGAAGCCTGGGATATCACATTTTACTGACTAGGTACCAGTTAATTATTAAAAGGTACAACTCAGCAACAGCCAGAAGAAAGAAATGAATAGGGCAAGGTATGGGAAAAGGATTCAGAGCTTCCGTGCCCTCTTCAAGCACACCACCCTCTCCAAATCTCCATGTGTTCACCTAGTCAGAAACTCTCCTAATCCAATTGTTTTGAGGATGATGGAGGCTTCATGTCATGCCTATGTAATATAGCCATGACTGATTATATCATTGGTCATTGGAAATCTATTCAACCTCCGATCCCTTTCCTCTCTCCTGAGGGGGAGTGGGGAGGTGGTGCAGAAAGTTCCTGATCTCTAATGACATAATTGGTTTTCCGGTAACCAGCCCCCAACCTGAGTTTAGGATCCCAAAGTACCCTCATTAATGTAACAAAAGACAACTTTGTTGCTGTCTCACTTTAGAAATTCCCGAGAGATTTGGGAGCCCTGTGCCAGAAAGGGAATGCACACCAAATATCTAGTTCTTATAAATCACAATATTGAAATAGTCATCTTGAAAAACCAGAAATTTAAAAAAAAAAATTGCTTCAAGAAACTCCATACATTTCATGAATTTAAAGAATTTTAATCCAGATTAGTTTTGAAATAATCACATAATATTCAAGTATCTGTGGTTAAGCTTCTAATGGCTATATATAAGACAATGCCAAAAACTAGTTTTATGACTAGTGATACTCTCTATGTTAGCTTTAAGATAAGTGGAATCTTGAATTCCAAGTAGTTCCTCTATTTGGTTATGTAATATGAATCTGATTATTAAATCATATCTGCACCTTTGTAAACATCCAAAGCTAATCACAATAATCTTAGTTTGAGCGGTTTTATTTTTCTGCTAGGATATAATGAAGTCAAGGTGATAAGAGTGTTGTCTATACTACTTGGTATTTCTTCTTCCACTGCATCCTCCAGTGTAAAAATATTTATTTCTGACTTTATAAATATTGAAATTCAGGGTGAGATAACATGGAATATTAGTCTTCCAGCTGTAAAACAAGAGCAGTGATAGTATCATTGTCCTGTTTTATGGGGTAATGGTTTAATTCCAACTAAATGAAAATAAAGGCAAGATAATAAAACTAAGGATAAATGCTCAGAAAGATAATTATATCTATTATTTTACCCTCCTTATTACCCTTATTCTTTTCTGGAAGGAACTTCTAAAGAAACAAGGTTTGATGAGAACAAAGAGGGTGCATGCATTATTTGAAATATAATTAGGAAGTATCTCCAGTGACAAAAGGGTCACTCCTTGACTTCCAAAGAAACTTCTATATCTCCAGGGTCTTTAAGGCCAATTGCAACTGCCTCTTTTGTCCTTTAGCCTGAATCTTTGCCTCAATTCCAAGGAAATGCCTGATGGGCAGAGGTTATGGAGGAGAATAAATTTACATTCTATTCTCAGTTTAATAAACTCAGCAATTCTAATCACAGCATCACTGTTTGTTGGTTATCCTTAGTTTTTAGAATACAATATAACCATTGCTTCTCTGAGCTAGTCTTATGACAGGTATAATGATTAAAGAACAATATTGTATTCTTGGAACTCTTGGATAAAACATTGGGGGGATAAAAAAGCAGGCTTATGTTTCTCGGGGGTGTGGGAATGGAAATAGAGTTTATGAAAATAAATATTATTTACTATATTAAAATGCAATAAGTGCTATAGTAAAAAATAAAGCAGAGGGCAGAATAAAAATTCCTGGGGATAAATTTTAATTTCATACAGGTTTTACAGGGAAGGCTTCACATTTGATTTGTGAGCAGGTGCAATCTATCGCTTGTCTAACTTTTAACTCCTTTTTACACACCTGCCCTTTATGTACTGATTTCTATTCTTTCAAAAATCAAATATTATGGAAACCATAGAAGCTTTCTCTTTAATATTGTCAACTCTTACTCCTTTACCTGTTCTTATACACTTACTTGGAAAAACTTTGACCCTAATTAAACAACTGATTTGTTACCCTTTTGCTAGCATCTATTTAGCCAAAATTGGCTGAAGAATGCACACACACAGACTAGTGCTGACTGGTGTCACGGTAAATAGATGATTATGGCCACAAGAGAGCTCTTAATTCTGCTAGCAAATACACTAAAATTCTAAATTATTTATTTGACGATGTCTCAGTAATACCTGTGTGCAAAATAAAATACAAAAAAGCAAAATAGAAACTATCTGTATCAGTGCTTGTATGTCCCATTAACATCCCAATGTTGTACCTCCCCGCTTTGAAACATACAGTGGCGTGTTATTCAGCCTTTGAAAAGAAGGGAATGCTGTCATACGAGAAATGTGTGAAACTGGAGGAAATTGTATTAAGTAAAATCAGCTTGTCACAGAAGGACAAATACTGCTACTCCACTTATCTGAGGCCTATAAAGTAAATCAGGCTTCCCTGGTGGCTTAGAATGCAGGAGACTTGGGTTGGACCCCTGGGTTGGGAAGATCCCCTGGAGGAGGACATGGCAACCCACTCCAGTATTCTGCCTGGAGAATCCCCATGGACAGAGGAGCCTGGTGGGCTGCAGTCCGTGGGACTGCAAAGAGTCAGACACGACTGAGCGACTAAGCACACAGCACATAAAGTAACTCTCATTCTTGGAAGCAGTGATTAGAATTGTGATTTCCAGGTATGAGGGCAGGGAGTAAACGAGGAGCTGCTGTTCAGTGGTATAACATTTCGGTAATGCTAGATATATGAGTTCGAGAGATCTGCTGTCCGACAGTGTGCCTATAGTTGACAGTAGTGTAATGTATGTAAAAATTGATTAAGGGGATAGGTTTTGGATTGGCTTGCCAGATGACCAGAAATAAAAACCTCCCCCAGTCCAGTGGTTTTAGTGCATTCCAGGTTTACATTTTCTGTTTGAACATCCTGTGAACCCTGGCTCACTTTAAAATTAAACCTCGTTCAAAAAACCACAAGTTTAGGAAAATGTTGTGCAAGAGTTTTGTGTTAATGATGCACTAAACATTCTTATTAATAACAATACTAGTCATGTAATCTGTATAATGTGCCTGCTTACTCTATATTTTCTAGATTGTTGACTTCCCATTAGAATGATACATCTGGTTTCTGTTGATAATGATCATTTCATGTTAATTAACAAAGATGAGAATATCTATTTTTCAATAATATCTTGAGTTTTTAAATGTTTTCTGTAATGTATTCATAGAGCTTCCCTGATAGCTCAGTTGGTAAAGAGTCCACCTTCAATGCAGGAAACCCCGGTTCAGTTCCTGGGTTGGGAGGATCCGCTGGAGAAGGGATAGGCTACCTATTCCAGTATTCTTGGACTTCCCTTGTGGCTCAGCTGGTAAAGAATCCACTGCAATGAGGGAGACCAGGGTTCGATCCCTGTGTTGGGAAGATCCCTTGGAGAAGGGAAAGGCTACCCAGTCCAGTATTCTGGCCTGGAGAATTCCATGGACTGTATAGTCCATGGGGTCGCAAAGAGTCGGACATGACTGAGCGACTTTCACTGTCACAGTGTATTCAGAAACTGATATTCAGGTAATACATATTTGTTAGGTAACTGGATACAATATTTGGAATCGCTCATAATTGCATTGTCTTCATGTTGTATCTCCAAAACTTAAATTCAACTTTTCACTTCTGAGTTGTTATTTAAACATTTTGTTAATAGGAATCATTTTTGTATAATTTTGAGTTTTAAAATTAAAAGATGATTACATTATTCATATAACTATTTGCATTTTGAAGGAAGTTTCTTATATAATCAATACATTTTATCCTTCTGATACTATCTTGCAAGTGAAATAAGAATCCAGAAGGCAGGGGATGTCCTTCTCATTTATAACTATGACGCTATTCAATAGAAAGCATAAGTCAAATCTTCAGTCTCCTTGTTAGGGAGGAGACAGTAAGTCAGACTAGAATGCTAAATATGTAATTTTGATGAACTAAGTAGGATTAATCCCTCCTTAGGAAATGTTGTGTGTTTACACATTTAGCAGGTTAAGAAAGTTTCATTTATCATATCATACTTCATTTTTCAACTTTAAAACTTTTTGAATTAAATTACCAACTATACTCCCAATAATAATGAAGAATGAAGAAGATGTTACAAATTGATCATAAGATAAATTTTGAGCATATGTCTAGGTATAATCACCCTTAGACCTACAAATCCTTCTTATGCAGATTAGGAGATAAAGGACTCCAGTAATTCACTCAATTCAGTTCAACTCTTTGGAAATGATATATAGCTTAAGTACTCAAAATCTTGATCAAGGCTTATGGACACAAATAGATAAAAAGTGCCTGAGTTGGATTAACAGTTGACACTGGGAGAGGAGCAGCCTTGTTAAACACTGAAGATTTGAGAAACATAAACTAATGCCCAGGCAAGCTAGGAGAACAGTGATAAATATTTCTGAGGAATATGAAGCAAATTGTGAATTTTCTGTTGGGAACACTGTTTATAAATCTTGGGCTGAGTAGGTATGTATTTTCTCCTCTACCTGTTTTTGTGAAGTATCCAGATTCCTTCTCCTTAAATGTATTTTATGCCTTTTCTTATTGGTTAAAACAAGAAAGCATTAGATTTGAGACTCCAAGCACAGGCTTTGACACCAGAGTGCCTGAAGTTGTTCACTAGCTGTTTTCTTGAGCAAGTTCTTTGAGTTTTCTGTACTTAAATTCCCCTTTTTATAAAACAGATCTCACTAAAGTACCTAATTTTTAGTATTTTGTGAGGATATCCAGGCTTCCCTGGTAGCTCAGTTGGTAAAGAATCTGCCTGAAATGCAGGAGACCCAGGTTTGATTCCTGGGTCAGGAAGATCCAAGCTTTTATTTAAACTTAATGTAATCATTTGGGGTGAGAGTTACATATTTGAAAAACATGTTATGTGTCTTCAATAATTTTAACACCTATTCAATAAGACATTGTTCTTCACTTTTACTGACATGAAAATATGCTACATAGACCGCAAATCCAAGCTACCACAGGAAAGCTGGACAATATCCCCTAGGGATGTTGCTTTCAGAAGCAGTAGACATGTTGAGAAGTCTTTAGTTTGTGGTTCCATCAGAACACGGCCTGACCCTATGTCCCCTGAGCCCAGAAATTAGAAAGCAATGTGAACTAGGTTTAGCAGTCAGTATTTTGTCACTATGGTGCCTACGGCCAAGGAACTTTTCATCTCTGGGACATTTATTTCAAGAGTGTCTTAGACAAACGACTCTTGGAATGAACAGATGGGTTCTTGTTCCAAGAGCCAAGGAGAATGACACATAGTCCAAGAAATAAGGCCACTAGTGGTCTCATAGCTGGTTTGATTCCAGATAGCTGTCTTGTTTTTTTGTAGCTGTTATCCCTTTTAACATTCTCCAAACAAACTCCCAGAGTTATAACCCTGCCAAGAAAGACAGGCTGCAAGATGGGGCTTTTCCTTAATTTTAAATTCCTGATATTAATACATTAAATGGATAGTTAACACATTAAGTGAATTCAAATTCATTTAATTTATCTACAAGGTCAAGACATTGAAATGCTACAGTTGCTCATAGAGAAAAAGTGAAGGTATTACATCATTTAATTTCATCTGATGTAAATTTTTAAAAGACGTTAAAACAGATTTGAAATATTTTATTATGTAAAAATTATACAATTGTTCAGTTCAGTCACTCGGTCGTGTCTGACTCTTTGCGACCCCCTGGAATGTAGCACTCCAGGCTTCCCTGTCCATCACCAACTCCCGGAGCTTGCTGAAACTCAGGTCCATGAAGTCGGTGACGCCATCCAACAATCTCAGTCTCTGTTGTCGCCTTCTCCTCTTGCCTTCAATCTTTACCAGCATCAGAGTCTTTTTCAATGAGTCAGTTCTTCGCATCAGGTGGCTAAATTATTGGAGCTTCAGCTTCAGCATCAGTCCTTCCAATGACTATTCAGCACTGATTTCCTTTAGGCTTGACTGGTTTGATCTCCTTGAAGTCCTAGTGACTCTTGAGAGTCTTCACCAACACCACAGTTCAAAAGCATAAATTCTTTGGTGTTCAGCCTTCTTTATGGTCCAACATCACATCCAAACATGACTACTGGAAAAACCATAGCTTTGACTATATGGACCACTGTTGGCAGAGTAATGTTTCTGCTTTTTAATATGCTGTCTAGGTTGGTCAAAGCCTTTCTTCCAAGGAGCAAGCATCTTTTAATTTCATGGCTGCAGTCACCATCTGTCATGAATTTGGAGCCCCTCAAAATAAAGTCTGTCACTATTTCCACTGTTTTTCCATCTGTTTGCCATGAAGTAATGGGACTGGATGTATTTTTTTGAATGTTGAGTTTTAAGCCACCTTTTTCACTCTCCTCTTTCACTTTCATCAAGAGGCTCTTCAATTCCTCTTTGCTTTCTGCCATAAAGGTGGTGTCATCTGCATATCTGTATTGATATTTCTCCGTGCAATCTTGATTCCAACTTGTGATTCATCCACCTGGGCATCTTGCATGATGTACTCTGCATATAAGTTAAAGAAGCAGGGTGACGATATACAGCCTTGACGTACTCCTTTCCCAATTTAGAACCTGTCCATTGTTCCATCTCTGGTTCTAAGTGTTGCTTCTTGATCTGCATACAATTGTTCCTATATCTAAAATTTGAAGAGACCATTATTAAAGTTTATTGTCAAAACTACATGAGGTCATTTCCAGTGTTAATGCTGATATAAAAAATGTTTATTAATGAAAGTAAGCTGTTTTAAATCTATTAATAATTCATTAAAATCTACTTATAGTTAAAATTTAATATACCCTTATCGTCTTGTATTTTATTTATTTTTGTGTATTTTCTTTTTTTTTTATTGAAGTATATTGCTTTGTACAGGCTTGTCGATTTCTGCTGTACAGCAAAATGAATCAGCCATACTTATACATATATTCCCTCTGTTTTTCGATTTCCTTCCAGTTTAGGTGACTACAGAGCATTGAGTAGAGTCCCCTATGCTATACAGTAGATTCTCATTAATTATGTTTTATCCACTGTAGTGTATATATGTCAATCCTAATCTCCCTATTCATCCAACTCCCCCACCTTTCCCCCTTTGTATCCATACGTTTGTTCTCTAGTATATTTTATTTTTTATTATAATATATATTGCATTCAAGTAAATTTTACCAAACTATGTGTGGATGCTCTCAAGTCCCCCAAATTATCCAATATACCCCTACTCTAATGTATAACTTTCTATACATCCCAGAACATTAAATAGGTGGGAAAGTAGTCTCCCAGAATCTCTGACCAAAAAATTGGATTTAAAAAATGTTTTCCTTAGCTAATTCTGAGATACTGAACATGAACTTGGACCTTTGTTTTACTTAATGATGAGATCACTCTCAGGGGAATATTAGGCTCCATAACAGAGAATTTCAATTTGAATTGGAACTTCTCTTGAATATAATTAGAAATTGAATTTCCATGAGTTTAATTCAAGATGATAAGGTGTTATTTTTTAACATTAATGCAATCAAATTGATGCCTTTGCATATACTTATAACACCAGATAAGACTTAAGTTTTCCTTCTTAGGAAAGGAGTAGGAAAAACTGAAAAGTTATTACATACACTTAAATTTCTGTGGGCTTCCCAGGTGACTCAGTGGTAAGGAATTTGCCTGCCAATACAGGAGAAACAGGAATCACAGGTTTGATCACTGGGTCGGGAAGATCCCCTGGAGGAGGAAATGGCAACCCATTCCAGAATTCTTGCCTGGGAAATCCCATGGACAGAACAGCTTGGTGGGCTACAATCTCAGTTCAGTTCAGTCGCTCAGTCATGTCCAACTCTTTACGACCCCATGAACCACAGCACGCCAGGCCTCCCTGTCCATCACCAACTCCCGGAGTCCACCCAAACCCATGTCCATTGAGTCGATGATGCCATCCAACCATCTCATCCTCTGTTGTCCCCCTCTCCTCCAGCCCTCAATCTTTCCCAGCATCAGGGTCTTTTCAAATGAGTCAGCTCTTCGCGTCAGGTGGCAAAAGTATTTGAGTTTCAGCTTCAACAACCATTGTTCCAATGAACACCCAGGACTGATGTCCTTTAGGATGGACTGGTTGGATCTCCTTGCAGTCCAAGGGACTCTCAAGAGTCTTCTCCAACACCACACTTCAAAAGCATCAATTCTTTGACACTCAGCTTTCTTTATAGTCCAGCTCTCACATCCATACATACCACTGGAAAAACCATAGCCTTGACTAGATGGACCTTTGTTGGCAAAGTAATGTCTCTGCTTTTTAATATGCTATCTAGGTTGGCCATAACCTTCCTTCCAAGGAGTAAGCGTCTTTTGATTTCATGGCTGCAATCACCATCAGCAGTGATTGTGGAGCCCCCAAAATAAAGTCAGCCACTGTTTCCACTCTTTGTCCATCTATCTGCCATGAAATGATGGGACCGGATGCCATGATGTTAGTTTTCTGAACGTTGAGCTTTAAGCCAACTTTTTCACTCTCCTCTTTCACTTTCATCAAGAGGCTTTTTAGTTCTTCTTCACTTTCTGCCATGAGGGTGGTGTTATCTGCATATCTGAGGTTATTGATATTTCTCCCGGCAATCTTGATTCCAGCTTGTGCTTCTTCCAGCCCAGCATTTCTCATGATGTACTCTGCATATAAGTTAAATAAGGAGGGTGACAATATACAGCCTTGATGTACTCCTTTTCCTATTTGGAACTAGTCTATTGTTCTGTGTCCAGTTCTGACTGTTGCTTCCTGACCTGAATACAGGTTTCTCAAGAAGCAGGTTAGGTGGTCTGGTATTCCCATCTCTTTCAGAATTTCCCACAGTTTTTTGTGATCCACACAGTCAAAGGCTTTGGCATAGTCAATAAAGCAGAAATAGATGTTTTTCTGGAATTCTCTTGCTTTTACAATGATCCAGCAGATGTTGGCAATTTGATCTCTGGTTCCTCTGCCTTTTCTAAAACCAGCTTGAACATCTGGAAGTTCATGGTTCACGTATTGCTGAAGCCTGGCTTGGAGAGTTTTGAGCATTACTTTACTAGCATGTGAGATGAGTGCAATTGTGCAGTAGTTTGAGCATTCTTTGGCATTACCTTTCTTACAGTCTAGGGGATCACAAAGAGTCAAACACAACTGAGGAACAGAACACACACACACACACATAAATTTCTGTTAGCCTCTGCTAAAATGTTTTAATCTTCCATCTGGTATGTGCAAAAGTTCAGAGCAATTGTTTGGAGCATGGACAGGGAAGCCTGCTTGCTGCAGTCCATAGGGGTCACAAAATGTCATACATGACTAAGCGACTGACAACAACATAAAAGAAGTCAGGATAACTTGAAATAAAAACAGACTGAAAAAATAAAGATTTTTAATGAGAGAAATAATACATTTATTGATAGTATTTATGAGGGTAAATATTATTGGATGTAAATTTAGCAGTAGGTATAAAGTTAGAACTTTACATGCTGCTAAATTTGCATATATATAAATGTAGAATCTATATAAATAAACTTTATGTATATAACAGATTATTTTACTTTTTACTTGTAGGGATTTATTCTCATGGGTTAAATATAAGCATGTCTGATGTACAAATATTTATTTATAAATTATTTTTGTAACTGAAAGACAAATGTCAAAACCTGTATTAATTGAGTATATAATATTCATGCAAGATAATAATGATAATAGCTGCTAAGTCGTTTCAGTCGTGTCTGACTCTGTGCGACCCCATAGATGGCAGCCCACCAGGCTCCTCCATCCCTGGGATTCTCCAGGCAAGAATACTGGAGTGGGTTGCCATTTCCTTCTCCAATGCATGCATGCATGCATGCAAAGTCGCTTCAGTCATGTCCGTCTCTGTGCGACCCCATGGACAGCAGCCCACCAGGCTCCTCTGTCTACAGGATTCCCCAGGCAAGAATACTGGAGTGGGTTGCCATTTCCTTTTCCAATGATAATAGCATTAGTTGGCAAATATCAGTGCCCATTATACTTTATAAATTGAGTTAATGAATTTTATGTTTAAATATGCACCCTGATTTTGCTTACCTGACCTGCACCGGCAACCTTCTACTAGCTTCTTTGCCTCAACTGTAGAGCTTGAAACAGGGAAAACCACTTAATCCAGGAACCTGTAGATAGCAGAGCAGTTGTTACTATAAAGTTCAAGTTCCAGACAGTGAGAAAGAAGCTGAATTTTCTGTAACCACGTCTTTTTTCCCCATCATTCTCTTTCTGAAGTGAATGTGAATGTGGCAGCTAGAATTGTGTCAGCCATAAGGGAAAGGCAGAATCACTAAGATAATTAACTGGCCTCATGGCCAAATCATAAAATCAGTGTCATCAAATTTGCAAAGTGTACCATCTAATTTATTTTATGTGAGGATAATATATATGTATATATATATATGCGTATATATAATTGTGTGTATATTTTTATTAGAGTCATCTAAGTTTCTTTCAGTCTTACATATTCTGACTAATATTTGAACTTCATCTAATATTTTCACTAAAACAGGCATAAAGTAGACACATGTCGCTTTCAGTAGAGGATGTAAAGTTTTATGGAGGTTAAATAACTTGTCTTAAATCATATAATTTATAAAGTTGAGAGCTGAGACTTAAACAAGTTTTTGTCTTGTCTCCAAAACTTAGGTTCTCAGCCAGTCTACAGCTACTGAAATTCATGCTATGAAAGACCAGCCAATATAAATTTTTCTGAGTTTTTTTTTTAGGTGAACTGAATCTACTCTGCTCCTTTCTCTGCCTTTTCTCTGGGTTTGTCTAGTTGGAGGTACATGCAGAATATTGAAATGTGGGAAGAGAAATGTGTAGTTATTACTTGATTTTTTCTCTTCTTCATCCATGTTTTCCAGTGAGTTTCTACAAAAATTAAGGCTCCTACCCCTGTGTTCTAGAAACTGCTCTCTCCCTTCAAACCTAATGATGGTAACAGTGGTTAGCAGACATTTGGTCCTGTTCAGAATGCCCACAAGACCTTTGGTCCTATTTAATCTTATCCAGTAGCATTTGGTGGGCTTCCCTGTTGGCTCAGCAGGTAAAAAGTCCACCTGCAATGCAAGACACAAGGAGACATGATTTCAACTCCAGGTTCAAGATCCCCTGGAGGAGGAAATGGCATCCCACTCCTGTATTCCTGCCTAAAAAATCCCATGGACAGAGGAGCCTGGACGGCTACAGCCCTGAGTCACAAAGAGTTAGAAAGGACTGAAAGCGTGCGTGCACGTGCGCGCACATACACACACACACACACACACACACACACATAGTAGCATTTGGCATAGACTGTATGCCCATTAGCATTTTGAACAAATTTTTTTTTCCTGCCCTCATACATTGGTGCTGTTGATTTTCAGCTTCTTAAACTGAGATTAGGGATTTACACCATTGCCCATCTCCCTTCTCAGACCTTCAGACTGGAAATAAGTTACACCTGTTGACTAAAAAATATAATCACAACTTGAAAGTAGAGAGTTATTTTATTTTGTGGGAATATTTAGGCCTCCGAGTCCAGGAGACGGCATCTCAGTAGCTCTGAGAAAACTGCTCCAAGAAGGCAAGAGAGGGAAGTCAGACTATATATAAGTTTGCAACAAAGGGAGCAAAGAGTCTGAACGTCAAAAATCAGGTACCAAGTTAAGGAATTTACCGTTCTATGTGTGGGAAGATGCAAGCCTCTGGGCTCACTGAATCCGTTCCTTTCATATGCACCTCAGCTATCTGGGGCTAATCCTGTTTCCTTGTTCACCTTTTTTTTTGCATTCCCCCAGCTCCTCAGCAATCACCACGGGGGTGGGAGCATCCACTGGATTGCAGTTTGGGGAACCCTCACTCACATTTGAAGGCTAGAGATCACGGATAGCCATGACATTTCTTATTTTCATTTCACACACCACAGACTCTTCTGTTTTGTTTCTCATTCTTATAGACTGCATATCATCAAACTCTTGACCCCGATAACCATGTGAACCAATTCCTACAATAAATCTTCTCATATGTTATCTCGAAGGAGGAAACAGACAGAACAGGCTCCATCTTGAAAGCAGGACTCCATCTTGGACCGGACTGTGGACTTTGAACTATATGCCCAGTATCTATGGAAACCACAGACCGACTGGAAAACCAGACCCCCGGATGGAAGAGCCTCAGGGCTCACACCTAGACTCTCCCATGCCTAAAAGAATACCCTAATTATCTGTGTAACTGAATAGAATCGTAAATTCCATTATGCTTATTGGGGTGTGACCACAGGCCTTTTGATAATTGTCTTCTGTTAACTACCTAGGCTTAAGGCATATGAATCACGGGTTAACTTTGATTGTATCTTTCTTTTCCTTTGTTCCGACTAGTTTCAGAGAATTTGGGGAGGTGGGTTTGAGCACGTACACTTAGGGTATATAAGGTTTTCACGAAAACTGGTTGGGGTCCTTGGCTAAGAGGAGACTCTGCCTTGGATCCACCAGTGTAATAAACTGCACTCCACTATCTGCATTGTCCTTCTGAGTGAGTTTGTTTCCCAGAACGTGTGGCTACGACAATCTGTCTATCTACCTACCTACCTACCTATCTATCTCCTGCTGGTTTCCTTTTCTCAGGTTGTTATCATGGTGGTTGTTGTTCAGTCACTAAGTCATGCCCTACTCCTTTGCAACCCCGTGAACTGCAGCACACAAGGCTTCTCTATCCTTCACTATTTCTGAAGAGGAAAAGTTAAAAGTTAACCTCCTTTTGCCTCTGTAACTCACCTTGCCCCTTGCAAAGTCCGAATCACATAGGTCAATACTAGGAACTGGAGTTTATCTCACTCACCCTTGTCCGGCTCTTTGCAATCACCCAGCCCCTGCAAACCTGCTTAATCGTGCCTGTCCAGGTTAGGCATCACCCTCCCCATCTGGACCACTGTTCCCATGCGCATGAAACCCCTAGTTTAAACCAGCCTATTAACAGCTAGTGTTGCCCACTACAGTCTGTCTATAAAAACTCTGTGATCCCTTGCTCGAGGCTCAGAGCTTGAAGTGTTAACTCCTCTGGGCCCACCAGCATAATAAACCTGAGTTCTCTGAATGTGGTGAACTCTCCGAGTGTGGTGCTTGGTTTCTCGAGTACTGGTTTCTGCAACATCTCCAGGAGTCTTCTCAAAGCTCTTGTCTATTGAGTCAGTGATGTTATCTAACCATCTCATCCTCTGCTGCCCCCTTATCCTTTTGCCTTCAGTCTTTCCCAGCATCAGGGTCTTTTCAAATGAGTCAGCTCTTTGCATCAAAAAGGTCAAGTATTGGAGCTTCAGCTTCAGCATCAGTCCTTCCAATGAATATTCAGCACTGATTTCCTTTAGGATTGACTGGTTTGATCTCCTTGCTGTCCAAGAGACTCTCAAGAGTCTTCTCTAACACCACAATTCAAAAGTATCCATTTTTTCATGCTTTTCCTTCTTTATGGTCCAACTCTCACATCCATACATGACTACTGAAAAAACCATAGCTTTGACTCTATGAACCTTTGTCAGCAAAGTAATGTCTCTGCTTTTTAATACACTGTCTAAATTGGTCATAGCTTTCCTTCCAAGGAACAAGTGTCTTTTAATTTCATGGCTGCGGTCACCATCCGTGGTGGTTTGGGAGCCCAAAAAATAAGATCTGTTACTGCTTCTACTTTTTTTCCCTTTAGTCAGGAGAACTTGACTAATCCACTTCTAAAACACTCTCTCTGTTAAAATCTCTTCAGTCACCCTGTGGCAGCATGGTCTCATGTCCGCCAACACTTTATAAAACCAGCCAAAGCAGCATAGGCTCTGCTAAATTTATTATCCTTTACAATCAAAATGTGGAAAACTATATATAAAATATTATTATATAGGTTTGACTATATCTAAATTTAAAAAATTTTGAAGACTACATGAAAATACTACTTATCTATAAAGTGAAGTGGACAATGTAATGAATGGGAACATAAGTAGGTGAACAATTTGAATGCAAACATTGCATTATGATTTGATGTTTAAAATATATAAAAAGCATATGTATTTGTATTCAAAGCAAAGCAAATAAAACTTGGCAGAGTTATTTTAATTCTAAAGGTGATTTTTTTTTATCCAAAAGAATAAAACTAATATTATTTTGTAGATTTATCTACAGTTATTACAGATCATGAATTCTCCTATTTATCCACTAAACTCTAGGTGAACAAGGCATATCTCTTTTTCACTTTATTACCAGAAAGTTTTAAATATAATTCCAGGACAAAAAGGAAACAAAAAGTTGGTTTTGGTCATGGGAAAAGTTTATTGTTCAAGGTTCAAAGAAACATCTGGAAAAACACCCATAAAACACTAAACTGCCTCTAGACTAGGGATCACCGCCCCAGGCCACAGACTGTGCTGTTCTGTGGCCTGTTAGGAACTGGACTGCACAACAGAAGGTGAGTGGGGGGCAAAGGGGCAAAGCTTCATCTGCTGCTCCCAGGCACTCACATTAGTGTATTACCTCCTGAACCCCCTTGCCCCGCAACACCCCCTGTCTGAGGAAGCATTGTCTTCCACAAAACCTATCTCTGGTGCCAGAAAGGATGACCATTGCTCTAGACTCAATAGGAGACAGGGACCTATGGATAATATTTGGTTCTGCTCAGGAAAATAGCACCAGGAGAAATCTGCAACCTGCTCAGACTACATATATGTGCTAGAAGCACAGCAGGTGATGTTCACTGGCAGTGTTTCTGGAACTCACAATCTAGCCACCTATGCTCATGGAATATAGCTATTCATACAACTATTTCCTAACTGTGATCAGTTTAGGAAATATATCCAACCACAGGCAACCCAACATTGTATGATGGGCTTCCTAAGTGAATCAGTGGTAAAGAATCCACCTGCCAATGCAGGAGACCTGGGTTTGATCCCTGGGTCAGGAAGACCCCCTGGAGAAGGGAATGGCAACCCATTCCAGTATTCTTGCCTGGAAAATCCTATGGACAAGGGAGCTTGAAGGCTACAGTGCACAGGGTCGCAAAAGAGTAGGCATGACTGAGTGACGAAATAACCACAACATATGATAAATATTTGAGTTATAACACAAGTTTCTGGGAATTGTTTACTTTCATAACAGGTAGAATAAAATGAGTTCAAGTGTTTTTAGGGAGCATCCTGTGTCATCACGGATCCAAAGGACCATAATAGATGAATCATGTGAAGACTTAAGTAACATATTTTCATGGCCACCACAAATTGATCTTACTATGTTTCTTTATTCAGTATCACCTTCCCAAATGATACATCCTTGTTTAGGTTTTAGTGTGGTGCATAAGGAAGTGCCTCACAATGTTTTACTTCATCCAAGGTTATAAAAGAAGAAAGCTTGTTAAAGAAGCAGGCATGCCAACTACAAAATCTGTGCTTATTCATCTGTCATAAAGCATATCTATAGTCTATGAATCCTTGAACAGTTATTTCTAAGTCATTTTAAAAGTGGAACAAAGACATAAGCATGGAAAATTCCAAGAGTAGCACTGTGTTTATTTCTCTTTCTTAAATATTTTGGATTAAAAATGCAATACAAACATTTTTGTAATACAAACATGTCGCTATGTTTATTACTATGACTTCAATTTTGAAACTTGAGTTCAGTTGGCCCTTGAACACCAGGGGTTTGAATTGCATGGATCCATTTACACACAGATTTTTTTTTCAATAAATATACAGTCAGCTCTTCATATCTCTGGGCCCACGGATTTTGATATTCAGTCCCCTATGTATACTGAGGACTACTTTAGTCATCAGGAAAATATATTTAATATGGCAAAACTCAGGTTAGAAGTGGATTGGGTTATTCTTCCCTTATATTATTTTTCTTAAAAGCATGGTAATAAAAATCTTATGTTATTGAATAGTATGTTACACTGCAATTATTCTCTTGTCTCTGCCACAGTTAGAAGGTATAAGTAAACATTTAAATAATATTAACCAAAATATTTATATTAAGAACAACCTGAGCAAGGTGAAAAGTTTGAAAATGAAGTATTGTGAAAATTATCTCATATATATCTGAACAT
The DNA here is from genome assembly GCA_024291935.2 of Okapia johnstoni. Lineage (NCBI taxonomy): Eukaryota > Metazoa > Chordata > Mammalia > Artiodactyla > Giraffidae > Okapia > Okapia johnstoni. Next base: position 88,982,219 of record CM044313.1, on the reverse strand, counting down.
TATTGCTTATTCTTCATAATCAAATCTAGAATAATATACTGTACAAATTCAATAGGTAATCAAACCATACTATGTATATATTTAGATGTCACTAAATTTCCAATTTAGTGACCATGAGTAAGATACCCTTCTGTGGTTTAACTTTCTCGTTTTTAAAATTGATAGAGTAATATAAACCGCCTCTGATGTAATTGGGAAAACCACTTAGCATGTACAGCGTGCTATAAAGTGCCCTACTGTTACAAACTCAAGTTTGCATGCTAGATGCTCAAAATTCCAATACTGAGACATTTGTTGAGTAAAAGGAAAGATAACTTTATTCAGGAAGTTGGCAACCTGGGCAGAAGGTAGATTCGTGTCCAAAGGAACAAATTCCCAACTCCCCGAGTTTTGTTCAGAGACTATATAGAGAAAAAAGGAATGGACTAAGTGCTAGACAGGGGGTAATCTTCTGTTTTTAGAGATGATCTCCATCATGCTGTTCCAAGTAGTGGTCATGTCTCACTTGTGATTGGAACATTATCTGAGCCATAAATTTCTGATCAGTTAGTCCTTCTGGTTCCAACCATCCTGGAGTCTATATGCTTGTGGGCATCTTACAGTTAACTTCTTCCACCTGGTAGGTGTTTCAGTATCGGCAAAAGAGCTCAAAGGATATGGCTCAGAATATTATATATAGCCCTTGAGGATGAACTAAAGGTCCCTGACATTGTTTAATGACAAAACTATTATTATTTTGTCTTGCTTGACTGATTTCCTTTGCTTCTGCAAAGGAAGCATTTTGTTTTGTCTCTTCTCTGACTAAATTTATTCTTTGGAACTTGGGGAAGGCCTCGGAAGTTAAGGTGTTTGTACAAACAAGAGGCAGGTGAAGGATGTGGGGAAGGGGATCTGTCCCAGAAGGATCCATAGGGTCATGTTCAGTTACACTGCTTCTGTTTTAATTTTTAGTTAAAAAAATTGTTTTAAAATTTGATATGATATAATATTTTGGGATCACATAGCATATGTGGATGATTAACTTTATGGGATAAGAATTCATTGTTGTTGTTGTTCAGTTGCTCAGTCGTGTCTAACTCTTTGAAACCCCATGGACTGCAGCATGCCAGGCTTTTCTGTCCTTCACCATCTCCTGGAGTTTACTCAGACTCATGTCCATTGAGTCAGTGATGCCATCCAACCATCTCATCCTCTGTTACCCCCTTCTCCTCCTGTCTTCAAACTTTCCCAGCATCAGCATCTTTTCTATTGAGTTGGCTCTTTGGATCAGGTAGCCAAAGCATTGGAGCATCAGTCCTTCCAATGAATATTCAGGACTGATTTCTTTTAGGATTCACTGGTTTGGTTTCTTTACTGTCCAAGGGACTCTCAAGAATCTTCTCCAGCACCACAGTTCAAAAGCATCAATTCTTTGGTGCTCAGCCTTATTTATGGTCCATTTTTCACATGACTATGGGAAAAATCCTAGCTTTGACTATACGATTGCAGAATAATATCTCTGCTTTTTAATATGCTGTCTGGGTTTGTCATAGCTTTTCTTCCAAGGAACAAGCATCTTTTAATTTCATGGCTGCAGTCACCATCTGCAGTGATTTTAGAGCCCCCCACAAATAAAATCTATCACAGTTTCCATTGTTTCCCCATCTATTTGCCATGAAGTGATGGGACCGGATGCCATGATCTTCATTTTTTGAATGTTGAATTTTAAGCCAGTTTTTTCACTCTCCTCTTTCACCTTCATTCCAGAGGCTCTTTAGTTCATCTTCACTTTATGTTATAAGAGTGGTGTCATTTGAATATCTGAGGTTACTGATTTTTCTCCTAGCAGTCTTGATTCCAGCATGTACTTCATCCAGCCTGGCATTTTGCATGATGTACTCTGCATATAAGTTAAATAAGCAGGGTGACAAAATACAGCTTTGAGATACTCCTTAATTTTGAACCAGTCTGTTGTTCCATGTCTGATTCTAACTGTTGCTTCTTGATCTGCATACAGGTTTCTCAGGAGGCAGGTAAAGTGGTCTGATATCTTTGATACTGGTATTCATAGTATGAAAATAATTCATAGTGTAGTCATTTTGCTAACTTTGGATCATTAGAATGATACTTGATCTATTGTTCCAGAAATTGTTGTGTGAATGATATTTAAAATTTATTAGAGTATAGCTAGACTTACTGTGGTAACCATTTTACAATACGTAGAAATATTGAATCATCATGTTGTACACTTGAAACTAATATATCACATTGTTAATCATATCTCAATAAAAATTGAAAAATAAAAATAAATAGGTGGAGTATAGTCAATTTATCTAGTCTTTTTATTAAACTTAAAAAGTTTTGATAATACTATGAATCTGAAAGTAGCATACACATGGAATATATTTTAACCCATATCAGTAGTTCCAGAGGAGTATAGAAGAATATGTTGGAATTAACAGTTATTCTGTTCTAGGCTTTGTTTATCCTGTAGGAGAACAAATTCCCAACCCGTTAAGATTAACACATTAAGATTCAGAACAGAGAACAGTGTATCAGTTTGGCACACTTAGATATATTTCTTCCCATCAGGCTACAGACTACCACTAAAACACAGAAATAGACAAAGAAACGTAATATTACGTGGAAAAAGTAAGTTTCTTACCACCCTTAATGCAGTGGTCTCATGGAAAGTTTCAATGAGCAAAACAAAATATGTTCCTTAATTCGGAAGGGGAAGACATTTTGAAAGTTACAGTGATGCATGACTTCCAGTTGAATATGAGAGGAGAAAAGGGGGAGATACTATTGAAAAGCTTTTAAGGATTGGGGTATAGAAATAAGCTATGAGAGTAATGTAATTATGCACCTTTATTTTCTTTATTATTTCTTGGATGTTTTTATTTTGTTTTGACTGGCTTGATTGTCTAAAGATAGCAGCTACATTTCGGGTGGAGAACATGTCTCTGTAAAAGACATGAGTCCATAATATTGAATTCGGCTGGTGCATTCATGAATAAAATCTGTAGTGGATCATAACGTCCTCTGATACCGTTAGAATAGGGTTAGCTGTGACCACATTAGCAAGTAGAAAGCAGTTATGCAATTCTTTACCAGTTGAATCATATGCCATCTTCCAGGAGAGTAGGCAAAAGAGAAACCATATTAACGTTATTATAACTTGCCCTATGGGTAAGCTGTGCTGCCAAAGGAGGCTATTCTACCAGGGTATGTTTAATGAGATAGCAAACAGAAAGTGATGGAGAATGGAGATGATGGCAAATATGAAGAAGATGCACAGGATAACTCAGAGTAAGCTCAATACTCCTACCAACTTTTTTCCAACCTTCTTAAAAGCGGCTATCTAAAGTCATTTTTCCAGCAAAGAAATATTGGCCCACTGCTTACTTTATGTGTCTTCCTAAAGCCTCTACCTAGATAGTCTGGATTTAAGATATTCAGTATTTCCTAACTGGCCAGTTCCTTGTTAGAGCTACCACTTGGCTTGGGGGTATAAGAATTACATTTTCTGTTACTTTTCAAGAACTTAGAGAGATGACCTTTGCATCACACAGAATAACAGCTACTGGATAGCTCAGCATGTGCACCCTGTGTCACTGAATTAAACAGCACATTGTTAAGGCAGATGACTGGGTATGGTGAAAAGCAGATTTTGCCACCTGCCTACTTAATTGCATCTTGACTCATTCATCTCTACCAAATCTGAATGTGGATGAAATGCCTGTATGAAGAGAGATGTCGGGAAGACAGTATGCATATGGAAGATAAAGTGGCCAAATGTCATGGGTAAGTATCCTCTGGCGTCTCATACCGGTCACTAGTGGGCAGTTCTGTAGCACACCCAGACTGAAGTGTCTTTATCAGTGAAGTGAAGGTTTCGCAGTCATGTCCAACTCTTTGCGACCCCATGGTCTATACAGTCCATGGAATTCTCTAGGCCAGAATACTGGAGTGGGTAGCCTTTCCCTTCTCTAGGGGATCTTTCCAACCCAGGGATTGAACCCAGGTCTCCCGCATTGCAGGCAGACTCTTTACCAGCTGAGCCACAAGGAAGGTCCAAATAGTGGCGCTAGAGAGAGCACTTTTCCAAGAGTTAGCAGTAATCTTCAGTGGGACAGGATTTGCTTCCAAACTGAAAACACTGCCTCAGTCATCAGCAACCCTTTACTCTCACCCAGCAAGGACTATCAAAGGTTTATAATATTACTGTGGAATCTTAGAAATTGGTTAGGAGCCCTGGAGGACAAGTTGGCTTTCAGGGAGGCAGTACATTTATAAGAACCCCACAGTAGGCCCAAGCTATGAAAAAAAAAAAAAAAAGTTGCTCAATAGTATGGCTTTAAATGAAATATTTAAGATATTGTGTCCCATGCATATTTTGAGAGACTAGTTTGAAACACCCATCTCAAGAAATGAATAATGAATTTGTTCAGCTGAAAACACAGTACATTTGACCTTATAAAACATATTAGTAATAATAATAAATTTAAATGGATTATGGTTTCCATGGCACTTTCTTGTTGAAACTTAGCCAATAATATATACAAAATGTTGGGTTTTATTTTGCTAGAAACCCATCATGTATTTAAGGAAAAATATAATGGAGACATTGAATATTCATGAGGATTATGGTATCAAACTATGACACCATAGCAAAGCAAAAATATTTAGACAACTGTTAAATTGTATCAAATGTAATAAAAATAATTTCTGTATACTCCAGCAGAGATTCTTTTGTGGATGTTTGAGTACATGGTTGTCTAGTGACTTCAAGATAGCTTGACCTGTGCAGAATTTTGAGTCTTTTGATTTTAGCAGGAGCGATACTGAATCCTGATTTTAAGTAAAATGATTCCTCAAGGTGTTTATTCATTCTTGATGAGATTAATCCAAGGTGACTCACAATGCTTATGTCTTTCTTACTCTTTTTGAATGCTACTCTTCTGTCAAACTGAGCATCTGTAACTCCCTGAATATTTTTCCTATTTGCCCTGATGCTGTGCCTGGTAGAGGCTTTTTGCTCTGCCCCCAAAGCTCCTCATGCTAATTTTCCCCATTGATCCACCTAAGTAAACAATTCACCTGATTCTTCTCATTTGAACTGCTTTGGCATCTTGGTTTAGCTTTATCTCTTTCATGATAATTGCTCTATCTTGTCTTACATTTTCCTTCTAATAGTATTAATACTGAATCAAAAAGATACTGTATTTTATTCATAACTGTTTTTATTCATTGGCTAGCCCAGTGCCTTGTACATATCAATTTGTTAATAATTATGTTTTATTTATGAGCTATAATCTATCTATTTTAAAACTGTTATTTTTGCTATAATAAGGATACTCTTAATGGTCATACTGCAAAAATGACTTAGGGAGGAATCAAAAGCCTCTCTCATCATTGCTTTCCAGAGCTATATAATGCTCACATAAAGTTGTTGTTGTTGTTCAGTCACTAAGTCATGCCCGACTCTTTGTGACCCCATGGACTACAGCACACCAGGCTTCCCTGTCCTTCACTATGTCCTGGAGTTTGCTCAGATTCATGTCCATTGAGTTGGTTATGCTGTCTAACCATCTCATTCTCTGCCGCCCCCTTCTCCTTTGGCCTTGAGTCTTCCCCAGCATCAGGATCTTTTCCAATGAGTCAGCTCTTTGCATCAGGTGGCCAAAGTACTGGAGCTTTAGCTTCAGCATCAGCCTTTCCAAAGAATATCCAGGGTTGATTTCCTTTAGAATTGACTGTTTTGATCTCCTTACAGCCCAAGGGACTATCAAGAGTCTTCTTCAGCACCACAATATGAAGGCATCAATTCTTCAGCACTCAGCCTTCTTTATGGTTCAATTCTCACATTCATACGGGACAACTGAAAAATTATAGTTTTGACTATATAGACCTTTGGTATTTAATAATACACTGTCTGGGTTTGTCATAACTTTCCTTCCAAGGAGCAAGCATCTTTTAATTTCATGACTGCAGTCACCATCTGCAGTTTTTGAAGCCTAAGAAAATACTGGCAAAAAGCAACCTGAGCAGGTATAATGCAACTCTAAAAAAAAAAACACTGCACTGCATTTGAACATCAATTTAAATTATAACTAACTTCTTTTTCATTTTATTTTTATATTCTGCTATTGGGTTTAATAAATATCTGTTTCTATATTCTGCCTAAGTTATGAATGCAGTGTTCAGTTCTATAGTCAATACTACTAGAGCCCTCTGCTGTGTGCCAGGAGTATAACGATAGAATATGGTTGCTTCAGATGCACTGGAAATAGTGCAGTGAGTAATGTCCTTATAGCTACTTGCTTCATGTTTCAAAACTACATTATTTAGGTTACCTAGGCTATATTACTATAGTATGAGTGGTAGTTTTAAAAATTAATATGCTGTAATAACTAGATTTTTCGCTCTGTGGCATCTAGTTGATGTGTACATATGAAAGTAGAAAGAAATCAAAAGCCAATCCCCTCTTCTCAAACTTCTTGCTGGATTATTCTTGTAATAAATATTTTCTTTTTCCAGACAACTAGGGTCTTTCTTCATTTATGACATTCAACTAACCAACTGAGTTTTTCTATTTTGAATATAGTGCCTAATGGATTAAATAATGGACCCTTTTTCCCCTTTTCCTTCCCTTCCCTTCTTTCCTTCCTCCTTTCATTCTTTCTTCCTTTCTTTCACAGCAACAAAAGAAATATAGAAAGTGTATGAACACAGTCAGTTCTCTTTTTCAGTCCTGTAGAGAAGAGTCAGAGAGGGAAAATCGCAAAATTCCAATTTTCTTTGCATTTCAGGAGTGACACACTGTTTCAAATATCATTCTTATTGCATTAGGAAATTAAACAGTCTTGGCCACAGTCTCTCTGTGATTTAGATCAGAATTTTAGGCTGGATACATTGTCTCTTTTGGGGTTACACAAATTATTTGGGAGATAATAGTATTTTCACCTTGATTGGGGGAAAATAAATGGTATTCATACTACATTAAAAAAAATTGCATTTATATATTCTGTGAGATCAAGGCTGGGTTTGGGTTTCTCACATATGTATCTTCAGTGTAATATGCAGTTCCCAAGAGTAATTTTTCAATTTATCAATTGTGTGAACAATCATTAGTATTTGGATGAAATCCACAGCCACTCTCACTGTTTATTAATTCTGTAGCATGCTCACACAGTGTGAAAATGCACACAGAAATCATTATAATCTAAAGTCGATTTAAGAAATTTTATTTCTCCATAAAATAAAATCCATAGCATTTTGAAAAAGTTATTGCTGCAAGCTTAATGAGGATATATTTCTACAAAGTGTAAATAGTCAGTAAATTATTATAGGAAAAAACAGACTAGAGCTTAATCTCATATAACAAGGAAACTTTTGTGAATTAATTATATAGATTAATTTTATAGTATTTTCAATTTCCAAAAAAATAAGATTTCAATTCAAAATATAATCTTATGGTGGTATGAATGTGTGTACAATAAGATAAAGCTCTAATAATATTTAAATTAATTTTATCTAAGGATATATTTACATATAGCAATAATTATAGCAATAATGATTTAGCAATAATTATATGAAAAATTAACCAGGTGAAGTTTCTGTTCTGGCAATATGAGAGATCACCTCAATAATATCTTTAAAAATAATTTTAAAATGTAACATTTTGAAAGTTGAGAAATTTTTGACTCCTTGTAAAGCAGCAAATTGCAATTAAATACTCACTCTGTAACTAATCCTCTAATGACATGGTAGACTAGAAAAACTGAAACAAAATTTCTCCCTATTATCAAAGAGATTAGATACGATAAAATCATGTATTACCTTTTTCTCCTTCTGCTGTGGATCTCCAGATCCACATTTAAAAACACTGGGCTTCAGGATGTTTGAGGGGTTGAATTTACATGGTTCACAGTGTGTGACAACCTATACTACCTCTGCTACCAACCCTGCCCCCACCACCACAAACTAATTTTTTAATTATAAATTTATCCTTGGCTATTGATTCTCCAAATCTCCTTGCAGGCCAAGGGACTCCCAAGAGTCTTCTCCAACACCACAGTTCAAAAGCATCAATTCTTTGGTGCTCAACTTTCTTTATAGTCCAACTCTCACATCCATACATGACTACAGGAAAAACCATAGCTTTGACTAGATGGACCTTTGTCAGCAAAGTAATGTCTCTACTTTTGAATATGCTAAGTTGGTCATAGCTTTTCTTCTAAGGAGCAAGCATCTTTTAATTTCATGGCTGCAGTCACCATCTGCAGTAATTTTGGAGCCCCCAAAATAGTCTCTTACAGTTTCCATTGTTTCCGCATCTATTTGCCATGAAATGATAGGGCCTTCTCCTATACCAGCTCACTTACTAATATTTTAAGACCTATCTTAAACAGCAAACCCCCAGGGACAAGCAAATGCATAAGAAAAAATAAATGAGTGTTGTTATCAGCCTGAGGGTGTTGGGTAATTTTATGTAACAAGAGTTAACTGATGCAGTTTTATTAAACTTCATTAAAAGTACAGGCAAATCTGAAGTATAACTCAAGCGTTCATTGTTAATCAACCCCTTAGGCTGATCACTTACCTCATTAATAAATTTAGTTTATATTCAATTTCATAACATTTTCCTAAAAGCTGATAGGTGAACCCATATTCAAGAAATCAGGGAGATAAAGCTTTTAGATACTGTTATATACATGAACTATGTAGGGAACAAAACAAACAGACAATGGCTTCGTGCTGTAAAGAAGAAAAGGTAAATCTGTTGAAATTATTTAAAGCCGTATTTCCCTAAACATAATTACAGGTAAGTTTTCTATTTGACTTTTGAAATATACATGTATTTCTCAGTCCTCCCTGGAAAAATAATGCTACTGGCAACTAATTATTAGTGTGAGGTAGTAAATGATGTGATTTATAATATGTTCTGAAATTTCTTTCTTTATATTTTCATTATAAACAAGCAAACTTTAGTAATCATGATAAGCATATTTAATTGTACATTACCTCAGACTTTAAGTAGAAAGTATCCTGTAATTAAGCTTTACAAATACTCATAATTATTTTATAAAGGGGTGGAAGTATTGACTAGTTCTGACAACAGGCTCCAGATTTGAGTTTTTTGTGATCAATTAGAGTAGGCAGCATGCAACTTGCAGATTCTAAGGTTGAAGGAAAATAAATGTGTGTATTTACTTTTATTCAAGTGCTTTGGCATGTTTTGTCTTTTTATTTTTTTAGACAAGAGGAGCTAATACTTGTGTGTACTATAAACATGAAATCTGTTTGATAACTATTATTGAAGCATCTGTTCTTCTGTGTATGACATTTCTGAAATAGGCATTTTTATGTCTCCCCAGTGGTATAATTGAATCCAAGTTTGGCTTGTGTATCTTATATGGATTTCTAGTCCTATTTCAAGAGTTATTCTGTTCTTGGATGTTATCCGTTTTAAAATCTGTGTGCCCCAGCATGGAAGAGAGAAAATAAATCAGATTTTGTATTTTGTGGTAAAGCAAACATGGTGTTACCAAAAGAGTACGTGGGGCCCAGCTGCTCACTGCCCCAAAGTCATAACACAGGCCAGGTTGGTGGAAAGGAAAGTTTGCTTTATTTCAGATACTGACCACTGGGGGTCAGGGGTGGCAGACATCTGTCTAAAGGCCAACTCCCTCTGCCTACTGGCAACCAGTGGGGCAAGAGCTGTTATAGACAGAGTTGGGGGACACTACATGCAGAAACAGCACAGTCATCTCTGAGAGTTATCTTCAAACTGATCGTAAGTGGTCTGACCGGGATCATCTTGGTTTTATTAGATTGAGTTAACCTTTAGTTTCAGGGTCCATTTGTTCCCATTTCTTTGCAGCCAACTCTCAGAATTGTGGCAGCTCCTGTCCTGCGTACAGGACAGGATAATCATGTAATTATCTAATAATCATGTAATTAACTACTTTCACCTGGGGTTTCAATATCTATAAGACAACTCACAGGATATGGCTCAGAATACTAGCTATAGTCCTTGAGAAGGAACTAAAGATCGTTGACTATGCTTAATTATTATTTGATCCTTTGGCTGTTTTCCTTTGTTTTCACATGTTCTCATTTCTCTGATTAAACTTATTCTTTGACTAAAGTTTTCCATAGACAAAAGGCAGGCAGAGGACATGGTGAGGGGTCAAGGACCATCACGCCTCGATCTATTCCAATTGTGCTTAAAGAGTTATGGGTTATAGGCTACCCTGACACCTGATATGCTGGGGACTGAGGGCAATTCCTGGAGAACTGAGATTAAAACTGTCATCCATCAATATTCCCAGAAGATGGAGGAATGGAACCTCAGTCTTGTTGGGGGATGTATGAAGAACACCATAGAAATCTGCAACATTATTTCTTTTAGACAAGAAATCCACATCGTGGCTTCAAAATCACTTTATTTACAATTTGGTAGAAATCTGCTTAAAAGTGATATAAAATGCCAAATGGGCCTAGTCGGTATATATGCTGAACATAAGCAAAAATGTTAACCCTTGTATGAATAATCAGTTTGCGTAGATGTTACTTATTTAATGGCATATTTCGTGTTCTGTATTTTATGAACGTTAAGGCATTTTTTTTTTTCATAGTGAAAAAATTCCCAAACAAGACAAATTCAATGATTATCTTTGGGCAGATTGTAGCCACTTTTGTTGACATTGCCTGAACATATGTAAAATAGCTTATGTCTATTTCTGTTTCTACACCTCAACTGAAATATGTGTATCAGTGATTCTACTTACATTTAATTAAGTTGTCACTTAATTTTTATTCCATAATACTGCAACCAGCCTTAACACTTGGTCAGGATTCTCAAGATTTGGGGAAAAAAAAATGTTTGAAACAGTACTGGAGAGCTTTTAAAATAAATGATATATTACACAGACAACATTAACAGAATGGAAAAATGATAATCTCATTGATGCAGGAAAAATTCTAACAAAATTCAATATTTACTAATGATAAAAAAAAAAAGTCTCTTACAGAATTAAGTATAGAAGGAATGAACCTAGGCACATTGTCCATATATGGAAAGCCCACAGCTAAAATCATAATCAGGTTTTCACAGGTGGCACTAGTGGTAAAGAACCTGCCTGCCAAGGCAGGAGACAGAAGAGACACAGGTTCGATCCCTGGGTTGGGAAGATCCCATGTAGGAAGACATAGCAACCTACTCCAGTATTTTTGCCTGGAGAATCCCCATGGACAGAGGAGCCTGGTGGGCTACAATCTATAGGGTCGCAAAGAGTTGAACACATCTGAAGGGACTGAGCACGGGCTCACACAACTTCATAATCAATGAGGAAAAAGACAAGCTTTTCCTTTAAGATAGTACAAGGCAAGGTTGCCCACTGTTGCAACTTCTTTTTAAGTAGTACCGAATTTCTTAAAAAGATTAATTAAACAACAACGATGATAAAAAAGCATCCAACTCAAGAAGGGAAGAAGTAAAATTGCCTGTGTTTTCAGAGAGATGTAGAAAATCCTAGACACAACAGGATAACTGCTAGAAATAAGAAATGGATTTATAAATATTGCAGGATCACAATTAACAAAAACTAGTCATTTTTCTACATACATGCAGTGAACTATCCAAAAAATAATTTAAGAAAAAATCCCATTCAAAATAGGAAAATAATGAACAGAATACTTAGGAACACTTGGGCTTCCCTAGTGGCTCAGAAAGTAAATAAAGTAAAGAATCTGCCTGTAGTGCAGGAGACATGGATTCAATCCCTGGGTCGGGAAGTCCCCTGGAGAAGGGAATGGCTACCCACTCCAGTATTTTTGCCTGGAGAATTCCATGGACAGAGGAGCCTGGCAGGCTTTAGTCCATGGGGTTGCAAAGAGTGGGACATGACTGAGTGACTAACACTTTCACTTAGGAATAAACCTGACCATAAACATCGTTCACTGAAAATCATAAAATATTAATGAAGAAATTTAAAGGAGACACAGATAAGTGGAAAGACAACCCACAATCATGGAAGAATTAATATTGTCAAAATGTCTACACTACCCAAAATGATCTACAGGTTCAATGCAATATCTATCAAAGTCTCTTTACAGAATAAAAAAAAAAATACAATCCTAAAAATCATATGTAGCCACAAAAGCCCTGAAGTCCTCAAGCAATGTTGAGCAGGAAGAGCAAAGTCACAGCATCACACTTCCTGACTTCAAAATAAGTTACAGCAAGCAAAACAGTATAGACTGATGTAAAAAGAGACATATAGACCAGGTGAACAAAATAGGGACCTCAGAAATAAATCCATAAATGTATGATTATCTTATTTTCAGAATTGTATCCAAGAGCATACAATAGGGAAATATTACCTTTTCAATAAATTATGTTGGAAAAACTGGGTATCTACATGGAGAGACTGAAACTAAGCCCTTGTCTCATACCATATACAAAAGTCAACTCAAAATGGATTAAAGATGTAAACATGATACCTGAAACAGTTAAACTGCTGAAAGAAGATATGGAGAGAAATTTTCTTGACACGAATCTGGTGAATTTTTTTGGGTATAACTCCAAAAGCACAGACAACAAAAGCAAAAAAAAAAAAAAAAAAAACTAAAAATCTGCACAACAAAGAAAACAGTCTCCAGGAGATAGTGAAAGGACGGGGAAGCGGGAAGCTACAGTCCGTGGCATCACAGGGTTGAACATGACTGAGTGACTGAACAACAACAGCAACAATTTATATTATGGTTTCCCAGATGGTGTTTGTGGTAGAGAACCCACCTGCCAATGCAGGAGGCATAAGAGACATGGGGAGGGGAGGAGGGATGGATTGGGACATTGGGATTAGCATATGTGCACTGCCATGTTTAAAACAGATAACTAGTGGGAACCTGCTGAATGGCACAGGGAACTCAGCTCGGTGTTCTGTGGTGACCTAGACAGGTGAGGTGGGAAGGTGGGAGGAAGGACCGCGAGGGAGGGGTATATGTGTGCATATAGCTAGTTCACTTTCTTGTACAACATTGTGAAGCACCTATACCCCTATTTAAAAAGAAACAAGTACTGATGCACGCTTGAAATACTATGCTAAGTGGAAGAAGTTAGGCACAAAGGGCCATATATGATTCCATTCTTATGAGATATTCAAAATATGCAATTCTATAAAGTATATTAGTGGTTGCCTAGAGCTGAAGATGGGCTTAAGTTGGGTGAGATAGAATGGGAATGTTTACAGAGCTTTTTTGTGGGGCTGATGAAATATTCCAGAATTAGATTGTGGTGGTATATTCACAACTTTGCCAACATACTAAAAAAAAAAATTTAATAATAAATATTAAACAGGTGAATTTTATGGCTATGATTTATATCATAATAATACTTAAAAACCTGTCCTTTTAATAAATTGCAATGATTTATATAAAAAATTTTCATAATCCCTTTAAAATTTCTTAGTGACCTAAAATTTAACTTTTGAACCACAAAATTATCTAAAATTAAAAGATAAATGTAAATATTATTTCTAGAAATAAATGCAAAGCAAAAATAAGAAAATACTGAAGCAACATTAGAGAAAGAAATTCTTCTTTAATGGTTTAATATGTAATAATAATTATAGCAGGAGTTTTACTCAAATGTTATAAAATAATAAAAGATTACAGAGAATTCTTCAAATTGTTTCTGAGACATTGTATACTATATTTTTATTTAAATTACTAGATGATAAGCTCATTTGCTGAATGAAAGTAGTTCTTTTAATTATAAATATGAAATTGATAATACTTTAAATTTTTGTATGTGCTTCCCATGATATGTTATTTTTATTTAATCTTATGGTTAAACAGATGGTATAACCTATTATATACTTACAAAATATGAAGTACTTGACATACAGCAACAGCAATACTTTTTTAGATATGAAAACAAATAAAGAAATTTGAGTTTTTTCTAAAATACTCAACATGTTCAGGAAGAGGAAAATTAAAAGTGCTGGAGTCTGTAAAAATATAGATATCACCAGTGTAGCTATAATATTCTGTGATTCAGGTTAGGGCAGCAAAATATTCCTCTGACACCAAATTGATTTCTGGTTCCCAGTAATGTTTCTGCTATTGTCCTATTCTGCCTTTGGAAGCTGCTTCATGATACCCATTCAAATATCTTATTTACTTGGAATAGAAATGCGAATAGTCCTGGTATAGAAGATTTATTGCATTTTCTCAAGCCTAGAGAAATATTAATACATTCATAAATATAGTGAGGTTATAGAAGGTATAGACATTTCTTCTCTTCTTCTATATTTATAAATATTTACTGAATAATAAATATTACATTCAAATCAAAATGACAAAAATTAGAAATTATTTAAAATTTTTTAGTTAGTCATATATTTACAAAAGTACAGGGATAATGAAATTTGATTAAAGTTATCAATTTTATACATGATTTTAAATCTTGAATATAAAAACGATGTTCTAATGACATAAAGTAAGGATGAACTAAAGAGCCTCTTGAAAAGGTTGAAAGAGGAGAGTGAAAAATCTGACTTAAAACTCAACATTCAAAAAACCACAATTGTGGAATCCGAGCCCATAACTTCATGCCAAATAGATGGAGATACAGCCTGAACAGTGGCAGATTCTATTTTCTTGGGCACCAAAATCACTGCAGGACAATGACTACAGCCAAGAAGTTAAAAGACACTTGCTCCTTGGAAGAACAGCTATGAAAAACCTAGACAGCATATTAAAAAGCAGAGACATCACTTTTCTGACAAAGGTCCATATAGTCAAAGCTTTGGTTTTTCTAGTAATGTATGGATGTGAGAGTTGGACCATAAAGAAGGCTGAGTGCTGAAGAATTGATACTTTCAAACTGTGGTGCTGGAAAAGACTCTTGAGAGTCCCTTGGACTGCAAGGAGATCAATCCAGTCAATACTAAAGGAAATCATTCCTGAATATTCATTGGAAGGACTGATGCTGAAACTGAAGCTCCAATACTTTGGCCACCTGATGAGAAGAGCCGACTCATTGGAAAAGACCTTGATGCTGGGAAAGATTGAGGGCAGGAGGAAAAGGGGGCAACAGAGAATGAGATGATTGGATGGCATCGTCGACTTCATGAACATGAGTTTGAGCAACCTCCAGGAGACAGTGAAGAACAGGGAAGCCTGGCCTGCTACAGTCCATGGTGTCTCAAAGAGTGAGACATGACTTAGCCAATGAACAACAACAAAAGAAACTGAATATACCCACAAAGCGATATGAATTTTATTTTGGTGACTTAGAGGATAAAGAATTTGCTTGCATTGCAGGAGACACGGGTTCAATCCCTGGTTCTGGAAGATCCCCCAAAGAAGTGAATGGCAACCCACGCCACTATTCCTGCCTGGAGAATTCCATGGACAGAGGAGCCTGGCAGACTACAGTCCATGGGATCCCAAAGAGTCCGATATGGCTGAGCAACTTTCATACATTATGCTCAGGCTTAGAAACAGCAAATATGAATTTCTACCATATTTGGCACTATTGTAGATACATTATATCACAAAATTAAGTGTAAATACACTTCAAACCTCTTTAACACTAGCAATTTTTTTTTTAATCTAGAGGCTGCTCTGTCAAATATCAGTATATAAACAAAGATTTATTTGACTGTTATTTTCATGACATATTAGTAGGTTTTATGTCTTTCTAATCTCACATTTTCCATGTCCAAAGTTTAAAAACCTGTTTCTCATACAAGTATTTTTCAATTTCAGCAGCTATATTAAGATATGCTTATGTGTGATTTTCTTTTTAATAATTCTTATACATTTTTTGGAGAAGAAAATGACAACCCACTCCATTATTCTACCCTGGGAAATCCCATGGATAAAGAAACCTGGTGGGCTACAGTCCATTGGGTTGCAAAAGAGTCAGACACGATTTAACAACTAAACAGCATAAATTTTTATTTTACTTCAGGAATTCAGTTCAGTTCCTCAGTCATATCTGACTCTGTGACCCATGGATGGCAGCATGCCAGGCTTCCCTGCCCATCACCAACTCCCTGAGCCTGCTCAAACTCATGTCCGTCAAGTCGGTGACGCCATCCAACCATCTCATCCTCTGTCGTCCCCTTCTCCTCCTGCCTTCAATCTTCTCCAGCATCAGGACCTTTTCTAATGAGTCAGTTCTTTTCATCAGGTGGCCAAAGTATTGGAGCTTCAGCTTCAGCATCAGTACTACCAATGAATATTCAGGATTGATTTACTTTAAGAGAGACTAGTTTGATTTCCTTGCAGTCCAAGGGACTCTCAAGAGTCTTCTCCAACACCACAGTCCAAAAGCATCAATTATTCAGTGCTCAGCTTTCTTTATGGTCCAACTCTTACATCCATACATGACCACTGGAAAAACCATAGCATTGATTAGACAGACCTTCTGCGGCAAAGTAATGTCTCTGCTCTTTAATATGCTGTCTAGGTTGGTCATAGCTGTTCTTCCAAGGAGCAAGTGTCTTTTAATTTCATGGCTGCAGTCACCATCTGAGTGATTTTGGACCCCAAGAAAATAATGTCTGTCACTGTTTCCATTGTTTCCCCATTTATTTGCAATGAGGTAATGGGACCGGATGCCATGATCTTAGTTTTTTGAATGCTGAGTTTTAAGCCAGCTTTTTCACTCTCTTCTTTCACCTTCATCAAGAGGCTCTTTAGTTCCTCTTTACTTTGTGCGGTAAGAATGATGTCATCTGCATATCTGAGGTTCCCGATATTTCTCCCCGCAATCTTGATTCCAACTTCTGCTTCATCCAGCCCAGCATTTTGCATGATACACTCTGCATACAAGTTGAATAATCAGGGTGACAGTATGCAGTTTTGACACACGCCTTTCCCAATTTGGAGCCAGTCCATTGTTCGAAGTCCAGTTCTAACTGTTTCTTCCTGACTTGAATACAGATTTCTCAGGATGCAGATAAGGTGGTCTGGTATTTCCATCTCTTTAAGAATTTTCCAGTTTTTAAAGATACACACAGCCAAAGGCTTTGGCATAATCAGTAAAACAGAAGTGTATGTTTTTTCTGGAATTCTCTTGCTTTTTCTATAATCCGATGAATGTTGGCAATTTGATCTCTGGTTCATCTGCCTTTTCTAAATCCAGCTTGAACATCTGGAAGCTCTTGGTTCACATACCTTTGAAACCTAGCTTGGAGAACTTTGAGCATTACTTTGCTAGTGTGCGAAATGAATACAATTGTTCAGTAGTATGAACATTCTTTGGCATTGCCTTTCTTTGGAATTGGAATGAAAACTGACCTTTTCCAGTCCTATGGCTACTGCTGAGTTTTGCAAATTTACTAGCATATTGAGTACAGCACTTTCACAGCATCTTCTTTTAGGATTTGAAATAGCTCAGCTGGAGTTCCATCATCTCTGCTAGCTTTGTTCATAGCGATGCTTCCTAAGGACCACTTGACTTCACATTCCAAGATGTCTAGCTCTAGGTGAATGATCACACCATCGTGGTTGTCTGGGTCATGAAGATCTTTTTTTATAGTTCTTCTGTGTATTTTTGCCACCTCTTTTTAATATCTTCTGCTTCAGTTAGGTCCATATCATTCCTGTCATTTATTGAGCTCATCTTTGCATGAAATGTTTCCATGGTATCTCTTAATTTTCTTGAAGATATCTCTAGTCTTTCCCATTCTATTGTTTTCCTGTATTTCTTTGCACTGATCACTGAGGAAGGCTTTCTTATCTCTCCTTGCTATTCTTTAGAACTCTGCATTCAGATGGGTATATCTTTCCTTTTCTCCTTTGCCTTTTGCTCCTCTTCTTTTCCCAGCTATTTGTAAGGCCTCCTTAGACAATCATTTTGCCTTTTTGCATTTCTTTTTCTTGGGCATGATACTTCATAAATCTGGGGGTTAATGTCCATCATGAGTTTTATAAAATATTTAGCTAACATTTCTCAAAATATTTCTACTTAAATGATATATATATGATAGTTTTTATGCTTCTCACACATTTCTTACCCCATCCCCTTTATTCAGCACTATCAATGTTCTTTCCTTTTAATTCTGGATGTACCCAGTCCAATAATCTTATGTTGGATCTAGCCTGTTTTTAAAAGGATATATTGAACTCCTAATTTCATTTTAAATTCTACATTTCCATTTGAGTTGTTTTGAGATACCGAATCTCTTTTAGATATTGTAATGTTCACACAAATATTCAGTAAAGACTCTATACAAAGAAACAGAAGAGAGACTTACCAAGTGGTGCCAGTGGTAAAGGGTCCTCCTGCCAGGGCTGGCATACTTAGAAGACGTGGGCTTGATCCCTAGGTTGGGAAGATCCCTTGCTGCAGGGAATGGCTACCCCCAGTATTATTGCCTGGAGAATCCCATGGACAAAGGAACCTGGCAGGCTACAGTCATGGATTCGCGAAGAATCAGACACAAATGAGTGAGGGAGCGCTTTATTCAAGATTAGCTCCGGGAGTGCAGCCACCACCAAGGAAGAAAGTGCTCCAGAGAAGCATGATTTTCAACAGTATTAATACCTTATTAGAACAAAAAGTGTACATCGAACATGACAGGGGTACATTATTTCCAAGTTTCAACTGAGATGTTTAGTTACAATTTAGCATGTGTGCAGCAAGTCGCAATACACTGCTGTTTGGGAGGGGAACCTTATCTGAGAAGCCATGCTAACAGTGATCTCATCGGAAAGGAGGCATTATTTTTACCTTCAGAGTGGATATTCTGTAATGATTAAAGCAGATGTGAAATGTATGTTTGACAGGCCACAAGTCAGGCTGTTCTTGACATAAAGTTCAGGCCACATTACGTATTAGCCAGAATGGCTTCCCCATACCCATATGCAAACATTTCTTCCATTACAAATTTTCTGTTGAAAATCTCTATTATGAGACATGAGAAAATTAAATTCTCCCTTGAAGAAGGTAAATCATCCAAATCTCAGTATCTAAATTGTTTTTCATGTGTAGCATCCATTGGATCACATAGGCAGGTGGGCACTTCTGACCAGCCCACTGCTGACCCAGTTACACCACTTTGTGCTATGACAGAGTCACGATGAACATGCTGCATACACTTCATAAAGGAGATTTAATTGGGATATTTGCTAATAAAATACATTTTACTTTTTATCATTTAACTAGGCATCATGTTATTCAAGTATCCTTCTTGCTATTGATACTTGAATTACTGACCTAAAACAAGATCTTTGCTTAAGTGTTTGGTATTGCCAATGTATTTGTTCACTCATATCACCTTTTTTTTTTCTTTTTCAAAACATTTATTTATTAATTCTTTAAAATAACAATAATAAATCCTCTACATGTGAGTCTAAATAGCACTTCAAACTTCTTATATTAGAGTGTAGTTGATTTACAATGTTGTGTTAGTTGCAAATGTACAGCAATCTGATTCAGTTACACATATGTCCATTCTGTATCAGATTCTTTTCTCATATAGATTATTATAGGGTATCGAGTAGAGTCCCCTGTGCTTAATAGTAGGTCCTTACTGATTATCTATCTTATATATATAGTAGTGCTTCAGTCGTGTCCAACTCTGTGCGACACTATGGACTGTAGCCGGCCAAGGTTCCTCTGTCTGTGGGGATTCTCTAAGGCAAGAATACTGGGGTGGGTTGCCATGCCCTCCTCTAGGGAATCTTTCTGACCCAGGGACTGAACTTGCATCTCCTACATCTCCTGCATTGGCAGACGGGTTCTCTACTGCTGAGCCACCAGGGAAGCTTATACATATAGCAGTTTGTATGTGTTAATCCCAAGCTCCTAATATATCCCTCCCGCCACCCAACATTTCCCCTTTGGTAGCATAAGTTTGTTTTCAAAGTCTGGGAGTCTCTTTCTGTTTTAAAAATAAGTTGATTAGTATCATTATTTTTTTAGATTCCACGTATAGATGACATCATATATTTATTTTTCTCTGACTTACTTCACTTAGTATTATAATCTCTAGGTCCATCCATATTGCTGCCAATGGCATTATTTCATTCTTTATAACTGAGTAATATTCCATTATTATGTATACCACATCTTTATTCCTCTTTTGATGGACATTTAGATTGCTACCATGTCTTGGCTATTATAAAAAGTGCTGTCATGAACATTGGGCTGTGTATATCTTTTTGAATTATGGTTTTCTTTGGATACATGCCCAGAAGTGGAATTGTTCTATTTTTAGTATTTTTTATATAAATTTATTTATTTTAATTGAAGGCTAGTTACTTTACAATATTGTATTGGTTTTGCCATACATTGACATGAATCTGCCATGGGTGTACATGTGTTCCCCATCCTGAACCCCCTCCCACCTGCCTCCCCATCCCATCCCTCTGGGTCATCCCAGTGTACCAGCCCAGAACACCCTGTATCATACATCGAACCTGGACAGGTGATTCGTTTCATATATGATAATATACATGTTTCAATGCCATTCTCCCAAATTATCCAACCCTCACCCTCTCCCACAGAGTCCAAAAGACTGTTCTATACATCTGTGTCTCTTTTGCTTTCTCGCATACAGGGTTATCGTTACCATCTTTCTAAATTCCGTATATATGCGTTAGTATACTGTATTGTTGTTTTTCTTTCTGGCTTACTTCACTCTGTATAATAGGCTCCAGTTTCATCCACCTCATTAGAACGGATTCACATGTATTCTTTTTAATGGCTGAGTAATATTCCATTATGTATATGTACCACACACAGCTTTCTTATCCATTCGTCTGCTGATGGACATCTAGGTTGCTTCCATGTCCTGGCCATTATAAACATTGCTGTGATGAACATTGGTGTACACGTGTCTTTTTCAATTCTGGTTTCCTCGGTGTGTATGCCCACAGTGGGATTGCTGGGTCATATGGCAGTTCTATTTCCAGTTTTTTAAGGACTCTCCACACTGTTCTCCATAGTGGCTGTACTAGTTTGCATTCCCACCAACAGTGCTTGTTTTATCATTACCCATATAAAGACTTTTTTCTGAGGGCATGAAATGGTACTTCATTGTGGTTTTGATTTGCATTTCTCTGATAATGAGTGATGTTGAGCTTTGTTAACCATCAGTATGTTCTTCTTTGGAGAAATGTATGTTTTAGTTCTTTGGCCCACTTTTTGATTGGGTCATTTATTTTTCTGGATTCAGGAGTTGCTTGTATATTTTTGTTTGCTTCGTTTGCTGTTATTTTTTCCCATTCTGAAGGCTGTCTTTTATCACCTTTATGTTTTAAAACTAGATTAAAGGAGTAGAGAAATGGTGAGGCATAAAACCAAGTAAAGTCATTCATTTTTATCTGTTGAGAAAAATAAATTATAAGAGAGTATGGTTATTTGTGGTCTTTTTTTCTACAATTTAAATGTTGTTTAGGCAAGATTACAAATATAAAATGTTATTTTTGGGAGTAGTGTGTAGGAAAGGTTTGTAGGCAGTCCTGTTTTTGGATATCCTAACATAATTAAAATTGTTGTTCACCTCATTTCTTTTATATAATGCCATTGTTTTTCTAATATTTGGGGGATCTTATCTGCTGTTTGTAAATATAACACTTTTGTGTTACATCATCATGTAGATCTTGATATTTACTGGGTGGATGTTAATAAGTGTATTCTTCTTTCAACATTTAAACCATGGATACATTCAAAAGCAATTGTTATTGCTGCTTGGTAAAGCATATCCTATGGTAGCCAACTTATTCAAATATTATTTTTTAGAATTTTGACTGTTTTAGGTTTGCTTTTAAGCCAAGATTTTTTCCTTTAATTGCTGTTACTGAATTTTTAACTATATTAAATAACATATGGTATTTGAAAGTAGATGTATTTTTCAAGCTGTTTCTCTGGTTTCTCAGCAGGTGTATGCACTGAATAACGTACAGAAATAAAAGCTACAATTTGAACCCATGTAAATGTCTAAGGAATATATGAAATTTAAAGAAACAATTATAAAAATAATAACCTTGTAGAAATTACAACTTGTAGTGTCAGTACAAGCAGCTGGTTTTGCACGATTAACTGTAACCAATGTACATTTTTTATTCTTAAATGAATATATTAGAAGAAAAGCTGCTAACACATGATCTATGATCCATTTATTTAAAAAATCAGGTATAGAGATGAAATAAACTGATATAAGTATGTAGCTAGATGACTTTTACATAAATGCACACTTGTTTTATCATTACCCATATAAAGATTTTTCTAGCACCCTTTAATTATTTCTCAATCAATAGGTCCCCAACAATGAGGTTCTAATTCTGTGATCTTGACTGTTTTTGAACTTCATATGTTTGGTATCATGGAGTATATATTATTTGTGTTACTTTTTTTCAACATTGTTGTGTCAACAGTTATTTTTGTGTGTGTTTGCTTTTATTAATTTACTGTGAGGCATTGCATTGTGTAGATGTTTCATAATTTAGTAATGCATAATACTACTAATGGCCATTTGGGTTATTTTTCCTTTTTGACTGTTTTGAAAAAAATGCTATGAAATTAATTTCATTTTTATGTGTGTTTATGTGTGTGGACATTGGCACTCACTTTTTTGAGCACATACCTATGAGTATAAATGCTGGGTCATAAAATAGGTGCTTGTTTATTCACTGCCAAAGATTTTTCAAAACTTATTATGTTACTTTTTGCTTCCATTGAGACAATTATAAGATTCCCCGTGACTTCACATTTTATTGAACACTTAGTGTTATCACTGTTTAATTATAATTCCAGTGTGTTGTTTGTCCTTCTTACTGTCTGATATGTTCTTACTTGGTAAGTACCACTGTGAAACAACTTTTTTTATTCTTATGAATCTTTGATGTCCTCTTTTATTATTATTATCCATATTAGATTATTTATACTTTGTTTCATTAATTTATGGGATAAAAATCCAGATAAGAGAATATAATTTACTTGCGATGTAAATATTTTCTCGCTTTCAGGATTATTCCTTCTCTTCATGTGATTTTTGGTGAATAGAAGTTACCAGTTTTAGTGATGTGCAAATTGCTATCTTTTATGTTTATTGCTTTCTGTGATGTGTTTAACAAATGGTTGTGTACTTTGGTCGTGTATTCTTCACTCTTACCTCTAAGCTTAATTGTTTTATCACTCTATGTGTATTATTGTATCCAAGTTTAATTTTTGTGTTTAGTGAGATCCAACCTAATTTCCCAGTGAAGGTAAAAGTAGAGAAATCAGACCTGAAGTTGGCCCAGACTGGAGCAAACTAGATGCCCTTCTGCAGTGTCTACTGGAGAAGAGTTCTATGGGTGGGGAACATCTGGATGAGGAAGCCTGGAAAACCCACTTGGACGCACATAGCAAGGATTGTTCCATCATCGTGGCCCCCGGCAAAAGGCCATCTGCCCATTTTCTGCCACAGCAAATGAGGAACAAGGGAGAGATGGATGGGCTGCAGAAAACCAACAAGTATGTGATCAAGCTGTTTGACTAGAGTGTGCATTTAGCTCAGTTCAGCGATTCACACTGAGGTAACCAATCTGTGATGTCTAGAGGTACAATGGCCTCTCATAGCTCACATGTCAGTGCTAACCCAGCTCACTGCTAACCACATTCTTAGAGGACACGGAGGGTTCCGAGGTCACCATGGCAATAGTCACTAGGTTATAAGCAGCCTTTGCTTATAGTCCTTGGGCACCTGGAGATGCCTGCAGATGCTGCATACCTTCCCCACTGCAGCCAGAGACACAGGACAGCCCTAGATGTGAGGCCAAGCCTGAGCTCTCCACAATCAACTACAGCGACATGAAGAACTGGAAACACATTTGACAGAGGTGGACCAGCGTCCTTACTTGTAAATCATGAGGTTACAATGGGAGATAATAAGAGCAGCATGATGTCCCATTGTTCCCTCACTCCAATAAGGATTTCCGTTCTTAAAAAAAAATAAGGTCAAAGTTAATTTTTTTTTTCATGAAGAAACACACTTTCGCAAGGACCATTTATTAAAAAGACCGCCATTCCCCTGGTGAACTGCAGTGGCCACTTTGCCACAGGTCAGGCCAGTATATATGTGCCAATCACTTTCTGGAATGCCTATTCTGTTGAACCTATCTTTTGTCTGTGCTTCTGTCAGTATATCTTTATACTTAGATTTGAAATGTGATGATATATGCCCACTTTTTGTTTTCTTCTTTTTCAAAAATTCCTTTTTTGGGGAGGGCACTTTGTATTTTCTAATAAAAAAATAAAAAGTATATTACCTTTCACACACTCTTTCACACATAGAGAGACTTGTTATGCTTGGAATGAAAATCAACTTGGAGAGAAGAGACCTTTTAAATTCTTGACTCTCCTAACTCATGATACAGTATATCTCACCATTAATTTTGGCCTTTTTAGTTTCTCAGAGCAAGAATTTTTAGGTTTCATTGTGTCTAACTGGGAAATTTTTGTTAGATTTATGTTGTAAACATTTATATATAAATGACCCATTAGTAGTCAGAAGAGCATTTTGTAAAATCACTGGACAAAGAAATAGAACTCTTTATAACACATATGTCAGTAACTTAGGTAAGCAATACTTTAAGCAAACTAATAAACCTGAAAGATTCATTCATACAAAATAACACTTTCTCCAGTAACCTGTCCATTAGAGAGGTAGGAAAGTGATCATATTTATCTCAGGAGAGGAATATGTGACACTTCAGAGACCATACCAAGAATCTTGGGTTTCACATTGTTTAACACCAATGCATGGACATTTCCTTTAGGCTCCCCATAGATTCTTAAAGGAACTGTGACATTAAAACCCATAGGTGAGTAAATTATTCTAACTGGCCATTTCAAGATGCAAATAGTTTGTGAGTAATGGGGAGGAAACAAGTGTATTCCCTGTTACCCTAGTTTACTTCTGTGCTGAATCAGTAAGACTGAATCTGATGTCCCCTCCAGGTTATTTCTCATTTGAACAAATTTATATTCTCTATCAAGTAAAGAACCACAAAAATTTCTAGTGTAGAGCCAAGGTGATGACTTTTAGAGAAAGATGTATCTTTTTCAGACTTCCATATGTTGCAACAATGTGCTAGTCCCATTACTAACATGGTGTGGAAGCACTGGGAGTAGAGAAGCTTTTAAGCATAGTTGATAAAAACTCTGCAAATGTTAGTGAAAACAAAACAGCACCTTAGAAAACAAACCAGTGTATCTCAAATAGTCATTCTTATGGCTTCTTATTTTCCTGTGCTTATCTGTGGAAATATGATAGCATGCAGAAATTGCTTAACTAAAGAAATGCAGCAGAATTTTAAACTAATGGGTATGTTGTGCTATGCTTTAACTTAATGATGTGGCATTTTTTGGACTATCCCACTTTATATGTAAATTTCTCTAACCCTTGTAAATGGAGAATCTCATATAGACTATGAAACATCATTGTGCAGCATAAAAATTATATCAAAATGGTTTTTCTTGATGACATGCATCCATTAGAAGGAAACCATAAAAATGTTATAAACATATTTGAATCTTCTAGGTGATGATTTTTCTTGACAAGCTAATGTGCTGTGCTATGAGGGGAAATGGAGTAATATTATTGAAAAGAAAAGAATGATTTTAGTATCTTTTTTTTTGCCAAGAAAATCTCAAGAAAAACAGTACATTCTCCAAAATCCCTGCTGTTAAGGTAGTCCCTTGAGAATTGTAAGTTGTCATGTTATATTTTTTACCCATTCTTTCTAGATTGATAGAAAGTATATTTGTGGAGACGCAATTTTCTTAAATCTTGATTTAAGAAGTGCCAATTTTCTAAGATCATCACTACTTCCATAATAAATTATTTTCCCCTGATTTTTTTAATAATTCAAATAATAGTTTTGATGAACTGAAAAATTTTAAATACATGTGTGAATTTCCTATGGATAGCATCTTAAAATATCCTATATTTACTTAATTTCTAGAAGAAGGCATACATACAGGATTTAGTGTAGCATTTATACATGATAAATCCTTGAAATTTTAAACGCTTAGAGTCCTGATAAATAATTCAGAAATCATTCAGGTTTTTATCATTTAAATATTCAAATTCTAGGTATAGACTCAGCTAAAACTGAAGATTTCTAAGTCTATTAATCATCCTGTGTGGGAAATATTAGATTTTTTAACAAAAAAACTCAACTTTCCATTCACTTCATAATTCTGAGGAGAAAAATAAAAGAAAAAAGGAATGGTATATATGACAAGTGTCTACTCACGATATTGCAAAGTTTAATTCAACATGATTCTAGACACATTTTTCACAAATTTAGATAGTTAGCAAAGAAATACAGTAGTGGCTTCCAATTTTGGAAACATTAGAGCCTGATCAAAATAGATATTTATTAGAAGCACAAAAAGTCTGACTATTCTAGCTCGTTTAAATAGTTATTAAATGCATCACAGAATTGATTTGCTCAAGAAGACTTTAAATCCAGAGACAACAGGTGATGAACCAATGAAGTGTGATGGTTTGAATTGCATATTAATGATCAATGCCTAGAATCTGAGACAGTTGGGAGAATTGTGTCTATACCAGGGAGGCTCAGTAGTCAAAATTAAGATCATGGCATAAAACCAAACTTTTAGAAGTTTCGCACTAATTGCCAGAGGAACTGAAGATCAGAAATCAAATAAATAAGCCCAAATGAAATAACATAGTCTCTTAAATCTAAAGTTAGTCATAGCATGCAACAGAGTTGAAAATATACATATGTACATGCAAACACACACACACGTTATAAACTTGTTAGGAATTAACTCTGAAATACATCACATAATGACATAGTGTCCAAATGTCTACTGAACATAAAGACAAGAATTCTCAAGGTGAGTATCTGTTTTACAAATCATTTCTAAGATGGTAAGACCCCAGTGGCACATAGCATGGAGAAGAAAGATACAAAGGAAGACAGAGAAAGGAAAAAGGAAAGCAAGAGAGAAGTATGCAGGGGGAAGAGAGAGATGAAGAGAAAAATGTAAAGGTTTCTTGAAATCTGTTTCTGTCTACAATTTGTTGTGTATCAATATGCAATTGAAAGAAATTTAAAATAGAAAACAATCTTTTAGAAAATTAGTTGTACAATCTATATATATTTACAATGAAAATAGTTCTAACTTGTATAGAATCTGTGGTATAAGAGATTTGAAAATTTACAACCATTTTTATTTGAATAACATAGAGAAGTAAACAGATTTTACTTCAATATAAAATAATAAAACACTAAGATAGATATAACCAAACAGTTAACTTAAAACTAAAATTTAGCACATAGGCAAAGAGTTAAAAAAATAGGTGTGAAGGAATTATCATTGTAAATATATTTGTGGAAAGCATTCTGAATATAACACAGAGATTTGAATAGAATTGTTTTCAAAGAAATTAAGGGACATGGATGATAAAATAAGAAAGCCCAAAGTAGGTCTTTTAGGAGATTCAGAACAAGAAAGTTCAAGAAAGAATGGGACTAGATAATGACTAAAGTTTTCTGGAACAGATGAATGTCCTAGTTGATTGATCATTGTGAACAACACCAACAAAAACAAAAAAATCCATGATAGTAAAATAACACCAGAAATGTGTAATAAAGTAGAAATTGCTGCTGCTACTAAGTCACTTCAGTCGTGTCCGACTCTGTGCGACCCCATAGACGGTAGCCCACCAGGCTCCCCCATCCCTGGGATTCTACAGGCAAGAACACTGGAGTGGGTTGCCATTTCCTTCTCCATTGCATGAAAGTGAAAAGTGAAAGTGAAGTCGCTCAGTCGTGTCCCACCCTTAGCGACCCCATGGACTGCAGACTACCAGGCTCCTCCATCCATGAGATTTTCCAGGCAAGAGTACTGGAGTGGGGTGCCATTGCCTTCTCTGAAAGTAGAAATTATTAGAGGCAAAAAGATCTTATGATTTTTAAAAGTAACAAAAGGGGGGAAGAAAATAGATTACCTACAAATGACAAAGCATTAAAGTGAAAAAGAATTTTCATAAAACAGCAACAAAAAAATAGAATTGTATGTTTCGAAGACTGAGATAAAGCAAATGTCATATTGCAGTTTTGCATCTAGCTCAACTGTCTCCATTAATAAGAAAAAAATAAGAGAAAAATGTTGCTGCTAACAATTACTCAATGAGAAATAGCAAGGATAAAGTCAAAAGAAAAAACTTAAAGGAAGAAAGGGGAATTAAGTATTATTGAAGCAGTAAATAGTAACTACATGGACATTCATGAAAAATAACTGAATACATAAAAACATGTATTAGTAATATATATTAATAAAGCAAAAACTGACATAGTTTTAGGCAGCAATAACATGGGCACTAATAAAGAATAAAATTTAAATTAAAATGCTTTCATTTCTCAATGCTGCTTGTTGAATAGAAAGATGATAGCCTGAAAGTGTGCTCAGTGCGTAAGGATAAACACTAAAAGAACAAAATTAGACATAAAACTGTAGAAAACTAGATAAAGGAAGAAAATGAGAAAAATTTAAAAAGGGGAAATGTATGCTATACGTAACACAAAATAGTAATATAAAAACAAGCATATATATTAATAATCACAATTCTATAAGCAAATTAGGCCTATTAAATGCTTTTTAAACACACTGCAAAAGTAGTGTTTTTACATGCTTGCTCAGCTCTAATTTTTTTGCTCTTCTGTGATGACAAACAAGACTCAATGAAGCTTGCTCTGTCTGCACAGTTTAATTATGTTATTCTAATAAAGGATTCTTAGTTTTCCTTTCCTCTAATGGAAGCTTATATATATGAAGAAATGCAGTGTACCAAATCAATCTGAAATTTTGCAGCTATAGACCCTTTTCCATACTCCAACTTTTTTTCACTGAATTTGGAATTCCATTCTCATTGGATGCTCTTATGGATTAAAAGATCACTGTAATTAGGGTTGGGTCATTTGCATTTATATTGATTGTATCTTTTGCTTTGAGTATTTTCTTGAGACACATACATGCAGAGGCAACTTATACTCAGCATCATAAAAATGAACAGGTTTGAATAGTTTTAGGAACTGTGTTATCAAAGTAATTAATATTTCAAAACTAACAATTACTTTTCATTCTTTGTTGCTTTTTCTAGAACAATAAATATCTATATGCCTCAGATTTTTCCCAAGGTAATTAATGTACTGAACAAACAAAGGCCAGTATGTATGAATAGAAACTGTTCATTCATACATATTTGTGTTTGGTTGATAAAGAAAGAAAAAGAAAGAAGAAACTGTTTCAGAATTTTCTGCCCGTCAATATACTTAATTGAAATTCTGTGATATTAATCGGTCTTCCTATGTTTACTATTAAATCCTGGTAGTATTGCTTCATCATAGACTCAAATAATTAACATTTATTAAATTGATTTTCTCCGTCATAATTGTCTTCATTCATTCTCTTTTCTCTTCCTGGAAAATATCCAGCCTCTTAATACATCAGGAAAATATGTATTTCTTTTTCAGATGACTGCTCAAGTATCATCTCTCCCGGCTTCAGTTTATCTATGAACTTTTATAGATGGTTCATTAAAAAGTTTTCAAAGGGATTAATATACTATTATTATCTGGGTACTCTAATATCCACTTACTTCTTATTTTCCTTCTCACTTTTAGTCTCTCATGGAAAGTACTGATAGATATGTTCAAGAAGGAAGGCACTGTATTAAAGCAGAAAAATTGTTTATATCATAATTCATATGGAAAATCTAGCATATTAAGAGTCTCTCTCTACTGTCCACCATGCTTGGAAATATATTGTGTATGGCATATATACTAATTAAAATAAGATATATTTTATATGGCCTACATGTGGGAAAATAAAATCTATTAAACATGATAGTGAGTAAAAACATTAAGCTTAAGGAATTATTCAGGAAGAATATGGAAGGAAATACTATTTTAATGACAAGAAGAGAGGAAAGAGCCACTATGCAGCTTGATTAGCTTTACTGCAGAAAATAGGGCATGAGATCATGTAGGGGAATGTTTAATTTATAGAGGGCTTAGAATTTACGCATGACTTTGAGCAAACTCCAAGAGATAGTGAAGGACAAGGGAAGCCTGGTGTACTGCATTCCATGGGGTCACAAAGAGTCAGACACGACTTAGCGACTGAACAACAACACAGCTGAAATTGCTTCAGACATTGAACATGCCTGGCCATTTTCCCCACTGATGTGGTTTCAATAAATATAAATAAAGAAGAAGCAACCTCCATTTTCTTCTCAGAGGCAATCACACGTCAAGGGCAATGGAAAGATGCCATTGGAGGCAGTTGTCCACGCTATCTTTGAGGCGGTGGTGGTTGAGTGCTCTGAAACATTGCTGCTGCCCATTCATTCCTCCTATCCAGCTTGCTAACAATTTGACTGGCATCTCATGTGTGACCATAGCCTCATGTAATTTAAATCTCAAAATAACTCAATATGTCAGGCATTTACTAATTTTCTATAAATTTAAAATTAATGTATCTCAAACAGTTTTGTAATTATTTCAAGGTCCTAGCACCTTTCTAGCACATTTCTATTTCACTCTTTTTATTATTTGTAATCATAGTAGTTCTTTCATTGTTTCATTTTAGGAATTAGTTGTTGCTTTTAAATATCATTCCCCTTATTAGATTTTGTTTTCATTACAATGCCTATCTGTCTTTAACTTTTCTCAGAAGCTAGCATAGTTGCTAAATGCTAGATTCATGAGTCTGTATTGTTTAAAAGTAATTCATACAACTTTACATAGATTTCTGGAACTTATAAGGAATTTAAGCATAATAATAAAATATTTCTCTGTAACACACCCCTTGTAATGATAGTATTTGTTGTATCTTCCATTTAATATAGCCTTTATATATATATATATATGCTAAAACTTCATATAAACTCTATAAAATATTTTAAACATAATAGCTTATTATGTATTGGAGATCATTACCATGTGTGTGTGCTCAATTATGTCAGACTCTGCAACTGTTTGGACTGTAGCCTGCCAGGTTCCTCTATCCATGGGATTTTCCAGGCAAGAATACGGGAGTGGGTTGCCACTCCCTTCTCCAGGGGATCTTCTCAACCCAGCAATTGAGCCCCCATCTCCTTCGTTTCCTGCATTGGCAGGCAGATTATTTACCATTGAACTGCCCGCAAAGCCCAGACATCATTAGAGGTTTAAGTAAAATACTCTGCGTGGGCTGTACAGGAAACCAGATATAAAATTCATCAGTGACTCACACATGCTTCTTTAGCTCTAATCATAACTACCTAAAACAAACACAGTACCTGCCTGAATGTCTATCTTCATGAATTTTATTTCTGGCTTTATATCTTCTTCATAGCTAATATAGGCACACAGAAATCATTTGACTATTTTACAAAGTGTTTATAAATAAATATGCAAACATCGGTAATGAGAAGAATAGCAAAGACAAGTTTTTTCAATAACCTTAGGATTTAAATAATTGAAGGTGATTGGCATGCCAAGTTATTGCTATCTGTAACTTGAAAAGAAATCTCAAAAGAAAATCAGAAACAACTTGACTTGCAACTTGATACAAAAAAGTCAACGTTTCCTAAAGATTAAAAGACTGAAAGTGATTTTCATATTAAAAGATATTTTTATTGTACCTATCAGTTCAGTTCAGTTCAGTTGCTCAGTCGTGTCCGACTCTTTGTGACCCCATGAATCACAGCACGCCAGGCCTCTCTGTCCATCACCAACTCCCAGAGTCTACCCAAACCCATGTCCATCGAGTCGGTGATGCCATCCAACCATCTCATCCTCTGTCGTCCCCTTCTCCTCCTGCCCCCAATCCTACCCAGCATTGGGGTCTTTTCCAATGAGTCAACTCTTCGCATCAGGTGGCCAAAGTATTGGAGCTTTAGCTTCAACATCAGACCTTCCAATGAACACCCAGGATTGATCTCTTTTAGGATTGATTGATTGGATCTCCTTGCAGTCCAAGGGACTCTCAAGAGTCTTCTCCAACACCACAGTTCAAAAGCATCAATTCTTCGGTGCTCAGCTTTCTTCACCATCCAACTCTCACATCCATACATGACCACTGGAAAAACCATAGCCTTGACTAGACAGACTTTTGTTGGCAAAGTAATGTCTCTGCTTTTAAATGTGCTATCTAGGTTGGTCATAACCTTCCTTCCAAGGAGTAAGCGCCTTTTAATTTCATGGCTGCAGTCACCATCAGCAGTGATTCTGGAGCCCCCCAAAATAAAGTCTGACACTGTTTCCACTGTTTCCCCATCTATTTCCCATGAAGTGATGGGACCAGATGCCATGATCTTAGTTTTCTGAACGTTGAGCTTTAAGCCAACTTTTTCATTCTCCTCTTTCACCTTCATCAAGAGGCTCTTTAGTTCTTCTTCACTTTCTGCCATAAGGGTGGTGTCATTCGCATATCTGAGGTTACTGATATTTCTCCCGGCAATCTTGATTCCAGCTTGTGTTTCTTCCAGCCCAGCGTTTCTCATGATGTACTCTGCATATAAGTTAAATAAGCAGGGTGACAATATACAGCCTTGACGTACTCCTTTTCCTATTTGGAACCAGTCTGGTGTCCCATGTCCACTTCTAACTGTTGCTTCCTGACCTGCATACAGGTTTCTCAAGAGACAGGTCAGATGGTTATCTATATTTACTGCTAACTCAGTGTTCCATTCCTTCTCTTTATTGAATGAAGGCAAGCCTCAAAATAATAGACAGGATACAGAAACACATTATGTAAAAAATATATTATTAATATCATAAGTGACTGGCTACAGAAACACATTATGTAAAAAATATTTTATTAATATCATAAGTGACTGGCTGATGGAAAGAATCTATGTTTGGAGATAAGAGCTGTAAATTAGACATATGATGCTTAAGAAAGCACTTATACTCTCTTCACCTCAGCATGTACATTTATTTCTATGATGTGAAGTGCCTACTCTTAGTTGTTGTTTTTTTGTAATAAAATCTATTATAATTCATGTTCTGGTATATAAATACAGTTAACAAGTACTTCTAAAGCACACATACTGTATAGTCCTCTTCCACGATAAGGAGACTGTTTCAACTTATTATATTCAAATATTGTAATAAAAACATATGGCTCTGATAGTAAAGTATCTGCCTGAAATGCAGGAGACCCAGGTTAGATCCCTGGGTTAGGAAGATCCCCTGGAGAAGGAAATGTCAACTCACTCCAGTAATCTTGTCTGGAGAAGCCCATGGACAGAGGAGCCTGGTGGGCTATAGTCCATGGGGTCGCTAACAGTTGGATACGACTGAGCAACTGACACATTCATGATAAAAATGTAAGCTGTTGTCCTTCCGATTTCAGCCCAGAGATGTAGAGAGCTGGATGGGACATCTCTCCTGTCATTACAGCTGGGAAAACAAGCTGGACAGATGCAGATTTAAGATTTCTTGAAGCGGCCCCAGAACCCCTGTTACATGATAAACAAGTAAACCAAAATCTAGAGAGAGATGCATGGATAGGCTTGTATGGCAACTGCCATATGAGATTAAGCTAGAAGTTCTAATGAATTGTGAAAGGCCAAGAATGGGCTAATGTGAGAAGGGGAAGTTCCAGAAGATCATAGAAATATGGCTGTGCCCTCTGACAGGCTTCCATCCAGCAAGTCCTGCACTTTAACTAAGACTTTGAACATGCTCTTTCCTGACTATTGCAGCCTGCGCTTCCTTTTCGTAGAAACATGGATAGAAACTTTGTGATGGTAAATTCTTTTTCTGCCCTGTTGAAATTTAAATCTTCCACAGGAATGTTTTTCTGAATCATCAAGAAAAGAAGGGTTCTCTCTATAATTCTCTGTGGGAGGGCAAGTGCTTAACTTTCATAAGCAATACTTAGGGAACACAGATGGCCTGATTGCCTTGACCTGTCTTTCCTCTGATTCACTCCAGTATTTTTCCACTGGCTCTTTCCAATGTTTAAAAATCCACCTTTCATGTCAGTGAAATTATGTTCAATCTTTCTTCCCTATTCAGTAGTTTTGAATAGTCTTCCTTGCTTTTTTTAATGTGTTACATGCAATTTTTTGTGTTTGTTTCTTCAACAATTCATAGGGAAGATCAGGATGAATAACTGACATAGCTTTCCCCAAAATGCTGGCTTGGAAGTGGAGAACATTTGCTGTCACTAAAACCTTGCCCAGAGTCAACTCAGCTGAATTTTCAGGGGGACATCGTTCATGCCTGTAGCTCTTGAGCACTGGTGGAAAGTGTTGGAGCAGGCCGAGAAGGATGGAGGCTAATACCAAAGCTCACCAAGGCACGGTTTCCTACCTCTTAGTCATTCGTGAAGGACAAAAGCCTTGGTCTTCAGGTTAAAGAAGAGCAATATACAGCCTGAAATTATTGCAGCTGGGGAAGGGAATGAGAGTTGGGGTGTGGGAAATGCCTATTCCTATGAAGAAGCAGGTAACACATACTGAACTCAGCATTAGTTCAAAATGAGGGCACAAGTGTTGGTGTAGGCCAGCCTTGAGACTCAGCTTACAGACATGAGAGAACACTCCTTTGCACCATCTCTGTAAGGGAAAAGAAGGAAAAAAGGAAGGGAGAGGAAGGAGGATAAGACGAAGGGGAGGAGGCTCCAAATAATTAATGTGTTATAAAAAAAAAGCGAAGGGGCTTCTTGGGTAGCTCAGCAGTTGAAGAATCTGCAATTCAGGAGACGCCGGTTCAATTCCTGGATCAGGAAGATTCCCTGGAAAAGGGATAGGCTACCCACTCCAGTATTCTTGGGTTTCCCTGGTGGCTCATATGGTAAAGAATTCACCTGCAATGCTGGAGACCTGTGTTCGGTCCCTGGGTTGGAAAGATCCCCTGGAGAAGGGAACAGCTACTCATTTCAGTATTCTTGTCTGGAGAATTCCATGGACAGAGGAGCTTGGTAGGCTACAGTCTATGGGGTTGCAAAGAGTCAGAAACCACTGAGCGATTAACACACATACACACACACACACACACACACATATATTTATTAATCACTGTGTCAGTTTTAACAAGTGTCCAGTAAATTGTCAGTACTCCTCTCTGTTGGTGATGAAGCTTAATCACTATCCTCTTGAGTGTGGCCTGGGCTTAGTGACTCACTTCTAGTGAATAGAGTATGGAAAGCAAAATACAATAACTTTTCCGTGTAGAAACTGGGCAGATACATCTTTAACCATCAATATTGACATCACCAGAAATAAGCCATGCTGTTATGTACACGCTGTAATAATGTAAGAAAACACTTCATCTCTATGTTGGTATTCCTCAAATCTATAATTTTAGTCTTTTTATGAATAATAAAAGCATAACACAAGGTTGAACTGAGGGATATTCTACAAAATACCTGACCAATATTATTTGAACTTATAATGATCATAAAGAATATGGAAAGACTGAGAAACTTTCAGAGACTGAAGGAGGCTAAGGAGACATGATGACTAAATGCAACTTGGTGTCTTGGATTGAGTGTTTGAAAAAAAAAAAAATACGTAAGTCATTAGTGGGAAAATCATGAAATCTGAAAAAGTTAGTAGTTTAGTCAATAGTATTATAGCGACATTAAATATTTAGTCCTTATAATACATCAGGGTAATGTAAAAAGGTAGCATTAGGGGAATATGAGATTCTTGCAGCTTTCCTATTAATCTAAAATTGTTTTCAAATAAAAAATCAAATTCATAAATAATCTGACTTATTTTTGGCACTTTTATTGAAGTATAGTTGATTTACAATATTATATTCATTTTAGGTGTGTGTGTGTGCGCCTAGTGGCTCAGTCATGTCCAACTCTCTGTGAACTCATGGACTGCAGCATGCCAGGTTCTTCTGTCCATGGGATTTTCCAGGCAAGAATACTAGATTGCTATGCCCTCCTCCAGGGAATCTTCCCAACCCAGGGATCAAACCCGTGTCTCTTGTGTCTCCTGCATTTGAAGGCAGGTTCTTTACCACTGGTGCCACCTGGGAAACCCATAGTGATTCAGTATTTTTACAGTTTATAGTCTTTTAGATTATAGCTATAATTCCCTATGCTATGCAATATATCTTTATTGCTTATCTGTTTTATACATAGTGGTATCTATCTATTAATTTCATGCCCCCAATTGCCCATCCACCCTCCCTTCTCCCCACTGGTAGCCACTGGCTTGTTTTCTGTATCTGTGAGTCCATTTCTGTTTTGCTGTATACATTTGTTTGTATGAAATTTTACATTCCACATATAAATGCTTTATTTTGTAGAAAAAGTATGAATAGTACATGAGTAAATTATGAATTATGCTTGTGATATTAAACTGCCACTTCCTTTGATATCTCCAGAAATTAATTTTAACTTTATCTTCTATTTTTATAAAGACTTTTATGCCATTCCTTGAGAAATTTAGACAAATATTGGGGGAGGAAATATTGAAAGGACATGTATAAAACTAAGAAGCAAATCTGCTAAAAAGATTTCATTTTAGTATTCTGGGAAGAAATGAAAGTCATTGAAAAGATTAAATTCATATCAAAATTCTTCACAATTTGTAAGAAATAAGTGAAATACAGAGCATCGGTCTCTATTTTTAAGATAACTGACTTAAACTGTATAAATGGATATTGTTGGCACCTTTAAGATTCACTTTGGAACTCCATAATTTCACTAATGTTAACAATGGAAGTTTTAAAAATTTGAACCACACTTATATATTCAATATATGCTAGAAGAAATAAAGTTATTTTTAAAACTGCTTCCTTAATTAGAGACTATGAAGTAGCAATATGAGATAAATAGCAACAATCAGTTTTATGCTCTTAACCTCCAAAATTTAAATGTATTATGGTATCTTTTTTTTTTTTTTTAACGTGCCTAGAGGGATCTTAGCTCCCTGTCCAGGTATCAAATCTATGCCTGCTGCTGTGGAAACATGGAGTCTTATCCACTGGACCTCCAGAGAAATTCCCATGATATCTTATTTAAATAAAGTGCACACCTCTAATTTTTTCTGGAAATAAGTATTCCTCTTAAATAATTTGTTTTTAAAATGTTGGGGAGAAAAAACAACATCTCTAACCATTCTCAAATACAATCTGATATTTTCATGTGCTTTCCACAGTGTTCTATGTCACTTATTTGTACCTAGTTTAACAGGAGTTGATTTTGAGCTGTCCATTCCAGCTCTTTAAGGCATTATTTAGATGTGTTAGGGGAAAAAATGCCCCATATTTCAAATGTATTTTTGACTTACAGTGAAATTTACTGAACCTCATAATTATTTTTAAAGTTTAAAACTGGATTTATATTAGATCACATTAATACATTTAAAGGTCTCTAATATTCTTCTAGCCCATGAACAGAATGATTTTATCTTAACTACGCACTGTTAATTTCATTGCAGTGATTAATAATCCCTGTCACTATGCATTTATAAACCTGCTATCCCAGGATTGCATTTATTGCTTTCCTTTTTTTCAAACTGCCTTTTCATAGGAGCAATTTAACAAATGTTAAATTTCAAAGACAGTTAATAGATAATTACAGACATTTAAATGATGGATGCTAATTTGATCCTTATAAAACATCAGGTAAATTAAGGTCATGTCTATAGAAGAAATTCATTCTAAACTAATTTTTATTGTTAGATAATAAATATGTCTCCCCTCTTACATCCTATCCATACAGTTATCTACTCAGAATTTAATGTAGTTTTTAAATAAACATTAGATATGACCAAGTAGTTCTCATCACTCATCAACATAGATTTGAAATCAAATGAATGCAATGTTCTAACATAATAGAATGATATTGAATAACCTCACAACAACACACATAGGTCAAGAAATTATATTACAGTACTTTTTCCACATTACCCATAAAAAAAGTCTGGCATATAGAAGTTCAAATACCTGGAGAAAGTGATGAAATACATCTTCTAACCAATGCCAACTCCAGACTCTTCACACATAAAATGAACAGTTACAATACTTAGAAGTTTATCAGTTATATATGAATATAATGCTACTAACTTCTCAGGTGGAACTAAATGATAAAGAACCCGCCTGCCAATACAGGAGATGTAATAGATACCCTGGAGAAGGGAATGGCAACCCACTCCAGTACTCTTGCTTGGGAAATCCCATGGACAGAAGAACCTGACAGGCTACAGTACATGGGGTCTCAACGAGTTGGACACAACAGAAGTGACTTAGCATGCATGCAACTTGCAAGTAAAACAATGTGAAAGTGTCCCAGTAGAAACTGTGTTTATAATTGGTCATCTGTAGCCTTTGTATAATTAACCATTACTCTCAGGTTTACCACTTTATTTAAGCCTTAGTTAAAACTAGTAAAATTAAAATAGATGCTTTAGAGATATGATCTAAATACTTATCAACAAATAAAATTGAAAAATATTTTGAAAATATTTGGGAAAAATAAACTTTTCCAGTCATATTCTGTTAGCTATGCATGTCAAATAGTATCCAATTAAAAATCTTTACATTATCATTATATCTATTTTAATTTTTAAAAAGACAGTATTAACATTTATCAAGCAATTATGATACTAGGTGAAAATACATGTCTGGACAGGTTTTTAGAAAAAGGAGTGAAAGAATCAGAGAAGAAATAAGTAACACCAAAAAATTGGACTCAATGATAACCTGTGAATGTACTTCTGAGGAGTCACACAATATTGTTTCTCAAATAATTCAGATAGCAAATTTTAAGAAAGTTCTGGAGACTTCTCTGCTAATTTTTATTGCATTATATTTAAAATGTATACATTTTTGCTACTTAATAGATGAGTCAGATAACATTTTAAACAAAACTAAATGAAATAATTTTATCTTCAAGTCTTAAATGTTACAAAGGCAGAATATGGACAGATTGAATTTTCAGAATAAATCATGTGTTTTGATTTTGTGCTTGCAAACACATATGTTATAATGGTAAATTTGATTTTTTAAATCAATGTGACAAGTCCATAAAGAAAATAATTCTATAATTCTATAATTTTATTTTGTGTGCTACATTTTCTGGTATTTACTAATAAATATAACTAGTTACATAATATAATCTTGTTAAAAATATTACATTTTAAGACTAAAAGTTTATACTCTTCACTGGACATACTAGTGTTTGAATATGCACTTTAGGAAATATCCTATAAAATAAGTGGAATTTTGTTATAATATTATGTTTCTCTACACAAAACTCAAGACCTAATTAATAGTCAGACACTGTAGAATAATAGATGGACTGTGGAAAATTCTTAAAGTGATGGAAATACCAGACCAACTGACCTGCCTCCAGAGAAATCTGTATGCAGGTCAAGAAGCAACAGTTAGAACTGGACATGGTAGAGCAGACTGGTTCCAAATAGGAAAAGGAGTACGTCAAGGCAGTGTATTGTCACCCTGCTTATTTAATTTATGTGCAGAGTACATCATGAAAAATGCTGGGCTGGATAAACACAAGCTGGAATCAAGATTGTTGGGAGAAATATCAATACTTCAGATATGCAGATGACACTACCCTTATGGCAGAAAGCAAAGAACTAAAGAGCTTCTTGATAAAAGTGAAAGAGAAGAGTGAAAAAGTTGGCTTAAAGCTCAACATTCAGAAAACTAAGATCATGCCATCCAGTCTCATCATTTCATGGCAAAGAGATTCGGAAACAATGGAAACACAGAAAGATTTTATTTTCTTGGGCTCCAAAATCACTTAAGATGGTGACTGCAGCCATGAATTTCAAAGATGCTTGCTTCTTGGAAGAAAAGCAATGACCAAACCTAGACAGCATATTAAAAAGCAGAGACATTAAACAAGAGTCACAAAGGTCCATCTAGTCAAAGGTATGGTTTTTCCAGTAGTCATGTATGGATGTGAGAGTTGGCCTATAAGGAAAGCTGAGCACCAAAGAATTGATGCTTTTGAACTACTGTGTTGGAGAAGGCTCTTGAGAGTAACTTGGCCTGCAAGGAGATCAAACCAGTCAATCCTAAAGGAAATCAATCCTGAACATTGATTGGAAGGACTGATGCTGAAGCTGAAGCTGAAACTCCAGTACTTTGGCCACCTGATGCGAAGAACTGACTTATTTGAAAAGACTCTGATGCTGGGAAAGATTGAAGGTAGGTGAAAATAGTGACAACAGAGCCCGATGAGGTGGTTGGTTGGCATCACCGACTCTATGGACATGAGTTTGAAAAGCTCCAGGAGCTGGTGATGGACAGGAAGTCCATGGGGTCACAAAGAGTCAGACAGGACTGAGCAACTGAACTCAACTGAATAGATGGACTTTGCATTCAGATAGGTATATCTATCCTTTTCTCCTTTGCCTTTAGCATCTCTTCTTTTTTCACCTATTTTAAGGCCTCCTCAGACCACCATTTTGCGTTTTTGCATTTCTTTTTCTTGGGATGGTCTTGATCACTGCCTCCTGAACAATGCCATGAACCTCCACCCATAGTTTTTCAGGCACTCTATCAGATGTAATCCCTTGAATCTATTTCTCACTTCCAGTGTATGATTGTAAGGGATTTGATTTAGGTCATACCTGAATGGTCTAGTGGTTTTCCCTACTTTCTTCGATTCAAGTCTCAATTTTGCCATAAGAATTTAATGATCTGAGCCACAGTCAGCTCCTGGCCTCATTTTTGCTGACTGTATAGAGCTTCTCCATCTTTGACTGCAAATAATATAATTAATTCTCTTTCAGTTTTGACCATCTGGTGATGTCCACGTGTAGAGTCGTCTCTTATGTTGTTGGAAGAGGGTGTTTGCTATGACAGTGCGTTCTCTTGGCAAAACTCTTAGCCTTCACCCTGCTTCATTTTTGTACTCCAAGGTCAAAGTTGCCTGTTACTCCAGGTATCTCTTGCTTTCCTACTTTTGCATTCGCGTCCTCTATGATGAAAAGGACATATTTTGGGGCGTTAGTTCTAGCAGATCTTGTAGGTCTTCAATCAGTCCTGAATATTCATTGGAAGGACTGATGCTGAAGCTGAAACTCCAATACTTGGCCACCTGATGCAAAGAAATGACTCATTGGAAAAGACCCTGATGCTGGAAAAGATAGAAGGCAGGAGGAGAAGGGGACAACAGAGGATGAAATGGTTGGATGACATCACCAACTCAATAGACATGAGATTGAGCAAACTCCGGGAGATGGTGAAGGACGGGGAAGTCTGGTGTGCTGCAGTCCTTGGGGTTGCAAAGTGTCAGACATGACTTAGCAACTGAACAACAATAGTCAATATAGTTCATCCATTAATTAAGTTTGAATTTGGAATAAAATATCAAAATCAAATATAGTTGCCCCATTTTATCTTGACTATTCTGGCAAGTTAATAAACTTTTATCCTTAATTATGAAATGGAATACCTTAAGCATATTCTCAGTGTTATTAATATTAAGTAGTGTCTCTGTATATAGCCATGCTCCTGTTTAGGCTGAGGTCTTATTCAGAGATAACTTGATTTGGCTTAAGCATTTATCTCTCTGAATTTTGAGTCCAATTTACTTAATAGATAAATGCAACATACACTTCATGTATGTGTAGGAAAAGGTTTCTATTGATATAAATTATACTACTTTAATTTTTAATCTTTTGCATATATACCTGAATAGATGGTTAAATCAGTCGATTTGTTTAAGTCGACCAAGATCTTAATATTAGCTAGAGCTCCCTTCATTAAAATATTAATAGAAAATTTTCACCAAATTTTAAAATGCAATATTTTAAAAAACATTGTAATTTGTTTAGTTACCATTAAAGTATTCTAAAATACATATAAAACTATATATTGATAATGAGAAAGCCTGATACGATGAGAGTTTTCATGAGAGATAATTAATAATGAATAATAGCCAAGGCTTTTTTTAGTTTTTAATTTATTTAAATATTTTATTAGTTCTTGTTCACTATGTGGTTTCAAAAATGTAGGACATGTACACTTTGTACATTAACTAAATGATTAGCTTTAACTTGATTCATTTTATAAGCTTCAATGATTTTATCTAAACAGGACCTTTGTCCTTCTTCAAACAGTGCGAGAGGAATAAAACAAAGATAAGGACTATCTAATCACATATAAAGCTGTCAGTTGACTAGTCATGTCCTCATG
This sequence comes from Okapia johnstoni, assembly GCA_024291935.2. Classification (NCBI taxonomy): domain Eukaryota; kingdom Metazoa; phylum Chordata; class Mammalia; order Artiodactyla; family Giraffidae; genus Okapia; species Okapia johnstoni. Next base: position 88,940,057 of record CM044313.1, on the reverse strand, counting down.
TTTAGTACATTTTTTTAAAAGGAGTATCTTTAGAGACCTTCTCTGTAACAATAAACAACTTAAAAACTGAAGGCATAAGAGTTTTATTATTTCTATTATGAAATCATTCATCTGACTAGCTTGTGTGGCTCATTAAAATGGACCCCAATGATGGTTTATAGATGGTGCAGTATTTTTTTCAATCTTAAAAGATAGAAAGAATACATTTTGACAATAGTGAGATTATTTTTTTATTTAGTTTCAACATAAAGGATTACAAAAGCAGTATCAAGGAAATAAAGGAGTGTCTTGCTGTGTTTGTTTTGTTAAGTATTTTCGGGAACTAAGGAACAGACATTTTAAGAAGGGAACATCTGGAGTCAGAATTTTTGTATTCAAATATTAGAATTCAAATTAATTCACTTAAGAAAAAGTGTAACTTTAAAGCAGGCTAATTGATAGTCTAAAATCTGAGACTGATGGAGGATAGAACTTACGTAAGCACTAAGTAAGAAAGGCAGAGTTGAGAACCAAGCACTGAAATTTTGTGCTTAGGATGTTTCCACTAGCAAAATCCACAAATAACCCATTTTTTGTCCCTGGAAATATGAATATAGCAAATGACCTGGGAATGGTCTTTCTTCAGTCCTGCAACTTTGTGTGATTCTCTAAAAAATGTAGAATCTCAGGACAACGTACATTAATAGTCTGTGCGTCGAGCCCATCCTAGAGGTGTATATAACTCCTTTTAAACCTCTAAAAAGAAAAGTAGTTATTATGTGATCCAAAGGAGATCCAACCAGTCAATCCTAAAGGAAATCAGTCCTGAATATTCACTGGAAGGACTGATGCCAAAGCTGAAACTCCAATATTTTGGCCTGATGCAAAGATATGCAGATGACACCACCCTTATGGCAGAAAGCGAAGAAGAACTAAAGAGCCTCTTGATGAAAGTGAAAGAGGAGAGTGAAAAAGTTGGCTTAAAGCTCAGCATTCAGAAAACTAAGATCATGGCATCTGGTCCCATCACTTCACGGCAAATAGATGGGGAAACAGTGGAAACAGTGTCAGACTTTAGTTTTTTGGGCTCCAAAACCACTGCAGATGGTGATTGCAGCCATGAAATTAAAAGACGCTTACTCCTTAAAAGGAAGGTTATGACCAACCTAGATAGCATATTTAAAAGAAGAGACATTACTTTGCCAGCAAAGGTCCATCTAGTCAAGGCTATGGTTTTTCCAGTGGTCATGTATGGATGTGAGAGTTGGATGGTGAAGAAAGCTGAGCACCGAAGAATTGATGCTTTTGAACTGTGGTGTTGGAGAAGACTCTTGAGAGTCCCTTGGACTGCAAAAGGATCCAACCAGTCCATCCTAAAGGAGATCAGTCCTGGGTGTTCATTGGAAGGACTGTTGTTGAAACTGAAACTCCAATACTTTGGCCACCTCATGCGAAGAGTTGACTCATTGGAAAAGACCCTGATGCTAGGAAGGCTTGGGGGCAGGAGGAGAAGGGGCCGACAGAGGATGAGATGGCTGGATGGCATCACCGACTCGATGGACACAGGTTTGGGTAGACTCCGGGAGTTGGTGATGGACAGGGAGGCCTGGCGTGCTGCGATTCATGGGGTCGCAAAAAGTTGGACATGACTGAGCAACTGAACTGACTGATGCAAAGAACTGACTCAATTGAAAAGACCCTGATGCTGGGAAAGATTGAAGGCAAGAGGAGAAGGGGACGACAGAGGATAAGATGGTTGGATGGCATCACTGATTCAGTGGAGATGAGTTTGAGTAGACTCCGGGAGTGGGTGATGGTCAGGGATGGCTGGCATGCTGCAGTCCACGGGGCTGCAAAGAGTTGGACACAACTGAGCAACTGAACTGAAGTCTCCTAGGGCGTATGTTTTTTAAAATTATTTTAATTGCCATCTTTTTTAATATCATCCACTTTTTAATTGAATATGAGATGACAACTAAGCGTAACTAAAGATGCGTTCACTAATATTTTGGAAAATGTAAATCACACTATTAAATAGCCTGAAAGTATATTGGTTATATCTTAACCTTCACATTTCTTCCCTTACTTTTTGTTTGTATTTAATATCATTTATTTCCTGGTGGCTTATTTATTTTGTACATATTAGTTTGTGTCTCTTAATTCTGTATCCTTATCTCACCCCTCCCTGCTTTCCTTTTTCAACTAAATTAGTAACCTCTAATTTGTTCTCTATATCCATGTCTATTTACCTTTTGTTATATTCACTTGTTTTATTTTTTTAGATTCTGCACATAAATGATAACACAGAGTATCTGTGTTTCTCTGTCTGATTTATTACACTGAGCATAATAGCCTCTAAGCCCATCCACATTGTTGCAAATGATAGAATTTATATTTTTAATGACTGAGTAGTATTCCATTGCGTAAATATACCACATCTTCTTTATCTAGTCATCTGTTGATGGATATTACAAAAGTTGCTCAGTCATGTGTGACTCTTTGATACCCTATGGACTATAGAGTCCATGGAATTCTCCAGGCCAGAATACTGGAGTGGATAGCTGTTCCCGTCTCCAGGGGATCTTCCCAACCCAGGGATCAAATGCAGGTCTCCCACACTGCAGGCAGACTCTTTACCAGCTGAGCCACCTGGGAAGCCCTGTTAAACATTGGCTTGCTTTTACATCTTTCTACTGTAAATAATGCTGCTGTTAGCATTGGATTGCATTTATCTTTTTGAATTAGTGTCTTTGTTTTCTTAGGTATAGTTCCAGGAGTAGTACTACTGTATAATATGGTAGTCCTATTTTTAGTTTCTTGAAGAAAATTCATAGTTTTTCATAGTAACTGCACAAATTTACATACCCATCATCACTGTACTAGCACTCTCTTTTTTTTCCAATTTGTTCTTTGTAGACTTTTTGAAGATAGCCTTTCTGACAAGTTGTGAGGTGATATCTCATTGTAGATTTAATTTGTATTTCTCTGATAATTAGCAATATTTAGAATGTTGTCAGGTGCCTCTTGTTTGTGCATATTTCTATTTTCTTTGGAAAAATGTCTATTTGGGTCTTCTCTCGGTTTTCAATTGACTTATGGGTGTATGTTAGGTTCATGTATCAAGGCAAATTGGAAGTGGTCAAACAAGAGATGGCAAGAGCGAACGTCGACATTTTAGGCATCAGTGAACGAAAATGGACTGAAATGGGTGAATTTAACTCAGTTCACTTCAGTTCTGTCACTCAGTCGTGTCCGAATCTTTGTGACCCCCTGAGCCACAGCACACCAGACCTCCCTGTCCATCACCAACTCCCAGAGTCCACCCAAACCCATGTCCTTTGAGTCGGTGATGCCATCCAACCATCTCATCCTCTGTCGTCCCCATCTCCTCCTGCCCTCAGTCTTTCCCACAATCTTTTCAAATGAGTCAGATGAACATTATGTCTACTACTGTGGGCAACAACCCCTTAGAAGAAATGGAGTAGCCATCATAGTCAACAAAAGGGTCCAAAATGCAGTACTTTGATGTAATCTCAAAAATGACAGAATGATCTCTGTTCATTTACAAGACAAACCATTGAATATCAGAGTAATCCAAGTCTATGCCCTGACCATTAATGCTGAAGAAGCAGAAGTTGAATGGTTCTATGATGACCTACAAGACCTTCTAGAACTAACGCCCAAAAAGATGTCCTTTTCATTATAGGGGACTGGAATGCAAAAGTAGCAAGTCAAGAAATACTTGGAGTAACAGAAAAATTTGGCCTTGGAGTACAGAACGAAGCAGAGCAAAGGCTAATAGAGTTTTTCCAAAGGAACACACTAGTCATAGCAAGCACTAAATTCCAACAACACAAGAGAAGACTCTACACATGGACATCAACAGATGGTCAATACTGAAATCAGATTGATTATATTCCTTGCAGCCAAAGATGGAGAAGCTCTATACAGCTAGCAAAAAATGAGACTGGGAGCTGACTGTGGCTCAGATCATGAACTCCTTATTGCCAAATTCAGACTTAAATTGAAGAAAGTAGGGAAAATCACTAGACCATTCAGGTATGACCTAAATCAAATCCCTTACAGTTATACACTGGAACTGAGAAATAGATTCAAAGGATTAGATCTGACAGAGTGCCTGAAGAACTATGGGTGGAGGTTCATGACATTTTACAGGAGGCAGGGATCAAGACCATCCCCAAGAAAAAGAAATCCTAAAAGACTGTCTGAGGAGGCCTTACAAATAGCTATGGAAAGAAGAGAAGCAAAAGGCGAAGGAGCAAAGGAAAGATAAATCCATTTGAATACAGAGCTCCAAAGAATAGCAAGGAGAGATAAGAAAGCCTTCCTCAGTGATCAGTGCAAATAGAGGAAAACAATAGAATGGGAAAGATTAGAGATCTCTTCAAGAAAAATAGAGATGCCAAGGGGACATTTCATGCAAAGATGGGCTCAATAAAGGACAGAAATGGTAGGTATCTAACAGAAGCAGAAGATGTTAAGAAGACGTGGCAAGAATACACATAAGAGCTATACAAAAAAGATCTTCGTGACCCAGATAATCATGATGGTGTGATCACTCACCTAGAGCCAGACATTCTGAAATATGAAGTCAAGTGAGCCTTAGGAAGCATCACTACGAACAAAGCTAGTGGAGGTGATGGAATTCCAGTTGAGCTACTTCAAATCCTGAAAGATGATGCAGTGAAAGTGCTGCACTCAATATGCCAGCAAATTTGGAAAACAGCAGTGGCCACAGGACTGCAAAAGGTCAGTTTCATCCCAGTCCCAAAGAAAGGCAATGCCAACAAATGATCAAACTACCACACAATTTCACTCATCTCACACACTAGCAAAATAATGCTAAAAATTCTAGAAGCCAGGCTTTCACAGTATGTGAACTGTGAACTTTCAGATGTTCAAGTTTGGTTTAGAAAAGGCAGAGGAACCAAAGATCAAATTACCAACATCCATTGGATCATTGAAAAAGTAAGAGAGTTCCAGAAAAATATCTACTTCTGCTTTATTGACTACACCAAAGCCTTTGACTGTGTGGATAACAACAAACTGTGGAAAATTCTTCAAGAGATTGGAATACCAGACCACCTGACCTGCCTCCTGAGAAATCTGTAGAAATATCAATAACCTCAGAAATGCAGATGACATCACCGTTATGGCAGAAAGTGAAGAACTAAAGAGCCTCTTGATGAAAGTGAAAGAGGAGAGTGAAACAGTTGGCTTAAAGCTCAACATTCAAAAAACTAAGTTCATGGCATCTGGCCCCATCACTTCATGGCAAATAGATGGGGAAACAGTGACAGACTTTATTTTGGGGGTGGGGGGAGCTCCAAAATCACTGCAGATGGTGACTGCAGCCAGGAAATTAGAAGATGCTTACTCCTTGGAAGAAAAGTTATGACCAACCTAGACAGCCTTTTTAAAAGCAGAGATATTACTTTGCGAAGAAAGGTATGTCTAGTCAAGGCTATGGTTTTTCCAGTAGTCATGTATAGATGTGAGAGTTGGACTATAAAGAAGGCTGAGCACCGAAGAATTGATGCTTTTGAACTGTGGTGTTGGAGAAGACTCTTGAGAGTCCCTTGGACTGCAAGGAGATCCAGCCAATCCATCCTAAAAGAGATCAGTCCTGAGTGTTCATTGGAAAGACTGATGTTGAAGCTGAAACTCCAATACTTTGGCCACCTGATGCGAAGGGTTGACTCATTGGAAAAGACCCTGATTATGGAAAGATTGAAGTCAGGAGGAGAAGGGGACGACAGAGGATGAGATGGTTGGATGGCATCACCAACTCAATGGAGATGAGTTTGAGTAGACTCCAGGAGTTGGTGATGGACAGGGAGGCCTGGTGTGCTGTGGTCCTTGGGGTCGCAAAGAATCGGACACGACTGAGTGTCTGAACTGAACTGAACTGAACCCAACATTGATGATTTATTATATATATATATGTTATTTATATATAAACCTTATTATAGAAAATGATTTAGTATATGGGTACATTCATAAATGTTCAGGTTATAATTATCTAGGTATCAGGACACTGGAATTTATAAAGATGATTTGTTTCTTGAAGTTGGACTTGAAGAGACTTTGTGTTATGTATGTCTCTCTTTCAAAAGTTCCACCCATTCCAATTTCATCAATATTTAAACTGTGCAGAGAAGATTAATGAATTATTCAAATTAAAAATATTAGAATTTTAACTACACATTTTTAAGCATTTTTCAATTAGTAGGCATTTGGGTTATTCCCAGTTTGTGGCTATTATGAATAAAGCTTATATAAATATTGATATACAGGTCTTTGTATAGATATGATTTGTTTCTTTTAGATGAACATCTAGAAATAGATTATTGTGTCATGTATTAAGTGGGTGCTTGTAAAAATGCTGCTTATTTTTAAGAGGGGCTGTACCATTTTACATTCCCATCCGGAAATGTGTGGGAGTCTAGTTTCTCTTTACTTTGCATTTGTGTGGTTTTAAGAGAAATCCAATGAAATTGTAGCAAGTAGCTTCAAACTTATTTTTGTTTCTCTTATTTTAGTCATAGGTATTACAACAGTAGTATTTTCAAATTTCTAAACTTTAATCTTTCCTCAAAGACAGATGCTACTTCTGTTCACATTTCTCACTTTCTCTCTCTTTCATCATACTATTAGATAAGCATCTCAAGGAAACTTTTAGAGCTCTTCAAAGAAAAGCACTTCAAAAATAAGACACTTTGGAACATTCATGGCTTTCTGTGGACAAAACTTTTACATAAATGAGATAGGTAGTCAGATTTCAGCTTCAAAAACACAGCAAGTCAAATTTTAGCTGAAAACATTTTTTCTTATTGATATATAAAATCATAAAATTTACAGTTTTTAAGTTTGATTAAAATTGACTTATTTTTTTAATTTAAAAATGCATAATAGAAAATAATTTTTTGGCATTTTCCATAAAATTAGAATAAGACTAAGATAAAAAGAAGAAAGAAAGAAAGAAAACAGAAATATTGACACTAGAAAGAAGCAAAGGTTACTGACTGAGAGCCTGTAATAATGCAAATGAGGCTGTAACGGGTAGAAATGCATTGTTATAGACATAATATATCTAGGGCTTCCCTGATGGCTCTTGTGCTGTTGGAAGAAGGTGTTTGCTATGACCAGTGCATTCTCTTCACAAAACTCTATGAGCCTTTGCCCTGCTTCATTCTGTACTCCAAGGCCAAATTTGCCTGTTACTCTAAGTATTTCTTGACTTCCTACTTTTGCATTCCAGTCCCCTATAATGAAAAGGACATCTTTTTTGGGTGTTCATTCTAGAAGGTCTTGTAGGTCTTAGAACCATTCAGCTTCCACTTCTTAAGTATTAACTGGTCAGGGCATAGACTTGGGTTACCATGATATTGAATGGTTTCCCCTGGAAACGAACAGAGATCGTTCTGTCATTTTTGAAACTGCATCCAAGTACTTCAGATTCTTTTGTTGACTATGATGGCTACTCCATTTCTTCTAAGGGATTCTTGCCCACAGTAGTAGATATAATGGTCATCTGAGTTAAAGTCACCCAGTTTAGTTCATTTTAGTTTGCTGATGCCTAAAATGTTGGTGTTCACTCTTGCTGTTTCCTGTTTGACCACTTCCAATTTGCCTTGATTCAGGGACCTAACATTCCAGGTTCCTATGCAATATTGCTCTCTACAGCATTGGACCTTGCTTCTATCACGAGTCACATCCACAACTGGGTGTTGTTTGTGCTTTGGATCTGTCTCTTCATTCTTTCTGGGGTTATTTCTCCACTGATCTCCAGTAGCATATTGGGCACCTACCGACCTGGGGAGTTCATCTTTCAGTGTGCTATCTTTTTGCCTTTTCATACTGTTCATGGGGTTATCAAGGCAAGAATACTGAAGTGGCTTGCCATTCCCTTGTCCAGTGAACCACATTTTGTGAGAACTCTCCATGTCCATCCATCTTGGGTGGCCTTACAGGGCATGGCTCATAGTTTCATTGAGTTAGACAAGGCTGTGATCCATGTGATTAGATTGGTTAGTTTTCTGTGATTGTGGGTTTCAGTCTGTCTGCCCTCTGGTGGAGAAGGATAAGAGGCTTATGGAAGCTTCCTGATGAGAGAGACTGACTGAGGGGGAAACTGGGTCTTGTTCTGATGGGCAGGGCCATGCTCAGTAAATCTTTAATCCAATTTTCTGTTGATGGGTGGAGCTGTGTTACCTCCCTGCTATTTACTTGGGGCCAAACTATGGTGAAAGCAATGAAGATAATGGTGACCTGCTTCAAAAGATCCCATGCATGTACTGCTACACTCTGTGCCCCCACCCCTGCTGCAGGACACCACCAACCCATGCCTCCACTGGAGACTCCTGGACACTCACAGGCAAGTCGGGGTCAGTCTCTTGACCATCACCAGATGGTAAACACCGAAATGAGACTGATTACATTCTTTGCAGCCAAAGGTGGAGAAGCTCTGTACAGTCACCAAAAACAAGACCAAGAGCTGACTGTGGCTCAGATCATGAATTCCTTATTGCCAAATTCAGACCTAAATTGAAGAAAGTAGGGAAAACCACCAGACCATTAAGGTATGACCTAAATCAAATTCTTTACGATTACACAGTGGACTTGAGAAATAGATTTAAAGGGTCTAGATCTGATAGAGTGCCTGATGAACTGTACATGGAGGTTTGTGACATTGTACAGGAAACAGGGATCAAAACAATACCCAAGAAAAAGAAGTGCAAAAAAGCAATATGGCTGCCTGGGGAGGCGTTACAAATAGCTGTGAAAAGAAAAGAAAAGAAGTGAAAAGCAAATGAGAAAAGGAAAGATATTCCCATTTGAACACAGATTTCCAAAGAACAGCAAGGAGAGATAAGAAAGCCTTCCTCAGTGATCAGTGGAAAGAAATAGAGGAAAACAATAGAATGGGAAAGGCTAGAGATCTCTGCAAGAAAATTAGAGATACCAAGGGAATATTTCATGCAAAGATGGGCTCAATAAAGGACAGAAATGGTAGGGACCTAACAGAAGCAGAAGATATTAAGAAGAGGTGGCAAGAATACACAGAAGAACTGTACAAAAAAGATCTTCACGACTCAGATAATCACGATGCTGTATTCAATCACCTAGAGCCAGACATCCTGGAATGTGAAGTCAAGTGAGCCTTAGGAAGCATCACTACAAACAAAGCTAGTGGAGGTGACGGAATTCCAGTTGAGCTATTTCAAATCCTGAAAGATGATGCAGTGAAAGTGCTGCACTCAATATGCCAGCAAATTTGGAAAACAGCAGTGGCCACAGGACTGGAAAACATCAGTTGTCATTCCAATTCCAAAGAAAGCCAATGCCAAGGAATGATCAGACTACCACACAATTGCTCTCATCTCACATGCTAGTAAAGTAATGCTCAAAATTCTCCAAGCCAGGCTTCAGCAATACATGAACGGTGAACTTCCAGATGTTCAAGCTGCTTTTAGAAAGGGTAGAGGAACCAGAGATCAAATTGCCAACATCTATTGGATCATCAAAAAAGCAAGAGAGTTGTCAAAAACCATCTACTTCTGCTTTATAGAAAGAGATGGGAATACCAGACCACCTGACCTACCTCTTGAGAAATCTGTATACAGGTCAGGAAGCAACAGTTAGAACTGAACATGGAACAACAGACTGGTTCCAAATAGGAAAAGGAATATGTCAAGGCTGTATATTGTCACCCTGCTTATTTAACTTATATGCAGAGTACATCATGAGAAATGCTATAAGCAAGATTGCTGGGAGAAATATCGATAACCTCAGAAATGCATTTGATACTACCCGTATGGCAGAAAGTGAAGAAGAATTAAAGAGCCTCTTGATGAAAGTGAAAGAGGACAGTGAAAAAGTTGGCTTAAAGCTCAACATTCAGAAAACTAAGATCATGGCATCTGGTTCCATCACTTCATGGCAAATAGACGGGGAAACAGTGGAAATAGTGAGAGACTTTACTGTTTTGCTGTCCAAAATCATTGCAGATGATGATTGCAGCTATGAAATTAAAAGATGCTTACTCCTTGGAAGAAAAGTTATGACCAACCTAAATAGCATATTAAAGAGCAGAGACGTAACTTTGCCAACAAAAATTCCATCTATTGAAGGCTGTTGTTTTTTCAGTAGTCATGTATGGATGTGAGAGTTGGACTATAAAGAAATCTGAGCACCGAAGAATTGCTGCTTTTGAACTGGTTTTGGAGAAGACACTGGAGATCAGTGGAGAAATAACTACAGAAAGAATGAAGGGATGGAGCCAAAGCAAAAAAAAACACCCAGTTGAGAATGGAACTGGTGATAGAAGCAAGATTCAATGCTGTAGAGGGCAATATGACATAGGAACCTGGAATGTTAGGTCCATGAATCAAGGCAAATTGGAAGTGGTCAAACAGGAGATGACAAGAGTGAACATCAACATTCTAGGAATCAGTGAACTAAGATGGACTGGATTGGGTGAATTTAACTCAGATTACCATTATATCTACTACTGTGGGCAGGAATCCCTAAGAAGAAATGGAGTAGCCATCATAGTCAACAAAAGAGTCCAAAATGTGGTACTTGGATGCGATCTCAAAAATGACTGAATGATCTCTGTTCGTTTCCAAGGCAAACCATTCAATATCATGGTAATTAAAGTCTGTGCTCCGAACAGTAACACTGAAGAAGCTGAAGTTGAACAATTCTATGAAGACCTACAAGACCTTCTAGAAAGAACACCCAAAAAAGATGTCCTTTTCATTATAGGGGACTGGAATGCAAAAGTAGGAATTCAAAAAACACCTGGAGTGACAGGTAAATTTGGCCTTAGAGTACAGAATGAATCAGGGCAAAGGCTAATAGAGTTCTGCCAAGAGAACGCACTGGTCATAGCAAACAGCCTCTTCTAACAACGCAAGAGAAGACTCTACACATGGACATCACCAGCCGTTGAAACCGAAATCAAATTGATTATATTCTTTGCAGCCAAAGATGGAGAAACTCTATAAAGTCAGCAAAAACAAGACCGGGAGCTGACTGTGGATCAGGTCATGAACTCCTTATTGCCAAATTCAGATTGAAATTGAAGAAAGTGGAGAAAACCACAAGACCATTCGGGTATGACCTAAATCAAATCCCTTATGACTATACAGTAGAAGTGAGAAATAGATTTAAAGAACTATATCTGATAGACAGAATGCCTGATGAACTAGGGATGGAGGTTCATGACATTGTACAGGAGACAGGAATAAAGACCATCCCCAAGAAAAAGAAATGCAAAATAGCAAAATGGCTGTATGAGGAGGCCGTACAAATAGCTGTGAAACAAGGGGAAGCGAAAAGCAAAGGAGAAAAGGAAAGATATACCCATTTGAATGCAGAGTTCCAAAGAATAGCAAGGAGAAATTTGTTAAATTCCGAGTATTGGTAATTAAATTATCCAAATATGAAAAATTAATTGTATGAAAATTCAAACCTTTAGTTTGTTGAGTATATAAGTTTATATTAATTATTTTTTTTGATTTACATATATTTTAATTGATATGAATTCATTTATTTTCATTTTACTGTATTTCTATTCCTTTATTTTGAACTAAGTAGACAGTTTTATGCATATGTATTTTTAAGACCAATATACATGTTCTAATAAGAAAATTGCTAAAAGCTTTTGGTATCATTATTCAACTGATTCACTGCCAATGTTAACTGAACATCAAATAAATAAGGCAGCTGAAAGAATATCTAGAGGGGATAATATTTAGAGTCCACATTTAGCAAGTCTTATTACTCAGAGTGATAAAAAAGGTAAGCATAATGAGCCTAGTATATTAGTGACAAAAAAACAAAGTTAAAGAAACTAATGGATTCAGAGAATATTATACATCACAACATGTTATTTCCAGACTATTAAACCACACCATGATGAACAATTGCAGGTTTATAAAATCTCTATGACTTCATAAAGCATTAATTAAACACTGAATGTCAGAAGAAAATCACTAACACTAACACTGTTTCTCCAGAAAAGTGCCTGTCCACCTGTATCTGAATCCTTCCTGGAATTCTGCTAAATTTGTAAATGCATGTCCTCTATCTGAAATTTAATGAATTAGAATACTAAACAGCTGCTGCTGCTGCTAAGTAACTTCAGTCATGGCTGACTCGGTGCGACCCCATAGGTGGAAGCCCACCAGGCTCCCCCGTCCTTGGGATTCTCCAGGCAAGAACACTGGAGTGGGTTGCCATTGCCTTCTCCAATAAATGAAAGTGAAGTCGCTCAGTCGTGTCTGATTCTTTGCGACCCCATGGACTATAGTCCACCAGGCTTCTCCGTCCATGGGATTTTCCAGGCAAGAGTACTGGAGGGAGTTGCCATTTCCTTTTCCAGCTAGAATACTAAATAGAGGTGTCTTGAATTTGACTATATAATTAACACCCCCAGATAATCCCATGCACATTGCTATATGTCACAGCTTGTTAGGGAAGAGAGAGTGACCAAAAAAAAAAAAAGTCCTCATATTCATTATGATGATTAATTTTATATGTCAGACCTGGCTGGACCCCAATGCCCAGATATGTGGTCAAACTTTATTATGCTTGGTGTTTTCTTTGAGGGTATTTTTGGGTGAGATTAACATTGAGATTTTGGAATTTGATTAAAGCAAATTTCCCTCCATAATGTAAGTTCATGCATGCTAAGTCGTTTTAGCTGTGTCTGACTCTGCAACCGTATGGCCTGCTGGACTTCTCTGTCCATAGAATTCTCCAGGCAAGAATACTGAAGTGGGTTGCCATGCCCTCCTCCAGGCCGTCTTCCCGTCTCAGGGATCGAACCCACATCTCCTATTGCTCCTGCATTGCAGGGAGATACTTTACCACTGAGCCACTGGAGAAGCCCCTTCCTAATGTAAGTAGGCCTCATCTAATCAACTGAAGGCGTGAATGGAACAAAAGACTGAGCAAGAGAGAAACCTGCCAGCAGATGGTCTTGAGCCTTGAGCTCCAATGCCAATTCTTCCCTGGTTTTCCACCCTGCCAATTTTGGACTTGCCAACCTCTGGGATTGCATGACCTAATTCCTTAAAATAAATAAATATATTTATTTATTTGTTTAAAGAAACTTTGTCTCTGGAGAATTTTGACTAATATATCCATGATGTATGGGATGATTGGTTTTCAGAATTTTTATTTACTTCACATTAACTTATAGTCTGTAAATAAGGACCCTAAGAATTCTGATCTTAGATGCATTCTCAGCCTCAGGCAAAATTAGAAGGCAGAGCTACCCCTACCAACTGAATAGAACTCAGGAAAACATTTCTTGTCCAAATTCCTAATCCTGGTCCCATCTAACTTTGTTTGGCCTCCTTATAAAAGTCCTTGTATTCCTAGTCTTTAAGATACTTTTATTCCTAATCTTTAAGATGTTTCCTTGGTGGCTCAGACAGTAAAGAGTCTGCCTGCAATACTGGAGACCTGGGTTTGATCCCTGGGCTAGGAAGATCCCCTAGAGAAGGAAATTGCAACCCCCTCCAGTATTCTTGCTTGGGAAATCCCACAGGGGAGCCTGGCAGACTACAGTCCATGGGGTACAAAGAGTTGGACACAACTCAGCAACTTCACTTTTTTTAAGATGCTTGCTTATCTTTTGGTTGGTGCATTCTTCTTATTAAAATAGTCTTCTCAAAAAATATATTTTTATTAATTTCAGATGTTTTGACTTACTGATACATACTTCACTTCCCAGGTGGCACTAATGGTAAAAAACCCACTTGCCAATGCAGGGGATATAAAAGATGTGGATTCGATCCCTGGTCGGGAATATGCCCTGGAGGAGGGCATGGAAACCCACTCCAGTATTCTTGCCCAGAGAATCCCATGGACAAGAGGAGCCTGGCAGACTACAGTCCACAGAGTCTCAAAGAGTCAGACACAACTGAAGTGACTTAACACACACAGACACAGACACTGATACATACTACATATATGCTTAAATGACACTTTAAATAGCAATCAGTATCTATTAAAATTTGTACAAGATCTGTATGAGGACAATTTAAAAACTCTGATGAACAAAATCATCCAACTAAATGAATAGAGAGATGTTCCATTTTTATGAATAGAAAGATCCCATACTGTCAGAATGTCAGTTCTTCCCAACTTGATCTATAGACTCAGTGCAGTTTCAATCAAAAACCCTGCAATTCCTTTTATGGATATTGACAAAAACACTATAAATTTTATATGGAGAGGCAAAAGACCCAGATGAGTCAACACACTATTGAAGGAGAAGAACAAAGTGGAAGGACTCACATGGAGTTCAGGGCTTAATATAAAGACTTGGTAATTAAGACGCTAGTATTGGTGATGGGCAATCATGAGCACTTCGTCTATTACTTCCTACATATCAGGCACTATCCTATATTCTTAATAAATATGAAGTTATTTAATCAATACAGTTCAAATTAACCAGCTATCCTCCAATATAAAATACAAAGTTTAAAAAAAATGGGTCATGGGGCCACACTTCACTTCAGAAAAGAAATAGGAAATATGGTGCTGAACATGAGCTGGTAGGTGGAGAACTGGAGGAAGCTGACTGTCACAATTGGTTCCCGTGTATATACTTTCAGTACAAATCTTAGATGATCTGTAAGCTGTCCTAATCAGGGGATTGGGAGGTATATCTCATGAATAACTGACCCTAATAAATAGAAACATGAAAAGAAGGAAGCTAAACAAATTCTAAAAATGATCATGATCACACTACTTCACAGAGAACATCAAGTAATTGTCATTATTCCAGCCACATAGTAGACAGGGAGCTTTAGTGACAGTGGTCATACAGTGTAAAATATAGAGATGTGCAAGAGGTTGCGCTTTCATATTTTACACACTGTAATTTTGATTTTGCACTAGTTTGCCTGGAGAGGTCACCTAGTGTAACAATTCATGAAATTCTAATAGCTGGAACAATCTTAACTCATTAAATATATATTCTTTGATACATATGTAATCTCTGTTAGTAAGAGAATAACAAATATATTGTTTAATTCAATTCTAGCAATATACAGTAAACTCTGGGCCAACAGGATTTTAAACTGTGCAGGTCAACTTATATTTGGATATTTAAAAAAAAAATTCCTACAGTTCTACAGAATCTTCAGTTGGTTGAATCCTGGATGGGGAACTATGGATAGAGAGGACCTCTATTGAGCATACTGGGATTTTGGTATTCATGGGGGCTCTTGGAAACAATGCCCCCTGGATACCAAGGTATGACTGTGTTTTTTTATAAGATAGGCACTATTTTTTCACAGAGCAGTGTGGATTACATTAATGTTGTCTTATGAAAGAGAATTGCTGTGTTAGGAGAAAAAAAGACACATATACTATGCATGTATTTTATTAAATGCATGAAGTCTATGCATGAAATCTATGAAGTATTAAATGCAGGTGTGTGTTACTCGCTCAGTTGTGTCTGACTCTTTGCAACCCTATAGGCTGTAGCCCTCCAAGCTCCTTTGTCCATGGAATTCTCCAGGCAAGAAAAGTGGAGTGGATTGCCATTTGCTTCTCCAGGGGATCTTCCCAACCCAGGGATCGAACCCTGGTCTGCATTGCAGGCAGATTCTTTACCATCTGAGCTACCAGGGAAGCAAGTGAACTTTGAAATGTCTGTGCGTGGAACTTAATGAAAGGAGAGAAATAATGTCATATCTTTTCTCCTACTTATGTTTGAGTCAATTGTGGCAGTTTTAAAATACTGTGGAGATAACTTAAATACACTTTATATAGGCACTTTCTCATAAAGTAACTCATATTATTAAAAACAAAAAAACTCTCTTCAACAAAACAATTAAAGAGTGGTTATTGAGAAATTATGCATAGGTGTTTTCTTAATTTTGATTACTCCTGTTACACCATCTACTGGTAGTTTTTGAGAATGCTATCAATTTCCTCAAAAATCATTTCACTTTTTCTAAAATATGTTACAATTTTTTATGCATAAAAATATTTCAAAATTCACTCTCTATTTACTGATTCTTTACTGCATAAAAATTTTCTGAAATCATTGTGTTTTCTCTGTCCTTTTAATACTGCTTGCTTTGGCAATCACAATATGCACTGGAAAAGTAATAGTGTTCCAATCTCTTTGAGTTTAGAAATCAATTCTTTATGAAAACTCCTCCATGAATGCACTACACACTTGCACACATACAAACACATACAGTTTGAGTGATATTATATACTATCGTAGGTATTATAGTTATTTCTTTAACTTTTCTCATTCTTTCTTTCCTTTTATCTCTTTATATCATTATTTCATTAATAGTAGGTAATTAATATAAAAAGGGATATCATAATTTGTTAGTGAGTGTATTTGTTTGTTCAAGTTGCTGTAACAAAATACCATATGCTGGGTGTCTTTAACAACAAAATTTATTTTCTCACAGTCCTGGAGACTAGAAGTCAAAGATCAAGGTGCCAAAAGTGGTGGTTTCTAGTGAGACTTCTCTTCCTGTCTTGCGGATACATCTCTGTGTCCACACACAGCCTTTCTTCCGTTAATATGCACTTCTGGTATCTCTCTTTTTATAGGAAAATCCATTATTTGGGATTAGGACCACGCTAGTATGTCCTCATTTAATTTTAATTGTCTTCTTAAGGATCGTATCCCCAAATATTAGGGTTTAGGGCTTCCACATGAATGTTGGGGGAACACAATTCAATCCATAACAGTGGTTCTGTGAACTGATACAACTTATATACAAAGCAGTCTTGCAGTATGCACCATTTACTTGAAAGCTACGTTCCTTCTAACTAATCGTTTACTTAGAGATTGTTGTTATTCAATCGCTTATTCATACCCAGTTCTTTGCAGCCCCATGAACTGATGTGTGCGAGGTCTTCTGTCCTCTACTGTCTCCTGGGAGTTTGCTCAGATTCATGTCCATTGAGTTGGTGATGCTATCTAACCATCTCATTTTTTTACTTAGGGGAGTTTAACCTAATATTATTGCATGCTAGGTCGCTTCAGTTGTGTCGTATTCTGTGTGACCCTATGGTCTGTAGCCAACCAGGCTCCTCTGTATATGAGATTCTCCAGGCAAGAATACTGGAGTGGGTTGCCATGCCCTCGTGCAGGGGATCTTCCCAAACCCAGGGATCAAACCCACATCTCTTATGTCTTCTGCATTGGCGGGTGTGTCTTTACCACTAGCGCCATTTGGGAAGCCCAATCTAATATTAATGAAACATGAAACACTGAATATGCTTTGGCTCATGAATGTGTTCATCACAGTATCCTTAGAACGTGAGAGTTCAGCAGTGCCTCCTAAACACTTTCAGACTGAGGCATACATAGATAATCATATTTTACAATGCCCTCGGGTTAGTAGATGTGGCCATTACCAGCAAGAGAGCTTGCGTATTCAAGGGCCCATCCAGAAGCCCCAGCACTAAGGACTTTGGCTCATATGTGACCCATTTGTGGTAACTACTGATACTGGGGGCACTGAGGAGCTGTGACAGAGACAGATTATGGGAATAGTTACTGGGGAGAACCTGATGTGCAACATTAATGAATCTTCCACTTGAAAAAACAATATAAAGACAGACAAACTGATGAAAGATGAAAAATATGCTACCATTTGTGTCTTTTACTCAGAAACATTCTTCTGATCATCTATTTGTAAAAATATTTTAAAGCTCTTAAAAAATCATTTCTGTCAAGTTTATTTTAATAGAAATAAACATCATAATACTAAAATTTTAAGGTTTTTTTTTGTACAAGCAACATATACAGAATTGTCACTATAATGAAATGTAATGCTGAGCATTTGACGTGGGAGTAGGAATGTGGATAATTTTGTTATTACTTATTTATTGCTTTCTGTTTCCACCAAAATAAATGGGGTTTATTTAATAATAAGCAAATCATAATGTTTAATTTTTTCTATAGACTGATTTGTATTCCCATAATTTATATGTTAAACACCACCTGGGTGTTGGAGATAAGACCTTCAAAGAGATGATCAAGGTTAATTGAGCTCATAAGGGCGGAGTCCTGTTTGATAATACAGATGCTCTTATAGGAAGAGTAAGATACACCAGAGCTGTCTGACATGTGAAGACACAGCAAAAAGAAGGATGACTGAAATCCAGCTAGAGTAGCTAACCAGACCAGATAACAGACACTCTGTTTTGGACTTCTAGCCTCGGTGCTAAGTTACCTCAGGCGTGTCCGACTCTTTGTGACCCTATGAACTGTAGCCCTCCAGGCTCCTCTGTCCATGGGATTCTCCAGGCAAGAATACTGGAGTGTATTGCCATGCCCTTCTCCAGGGGATCTTCCTGACCCAAGAATTAAACCTGTGTCTCTTAAATCTTCTGCATTAGCAGGCGTGTTCTTTACCACTAGTGCCACCTTGGGAAATCTTTCTAGCTTTAGAAATGTGAAAAAAGAATTCTGTTATTCAGCCAACTAATCTGTGGTATTTTGTTATGGCCTCCTGATCAGGCTAGTATAACTTTATAACTTCATAAATATCTCAGACCTTTTTTATAATACACATATATAATTATATATAATTTAAAATATTAGTATTCTAGGAGGTATTTTATTCATAAGACTATATAGTTTTCAAAGCCCTAGGACTCTTGAGAAGCCTAAAAATATCGATAATTTCCCCGTACATTTTTAAAATCCTTCAGGGGTAATTTATGGTAATTACTGCTGCTTTATCAGAAGTTGACACAAAAGGTTATACCTTTGTGACACTGTCACACTGTCAAAGCTCTTCCTTTGCCTGAATTTCCTGAACTATGTGAGTTCTGTGTCTGAGGCTGGCATTTTCAGACCTAGATTGATCTTAATCTATGGGCAGGTTTTGACCCTGGGGTTAAACCTAATTCTTACCCTGAAAAGAGTGGAGAGAGCCTCTCAAGAGAGTCATTCAATCTGTCACTTCCACTTTTACCTCTTACCCAGTCTTGGTGGTCGAGCTTTTCTCTTGGTGGTTTGGTTGTTTACTTGGTCATTGGGTTCTGCTTCTCGCCTCTTATAGTCTTATATTTGCATTTTGTCATGATTGACTAGTCTTTTTGACGTAATCACAAGCTCACTACACTAGAATATTAGATGCTCTCCTTGCACCCAGTGTATTCATATCTCCGTAGCCCAAACCATCTTGCTATTTCAGTACTTGATACCTGACATTTTAAGTCTAAGTTCAAAACCTGCAAAATTGTGCTATTTGGCTTAACACTCTGTGCATCTGACCTTGAACACAATATTGTGGCTTAATACTCTGTGCATCTGACCTTGGACACAATATTATAACAGAATATTAAACTAAACATGTCCTTAAAAAGTAACCTACTAAACATTGTCATTTTACATTGGGGAAATTAAGAACAGACTTGGCCAAATTTACACAAGAAGTGTATTAGTTTCCTATTATTTCTGTAACAAATTTCCACATATATGGTGGCTTAAAACAATGCAAATTTATTATTATACTGTTCTATTAGTGATAAATTCAAAATAAAACAATGGGCTAAAGTCAAGAGTCAGCTCATCTGTTTCCTCCTGGAGGTTCTCGGGAAGAATCCATGTCCTTGCCTTTTCTAGCCTTTAGAGGAGGCTTGTGTTTCATGATTGTTTGCATCATGGGACTAGGGTTGTGTTATGCTTTGGCATCATTCCAACATCTGCTCTGTGGTCATATATTCTCTCTCTAACTCTATCATTCTCTTCTCCACGGGATCTTCCTGGCCCAGGGATTGAACCCAGGTCTCCTGCATTTCAGGCAGATTCTTTACTGTCAGCCACCAGGTCCCCCTAACTCTACTGCTTCCTCTTATAAGAATCCTTGTGAGTACATTGAACTCTATAATTCAAAACAAACCCAGGGTTATGTTAGAAGAAACTTTATTTGGAAATACTTCTGCAATAGAGAGAATCTTCTAAACATAAGATCTGCAAGTGTCACGGAAGATAAGCAAAATAAGATTTTTATTTTTAAAATTTTCTATTGAATTATATATGCTGTACAGTAAATATTATATAAGGTACAGGTGTACAATATAACAATTCTAAATGTTTAAGGTAATCTTTCATTTATAATTATTATAACGTATTGGCTATATTCCACGTGTTATACAGTGTTTTGTTGCAGCTTATTTTATACCTGATAGTTTATACCTCTGACTTTCCTGCTAAGATTCCTGTTTTAATGGAACGAGCAAAATAGACTAGAAAGAATACAGTGCAGGGAAGTGAGATGAAATGGTTCAGGGAATTGGGATAAAACAGGTGGTCTGATTGGAGAGTAGATCAAAGAAAAACATACCTTGAAGGCAGCCTCTTCCCCCATGTTGTTGTTCAGTTGCCTAGTTGTGTCCAACTCTTTGCAACCACATGGATGGCAGCACGCCAGGCTTCTCTGTCCCACACCATCTCCCAGAATTTGCCCAAGTTCACGTCCATTGCATCAGTGATACCGTTCATCCATCTCACCCCTATTGCCCTCTTCTCCTTCTGTCTTCAATCTTTCCCAGCATCAGGGTCTTTTCCAATGAGTCGGCTCTTCACATCAGGTGGCCAAAGTATTGGAGCTTCAGCTTCAGCATCAGCCCTTCAAGTGAGTTTACCGGGTTGATTTTCCTTAGGATTGACTGGTTTGATCTCCTTGCTGTTCAAGGAACTTTCAAGAGTCTTCCCCAGTACCAAATTCAAAAGCATCAATTCTTCAGCGCTCTGCTTTCTTTATGGTCCAACTCTCACAACTGTATGTGGCTACTGGAAAGACAATAACCCTAACTTTACAGACCTTTGTTGGCAAAGTTATGTCTTTGGTTTTTTTTTTAAAAAAATTACTTTTTAATTGAAGGATAGTTGCTTTACAGAATGTTGATGTTTTCTGTCATACCTCAACATGAATCAGGCACACTGACAAGATTTGTCATAGCTTTCCTGCCGAGAAGCAGTCGTCTACTAATCTCATGGCTGCAGTTACCATCCGCAGAGATTTTAGAGCCCGAGAAGTGGAAATGTGTCACTGCTTCCATGTTTTCCCCTTCTATTTGCCATGAAGAGATGGGGCCAGATGCCACAATCTTAACTTTTTTAATATTTAATTCTAAGCTGGCTTTTGTACTCTCCTCCTTCACTCTCATCAAGACGTTCTTTAGTTCCTCTTTACTTTCTGCCATGAGAGTGATATCATCCACATATCTGAAGTTATTGATATTTCTCCCAGCAGTCTTGTTCCAGCTTATAACTCATCCAGCCTGGCATTTCTCATGATATTCTCAGCACATAAGTTAAATAAACAGGGTGACAATGAACAGCCTTGTCATACTCCTTCTTCAATTCTGAACCAGTCAATTGTTCCACACAGGGTTCTGATTGTTGCTTCTTGACCTGCATTCAAGTTTCTCAGGAGACAGGTAAGATGGTTTGGTATTTCCATCTCTTTAAGAGTTTTCCACAGTTTGTTATGATCCACACCGTCAAAGACTTTAGCATAGTCAATGAAACAGAGGTAAATGTTTTTCTTGAATTTCCTTGCTTTCTCTATGATCCCGTGAATGTTGGCAATTTGATCTCTGGCTCCCCCATAGGGTTCCTTAATGAGGGGCTGTAGGCTGGCACAGGCTGAGGGTGGCCACATTCCTGGGGCCTGTGGAAGGACAGATTATTTACTGAAGTTTGATTTACAAGTATTTGTTACGATTGATCAGTAGGGCCAGAATAGTTCAGTTAATCATTTATGAAGTGAATAATGGGAATATGGAGAGTGTGTGTATGTGTTCGTCTTTATTATAGGTGAGAAAAGTGTGTGCCCCTGCGTCTTAGCCAAGTCACATGGGAAGGGATAGTTTTTTGCAGTAAGCCATTTTCCAGAACACAGAAGACTGGGGACTATCTTTAAATATGGCTGTTCTCTAGGATCACAGGTAAAGTTCACAATCATCTGAAATGATCCCACTTGGATAATTCAAGACAGCCTTCTCATTTCAAAATGAGCAGTCCTAAATTAATAATACAAATATGAAAAGAAAGTGAAAGTGAAGTAGCTCAGTCATGTCCAATTCTTTGTGACCCCGTGGACAGTAGCCCACCAGGCTCCTCCCTTCATGGGATTCTCCAGGCAAGAATACTGGAGTGGGTTGCCATTTCCTTCTCCAGAGGACCTTCCCAACCCAGGGATCTAACCCTGATCTCCCGCATTGCAGGCAGGTGCTTTAACCTCTGAGCCACCAGGGAAGCCCATACAAATATGGGATTATTGAATTTAATAATTCTTGCAAAGACACCCTACCATAGTGGTTAGTGAATAGTGCGCCTGTCTGGGGAATGCTCCCCCTACCTAGTATTGTAAAACAGAAAGTATGTGAAGCCACCTTTCCCACACTATTGATTGGGCATGCTACATGGGAACACAGAAGATGCTTGAAACCACATAGATTATTAATTTACTCTACAACAGCCAGTGTGGAGCACAGATTGGAGCTGATAGGAAAAGCCTGTGAGTGCCACCCAGCGACAATGCTGGGATTTGAACCAGAAAGTTTCCATTTGGGAAGCAATTATTAGTTGTTGTTAAAAATAATCAGAATTGTTTCTGTGTGTGAGGGCCATGAAATATTTATGAAACTTATCATGCCTATGTTGTCTTGAAAGTGAAAGTGTTAGTTGTGTCCAACTCTTTGCAACCCTATGGACTGTAGACCACCAGGCTCCCCTGTCCATGGAATTCTTCAGGCAAGACTACTGGAGTGGGTTATCATTCCCTTCTCCAGGGAATCTTCCCAACCTAGGGATCAAACCTTGGTCTCCCTCATTGCAGGCAGATTCTCTACTGTCTGAATCACCAGGGAAGCCCTATGTCTTGGGTGATTTCAGAGAAAGTTAGACAATGCCTATGAGCTCCATAGTAAAATGGAAATGTTTTATACAGAACATGATAGCAGGAGAAGGCAAGGAGATACTCATGAGCAGGGAGCCTAATTTCCCTTAGGGCTGACTCCATAATTTGGTCACTTGAGCCCCTTGAGCAGTGTTCTCTAAACAGCTCTTTGTGACCAATAGAAAACTTCTTGGTTTATGGATGTCAGTTCCAAGATGAATGTACACCATCCTATTTGTCCCCTGTTACGAACTGTCACTAAGAGTGTAACAGCCTCCAGTAAATTCTGAATCCTCCTGGCAAATTGTTGAACCTGAGAGTGATTCCAGGAACCTCCAGACCTGCTGTTAGAGTCAGTCTCATGGAGAACTGTATGACATCGGACTGTGTAGCTGGCCTGAATCTCCTAATACATATTTCAGATCTTTCAGAATCTTTATTTTACTTAATTCTGCCATTGTTGTTGCATTGTTTTTCAGTCACTGAGTTGTGTCTGACACTCATGTACTGCAGCACGCCAGGATTCCATTCCACTGCTTAATTTAATGCAATAAAACTCTGCTGAACCTTTATAAACTTTCATCACTATGAACAGAGAATGATATTTCAAATTTATTAAGATGACAAGCATACCTTTCAGTGAATAATGGCATCTAGAATTTGAAGAATTGCCTTCATGCAATATATATTCCTATTCACATATCCATACATAGTCATAGATATATGATGCATTTCGTCAATTAGTTTTGTCATCATTATTCATTTTCACATAGTTGCCTAGGAAAAACTATTCATTCTGTGGATAAAAATATACTTTTATCTTTTGAATATGTGTGGATTTCTTTCCTTTCTTTTTTTCCTCATTGTTTGCTCATAAGATCCAAACAGAGCACACAATCTTATCTCCTGCTGATTTTGATTCATTTGAAACAACTTGGGATTTCATAACTTTATTTTAGCAGGATATTTACGCTTGTTATTTCCTTAGGCACTAGAACAACATTCACATTAAACAGATTTTAGTACTGTATATTATGAGCAAGCAGTTTTTATTTATTGAGTTTGTATTCAGTAACAAAACAGTCTTGAATTTGAATTTTTGCTTCATGTCTTACTAAGTTTGAATTCTTAGCCACGTTTCAGTTTTTCTCACCTGAATTTTTAAGATAATTGACTCAGTATCTTCCAAAACATACCATTGTTTCTATAATGATTGTCATACTTAAGGGAAACCCCATTGCTCAAGTGCAATGCAGCTTGCAAAGTGCTTACTTCTGTGTATTATACAGCAATCTGCAAATCCCTTGTTTCCAGCTCCCCATGTCAAGCCTTGTTTCCCAATAGTGCAGCATTACCAGTGCTCTGTGTCAATATGATGGGTTTAAATTCCAATCATTTCAACCTTTAGGGTTCTAGAATTTAGCTGAGTCTTCACTATAGAGAAGTGTGGTAAGGGCATAGTTTTGATACATGAACATTGTTCCCTTTTGTTACACCTCAGGTGTTTTACTGTCTAACCACACAACACACTCTAATAAAGACATGTGCTCTTTTTTTATTTTTACTGATTCTGGTTATAACTTCATTCTTTCATATAATCTTTCTGCTGTGTATTCTCCTGACCTGTTTTAACCCCCTTTCTCTCACGCCTGTTGCTTACCTCCTGTTTTACCACTAGATGGTACTCACATATTTTTGGTATCTTTCAAATACATAACTTTGTTGTTTGCTAAGCAGAATTTAAATAATTTAGAAATATGAATAACTCTAAATATAAAGTCTGAAGAAATTACAATTTTACATGCTTTTATTAAATTTAATTACAATTATATGCATTTTATAAAAAAATCAAATTCAAAATATATATATGTTTTCTCCCTGACTCCTATAATGTACTTTTTCAAAATTTATTTAGGAATGTGGAAATAGAAGAATGACAATGATACTTACTTTACTACATATATAAGCAGAGTCTTTTTAAAAAATTCTTAATACTTTGTTTTTAGGTAGCCCATGTTCCCATAAATTTCATCTCAGTTTAGAGTACACACTTTGTCTTTCTGTTTATCTGGTACTTAATCCTCCCATGGAACTACTGACTTTTAATTAAAGAATACATTTGATTAAAACTATCTTTTGGTTTTGTGTTGTTCAATCACTATTCTAAATATTGTACATTTTTTTAAACATTTTATCATTGCATCAACCAAATGAGAAACAATAATACTGTTTTGGTTCTCATTTCACATACTAGGAAACTAAGAATTAGAGAGGTTAAGTAAGCCCGCCAAGCCACACAACGACCTATTTATGGAGCTTAGAGACTGTTTCCTTTAAATCCCACAATCTTAATTATTATACTAATATTATATTAATATAATAATAATACTAATAATATACAAATTATTATACTAAGGTGGTAGTGATGGTTTTATTATTATAAAACTTTGTATTCTTTGGAAACAATGAAAAATTATTTACTCATGCATTTGTTAAAGTAAATAAAATTTTCTAGTTTTGTAGTGTCTATGGAAATAATATCAATACATATAATCTCAATGTTGTCAAACTTGGGTAGTAAGGATCAGTGGCAGATGAAGAGATTTTATTATAATGACAACTGTATCAGAATTTAGTTCTCGCCTCTATTTCTCTACTGTTCATTGATATTAATCTAGTGTTTCTATGTTGACTTGTTTCTGTGTTTTCAAAGGGGAAAATATATATGTAAAAAACCTTGTTTAAAGCAAGAACTATAACAAAACAAAACTTGATTGTTTCTAAGCATTAAGTTGCTTAGAAATGTATATTTAGGAAGTTATATTTTGAGCAAATTAGATTGACAGTTTTATATTGTATGACTTCAGGTTGCTCATGAACACTAAAAGCAAGAAATTTTGCCTAACAATTTGATTTACTAAAGCAAATCCCTTAATTCCAGTTCAGTAGCAGTTATTTTTACTGATAGAAGTTGGAAATCAAAAGTCAATGGCATTTGGCTTATAAGATTACCTCATTTATATGTATATGTATAAGTATATATGTATATATGTGTATATATATGTATATAGGCAAGATGGTCCCAGAATAAAGTATCAACAAGAGAGAACTAAACTCATCAGTATGTGGGGAGAAATATTAACTTAAGACCATTATTTAGAGAAGAGTAAGGAAAGGAGACGCAGGATAAGGAGGATGAGAAGGAAAAAAAGAGAGGTGAGCGCAAAGAGAAAAAAGCATGCAAACAACGGTGTGTCCCCAATGACAAACTGGGAAATTGAAAGCTTTGGATAGAGTAGTAGTGTAAGTCGCTCAGTCGTGTCTGACTCTTTGTGATCCCACAAACTGTAGCCCTCCAGGCTCCTCTGTCCATGGGATTCTCCAGGCAAGAATACTGGAGTGGATTGCCATTCCCTTCTCCAGAGGATCTTCCTGACCCAGGGATCAAACCCAGATCTCCTGCATTGCAGACAGATTCTTTACTCTTTTAGTTACAGGAAAGACTATGATGGTTCATATAATAGTAAATATGCATGCGTGCTAAGACAATTCAGTCGTGTCTGACTCTTTGAGATCCTCTGGACTGTAGCCTGCCAGGCTCCTCTGTCCATGGGGTTCTCCAGGCAAGAATACTGGAGTGGGTTGCCCTGCCCTTCTCAATAGTAAATATATGTTAACATAATTTTTAATGTCTTGCAGTATGGTAGTTTGCTTTAAAACTTCCCAGTTTCTACTTTCTCATTCCAAGGATACTCAAAATCTACATCACACAAGCTTAGGTGACACCTTGTAAGATAAGACAGATTCCATATTTGGACAACTAGAGAAGAAAAAGTACTGTAGCATAGAAGGTGAAGTCCAGAATGGGGATTGCAAACCCTGAGGAAGGACCGTCAGAGCCAGAATTGCTTAGGGGTGAAGCATGCACCTCTTCCAAGAATCTCTGAAGATAAGGAAGGGATTTTCAACATGAATATAATAGAACAAAAGCCACTTGTTTAGGGAGTTGGCCATTTTCAAGCACACATTTAAGCTAAATTTGGGGAGTATATATGGTAAATACATATATATATATATATATATATATATACACACACATATATATATATATGCATATGTATTTCAACTCCAATTCTGTAATTATACTATTGTATTTTTTTGCAACTATGCTTCTCTATATCTGTTTCACTTTTTCAGATGACTAGCATAATGTTATGAGAGCTATAGTAGAAATATATATAAGACGGCCAGTTGCAGCATACTGTGTAACAAGAATACATAAACACACAGTATAAGCTCTGTCAATGGAAGATTGAGTTTACAATCAATACCTCTTATTGAGCAATTTAAATGAAAAACAATGACTGAATACTTTTAAGAAAAAAGCAGAATGTCTATTATTATACCATTTAAAAATTCATGGAATGCACACATGAATTTTTGCTTGTATGAATGTTCAACTAGTTATAGTTTGAATAGTGACTGCCTCTGAGGGAAAGTTCTGGAAGATTCTGGAAATAAAGTAAAAGGGTAACTTATTCTTCAAAGTTTGCCCATTTTAGTAATCTCATTTTTTTCTTTTTTACCACATGTCTGTACTACTTATTCAAATGAACAAAATACAAATATGAGAAAATCTAAGTATTTAAAACATAAGATTAAAGAGAACTTTGTAATCCAGACAGCTTTTGCTTCTCCTGGACATTGTGTGTAGCTTCAGATTACCGATGTGAGTGTGCATGGAAGAGAGGGAGACAAGGTTAGTGGATTTCTCATTCAGGCAGTGAGTTTTTCTCTATATATATTCCTGGTTGGACTTGGCCTTGCTTCTGCTCTGGATGTCACTCTTCATTCAAGGGGACTATTTTGTTAAATTTTTATGTATGACAGCATTAAAATAATCAGGAATGTTCCTAAGAAAGGAGAGGGCAAACAAAATATCATCAACAATAACAAAATACCAAATAGAAAAGACATGATCTGTACATTTATCTTGCCATACAGATTTGTAAAATATTTATTCAGTCATTTGAGGATGGAGTCAAATATACTTAAACTGTAGAACTTTTGGAAATATCAACTTTCTCAGAAAACTAAGAATGTGGCTTGTGTTATGGATGAAACTGTGTCCCCTCAAAATTCTTATATTGAGATCTAATTCCCAATTGATTGTATTGGAGACAGGGCTTTTAGGAGGTAATCAAAAATAAATTAGATGCTAAGGGTGGGACCCTGACCTAAGAAGATTGATGGCCTTATAAACAGAGGAAAGGAGAGAGGTTTTTCTTCTTGCTCTGCCTCTGCCAAGTGAGGACACAAGGAGAAGGCAGCTATCTGCAAGCTAGACAAAGAGCTCTTACCAGGAACAAAGTTGGCTTGTACTTCATCTTAACTTCAATTTCTCTAGAGCTTAAAGAAATAAATTCCTGTGGTTTAAGCCACTCATCCATGGTAAGCAAACTATTGAAGACTGAAATAATAATGTTATATATTACCAGCCCAAGAACTACAAAGAATTAAAAAAAATCCAGCTACCAAAATGGTAAGTGATTAGGTATAATTAAATGTAAAATTAGCATACTATTTAAATGTACCTTTACAATTTAGATGCTTAACATAAAAAATGTACTTACTAAAAACTGTCCATATGTTATAAGGTAAAATAGATTGCCACCTTCAGGACCTTCTCAGGCCTATCTCACATTTCCACTTTCATTTGATGACTGAGTACTGCTGTGTGTGGCCAAATTTGTGTCTGGATAAATCTGATAATCCTCAGTTCACAATTGGGAGCTCACTTGCATGGTAACTTGGTGACCCATGATTAAGCATTCAGTGTCTGCTAAGACTTAGCAGCAGACAAAAAGCTGTTTCTCAAAAGTAGAGTAATCATCTGCAGAAGATGGCAGAACTTTTCTTCTAAACCCTAAGGGATTGCAGTGTGAGTCACTTACAGGGACTGGTCAAAGGCTCCCAGTAGCTCCCGTTCAGCCACTGTTGGATCATATGGTTCAAGCGACAGAACAACATATAGCAGCCTGGACCTACTGCAGAGCATTCTCTTGTTTTGGCCCCCACTCAAAATTAGCAGCTCTTGGGTCACTTGGTAAATGAGTTCACACAACACACCCAAGTAAGGACTGCTGCTGCTAAGTCGCGTCAGTTGTGTTCGACTCTGTGCGACCCCATAGACGGCAGCCCACCAGGCTCCGCCGTCCCTGGGATTCTCCAGGCAAGAACACTGGAGTGGGTTGCCATTTCCTTCTCCAGTGCATGAAAGGGAAAAGTGAAAGTGAAGTTGCTCAGTCGTGTCCGACTCTTAGCGACGCTATGGACTGTAGCCTACCAGGCTCCTCCGTCCATGGGATTTTCCAGGCAAGAGTACTGGAGTAAGTAAGGACTATATTGCCTCTAAAATCCAAAGAAGATCATGAGCTGTTGTATCATTTTTTTAGTTGTAGGAGGGACTAGATGCAACAACTTACCCTTCAGTTTAGAGGGGATAGCTCAACATGCTCCACACCACTGGTCCCCTAGAAGTTTCACTTGAGGTAGAAAGCTCTGAAACTTTGTTGGGTTTATTTTGCACCATTTGATACAAAAATGTCTCATCAACAGAGGCAGAGTATCTGCCCTTTCTTGCTCAATACGTCTAATCAGAGTCATGACATCAATGTAATGGATCACTGTGATATCCTGTGGAAGGGAAAGATGATCAAGATCACAGTAAATTAAATTATGACATGGCGCTAGAGAGTTGATATACAACAGAGGTAGGATAATGAGATGTACTACTGGCCTGCCAACTAAAAGTAAATTATTCCTGGTGATCTTTATCAGCAGGGATGTTAAAAAAAAAAAAAAAGGATTTGCCAGCTCAGTAGTTGCATACTTGTTACCTGGGAATGCGTTAATATGCTCAAGCAATGAAACCATATCTGGTGAAGTTCCTGCAATTTGGAGTCACCACTTGGTTATGCTTGTGATAGTCTACTGTCATTCTCCAAGATCCATGTGTTCTCTGTGCAGACCTAAAAAGGTAAATTGGGTGGGGATGTGGTAGGAATCACCTATAGAGAAGAACAATTACAGAGCAATTCATCTCTTCTGTTAACATAGGATGATTTCTCTTCTGGACTGGCCCAGTCAGGGTAAGATGTTCTTAAGAGATAAATACACTCTAACATCCCAGTCTCCTTAACTCTTTGAATCTCTTGCTCTATAGTAAACCAAGTCATGTCTAGCATTTCAAGTCCATTTAATGTGGGCCAGCTTTTTGTCCATGTTTCAGCCAACCAAGCAAGCAATCTGATAGAGTTCTTTAAAATTCTGTAAGTTGCAGTAGTAAATGCATAAATTTCTGTATAAAGGGTGTGTATCAATAAACTTGGTCTAATCCAGCTTTGTGATCCTTCCATCATTAAGGTACGTCCTTAATGTGGATTCCCACATATATTCCTCAGGTTTCTATCTGTATAAATTAGAAAAATCAAGTAGTTTTTGGAGGGTAGCACACTTTCTCCTGGGCCTCCCTGGTGGCTCAGACAGTAAAAAATCTGCCTGCAGTGCAGGAGACTTGTGTTCAATTCCAGGGTAAGGAAGATCCCCTGGAGAAGGGAACAGATTCCCACTGCAGTATTCTTGCCTGGTGAGTTCCATGGACAGAGGAGCATGGCAGGCTACAGTCTATAGGGTTGCAGAGTCAGACATGACTGAGCAACTAACACACCCACTTTCTCCTTGATCAAATTTCATACCTCACTTTTAGGAACCAACTGAGACTTGAGTCTAAGTGATACATCTGGAAGCAAAGAGGGGTTAGAAATTAGTCAACAGTGTCGTGTAAGGCAACTTCCTCAGGGGAGAGCATTACCTTTTCTTCAGGCAATAAGAGGCTGCTGGTATTGACAAATAGGACATCAGAATTTAGAGACTGAATGTCTCCAGTTTCCACATTCCAACTTTCAGTATACCACATCTTCCTAATCACTATTCTCACTTTAGCAATAGACATCCTATGACCCTGGGCATTCAATTTGCACTGTAATTGACAGGATTAGATTGTGGGTTTGGTTTTTAACAGTCTCAGCCATGTGATTATAGGAGATACAGGTCTCTTTCAAGGCAGACGTAGAAGCTTCCAGGTCATTTTTGTATCTATTATCTGGAAATTCAAATCCCTGAACTCATCCTTTTTTTATCCACTTTGTTTAGAAACATTAGGAGCAACAACTAATCTTATTTTGCTCATTTATTTGACAAAAATATTTGAAGGCATCATATAAATGGTCAATAAAATCATTGCCTCATAAATGCTTTATTATAAGTATCCAATGATTGTATTTTGCATATCTCTATTGTTATATCACACGTTGAACTATCAGTGTTCTCTTTGCTCCTGGAGATTGAGATTTCAGTATCTATGAATCTAATCAGAGTAGAGAACTAATTCTGGAAACTGTAAAGCCAATTCAGAAAAGTCATTCTTAAGATTCTATTCCTCATTACTGGTACCAAAACCTGTACAAGTCAGTGTTTCCCAAAGAAACAGAACCAATAGGATGTGTATATGTGTGTGTGTGTGTGTGTGTGTGTGTGTGTTTAGAGAGAGAGAGAGAGACAGAGTAACAAGAAATATTTATTTTAATAAATCATATCACATGATTATGGAGGGTTCCATGTCTACTCTTGCCAGGTAGCCCAGTGGGTTGGAAAATATTTGATGCTGCAGTTCAAGGCCAAAGTCAGTCAGACTGGAGAGCAGAAAAAAGTTGATGCTGCAATTCAAGTCTGAACAGTACAAGTCTAAAGGTCATTTCCTGGCAGAATTTCTTCTCACTTGGGAGAACTCAGACTTTTGTTCTATTCAGACCTTCAGCTGATTAGATGAGACTTACCTACACTATGAAGCACATTCGGCCTTATTTGAAGTCCATTGATTTTAATGTTCAGTTCAGTTCAGTTCAGTCTCTCAGTCGTGTCCGACTCTTTGAGACCCCATGAATCGCAGCACACCACACCTCCCTGTCCATCACCAACTCCCAGAGTTTACCCAAACCCATGTCCATCAAGTCGGTGATGCCATCCAGCCATCTCATCCTCTGTCATCCCCTTCTCCTCCTGCGCCCAATCCTTCCCAGCATTAGGGTCTTTTCCAATGAGTCAACTCTTCGCATGAGGTGGCCAAAGTATTGGAGTTTCAGCTTTACATCAGTCCTTCCAATGAACACCCAGGACTGATCTTCTTTAGGATGGACTGGTTGGATCTCCTTGCAGTCCAAGGGACTCTCAAGAATCTTCTCCAACACCAGAGTTCAAAAGCATCAATTCTTTGGCGCTCAGCTTTCTTCACATCTGGAAGTTCACGGTTCACGTATTGCTTAAGCCTGGCTTGGCGAATTTTGAGCATTTTAATGTTAACTTCATCCAAAAGCATCCTCACAGGAACATCAAGGGTAATGTTTAAGCAAATATTTGGGCACCATGAGTCAGACAAGGTGACACATGAAATTAAACATCATACACTACACTAACATGAAGCATAAAATTGTGTATTTCTCATTTAATACCAAATGCATTTTTATTTCTATAGGTTTTGCTACCCCTAGAAATTTCAGGGAAAAAAGTTAGTTAGTGTTTAAATTATTTTTTCATTCTTCCTTTCCTTACTCTATAGAGTAATATATAGTTTATATTTCCTCTGTATATAAGTGCTTTTAGCACATGTATTAATTTTTCCTATGATAATGAATAATGCCCAATTTCAGTGGCTTACAGAAACAAATTTTTATTTCCTCCTGTGGTGTCTGCATCTTTGTAGGGCTCAGTTGGACTCCACAAATTCTTTCATTTTAGAACTCAGGCTGAAGAAACATCTGATCTCTGGACATAATACTGTTATCGAAGAGAGCTCAAGAGGGGCAAGCATAAGGTGATGTACTTGGACTATGTACAATGTTCTTCTTAATAGATTCTGTTGTTGAAGGCTGTTTTTATAGACAATATCACAATTGATGAGGTGGGAATGTCCATTGTTTTTGATCTACTGGGATGCATCAGAGTCACATAGCAAAGGACAAGGGCATATAATACTATTATCAATATGTAACAAGACTTGTGAATAATAATCCAATCTATGACAATGTCATTAAAGAAATATGTTGCACTCAGATCAATAACATCATAATAACTAGGAAGCAAGTCTTTTCCAACTCATCCTGGTTTCTCTGTTGAAAAAAAGTTTTTCACATTAATATATGGTGGAAAAATGAACATTATGATTAGCATGGCTAACTTTTAATACACTCTAAAATAATTTTGTCTGGATTATAAAATCTGAATCAAAGGCACACAATAAAATTATCATATTATCAGTTTCTACTGTATTTACATTGTTTTGGGCTCTCTTACATGCTTAATTTGCATCTTCTTATTAATTGGCCTGAGGGATTACTTTTATTATCTCCATTTTAAAGACGAGAAACAGGAAACATAAGTCTACCCAAGTATGTACTAGTAGATAGGAAGTAGAACAATCAGAATTCAACTTCAGTCATGTAAGAGCCATAGTGTAAAACAGTTACTTGTGTATTATAACACTGGAAATTGTAACTCCTATTTCTTCTATGTTTAAAATAATAAAGGCCACTCTATGTTTTCTTATTAAGAATGCCTAAAAAAAAACATGTAAAATATGTATTGAAGTCCAGATGATTTCTTCTAAAAAGAGTATGAAAATATAGATGCATACGTTCTCAAGATAACTTTTTCTAAAGGTGTTTGCAAGCATTAACAAACTTAATTTAGAAGGCTGTGTTTCACATCAGGGTAAGATTGAAGTGATGGATTTTACATTCACATATTTTAAAAGGGCTTCCCTGGTGGCTCAATGGTAAAGAATCCACCTGCCAAACAGGGCAGATCCCTGGGTTGGAATAACCCCTGATGTAGGAAACGGCAAACCACTCCAGTATTCTTGCCCAGGAAATTCCATGGGCAGAGGAGTATGGTGGGCTAATGCTCGTGGGGTTGAAGTCAGACACAACTTAGCAACTAAACTACAACAAAAATTTTTTAGGCAATCCTATCATTCAACTTTAATTTCAGACCTAAGCAGAATCCACAATATGTTTTCAGTTTTTTAAGTTAAATTTTAGCACAATCCTATCAGTTCAGTTCAGTCGCAAATCACTCTTTGCAACCCCATGGACTGCAGCACGTCAGGCTTTCAGCACTGATTTCCTTTAGGATGGACTGGTTGGCTCTCCTAGTTGTCCAAGGGACTCTCAAGAGTCTTCTCCAACACCACAGTCCAAAAGCATCAATTCTTGGCACTCAGCTTTCTTTATAGTCCAACTCTCACATCCATACATGACTAGTGGAAAAACCATAGCTTTGACTAGATGGACCTTTGATGGCAAAGTAATGTCTCTGCTTTTTAATATGCTGTCTAGGTTGGTCATAACTTTTCTTCCAAGGAGCAAGCATCTTTTAATTTCATGGCTGCAGTCACCATCTGCAGTGATTTTGGAGCCCCCCAAAATAAACTCTGTCACTGTTTCCATTGGTTGCCCTTACATTTGCTATGAAGTGATGAGACCTAATGCCATGATCTTAGTTTTCTGAATGTTGAGTTTTAAGCCAACTTTGTCACTCTCCTCTTTCACTTTCATCAAGTGGTTCTTTAGTTCTTCTTCACTTTCTGCCATAAGGGTGGTGTCATCTGCATATCTGAGGTTATTGATATTTCTCCCAGCAGTCTTGATTCCAGCTTGTGCTTTATTCAGCCTGGCATTTCACATGATGTACTCTTTGTATAAGTTAAATAAGCAGGGTGACAATATACAGCCTTGACATACTCCTTTTCCAATTTGGAACCAGTCTGTTGTTCCATGTCCAGTTCTAACTGTTGCTTCTTGACCTGCATACAAATTTCTCAAGAAGCAGGTCAGGTGGTCTGGTATTCCCAGCTCTTTAAGAAATATTTAATTAAATCAGAACCTTATGTGACAATATATGTTATACCCATCTGTGTCTGCTAAATTTTACATAGAATATGCAACTTGAGTTATGTGTTGCCTACAGTGGGAATATAATGACCTAAGTATTTTTCAGTTATTCTGAAGAATTAATAAAGGCTTTGGGATGTTTAAAAATATTAAACATATAAATATAAATATATATAAACTGATTGACACTTTATACTGTCCTATTGAAATAATTACAAGAAAACTTTCTTTTGATATGCCTAGCATTATCTGCTGACACACCTGGATCCTCATATCAAATGAACAGCTCTGTTTGCAACAGTTTCTCAGTTCTCTTTTAGGTAGCACATAAGGAAAAAATGCTAAAAGCATATAAACTAATAGTAAACATACACTTAGAGATTAGAAGTGACTTACACATGTCTCAAATTGGTAGTGGGGGTAAGTGTAGAAAATTGGGATTTGAATAAGCAGATTATGTGTAGCAGTATCTATGTATAATACAAATAATAATTTTTGCTTATTTCTAAACATTTCTAAAAATATTTTTGATAACAGGGATCACTTTTATGTCTATATATTCACATTATTTATTATTCCTATCTTACAATTTAAATGGATTTAGGAAATGTGAGTGAATAGCTCCACAAAACACTGATCATGTATGCATCTCCTCAAAATTTTGCAGCATGGTAGCATTGCTATAAAGGAAAGAGTGGATTTATTTGATGAGCAGCAAACCATTTCATACAAGTTAACATTTTAGGGAAAACATGCATTAGCTTTTATTACTGCACCAAGTCCAATAAGTGTCTGTCAAAAGAACACAACTGAAAATTGTAAAGCATGCAGCATTCTCATATAGTACAGAAGCCAGTTTCCTGTCCAATTACTCACCAGGACTCAGCATTACTTGTCAAGACTCGATGCCTTCTTCAAGTTTAAATCCTCAGTGACCTTGCAAACAGTGAAGCAGGCAATGAAAGAATCTAAGATGAGTCAGAAATTTGAAAAACCACAACACTATGCTTTTGATACTTGTGTTTCTGCATGCACCCTGGCATTTGATGTTGCTAATATGTATACAATGATGCTATATGTTATTATATTATTCTTGTCTGGAGATTCCCATGGACAGAGGATTCTGCTGGGGTACATTCCATAGGGTCACAAAGAATCAGATATGATGGAAGTGGCTTAGCATGCATGCATACTGTCCATTTAATGATATTTAATGTGTTATACATACATATATATGAAAGTGAAGTGAAAGTGTTAGTCACTCAGTTGTGTCCCACTCTTTATGATCCCATAGATCGCAGCCCACAGGCTCCTCTGTCCATGGAATTCTCCAGGCAAGAATACTGGAGTGGGTTGCTGCTGCTGCTGCTAAGTTGCTTCAGTCATGTCCGACTCTGTGCGACCCTGTAGACGGCAGCCCACCAGGCTCCACCGTCCCTGGGATTCTCCAGGCCAGAATACTGGAGTGGGTTGCCATTTCCTTCTCCAGTGCATGAAAGTGAAAAGTGAAAGTGAAGTCGCTCAATCGTGTGCGACTCTTAGCGACCCCATGGACTGTAGCCTACCAGGCTCCTCCGTCCATGGGATTGTCCAGGCAAGAGTACTGGAGTGGGGTGCCATTGCCTTCTCCACTGGAGTGGGTAGCCATGTCCTTTTCCAGGGGATCTTCCCAACACAGGGATTGAACCCGTATCTCCTACATTGCAGGCAGATTCTTTACCATCTGAGCCATCATATATGCATGCATAACATACATATATACATACATATATACATACATGGAAATAATAGATATATGATATCTTCAACACATTTCTAAGTGTGCACAATTCAGTACTATCAACTATAAGCACAATGCTTTTCAGCAGATTTCTATAACTTATTTAACTAGTGTTAACAGGCCCTTTCCAGATTCTTGGGCAGCAGGCACCCTCACAGTGCCTTGAAAACATCTTCCTTAGAAGTGCTAGGGGAGTTGGCAATATTTTCTGTCTTCTCTCTTGTGCAAAAGCTATTCTTTCAAAATAAGTTTTGCTTCCCTAAGAATCTTGAGAGTGTGATATTCATTTCTGTGGTACTGCTGCCCAAGAATCTGGAAAGGGCCTGTTAACACTAGTTAAATAAGTTATAGAAATCTGCTGAAAAACATTGTGCTTATAGTTGGTAGTACTGAATTGAGCACACTTAGAAATGTGTTGAAGATATCATATATCTATTATTTCCATGTATGTATATATGTATGTATATATGTATGTTATGTATGTATATATGTGTGCAATTCTTAGACTGAGTGGTATCTGGTGAAGTTTTGAGCATCATCAATCTTACGGTTTCAACTGTTCTGGGATCTACATGCTTGCAATCAGCATTTTTCATCTGGGTTGGTGGAGGGCGGGGTGGTCTGCTTCCTGCAAAAGCAACTTAGGAATGTGTATTGGGCCTGTATCTATATCTTTCAGGGAACTGGGAGTTTGGTGATGCTTCAAGGTGAAAAATTTATAGTCCTGCTCTTGTTTTTTGGAAATTATGTGCATAAATAGATGGAACAGAGATAGAACTGATCTTTTATTCCTGTGGGTCTTTGGTTATCGTCTGTGAAACCCAGGGCTTTAGCACTTTGTTTTACTGGGTGTGTCAAGTCTCCTGGCTCAAGGCCGTTCCCTCAATCCTTTTCCAAAATGGCTATACTTTTGTCTTATTTGTAGAACTGAAACTATCACTGAACCCAAATTCTTACTGTTCACAGAATAACAGGCCAATAAATCAAGAGATGTGTTGTCGGGGCAAGCAATAATAACTATTCAGAAAGCTAGCAGACTGAAATGATGATGGACTAGTGTCCCAAAGAACCATCTTACCTGAATTCAGAGTTCATTTGTACTGAAAGGGGAAGGGAGTGGCTGGCTGCTGGAAACATCTTGGTGTCAGAATCACTTGTTCATTTAGCTGTCTGGATAGGTCTCATCACAATTATTCTGTAACCCTCCAACAACACAAGTGTTATTCTCCGTTATGTAACTTTTTCTCTTTATATGAATGAAAACTGTTATACCTTCAAAGGTCAAGCCTGGGAAGCACAGTCTTGAGAATGGGCTATGATGTATATTTCAGACTATATGTGACATTATTTTACAAAGGTGCAGAGCCAGCATGATGAAGCACAGAACACAAAGGTTAGAGCTAAACAAACAGATTCAATATGGAGTCAGATTTGTTCTTCTCTATCACAAAACTTCATACCCCTTGAACAGCAACTTCTAATTTCCTCCCCTTCCTAGCTCCCAATAATGACCACCATACTTTTTATGGAGCCCTATACCAAGATCACAGGTGTAAAACCTTGTGCCAGGGCTACATGTTTAGAACCCTGTACCAAGGTCATACCCAGAACTGACAGAGCTCCATAGAAACTGTTGTCATGAGCCTCCCTGACCTAAACCAGCCAGCTCCCTGACTCCATATTAGGTAAAATATACACCTTATAGCACCCTAACCAATCACCTAATGCCAACCTTCCAGCAGAAATTTTCTTTGTCTTGAGATTATAAAAATTGCCTACTAACCTGTGAAAGGGGTTGGCTCTCCCTTGAACCAGCCCACTATTCTAATAAGATCTCCTGCTCTAACCAACTCTATTTGGAAACACTTTGTGTCTGGAAATTCTTTTCCAACCCACACACAGACCATGATACTTTCTGCTTCTATGAGTTTCATTATATTAGATTTCTCATGTAAGCAATTAGGCAGATTCTGCTAATATTTACTCCATCTCTGGAAATTTATATTCTGGAAAAAATCATAAATTTGTAACTTAATGATACACATGTAGTATTTTTGAAAAAAGTTTTCTCACATTTTCTTATTTGTCGTCATTGGAGGCATGAGAAAAATTCTTCAGGAACAGATCACATTGAAACCAGCTCTCTCTATAATAAGAGATATTGGTTAAAACTTAGTATTTTGCTATACATTTTAAACAAGTATGTTATTTTATTGATTGTAAGCTGCATTACTTTTCTAGGATTGCCATAATGAAGTACCATATACTGGGCAGCTAAACAACAGAAGTTTATTTTCTTACATTTATGGAGGCCAGAAGTTCAAGATCAAGGTGTAAGCAGGGTTCATTTCTTATGAGGGCTGTCTGGTTGGTTTGCAGATGACTGTCTTCTTCTGGTGTTCACAGGATATTCCCTCCATGTGTGTCTTTGTGATAAAAATCTCCTCTTCTTATAAGGACACTAATCATAATTGGATTAGGATCTACCTCTGTGCAAGTTAGCTCAGTCTTTCAGTCATGTCTGACTCTTTGCAACCCCATGGACTGTAACTCACCAGACTCCTCTGTCCATGGAATTTCCTAGGCAAGAATATAGGACTGGGTTGTCATTTCCTTCTCCAGGAGATCTTCCAGGCCCAGAGATTAAACCTGCATCTCCTGCATTGGCAGGCAGATTCTTTACCTCTGAGCCACCTGGGAAGCCTCCACTAAGCTCATTTAGCCTTCTACATTCTATTTAATTCTCCAAATAATTAATAGGTCATAGAGGAATATACTCTATAAAGACAACACAAATATTATAAAAATAAGAGTAAAGAAAATGGTAATTTAATGGTCCTTGAATTCTTTAAGTAGTGAATGTGTTATAATAGTGTCTCTATTCCTGATTATATTAGGCATAGCTACTCTTTTTGCCTGTTCCTTTTGCTCCTGGGGAAGGGCTTCCCTAATGGCTCAGACAGTAAAGCGTCTGCCTGCAATGCGGTAGACCTGGGTTTGATCGCTGAGTCGGGAAGATCCTCTGGTGAAGGAAATGGCAACCCACTTCAGTA
The DNA here is from genome assembly GCA_024291935.2 of Okapia johnstoni. Classification (NCBI taxonomy): domain Eukaryota; kingdom Metazoa; phylum Chordata; class Mammalia; order Artiodactyla; family Giraffidae; genus Okapia; species Okapia johnstoni. The sequence goes on along the minus strand of CM044313.1, from coordinate 88,900,294 downwards.
ATCTTGCTTGGAAAATTCCATGGATGGAGAAGCCTGGTAGGCTACAGTCCATGGGGTCACAAAGAGTCGGGCACAACTGGCCGACTTCACTTTCTTCTCACTTTGTTCCTGGAGGATGTTTCCTCCTCTTGTTTATCTTAATATAACAACTTTCATAATTACCTCAATCATATCAATCATCATATGCGTTCCCATAACTTCAACTTTAACTCTTATTCTTATTTAAGTACCCTTCCTTAGATTGTCACTTAAAATACCTTGCTGGTATTTCAAGCAACATCCATATAACATGGATAAAATGAACTCATTCATTGTATTCTTCATCCAGACCTTCTTCCTGACAGATCAATAAAGTCTCCTCTTATTTTCTCTGCTTTTAAAAATGTCAGTCTAAAGGCAAATTTTCAAGCTTAGTGCTACAATTTATATTTTATCTTCTTATCCCCCATTTATACAAGCAAACTGTAAATTGTACTATGGAAAATTTTTTCTTCTTACTTATTTAGCCTAGCACAGGCTATTCTATCTTGTCCTTCAACTCCTTTACAAGCCTCTTAAGCAGCCAATTAAATTATGATCTGTTTATCATATTCCCTGTGACTCAGATGGTAAAGAATTCACCCACAATACAGGAGACCTGGCTTCAAACCCTTGATTGGGAAGATCACCTGGAGGAGGTCATGGCAACCCACTCCAGTATTCTTGCCTGGAGAATCCCCATGGACAGAGGATCCTCGTGGGCTGTAGTCCATGGGGTTGCAAGGAGTCAGACACAACTGAGTGACTAAGCACAGCACGCACACAGCACATCATATTCATGATGAGACTGCTTCCAATGATTTATCTAACTCCTATCTGTAGCAGAATATTTCATGACTATGTTACTTATCTCCTTGAGACACAGTTATGTACAGGAAAATATACAGAATGTATTGGCATTCACAGTCCTCCACATTTTTTTTAATTAACTTATTTTTTATTGAAGGGTAATTGCTTTACAGAATTTTGCTGTTTTCTGTCAAACCTCAACATGAATCAGCCATAGGCATACATAAACAGCAAATGATCTTTTCTTTTTTTCATTGTTCTACCATAAGCTTGCCATTTAAAAAGCTGAAATTTTAGTTATTATATCAGTTGTCTATTGCTGTGTACAGATGTTGCACAGACTTAGTGGCTTAAAATAACCAAGATGTTTTTTGCGTTAGTTTCTGTGAGTCAGGAGTTACAGAAGAGCTTAGTTAGGTCCTCTGCTTCAAATTCTAACACAGCTGAGTTCCAAGTGTTGACCAGGGTTGTAATCTCATCTAAGGCTCAACTGTGGAAGAATCTGTTTCCAAGGTCACATGGTTGTTAGCGACATGCCATTTCTTGCAGGATCCTGGGCTTAAGACCATAGTTTCTTGGTAGCTCTTGACTGGAAGCTGCCTTCTCCACCTTGCTGTGGCCTTCTCCAAAGGAGATACACAGTGTGGCAGCATGAGACTTAAGAGCTAGCAAAGAAAATAGAGTCTTCTAATAACACGATTAACATTCTTGCAAAATAATTGTGTACAGTTAGTCACTGTGTGCATCCTATCAGATTAGCTCTGTAATATTGGGCAGAAACAAGTCTCAGATTCCACCCACACTCAAGGGGAGAGAATCACACAAAGATGTGCGTACCATGACATGGGGCTCTTAGGAACCATTCTAGAGTCTATCTGCCACAGCCGTCTTTATATAAACCGTGTCCTTTCTTGACTGTAAGATTAACTCATGTTGTTGTTGTTCAGGCTCTAAATCACGTCCAACTCTTACAACGCATAATGTTCACTTTTCTTGATGTTTTGTCTGTATCACCTGGCCTTCTGGGTTAATATATGCTTTCTCTTCGGAAAGCACCTTCTAACCAGTATAATCTCGGGGCTGTTAAGGAAGCTATTGTTGCAGTCATTGGACAGTTTGACGTTTAAATAAACATAAGAATTTATATGACATTTTTCCTATCTGTTGTTTAGCCCTACTAACACAAAAAAGCTGAATATTTTATGTGAGAAAAATGTCTCTCTGCCATTTACTTTTCTAAGATGCTGTTAATAATCTTTCAGTGCTTAATATGATCAGGTTCATGCATTTATAATTTAAGCAACTTGACAGAAACTATGTCTTATAAACTTCATAGAGGCACATTATAGATATGTGGCAATAATTTGTTAAATATTTATGATTGATTGAGTCAAGTCTGAGTAACAAGTGATTAGATACAGAGTGCAGAATTGCTTTTCACCAAGCAAGTTAATGTGATTTTGTAATATAATCTGCATAAAAAGCTATGTTGGGAAGATGAATATTTCAAATGTAGCTTAATGGCTACTAGGATCCAACATGATAAAGATTACTTTTGACATAAAGAAATGTACTACTCGGTAAATATTTCTTGCTGATTAAATGGATTCTTTAAATTAAATTCAGCATCAAATAGCACTGTCTTTTTCCCCCTTTTTTCTTTAATAGTAATTTGTTTCCAGAGTTTATTAGTGATTTTAAATTGCTGTTGAAACTTAATCTAAGATGAGAGAATCATGTTTTCAGAATATAAAATAATGACACATAATATAAACTTGGTAATAAAAAAGCAAATCCCTTCAGTTCAAAAACATCACATTTAATAGCTTGCAATCTAAAGGAGGAGTATGGCTGCCAGACAAATTACTAACACTTCTATATTGAGCTGTGACATGCATTTGTTAGTGGTTGCCAACAGATACTTATGTAAATGTGCTGCCTAGCACCTCATATTATTTAAACCTGGGTATTTTTGATCATTCAGCATATATTTGCTTACAATTATTTGTCTGCTTTAGCACATGCATCAACATCAGATATAAAAAATTGTTACTCTATTAAATATAATGTGTTTGCTAGATACATGAAAAGTAGACTCTATGATTAAAATGATTTTTTACGTGGTTAGATACCAAAATGAAATTCTTACAATAGTAGTACTTCATTTGAATTGGTTTATAAATAGCACTTTAGCTATAATGCAATGAATTGTGTAATGGGTTTTAGAAATATTTTTTTCCAGATCATGTAAAGCACTTCAGAGGTAAAGTTTCAAAGTCATGTAAACTTTCTATCAGACTAATATTAGTAGAGGATATGGAGAAGTTTTCAACATTTATTAGTTTTTAAATAAATGTACGCCCCCGAAGTGTAATCTTTTTAGATAAGGAAGATTCTAATAACTATGCAAGGAAACTGAATTTGAAGGCTTAAAATAACTTGATTATTCAAGAACAGAGATATTATTGACTTGTTAGCTGGTGTCATTTAATAACTAAGTTAAATATATTGAATAACCATAATGGAAAAGATTATATGCAACACTCTTGAGACGATGCAGTAGTAGATAAGATACTTCTTTCTTTCTTACCAGCTTGAAACAAGAACCAGATTTGAATAAATGAATGCAAATGGAGTACAAAGTTCTAAAGAGTACATAGTAGTGATCAAAATGCAGTGCTATGATTAGTAAGACAAAGCATAATTTCTAGATGGGGAGGTCATAAAACTTTATTGGAAATAAAAAGGATTGGTACTGAACCTAGAAAGTATAATTTTAATATTAAGTTATCATACAGTATAGAGAAACAGAAACTTCAAGCAGAAACATGAGTATGAACAATACTTTTTTTAAAAAAGGAAACTTTAGAGTTATATAAATCTGTATTATAATTTTCCCTTTGGTAAGGCACCTTGTGTCCACACACTTTGCAATATGTATGACATTAAAGCTCCATGTACCAAAGATGTTCAGTATGCTCTTGGCTTTGGCTTTCTATACTTGACTTGTTTCCACTCAGCATTTTCTTAAGCCATGCAGTTAGGACTACACACTTGGGCAATGATTCTGATTTCAGGAGGAGAATAAAAGGCAAATAAAGCAAATAAGTCTCAGATAAGACAACTCTCTCTAAGCTGACCCACTGATATGAGCTTGAACCCTATGTGGATTTGGAGCTGTCTGTCTGACCCATTTCCTTCAATGGATTTTATGCTGACATGGGTGAATAAGTGAAAATAAATGTTTTCATTTTCCGTCATTGAGCTTAGGGGTTATTTGATACACAATATTTCTTAGCAGATTTAAAATGTGACACTGGAAGTGAGGACACAACTATAATAAAATAGTTGCTTTATTTCTATCATTGCCATTAGAACCACATAAAGAGTTTGGGGAAATGGTGAAGAAATTATTTAAGGAGAATAAAAAAGCATTGGCCTTTACTACTTAGTTGTAAAGCATTTGGTAAAATTAAATCTACAATAACATAAAAGACTGAAAATGTATATAATATAATGTCAACATAAGCATGGTTTTAGGTAGAATATTTGAAATTAATTGTTCCTTTTTAGCTGCATATGGTAAGATATAAAAATAGATCATATTCAGAAAATAAAATGAAATTACTTCTCATATCCAGATCCTTAAGTAAGTAAAAGACCTTCAAATTCAATTGCATCATGTGGTCCCAGACCAAATCAAAGGCCTTACCCAGTATTATGTGGTTTCAAGATGAAAATATGTAACTCACATACAAGTGGACTCTAGTAGTCTTTTTAACAGAAAAGAAAAACCTCTAGGAAGTATAGAGCATCCACAGTAGCCTGATTTCTTTTTTATTGTTACAGAAGAGAGAAACATATATCTAATAGAATATTTGGACTTTCCAGATTGCTCAGTGGTAATGAATCTACCTGCCAAACAGAAGATGTAGGTATGATTCCTGGGTCAGAAAGATCATAAGAAGGAAATGGCAACCCACTCTAATGTTCTTGCCTCAGAAATCCCATGGAGAGAGGAGCCTGGTGGGCTACAGTCCAGGGGGTCGCAAAGAGTCAGACATGACTTAGTGACTAAAACAAAACAGTGGAATATTTAGCTATAGCTTTTGTTTAATGGAGTAAACAGAATTTAATACACAGAAAACCATACTGTTTTAGAAAGTCTTGTTGAGGAAATTATCTCCATCTGACCAAATATATGACTTAAGTGTCTTAGATATGAAATGTTCATTGGAATTTGAACATTCTAAAGGCAGAAAGAAGGTGTGAAAAATTGCCCACCACCAAAGAGATAGTATTGTTCAGTGGTCTCTTGATAGGTGACTGAAGATAATAACATAAAAACTCTTGGAGAAAAATGAACAGAGACAATACTGAGTAAAACTAGAGCTTAATTAAGAAACATCTAATCTCATTGTAGAAGCACCTGCCTATCCTTATTCAGCAAGACTTCCAAATTTCTAAGATTCAGTGACTGTTATTACATCTCCCATTATGCTTTATGTTGAATGAGAGTTTGCTGCAGTTTTCCTCTTTAGGCTTTAAAATTTTGTGGGGTGTGTAGAGAAGGAGGGAATGTAACTTGCTTAGTCCATAAGTCACCTGATCAGGAGAAGCCATATTTAAATCCAATAGAGAGAAAGGTGTGACTTTGTGTCTTGGGGTAGGGATGGACATTCAGAAAAGATAACAAAATGAGCTAGTGTATAGTACAGTGATGAAAGCTAATGACACTGTATTCCATACTCAAAGCTACTAAGAGCATAGATTGTAACAGTTTCTCATCACCAAAAAGAAAAGGCAACTGCCCTGATGGAGGTGTTAGCTAATGCTTGGTGGTGACCATTTGGTGACATTTATAGTGGTGCTAGTGTTGGGGAACCTGCCTGCCAATGCAGGAGACATAAGAGACATGGGTTTGACCCCTGGGTCAGAAGGATCCCTTGCAGGAGGGCATGGCAGCCCTCACCAATATTTTTGTCTGGAGAGACCCATGGACTGAAGACCCTGATGGATTATGATCCGTGGGCTCACAAAGAATCGGCCACAACTGAAGTGACTTAGCATGTGGGCATAGTTGAGAACAACCTGGATTTTGAGTATCACCACATGATTGCTGAGTGGACTGGGAATCTTGGAGTGAGCACGTTTTCCAAGTAGGAGGGGCATAACTGCTTCTGACTAAGAGTGTACTGTGGTGGGCTATGTTATTAACTCTTAACTCTTCCCTTCACGTACCTCTATTGTGGAATACATTTCCTTCTCCTTTACGTTAAGCTTGGCCACATGACTTGTTTTGACCAATAGAATTAGACAGAACTGACTGGTTTCCAGATTTGAGTTTAGGTTTTAAGAGTCCTTGTCTGTTCTACTTGCTCTCTTGGGCATAGCAAGAGCTAGCATTGTGAGGAAGACAGAAAACACACAAGCAAGCAAACGACCAAAAAAGTGCTTCACTTTAAGCCTATAGTTCCTGAAGGAGAATTGAGAAATGAGAATCAGAATAGTCTCAGATGAGTCACTTCATCCAAGTCCAGCAATAAAAGAAGTATATTTGTTTCAATTCTACGCATTTTAGGGTAGTTTGTTTTACCACATTCAGAGATAGGAAGGAGATGGTACCAAACATACACATTTGCTAGTTGGCTTTGAGGTCATCTAGTATAGACTGGATTAACTGGGGAGGCTGCTTCACAAATCTATTACCCTCATTGGGCCACTTATTAAAGTATTAATGTTGTGAATTTGCATATTGTTCATGAAATTTCTGTCAGTTTATCATTATGTGCTTAGTCTCTCAGTCGTGTCTGACTCTTTGCAACCCTATGGACTGTAGCTTGCCAGGCTCTGCTGTCCATAGGGATTCTCTAGGCTAGAATCCTCCAGGGGATCTTCCCAACCCAGGGATGGAACCCAGCTCTCCTGCATTGCAGGTGGATTCTTGACCATCTGAGCCACCAGGGAAGCCCAGTTTATCATTCCATTTATATTTTTAGTTCTCTACAGTAATTTTTCACATAGAGAAACATTTCCCAAACAGAAAGTTCCTGTATACCTTTCATAGAATTTAATCCTATGTTAATATAATATAATTGTCAAAGCAATATAATTGATATTTGTAACACTATTAATTAAAATTGTATTCAGCAATACTCTATTTTTGTGTACTTCACCACCACCAATTAATTTGAAAAACATTTTCATTTGTATAGAACTCATTATGCCAGCAAATTTGGAAAACTCAGCAGTGGCCATAGGACTGGAAAAGATCAGTTTTCATTCCAATCCCAAAGAAAGACAATCCCAAGGAATGCTCAAACTACTTTACAATTGCACTCATCTCACACGCTAGTTAATTGATGTTCAAAATTCTCCAAGGCAGGTTTCAACAATATGTGAACCGTGAACTTCCAGATGTTCAAGCTGGATTTAGAAAAGGCAGAGGAACCAGAGATCAAATTACCTACATCCACTGGATCATCAAAAAAGCAAGGGAGTTCCATAAAAACATCAATTTCTGCTTTAATGACTATGCCAAAGCCTTTGACTGTGTGGATCACAATAAACTGTGGAAAATTCTGAAAGAGATGGGAATACCAGACCATCTGACCTGCCTCTTGAAAAATCTGTATGCAGGTCAGGAAGCAACAGTTAGAACTGGACATGGAAATACAGACTGGTTCTAAATAGGAAAAGGAGTACATCAAGGCTGTGTATTGTCACCCTGCTTCTTGAACTTATATGTAGAGTACATCATGAGAAATGCTGAGCTGGGTGAAGCACAAGCTGGAATCAAGATTGCAGGGAGAAATATCAATAACCTCAGATATGCAGATGACACCACCCTTATGGCAGAAAACGAATAAGAACTAAAGAGCCTCTTGATGAAAGTGAAAGAGGAGAGTGAAAAAGTTGGCTTAAAGCTCAACATTCAGAAAACAAAGATCATGGCATCTGGTCCCATCACTTCATGGCAAATAGGTCAGTGGAAAGAGTGTCAGACTTTGTTTTTTTGGGCTCCAAAATCACTGCAGATGTTTACTGTAGCCATGAAATTAAAAGATGCTTACTCCTTGGAAGATAAGTTATGACCAACCTAGACAGCATATTAAAATGCAGAGACATTACTTTGCCAACAAAGGTCCGTCTTGTCAAGGCTATGGTTTTTCCAGTAGTCATGTGTGGATGTGAGAGTTGGACTATAAAGAAAGCTGAGTTTCAAAGAATTTATGCTTTTGAACTATGGTATTGAAGAAGACTCTTGAGATTCCCTTGGACTGCAAGGAGATCCAACCAGTCCATCCTAAAGGAAATCAGTCCTGAATATTCATTGGAAGGACTGCTATTCAAGCTTAAACTCCCAATACTTTGGCCACCTGTATTTTCTGTCCCGTGGTTATACTGTCTGTGTCATTCTTCATAGTAACCCTGGAAAGTTGTATTAGGATCACTGTTGCCTACCAAATTCTACCCCATTATCATGCAAGCCTGAATATAGTCATGTTTCCCTTCTAGTTAACATAAAATTGACAAAAGACAGCATGACTGTTTAATATTAATTTTTTACAACACTCATGCATATTTCAAGCAAACACATTTATTTTGAGGGCCAGTACATTACCAAGAAATTAACTAGATATTTGTTTTCCTCAGCAATTCAAGAATTGTATTATTTTTATTGTATTTATTTATATAATATGTATGTATTTATTTATTTATATTGTATTATTTATATTATTGTATAAAGTAGTAATTGATTTATCTGTTACTAAAACTTGGAACCTACTACATTTTAAATAATATACATCACATTTTTCTGACCACTTGTATTAAGAAATCAAATTAGTTTTCCTTCATTTTTGCTTGGCAGAGAGAGAGAGTAAATTATTCCAGTTAGACTGAGGTCACAACATATGTTTAAAATATCTAGTGTGTAAGCTAAATAAATCATAGTCCCAAAGTATTTAATCATGCCAAACTAGAGGATTATATTTAGTCATGATTTATACTCATTTGATCTGTCCAAATCAGTGGTAGTCTTATTTAGAACATATTCTCGGATGTCTTGTAGCTACAGCTAAGTTATATTTCTGATAAATGTTCATTTTATCTACTTCAAATAGAAAAGTACAATTTATCACACATTGAGATAGGTTAAAATATGCTTTGCTGCTTTGTATTTCCAACGTACTCTATTTTTTACAAAGGAAATGGTGATTTACAAAAGATGACAAGTTGCAAAATAGGCTTCACTAAGATTTATGAATTGCAGAATGCTCTCTTGATAGTAATCAATGGTAGAATCACTGTTGAAATTTTCTCATTTATTTGCAAGTTCATACATTACAGTGCTAGAAATAGAAGCAACCACTTCCAACTTTCCATATTATAGAAGATTGTATCTTTATTATAAAAAAATCAAGTTAAGGCCTTAATGTTATAAAATTTTACATTTGAGTCTATCCATAATCTTCTGATGATGTCAGGAAACATTTTTCTGTCTTTATGTTTAGGATCTTAAGAATATGATCACCGTAGATACAGAAGAGTCTGTGACTTCATCATACATAGTTGCAAACTAATTTTTAACATCAATGCCTCTAGAGAGAAGCAAAATTTTACTTAATATATAATATATAATAATTTAATACTAGATACACAGAGTTATAAATGCTTAATTTTCATACTAGGATTTAAGAGTCTAAAACATGTGGCATATTTAATGATTTTTTATAAAAATGACAAAGGTTGACAGCTAAATTATTTTTGTGTATTCATATATTATACTAACCAAATAATGAAATGCTCAGCAACCCTTGTGACTGTTACTAACATATTCCCTTTATAAACCTTTAGATAAGACCCGGATGCTAGGAAAGATTGAGGGCAGAAGGAGAAGGGGATGACAGAGGATGAGATGGTTGAATGGCATCATTGACTCAATGGACATGAGTTTGAGCAAACTCCAGGAGATGGTGAAGGACAGGGAAGCCAGTGTGCTGCAGTCAATGGGGTTGCAAAGAGTCAAACATGACTTAGCAACTGAACAGCAACTTTATGAACTTACCCAAATCCTTCTGAGTTTTTCTGTTTTCTCTACTTGTATTTCCTATAGGTGCCCAAACTTCTCTTGAATACACCTCAGTATTCCATCTTTGTTGAAGTTCTCTTCCACCCTAAAGTGTGTTTTGTTTTTCTTAAAGTTTATCTTCCATTGAATATTTCTAAGATCTCTGAGAACCAGTCTACTGTAGTAAGTACTAGTATTTCTTTGGTCCTCTGGCATTCATCAGTAAGAGGAATTGTAGGAAGACTCCTCCTAGTTTTGGCTGTTGCATTCCTGTACCTGCTTCTTCCTCCAAATTTAAAAGGTAATCTTCCTTTTAGTAAACCAAATATTAAATTGCATTTCCTAGGTTTTAGGTTATTAAGACTATCAAAAACATTCCAGTTTTTTTCCTTTTGTTTTCTCAAATACAGTTGCCACATTAAAGTAGGCCTACTAATATTAGTGATTTGACCCCATAAAATTATATTCTGTGATTCACAACAATACATCCAGTTTGTGAAGGTGATATCTGTGTGTGTGTATGTGTGTGTGTGTGTGTGTGTGTGTGTGTGTGTGTGCGTGCGCACCCACATGTGTATTTTATGAGGAGGTTTGGAAAAAATCTAAAACCTCTTTTACTTCTATGTAATCTTTTCTCTCCCTGTTCTCACTCAAATCCTTTTAGTCATGCATTTGGCTACCTTTTAATAAACTTCTAAAACATGGTATATAAACTAAAGTTGTTGTATTATTCCTCAATAAATTCTCTCCACAGTCTTTTTTATCCATTTTAATGGCACCTCAGTCCTGCAGCACTCAAGCATAATAGTTTTTGACTGCTCACCTGATCCCTGACACTCCACATCCTGTTCAACCACAAACACCCTCAGTTTAACCATCGAAACATTTCCAGAGTTTGAATATTTCTCACCAACTTCACCATTACCATCCTGAAGCAAACTTCTGTTATCTCTTTCCTTTCCTTGATTAATGAAAGAAATTCCTAACTGGCTTCACTGACTCTTAACTTACACTCCTCCTGTCTATTTTCAGCAGAGCAAATAGATGGATCATTTTAGAATTTAGAACACACCTGCTATAGACTGAATGTGTGTGTCCTCCAAAACTTCCTCTTTTGAAAACTAGTCTCAGTCGGGACATTTATGGGATGATCAGGTCATGAGGGTGTAGTGCTCGTGAATGGGATTAGTGCCTTTGTAAAAGGGAGGTGGGAGCAGGGTTCAGGATGGGGGACACATGAACACCCATGGCTGATTCTTGTCAATGTATGGCAAAAACCACTACAATGTTGTAATTAGCCTCCAATTAAAATAAATAAATTAATTTAAAAAAAAGAAATCCCAGAGGGATCCCTTCCACTGTGTGAAGACTCAGGAAGAAGATGGATATCTATGAACTAGGAACTGGGTCCTCATTAAATGCCAAATATGCCAGTGCCTTGATCTTGAACTTTTCAGCCTCCAAAACTATGAGAAATAAATTTCTATTGTTATAAGCTATGCAGCGTATGGTATTATCTTGTAGCTGCCAAGATAGACTAAGACATCATCTGATCAAAGCGGTCACTGTCTCTCTGTGCTGGGTATTGTCCTTCTGTCCTTATATGTCTTCTCTTTCACCATAAGGACTGAAATCCCTAAATCTTCATTTCATAGACTCTTAAATATCAAGCTTCAGGTTAAATGTTGCTGTTGAAATGTACTCATACAAAGTTTTGATGGCAAAAGAGAATGAAAACCTATTTATCTAGCTGACACTGGGGACAGGTGTGTTTGCTTTAAAATAGAGCAAAAATTAAGATATTGTCATTGGTTTTTAGGTATCTTTCTACTAATGTTAATCATCAACTTCTGGTGTTGAAAACAACTGATGCTATGTATCAGTATTTCCTCTGATTTCTATGGTGTCCAATAGCTGAAACCTAAAAATGCTCTCTCTGATCATTTTCTGGAATGGCTTTCAATCATCAAAATTCCTACATTCAATACTTATTTGAAACAAATAATGTAAATTTATGTTTTCCCATTTCAATCTTCTTGATAAAGTATTAGATGTTTGAAATATTTTCACAGAGACCATTAAACAGAAATTTGGAACTCCATGTATTCCCTGGTTTGATTTCAGGTTAGTAAGAGTCTTATCATCAGTGGTAAATTGGGTTTGGATAGACACAGAGAGTAGAGTAGCAAAATATTTACTTAAATTATAACTCATTATTTTCTAAAATGATGTTCTCACAGAAAGCAAGGATTTAGGAGATGAAGCTGCACAAACTACAGAATGGCATATTGGAAATAATGATTAAGGTGACTATGAGGTGATGACAGCTTCTGATTGCACTGGAGAACTTACAGAAAGTAAATGACCAGAAAATTATTTTCAATCTCCATTCTGGACCAGGTAGGAAGACCAGAGATCTTCTATGTCTGTCTTGAAATAATCTTCTCCAAGGTCAATATATCCAATTTTGAATCCAAATATCAGCCTTGAAGGTCGTTTATACTAAATTTAAGTGGTTGAGAAAACTTGGCAGACAGAATGGCAGGCACCTGGGGTAAATTCTAATGAATTTACCTATGTCCCATAACATTCTGCCTCCCCTCTCAACCAACACTTTCTCCTCTCATCTGAAGATATCAGTGTCCCCTTATTCAGAGAACCTAAACAATTCCAAAACAGGACATTTGCTTGCACAGATACCAGCCTTGCTCAAGGCCCACCTTACTATCTGTCATTGCATTCAGACCCAACTAGATATGGATAATGAAGTGAAAGTGAAAGTCGCTCAGCTGTGTCCTACTCTTTGCGACCCCATGGACTGTACAGTCCACAGAATTCTCTAGGCCACAATACTGGAGTGGATAGCCTTTCCCTTCCCCAGGGGATCTTCCCAACCCAGGGATAGAACCAAGGTCTCCCGCATTGCACGTGGATTCTTTACCAGCTGAGCTACAAGGGAAGCCCAGAAATATTGGAGTGGATAGCCTAGTCCTTCTCCAGTGGATCTTCCTGACCCGGGAATCGAACCAGGGTCTCTGCATTGCAGGCAGATTCTTTACCAACTGAGCTAACAGATATGGATAAAAAGGGTAAAATAACTAAATCACTCAAGAACAGGACAAAATCTTACTTGGATGGGGCTATAATCCCTACTAAGTACTACAAATATTTTACTATTTATGTTGGCAGAATCTTAGGAATATTTATGAGAAAAAATCCTAGAGGTTATTTCATAGAGGAATGTGTGTAATGTTGGACAAAGCTGGACTAACCAGAGTGTTTGGATTCGTTGAGTTAGTTCCTGCCACAGAAGTGTCTCTGGTAGTCAGCCTGACTGAAAGATGTGAACCTGGATTCAGTAAAACTAAAACAGTAACTCACAAAACCAAACTTATAATCCACATTGTTATTGTTATTGTTTAATCACTAAATCGTGTCAGACTCTTTGCAACCCCATGAACTGTAGCCCGCCAGGCTCTTCTGTCCATGGAATTTTTCAGGCAAGAATACTGTAGCGGGTTCCCATTTCAATAGTAGCTTTTAATAAAAATAGCTTTAGAATTTATTTTTTATACTATAGTTGGGACAATACTTACAGTGATAGAAGTATTTGAATGCATTTGTAATAGTCAAGGGTTTCCCTTGTGGCTCAGCTGGTAAAGAGTAATAGTCAAAAGCTCTGAACAATGTCATCTACCTGCCATGTTCCTCCAATGCACTACTGAGAGCCGAACACTGTGTTCCCTTAAAGAAAAGTTGCTTTAATAAATACTATTGATTAACGCAGAATGTAATGATGGGTGAGTATGGAACTAAGAGGAAAGAAATTCATAAATAACACAAGAAATCAAATTACAAATGAAGAGTTTTATCTAAACCTATCCTAAACCTTCCCATAAACATACATTTTACTTATTTTCCTGTTTTTAAATATATAGTTGGGAAACAACTGGCAGGATTTCTGTGTCAGGTCCCTAAACTACAAGTTAGGGTTTATTGCAGTATAAAGATAAAAGTGGAAGTCCTGAGTACTTTCCTTTTCCTATTCTAACAAAATATTAAACCAAAAGCAATATACCATAGCTGACAGATTGCAAATATTGCCACACTCAGAGACATGAAAAATGTAGAAGTGTCTTTCTTGTCACTTTCTCTGAATTTTTCTATTTGCCCTCTAAAAAATACAGGTATTGATAAATGAGTGTCTACTAATGTAATTCTTATCAGGTGTTGACTACAGTTCCACCTGCTGTGCTAGTTATTTTATCTTCACTGGGTCTAACCTCCCAAGCCTTTGTCTTTTGATAGACAAATGCCACCTCTCCCACCTCCCCGAAAAAGGAAATGCTAGCAGAAGCCATGTGTTCTCATAAGGGCATCTTTACACAAGGGCACCTATACAACTTTACTGTCTAAGATCTGGGTTTTTGAAGTCCTACAGGTCCCTAGAATAATCGGGCTCACTGTTACCTTGATCTTTTGTTGCTGCCCACGTTATCATGCTGTATCATTCAGTTAGGGATAGCAAGATGAGTGGAACTTGTAAGCAAAAAGTGGCAAATGTCAATGTGACTTCTTAAGACAATATGTTTGCCAGAAGGTGGGATGAAGACTCAATGAAAATTCAGGGACCTAGCACCTGAGAAAGAAGCTCCATAATTACTGAACCTCTTAGATTTATAGAGGAAATCTTTATCGCTTATGTCTGTGTTGCTTTGAACAACTTTCCGAGAAAACCCATAATGCAACCACTTTTGAGCAAGGATCAGATGATAAAGAATCTGCCTGCAATGCAGGAGAGCTGGATTTGATCCCTGGATCAGGAAGATCCCCTGGAGAAGGGAATGGCAACCCACTTCAGTATTGTTGCTTGGAGAATTCCATGGACAGAGGAGAATGGAGGATATAGTTCAAAACGTCACAGAGTCAGCGATGACTGAGCAACTATTTTATTTATTTAAGACTGGATGAAGCACAAGCTGGAAACAAGATTGCCGGGTGAAATATCAATAACCTCAGGTATGCAAATGACACCACCCTTATGGCAGAAAGCGAAGTGGAACTAAAGAGCCTCTTGATGAAGGTGAAAGAGGAAGTGAAAATGCTGGCTTAAAACTCAACATTCAGAAAACTAAGAGCATGGCATCTGGTCCGATCACTTCATGGCAAATAGATGGGGAAACAATGGAAACAGTGACAGACTTTCTTTTCTTGGGCTCCAAAATCACTGCAGATGGTGACTGCAGCCATGAAATTAAAAGACACTTGCTCCTCGGAAGAAAGCTATGACAAACCTAGACAGAGTATTAAAAAGCAGAGACATTACTTTGCCAACAAAGGTCCATATGGTCAAAGCTATGGTTTTTCCAGTAGTCATGTATGGATATGAGAGTTGGACCATAAAGAAGGCTGAGCACCAACGAATTGATGCTTTTGAACTGTGGTGTTGAAGAAGACTCTTGAGAGTCCCTTGGACTTCAGGGAGATCAAACCAGTCAATCATAAAGGAAATCAACCCTAAATATTCATTGGAAGGACTGATGCTGAAGCTGAAGTTCAATACTCTGGCCACCTGATGTGAAGTGCCGACCCATTAGAAAAGACACTGACACTGGGAAAGATTGAAGGCAGGAGGAGAAGGGGTCGACAGAGGGTGAGATGGTTGGATGGCATCACCAACCCGATGGACATGAGTTTGAGCAAGCCCTGGAAGTTGATGATGGACAGGGAAGCCTGGTGTGCCACAGTCCACGGGGTCACATAGGGTTGGATGTGCAAAGATTTGGGCACGACTGAACAGCAACAACATCTATTATAGTGTACAGGTCAGTGGCTCAAACGCTCATGCAATTTACTTTCATTTTATTGCTACCTGTCCCTCAAATCATGTCTGTGGTTTCTTGGGGAGCTCACTATATATGACCACACAAAATAGCCTGGGTTCGGTTTATGAGTTGTTACACATCAGGTGCAAATACCAAAATTAGACAAACGAGTGCAGTCCTACTATGAGTATCTCCAATCGTCCCAGTCAAAAATGTACACTAATTTATTTTGTAAATTTTTAGGTATTTGCTCTGTTTAGAATTTCTTATGTCCAATTTTGGGTATATCAAATACTAAACAATAAGGAGATTTTCTTTAGCTTATACTATCAATTTTTATTTGAAAGTTGTTTTAGCCTGGGAAGTAGATCATCTATTGTTAAAACATGTTTCATTACATACTGTCTTTATTTTTATTTTTAATAGCAATCATTTTGAAATGCGGCTATGAATAGAAATCTACTGTCTTTTATCATTAAAATAATATATGCTATATTAAACTCCTAATGTATGCATTATTCTCTCAATTTGGAATTGTAAATATTTCATGGAAAGTTTTCACTTTAATAAAGGTAAAAGGAAGGTATGGTTACAGTCTACCTTTTGAGGTAATAGTTCAGTTCATTTCAGTCACTCAGTCGTGTCTGACTCTTTGTAACCCCATGAACTGCAGCACACTAGACTTCCCTGTTCAGCAGCAGCTCCTGGAGCTTGCTCAAACTCATGTCCACTGAGTCGGTGATGCCACTAACCATCTCATCCTGTCGTCCCCTTCTCCTGCCTTCAATCTTTCCCAGCATCAGGGTCTTTTCCAATGAGTCAGTTCTTTGCATCGGGTGGCCAAAGCATTGTAGCTTCAGCTTCAGAATCAGTCCTTCCAATGAATATTCAGGGCTGATTTCCTTTAGGATTGACTGGTTTGATCTCCTTTCAGTCCAAGGGACTCTCAAGAGTCTTCTTCAACACCACAGTTCAAAAGCATCAATTCTTTGGTGCTTAACACTATCTTATGATTTTGTTAAAAAGTATATTGCTACTGTGACAGTAATAATAGAAATAACATTTGGTAGTAGGGAAATTGACACGCTTATACTTTGACGATACTTTCATAACTTTCAGTTAAGTAACATCTTGATTGTGTTTTTGTGTAACAGTATGATTGCTCCTGCTTATAAGAATACACTGCTTATGAGAATATATATATAGTTCATTTTCCAGTCATGGGTTATTATTGGTGTCCACAGCTGTAATTGTCTGCAGTTTTTTCAAAATTCAAATGAAATACCTTATGTATATATAATATTTATCCCACTTACGGATTTAGAAGTGTCTCAATACATAGTGGCGATATAGTCTAAGGTACTCTTCTTTGATGTTTGTCAAAGAAGATTCTAAGGTCTGCAGAAACATCACACAGTAACATTTGAGCTTAGATCCCTTGGACAGAGCCTGGAGGGCTACAGTCCATGGGGTCACATGGAGTTGGACATGACTGAAGCAACTTAGCATGCAAACACACACATGAAAGCAACTTTAAAATCCTACATATAATCCTTTTCCCTCTTCTTCCTTAGAATATTTAGAGGCATATGAAACATTATAATATGTGTAGTGTCTGAAATAAATACTTTAATTCATATTTGCTGACTGCAAAAGTAAAACAAAGGGAGGTACTCTTGATAAACAGGCTTCAGGGCAGTTTCTTCAGAGATTATAATGGCACTGATCCTAAAAATATTAGTGAAATAAAACAGGGGAAGCAATTGACAGGAAGTACATGAAGATGAAATAAAAGCTTGATATTTTTATATGAAAAATGATACAAAATGAAAAGTTCTATACTAATATAAATTAAGCCAAGTACCTAGGGGAGAAAGAGGAATATTCCTTTTCCTGACAAATAGTGCAGTTGGAGTGTACAGAAGAGTAAATGACTTTTGCAATTGCTTCTAGGAAGTCAGAAATACAACCTAGGGAAAATTCTTAGATTTAAGTTCTCAATAAATTAAGAACCATGAAATGATGTTATATTTCTTGACAAAAATAGAGGCCATGGACATAGTTCAGAGAGTAAGTCGTTGGTTTTGATTTAATGGGGTTAGAAGCTGAACAGTCACAGGACAGGAACTCCTACTACTGGTCTCACGTTTTTGCAGCAGAACTTTAGACGTGATTGACAGCCCTGTTCTTATTCCATTCTTGATGGACGAGAATAGAACAGCCCTGTTCTTGTTCTATTTTTGATGGACAGGAGTCAGTGGAAGAACCTCGTTATGATAGATTCCATATAGTCACCTCTTCCTGACAGAAAATTCCATTGACTTTGGAATTCTCATCATTACCTTGTTCAGGCCATGTGCCTGCATGTTGATTAACCACTGATAATAAGCCATCAGAACAAAAAGAATGAATTCTTGAATTCCTGTTTATTTTTAACCTTACTCATGCAACAGACATGCATACATGCACATATTTTCCTTCATAGAGCTAATAATTTTCAACCTCTAACCAAGATACATAGATTAGTAAGTAGTGGCTTCCCTGATGGCTCAGACCCAGGTTTGATCCCTGAGTTGGGGAGATCCCCTGGAGGTGGGCGTGGTTACCCACTCCAGTATTCTGGCCTGGAGAATTCCATGGACAGAGGAGCCTGGCGGGCTACAGCCCATGTGGTCGGAAAGAGTCGGACATGACTGGGCTATTTATATATCATTTTTTTTAACTGTACTCATTCAGCAGACACACAAACATACACACACATATACACACATTTTACTTCGTAGAGCCAATAATTTTCAATCTTTCAACCAAGATGTATCAATAGATGGAGGTAAAAAATGGGTAAGAACAAGCTTTTTAAGGACTCAAGTTAGTTAGGTTGCTTTTCCTACTGCCTAATATTTATGAAGTTTTTTCAAGACTGACACAAGAAATGTTTCTATAAAAAACTCAATAATATGAATGTTTTTCCAGTTCTATGATTAGCAGTAGAAATATGTACTATGCACAGGCCAAATGCTTCCCCCCAAAATTAAAATAAAATAATTAAGCATAATATATTTTTTGTCTTTGCATTCTCCAATTTGACTAACAGGAGAATGTAGTGTCCTGTAATTCTTAAATCTCATAATATCACCACACATTTAAATCAAATGTTAACTGTATGTTCTAAATTAATTGTATTAGTTAAAATTTTAAAATTATTAAAAACCTAGATGTGTATCCATGTAAGTGGTTTAATGTTTTGTTAGCACTAGTAACTAACCGGTCTTTCTTTCAAATAGATTTCTTTACCACATGTAGAAATCAATACAAATTCATTAATTAATGACTTAAAAGTAAACAAATCAACTTTAGTCATTTTAAGAGCTCTGTTTTGTGAAAGAAGGTACATATTTTCTCATTTAATTAAAATTTTCTTTCTTGTAGTACATTAGGCATGCAATACCTAAAAGCGGTTAAATCGCCTCTTCTGATTAAAAAAAAAAAAGAACTTTAAATAGTTAATGCAAATTGAGCTATTAATTTCATTTTATTTCATTTCTGTGGTATGTGTAATTTTTGTTTTGTGTTTCTAAACATTGTGCATGATCTTATTTCTTCATAAAATTATTAAAATTGTAAGTAAATAATTTGAACAGTCATTGAAATCTCTCACCATCCTGTGACAGCAGCAGAGTTTCTATGTTTTGAAGACTGATAGTATCATTGCAAGGGCCTCCCAGGTGGCGCTAGTGGTAAAGAACCCTCCTGCCAATGCAGGAGATGTAAGAGACACAGGTTCAATCCCTGGGTCAGGAAGATCCCTTGGAGGATGGCATGGCAACACACTCCAGTATTCTTGCCTGGAGAATCCCACAGACAGAGGAGCCTGTCAGCTACAGTCCATGGGGTCACAGAGTCAGACACAATTGAAGTAACAGCTTGCACACACACACAGTGTTATGTGCACAAAACAGTGTCTGGTACAAACACTGTCTGATGCTTGTTTTCGTGAAATAGAGGTTGATTCACAGGAGATCAATGCCACAAAATACACTTTTAATTAGGTGGATATTTTTGCCTATGACAGTCTCAGTTCTCAGTTCACCCTTTTTCTCTCAAGGTGTCCCTGTCTGGATTACAAAATAGATTATCTCCCTATTCTATCTCTAAGCCATTCTGTGTTCTGTATCTTTTATATTTATCAACTCATTTAATTTTGAACAGATCCTTCACAGCAGAAGGATCTGTTGGTATCCCTGACTGACCATTGAGGAAGCTGAGTTAGAGAAGTTAGCTCATCCAGACTTTTTGACCATTGAAGACCTCAGACTCAGACTCATGGTGTGTCACACCAGAGCCTTCGCTCTTAAATTGCTACACGGTGATGACCCAAGTGCTTTATAGATATTTATAGACATTACATTACTGATATGTAATGCCAACACAATCACAATGAAATTTTGAATTGTTTTACAAGTGGACTAACCACGTAGAACTGATGTCTATTTCTCACTGCTCATTTTTGTTATTCTAGCTTTCCTCCAAACTACTGTATAATCTCTCTTATAGACTGTAAAGAAACAGTGTGTGTATATTTGCATGCCAACCTCAAGAAGAGATTGTTTGGATTTCCTCTTTGGCTAGTACGCAAAAACATCGAGTTCAAGAAAATAAATTAAAATCGCCCTACCTCCAAGCAGACTGTAGTGGAAGTGGAAGTCGCTCAGTCGTGTCCAACTCTTTGGGACCCCCTGGACTATACAGTCCATGGAATTCACTAGGCTAGAATACTGGAGTGCGTAGCCTTTCCCTTCTCCAGGAGATCTTCCCAACCCAGGAGTCGAACGTAGGTCTCCTGCATTGTAGGCGGATTCTTTACCAGCTGAGCCACACGGGAAGCCCAAACAGACTATGATTTCCATAAAACAACGATGAGGGAACATCAGTCTACTACGCCCTACTTATCCTCGCTGGATAGGGGAGCCTGGCAGACTACAGTCCATGGGGCCGCAAAGAGTCGGGTACGACTTAGAAACTACACACAGAACACACTACTGTGATATCATTTTAGACAATCATTATTGATGCAAAACATTCCAGAATATACATGTTTTACTGGAACTCTTTGTTAAAATTATTATGAATTTGCTTTTCATAATTAGCATTGATTAAAAAATCAAGTTTTTGTTATTGATTGTGAATTATATACAATATTAACAAGCAGAGGCTCAGGAAGACAGTTGGGGCTTAAATCTCAGATCAAGAAAAGCTAGAATTGTCCATTTCTCAATGCCATCATTCATTAAATTGATAGTGACCTTGAAACTAAATTATGCTAATGTGATATGATAGTACCATGGTAAATATTTGGTAATTATGTCTGATAATTCTTTATTCTGTATTTTGATTAAATAAAATTCTATTCATCCTTATTGCTAACCCTTTATCTCATACCCTCCTCTAATACAATATTGTCTTGAAAATGGTTATTGCTTTTTCATTGTTTTTCTAGCTCTCTGCATATACTTGCTCCAATCCATTTCCCATATTTATATAGTTATGATTCTGAAATGCCAATCTGATGTTGCATTTTCATGCTTGAGTTATACATAGCCTGGGGATAATGTTGAAAACGCTTAGCTTGTCAAAAATCCTTATATGTCCTCCATTAGATTTCAGTAACTTTTCCTCTGTGCTTCTTTAATATTATGTATATACATCCTTTATGGAGATCAGATTCTGGATTGTCAAGGACAGATTACTGCTAGAAAATGACTCGTGATAGGGTTGACCTAGAATGTATGGCATTTCAAGGCATAACCTTTACATAGTCTTGTACTTTTCTGCTTCCTGGTCCTTAGAATGCTGACTCTCAGAACCCAGCCTCCATGCTGTGAAGGCCAAGCTGCATGAAAAAGCTGCATGTTGATGTGCTGTCAACAGCTCAGCTATGCTCCTAGAAAGCAACTCTGTACCAAAAGTCATTTTGGATTTCCAGCCTAATTGAGCCTTCAGTTGATTCAGCCCCTGCCAACATCTTCCTGCAACTGCATGGGAGAACTACTTACTTGAATCTAGTCAAATTAGCAAAGTGATGATAATAATAACAGTAACAATAATTATACTAAGTTATTTTTCACCACTAAACTTGAGAGAAGATTGTTATACAACAAATAACCAGACCACCTCATCTTTCTACAATAGCCCAATCACATTTTATTTGCATTTTTGAATACCGTAAGCTTTTTATCCATTGGGCACTAGGTTTAGTAAGAATAATCCAGGTTCACTTTATTCATCATTTGACCCTTCAGGAGGCTCAAATCTTTCCCAGTTCCTGGCTCAGAGTTGGTGCCTATTGGATATTTGTTGAACAAGTAAAGAAAGAAATACTGTGGGACTTGGATGCAACTCCAGATTTTTTTTTTTTCAAATATTTCTATGTCTTAAAGAACCATCAATACCATGATTTTAAATCTCTCTAAACACATAATACAGTCCCTGCCATGCCACTCCCATTGACCAGCATATCTCCTTTGTTCAGACTGCCTGGTGAAGTCATCACAGATTAGAAACAATAGTGTATAGCTCCCTAAACATCAGTCAAGGAAGCCTCCTTTTTTTTTTTTTTTTAAATTTATTTATTTTAGTTGGGGGCTAATTACTTTACAATATTGTAGTGGTTTTTTGCCATACATTGACATGAATCAGCCATGGGTTTATACGTGCTCCCCATCCTGAACCCCCCTCTCACCTCCCTCCCCATCCCATCCCTCTGGGTCATCCCATTGCCCCAGCCCTGAGCATTTGTCTCATGCATCGAACCTGGAATGGTGTTCTGTTTCACATATGATAATATACATGTTTCAATGCTATTCTCTCAGAACATCCCACCCTCACCTTCTCCCTCCGAGTCCATAAGACTGTTCTATGCATCTGTGTCTCTTATTCTGTCTCACATACAGGGTGATCGTTACCATCTTTCAAATTCCATATATATGCATTAGTATACTGTATTGGTGTTTTTCTTTCTGGCTTCCTTCACTCTGTATAATGGGCTCCAGTTTCATCCATCTCAATAGAACTGATTCAAATGTATTCTTTTTAAATGGCTGAGTAATATTCCGTTGTGTATATGTACCACAGCTTCCTTATCCATTCGTCTGCTGATGGACATCTAGCTTGCTTCCATGTCCTGGCTATTGTAAACAGTTCTGTGATGAGCATTGGGGTACACGTGTCTCTTTCAATTCTGGTTTCCTCAGTGTGTATGCCCAGAAGTGGGGTTGCTGGGTCATATGGCAGTTCTATTTCCAGTTTTTTAAGGAATCTCCACACTGTTCTCCATAGTGGCTGTACTAGTTTGCATTCCCACCAACAGTGTAAGAGGGTTCCATTTTCTCCACACCCTCTCCAGCATTTATTGCTTGTAGGCTTTTGTATAGCAGCCATTCTGACTGGTGTGAAATCATCAAGACAGTATGGTACTGGCACAAAGATAGAAATATAGATCAATGGAACAAAATAGAAAGCCCACAGATAAATCCACGCACCTATGGACAGCTTATCTTTGACAAAGGAGGCAAGAATATACAATGGAGAAAAGACAATCTCTTTAACAAGTGGTGCTGGGAAAACTGGTCAACCACTTGTAAAAGAATGAAACTAGAACACTTTCTAACACCATACACAAAAATAAACTCAAAATGGATTAAAGATCTAAATGTAAGACCAGAAACTATAAAAACTCCTAGAGGAAAACATAGGCAAAACACTCTCTGAAACTAAACAGACATTTCTCCAAAGAAGCCTACAGATTAAGTGTAAAAGATGCTCAGCATGGTTATACACAGAAATCATTGTTTTATTTCCCAAAACATTTTTATATTTTAAATGTTTTGTTTTGTTACAATGTTATTTTACTATGCAGAGAGATAGGTACTATATTTTGAAGATTTTTAATAAGCCAAAGTCAAATTAAGGGATAAATAAATACATAAAAAATATTAAAAAACATCACCTTAAATAAGTCAAGAGAGAAAAATGTTGGTTTAGAAGACCGATGAAGTCTAGTAGAATAGTCCATGAGAACTTGGCCCCAAAGACTGACACTTTATGAATCTGCTAATTAATGCTATATTATTTATGTCATTAAATATTTTAAGTTCTATTTGGCCTCACATTTTCACATAAAGAAATAGGAAAGAAAATATCTCCATTTCCATATATTTAATTTATATTTTAGGGAAAATGAAGGATAAAGGAATTTCTATCCCATTTAATAAAAATGCATAAGTTTTTTTTGATCCCTTATATTAGAATTTAATTCTAAATTTCATGCAAAATGAAAGAATAATGAAAATAATCTACATACAAAGAAAAAAGTAATAAGCTGCCAATCTGTACATGATTCTATTGCTATTTATTTTGAAAGCATGCAATTAAAAGGTTTTCTGAGGGATTTTTCCCCATTAAAAATACCATCAATACCCTTAAAATTGAATCATCAAAAATAAAATGTCAAGCCTTTCTGGATTTCTTTTTCTTGTATTTTTATTTATTTTAGAGTTTCATTTAATTTGGTTTTAAACCTTTTTTTTGTTGTTTGTCTGTTTTTGAGATGTGGCAAGGATTTGTACTGTTGACTTAAAAAAAAATAAAATGCCAGATATTTCTCCAACAAAGGTGGGTTTATTTGTGATCAGTAGAGAATTGCAATTCTGAGTCTGCAACCATAGTGAGGAATATGCAAGTCCCTACAGACCAGACAAGGGAAGAACAATTTTAAAGGAGGAATATGAAGTTGAGAGGACTATATAGTAAACAAAGAGTGGGTTTTTCTTTGGCTGAGGAATCTTTCTTCTTCCTATTGGACTCTGCTGTTGTCTCAATGTGAGAGCTCCCCTTGCTGGCCTCCAAACTCTATTCAATTGAGGTTTCTGTTTATTTATTTATTTTTTTACAGTTACTGTACTCTAGTAAACTTCCTGCTTAAATTTTAGATTCTTGATGCAAACAAATTAAAAGTGTAAAGCAGTCTCTGCATGTAAGTATGAATTGTTTTATATATTAACCAAATTAAAAAATTGCCATTTTAAATTCATTGCCATGTATTGAATTCTTCATACTTATTTTCTGTACTAGACCTCAGTTATCATATATATTCCTTTTAGAATCGTGGGATCACAATGAATGTATACAGAGTTTTTCATGGGAGTAGCTTTGCAAGTTTTCGTTTTAAACACTATTAGCTTTTAAGCTTTCTCTCAAGAGTATGTTCTCTCAAAAAAAAAAAAAATTCAGCTGTACGGAAACTCTTTTATGTTAGATGACAGATTATGTTAGTAGGGATGACTAAAAGGTACTGATACAAATATTTAGGGACTAGCTAAATTCATTACATAATGGGGATTATTCTTTATGGGAGGACTATTTCTTAAAACATAGCATCTATTAAAGTATGTTTCTTTCAATTTCTCATATAAATAAATATAATTTCCAAGAATATTTTATTACTAATAAAATAACCCTCTTAGAAAACACAACTGCTGCTTTATTTTGGATAATAAACATAGCTGGAATCTGAGCATCAACTTCAAAGACATCTGCTTCTGTCTAGTTACATTTTTGTACCTGAGACTGAAAACGTTCATTTATTGTAAATCAGTATGCTGCACTATAGGAAGTTACAGCCTTTTCAGTGGCAAGAAATTCCTAAAATATTGAAGAAAATTGAATGCTTTTATCAAGAAGTATTAACGATAAAGACAAATTATGAACAAAAATTTAAGGAAAACATGTTCCAAATAAAAATATACATGTGCTTTTAGCAGCCAGACCCATAGCAAATCTAGTCTGTATATTAGAGGATGACACCATTTGGAAAAGGCAGGTAGGAATTAAGCAGATGGCTGAGAGAGGAATCAATTCTTCACTATGAGCTGATAGTCACTATCTAGTCAGAAGCACATCATTTTATTTAAACTTTTTATTGTAGAGTGATATATATATGTGTGTGTGTGTGTATATATATATATATATATATATATATATATGTGTGTGTGTGTGTGTGTGTGTATATAAGCAAATCAAGGATTTTCCACAAATGGAAAACTCGCATATAGTCAGAAACCAGATCAAAAAATATTGCTAGCACCCTGGAAGACCCTACTGTTCCCTCCCAGTTGTTGTCTCCAAAAATAACCACTATCTGGACTTATGAGAGCACAAGTTAGGCTTGTCTGTTTTTGGACATTATATTATTAGAACCAAATGTATGTATTCTTTCATATTGGCTTATTTGCTTAACAGTGTGACAGACTTTTCTCACATGTATTTGTACATAGTTCATTTTCATGTCTGTATAGTATTCCATCGTGTGACTAAATAATGTTATTAATATATACATATATATATGCATATGCTAAAATAAAATATGAGAATGTCTCAGAGTTCATATAAACATGACCATTTATAAGTAGCTATATCCATGGAAGATGTTTAGTTGAAATAAGAAAAACAAAACTGAGAAAAATATCTGGATTTATTTATTTTTAATATAGCATTTCTTATAATCTTAGGGGAGTTGTCAATCAATCTTTGGGATAAGTTTACTAATTTTTTAAATGAATTCAGAATTTATAATGTAATGAATGAGATTTACTTTTATCAAAACCAAAAGTAAACTTTTGTTTTACTTGTTTATAACAATGTGTGCCTAATATGAGTCAACTTATAATTATTTTACTGTTCTACATAAAATAAATGCTTTGATATATTTACAAGCAATTATCAAGGAATTATCTATATTTTAATCATAGATGTATTTTTTTCAATGACATAGAATTAGCACCTAATATGAATCAGGAAATGTTCCAATCCCTTAGGATACAACTATGAACAAGGCAGGCACATACGCAAAACCTGCCTTCATGTTGCATATTTTCTAATGAAGGAAGGCAGACAAATAATAACTAAAGCATATAGGATGCCAGATATTAATAGGCACAGGAAATAAGGATGAGAAGGGTAGTAAAATATATTTACTTAATACTCATCGACATTCAGGCGATTTAGAGCTTGTAATAAACAATATCCTGAAATCCAAGTTTCTTGTGATATACATAACAGAAATAAATGGTGTGATGAATGGCACAGATCTCATTTCTCAGTTTGAAACTCTGGATGAGATGGGAGGGTAGGATACTTCCAGGACGTGTGGCATTTGAAGCCACCTCTTCTCACAGAGTAATGTTGTTGAGTTGCTAAGTCATGTCAGACTCTTTACACCCGTCTGCTGTCCCAGGGACTCTCAGCACCACAGTTCAAAAACATCAGTTCTTAGGCACTCAGCCTTTATTATGGCCCAACTCTCACATCTGTACATGACAACTGGAAAAAACTATAGCTTTAACTATATGGACCTTTGTCAGCAAACTGACATAGTCTCTGACTATGGTGATTTGGAAGCAAAGGGAAATGAGGGCTCTTCTCTCGCTTGTACCAACAGAGGCAAGAGTACAAAGGAAGGTAGTTGTATAGAACACATTTAGTTGTAGACAAAAGATTTCAAATAGTAATCTACCCTCCCATATAAACAAAAGTAAAGTGAACTTTCATTATATAATAAGAGAGCACAAACAGAGGCAGTATTTGAGTTGGATCTCTGCAAATATCTAGTCATTAGTCAACGATGTGAAGGCAATTCCCAGAGGGAAGAACATAAATAGAGTCATAAAGCCTGAAAACGACTGATTTGTTCTTGAACAAAGGACTCTTTGATGCCTGTTGTGAGTGACAGAGGGAGAGTCTGATTTTTAGTTGGAGGCTGAAGTGTATCCCATATTCCAAGTGCCCCAGGGCTGGCAAAATTGTCTTATTCACTGAAGTTTACTGTCATTTCCAAACCTTAATCTTTTTTTTTTTATCTTACAATGATAATTGCCTCTTCAAGATTTATGTCTTTGAAGTAAGATGCTCTCTTTGCCTATATGTTCTTGTAATCAGCATACTTCCAGCAAAAACCTCTCCTCAAGCGCAGCTCTAACACTTCCCCCAAACCCTCGAAGAATCTAATCTTACTAGTGCAGATAGCACATTTTACTGTATTTACTTTTGCAATATTTTTGATTGTTCTAATTTTGTGAACTCTTTTAGAAAGCATTTAAAGAACTTGAATTCTTATTATACCAGGAAACACAGTGATTTTAATATTATCTCTCTTCAAGAGCTGTGAAAAATGCTTTTATTTATGGTAGGTTGTTCAATTTAATAAACCATAATAAGTTTTAAAATACACAATGGTATTTGCATTCTAAGCAAAACTTCTCAGAAGGCTACCACCATTATCTGCCACTCCCTCCTCAAGCCCTCAGTTTTGTTAGTTTGGGCAAGTCCCAACTTTCCCTGAGGCTTCTGAATTCCCACAGAGTGTAAGAATCTCCTTTCATTTCCAGTCCTACAGTTTCCATCTGCTATCTATGCATTCTCTGTAATTTAGTTGATTAACTCATCCTCTCTTTAACAGTTTATGCAAGAATAGTTCCACTGCTTGGTGGAACTTCTGTTATGTAAAAGTTTTTAATAAAAAGGATCAGTCAAAATGCAAATATTTTTATCTTTTTCCTTGTTTTTGGACTGCTGAATCATCACAGGTATTCTTTTAAAATAAATTATCAAATGAACTAAATATACATATATATTTAATTTTCTCTATAGTTTATATAGTAATTGAGAAAGTGGATAAATATGAACCGAACAGATATTAATGAAAAAGTTCATCAGTCAGTTCAGTTCAGTTGCTCAGTATTGTCCAACTCTTTGCAACCCCATTGACTGCAGCACACCAGGCTCCCCTGTCCATCACCAACTCCTGGAGCCTGCTCAAATTCAAGTCCATTGAGTCAGTGATGCCCATCCAACCATTTTATCCTCTGTTGTCCCCTTCTCCTCCTGCCTTCAATCTTTCCCACCATCAGGGCCTTTTCCAATGAGTCAGTTCTTCGCATCAGGCAGCCAAAGGATTGGAGTTTCAGCTTCAGTATCAGTCCTTCCAGTGAATATTCAGGACTGATTTCCTTTAGGATGGACTGGTTGGATCTCCTTGCAGTCCAAGGGACTCTCAAGAGTCTTCTTCAACACCACAGTTCAAAAGCATCAATTCTTTGGCACTCAGCTTTCTTTATGGTCTAACTCTCACATCCATACATGACTACTGCAAAAACCATAGCTTTGACTAGATGGACCTTGAAGCAATGTCTCTGTTTCTCAATATGCTGTCGAGGTTTGGCATAGCTTTTCTTCCAAGGAGCAGCCATCTTTTAATTTCATGGCTGCAGTCACCGTCTGCAGTGATTTTGGAAAAAGTTCTTACAAGAGGTTTAAAAAAGGGTGATCATAGTATATTTATGTCTATGAACTCAAATATAATTTGCAAGATAGATGTTATAATACTAATGTACTTTACCATCTATTATTGACTGAAATAAGTTTCCCCAGATTCAGTTGTTAAAGCCCTATCCTTATCCAATATGTATTTGGAGATGGAGCTTTTAAAATGTAATTTAGTTAAAATGGGACTTCCCTGGTGGCTCATATGGTAAAGCATCTGCCTACAATGTGGGAGACCTGGGGTTTGATCCCTGGGTCGGGTAGATCCCCTGGAGAAGGAAATAGCAACCCACTTCAATACTCTTGCCTGGAGAATCCCTCGGATGGAGGAGCCTGGTGGGTTACAGTCCATGGGATTGGAAAGAGTCGTACACAACTGAGCGACTTCACTTACTTACTTAGGGTGCCTCCTAATCCAATCTGCGTGGTGTCTATAAGAAGAGACTAGAACAGAGGGACACCAGAGGTCTTACACACAGAGGGATGACTGTGTAAAGAGGCCACAAAAGCTGACCTTGTGTAAACCAGGCAGAGGCCTCAGAGGAAGTCAGTCATGTTGGCTTCTTGGCCTAGGGCTTCTAGCCTCCCGAACTGTGAGAAAATAATTTTCTGTTGTTTAAGGCACTCAATTTGTGGTTATTTATTTTTTTTAATGGCAGACCTAGCAAACTAATACACCATGCAAGTTCTTTTTCTCCAAGAATATATGTGCTAAAATCAATTTATCCATGGACTATTTTCCAAAAACTTTGCAGAAGAGGAGAGATAAGTTAAATATTTCTAAGTATAATCCAAAGAATTGTTATTAAATATATTTTGATAGAAAATGTTCCTTATTAGCTATCAAGCATTGTAATAATTATAGACCATTAGTTAAAACCATATGAACGCTTGCTAAGTTGTTTCAATGGTGTCCTACTCTTTGTGATCCTATGGACTGCAGCCCGCCAGGCTCCTAGTCCACGGGATTCTCCAGGCAAGAATACTGTAGTGGGTTGCTATGCCCTCCTGCAGGGGCTCTTCCCCACCCAGGAATCAAACCTGGTTCTCCTGCCATTGGCAGACAGATTCTTTACCAATAGCACCACCTGGGAAGTGCTAAAACCATATAAGATCTAGTTATTTCTTACTATTGATTTTCTTAATTAAAAAAAAATTATGGCTATTTTTTATTTGCTTCTATGATTAATATTTCTGTTAAGATACAAAGAAAGGTGAAACCTATATTTAAAGGACTGAAGGACATTTGGGTATTGACATCAATTATATATATATATATATATATATATATATATATATTTGTAAAATTTTATTGATGAAGTGTGGGGAGAATAACATATTTTTAGAATTCAAAAAGAAATGATGTTTTTATTTTTATGACAATATGTTTCTTCCCAATGTATGTTTTTGAATGAACAGAATTTATACATTATTTTTCTATTTCTATTGCAACAGATTACCACAAAATTAATGACAACACACATTTAGTAGTCTACAGTTCTTTGGTTCAGAAGTACAAAATCAGTCTTAGTAATCTAACATCAGGGTTTCCTAGGTGGCTCTAGTGGTAAAGAATCTGCCTGCCAATGCAAGAGACAGGTAAGAGAGGTGGGTTTGATCCCTGGATTGTGAAGATCCTTTGGAGGAGGGCATGGCATGGCAATCCACTCCAGTATTGCCTGGAGAATTGCCTGGACTGAGGAGCCTGGAGTGCTATGGTCCATAGGGCTGCAAATAGTTGGACATGACTGAAATGACACACATGCAGTCTAACATCAAGGTTTGGCAGTGCTGTAATCTTTTTGGAGACTCTAGAGGATAATTTGTCTTCTTTTTTCTAGCTTCTACAAGATACCTGAATTCTTTGGCTCATGGCCCTACATCTGTCCAATCTCTGCTTCCAATTTCATAGCTCCCTTTTCCCCTTTGTTTTTGCTGTCATACCACCAATCTATGTGATTGAATACTCTGGCATTTTGACACTTTGGGGGCACTAGCTAAAGGTTAACTTTCTCTCAAGAGCATACTTTACTGACAGTAAATCTTTTCATTTTAGAGTCTTTGGCAATTTGAATAGGCTCACAGTTTCCCAAATCATTAAAGTCTAGTTCCGTTTTGCTTAACAGTTCTTCCCTCAATTTATTTCTTTCCTTTAAATTTCACTATAAGCAGTAAGAAGAAACAATACATCTTCAACACTTCACTAGGAAATCTCATATAAACACACAAGTTCATTGCTTAAATGTTCTGCTTTCCACATGTTTTTACCATGCAATTCAACTAAGTTTTCTGACACTATATAAAAAGGATAAACTTTCCTCCAGTTTCCAGTAACTTTTTTTTCATTTCCTTTTGAACTCTCACTTCCAGAAAGTCTTTTTAAGATGATTTAGATATTCTCTAAGATGAGACAGATTTCCTCTCTCATGCTCAATTTCTTCTGAGCACTCATCCACAATGCATGATCAAATAAAACCAGGATTATTGAAAGCTTCTATCCTCTGTCAACTTCCAAAGTCTGAAGCTGTTTCCATATTTTCAGGAATTTTTTTATTGCGGTACTACACTCCAGGTACCAAAATCTTTATCAGTCAAGGCTCAACCAGAGAAATCAAACCAATATGAGAACTATATTGAGAGTTCTGTTGCAAAAAAAAAAAAAAAAAAAAAAAAAACTGGTTTCTTTCTGTGCCAGCCAAATAGTTAGGTTGAATCGGAATATGGTCATATCACCACCCCTGAACCTTTCAAATGATAGTACTAAACTCTGCAATCCCTCGAGGAATTCAGTATTGCTTTGGTTCGGTATTTTATAAGAAGCTGTTCTAGTCTTGTATTTCATCACGCTACCGTAAAAGCCCAGAAATGATTACTTTTTAAATGGGCAAAAATAGCTTTACAAATAAGCATGACCTTGTGCCTAAAAGCCTATCAATGCCAGGATTTTACCCCAGATGTTATTTGGAGTCACCAAAAATATTAATAAATATAGTAAAAAGTGTATCTAGTCAAGTGTGAAAACGAACTAGGTTTAGGTAACATTAATCCCTCTCTACCTTGCCTTTTCTACCATAAAAATCCCAATGAGGGGTATCAGTGGCAGATAGAGGTGCTGTTTTGGGCATTTTTCAGGCTTTTATAGGTGAATCTACAAAAAGAGTCACAAAAAATCGGACATGACTGAGGACTGAGCTGACTGATAGATGAATCACAGAGCAGTCAGGATTTGGGGGTAAAGTTCTGCCGCTCTTACAAGTGAAAGTGAAAGCCGCTCAGTCGTGTCCGACTGTTTGAGACCCCATGGACTATAAAGTCCATGGAATTCTCCAGGCCAGAATACTGGAGTGGGTTGCCATTCCCTTTTCCAGGGGATCTTTCCAGCTGAGGGATTGAACCCATGTCTCCTGCATTGCAGGCAGATTCTTAACCGTCTGAGCCACCAGGGAAGACACTTTAGGACAAAAATTGTAATCTAGCTGACTTTTCCCTGCTTCAATTTCATTTGGTTGGTACATCTATCAGAAACCATTAAAAGCAAATAGTTAGACACAGGGTAAGTAATATCACATCAAACAATCAGATAATTGTAGAAAATGTTTTTCACTTCTATAATTGGGAGAATGAATTATCATGCAGTAAATGGAAATATATTGTTAACATTTTATGTCTGATATATAATTGGTATTCCCTTCAATAAAAGGTTTATGAAAGATTTAGAAGATGAATTAACTTCTGTTAAGCACTCTGTGCCCAAATAGCACATAAAATAGTTTAAAACCTTTGTCAAAGATTGCATTACACAGTGATTAGCAATTATTAATGTGCAATTCATGGCAAAGTATAATGGTCGAAATATTTAACCTAAGGTGCAATAATATTTGGTGATTTTGTTTTTGCTTTAAATTGTATATTGACTTACTTATGGTACATAAAATATTTGTGTAATCAGATGTTATTGGATTTTTTACTGCTTTATTACCTAAGTTTATTGTTCAATCAAAAAAACATATATTTTAGGGCCCTTGTTGACAGGAAGTAATTCTAAATCCTTCATGCTGAAATTCCTCTTCATATTTTCTCCTCATGCCTTAGTAAAACAGAGAGGAGCTAGTCAGCAGTTTTTATATTTTCTCAGTTCATTTTCTGTTTTTACTTTACCTAAGCTGGATTGGTATGATGCACATGTAAAGTATTGACTATTCTGAATATAACGAGATAATTATTCAGAAAAGGTGAATATTGCAGAATTTTGTGTGAAATATACATTTTTAAATCTCTGACTACATTTATTAATTAGGATTTAGAACATATAAGCTAAAGAAAATTAAATTGAGAGAGATATGAAGTTTCTTTGCACCACTGAGCCAGTTTCTGCCATAAAGATGGTGTCATCTGCATATCTAGAGTTATTGATATTTCTCCTGGCAATCTTAATTCCAGCTTGTGCTTCATCCAGTCCAGCATTTCTCATGAAGTACTCTGCATATAAGTTAAATAAGCAGGTTGACAATATACAACCTTGACATACTCCTTTCCAAATTTTGGACCAGTCTGTTGTTCCATGTCCAGTTCTAACTGTTGCTTCTTGACCTGCATACAGATTTCTGAGGAGGCAGGTCAGGTGGTCTGCTATTCCCATCTCTTTAAGAATTTTCCACAGTTTGTTGTGATCCACACAGTCAAAGGCTTTGGCATAGTCAATATCACAGAAGTAGATGTTTTTCTGGAACTCTCTCACTTTTTCGATGATCCAACAGATTTTGGCAATTTGATCCCTGGTTCCTCTGCCTTTTCTAAAACCAGCTTGAACATCTGGAAGTTCACGGTTCACGTATTGCTGAAGCCTGGCTTGGAGAATCTTGAGCATTACTTTGCTAGCATGTGAGATAGTGCAATTGTGCGATAGTTTGAGTAATCTTTCACATTTCCTTTCTTTGGGATTGGAATGAAAACTGACCTTTTCCAGTCCTGTGGCCACTGCTGACTTTTCCAAATTTTCTGGCATATTGGGTGCAGCACTTTCACAGCATCATCTTTTAGGATTTGAAAGAGCTCAATTGGAATTCCATCACTTCCACTAGCTTTGTTCTTAGTGATGCTTCCTAAGGTCCACTTGACTTCACATTCCAGAATGTCTGGCTCTAGGTGAGTGATCACACCACCGTGATTATCTGGATCATGAAAATCATCTAACCTCTTAGCAAATTTTCTGTCTACAGCACAGTATTATTAACTATATTCACCATGCTTACATTAGATCCCCAGAGCTTATTTATAACTTAAGGCTTCCCTGGTAGCTCAGGCAGTAGTGAATCTGCCTCCAATGCAGGACATGTGGGCTTGATCCCAGGGTT
The DNA here is from genome assembly GCA_024291935.2 of Okapia johnstoni. Lineage (NCBI taxonomy): Eukaryota > Metazoa > Chordata > Mammalia > Artiodactyla > Giraffidae > Okapia > Okapia johnstoni. Next base: position 88,865,840 of record CM044313.1, on the reverse strand, counting down.
AGGAAGATCTCCTGGAAAAAGGAATGGCTACCCACTCCAGTGTTCTTGCCTGGAGAATCCCCATGGACAGAGGAGCCTGGTAGGCTACAGTCCATGGGGTCACAGAGAGTCAGACTCGACTAAGCAACACACCATATATCCTTTGACTAGGACCACCATCTCCCTCACCCCATGATATTTGATAATCAATATTCTGCTTTGTTCTTCTTTCTTTAGCTATTTGTAAGGAATCCTCAGATAACCACTTTGCCTTCTTGCTTTTCTTTTTCTTTGGGATGGTTTTCTTCACTGCCTTCTAGACAATATTATGGACAGTATTACAATAAGGGAACATTTTGCCAAAGGTGAGTACAATAAAGGACATAAAAGGTAGAGACATAGTAGACACTGAAGAGATCAAGAAGAGATGGAAAGAATGTATGGAAGAACGGTATAAAATGATCCAGATGAACCAGACTACTACAATGGTGTGTTCAGCCACCCAGGGCCAGACAGTCTGAAGAGCAAAGTCAAGTGGGCCTTAGGAAGCTCTGCTGTTAATAAAGCTAATGGATGCAATGAAATTGCAGTAGAACTATTCAAAACTCTAAAGGATGATGCCATGAAGGTGTTGCATTCAATGTGTCAGCAAATCTGGAAGACTCAGCAGTGGCCACAACAGTGAAAAGGTCAGTCCTCATCCCAATTCCCAATAAAGGGAGTGCTAATGAATGTGCTAAACATCATATAATCATACTCATTTCCCATGCTAGTAAGGTCATGCTTAAAATCTTGCATGCTAGGCTTCAGCATTATGCGAAGCATGGACTTCCAGATGTCCAAGCTGGATTTAGAAAAGACAGAGGAACCAGAGATCAAATTGCCAACATTTGCTGAATCATAGAGATAGCTGGGGAATTAAAAAAAAAAAAAAAAAAAAAAAACTACCTCTGTTTTGTCAGCCAAAGCCTTTGATTGTCTGGATCTTAACAAACTGTTGAAACTCTTAAAGAGATGGGAATACTAAACCATCTTACCTGTCTCCTGAGAAACCTATATGCAAGTCAAGAAGCAACAAATAGATCTCTGTACGGAACAACTGATTGGTTCAAGATTGAGAAAGGAGTACAACAAGGCTGTCTGCTGGCACCATTCAATCTATATGCTGAGCACATTATGAGAAATCCTGGGCTGGATGAGTTATAAACTGGAATCAAGATAGGTGGGAGAAACATCAGCAACTTCAGATATGCAAATGATACCACTCTAATGATAGAAAGCAAAGAGGAACTAAAGAGCCTCTTGATGAGGGTGAAGGAGAGTGAAAAAGTTGGCTTAAAACTAAATATTAAAAAACCAAGATCATGGCTTCTGGCCCCATTACTTCATGGCAAATAAAGGGGGAGGGAAGGTGAAAATATTGACAGATTTCCTCTTCTTTGGCTCTAAAATCACTGCAGATGGTGACTACAGCCATGAAATCAGATGTTTGCTTCTTGGAGGGAAAGTTATTACAAACTTAGTGTGCTGTAATGCAGAGACATCACTGCTGACAAAGGTCCGTAGTAAAGGCTATGGTCTTCCCAGTGGTCACATATGGTTGTGAGAGCTGGATTGTAAAGAAGGCAGAGCACCGAAGAATTGATGCCTTCTAATTATGGTGCTGGAGAAGACTCCGGAGAGTCCCTTCGACACCAAGGAGATCAAATCAGTCAGTCTTAAAGGAAATCAACCCTGAACACTCACTGGAAGGACTGATGCTGAAACTGAAACTCCAGTATTTTTTCACCTGATATGAACAACTAACTCATTGAGAAAGACCCTGATGCTGGGAAAAATTGAGGAAAAAAGGAGAAGGGGCATCAGAGGATGATATGGCTGAATGGTATCACCAAGGCAATGGACATGCTCTTGAACAAACGTCGGGAGATGGTGAGGGACAGAGAAACCTGGCGTGCTACTGTCCATGGGGTCGCAAAGAGTCAGACAAGACTCAACGACTGAACCACAACAACATTCTACTCTCTGCTTCTAGGTGTTCAACTGAAATAATTATAACTGAGAACATAAAATAAAAGAAAATAAAGTTCTCGGTTTGGTGTTAAAATTAGTGGAGGTCTGCCAGTTTAATGGAGCAGATTTATCCCAGAAAAACATGTTAAAGAAAGAGAAAAATTTTTAAATATACCTTTCTCAGTAGTTCCTTGTAATGAAATATTTATAAAGACTAATTTATTCATTATTTAAATATTACCAGAGTAACCCTATCATCCTATGGAAGAAAATAGGAACTGAGTTTGGAGGTGAAGAATATATTGGAAATAACCTTCTATCATGGAATGAGAGAGATGAATGACATAAAAATTTAAATATTTTAAATGAACAAACATAACTTTTTATTCAGAGTTTCAAAAGTCATTACTTATTGAATTCTGGTGCCAGCACAAAAGAAAAATGTGAAAATTATGAAAATCTAAGAAGATATTACCACAAAAAATCAGAAACCATTGTAATATTTTTAAAAGAATGTTCCAAGGAGATTTATTCATACATTTATTATTCATAAAGTTAATTAACAAGTTCTGCTGAAATAGAATTAAACAAATACTGTCATTTTTGGTGCAACAATACCAACTACTGTGTTGAAACCATGGAAATCAAAGAAGTGACTCTAAAATTTAATGAGAGGAACCTTATATAGGATAACTTTAATCATGATTCTTAACCAGGTATGCACACTTGACTCACCCGCCAAGCTTTTAATAAATTAAACATACAGAGGCCAAATATGAAAATTCATAAAACGAAGAGCTGTGCTGAAATGTGTGGTTGGGAGTTGGAGCCCTGGTACATAACAGCAATTCTTTATACTCTTGGAAAGCTATTTTATTAAGATTCACCATGGTATTCATTTCTAAAGTGAACATAACATTGTAGAATCCTTGCTTGAGAGAATGACAAATTAAAACATATTACAAACCTTTTTTTTTAAATAAAAAGAATAAATTGCAATATAAGAAATCTCTTTGAATGATGTTGAAAGTACCACTTTCTCTGCTCCAGACTCTCATAAATATTTTACTTCATTACAATTTTGTTCTTCCTAACAACCATATGGAGAAGGGCATGATGACCCACTCCGATATTCTTGCCTGGAGAATTCCATGGACAGAGGAGCCTGGTGAGTTACAGTCCGTGGGATTGCAAAGAGTCGGACGTAACTGAGTGACTAAGCACAACAACGATGTGAGCTATCATCGCCCCTATTTTCCAGATAAGCAAAATGGTATATAGAGAGCTTAGATAATTTATGCAAACGTGTATTTCTAGATAGTGATGGAGTGGAGATTTTAACCCATAATTTATGACTCTGGACCACTATATTTCACAATCTGACATAGGAAATAAAAAGTTAAAGTTTATAAGTGACTAATCACAGAAATTTTAGATTTAAATATACTTTAAATGTAAGCTATAGCTTCTTTAACAAGTGTAAATGCTACATAACATTAATTATAATCTTTCTTCTAATATGAACTGAAATAGTATTACCACTTTTGTTTTATAATCTGTTTTATCCCCTCTCCATTTTTTTCTGTTAAATCCATGTATATAGCTGGTTGAATAACAAAAGACAGCTTTGTCACAAGCAAACTGGTCAGTCAAGTGGATTAGAATTGTTTACAAAAGTATAAAATCTGCTAAAACTACCACTGCCAGTAAACCCAAGATTAAGATAGTAAAAATCAACAATGTGATAAAACTTATCACTATTTAAATTATATATAACATACGGTTAAGATCACTTTATGATCAGAATTAATTTACCATTTAATAGCCATAATTATTTCTCCTCATTAAATCTGCAAACAGATTAGATAATAAAACATTAATCAGAGAGAAAATCTAGAACACTTTTTAAAAATTAAGTTTTCATTATTCTGACTAGTAATAATACTTGTCAATACTGGAAAGTTAAATCACCATTCAGACATATCACTTACTTCTGATGATGCAAAATTCAACTATCTTATTCTTAAAGCATCTTTTGAAAACTCTATAATGAGATCGATAATTCTCAGATCAAAATCAATTATATTCAGGTACATCAATGTGCAGTGTGGGGATACAGCCAATAATAATGTAATATCTCTCTGTATGCCTATAGGTGGTAACTAGACTTATTGTGGCAATCATATTGTGATGTATAGAAATGTCAGATCACTATGTTGTGCACCAGGAAGTAGACAGGAAATGAAAGGAAGGAAGGACAGAAGCCAGGAAAGGAGAGAGGGCAGAAGGGAGAAATGAAGGGAAGAATCGGGTATATTCAGACTTGTTACACATTCTCTGCAATGTTTATTAGATTTTCTCATTTTTTTGCATTCAATTTAGACTCCATTTAGCTCAAAAATATGCCTGTCACACATCACTGTGCATAGTTGAGCATGTTTATTTGATTGCTCCCATTTCCCTGGGTAGCCTTTCCCTATCCGTACTGGTTTAATATCACTCAGACCCTGTACAGCACTCTGCAATACTTAATTTACTGCCTCTTATCATTCCATCATTAACCAACATGGTGACTTTATGTAAATTAAAGCACTTCACTGTTATTGTGAGGAAGAGTTTCTAATAACTGTATGTAGCCATGAGGACTACACTGAGAATGGCATCGTCTGAAGTGACAAGAAACACAGCATGCGTAGTCATCCTTGCACTCGCTCCAGTGATGTCCTTCCAGATGCTCTGTTTGACAGCTACACCTCTCTCAAATGCGGTTTTCACACTACTGTCCCTTCTTTCTCTACCTTTAGTCTCATTAGAAATAAGATTGCTTAGCTTCTAAAGATCTCTAATTTTACAATTATTTTTTTTCTTCTTTAAAATTTGTGTCCAGTATTAGGAGAAGGGCCAGTTGCCCAATGTCTTTCTAAAAGTCTTTACGTTAAGAAATGATTTACATTTTCTCTCTCTTGTAAGGCAATCAGCAGTCTCTCTCTTTTCAGGATCTCTAACCAAATCTCAAAAATTCTGCTGGCTCTGTTTCTTTTGGCTTCAAACATAACATTCAGTTAAACAAATATTTTAAAACTACAAAAGATAGAATCATCCAATCCCAATTTCTCCTACAATTAAAATGATAAATTTGCCCTTTATTTTTCTCCATTTATTAAAGCTCTATGATCTGTCTATTATCTCAGTTTTATCACTGAATCTATTCACTATTCAGTCTCTAATTTAACATGGAAAAAAGTTGAAAGAGCAAATGAGAATATTATGACCTTTGAGTACCTGGAGTATTAAGTGGAGAAATATTATACTTCAGTTTTTGCCACCAATTCTGAATATAATCTTTGGAACAAGCAAAGACAAGAACAACTTTAGAAAAATCTGTGCTTAATCATAAGCACATATTTAATAAACAGTTTATAGGGGCGAAAAAGCCATTAAATGAGATATTAGTTTTTAAGGCTGAAGTATATTTTTATTGAATTAATTATGACTTCCTTTCTTACTGTTTTCTGAAGTTATTATTTATGCTCCTCTGTGAATATTCTTTAAACTTTTATCTTCCTTTACAAAAAATGGGATATCCAACTGTATTTAAATATATTGATTTTTTTGTATTTGTCACATATTGGTAGCACAAGTTATGATTGGATCCTATTTGTGTTGCCCATAGAATACTACATGTAGTTGATACTCAATATTTGTATATATGTATATTTCTCCACTAAATTAGTCAAGATTTAAAAAGTGGCACTAATTCTTCCCTTTCTTTAAATAGATAGAAACAGCTTATTGTATGCACAGGCTCAGAGAATTTATAAACAATCAAAGCTTTCATTCTCAATTTGAGATTTTTAAATGATTAAATTAAATAAAAGTGAAATTGGTGAAATGCTACAATATATACTTTAAGTTAAGGAATTTTGTTAAGTGATTGAGATGGTAGATCTGTGAGATGCAGTTTTATATAACAAGACCCATGTCTGACATAAACTGGTACAAAACTTAGAAATATGACAAATATCTCCATATCTCCAGTTTCTATGACTATGTTACACCCTATGGAAATTTCTCATAGTTCTGGAGGCAGGGAAATCTAAGAGCAAGGCCCTGGCATGTACAGTGTCTTGTAAGAGCCTGCATCCTAGGACATTGATGGCCTTCTTCTGTGTCCTCAAACGGCAGAAAAAGAACAAGAGAGATTTTTGGGGTTTCTTTTTTTTTAACTGTTTTATAGTCAAGGTAAACTTACGAACTTCCCCTAGCGCCCACCCACCTTGCTCTTTTTTTTTTTTTTTTTTTTTTTTTTACAATATTGTATTGGTTTTGCCATACATTGACATGAATCTGCCATGGGTGTACATGTGTTCCCCATCCAGAACCCCCCCCACCTCCCTCCCCATCCCATCCCTCTGGGTCATCCCAGTGCACCATCCCTGAGCACCCTGTATCATGCATCGAACCTGGACTGGCGATTCGTTTCACATGTGATAATTTACGTGCTTCAGTGCTATTCTCCCATATCATCCCGCCCTCGCCCTCTCCTTTATAAGGGCACTAAAACATATCTGTGAAGACACCACCCTCAGCACCTAATCACCTCCCAAAGGCCCCCAACATGCAAAATTTAAAGGGACAGAACCGTTCATTCCATAACATAAATTCCTACGGTTTTGTGCTTTTAGTTTGAATTCAACTGAGGTCTGATGCTTTTGACTATCCATGCGTGAATTCATTCTATTTCATAACATTTTTAGGGGAAAGGCTCACTTTTATTTTCTGAAAGAGTTTATATAGAATTAGTGTTATTTCTTCCTTACATGTTTGGTAGAATTCACCACTGAAGTCATTTAGGCCTGATTTTTTTTTTTTTTGGATGGCTTTAAATTACAAATTCAGTTTATTTAAGGCATTTATAATTTCTATTTTTTTTTCTTGGGTTAATGTTGGTTTATCAAGGAATTGATGCTGCCTCCTGCAAAACCTGTATGCAGGTCAAGAAGCAACAGAAAACCGAATATGGAACAAGGGACTGGTTCCAAAATGGGAAAGGAGTACATCATGGCTGTATTTTGATGTCCTGCTTATTTAACTTATATGCAGGGTACATCATGTGAAATGCCAGACTGGATGAAGCACAAGATGGAAACAAGGTTGCTGGGAGAAATATCAGTAACCTCAGATATGCAGATGATGCCACCCTTATGGCAGAAAGCAAAGGACTAAACAACCTCTTGATGAAAGTGAAAGAGGAGAATGAAAAAGCTGACTTAAAACTCAACTTTCAAAAATCAAAGATCACGGCATCTGGTTCCATCACTTCATGGCAGATAGATGGGGAAACAATGAAAACAGTGACAGAATTTATTTTGGGGGGCTCCAAAATCACTGCAGATAGTGGCTGCAGCCATGAAATTAAAGGATGCTTGCTCCTTGGCAGAAAAGCTATGACTAACCTAGACAGTGTATTAAAAAGCAGAGACATTATTTTGCCAACAAAGTCCATCTTGTCAAATCTATGTAGTTTCCAGTAGTTATGTACAGATGTGAGAGTGGACCATAATGAAGGTTGAACACTAAAGAATTCATGCTCTTGAACTGTGGTATTGGAGAAGATTCTTCAGAGCAGCTTGGATTGCAAGGAGATCAAACCAGTCCATCCTAAAGAAAATCAATCCTGAATATTCATTGGAAGGACTGATGCTGAAGCTGAAGTTCCAATACTTTGGCCACCTGATGCGAAGAGCTGACTCATTGGAAAAGACCCTGATGCTCAGAAAGACTGAAGGTAGGAGAAGAAAGGGTTGTCAGAGGATGAGATGGTTGGATGCCATCACAGACTCAATGGACATGAGTTTGAGTGAACTCTGGGAGTTAGTGATGGACGAGGAGGCCTGGCGAGCTGCAGACCATTGGGTTGCAAAGAGATGGACATGACTGAGCAATTAAACAACAACAATCAAGGAATTATCATCTCATAAAAGTATACAAGTTAATTGTCAAAAAAGCTTCATAAGACTCCAGTGATGTCATTTGAATACTAGGGGCTTCCCTGGTAGCTCAGACAGTAAAGAATTTGCCTGCAATGCAGGAGACTTGTGTTTAATCCCTGGGTCAGGAAGATCCCCTGCAGAAGGAAATGGAAACCCACTCTAGTATTCTTGCCTGGAGAATCCCATGGACAGAGGAGCATGGCGGGTTACAGTCCATAGGGTGGCAAAGGGTCGTACATGACTGAAGTGAGTTAGCACATAGCACAGTGTTTTTACTGATGTCTCCTCTTTCATTCCTGACAATAATTAATCATTTTCTCTTCTTTTTTCTGTAACACTCTAGATAGAGATTGGTCAGTTATATTGATATTTTCAATAACTGAGTGTGGTTTCATTGTTTTTCTCTATGATTTTTTCCCTTCCATGTTCTCTTTCAGTGATTTATTTTTTTTCTATTTTAATTAGTTTATTTTCTATTTTTTAACTTTACAATATTGTATTTGTTTTGCCATACATTGACATGAATCCACCATGGGTGTACATGTTTTCCCCTTCCAGAAACCCCCTTCCACCTCCCTCCCCATCCCATCCCTCTGGGTCATCCCAGTGCACCAGCCCCGAGCACCCTGTATCATGCATTGAACCTGGACTGGCGATTCTTTCACATATGATAATTTACATGCTTCCATGCCATTCTCCCATATCATCCTGCACTCGCCCTCTCCCATAGAGTCCATAATACTGATTAATATGTTCTTTTTCTCTCCACCCTCACACTTCTAGGATTGCCAGTATACTGATATTTTAACCGCTTGAACTTTCACATATCACTGAGTCTCTGTTCATAATTGTTCTACCTTTTTCTTTATGTGATTCAAGTAGAATAGCTATTCTCTCATCTTCAAGTTTACTTATCTCTTTTTCTGCAATTCAATTCAGTTCAGTCACTCAGTCATGTCCAACTCTTTGCGACCCCCATGAACCACAGCCCGACAGGCCTCCCTATCCATCACCAACTTCCGGAGTCTACCCAAACTCACGTCCATTGAGTCGATGATGCTATCCAACCATCTCATCCTCTGTCGTCCCCTTCTCCTCCTGCACTCAATCTTTCCCAGCATCAGGGTCTTCTCAAATGAGTCAGCTCTTCGCATCAGGTAGCCAAAGTACTGGAGTTTCAGCTTCAACATCAGTCCTTACAATGAACACCCAGGACTGATCTCCTTTAGGAGACTGGTTGGATCTCCTTGCAATCCAAGGGACTCTCAAGAGTCTTCTCCAACACCACAGTTCAAAAGCATCAATTCTCCGGGGCTCAGCTTTCTTTATAGTCCAACTCTCACATCCATACATGACCACTGGAAAAACCATAGCCTTGAGAAAATGGATCTTTGTTGACAAAGTAATGTCTCTGCTTTTTAGTATGCTGTCTAGGAAAGTCTAGGTCCTTTCCTTCCAAGGAGTAGGTGTCTTTTGATTTCATGGTTGCAGTCACCATCTGCCGTGATTTTGGAGCCAAGAAAAATAAAGTCAGCCACTGTTTCCACTGTTTCTTCATCTATTTGCCATGAAGTGATGGGGCCGGATGTCATGATCTTAGTTTTCTGAATGTTGAGCTTTAAGCCAACATTTTCACTCTCCTCTTTCACTTTCATCAAGAGGCTCTTTAGTTCTTCACTTTCTGCCATAAGCGTGATGTCATCTGCATATCTGAGGTTATTGATATTTCTCCCGGCAATCTTGATTCCAGCTTGTGCTTCATCCAGCCCAGCATTTCTCATGATGTACTCTGCATAAAAGTTAAATAAGCAGGGTGACAATAAACAGCCTTGATGTATTCCTTTTCCTATTTGGAACCAGTCTGTTGTTCCATGTCCAGTTCTAACTGTTGTGTCCTGACCTGCATACAGGTTTCTCAAGAGGCAAGTCAGGTGGTCTGGTATTCCCATCTCCTTCAGAATTTTCCACAGTTTATTGTGATCCACACAGTCAAAGGCTTTGGCATAGTCAATAAAGCAGAAATAGATGTTTTTCTGAAATTCTCTTGCTTTTTCGATGATCCAGCAGATGTTGACAATTTGATCTCTGGTTCCTCTGCCTTTTCTAAAACAAACTTGAACATCTGGAAGTTCACCACTGATGTATTGCTGAAGGCTTGCTTGGAGAATTTTTGCATTACTTTACTAGCATGTGAGGTGAGTGCAATTGTGTGGTAGTTTGAGCATTCTTTGGCATTGCATTTCTATTCTGCAATATGTGCTATTAAAATCATCTCATGAAATGTTATTTCAGATGAAACATTTATAATAGCTGGCTTGAAATTACATCATTACTGTCATTTTTGTTTCTATTGATTTTTTTTTCCTCCTAGCTATGTGCCACATTTTTCATTGTGTGCCAATAATTGTGTAAGTTATATCAATTGTCAGATTTTATTATCTTCTTTTAAAAAACATTAATGTTTTTCTGGTAGGCACCTACTGTACCTGTTGAAAAGAAATAAAAATTTTTGTGGGACCAGAGTAGATTTTACTTTGGGGCTCATGTATATACTTGTTCACCTAAGGAATGGTCTTTTTAAACTATCTCCTGAAATACCCAGGGACTCAACAAAGTGAGTACCCTCCAGATGTTCAGATATCCGACTTTCCCCTATGTTGTATACATTGGTTTCACTTTCTACTTTAGAGCTACCTATAGTTCTTCATTCCCTGAGAGTTGTTCTTTACTCAGTCTTAGGGAGTCTCAGTCACAGTATGAGGCCTTAGTTCTTAGCCTAGGACTCAAGGAGGTGCCTTATGGAGATTTCTTCAGCTCCCTTTATACATGTGTTAAAATGCAAATTTGTGACACATTAAAATTTTATTTTATAACTTATTCGAGCTAACAATATGTTGGAATGGAAAGCATCACACCAAAGGTGTTATGAGCTCTTTCGGCAAGATCTAAAGCAGAGAAATGTATTGAGCACACTGCGAAGATAAATGATTAGTCAGCTAACTATAACTTATTTGTTTGCATTATTTGGAAATTTTAGATATTTGGCTGCTTTAATATTTGTTTTTCAAATTTCATTTTCTCAGAATGAAGACAGTTTTGTTTACTCTTCATGGGTAGTTATCCTTGAGTTGCATTTTCTCACATTCAAGAAAACCCCGGGCTTCGTTTGTTTACATACGTTACCAAAGGCACTAGAGTTATCCCAGACTAAAGATCCTCTTGCATGCATGCATGCTAAGTTGCTACAGTCCTGCTATGACTCCTTGAGACCCCATAGACTTTAGCCCATCAGGTTCTTCTGTCCAAGAGATTCTCTAGGCAAGAATACTGCAGTGGGTTGCCATACCATCCTCCAGGGGATCTTCCTGACCCAGGGATCGAACCCACATCTCTTACTGCATTGACAGGTGGGTTCTTTACCGCTAGCACCACTGGAAAGTCCCAAACACACTCTTACTTAACTATTAATACATTATCCACAGACAACTCCTCTCTTCTATTGTACCCAATATATTCCATCTGTCTTAGTTCCGCGAATACTGATCTGTGACTCCTTAGCTCAATAGGGCCAGCACGTTCTGCCCGGTTTCCCCTTCGTAAGGATAGAAAGTGTCTCCAGTCATACCTCACAGTGTCATGTGTCCTAATATCTGAAAATAAATACTTCTTACATCCTGTCTGGTTTTCTAGTTGTTTACAGAGGGAGGGCTTTCTAGTTCCATCACTCTTTTATAGCTGAAAGCAGAAGGTCCTTGTTCACTAAGCTTTGAAAGCTATTAACTTAAAAAAAAAAAAAGCCTAGTAAGAAATTCAGTATTTCCATCATACTCTTTCTGGTTGCCCTATCTTTGTGATTGCATTTACTATTCTTGACCACACTTTCCCTTTTTTCTTAGACTTCCTCTTTTCTTTTCCATAATTGATCAGAAGGGCATGTTACAAACCTAGGTTAAATGGATTCTTGAATCCCTTCTCTGACTCCAGAGTCTTTAACTTTCCAATCCATCAAGAATTCAATTTCTAGATAGATTATTCTTAAACATATTTTGATTTATCTTTTGATCAAAGCTTTAAACAGTCTAATCTTTGTAATTTAAAAAGTTATATTTCTCTGCCTAACCTTTAATACTGTTCAGATCTGGATTTCTATCTAATTGTATATTTTTTTGTTTTCACCATATGCCTTCACCCCAGTATGTATGTGACATGTTTATCAGACCTCACTTTCAGTTCAGTTCAGTCTCTCAGTCTGACTCTTTGTGTCTGACTCTTTGTGACCCCAGGGACTGCACCACTCCAGGCTTCCCTGTCCATCACCAACTCCCGGAGCTTACTCAAACTCACGTCCATTGAGTCGATGATGCCATGCAACCATCTCATCCTTTGCCATCCCTTCTTCTCCTGCCTTCAATCTTTCCTAGCATTAGGGTCTTTTCCAGTGAGTCAGTTCTTCCCATCAGGTAGCCAAAGGATTGGAGCTTCAGCTTCAGCATCAGTCCTTCCAATGAATGTTCACAACTGATTTCCTTTAGGGTGGACTGGTTGGATCTCCTTGCAGTCCAAGGGACTCTTAAGAGTCTTTTCCAACACCACAGTTCAAAAGCATCAATTCTTTGGTGCTCTGCTTTCTTTATAGTCCAACTCTCACATCCAAACATGCTACTGGAAAAACCATAGCTTTGACTAGACGGACCTTTGTTGGAAAAGTAATGTCTCTGCTTTTTAATATGCTGTCTAGGTTGGTCATAGCTTTTCTTCCAAGGAGCAAGTGGTTTTCCTTGTTGGATTGCTATTTTCCTTAAAGCTTGGGATTGCCAGATAAAATACAGGCTATTCAGTTGTATTTGAATTTTACATAAATAATGGATAAATTTTAGTATAAAAATATGCAAAATATTGTGTGGGATGTACTTTTAGTAATAAATTGTCAATTATTAAACTGAATTCAAGCAACATTTTTTTGCTAAGTCTGGCAACTCTAAATTACTACCTATTTTTAAGTTCAGGCTTATGTTTATAGATTATATGAAAACTTTCTATTTGTCTAGTAATTATTCATCTCTAAATATCTACCTATGTTGTCTATCTATGTTCTATCCCATCTTATTTTACAATTAATATGTACAAAATATATATACAAGCAATGTTAAATAACTTATTTTTAATTTTATTAACTTTATTCATATATAAATACAGAAATTTTAACTTACATTTATTATGAATTATTTCAGCAGTTGCAGTACAAATCTTAATTATTGCCAATTGCTTATTCATATTGTTACAGTGTCCTAATGTGTTACCTACATATTGCTTTTAATCCTATTTCAAATGAATAATTTCCAGAATGTACATTTTCTGTGACCTAATGCTTCAATTTTAAAGTGATTAATGTTACACTTAAACAAGACATGAAAACAGAGTACAAAGACCTCATGTCCTTGTCATAGAATAAATTTCCAATTTCTCCTTTCTGCATATGGTATTTTCTACCTCAGTACCATCTGTTTCCTTCATAGCTATCATTGATCTAATTTGAGCCTTCATTATCTGTGTTGTGGCAAGAGTCTTCCAAAAATCCTTTAACTATAGTCTTTCATAACTTAAATCTATTTTTTTAGTAGAGCAGATATTGGCATCTATCAAAAATATACCTGTTTATTTTAATGTGATGGTATAAATTTCAGTGATTTTGTACAGTCATCATGAGAATTTCAATCTGCTCAGCATCATATCTGAGACCTACTATGACAACCACCTGCCTTTCAGCCACATATTCCACTATTTCTTTTTAAGGTTTACTTTTTATAACTGATCTAAATCGGGCACCGCACTTGAGAACATTTTACCTGTGTAAAGGAATCCATTCCAAATAATTAGAAAAAAATGAAAGGGAGAGAAAAAGTAGAGTCTAGTCTATGTGTAGATCATATGCTTTGGTTACTTTTACTAAGAAGAGTATCCCAAGAGAATATTGAGCGTAGACAAGTTATAGACATTAAAAGTACAAAGTAATCCTGTTTTTCAGTTCAGTTTAGTTCAGTCGCTCAGTCGTGTCCGACTCTTTGCGACCCCATGAATTGCAGCACGCCAGGCCTCCCTGTCCATCACCAACTCCCGGAGTCTGCCCAAACCCATGTCCATCGAGTTGGTGATGCCATCCAACCATCTCATTCTCTGTCGTCCCCTTCTCCTCCTGCCCCCAATCCTACCCAGCATTAGGGTCTTTTCCAATGAGTCAACCCTTCTCATGAGGTGGCCAAAGTATTGGAGCTTCACCTTCAACATCAGTCCCTCCAATGAACACCCAGGATTGATCTCCTTTAGGATGGATTGATTGGATCTCCTTACAGTCCAAGGGACTCTCAAGAGACTTCTCCAACACCACAGTTCAAAAGCATCAATTCTGCGGCTCTCAGCTTTCTTCACTGTCCAACCCTCACACTATATATATATATATATAAAATAACAGTAGGATGAAATATATCACTAGGTCACTTAATGAGAGCTACTTCTTGAACATCTATTTATTATAAATTCATTAAAATTGTTTATTAAAATTTGAATTTTCTAAAAATAAAGGATAAAAAATTATACCATTTCCTTGCTTTCTTATAATTTGAAATATAAAACTGTAATTTCAAAAGAAGTGGGCATATTTTATGAATAAAATAACTTTTAATTATGATAAAGTATTTTCTCTTAAATGATCAAACCTATAAATTAAAATAAAAATCAAATCAATAAAAGTAAAAGATCTCTTAATTATCTTGAGAGCTTCAGATCAGTGATTTCAAATTGATTATTATTAAATATTTTTTCTCAGTTATTAACTTAGAGGCTCTGGAAACATAGATGTATGTGAATATTATTTTCAAGTTTACTAAAATTATAAATATTTGAAAAAATGTGAAATTTAAAAAATTTGTCTTAGAGATGTAGATCATATCTTCTACCCTGTCAAACTTACCCTTGGAGCACATGTATTGAATACACTTTCTGTACCAGATATCTTCACTTATAATTTTATAGCATATGTACAACAAATCTAAACACTTTTTGTCTTACTAAACTGAGACAACAGATTGCCAGAACTGTATTTGAATGCAGCAGTGCCTAGTGTCAAAGACAAGTTAATACTCTTTATACATCACCCTTCTAAATCACACATATCATACTCTAAAAAGAAAACACCTGGAACTTCTTGTTGGGCATCTACATAAATTTCAGATTACTACTTTTATTTTT
Organism: Okapia johnstoni; assembly: GCA_024291935.2. Classification (NCBI taxonomy): domain Eukaryota; kingdom Metazoa; phylum Chordata; class Mammalia; order Artiodactyla; family Giraffidae; genus Okapia; species Okapia johnstoni. The sequence goes on along the minus strand of CM044313.1, from coordinate 88,850,610 downwards.
GAAATTATTTTTAGTGGAGTATAGAGACTATCACACAGAGTGAAATCAGAAAGAGAAAAACAGATGTCATATATTAATGCATATATGTGGAATCTAGAAAAATGGTATAGAAAATCTTATTTGCAAAACAGAAATAGAGACACAGATGTAGAGAACAAGCGTATGGTCACCAAGGAGAGTAAAGGAGGGGGATGAACTGGGAGATTGGGATTGACAGATATACATTATTGATACTATGTATAAAATGGATAACTAATGAGAACCTACCATGTAACTCAGGAAAGTGTATCCAGTGGTCTATGGTGACCTAAATCTCAGACTTTCAAATTCAACATGATGTCAACTAAATGTTTTCTACTACCGGGTTAGTACCAACCATAGCTCTTTTTGAATCTTATGCTATTTCAGAATTTTTCTGATGCTTAAAAAATGAAATCTCTTTTCACCCAACTTTATTCCCTCTTAGAATGATCAATCCAGGAAAATAAATATTGTTTATATAACTCAGGCTTCCATTATGATGAATTCCCATCAGCAATTTTCAAAAGCTATCTTCATTTACTCTTCCAAGTGCTTCTAAAACTTTGAAATTGGTCATTTATTCCCCTAGTCACTAACAGTAATCTAGGCAATATGTCTTTTCCAACTGCCAATAATGCTGATTTAATACGTTCTGTTTGGAGTTTTCTTTATTGCAATCAAACAGCAATTTTATTTTACTTAACAGTAACTTGTTGAAAATTAATAGAATTTGTTTACATTTATCCTTATAGAACATCACATACTTTAGGCAAGAATGTGTTTAAAAGAAGAAAAATATATCTGAGTTACCAACCTGCATTCAGAGTCAGTTTGTGAAACTATTACTATCACCCTGATTAACTTGAAAATCTATTAGCCTCTATTAGTGTAGATGTAAGACTTTTTAGTGTGACAAGCTGTCCATAGCATTTTTTTAAAATGTGAAGAATTGTCTGTGACAGTTCACAAGTCATAATTATCTTCCAATAATACATATATATGCAATTATATATGCATATGAATCAATACATCTGGACTTGAATAAACTACAAGAATTCCATATTTATCACTAAGAATTTGTACATTTGTTCTCAGAACTTGCAAGTAGGTGCTTCCCACAAGGATGTTAACAAATTCAGAAGAATTAATTCCATAAGGAAGAATTTCCTTCAATTAATTTTTAAATGGATAATGTTTAATGTGGCAGGAAATGTACATATTTTGGCCTCAAGACCTTATGAGATGTTGATGGAAGTTGAGGGGAATCCATGTGGCAAGTCAGCAACATTTTAGTACTTATAATAATTACTCTGTCACTGCAAAATATGTGTGTTTCTTTGGTGGAGAAGTACCGTTCTTAAAAAAATAGTGAAAATTTCACTAATATGAAATATTTCTCTTTTTAGGGAAGAATCAGTTTATAATTGTGGAAGATAAATTTGAATTTTTCAAAGTCATTAATTGCTTTCCATAGAATACAATTAAGTAAAGTCAAGTAAACAAAAGTCCAATAGCCATATGTGACTATGATTATCTGCCCTCACAGGGCTCCCCAGGTGTGCATTTGCAATCAGTAAGTAATGGGAAAGACTTAGAGGTCACAAAAAGCAAATTACCTGCCATCTCTCCCTCCTTGTCATCTCATCAGGCAAAGGACTTCTTATCCCTTGCTACTGAATACCATGGGGCATGTGCTCTATTGAATTTTGTCAGGTCATCAGAGCTGGTAATGAACTCTGAGCAGTACACTCCTGACATGACAGAGAACATAGCCTCAACTCATTAAATTAGTTTTCTGTCATCTAAACCTATACTAAATAACAGTTGTTTTTTCAAAGTGTTTAAATGATTGATAGTCTGGTATAGAATACTCAGAAGGAATTTTAACTGTAACTCCTCTAATTGACTACATGAATTAGAAATAATATGTTTTGTCTCTTTATAAACACTGAACATGTCTCTTTATAAACACGTGATACTGGAAAATTGCATGTTACTTATATGTCAGAACACTGGATTTAATAATCTCACTGCTGTGAAAACAACTATTATTCATGCTATGTACTAGATATGGATATTTGTACTGTAGATGTTCTTTACAATAGGTAAATCAGAAAACAATCTGAGGAAACTTAAACTTTTATTATAAGAATGATGTTCAGAAGCAAAGGAAAGTATAAAGAGTAATATTGTGAACACTCAGGTATACTAATGTCTAGATTCACTAATTTTTCGGTTTTGATAATCTGTTTCATTTGCCCACACATAAAAACGAATAATGAAGGTGAAAGTGAAGTGAGTGAAAGTTGCCCAGTCATGTCCGACTCTTTGAGACCCCATGGACTATACATTTCATGAAATTCTCTAGGCCAGAATACAGGTGTGGGTAGCAGTTCCTTTCTCCAGGGGGTCTTCCCAACCCAGGGATCAAACCCATGTCTCCCACATTGCGGGCAGATTCTTTACCAGCTGAGCCACCAGGGAAGCCCGAGAATAACTGGAGTGGGTAGCCTATCCCTTCTCCAGCAGATCTTCCTGACCCAGGAATCGAACTGGGGTCTCCTGCATTGAAAGCAGATTCTTTACCAGCTGAGATACCAGCGGAGCAATAATGAAGGTATTTTAGGTGTTAAATACCTAAAAGTTATTAGTGGGTGTCATAGCACTTTATGTTTAAAACTGTGAACAAGTATGTTCAAATCGTAAAGTTTTCATATTTTACTGCAATTAAATACCATGCTAACAAAATTAGTATCTATTATACATTTCATTTCTGATTTCTCCAATGTTTCTCCAAAATTTCTTTAGCAACTGTTTTCTACCCCTAAATAAAATATATAACCAATGCCCACTCATTTAATTTTCTTGTTATGTTTTAACAGTCTATTTAACTTAGTAAAATGCTAGCCTTCATCCTTTTTTCTCATATTGGCTTATGGGAAAGTTGAAGACATTTGACTTGGAGAATGTTATCTATTCTAGATTTCTGTCACCTTTTCCAAATTGTTATTTAACATATTCCTTTGTCTTCTGTTTTTATGTAAATAGGAAATTATCTCCAAAGGAGAGAAGTTGGATTCATATTGAATGTTTTAACATCAAGAGATAAATTATGCTTTTGTTTTCTCATTGTATTGTTACCGTATTTTGTTGAGAAATGATTTTATGGCATAGTACTTTGGAACTCTGTGAATGTCCAATCATCCAACAGCATTTCACCTGTTGGGTTTAGCACTGATTGGTGCTTCTTTTCTGAATTAATGATTTCATTAGGTGGCATTGACAATTTTCAATTTCCTGATTCCTTTCACTTTTCTCAACTAGCATTGTTGTCATGAGAGTATGATTTCTTACTTATCTAGAGTTGAATGAAGTACACTTTTAATCAAAAGCAGACTAAGAGTTTTCCTGTTTCTTTAATATCAATTTTTGGACTGAAAAACTGATTTATTGGCTACATCTAATTGTGATCATTGTTTTTGTTTATTTGTTAGGTTTTTGTATTTCTTTCATTGGAGTCCTCCTGTGAAGTCATGGATTTTTATTTGTTCAATCTGTTCCAGTCAATTAAAATAATTGACATTTTGATACTCCAATTTTTACAAATTTAAAAAGTCCTAGAATTTTCAAACTGAATACTGTATCTGTATGAGTGAATCATTAGTCTTGAGAATTTCTTTACTTCTGGCGCATCATAAACTGTGATGCTCAACTTGTACTTGACTTAAGCCAGGTCTATCTAACACGACTGAGCAACTAAGTTCAGCACAGCATTAGCTATCACCCACACATGTAGTGGGAGTCCACGTAGGTTGTGGTTTGGAGTGATTATTGTTACTTGAGTATCAGTGCTTTTAAATACCTCCATGGGAAAGATATATGGGCTTCCTAGTCGCACGATGGTAAAGAATCTGCCTGCCAATGCAGGAGATGCAGAAGACACACGTTTGATCCCTGGGTTGGGAAGATTCCCTGGAGAAGGAAATGACAACCCCCTCACTACTCTCCTGGAAAATTCCATGGACAGAGGAGCCTGATCAAGTACAGTTCATGGGATTGCAGAGAGTCAAAAATGACTGAGAACGCATGCATGCAATATCATGCATGGTACAGATACAAGTTTAGTATCAATAAAGTTAAGACTTTGTTTTAATATTTGAAATTTCCAATGCATACTTAGGGTTGTAGACAATTTAAATAAGATTTTTGAACATACTCTATTTCACTTAAGCATTAGTTTTTAACTTCAGCTTTTACCTGACTATATACCAGGAAAAATATTTCTAAAGTGTTAAAAGTGACTGAATAAAGTTAAGGCTTATTTGTAGTAGTTCTTCTCTAGGACAAATAGTAGCAGAGTAGTTCTCTCTCTCTCTTTCTCATACACATACTAGCATCGTGATTGCGCATAAAGTATTTTGGGACTTCCCAGGTGGCTCTAGAAGTAAAGAACCCACCTGCCAAGGCAGGAGATGTAAGAGATGCAGTTTGATCCCTGGCTCAGGAAGATTCCCTGCAGGAGAGCAAGGCAACCCACTCCAGTATTTTTGCCTGAGAATCCCACGGACAGAGGAGTCTAGTGGGCTCCAAAGAGGTCCATGGGGTCGCAAAGAGTAGGACACGACTGAAGCGACTTACCACGCATGCACATATATTTTATTTTAAGAATATTTTTTTCAGAAAGATTCTTTGCTTTAAATATATTAGAAAACATTATAAGGCAGATTCCATTAAATGCTAAGGATACGATTTTGAACATTATTTTTATTGATAGGGCTGCCATAACAAAATTTTGTGGACTGGGTGGCTTAAACAACAGAAACTTATTTTCTTACAGTTCTAGAGGCTAGAAATCCATGATCAAGGCGCTGGCAGATTTGGTTTGTCTTAAGGCCTTTCTCTCTTGGGTTGCCAGACTTCTGACTAAGTCCTCCCATGGCCTTTTCTCTGAGCATGTACCCCACTTTCTTTTTCTCATCATGATTGGACACCACCATATATAATCTCTTTGTGACCCCATGGACTATACAGTCCAAGGAATTCTCCAGGCCAGAATACTGGAGCAGGTAGCTGTTTCCTTCTCCAGGGGATCTTCCCAACCCAGGGATGAAAACCAGGTCTCCCGCTTTGTAGGCCGATTTTTCACCAGCTGAGCCATCAGGGAAGCATATATAATCTCATTTAAACTTAATTACTTGTGCAAGGTACATCTCTAAATATGGTTAACTTTTGAGGTACTAGGCTTTGGGACCTTAACATATAAATTTGGAGGGAGTACAATCCACTCCATAACAAGCATGCTGAATTATGTAGTGAAAGAGTCACTGTGTGTGGTGCAATAGGGTGTGGGTCAAATTCTGGCTTTGACATTTGGTGACCTGTGATTAGTAATTTAATTCTTCAACCCAGGATGTTCTCATGTCAAGTAGGAGGGAAATGGAATTGAGTTAAATGGATGGTTCTGAAAATTAGTGATTATATTTGTGATGTGCTGGGCATATAGTATGTCAATAAGTAAGCTCTCTTACTACGAAAACTAATATTCTTCTTGTTTTATGGAGGACAAATTCAATGATAGGTATTTTTTTGCTATAATTCTGAAAAAAGTATTTAATTATATTAAAATTTTAATTATTCTGTGTTTATATCTAACACTGAGCATCTCTGTGAGTGTACCAAGAATGACTTCCAGGTTTTTGATAGATCTATCCCCTCAGTTCCACGTTTAGGACAACTTCCTTTTTCTCCCATCATTTTTTACGAGTTTGCGTTATTATATAAAAGTTTGAGAAGCTATGTGTTGACAACAAGATACAGACATGTAACATAATGTCAAAGGACATGTCATATTAAATTAGTGGCTTATTTCACCATCATATACAATTACCAGCAATAAGATATTTTTGAAAGTTTAACTTTTATAATAATTTGAGAAGTTCCTATATTTTGTTTAAACTGTTGACAATGAATCTAAGATAATATTTAACTGTGATCTGTGGAATTATCTTATCATTGAAATATTTTGTGACAGTATACTATAGAAAATTGAAGTAAATATGTTTTCTGCATTATTAACATAAACAAAAATACTTGCATGGGAATAGATATCATAGAAAAAAGCAAAAAGATAGCTTTCATAGCTAGAATCTGTACTTACAATTTATGAAGGCTGAAAAAAGGTGTTTAATTTTGTAATAGCAAACAAATTACAAAATCAGCTTATTCACATTATCTTCTGAATAAAAGCCTGTTTTAAGTTTCTTCAGATGCATTAATCTGAATTTATGACACGTCCTGGGAAACAGCAGAGACTGCTTTAGCCTTTTGGTCTTCCGATTACACAGGAATGCCATCTAGTGTCAAAATAGTATCTGCAGCCTTTCTGTCCTATGAAAACTCTACTTTATACTGTTTTTTCTGTAAAATATGCTTTAAAGAAATATATCACAATGGATAGTTAGGGACTACCTCTATATCAATAGATAGAAGAATGTCAGCCAAGTAGCCTTTAGGTACTTCTGTGTTTTTTTTCTTGTTATAAAATTAAAGTTAAATTATATTTAATTTAATATAAAATACATTCATTCAGTTCAGTTCAGTTCAGTTCGGTTCAGTCACTCAGTCATGTCCGACTCTTTGCGACCCCATGAATCTCAGCACGCCAGGCCTCCCTGTTCATGACCAACTCCCAGAGTCCACCCAAACCTATGTCCACTGAGTCGGTGATGCCATCCAACCATCTCATCCTCTGTCGTCCCCTTCTCCTCCTGCCCCCAATATTTCCCAGCATTAGGGTCTTTTCAAATGAGTCAGCTCTTCGCGTGAGGTGGCCAAAGTATTGGAGTTCCAGCTTCAACATCAGTCCTACCAATGAACGTTCATTTAGGCATTCTAAATAAGCAAGTGGATTAAGGAAAAAAATTCAGAAAGATAGCTTCTACCCAATAAGCTCAAGGTTATATCAATTTATTTTATAAGTTTAAGTTAAACAATTCAGAAATACATAAAAATATATTCTTTTTAGTTACTGTTCACAATTAATCTGTTATAATTAGTATCTTCTGAAAGTGAGGAAACCATAGGATGCAAATCTCATTGATAGATTGTCTGATAGTATAGTAATTTTATCTATTGGTGTTTATTAAATGCTTAGTACAAAATGATAATTTACCTATACATTTTTTAATATAAACTTATCATGCTCTGCTGGCTTGCTACTGAAATTTCTACTTGAGTCTCACTTAAATTGAGTACTGAGATAGCGCAAATGAAAGTGAAAAACAACTTTATTAAGTTGGGTTATTAGTTTCTGCCCTTGTAGCTGACTTTTGTAATTAAGAGAATTTTCAGTCATTGCATTTCTTCTCTAGGAAGCCAGCTCATTTTCCAAGTGCAATGAAGTATCGCCTTATCAATTAATTTTCCGTCATGGAGAACAGTGCTATACAAATGGTAGCAGGCCCTAGAGTGGAATTTGGTAATAATACAAAGCAGAATATAAAGGTCCAAGTGCAGGGGAGTTTTAGTTGAATGGGACAAACTGGGAGAAGAGGATGGGAGGCAGCAGGTAATCTGGTGATTCAGTTCCAGCAGCCACGGTGGCTTATGTTTTGGATGTAGATGACGCTCTTCCATATGCCATTAGCAGAGGTTTGACTTTCAACTTGTGGCTCACACAAGGCTTCTTTCATTAACCCCAACACTGGGCTACTACAAAAAGGAACATTCCCCAAACCTGGCACCTTAAGAGAACCTGGTTTATAGCGAAAGCCAGTTAGACCCCACTTAGCACCATGCATCCTGAGACTGACATTTATATTTTTCAACAGATCTGAAAGGTAGAATCATTGTTTTATAGAACATGAAGTAACTATCAATAGTCTGTATTTCTGACGACCAGTTCTGGTTTCACTCAACTTGACATATCAGAAGGCAGAGTTAAAGCTCAGCTGTAAAATCAAGCATTTCTGGTTGTTGTCTGTGGCTTTCCTACACCCTATGTGTAATCTGAAGTAATCAGTCTGCCTTTCAGATTTGTTGAAAAAGATAAAGTGTTGTTATCATCACATTCAGAGGTAAGTGTTATTATAAAAAGGAACCATAGATGCATTTATGTATTAATAGTAGACAAAAACCAGGGTCCCAACCCTGGTTTTAAAATCTACCCTTTTGCAGCTGTACTGTGATGCAGCTCTAAACCAAGTTTTGGCAGTAACTATACACATTTGAGAAAATAATTTAATCATTGTCCTTGTTGGCAGAATAAGACAGTGGTATTATCGATTTTTTAAAAATTCATTAAATAATCTGGCTTGCAAAAAAGAAAAGGTTTGATATGATTTATTTCATCATTATATTGCTAAAAGATCAGTAGGGAGGTGAATGATTGAAAAAAGGCTTTAATAAAGCTTTAGAGCTTGTATGATAGAAATGTCTAAAATGAATGGCGTGGAGTAAGTCAACACTAACATTTGAAGTGGCAGCAGAAAGTATTAATAGAGGAGGTAATAAAGGAACAGAGTCTGGGAGGATTAGCCAATAATCACATAGCAGACAGGAGAAAGAGGATGTCACCATGTGATGTGGAGGAAATAGTAGGAAATTAAAGCACATATTAGCTTGATATACTCACTGTGTTGCCAGTAGTTTATTAGGCTTGTACTCTGTGAGGATTAATGAAGTAACCCATGAGAGTCACTTTGGACAACTCTTGTCCTGATTAGTAGCACATACTCCACAAATGTTAACTATGCTCTATAATAATGGCTTATAGTAGGAAAAATAGAGCAGGAGAGAAGGCCAGCAATGTAAGGAAGATAATAATCCCCAAGTACCTGTTACAGAGCACCATAAATACGTTTTTTTCTGTATATAATGGAAAGCCACAGAAGGATGCTAAGTTTGGAAGTATCCAGATAAAATTTTAATATCCGGATGACCACTCTACTAGCTAATGGAGGATTGATTAGAGAATAACATGAGACAATCAAATTTAAAGAATGATGCTTAAGGCAAGAACATAGGCAATAGCGGGGGGTGATTGAAATTTTACCAGACAGTACAGATAGGACTTTGCCTATGAGAAGATACAAATGGAAGTCCAACGTGACTCCCAAGCTTCTGACTGGTTACTGTGGCAATGTTAATATTTCCAAAAAATTCAGAGCCAGAGCAGCATTGCTCATGAGACACTGACCAAAATAACTACCATCATCTCAATACTCAACAAAAATCTCATCCATCACCAAGAGGAAGCACCTTATCAAATCAGATTTTTCAGAACTGGCAACAGTTTAAGGTTAGCTTTCTGGGGACATAGACTCCATGACAGAGAGGAAGATGCTGAAGTTTTATTAGGCAGTGTGCTTACGACTAAGTTCCTTTATAGCAGTGGCTCTCAACAGGCATGAGTCTGCACCCCAGGAGATGTTTGTCTATGTTCAAAGGTGTTTTTTGGATCTCATGAGTCATTTTTGGTTTTCACAAGTGAACACAGGTGCTACTGGCATGGAATGAAAAAAAATCAGAGTACTGTTAAGTATCCTACACTACACAGGGCAAGCACTGACCATGAAGAATTGTGTGGCTCATATTGTCAATAAAGAAAGCATTGAGAAAAACCTGCTTTGCAGAGTGTAGGAGTTCAATAACAAAAATGTTTCACATTATTGATTCAGAAAGCTTCATGATTCAGTATTATAGCAATATTTAAGTATTTAAGTAGAGTTTAACTAATGTAATTTCAAAACAGCCAAATATTGATTTCAATATAACACAAGTACTTTTCTGTGATTCTCAAACACCAACCAACAGAAACACTACTGCAAATTGCCTTTTTTTCCTGACTAGTTGCACTACAACGCACAACTACCGTTGTGCTTTCTTTTCTAGTATTTTTGCAGCCTATGTGAGAATTAATAATTAATTGATAATAGCTAATAAATTATAATTAAGTGAAATTGATAGCACAAAGATAATTGGGAAATTCCCAAATTTGGTGATTAAGCAATCTGATTGCAAATAACCCACATGTCAAAGAGGAAGATTAAAATGAAATAAACATTTTATGTGAATAAAATGAAAACACAGGTATTAAAATTAGTGGACTGTATCAAAGATAGCAATTCAGAGGAAATTTGTGGCATTAAATATTTTCATAGAAAAAAATATGATTTCAAATAAATAATAAATATTTCCATCTAAGAAAGTAGAAAAAAGAGCACATTAAATGAAAAGCAAGTAGAAGCAAGTAGAAAGGAGGAAATAAAAACATAAGAATAGACATCTATTAAATTAGAAACAACAAAATAATACACAAATTCAGTGAAAGCAAAAACTGCTTTGAGGAAAGGATTTTTATAAATTTCATCACTCTATAGTCAGATTAATCAAGAAAAAAAGAGAAATGACACAAATTACAATATTATAAATAAAAGAGGGAACATCACTACAAACCATGTAGACAGGAAAAGGAATAAAATGTAGTAGGTTATGGCTATAAATTTGAAAAATTGAATAAAATTAGCATTGTTTCATATACAAAATTGTCATTTAAAAATAATCGCTTTACAAGCTTAGTTTTTGATGTAATTATCTTTGTCTTATTTACCACTTCACAAATGCTTTATCTTTTGTCAGATATAAACACATTGTTAGATGTGGAATGCAAATATTTTATCTCAATCTATGAACCTGTAGATAAGTATGCATCTAAAATAAAAAATAATAATATGAAGTCAAAAATTTGAACATAATTTACCAAAGATATACAGTGTGTTATTTGCTCAGTAGTGCCCGACGCTTTGGGACTCCATGGACTGCAGCCCACCAGGCTCCTCTGTCTATGGGATTTTCCAGGCAATGATACCGGAGTGGGGTGCCATTTCCTTCTCAAGGAGTTCTTCCCAACCGAGGGATAGAACCCTGGTCTCCTGCACTGCAGGCAGATTCTTTACCAACTGAGCTATGAGGGAAGATGGCAAAGAAAAAAAGCACATAAAAAGCAATTCAGCATTAATCACGAAGGAAGTGCTAAACAAGGGCTTCCTAGGTGGTTTTAGTGGTAAAGAATCTGCCTGCCAAGGCAGGACAAAAAAAAAGATGCCAGTTCCATTCCTGGGTCAAGAAGATCACCTGGAAAAGAAAATGGTGACCCACTCCAGTATTATTGCCTGGAGAATCCCGTGGACAGAGGAGCCTGGCAGGTTACAGTCCATCAGTTCAGCTCAGTTCAGTCGTTCAGTCGTGTCTGACTCTTTGTGACCCCATGGACTGCAGCATGCCAGGCCTCCCTGTCCATCACCAACTCCCAGAGTTTACCAAAACTCATGTCCATTGAGTAGGTGATGTCATCCAATGATCTCATCCTCTGTCATCCCCTTCTCCTCCCGCATTTAGTCTTTCCCAGCATCAGGGTCTTTTCAAATGAGTCAGCTCTTCACATCAGGTGGCCAAAGTATTGGAGCTTCAATTTCAACATCAGTCCTTCCAATGAATATTCACAACTGATCTCTTTTAGGATGGACTGGTTGGGTCTCCTTGCAGTCAAGGGACTCTCAAGAGTCTTCTCCAACACCACAGTTCAAAAGCATAAATTCTTCGCTGTTCAGCTTTCTTTATAGTCCACCTGTCACATCATACATGACTACTGGAAAAATTATAGCCTTGACTAGACAGAACATTGTTGGCAAAGTAATGTCTTTGCTTTTTAATATGCTGTCTAGGTTGGTCATAACTTTCCTTCCAAGGAATAAGCGTCTTTTAATTACATGGCTGCAGTCACCATCTGCAGTGATTTTGCCCCCACCCCGAAAAATAAAGTCTCTCACTGTTTCCACTGCTTCCTCATCTATTTGCCATGTAGTGAAGGGGCCAGATATCATGATCTTAGTTTTCTGAATGTTGAAATTTAAGCCAACTTTTTCACTCTCCTCTTTCACTTTCATCAAGAGATTCTTTAGTTCTTCTTCATTTTCTGCCATAACGATGGTATCATCTCCATATCTGAGGTTATTGATATTTCTCCCAGCAATCTTGATTCTAGCTGGAGCTTCATCCAGCCCAGCATTTTTCATGATGTACTCTGCATATGTTAAATAAGCAGGATGACAATATACAGCCTTGGCATACTCCTTTTCCTATTTGGAACCATTCTGTTGTTCCATGTCCACTTCTAACTGTTGTTTCCTGACCTACACACAGATTTCTCATGAGGCAGGTCAGGTGGTTTGGTATTCCAATCTCTTGAAGAATTTTCCACAGCTTGTTCTGATCCACACAGTCAAAGGCTTTAGCATAGTCAATAAAACAGAAGTAGATGTTTTTCTGGAACTTTCTTGCTTTTTCGATGATCTAACAGATGTTGGCAATTTGATCTGTGGTTCCTCTGCCTTTTCTGAATCCAGATTGAACATCTGGGAATTCATGGTTCATGTACTGTTGAATCTGGCTTTGAGAATTGTTAGCAATACTTTGCTAGCATGTGAGATGAATGCAATTTTGCAGTAGTTTGAGCATTCTTTGGGATTGTCTTTCTTTGGGATTGGAATGAAAACTGACCTTTTCCAGTCCTGTGGCCACTGCTGAGTTTTCCAAATTTGCTGGCATATTGAGTGCAGCACTTTCACAAGCATCATCTTTTAGGATTTGAAAAAGCTCAACTGGAATACCATCACCTCCACTAGCTTTGTTCGTAGTGATGCTTCCTAAGGCCCACTTGACTTCGCATTCCAGGATGTCTGGCTAGGTGAGTGATCACACCGTCCTGGTTATCTGGGTTATGAAGATCTTTTTTGTATAGTTCTTCTGTGTATTCTTGCCACCTCTTCTTAACATCTTCTGCTTCTGTTAGGTCCATACCATTTCTGTCCTTTATTGAGCCCATCTTTGCATGAAATGTTCCCTTAGTATCTCTAATTTTCTTGAAGTGATCTCTAGTCTTTCCCATTCTATTGTTTTCCTGTATTTCTTTGCACTGATCACTGAGGAAGGCTTTCTAATCTCTCCTTGCTATTCTTTGGAACTCTGCATTCAAATGGGTATATCTTTCCTTTTCTCCTTTGCTTTTCGCTTCTCTTCTTTTCACAGCTATTTGTAAGCCCTCCTCAGACAGCCATTTTGCTTTTTTGCATTTCTTTTTCTTGGGGATGGTCCTGATCCCTGTCTCCTGTACAATGTCACAAACTTCCATCCATAGTTCATTAGGCACTCCAGATCTAGTCCCTTGAATCTATTTGTCACCCCTACTGTATTATTGTGAGGGATTTGATTTAGATCACACCTGAATGGTCTAGTGGTTTTCCTACTTTCTTCAACTTAACTGTGAATTTGGCAATAAGGAGTTATGATCTGAGACACAGTCAGCTCCTTGTCTTGTTTTGGCTGACTGTATAGAGCTTCTCCATCTTTAGCTGCAAAGAATATCATCAATAGGAATTTGGTATTGACCATCTGGTGATGTCCATGTGTAGAGTCTTCTCTTGTGTTGTTGGAAGAGGGTGTTTGCTATGACCAGTGTGTTATCTTGGCAAAACTCTATTAGCTTTTGCTCTGCTTCATTCTGTACTCCAAGGCCTAATTTGCCTGTTACTCCAGGTGTGTCTTGACTTCCTACTTTTGCATTCCAGTCTCCTATAGTGAAAAGGGCATCTTTTTTTACAGTCCATAGGATCTCAAAGTCAGACATGGCTGAAGTGACTTTAGCATACATGCAGGTACTAAACACATTGTAGATGTTTAAAAGGGTTAATGGCATTTCTGTATTGCACTCTACAGTGGGCAGTTATTTTTTTTTCTTTTATGCAAATTTTAGTTCAATTTTTATTTTCCTCATTGTCATTTTCTGAATTGTATTTTTTCTGAATGAATTGTATTTTTTCTGAATGAATACTGTGTTCAGAATGAATGATACTTCCTCTCTCTCTTTTCCTTTCTCTTTCTAGATAAATTCCTTCATTCATTTGGGCTTATGGTCAGACAAATTGAAATTTTCTTTATTTTTCTTTGCTTTAATTTCACCCTTGCTTTCTAATTCCTTTGCTACTATTGCTGCTGTTGCTATACCTTTGCTTTATTCTCTATTGACTATAATTATCTAAATCATTTTAATTTCTTAATTGTTTGTTTAATCTCTCCTGAGAATAGTTATTTAAATTATACTTTAACATCCAAATAAAAAATAAAAGAGCAATTCTCGTCAAAAATTGCACAAGTATATTTATCTTTAGAGAACCTGTCATCAAATAACTACAGCATAATAAAGATTAGTGTTAAAAATTTCATAATTCAAAATTTTTCTTTAAAATCTTGTCTAAAATCACCCCAAATATTAATCACATACTTTAATGAAATTTTAAATAATATGAGCAATTCACAGGATTTTAGTACTCTAATTGATTTATTATCCAAAAATATATATGATAATAAAATGGAGATAGATACATATATATATATATATATACATATATATATATATTAAGAAAAAGTTGTTACTATTGACCTTTCCTCTTTCATGTATTCTAGGTTTCCTTTAAATTTTTTTCTGAGTGTTTTCTCAGATATTTCTGCTTCCCCCTGATTTCCCTTGCAATTCAGTTTTATTTGATTAGGCAATAGCACTCATTTACCACAAGATGCTAAGGAAGCATAATTTTCTTTTTTCATACCCTCTTCCTTAGGCAGTGTTTTAAGTTCTACAATCTCATTAACTGGAGTACAAAATAAAGCATGAAACTTTTCAAATAACTCCTTTAATAGTTATTAGAGGCCGTCATTTACAAAACAGATATGTTGACTCTTACTTTCAACAGCATATAGGATCTATTTATTTTGTTGTTGCAATTTAGTTTTGCAATTTGATCTCTAGTTTATTGTTTCTGCCAAGCCCCATCCCCCTATTCTGTTCTGTTTTGCTAAAGCTTCTTTTCTTAATGTTCCTTACAAGCCCAATTTATGAAATATACTTTAACTTCCCAGCAATGAATGACTCAGTTCAACACCTTTCAAAGTGTGAGTCAAACACAGGCCATAGAATTTGAATTATTTAATAAAAATGATTAAATTGCTCTGCATCCCAGGGCATGATTGAGCATGTCTGCTATGAGTCCCAGTGCACGTAAAACACCTTCAGCACTTGTCATTTCTCTGATCTGTTGCAGAGTGAACAATCCACGTCTGTGCCCATGGCTCTTTTCATTAGCTTCTCAGTGATCTGACTCTAATCACTCTTTTCTGCTGTGTAAATTATATTTACTATAGATAAAAGCTGACATTTTATAATGTCTACCAATTATCCTTCTACAGCTGCATGAAGGCAGGTCATGAAATCGTTTGCCATACTTTTCCTGTATTTTCAGTTCTCTTTCTAAATCCCATTCTTTTATCGTAAGTAGGACAAGATGGAAAATTATATAAATGCATGATTAATTTCATGGTAAAATAAAGCTGTTTAATTTTGCTAGCACTGTGTAATATTCAATGTATATGTTAGTTGGATCATGAAATTAATTCTTTTCTTGAAAATAGGAATATTGTTATTTCATCAGAGGTTGTATGGAGAATCAATTTACATCTATTTGTTCCTTTCTATAGATAGAAATGTTTTAACATCAAAAGACACTGATCATTTTTAATAATGCTAGACATATATGAAAGATCCAAAATACTTTGAAAAGAGAAGGGAGAAAGTGAAAATATTATCTTGATAGTGTTGAAACAGAAGTTCCCAAAGCTCCCAGAAGCTCCCATAGTTTTATTGGTAAAATTTTCAGTCACATTTTGATGACCAAACCATTATAATAATGCTTCAATTCTATTTTCCTCTTTTTATTCAACATGATATTTTTACTTTGATACTAATCATATTAATCATATCCCTTTATTAACTGCAAGTTCCTAAAGTTGATTGTCTACATGTTAACATTCAATAAGAGTTTCTTCAAACCTATAAGAAAAATACTTGCTGAAAAATACTATTGGAGAATCAAATGCTCATTGTTAATAAAAGCATCACATTCAGTAGTTCCTTCTGATCTAAGTTTATTTATATCAGTTTATCACTCATTAAGGCAAAACTGATAATGCAGTTTATCTGTATTCTCTAGATGAATTTCTATACTTCTTCATGACCCAAAAAGGTTCAAGAATCCTCAAATAATAAATTGTCATTGGCTCAGAAAATGGGGTCCATGTTAAGTCACAAATGAATGCCAGATATTTCTAAAGATAGAGTTGAAAGTAATATTTTGTAGTATTCTGTAAAGAAATAAACAGAAATGGTTTTGGGTAGCCAAGGTGTGACAAATGGCAAAAAATGAGACTATTGAAAAAATTAAGAACAAAATTGGTAGTTTTATTCAAACATGTCTTCTTTGTGCAGTATAAGGTTTGATGAAAGTTTTTGTAACGCTTTGAAGTCAGTATACTTGCTGCTGATGTAATTTGTAATCATTGCTTTGGATTTTAGGTCATATTTGGTCTTCGCTGCCATCAGAATTATGTTTTGGGTGAGGGCAATTTTCTTTTTTATATTTCCTGAGCAACTATGTCATCCTGACTTGGACATTAGGGGTCACCTCAACAGACATTTAGAGATATATGTTAAGGGAAAAGTTTGAAAATTACAGAATTGAGCCATTAATACAAGACCTAGAAAATAACTGTATATACCTTTAAAATAATGATGAGAGTAGTATAAAATAATGAAACAGAAAGCAAAGGGAAAATATAGAGGATATGTAGCAACTATTCTTTCAGAAAGCTACAAAACCAAAACATATCTAACACATTTGAACAAGGAGACACCAAAATATAAATATGAGAAAATTATATCAGCAATGGAAAATACTATATATATATACATATATGTGTATATACATATACAGATAAATATGTCTTCCCTGGTAGCTCAGCTGGTGAAGAATCAATCTGCAATGCAGGAGACCCTGGTTTGATTCCTGGGTCAGGAAGATCCCCTGGAGAAGGGATAGGCTACCCACTCCAGTATTCTTGGGATTCCCTGGTGGCTCAGATAGTAAAGAATCAACCTGCAGTGTGGGAGACCTGGGTTCCATTCCTGGGTTGGTAACATCCCCTGGAAGAGAAAAGGGCAAACTACTCCAGTATTCTGGCCTGGAGAATTCCATGGACAGAGGAGCCTGCTGGGCTATAGGACATAAGACCTCAAAGAACTGGATACAACTGAGTGACTAACACACAGACACACACACACACACACACACACACAAAACACATTAGCAGTTAATATGTGAACCACACACACACACACACACACACATTAGCAGTTAATATGTGTGAAACACTTTTCCGTGAGATGTGCAATATACAGAAATGAGTTTTTGGCTGTGATGATATGATGAATGTGTGTGTGTGTGTGTGTGTGTGTGTGTGTGTGTGTGTGTGTGTGTGTGTGCTTATTCTCTCAGTCTGTCCAGATCTTTGCAACCCCATGGACTATAGGCTGCCAGGTTCTTCCGTCCATGAAATCCTCCAAGCAAGAACACTGGAGTGGGTGGACAATCCCTTCTCCAGGGGATTATCTGACCCAGGGATGGAGCCTGGGTTTCCTGCATTTCAGGTGGATTCTTTACTTTCTGAGCCACCAGGGAAGCCCTGTGATGATATGTCATACATCTTTGATACATTGATTAGTTGTTACTCTACAGCTAAAACTAACTTTCTATCACCTCTCATCCCTAGAATCGTAGGTGATGATTATGAGGCTCAGCCACTAGCAATGACTGTGTGTGTGAACTGAACTAAGGTAATAGTGATATGTGGAGTACTATTCACTGAAGGTTCTTAATTAACTCTCTAAAAAGTTCTGTTTGATTTAATCATTAGTGGCTTTATCATTTGTAAAAGTAAATTCTCTGTTAGAGCAAAAGAGGAAAAATTTAGTCAGATATTTGATATGTTTTTCTATCTCCTTTTTTTTCTATAGTGTTGAGTGTTTCCAAATGCTCTTATTTTGCATAAGAAATAATGTTGAAAACATAGACATCATTTGTACATAAAATTCTATTTGAAGCACTGTATATTGTATCACAGGCTTCCCAGGTGGCTCAGTGGTACAGTCCACCTGCCAAAGCAGTAGACACAGTAGAGAGAATCTTCCTGCCAATGCAGGAGTTGCAAGAGACATGGGTCCAATCCCTGGGTGAGAAAGGTCCCCTGGAGTAGGAAATGACAACCTGCTTCAGTATTCCTGCCTGAAAAATTCCATTACAGTCCATCAGGTCACAAAGAGTTAGACTACTGAACAATTGAGCACACACATATTGTATCACATGGAAAACTTTGTAGACAGAAATTCTTCTCTGAAATGCACTTAAGGTTTTCTTTCTAATATATCAGATTATCTATACATACCTTAATTTTAAATAATTGATAATGGCTTTGGTTGCACTGATAGTAGATAACTCATACTTCACAGTTTTTAGAAGCAGGTAAGGATAGCACCTCAAACACTGTTGCTAATATTTATCCACAGTCTGAACCTACTTCCATTGATTTTCTCCCTCATCTTCACCTGTCAAGATTCTATTAGTATATCTGTATCTAAGGGAAAGACAATGCTGTGGAGTTAAAACTGATCTCCCCTGCAAATTCACATGTTGAAGCCTTGATTTCCAGTGTGATGATATTTGGAGATTGGGCCCTTGAGGGTTAATTGGATCATGAGGGTAGAGTCTTAATTATGGGATTCAGTTCAGTTCAGTTCTGTTGCTCAGTCATGTCCGACTCTTTGTGACCCCATGGACTGCAACACGCCAGGCCTCCCGGTCCATCACCAACTCCCAGAGTTTACTCAAACTCATGTCCATTGGGTCGGTGATGTCATACAGCCTTCTCATCCTCTGTCATCCCCTTCTTCTCCTGCCTTCAATCTTTCCCAACATCAGGGTCTTTTCAAATGAGTCAGTTCTTCACATCAGGTGGCCAAAGTATTGGAATTTCATCTTCAACATCAGTCCTTCCAGTTATTCTAATGGTGTGAAATTGTAGTGGCATATTTAAGGAGCTAGCTTCACTGGTGGCTCAGATGGTAAAGAATCCCCCTGCAATGCAGGAGACTCAGGTTTGACCCCTGAATGGGGAAAATTCCTTTGAGAAGGGAATGGCTACACACTCCAGTATTCTTGCCTGGAGAATTCCACGGACATAGGAGCCTGGCGGGCACAAAGAGTTGGGCAGGACTGAGAGATTTTCCCTTTAACTTTCATCCATAGAGAATGTATTAATAAACTTTCTAAAGTTATGATTAAACAATCTTTAAGTTAAGTTGATCCCATAATCAGATAACAGTTCCTTTGAGAATCTCCATTTCTAAGAAGGTATTTTTTATCAGTGGCACCATTAGCACGTGAGTATTATTAACAGGAAGTCTATCTCTGAAAAGATTCTGGAGGAAAGAACATATAAAACTTTCAATTGCAAAATAAAAGCCACTCTAGTTAGTTATTTTTAACAGAGAGATATTTTGATGCAGGGGGCTGGATACTTATAAATTTCACTTTCATTTCTAGGTATTTTATTTGTTCCTTTATCAAAATAGTCTGTTCTTCTAAAAATATGATCCCATTTTATTCTGACAGTGGGAGGACTTTTGAACAATTTAAAACTACATGTATTATGCTATTTTCAGTTTGTTCTTTTTTATTTATATGATGTTTTTCTGTGTTCAGTGGATAGTTTTTATCACAATGTTTTTTGTTTTTTCTTTTCCCCTCTTGAGATATGTTTTTTTTTTCCCCTAATAGCAAATGTGGTTTATATGGATTTGTTTGGTTGCTTGTCATCTGTCTTGATGAGGTCAGCTACAGTTAATGGACAATTTTTTTGTTTGTTTGTTTTTTTTACTGAAGAGGAAATGTAGATTTTCTTTTTATTCTCACAGGCGATTTGAAGAACTCCAGGCCACTTTTAATTAATTTCTAATATTTGGGTTCCATTATTTGTGGGTGGAATAAATTTTGATCACTACTTCCTGAACAGATTTGCTATGACTCCACACAGAAGAATTTAGTTTTGTTTTCTTAGGTTTCTTTGTGTCTTATATACCTTCTTCATGTTTTCCTAGGTCCACTAGCAGGGATATCTAGTACCAATTAGATGGATGGGAGTTTATGCTGAAGATCCAGCTTTTTTTTTTTAATTTATTTTTTTATTGAAGGATGATTGCTTTACAGAATTTTATTATTTTCTGTCAAACCTCAACATGAATCAGCCATAGGTATGCATATATCCCCTCCCTATTAAATTACCAATGGCATTTTTCACAGAACTAGAACAAAGAATTTCACAATTCATATGGAAACACAAAAGACCTTGGATAGCCAAAGCAGGCTTGAGAAAGAAGAATGGAGCTGGAGGAATCAACCTACCTCACTTCATATTATACTACAAAGCTACAGTCATCAAGACAGTATGGTACTGGCACAAAAACAGAAATATAGACCAATGAAAGAATATAGAAAGCCCAGAAATAAACCCAGCACCTATGGGTACCTTATTTCTGACAGAGAAGGCAAGAATATACAATGGGGTAAAAACATCCTCTTCAATAAATGGTGCTGGGAAAACTGGACAGCTACATGAAAAAGAATGGAATTAGAAACTTCCTAACACCATACACAAAGATAAACTCAAAATGGATTAAAGGCCTAAATATAAGACCAGAGACTATAAAACTCTTAGAGGAGATCCAACTTTTATGGAGGATTTCGTTGATTGAACTATGATGTGTGCTGCACATTGGCTGAATCTGTTGTTTCATTGCATACTCAAAATTCCTATCCCTAATTGTCAGTTTCCAGCTTATTCATCTTTAAGGTCCCAATTTATTTTTATACTTAAAATTTTTCATTACTAATTACCTTAAATAGTATATCCATTTTACTTGTTAATAGAAATGGCCTGCTGCATCACATTATTTTTCCATTTTACAGAACGTTATCTTATTTGCTCTGAAAATATTATGTAAATGTAAAACATATTAGTATATAACTTATTTTTTCTAAATCCTCATTGTCTGGTTTTTACTTAAAGTTCCAATAGAATCAGCACAAATCAATTAAATGCACATTAAATAAATTCATATGGTCCCATCACTTCATGGCAAATAGATGGGGAAACAGTGGAAACAGTTGTTGACTTTATTTTCCTGGGCTCCAAAATCACTGTAGATGGTGATTGCAGCCATGAAATTAGAAGACATTTACTCCTTGAAAGGAAAGTTATGACCAACCTAGATAGCATATTAAAAAGCAGAGACATTACTTTGCCAACAAAGGTCCATCTATCTAGTCAAGGCTATGGTTTTTCCAATGGTCATGTATGGATTTGAAAGTTGGACTATAAAGAAAGCTGAGCACCGAAGAATTGATGCTTTTGAACTGTGGTGTTGAAGAAGACTCTTGAGAGTCCCTTGGACTGCAAGGAGATCCAACCAGTCCATCCTAAAGGAGATCAGTACTGGGTGTTCATTAGAAGGACTGATGTTGAAGCTGAAACTACAATACTTTGGCCACCTCATTCAAAGAGCTGACTCATCTGAAAAGACTCTGATGCTGGGAAAGATTGAGGGCAGGAGGAGAAGGGGACGACAGAGGATGAGATGGTTGGATGGCATCACCGACTCAATGGACATGGGTTTGGGTGGACTCCGGAAATTGGTGATGGACAGGGAGTCCTGGCGTGCTGCGGTTCATGGGGTCTCAAAGAGTCGGACACGACTGAGCAACTGAACTGAACTGAACTGAAAGAAAAAGAATACATTTGAATCAGTTCTAATGAGGTGGACGAAACTGGAGCCTATTATACAGAGTGAAGTAAGCCAGAAAGAAAAACACCAATACAGTATACTAACACACATATGTGGTATTTAGTCAATCAGTAAAGATAACCCTGTATGCGAGACATCAAAAGAGACACAGATAATTAGAACAGTATTATGGACTCTATGGGAGAGGGCGAGGGCGGGATGATATGGGAGAATGGCATGGAAGCATGTAAATTATCATATGTGAAGCGAATCGCAAGTTGAGGTTCAATGCATGATGCAGGGTGCTTGGGGCTGGTGCACCGGGATGACCCAGAGGGATGGGATGGGGAGGGAGGCGGAGGGGGGCTTCTGGAAGGGGAAAACATGTACACCCATGGTGGATTCATGTCAATGTATGCAAAACAAATACAATATTGTAAAATTAAAAAATAGAAAATAAACAAAAAAAAGGAAAAAAAAAGAAATTCAAGTCTATGTCTAGAATTTTAAGCAATCAGTAATAATAAATAACAGCTCTGACCTCAAAGTGATCAAGATAAATGAAAACGTATGTAGCAGATAAAACCTAAACATAAATCAAAGCATTTTTATCTATGCCTTTTGATCTTTACCACTTCTCAGTGTGAAAATGTTCAAATTATATGAAGAATAAAATTTCAAAATTATTCAGTCTTCTTTGAAGTTTATAGACTGAATTGACCCCATTTGAACATTTTTCTGTAAAATATTACACATTTTATTGTTGGCTATCTCTCATTTCAGAATTCTTACACTATGTTTTTATTCCTCATCCTAATTCTACCCTGTGGATAAAAAAGGGAATGAGTCTTTTTTTTTCCAACATAAAGATTATTCAAAAATATGGGAAAAAAGCTGGCCTTATTCTAAGTATTAACTTTCCTGCCCCTCTCATCATTCCTCAGGTAACATTATTTCCAAAGTTTTGCCCATCTGTTCGTTTCTTCAGTTTCTTAAGTTAATTTTAAATTTCTTTATCTAAAATTACTATAGTACTCTATAGGTAGCTCAGTCTAGACAGAAGGTAATTTTACCTCCTTTGAAGTAGACATTATTATATCAAATCACATTAAATTTGCATTTTCTCTTTCAATGACTTTTCATTTGAAAAGTCCACACATTGTCTTACACCATTGATCCTAAAATGCTAAAATGTCACTCTCACTTCCTTTCTGTGTAGTGCTTATATTGTGTTTCATCAGCTGAAAGAATGAGTGAAACATAATTTATTTCTTATAATTCTGACTATCTTCTTTAGTATATCTTCCATGATACCCTTTTATTTCTTCTGTTTTTTTGTTTTTTTTTTTCTTTGGCTACACAGTGCAGCATGCAGAATCTTACTTCCTTGACCAGGAATCAAACCTTGCCTCTGTTTTGGGAGTGTGACAAGGAAAGTCCCTTCTATAATATTTTGAATTGAAGTTTAATTTGCCAGCTAATTTTACCTACTCTAAGCTTTTATTATTTAAATTATCTAAAAATACTTAAAATAATTATTTCAGTTTTTCTTTTGGAACACTGAAATTGATTTTATAAGGATAATAATAAAATAAAATAACACCATTACATTTATAATTTCATATTATTGGGTGAAAATTATGTCTAGAAACTAATTTTATGACCTCCTGATCTGCTCTTGCAATTAGGTCACTTTATTATTATTAATATTATTATTTCCCTACAATACTAATTGTATTATCTTTATCAGGAAATATCTATAATTTTAGCATGTTGGAGAAAGTTGTTATTTTGTTACATATTGTCTTTACACTTTTTCCTCATTTAGCATACGTCAAACAAATTACTGTGGAAGTTTTTCTCAGTGATGGATTATAAGTGGCATATTTGGGGACTACCTATGTATTGATACATGGATTTTTAAAATTTTACATTATCTCATGATTTTTTAAGTGTCAATTCTATAAATGCTTGATAAGTACATAATGTGAAAAACACTCAAAATATGTATCTTTTGTCCATATATCCTACAATAACCTAATTTTTAAATTTTTCCTTCTTAAAATTGATGGAGCAAGTATGATGGTTGCAATTAGATAAAAAACTTTTTCTCAAATATTTCACATTTCTATATAAAACATTGTCTCAAAGGCTTCTTAAGTGAACAATGCAAAGAAATAGAGGAAAACAATAGAATGAGAAAGACTAGAGATCTCTTCAAGAAAATTAGAGATACCAAGGAAACAGTTTACAAAAAGATGGTCACAATAAAGTACAGAAACACTATGGACCCAATGGAAGCAGAAGAGATTAAGAAGATGTGGCAAGAAGACACAGCAGAACTGTATGGAAAAGGTCTTAATGACACGGATAACCAAGATGGTGTGGTCACCAACCTAGAACCAGACATCCTGGTGTATGAAATCAAGAGGGCCTTGGGAAGCATTGACATGAACAAATATAGTGAAGGGGATAGAATTCCAGTTGAGCTATTTCAAATTCTGAAAGATGATGCTTTAAAGTGCTGCACTCAATATGCCAGAAAATTTGGGAAACTCAGAAGTGGTCACAGAACTGAAAACGGTCAGTTTTTATTCCCATCCCACAGAAGGGCAATGCCAAAGAATGTTCAAACTACAGCGCAATTGCGGCCATTTCGCATATTCTCAAAATCCTTCAAGCTAGGCCTCAACAGTATGTGAACCAAGAATGTCCAGATGTACAAGCTGGATTTAGAAAAGACAGAGGAACAAGAAAACAAATTGCCAACATCCGTGGATCATAGAAAAAGCAAGAGAATGCTAGGAAAAAAATATCTACTTCTGTTTTATTGACTACACTAAAGCTTTGACTGCCTGGATAACAACAAACTGTGGAAAATTCTTAAAAACCATATTGTCATGCTGGATGAATCA
This sequence comes from Okapia johnstoni, assembly GCA_024291935.2. Taxonomy (NCBI): domain Eukaryota; kingdom Metazoa; phylum Chordata; class Mammalia; order Artiodactyla; family Giraffidae; genus Okapia; species Okapia johnstoni. Next base: position 88,825,893 of record CM044313.1, on the reverse strand, counting down.
CAAGCCAGAATCGAGATTGCTGAGAGAAATATCAATAACCTCAGATATGCAGATGACACCACTCTAATGACAGAAAGTGTATATTATCATATGTGAAGCGGAACACCATTCCATGTTCTATGCATGAGACAAATGCTCAGGGCTGGGGCATTGGGATGACCCAGAGGGATGGGATGGGGTGGGAGGAGGCTTCAGGATGGGGAACACATGTAAACCCATGGCTGATTCATGTCAATGTATGGCTAAAACTACTACAATATTGTAAAGTAATTAGCCCCCAACTAAAATAAATAAATTTATTTAAAAAAATGACAGAAAGTGAAGGCAAACTTAAACAGCCTCTTATTGAAGGTCAAAGAGGAGAGTGAAAAAGCTGGCTTAAAACTCAATGCTCAAAAAACTAAGATCATGGCATCCAGTCACATCACTTCACGGCAAATAGATGGGGAAAATGTGGAAGCAGTGACAGATTTTATTCTCTGGGCTCCAAAATCACTGCAGTCAGTGACTGCAGCCATGAAATTAAAAGGCGCTTGCTCCTTGGAAGAAAACCTGTGGCAAACCTAGACAGCATATTAAAAAGCAGAGACATTACTTTGCCAAAAAAGGTCTGTCTAGTCAAAGCTATCATTTATCCAGTAGCCATGTACAAATGTGAGAGTTGGACCATATAGAAGGCTGAGCACCAAAGAATTGATGCTTCTGAACTGTGGTGCTAGAGAAGACTCCTGAGAGTCCCTTGGATAGCAAGGAGATTAAACCAGCCAATGCTAAAAGAAATCAACTCTGAATACTCATTGGAAGGACGGATGCTGTAGCTGAAGCTCCAATCATTTGGCCACCTGATGTGAAGCGCCAACTCACAGGAAAAGACCCCTGATATTGGCAAACACTGAGGGTAGGAGGAGAAAGGGACAATAAAGGATGAGATGGTTGGATGGCATCACTGACTCAATGGACATGAATTTGAGCAAACTCCATTAGATAGTGAAGGACTAGGAAGCCAGGTATACTGCAGTTGATGGGGTCACAAAGAGTCAGACATGACTGAGTGACTGAACAACAACATATATGCTTTTTCTAAAGCGTTGTAAACATAAAAAAATTAAATCACAACTGAGATATGTTTACATTTCTTGATGTGATTTTTTTTTGAAAAATCTTATACTATGGAGTCATATTTTTCCCATAAGCTAGGATTTGATCTTCACTGCATTTGTCTGGTTTCTATCCACTGAAAGCAACAGAATTCCAGCACAACAAGAAGAAGAAACAGGAGACATAGTTTTAGTTTCTGTACATATTTAGAATGCATTGTTGGATAAGTAGAGTGATTCTAAGATTGCAAACAAATGTTTTTAAAGAGGAACAGCTAGAGTGAAATATAAAATAGCATTCTGGAAATTGACATTGTAAGCGAAGGGCACTGTTGAGCTTTCCCTTATTGAAATTAAACTACTGTTATACCAAACATTACACTTTTTTAGATCTTCTTTGTAATCATTTTACCATTTTAATCAGTCTCCTCATTGTTTCCACTTCTGGACTTGGTCCATTTCTTCTTTCAATCTAATGTTATTCTAGAGTAATGTAATTGATGTTCCACACATATACTGATGAATCTTCCTAGATGTTTAGATCCTTGAGAGCAGGAATGATTTCCTGTTAGTCTTTTCATCCCTCTTTCTTTAACTAAAATATACTACTTGCTCAGTAATATCTGTTAAATTAAACTAAAATGAATTGAAATGTAACTCAGAGACCCTTTTCTCTCCCTCTGCCTCAGACATATATTCAATTGTATGATATACACTTCCATATAAATATTCAACAGATATTTCAGTCTAAATTTAGGCAGAGCATCTACTTCTATCCAGTTTTTCAAATCACAATCCAGGCTTATTATGCTTGCATTTCCTCTCTCAGTTAAATTTAACATCACCTACACAATCATCCTTCATCCTTTATTTACTTTCTATACCTGATAAAATATCAATTTCTGGAAAGTTTAATGCCTGCATCTGAAATGCACTTCCCTTTTGTCCATGACTATATCTCTCATAAGTCATATCCTGACATATTTCACACACAGTTATCTCTAAATGGTGTCCCAGCCTCTATTCTTAAATTGTCTTAAAGTTCCACAGCATAGGACCATCAGATCTTAAGTCTGCCTTACTGCATTGTACTTATTTTAGCAAAATTATAAATGACTAAAGGAAATAATTAGGATAAGGTGAATTTACTTAGCTCACTGTTACCTGTTTAGTATTATGCTAAGAGTGTTGGATCAGGGATCAGACTACCTGGGTTTTCAATCCGTCTCTTCTGCCATTAGCTTTTTGATGTCCTGCAAGTTACATGACAATTCTAAATTTTGGTTTTCCCATCTGTAAAATTGGTATAATGATAGGACCACCTCATAGAGTTGTTCTGAAGATTTAAATAATAACCCATATAAAGTGTCTAGGGGCTTCCCAGGTATCACCAGTGGTAAAGAGCCTGCCTATCAATGCGGGAGACATAAGAGATGTGAGTTTGACCCCTGGGTTTGGAAGATCCCCTGGAGAAGAAAGTGGCAACCTACTCCAGTATTCTTGCCTGGAGAATCCATGGACAGCGGAGCCTGGTGGGCTACAGTCGATAGTGCCATGAAGAGTCGGACATGACTGAAGCAACTGAGCACACACACAAAGCGTTTAGAAGAATGTCAATGGCAAGCAGGCACTGACATAATAAGAAAGCACTCGAATAAATATTAGCTCTTATGATAGTCAATCTTTGATAAGGTAGCCCTCTGGCCTTTCTAACTTTTACTTATCTTTAAAGGCTCAAATATGTATTAATTTCACAAAGACTAAAGATGTGTATTCTATTATAATAACCATAACATACATAGCATTATATAAACAGCAATATCTTTTTAAAAGCTCTTCATACTATTGGAAGAGCAGAGATTAAGTCTACTTAATCTCCATGTTTCTCACACCTAGTTTGTCACACAAAAGTGCGTAGTAAATTGTGGCTTTTTTATTAATTGCTTCCTGTTCAGAACTAAAATGATTCTGTATACCCCAGTCCTCAGCAGGTTGAAGATAAAAAATCCTTGAAATAATCACTAATTTTTGAAGTTCCAGTCTCACTCACTCTTCAAAAGTTCTAGCCTCTTTCAAGTCATTATGAAATAGAAGATATTGATATTATCTTTTCCTTTGAAAAAACTTGTTCTTTCAGATATTTGATAATGTTGACCACTTTCTTCTATCCATCTATATCCTTATCTGTTGGCATTTTCAGTCACAACAGTTACCCAAAGCAACATCTATATTGGTGAAACCAGTATTACTGCAGATAAATTATGGAATTCACACTGAGTTTTTAAGGCTTGATATGGAGAGTACTGATAATTGCCCCCCAAAATGATAACACTTGATCTTGCCTTGTCAATTATTTAACATGAGTATGAGTTGACTGATATTCTTTCTACCTCTGACATGTGGCTATAGTTACCTGTTGACTAGTATCAACAGAGATGATGCAGATATCAAAGTTATGGTGTCCAGTTTTTATTGAAGTTGTTATTGACACTGTTGCTTACACTTTGAATTCATGATGCCTTTGAAATTCTAGAAATTTCCTTCCACTACTTTGTGTGTGTTTGAGTGTGTGTGTGTATGTGTGTAATCGCAACCCACATGCCACTTTACCATGTTATGAATCACTGGGAATGTGCAGAAAATAAATAAATGAAAAGAGGCATGTAGCAATGATGCAAGCATGTTTATGAGTAAGTACTAAGTCACTTCAATCACGTCCGACTCTTTGCAGTTCAATGGACTGTAGCCCACCAAGCTCCTCTGTTCATGGGTTTCTCCAGGTGAGGATACTGGGGTGGGTTACCATGCCCTCCTGCAGGGGATCTTCCCAACCCAAGGATTGAATCCGAATCTCTTATGTCTCCTACATTGGCAGGTAGGTTCACTACCATAGCACCAACTGAGAAGCCCAAACATATTTATAACTTTGCATAAAACCTAGTCTATGTTCCCTGAGCCAAACTGAAATCTTTTCCTTTGTCTCCACAGTTCTTTATACAAGCACAGCATTACCGTCAAACACCCATTTCACTCAGGTGTGTATTGACTGTGTCTCAGGATGAATAAAACTGCTGTTTGGATGATAGACATTAATTATTGATAGAGCACAGTTAATAAAAACTATCCTACATGTATTCCAAGCTCAATATTTATGCAAAAATATATTATTAAGAAATTAATAACATGGTTACTGCACAAATTCTAAAAACAAACCATGGTTTTTGTTAGTTTATGAGACACAAAGAAGTAAAGATTAATATCTGTGTAGAATTCACTTGTATTTTGGAAGAAAACAAATGTGTAAGATGTAGAATTAACAATTTAACATTGTCTATGATAAGAATTTAAAAATGAAAGCAGTAAATGATATAGAACCTGAGAAGGGGAAAATTGCTAAAGAGCATATCTAAGTAATAATAGAGAGCATAATATGTTGCACTCATAAATCTAGGAAAAAATATAATGCAGTTATATAGAGCCTATAAACTATTGCTATTTTATTCTGAGAAGTCCAATGCATTGTCAGAAATGATCCCAATTACTATAAATCAGAAACATTCATACTTGAATGGAAGATAGAAAATATCTGTACTTGGTAAGAAATATATATGCATATTCTAGTTAGCAGTCATATCAGAATGAGTTAAAATTCACAAATTGTTTTGGGGTTTAACAATTTTCAGACACATTCAAATACACTTTAATAGGAAGTGTTTCCAACTCATTCCAACTCTCTAAGTTTTTCATTTGCAAAATTTAAATCTTTTCAGCCTTGACTTAAATTGTAGATAAATAGCTTTGTGCAATATAGAATAAAGGGCTTTTAAGAAGTTTAGAATATTTACAGATAGAAAACATCTCATGTAAAATATTGTGATAAGTATAAAGAATTCAGTACCATATGGATTAATTTTCCTTTAAAATAAAAAGTGAATGTGGAACTTTGAGAAAAATTACTTAGAAGACTACAAGTAAATCACAAATTATTAAAAAGTAGTTTCAAATATTGTCTTATCTGTTGCTTTTAATGACTTAAATGAGTTATCTAAACATGTACTTTATTTTAATGTCTATTAGTCATAAAATACAATTTCTTTTTATGGTATAGATAATATATTTCTTAAATTATTGCAATTGATTTTGAAAATTTTTATTGTCTGAAATTTGCATAAACATTTTCCTCAAGCCTTTTTTATATTATAAATATTTAAATACAAATGCACAGTGAAAACAAAATAGATTAAACATAGAAAGCAGTGTGCTAAGAGGGTTTACTTTTGGTTAATAAGGCATAGTGGCAGACCTTTCTGCTTTCCTCTGTTGACTCTTCTTATATCCTCTGATCACCTCCAAAATACATATCGCCAATCTATATTGAAGGTACTCATATATCATTAATATTTTTGATTTAATATCATATATTTAATAATATGATTTAATATAATATAAAATTAATAATATAATTTATATTCAAATTAATAATATAATAATATGATTTAATAATCATATATGTTTAATATCTTTGTGTGGATCACAATAAACTGTGGAAAATTCTAAAAGAGATGGGAATAACAGACCACCTGACAAGCCTTTTGAGAAATCTATATGCAGGTCAGGAAGCAACAGGTAGAAATGGACATGGAAAAACAGACTGGTTCCAAACCAGGAAGGGATTATGCCAAGGCTGTATATTGCCACCCTGCTTATTTAATTTATATGCAGAGTACATCATGAGAAACACTCGGCTGGATGAAGCACAAGCTGGAATCAAGATTGCTGAGAGAAATATCAATAGCCTCAGATATACAGATGACACCACCCTTATGGCAGAAAGTGAAGAAGAACTAAAGAGCCTCTTGATGAAAGTGAAAGAAGAGAGTGAAAAGGTTGGCTTAAAGCTCAACATTCAGAAAACTAAGATCATGGCATTCGGTCCCATCACTTCATGGCAAATAGATGGGGAAACAGTGGAAACAGTGTCTGACTTTATTTTGGGGGGCTCCAAAATCACTGCAGATGGTGATTGCAGCCATGAAATGAAAAGACACTTACTCCTTGAAAGGAAAGTTATGACCAATGTAGATAGCATATTAAAAAGCAGAGACATTACTTTGTCAACAAAGGTCCGTCTAGTCAAGGCTATGGTTTTTCTGGTAGTCGTGTTTGGATGTGAGAGTTGGACTGTAAAGAAAGCTGAGCACCAAAGAATTGATACTTTTGAACTGCGGTGTTGTAGAAGACTCTTGAGAGTCCCTTGGATTGCAAGGAGATCCAGCCAGTCCATCCTAAAGGAGATAAGTCTTGTGTTTCATTGCAAGGACTGATGTTGAAGCTGAAACTCCAATACTTTGGCCACCTGCTGCGAAGAGCTGACTCATTGGAAAAGACCCTGATGCTGGGAAAGATTGAGGGCAGGTAGAGAAGGGGATGACAGAAGACGAAATGGTTGGATGGCATCACTGACTCAATGGACATGAGTTTGAGTAAACTCTGTGAGTTGGTGATGGACACAGAGGCCTGGCGTGCTGCAGTCCATGGGGTCACAAAGAGTTGGACCCGACTAAGTGACTAAACTGAACTGAACTGAACATGTATGCCACTAACCAGATGCACAACTCAGCTATATTCAAGCTCTGTACTTTATCTTCCCTCATTCTCCACAAACAAATATCTCAAAAGAGTAAACCACAGTTACTGTCTATATTTTCTCTTTATTCCTATTTAATTGCACTTCGGCCCCTTAAACCCCTCCTATATTTAAGTATAAAAAATGATTTAAAAGGAAATCACCTTTTTCTGTATATTGCCTTTGTTCCTTTGTGAAAGATCTGCTGACTGTATTTATGTGGCCTATTCCTAGGCTCTCTATTCTGGTCTAATGATCAATTTGCCTATTCTTACCCTAATAACACACTACTTGATTACTGTAGCTTTATAATAAATCTTGATGTTGAGTGGTATCAGTCTTCCAGCTTTATTCTTCTCCTTCAGCTAAGTAACCTCTTGATGAAATATAACTTTATAAATTTATCTTCTAGGAAGACTTGAAGAAAATTTAACAATCTTAGTATATGGTCATTTTTGTGGAAGAGGCTGGCAGATATTCATCATCGTAGGGATTAAGAACAGAACACATTTCAGCCTGGTTCCTTTTGGGAATTTGACAGGAGAATAATTGTAGTATCAACAACTACAAGTTAAAATCTCTCAGGTAGCATTGGGAAATAGTATTATGAAAAATAAAAAGGGACATCAATTAGGGAAAAATACACTATGATGAAATACTTAGAATTTCATGAAATGAATAGAAATTAATGAGTCACACTTTAAAAATGAAAAATACAATTCTAGTAATTCTAGCCCTTATATAAATGAATATTTATCAGGTTTATTTTTTAGTAAGATAGTGGATTTGCAGGGACACAGGATTAGGATCTGATCTCTTGCAAAAATAAATATATAAAAGTTTATCCTAACTCAACTGACTGAAAATTTAAGCAGTCTAACTTTATTCACATGTTTGTACACAAGTTTAAAGAAGTGAAACTCTCTTTCAACACTATAGTTTACAGGAGATATGATTCTGCCTTTTGGGGGTTCTACTAAACATCAAGTACTAAGATTCCTGTTAAAGGCTACTTCTTGGTTCAGTTTTGATACCCTGACTAGAGGCCAAGCTGGTTCTCCTTCTGGAGCATCTATTTAGTCCATACCACAAATACTGGACTTCACCCACTGGAACCCCTGCATACCACCCCAGGAACCAGTTAATTGGGAGCAACCCCAAGACCCAAGGTGCACCAAACTTATTCAAATTAACCACTCTACAGAGAGCATGGGAAACCTACCTAAATACTTGCTCCCAGAACTTCCCTGACAGTCCAGCTTGCTGTTACTTGTTCCAGAGACAACCCACTGTGTAGTCCAGGCTGGCAACACTTTCTTTTGAAGCTATAGGTAACAAAAAGTTCTGCCTTTCATTTAGTCGTGTTTTATTGTGTTCCTGCATCAAAAGAGTATTTAAATTTTATAAAACGGGACACCATGACACATACCAAAAAGTGTAATAAGAATTACACTCCCCAGGAAACAAATGCAACCCCCCCAGGAAAAAAAAATGGTCTTGTCCCACAGGTTAACAGACGCATAGGAGAATAATAGAGATGACACAGAAACTCATCCTGACGTAAAATGTACTCAGAAACAAACAAACAAACACTACTAGAGGGACAAAAGATAATACACTGTGATTAGGTGTCCACGTGGTCTCAATTATTTCAAAGAAAAAAAAATTAGGGAATATAAATTTCAGAGGCTATCATGAGAAGAGGGTAGCAGAGAGTGAGATGAATAGGTAGCATCACGGACTCAATGGACACAAATCTGAGCAAATTCCAGGAGACAGTTAAGGACAGGGAAGCTGGTGTGCTGCAGTCCATGGGGTCTCAAAGAGTCAGACATGACTTAGTGACTAAACAACAACAACAGCAAAAATCAACTATGTTAACGAGAATTCTTCACCCATACATTGCATTTGAGAGGCATACAGATCTGATTGCTCTAATGGCAATAACTGAGTAGAGACTTTGTTATACATTCTCAAAGTAACTTAAAATGAAGTAGGTTATGGGACTTCTACCTGGGAAGAGAACAATTGAGATCTTGGTGTGGAAACTCCTTCTTAAAATTCTGATATTATATTTGAAACTTTTTCCAATGATGTTCCAACCTGCAGAGATTACAGTCTCCTGCACAATAATTGTTAATATTCAGAGATTAATTAAGCTATAAGTGTAGGCTTATTTCTGGACCCTCATTGATGTTTGTATCTGTTTTTGTGCAAATACCATACTGTTTTGATTACTGTAGCTTTGTGTATAGCTTGAAATCTGGCACCGTGATACCTCCAGTTATTTTTATTTTTATTCTCAATATTACTTTGGATATTCAGGGTCTTTTGTGGTTCCATACAAATTTTAGGATTATTCATTCTTTTCTGTCAAAAATGCCTTTGGTATTTTCATAGAAATTGCAAGAAATCTGTAGATTGTCTTGAGTGATATGGACATTTTCATAATATCAATAGTGCTAGCCCATGAACATGGTATATCTTTCAATTTGTTTATACCATCTTCAATTTCTTTAATCAATATCTTACAGTTTCTACAGTACAAGTTTTCAACTTCCTTGGTTAGATTTATTTCTACATATCTTATTCTTTTTGATGCAGTTGTAATGGGGTTGTTTTCTTTTCTTTTTGTGATAGTTCATTATAGTGTATAGAAATAAACAGATTCCTGCATATTAATTTTGTATCTTGCAACTGTATTGAATTTATTTATTAGTTCTAACAGCTTTTTGGTGGAGTCTTTAGGTTTTTCTGTATATTGTACATGACTTATATGTTAACAAAAATAATTATTAATATTTTGCACATTTAACTTTGGACTCTATCTCTTCTCTAATTCAGCAGTCTTCTTATACTTTTAACTTCTCAAAACTTTGGTCCATAAAGATGTTTCTCTTTTCTAGGCACATATGCAATGATCTGCTCAGAAATTAATTTGATCTTTTTTTTTTTTTTTACTAAATTATTGAGTTTTATCATCATTTTACTTGAATCTGGGCAGTAAGCTGGAAATGTATGCATCAGCCACCACTTTATTACTAATACCTGTTTTGCAATACTTATTTTCCTTTTCCCATGCAATCAGGTGCATTTTCCATTAATTTTTAAATATATGTTAATGTTAGTCTAAACACACATTCTAATTCTTCTCATAATATAGTAACTATTAACAGTTCTCAATTCTCATGAAATTGATTTTTATACAAGATTTCAAACAAGCTATTTGACTATCTTTCAAGGTTTTCTCTGATTTCAGGGTATATTTTTGAGATTGTAAATTATTTGAAACCAGCTATGCATTATAAAATAAGTGAGTGACTCACTCACTCATGCATTATAAAAATAGAAGCAGGCATTTCTGTAGATATATTCCCATTTTTAACTTCTCATAGAGGTGACTGACAGACAGAAATATCTTGCTTATATTTCTTGACTTGCATTAAGAATGAAGCATCTCAAAAACAGACAAACAAAAGACAATAATAGACATCTCTTTTGGAAGATAGAATGGCCCATTCACAGAATAGCCAGGGGGTGTTCTTGAGGCGATGGGCTCTGAGGACTGGCCAGTTCAGGTTTCTACAGTAGCATCTTTACATAATGAAGGACATATACTTGAAATTGAGAGAATTCTGCAATCTCTCAATCTAATATTGAGTGTTACCTACCTGTTATCTTTGCTCCCAATCTCTGTGCACTGCCTTTATTTCTTTCATCCTTCTTTCAATATCAATTGTCTAGGTAATTATTAGTTTGTAGTTCGATTTCAGTACTCTCTTAGATTCCATCCTTTTATCAACCGTGTTGTTTATCTTCCTCTTCATTTTCATTAATTTATTAATTATAATTATTTTAAAATCCAATTCTTTCAATTCCGATATCTAAGACATTTGTCGTCTTCTATTGTCTTTTTATTAGGCACACATTGAATTCTAGATGTACCCTTTTATTCTACTTTGTATGAAAGGACCTAAGAATGTCAGTGATATTAATAACATGAGAAAAATTTAGGTGTGTTATAATTTGAAGAGCTAAACATTTCAATTTGGTCAGTAAAAGAACTGGATTTGTACTGGATTGAAAAGATTAAAGTGGACTTTAAGCAGGGAGGGAAAAAAAAACATAAAAGTATAAAGGAATCATTTGTAGAAATCTAAGTATATTTTATAAAGATGAATTGTATGATTTCCCAGGAAGCTAAAATTTAGAAGAACTGACCTCATTCAACATAAAGAATTAAAACTATGCCCATAGAAATCTTCAAAAAAATTATCAATTATCTCCTGTGAAAACATCTCTATGTCACTTGGATAGAGGGACATGGTTTCTAACTACATATCAAAATTTTGTTCTAAAACAAAAATATTTATAAGTTAGACAACCAGAAATTCATATAGAAAGCAGAAGTTATAAGCAAACCAAAATATATAAAGCAAACTGGGTAGAAAATGCTTATGAAATGTATCACATATAAATGAATGTGCCCTAAATTTTTTAAAGCTGCCTCATATCTATTTCTTTACAATCTTAGCCATCAGAGAAGCTTACAGCTAATTTCATTCATACACACACACATATACCCTCCCCCCATATATGTGTGTGTGTGTGTGTGTGTGTGTGTGTATAACTCCTATTTGTTTTGTTTCTCTAGAGAACTTTGAGTAATAAAATTTATCTGAGCTTTCTACTGGTAAGACATGCATTGAAAGAACACTCAATGGGCATATCTTTCAGTTTTCACAACTGGTCAAGGAGAGTTATGGAAAAGAAATGAATATCCTATAGGACAGGGTCAAAAGTCATTTTGTCCAATGAAGTGGAGAATTAATCCCAGGGAGCAAAAGCAAGGTCTAATTGGGTGTCACATCCTACCCCTGGTGTAGGATACATGCAACACTTGACTGGTGGCAATGGATAATTGCTATTAAGCAATATTTCTATATACCTACCATTCTCCTATGTTATAAACTAGACCATTTATTACCGTTGTTCACCATAGTTGGGTGTTGAAGAGGACATCTTGTCCTTTTAGTGTACAGACCCCCAAATCAAGAGAAGTCATACCCTGAGCTGCTGTAGATCACACTAGACTGTGACACAGATGAACAAGATCACTGGGGCTTCTGAAATAAGGCTAAGACTGTTTTCCAGTGTGGGAGGGGCATGGGTAATTTCTGCTGAGTTCTGACTATGGTATTGTAATATCCCTAATTCCAGCCCTCCCTACAATCACACCATTTGCCTTGTAAATGTGTGGTGCTCTTCCACTTTGACTCTGGCCTGATATTACAACTTGGTTTGGGCAATGGACAATGGGTCTAATGTGTTCTAAGCACAAACTTTTAAAAAGCTATGGTTTTTCCAGTAGTCATGTATGGATATGAAATCTGGACAATAAAAAAGGCTTTGAACCAAAGAATTGATGTCTTCACACTGTGGTGCTGGAGAAGACTCTTGAGAGTCCTTGGACAGCAAGAAGATCAAACTAGTCAATCCTAAAGGAAATCAATCCTGAATATTCTTTGGAAGGACTGATGCTGAAGCTAAAGCTCCAATTCTTTGGCCACCTGATGCAAAGAGCTGACTCACTGGAAAAGACCCTGATGCTGGGAAAGATTGAAGGCAGGAGAAGTGGACGATAGTGGATGAGATGGTTGGATGGCATCGCCAGCTCAGTGGATATGAGTTTGAGCAAACTCTGGGAGATGGTGATGGACAGGGAAGCCTGGAGTTCTACAGTCCCTGGGGTCACAAAGAGTCGGACACGACTGAGCTACTGAAAAACAACAACAAAGTTGTTATGATATTGGTTTTCTCAGGATATTCTCATGGCCCCAGAAAGGAGGAAGATAATAAAACTCAGTTTCCCCAATGATCTGAGTCACCGCTATCTTAGATTAATTTTCAGCCAGCCAGTGTCTATACTTAATCAAATCCATCCAAGTTTAGAAGATCCATATAACTGATCTCTCTAGATGTGCTCCCAATATGTACTTTTTTCTTAAAAAACTGAGGTTTTGACAGTGTTTGTTGAGTCCTCATCATATATTTATGTACAGAACCACCTCACTCTTGTATCAAATCATACTGAATTATTGGAAAAATAGTAACTTTGCTATTATTCTAACTGCATATAAGTAATTCATTTCTGAACTGTTGTTCTATTTCAGTTTAATTACCTTCATCTTATATTGACTTGAGAAAATCTCCAATATTTTAAATGACTGCTAGTTTTTAGATAGTACATTTCTTGCCATTTAAGAATACAAAGTATTGAATTTCAAATAGAAAAAAAGTTACCCAAGCATGAAATGATTTAACAAAATATTTATATAGCCATAGATATTTTTGTTTCTTAGAAAAGGTCATTTGACTATAAATATGGCTTTTTGAAAAGTGTGACTGTGGTGAAGCAAAATCAATTTCAAACTATATATCACATAGTAATAAAAGTCCATGCTTATCCTCATTCTTATTTTTGGGTTAATTCAGTCATGTCTGTGTAATTATTACATCTGCATATGACCTTCTTATCTTTCCAGGCAATTAGCTTTTTTCTGTGTACTCATGCATGAGATATGGATCTTTAAAAAAATTTTTAAGATTCAAACGCATATTATTTTTGTGAAATTTATAGGCTATGTTTAGGTTATATTTCTTTGCATTTAATTAATGAGTATTGTTATGAGTTTTTATTTTGCCTTTCAGAGAATGGACTCATGATGTATCTATTGTATACTTTCTGTAGACCAGGCCTCACTCTAATGGTGTTTCTGATGAAGAATAGTCTCTGCTGTCATAGTCTTACTTTTTCTGCTTCTCTTTTAACCACCAGCTCATTAGTATTGCTTCATGGGAAGCCTTGAGGTTCCTTTCTTTCTGTACCAACTTGTACCCACACATCCCATCCAACTGATGAAGACCAAGGAATACTCTCCTGCCATCAGGAATGCCCGGGGAAAATAGAGATCAGACTGGTCACAAAATGTCTGTGACTTAAAGAGAGCCATTTTAAGTTCTGAACGGCCTGAATGGCTCTTCAAGCCATTTCAAGAATTCCCTTTGTAAACGCTGTCCCCAAAATAGAATGTTTAGTTTCTGCAACTCGCCACGCAAGTAGTAGGAAGGGGCACACGTATCTCCCACACATTTTTATCCATGAGTTTCTCAATGTTTAGAATGGGAGGCATATCTTCTATCCTCAGCTTTGGATCCTAGTTGTCAGTTTTGGAGCAACAAGAAAATGCTCTTATCATGCATGCTTATGTAAAAAGCTGAAATTTCAAGCAATGTTCATTGTAAATATAAGATAGATGCTGATATTAGATATAATGGTTATCTGAGTTAAATTCACCCATTCCAGTCCATTTTAGTTTGCTGATTGATAGAATGTCGATGCTCACTCTTACCATCTCCTTCCAATTGGAGGTTTGACCACTTCCAATTTGCCTTGATTCATGGACCTAACATTTCTGGTTCCTATGCAATATTGCTCTTGACAGCATCAGACCTTGCTTCTATCACCAGTCACATCCACAACTGGGTGTTGTTTTTGCTTTGGATCCATCCCTTCATTCTTTCTGGAGTGATTTCTCCGCTGATCTCCAGTAGCATATTGGGTACCTACTGACCTGGGGAGTTCATCTTTCAGTGTCCTATCTGTTTGCCTTTTCATACTGTTCATGGGGTTCTCAAGGCAAGAATACTGAAGTCGTTTGCCATTCCCTTCTCCAGTGGACCACATAATGTTAGACCTCTCCACGATGACCTATCTGTCTTGAGTGGCCCCACATGGCATGGCTTAGTTTCACTGAGTTAGACAAGACTGTGGTCCATGTGATCAGACTGGCGAGTTGTCTGTGATTGTGGTTTCAGTCTGTCTGCCCTCTGATGCCCTCTCTCAGTGCCTACCACCTTACCTGGGTTTCTCTTACCGTGGGCACAGGGTATTTCTTCACTGCTGCTCCAGCAAAGTCCAGCCGTTGTTCCTTACCTTGGACATGGGGTATGTCCTCACTGTTGCCGCTCCTGACCTTGGACATGGGGTAGCTCCTCTCGGCCGCTCCTGCGCTGCCATCATAGTCAACAAAAGAGTCTGAAATGCAGTACTTGATTTCAGTCTCAAAAATGACAGAATGATCTCTGTTCGTTTCCAAGGCAAACCATTCAATATCACGATAATCCAAATCTATGCAATGACCAGTAATGCTGAAGAAGCTGAAGTTGAACAGTTCTATGAAGACCTACAAGAACTTTTAGAACTAACACCCCAAAAAATATCCTTTTCATTATAGGGGACTGGAATGCAAAAATGGGAAGTCAAGAAACTCCTGGAGTAACAGGTAAATTTGGCCTTGGAGTACAGAATGAAGCAGGCAAAGGCTAATAGAGTTCTGCCAAGAGAACGCACTGGTCATAGCAAACACCCTCTTCCAACAACACAAGATAAGACTCTACACATGGACATCACCAGATGGTCAACACCAAAATCAGATTGATTATATTCTCTGCAGCCAAAGATGGAGAAGCTCTATACAGTCAGCAAAAATAAGACTGGGAACTGACTGTGGCTCAGATCATGAACTCCTTATTGCCAAATTCAGACATAAATTGAAGAAAGTGGGGAAAACCACAAACCATTCAGGTATGACCTAAATCAAATCCCGTATGACTATACAGTGGAAGTGAGAAATAGATATAAGAGACTAGATCTGTTAGACAGAGTGCCTGATGAACTATGGGTGGAGGTTCATGACACTGTATAGGACACAGGGATCAAGACCAGCCCAAAGAAAAAGAAATGAAAAAAGGCAAAATGGCTGTCTCAGGAGGCCTTACAAATGGCTGCAAAAATAAGAGAAGTGAACAGCAAAGGAGAAAAGGAAAGATAAAAGGATATGAATGCAGAGTTGCAAAAAATAGCAAGGAGAGATAAGAAAGCCTGTCTCAGTGATCAGTGCAAAGAAATAGAGGAAAACAGTAGAATGAGAAAGACTAGAGATCTCTTCAAGAAAATTAGAGATACCAAGGGAACATTTCATGCAAAGATGGGCTCAATAAAGGACAGAAATGGTATGGACCTAACAGAAGCAGAAGATATTTAGAAGAGGTGTCAAGAATACACAGAAAACTGTACAAAGAAAGATCTTCACCACTCAGATAATCACGATCGTGTGGTCACTCACCTAGAGCCAGACATCCTGGAATGTGAAGTCAAGTGGGCCTTAGGAAGCATCACTGAACAAAGCTAGTGGAGGTGATGGAATTCCAGTTGAGCTATTTCAAATCCTGAAGGAGGATGCTGTGAAAGTGCTGCACTCAATATGTCAGCATTTGGAAAACTCAGCAGTGGCCAGAGGACTGGAAAAGGTCAGTTTTCATTCCAATACCAAAGAAAGGCTATGCCAAAGAATGCTCAAACTACCGCACAATTGCACTCATCTGACACGCTAGCAAAGTAATGCTCAAAATTCTCCAAGCCAGACTTCAGCAATACGTGAACCGTGAACTTCCAGATGTTCTACCTGGTTTTAGCAAAGGCAGAGGAACCAGATCAAATTGCCAACATCCGTTGGAACATCAAAAATGCAGGAGAGTTCCAGAAAAGCATCTATTTCTGCTTTATTGGCAATGCAAACGCCTTTAACTGTGTGGTTCACAATAAACTGTGGAAAATTCGGAAAGAGATGGGAATACCAGACCACCTACCCTGCCTCTTGAGAAACCTGTGTGCAGATCAGGAAGCAACAATTAGAACTGGACATGGAACAACAGACTGGTTCCGAATAGGAAAAGGAATATATCAAGGCTGTATATTGTCACCCTGCTTATTTAACTTAAATGCAGACTACATCATGAGAATCATTGGGCTGGAGGAAGCACAAGCTGGAATCAAGATTGCTGGGAGAAATATCAATAACCTCAGATATGCAGATGTCACCACCCTTATGGCAGAAAGTGAAGAAGAACTAAAGAGCCTCTTGATGAAAGTGAAAGAGGAGAGTGAAAAAGTTAGCTTAAAGCTCAACATTCAGAAAACTAAAATCATGGCATCTGGTCCCATCACTTCATGGCAAATAGATGGGGAAACAGTGGAAACAGTGGCTGACTTTATTTTTTGGGGCTCCAAAGTCACTGCAGATGGTGACTGCTGCCATGAAATAAAAAGACGCTTACTCCTTGGAAGGAAAGTTATGACCAACCTAGACAGCATGTTAAAATCAGAGACATTACTTTTTCAACAAAGGTCTGTCTAGTCAAGGCTATGGTTTTTCCAGTAGTCATGTATGGATGTGACAGTTGGACTATAAAGAAAGCTGAGTACAGAAGAATTGATGCTTTTGAACTGTGGTGTTGGAGAAGCTTCTTTAGAGTTCCTTGGACTGCAAGGAGATCCAACCAGTCCATCCTAAAGGAGATGAGTCCTGGGTGTTCATTGGAAGGACCGATGTTGAAGCTGAAACTCCAATATTTTGGCCACCTGATGCGAAGAGCTGACTCATTGGAAAAGACCCTGATGCTGGGAAGGATTGAGGGCAGGAGGAAAAGGGGACAACAAAGGATGAGATGGTTGGATGGCATCACCTCCTCGATGGACATGAGTTTGGGTAAGCTCCGGGAGTTGGTTATGGACAGGGAGGCCTGGCGTGCTGTGATTCATGGGGTCGCAAAGAGTTGGACACAACTGAGTGACTGAACTGAATTGAACGAATCTACAATTAATAAAATAAGGAAAAATAATGATCTGAACTGATCTAGCAAAAAGTCCTTCCCTGGTGGCTCATACGATAAAAATTCTGCCTGCAATGCATAAGACATGGGTTGGATCCCTGGGTTGGGAAGATCTCCTGGAGAAGGCCTGGAAACCCACTAAAGTATTCTCACCTTGAGAATCCCATCGACAGAGGAGCCTGGAAGGCTACAGTCCATAGGGTTGCAAAGAGTTGGACATGACTGAGCAGCTAACAAATCTGGTGAAAAAATGAACTCATGAATTGGGTGAGAATTCATTAGATATTAAATTGTGAGGTGGTCAGTTTTGGAATTAGAAACTTATGGTTTCTGATCATCTCTACAACACAAGAATAAAGTTGAAACTATCAATTCACAAATTAGAAATTCTTTCAATATTCTTAGTATGAATATTTTCCAAGTATATGAAAATAAGGTTGTATCTTGCAGGAGAAATTTTGTAGTATCATTTGGCTAAAAGATTCATTTGAATTTTTCCATAAAATGTTAGAACAAATATTTTGACCATTGCAAATACACTAAAATGAGTATTTTAATTAAGAATATGTGTTCACCAGATTTTGGACTCTGTGAGAGAAGGTGAGGATGGGTGATTTGAGAGAATAGCATTGAAATATGTATATTACCATATGTGAAATAGTGACCAGTCCAAGTCTGATGCATGAAACAGTGCGATCAAAGCCAATGCACTGGGGCAACCCAGAGGGATGGGGTGGGGAGGGAGGTGGGAGGTGGGTTCTGGATTTGGGACACATGTACACTTGTGGCTGATTCATGTCAATGTATGTAGGGCAAAAACCACCACAATATTGTAAAGTAATTAGCCTCCAATTACAATAAATAAATTAATTAAAAAAGAATATGTGTTCACAAACCATGTAAATAGACAAACATATTTATAGAAAAATATCTTCAAATATTAAGCAATTTTATACATGTAATACTTGATGGTCCTTAAAACCCTTCAGAGGATATGTTATCAGTAACATGCTAGCATATTTAATCCAAATCAATATAGCTTAGGTATATTAATATTATGTTCCAACAAACACCCTAGAGTGAGTTTTATTGCTTAAACTGTGAAAAGGTCACACATTTATAGCATATTATCATGCTTCAAAAATAATTACATTTTCCTTGTCACTTGGGAAAATAGAGAAAAAGATAAGATCTATAATACATGCAATTAAATTTGACCTTCTTAATGGAATATTAGTGATCTGGGATTTGCTTTCAACATTTATTAAAAAGGTATCCCTCATATGCATATTTGTGAAAATTATTCAGTGTGGGAAAAAGATTGTGACCCATTTCTTGAGTTCTAGGCATCAGTTATCACATGATTTTCACATAGGCCCATGTGAATTTCCAAATGCCAACTCGTACATAATATATAAAAATGGGAATTCATTATTCTTTAGTTTCTTCTTTATGCTATCGATCACATTTATCTTCCCATTTACAACTGTTTACAACATATCTCTTTCTTGTAAAATGTCTTTTTCAAGATGATGTATATAGGCTGGAGAGAAACCCATAGTTTGAATGAACTAATACAGCTATATTAGTGTAATTGCACATGACCTGGTCAAAATCTTATTTCCATTTATCAAATGTATCTTAAGAAAGATAAAATAGTTTAACTAAAAATACTTAGTTACCCCTATCTCCAGCTACAACCCCAGAGAAAATCAGTCTACTAGAAATGATCCTTGAGAAAAATGCAATGGTGAGAATTGATCTGCAGAATTAGAGGCCTCTCAAATGTACAAAGATTCACTCAGCCCTACTTCCAATTTTGTTACTACCACTAACTCCAATAGTGTGTCACTTAAAAACAATACCAAAGAAGAAAATAAACAAAGAGGACCTTTATTCTGTACTTTTATTTCCACTGTGCCTTGAAACCAATGTGTCAATAATGTTAGCTGTGCTAGTTGTTTGTCGTTCAGTCGCTAAGTCGTGTTTGAGGCTTTGCGACCCACCCCCGCCCCGCCCCAGCCTCCTCTGTCTATGGGTTTCCCAGGCAAGAATACTGGAGTGTGTTGTCTTTTCTGTATCTAGGGGATCTTCCTGACTCAGGGATCATACTAGAAAGTGAAGTTAAAACAATTGATGAAAATAACTACCTTAACTATGTGAAAATGGAGGCATTGCTATATGAATTTTCTCATTGAAATTGACAATTTTGATAATGGCACTTTTATCCTGGGAAGCCAAAGGATTGCTACATACAATGAATTGAGAGTATAGTATTTACTTTAAGCTTTCAGAATTGCACTTTAACACTACTGTGCAAAATTTTATAACTACTTCAATGAAGAATTTGATATGGCAAAAACCAGATGAAGAAACAATGGCATGTTTCAGAAGAAACTAAACTCAAAGGCTGCATAAAAATTAAATTTTATTTCATTGTGAGTATGGTGTAAGGAGCTGTAAACTGTCCGACTGTGGAGGGTGTACTTTGGATAGCATAATTTTACAGGAGGGCATATTCAGAGGGCTCGTGTCAGCTGGTATTAAAATTATTTGATAGAAAATGATCTTTAGGAGTGGACGTGAATAGAGTTGTATCTGATTTCTTTAAGAAGACTAGAACTTTGTGGTTTGTGTTTGACATTACACCTCCATACCACCTGATACTATGAACATCTCCATATCTTTTCCATTCCTGAGAAAGGAAAGATGGAAGTGGTAGGAACTACTTGCTGTAGAGTTATATCAATTTCCTTATTCAGTTAGAGAGCTCTCAGGTTTTCGCTTGATCAATGGCAAAGATATTTTTCTTTGTAGCTTGTTGTGGCCAAATTATTGCACCAGTGTACAACTTGTCATTTCTAAAGAGGAAGTAGCACCTGCAAGTCTACTTCTGTATCTCTTAGCTATTGCTGGGCAACTGATAACGGCAGCAGCCACTGTGGACATGGATGAAAAAAAAACATATTTACAGTGGAAGAGTGCTCTACTAGCTCTGAACATCTTTATTTGAACCATTCCTTTACAGAGAAATAAACTTCTATTTTTATATGCTACAGATTTGTGTGTGTGTGCTTCCATTGACTACCGAGAAATGGCTATAAGCTGAACTTGGAACTTAGAAAAACTATCAAAACTTTGTGACAAGATATATCCATGTCAAAGGGCAGACTGCCTCAGGACATGATTTGAATGAATGGGAAATATGCAACAGGTGCTTTTTCCAACAATGCCTGCTTTCCACAACCCCCTTGTAAAAGCATCATGGCTTCTAGCCATGTCAAAGTTAAAGCCTCCTTGAGAGACCAATTATAAGCACTCGAGAAAATGCACAAAAAATTATTTGAAGGCTTCAGAGTACAACTGAGACAGACTAAACTTGAATGACCATTACCTTCGAGAAAAGGATGGCACTAAGCCATGAGTCACATACTTCTCGCTGCTGTTTCACTCAGGGCGTTCACGGATTAACTGTGCAGTGAATAGCAACTGGATAAGAGAGTCTCATTAGGATGAGGAAGCAAAGAAACCACTCAGGGTGGCCAGAGTTCCAATTTTGAAAGGGTTTAATAAAACAACCAACAAATTGGTCTGATATTTTGCATTTCATTTGCTATTGAACATCTTAGTGTATGACACTGAACTGTTTTCAGTCAAAATAAACTAACCAGATGTATATGCTATAAAGATACATTTAATTATGAAAAAAAATTAAATTTAAATAAAACTATAAAATTCTTAAATTTTAATGAAACTAATAGCATAACTTCAAAATGTACAGTAAAGCAACCGATTAAAATTGAAATTTTAAAATATTGAACCATAAAGATATCAACACAATTCCTTCATAACATAGAAAAATCTGACAAATTCAAAATAGATATTTGAATAAGATTAGCAAATGTGATAAAATTCACATGTTTAGAACCATAACCCCCACCAATGAAATTAAGTTTAAGAAAATATGAAAACTTTTAATATTTATCAATTCTTGGAAAATATATATTTATTTCAAAGACCAAAGGTATACTGCGAATATTAACCCCAGTGAAAGCAATCTGAAATTCAATACCAAAAGGATAATAAAACAATGTTATTAAGCAAAACATTTCTAAGTATTTTATGTAGCATATTTCAATGAAGAAATCACAAAATATTTTGAATCAATAATGCTAATAGGATGTATATATATATTATTTATATAAATAGTTTGAATCAAATAATAATACAAGTAAAATGTATCATAACTTGTGGCACAGGATCTGTGTTCAGTGGGAAGTTTATAGCCTTAAACGCATAAGAGAAAGTCCATAATTGAAGCATTTAACTAACACATTGCATTGGGTTGAATGTTCGATTTCAGAAAGTATGTCAATTTCCTAATTCCCAGAACCTGGGAATGTTATCTTATTTAGTAAAAGGATCTTTGCAGGCGTTATTAATAGATATTCCCTTAGGTGTTTCCTTGGGCCCTTAATCCAGGGACAGTTCCAGAGGAAGATATGACATACTGAAGAGGAGACAATGTGATCACAGATGGATGGGTTGGAGGGATACCTCCCTAATCAGGAAATTCCTAGAGCCATCATAAGCTGGAAAAGGCAGTCTAGAATTTCCTTAAGAGCCATTGGAGGTAATTCAGCCCTGCCAACATCTTGATTTTGGATTTCTAGCATCCAGACCTATGAAAGAATAAATGAATGTGGTTTGAACCACCATATTTGTTACAGCAGCCACAGGAAACAAGTACACTACTATACAGAGCTAGAAAAAGCAGAGCAAAGTAAGTCCGAGGGAAGCAGAGGAAATGATGATAAACATGGAATGAGAAAACAATTTTTAAAACAAAAATTCTTAAATATTAATAAAAATACAATTCATTATATTAATAAAATATATTTTCCATGCCAAGAATAAAAAGAAACAATCACCGTATATCTTACAGTTATAAAAAATAAGAAGTAGTAAGAAAATTTAGTTTACAGTTTAAAATAATTTTATTAAAAAACAATATAATTGACACAATAACTAGAATATCTAAATAAACCTCTACTATTAATGAACTTGAATTCATAATTTTGTATTTTCTTAAAAGGAAAACTCCAGTCTCAAATGAGCTTCACTTGGGGATTCTTTCAGACATTTAAGGAGAAAACACCTGCTCTATACAAATTCATCTGAAGATTAAAAACAAACATTCTTCACATCTCATTTTGCAAAGTCAGCAGAAAATGGATTTAGAAATAAGAATAAATTATTGACTTCAAATACAAAAAGATATTCATGCAAAAAATCCCACTAATATTCCAAACACTTAATGTGTGTTTGATTTCATCACCTATCTTATTGCTTTAGATCTGCATGGTTATTAATATTTTTCATATTTTCTTCAACAACCCTCACTGCTTAATATTTCACTGTGATGAAATGATATTATTACTCCATCTTCTTCACAGAGTACTTTTTAATTATCAAAATAATTATATCACTATTTAAAAATAGTTTTCACTATCATATACTTAATTCTCAATATGATCATTTAGAATTTTTATTATTTGTTCTTGATCACTCTCTTTTCATTTATTAGCTACACTTTCAATACCTTAAATCTGCCAATTAACATACTGCACTGAACATATTCAGATCAGTTCAGCTAAGTTGCTCGGTCGTGTCTGACTCTTTGCGACCCCACGAACCGCAGCTTGCCAGGACTCCCTGTCCATCACCAACTCCAGAAGTTCAACCAAACTAAGGTCCATTGAGTTGCTGATACCATCCAACCATCTCATCTGCTGTCGTCCCCTTCTCCTCCTGCCCTCAATCTTTCCCAGCATCAGGGTCTTTTCCAATGAGTCAGCTCTTTGCATCAGGTGGCCATAGTATTGGAATTGCAGCTTCAACATCAGTCCTTCCAATGAACACCCAGGATTGATCTCCTTTAGGATGGATTGATTGGATCTCCTTGCAGTCCAAGGGACTCTCAAGAGTCTTATCCAACACCACAGTTCAAAAGCATCCATTCTTCAGCACTCAGATTTCTTTAAAGTCCAACTCTCACATCTATACATGACTGCTGGAAAAAACATAGCCTTGACTAAATGGACTTTTGTTGGCAAAGTAATGTTTCTGCTTTTTAATATGCTGTCTAGGTTGGTCATAATTTTCCTTCCAAGGAGTAAGCGTCTTTTAATTTCATGGCTACAGTCACAATCTGCAGTGATTTTGTGGCCCAAAAAATAAAGTCAGCCACTGTTTCCACTGTTTCCCCATCTATTTGCCATGGAGTGATGGGACCGGATGCCATGATCTTAGTTTTCTGAATGTTGAGCTTTAAGCCAACTTTTTCACTCTCCTCTTTCACTTTCATCAAGAGGCTCTTTAGTTCTTCTTCACTTTCTGCCATAAGGGTGGTGTCATCTGCATATCTGAGGTTATTGATATTTCTCCCAGCAATCTTGATTCCAGCTTGTGCTTCATCCAGCCCAGCAATTCTCATGATGTACTCTGCATATAAGTTAAATAAGCAGGGTGATAATATACAGCCTTGATGTATTCCTTTTCCTGTTTGGAACCAGTCTGTTGTTCCATGTCCAGTTCTACCTGTTGCTTCCTGACTTGCATACAGTTTTCTCAAGAGGCAGGGTAGGTAGTCTGGTATTCCCATCTCTTTCAGAATTTTCCACAGTTTATTGTGATCCACACAGTCAAAGGCTTTGGCATAGTCAATAAAGCAGAAATAGATATTTTTTTCTGCACCCTCTTGCTTTTTTGATGATCCCGTGGATGTTGGCAATTTGATCTCTGGTTCATCTGCCTTTTGTAAAACCAGCTTGAACATCTGAAAGTTCACAGTTCAGGTATTCCTGGAGCCTGGCATGGAGAATTTTCACTATTATTTACTAGCATTTGAGATGAATGCAATTGTGCGGTAGTTTGAGCATTCTTTGCCATTGCCTTTTTTTGGGATTGAAATGAAAGCTGACCTTTTCCAGTCCTGTGTCCGCTACTGAGTTTTCCAAATGCTGACATATCGAGTGCTGCACTTTTACAGCATCATCTTTTAGGATTTGAAAGAGCTCTACTGGAATTCCATCACCTCCACTAGCTTTGTTCATATCAATGCTTCCTAAGGCCCACTTGACTTCACATTCCAGGACGTCTGGCTCTAGGTGAGTGATCACCTCATCATGATTATCTGAGTGGTGAAGATTTTTTTTGTACAGTTCTGTGTATTGTTGCCACCTCTTCTTAATATCTTCTGCCTCTGTTAGGTCCATACCATTTCTGTCTTTTATTGAGCCCATCTTTGCATGAAATGTTCCCTTGGTATCTCTAATTTTCTTGAAGAGATCTCTAGTCTTTCCCATTCTATTATTTCCCTCTATTTCTTTGCATTGATCACTGAGGAAGGCTTTCTTATCTCTCCTTGCTATTCTTTGGAACTCTGCATTCAGATGCTTATATCTTTCCTTTTCTCCTTCGCTTTTCACTTCTCTTCTTTTCACAGCTATTTGTAAGCCCTCCTTAGACAGTCATTTTGCCTTTTTGTATTTCTTTTTCTTGGGGCTGATCTTGATCCCTGTCTTTTTTACTACCTCTTTCCATAGTTCATCAGGCACTCTGTCTATCAGATCTAGTCCCTTATATCTATTTCTTACTTCCACTGTATAATCATAAGAGATTTGATTTAGGTCATATCTGAATGGTTTAGTGGTTTTCCCCACTTTTTTCAATTTAAGTCTGAATTTGGCAATAAGAAGTTCATGATATGAGCCACAGTCAGCTCCCAGTCTTGTTTTTGCTGACTGTATAGAGCTTCTCCATCTTTGGCTGCAAGGAATATAATCAATCTGATTTCAGTGTTGATCATGTGGTAATGTCCATGTGTAGAGTCTTCTCTTGTGTTGTTGGAAGAGGGTTTTTTCTATGACCAGTGAATTCTCTTTGCAAAACTCTATTAGCCTTTGCCCTGCTTCATTCTGTACTCCAAGGCCAAATTTGCCTGTTGCTCCAGGTATCTCTTGACTTCCTACTTTTGCATTCCAGTCCCCTATAATGAAAAGGACATCTTTTTTGGGTGTTAGTTCTAAAATGTCTTTTAGGTCTTCATAAAACTCTTCAACTTCAGCTTCTTCGGCGTTACTGATCGGGGCATAGACTTGGATTACCGTGATATTGAATGGTGTGCCTTGGAAATGAATAGAGATCATTCTGTCGTTTTTGAGACTGCATCCAAGTACTTCATTTCAGGCTCTTTTTTTGACTATGATGGCTGCTCTGTTTGTTCTAAAGGATTCCTGCCCACAGTAGTAGATATGATGGTCATCTGAGTTAAATTCACACATTCCAGTCCATCTTAGTTCGCTGATTCCTACAATGTCAATGTTCACTCTTGCCATCTCCTGTTTGACCACTTCTAATTTGCCTTGATTCATGGGACTAACATTCTAGTTTCCTATGCAATAGTGCTCTTCATTTTTTCTGGAGTTATTTCTTCAATGATCTCCAGTAGTATATTGGGCACCTACTGACCTGGGGAGTTCATCAACTAGCCAATCTGATCACCTGGACCACAGCCTTGTCTAACTCAGTGAAACTAAGCCATGCTGTGTGGGGCCACCCAAGATGGACGGGTCATGGTGAAGAGGTCTGACAAAATGTGGTCCCCTGGAGAAGGGAATGGCAAACCACTTCAGTATTCTTACCTTGAGAACCCCATGAACAGTATGAAAAGGCAACAAGATAGGACACTGAAAGATGAGCTCCCCAGGTCGGTAGGTGCCCAATATGCTACTGAACATGTTAATATCCCAGTATAGCAATTGATTCAGGTAGCAGCCTGTTACCTGTGGTCGTTTTCTGCACACATTCTGTTCTTTTTGTTTATTGTAGATCATGTATGTTAGAAGCATGTATCTTGGTTATGTGTAATTGGAATATGAAGTGCACTGATATAATCCAGTTAAAATGAGATCTGATACAACAGAGATTCTGGGAATAGAACTTAATGGAGCAATTGGAATAAAATTTGACTTGTCTCCCTTTAAAATGGTATGAGTATGATGAATTTAAACATGCATTTTTTTAAGCTTTCTGAATGAGAAGGAGAGCATATTATCAATATTATGTGGACAAATGATAAATTCTGGACATTGCTTTTGTCTTTTTAGCAATCCTGCCTGCCCTACTTTATTGGGTAGCAGTTGTTTTGCTTGGATATGATTCACTCAGTCATAATCACAAGACTATGCCTTGATTAGTTTAAGAAAAACAATACTATCTCATATGCAATATTTATGGTTCAAGGTTATTCAAGGGACCTGATATCTTCAAACCAGAAGAAAATAAGACTTTTATATAAAAGGTTTTCAAAGAGTTATTTTTCCTCTGCCCTTGTCTGAGTAATAAAACATATATATTTCTGTATGTCTATTAGTGGTTTTGTGACCTTAGATTGAAACTCAGATACAGATAAGGGTAGAGAAAAGAGATTCAGAGTTTTTGTTGGTAGCCTGTCAGGTAGGCATAGAACATCCATCTGACTGACCTGAGCCACCTGAACTCCAACCCCTCACAGGTCAAACTGACAGAGTGGCCCCAAATCCCAGGTATACAACAATAAGTTTTCACCATAAATTACATGTTAGGATAAGCAATAGATAGCCCAACATCTCAGGTTTATGAAAGCATCCCCATCAGACAGAATATTCTAAAGGTTCAGGGGTTATCAACTTGATCAAGTCAAAAGCCAGTATTTTCTTGGGAATGTGCAGAGTTTGAGTACCTCTGAATCTGTTAGTACACAATTAAACTAATGTTCAGGAAATCCGAAGGTAATTCAATCATTTGAGAAAAAAATTTGAGCTTTTTCGTGTTAGGTGTTAAGGATAGAGCAATGAAAAAAATATCCCACCCCCTGATGACACAAAGCTTATGTTTTCCAAGGAAAAATGGTAAATACAAAAAAAAAAAACCAAAAAATAAACAAGAAAATATCATGTTAGACGGTGATTAGTGCTATGTGAAAAAATAAGTCAAGAGCAACAGTAAAGGTGTGAAATAGGTTCAACTGTAATTAAACTTTTCAGGAATAGTCTCACTGTAATGGTGATAACATTAATGAATGTGTCCAGGTGATAAGGAAGCAGGCTGTGTAGATGACTGGATTAAGAGCATTCAAGTAGATAGAACAGGTTTCCCAGGTGGCTCAAGTGGTAAAAAAAAAAAAAAAAAAAATCCACATGCCAATGCAGAAGACAGAGACAGGAGATGCAGGTTTGACCCTTGGGTCAAGAAAATCCCCTGGGGAAGAAAATGCAACCCACTCCAGTATCCTCACTGGGAAAATCTCATGGACAGAGGAGCCTGGCATGCTGCAGTCCATGGAGTCAGATTGAGTCAAACATGACTTAGCGAATGAGCACACCACACACACACCAGATAGACAGAATAACATACCAAGGCCCAGTTGGAGGTGCTTCTTGTGTTGGAAGGGCAGTAAGGGAGTCTTATGGCTGAAACTCAAGAAGAACGAGAAACAGAGGGAGAGAAAGTGGAGGAACGAGAGAGAAGTGGTGAGGTCAAATGTGTTAATGGTCGTATAATTTCCCCTAAGTATTATTTTCAGCAATAATTATGCATATAGACATTTATTATAAGATTATTATTGTTATACTTTGAGTGCTACAAAATGATTTGAAATGATAGATTTCTAGAAAGAGATAAAAGCAATCTTGATCCTGGGCAATTAAAACAAATGGCAGAGAAAATGCTTGGCCCCATGTAGTGTTTTTTAAGAAGTTCTTCATTTGAAATATCAAATCCAAGTTGTCTTGTAAACAGTATTTGTTTATGTGCAGTACCAATGATTGAGGATGTCATAGGTGGTCCCTTTTGTGGGATAATAGGCAGATCTTGGCACCACAGAGCTACTCAAAGAGATAGTCATGGGTCACTACCTTGTTAACAATGTTGCCTCTGCCCTGTTCTTTCTTGGCCACTGCCTTTTCACATGCTTTCCTTCACAGAGCCGGACCGCTTTGTTGTATGTAACATATCATGTGGAGCCCATTTTCTCTCCTGTTGCCCATGATTGAGAACAGGTGTTATATGCCTTTATAATTGTCTTTGGGAAATCTTGATGCCTTTTAATGGCACTTTGTACCTTTTGCAATCAGGAGGGTTAGCTGCATGCTTAGAGGCCTGTGAAGTATCGAACTTATTTTTATTGCACACAGTTACATTCAACCCCTGGTCCTGCTGCTCCCTATTCACTGCTTGCTGGAACAATTAGCACTAATAAAGACTTTTCACAACAGGTATTAATGCCTTGCTGAAAAAGGTGAGGCCATTTGGCTTTTCTTGGAATGGACAGGCATTGAACTATGGAAGATAAAAAGTCCCTTAATGAAAGAGAAATTTTTATTTTCCTTAATCTTTTCCATTCAAAATAAGTTGATTCTTAGTCTTTAAACATATAGTGAAAAAGACTAAATAAAACCCAGGTTATTCTTAAATTTGAGTCATCAGATTCAAAATATAGCTTCCTGATTTATAATTATTTTGATTGGATTGAGTAGAATAATATGAATAAAATCACAGAGAAAGCCTTCTATATAAATACTGAGTAGTTTTCACTGGAGAATTATGGATAAACTTACTAAGATGAATTATGAGGAATTTGATTATAAATAATAAACTCAATTTCATTTAATATATTTTATTCAGATAGAGAATATACTTTGAATTAATGCAAATGGTCTTGTTTTCTTTTTTCTGCTTTCCCAAAATAAAGCAAAGTCTGACTAAGGTGAAACTCACAGTTCTTAAAACGCTTTGCTTTCATTTAGTTTCCCGCATTAATATTAGTAACGATAAGCCTCTGTATAAGTTTTAGCATGTGTTGGATATTGACCAAGGACTTTACAGCTATTTCCCTTACTCCTTGCAGTAACACAAGGCAGCAGTGGAGCTGGGTTCTGGACCACTTCCCTTAATCTCTAATCTGTTTGATTTCTCCAAATCTTCCTTTGTCCATTTCCTGGTTAGTACTCAATTATTTTGCCTAGTATTACTTAAAGTAACCATGTGTCCTGAAGTTTTGTTGTACTCTGAAATAATACAAATATATACACACACACACATATATGTATTTACATCAACTAGTTGTTTTCTCTAATTTCCTAACTAGACTTGAAATTATAATTTAATCTAAAATAGTTCCAGCTCATATAATTCTCTTTAGCACAGAAGACCCTGGTCAATTTGGTATGGGATTTTTCTTTTAATGTTTGGGTTGATTCAAGAAGAATAGACATCTCAAAAATAATGAAGCTTCCAGTCTCTTAGCATCATACATCTGTCCAGTTTTCCCCATCATCTTAGTTTAAGCGGTGGCTGTCAATTTTTTGCTTGCCCCTTAATAAATGGAAAGTGTTACTTCTTTTATGTTATCTGAATTATTTTGTATAATGCTGGCATCGTTTCTTTAATAAATGTTGAAATAAATTACTTGTAAAGAATATAGATGTAATATTTCCTTCAAATATAAATTTTTATTCTTAGAATATCAAATTCTCTCATAAATACATGACACTTAAGACTTTTTCTTTCTTCTTGTGCCAGTGTGGTAATCTGTGTCTTTCTTGGAATTTATCCATGTACTCTGAACAGTAAAACTAATTCCCATAAAGTTGTACATACTTTTTCCTTATTTTCTTTTTAATTCTTGTAGGATTTGTAGTGATGTCTCCTTTTCCACTTGTCATATTAATAATTCTAACAATAATCAGTGAGGATGTAAGAGGGTATCTCACCTTAAGTGAGATTGTAGTTCAGTTGATGCTTTGATTTCAGTCTTTTCTTGATAAGTCTTGCTAGGGTTTTATCAGTTTCATTAATCTTTTCAAGTAACTTGCTCTTAATTTTACTCATTTTTATTTTATTTGTCTTTTTCTAATTGGCTTCAGCTCATATTTATTCATTCCATATTTTAACTCAATTTAGATTTAATTTGCTCCTCTTTTCCTCATTTCTAATGAAGGAAACTTTGCTCATTGATTTAATTTTTTTTCTTACAAATGCAAATATTTAAAACCATAACAGTTCCTTAGCATTGATTTAAATACATCACACAAATTTTGATTGTTTTTACTTGCTGTTGTTCAGACATTCAGTCGTGTCATGTCTGAATCCTTGAGATCCCATCGACTCCAGCACACCAGGTACCCTGTCCTTTACCATCTCCTGAAGCTTGCTCAAACTTAGGTCCATTGAGTTGGTGATGCCATCCAACCAGCTCATCCTCTGTTGTCCCCTTCTCCTGCCACCTATCTTTCTCAGCATCAGGATCTTTTCCAAAGAGCTGACTCTTCGCATCAGGTGGCCAAAGTATTGGAGCTTCAGCTTCAGCATCAGTCCTTCCAATGAATACCAAGGTTGATTTCTTTTAGGATTGACTGGTTTGACTCCTTGCAGTCCAATGGACTCTCAAGAGTCTTCTCCAGCACTGCTGTTCAAAAGTATTAATTCTTTGGTGCTCAGCCTTCTTTATGGTCCAACTCTCACATCCATACACGACTACTGGAAAAACCATAGCTTTGACTATATGGACCTTTGTTGGCAAAGTAATGTAGTTCTAAACAATTGTTTTCTTATTTATTTATTACTTATTCATGACTATATGAAAACTGCTTAGTTTTCAACTATTTGAAGATTTTCCAGATACTTTTGTTGCTGATTTTAACTTCATTTCGCTCAGGGTATATATTTTCTATGATTAAAATTCTTTGAAATTTATCAAGACTTATTTCTTGTTCCACACAATGGTTTACCTTTGTAAATGGTCCATGTATGCTTGAAAAAATTGTGTGTTCTCCTGAACAGTCATTTAACATTACAGATGGGCAATGTCTATACAAGTGTACATCTTTTATAATTTCTGTTTTCCTCACAACCTTCTAGTACTGTTTTCTGCCGGATCTTGTAGAATGTTGCTCTTGGTATGTGTAACTTAGTATTAGAACACAGGCTAAAGTAGACAGCTTTCAAGATCTTCCTACTTGTACAACTAACTTCTCTGGTTAATTGTCCCTCAAATTCTAGAAGCCTCACTTTGGTGGAGGTGTGATGTAGTAGAGTTGTTAAACTTTTTAGAGTGTAGTTTGCCAATGTTTATCATAATTTAAAATAGGAGTTCTAGCAAT
This sequence comes from Okapia johnstoni, assembly GCA_024291935.2. Taxonomy (NCBI): domain Eukaryota; kingdom Metazoa; phylum Chordata; class Mammalia; order Artiodactyla; family Giraffidae; genus Okapia; species Okapia johnstoni. The sequence continues at coordinate 88,794,232 of CM044313.1, read as the reverse complement.
TCTATTTCTAGAAATATATCTTAAAGCTTTATATAATTGCTTATAATGAGATAAAACTAGAAACAACCTAAATGGTCAACTAGAAAGTGAAAGTGAAAGTCACTCAGTCATGTCCAACTCTTTGCGACCCCATGGACTGTATGCTGCTGCTGCTGCTGCTGCTAAGTCGCATCAGTTGTGTCCGATTCTGTGCGACCCCATAGACGGCAGCCCACCAGGCTCCCCCATCCCTGGGATTCTCCAGGCAAGAATACTGGAGTGGGTTGCCATTTCCTCCTCCAGTGCATGGACTGTATAGTCCATGGAATTCTCCAGGCCAGAATACTGGAGTGGGTAGCCTGTCCCTTCCCCAGGGGATCTTCCCAACCCAGAGATAGAACCTAGGTCTCCCGCATTGCAGGAGGATTGTTTACCAGCTGAGCCACAAGCGAAGCCCATCCAACTAGAGGGGAATATTAAATTATGATATATTCACATGGAGGATTTTTACTCTAATGATTACCTATCACTGTATAACAAAATTATTGCAAAACTTAGTAACTTAAAACAATAGACATGTGTAATCCTTATCAGACAAATTTCTTCTTTTAAGATATTTTCCTTAAAATCAACATCTGTCACAATGCTTTGGGAGATCAGCAGCTTCCTCAATGAGAGAAAGAGAAGAGCTTGTTTTCCACATTCACAAATTAGCTGTTCCTTTTGAAAGGCAATTTAGAACACTGGATAAGCACAAAGATCCTGTAACCACATTCGCTGTTTTCAAATCCTTGACATATTACTTGCTTGTGTAAAATTTTATTGACAGATAAAATACATTTTATGTCTTTTCCCAGCCCTCAAGTAGAAAGTTTAACAATAGTGGTCATCATTCAGTGGTTTTGCACTTTTGATTAAATTAATCAGTGGAAAATACTCAGCCCAAGCTTTAGCTCAGCATATATGAGCTAGTCTACAATAATTGTTTCTAATTTCACTCTGTTGATTGTTTCTTTGGTTGTGCAAAAGCTTTTTAGTCTGATGTGGTCTCACTTACCTATTTTTGCCTTTATTTCTTGTTTCACAATCAATGTCATGAATCTTTTCATTTATGTTTTCCTTTAGGAGTTTTACAGTCTCATTTCTTACAGTTAAGTCTTTAATCTATTTTGAATTAATTTCTGTTTATGATGTAAGACAGGCCTCCAGTGTCATTCTGTTGCATATTAATATCCAATTTTCTTAATACCATTTGTTCTTCAGGGTGTAAAGTCTCCACTGTGTATTTTTGACATCCTTGTCAAGATCAGTTGACACTGTATAGATAACTGTTTTCTGGGGTTTTTATTCCGTTCCATTGGCCTAAATGCCTAACTTCATGCCAATATCATACCAGTTTAATTACTGTAACTCTATAATACATTTTGAAATCAGGAATTGTGATGCCTCCAGTTTTTGTTTTTGTGGAAGATTGCTTTGGCTATTCAGGGTCTCTTGAGGTTCCATATGACTTTGGGGATTTTCTCTATGTAAAATATACCATTGGAACTTTGATAGGGATTGCATTGAATCTATAGATAGGTTTGGTTAAAGGAAATATTTTAACACTAAGTTTTTTGATCCATGAACATGAATGTCTTTCCATTGAGTTGTGCCTTCTTTAATTTCTTTCATCATTTGGGTTTCATTATACAAGTCTTTAATTTCCTTGGTTAAGTTTATTCCTAAGTATTGCATTCTTTTTGATGATATTGCCTAATTGATTTTCATGTTGAACCATTCTTATTGTCCAGTAATAAAACCCCTTGGTTATGGTTATGTCTCTCTCCCTTAAAAATTCACCTGATGGTTTCATTCAAAATCATCTCCCTTTTGATTATCTTACTATCAAGTGCTTAAGGACATTGTTGCACCTGCAAAATCTATTTATCTTTAACCTAACCATGAACAGGAGTTCATCACTTTCACTGACCCCAACCCACTTAAGGAGAGAGGATTATACAGAATGTGTACAACATCTGAACTATCTGCCTTCCACAACTCAGATAAACTTTTTGTTAAAAATATAAACACTGTGTAGTCAATTTTTGCCTCAAAAATTTTTCCCAGGTAAATGACTCTATTATTATAAAAATTTTGCTAGTATCATCATTGTAATGGGTTATTATTTTTTCTTTTACTAAATTATAGCATCAAGAACTCCAATAGTTTAGTAAATTGTAGCACCAAGAATTCCAATAGCCAAAGCAATCTTCAGCAATTTTTCCAATACTGAAAGATGTAATAAGCTTTTATTTCTTTTAGAATCTAATCATCTGAGATTCTAATCACACCAACTGTGGATTTTACTCCGACTTGTACTGTCCAAAACAATAGCAATTGGCCACATATGGATTTTTATCTTTAAATAAATTAAAATTAAATAATGTTAAAAATTAGTTTCTGGCCATACTAGCCATTTAGTGGCATATGTAGCTGCTGGCTACTGCATTGTAAAATACAGAAATAGAACAGTTCTATCATCAGAAAAAGTTCTATTGCACAACGCTGATTTATAGCTGTACTTCTCAACCTTCAGTATGCTCCAGAATCACCTGAAAGCCTTGTAGAACAGTGTGCTGGGACTGAGGTGAGGTCTGTGAATTTGCATTTCTATTAAGTTCCAAGTTAAGATGGAAGTCACTCCTCTGGGAACTGCAACTTAAGAGCCATTAATTTAGAGTTATTGATCCATTTGCATAAACTTACAGAAAAACAAAAAGTAACTCTATTCTAAGGAATTTAGGAAGCCTGTATTTAAGCATGTATTTTATAATAAAAGTCCTGATAGCAAAGAAGATAACTGCTCTCAGTTAATAGTATTTTGCTGCTACCTGCAGGTAAAAATACATATAACCTATCATAAAAATTTCAATTTTTTAGACAAACTGAATAGTTTGGTCAGGAAAATATGTTCAATAAATAAAAATCAGTGTGTAAACTATAGTTATATTTCTTGTCAAGAATTTCCTGTGATAAGAGAATGACAGAGTAATAAACAATCGTATTATTTAACTGTAATCTATTTTCTGTCTAATAGAAGAGAGTAAACTAAAATTATATTTTCTCAAATACAGCACTTGTTTTAGGAACATAAACCATCATAGATAGTAATAGTTATTTTCATTTTAATTATGTTCTGGTTATCATTAAGACTACTTAATTGTCATTCTGCTAACCATTAAGACCAGGACTTCCCTGCTGGTCAAGTGGATAAGATTTAGTCTTCCAATGCAGGGGTACAGGTTTGATCCCTGGTTGGGAAGCTAAGATCCCTGATGTCTTGTGACCAAATAACTGAAACATAAAACAGAAACAATATTGTAATAAATTCAATAAAGACTTTAAAAATGGTCCACATAAAAAAAAATCTTTAAAAAACTAATTTATCTTTAATCAGATAAAAATTTGAAAAACACAAAAGTATTTTGTGAAAAGTATTCTAAAAGAATTTAATAAAAATAGTAGGTGAAAGTGTTAGGCACTCAGTCATGTCCAACTCTTTGTGGTGCCATGGACTCTAGCCTGCCAGGCTTCTCTGTCCATGAAATCCTCAATGCAAGAATACTGCGTGGGTAACCATTCCCTTCTCCAGGGGATTTTCCCAACCCAGGGATCGAACTCACAGCTCCTGAAACTCCTGCATTGCAGGCAGATTCTTTACAATCTGAGCCACCAGGGAAACAGATATAAGTGGCTTAATAGTGTCTCTTTGAAGGAAAGTCTGGAGATATTATTCTGAATTTAAATTTTCTATGCATGACATATATGTAACTGTTTGTATGGTTTTCTTTATTTTAGGGATAACCCTAGAATTTATAATACGCATTTTTATTTCATTTTAAAAATTTTACCTTTTTTCAGACAGTATAAATTATATGAGAAAGACAATACAAACATGAAATTCCATATGACATATTTTTGACATATTTCCTATTGCCTAGATTAGAGCTTTCATTAATTTGTGAATCTCTTCAACTCTCTTGATTACAAAAGATCAACCCAACCCTCCAGCTTCTACCCCTTGGCTTTGAGTTGGCTAAACTATATAGGCAAGTAATTAGATAAAAAGCAAACTGGTAGGATATCACATATTATTGCCTTCAATCCCCAATTCTCCCCAATATTTAGTTTTACTACTCGTTGTCTCTGTAGGTAACTCAAAACTAGTCTGTTACATACAAGGTTCTTTACTTTTCTGACTTTCTTTTCACTCTTAATACAAAACTTGTTCTATAGAAAAATGTAAAAACATCAAGTGTGATTCTCTCAGTATATTGTAATACCAATTACTAGTTTACCTACACCTGCACACACTCATGATTTCATTGTTTCTTCTCAGGATGGAAGGGGGAGTTGCCTCCAACTCTCATGAACAAACTCTTCAATCATATCACAGGTTTGCTCTTATCTCTTCTCTTCAAGTATATTACCTTCCCATTCAGATTCAGTCTTTCTCTCTCTCTCTCTACATACATAAAGTTTTTAATGAATATTTAAACTTTTGAAATCTCTTCCAATACATAAACAAATCAACAAAGCTATATTGACTGCATATCTTTCAGCTTACCTGTAGTGTCAGGATTCTTAACCAAAAACAAAACAACAAACAAACAAACCTCCAACTAGTAATTCCGTACTATTCTGGGATGTGCTGGTGAAGATTTAGCAACTGATTCTCTGAATTTCAATGAGAGTGTTGGTTGGCATTACTGTTTATATTAAAATAAAATAATGCCGATTTATGTTGGAAATCCACTCACTTGCCAATGACGCAAAGGACTATTTTATTGTATCAGAGGTGTTGGAATACTGGAACACTATTTTCTCTCTCTCTCTCTTTTTTTTTTTTTGCTATTTACAAAATATCAGCTGCAGACGAAACATATTCAAGTGTGTTGTCTCAATCACACTCTAAAGAGATTTAACAAAACCATAAGCAAAGCCCTGATTAGTACTGGTACTATTTGCTAACATATTTGGAGTAAATATGCCTTTTATGATAAGTTTCCAGTTACCATTATGATGTCACTAAGTGCAAAGCTTGAAAGAGATGCACAGCTACACATCATTAGTATTATGCAGTAGTTCCACCACAAGATTCAATAGAGCCCAATAACTCAAGTGCATGGACAGTAGGAAAATGAAGTTAAACAATTAGGAACCAATGAGTTTTGTGTATATATTTAATATATTTGTCAAGTTCATATGTTTTAATTATTAATGAAAACTGTGTAACAGTTTACTCTCAAAATTCTTAAATATGTAACAAAAATATAACACTGGATCTTGTGAGCTGGTACAAATTGACTCCAGCCTGCCTTTGTGATGATCCCAGGAGTTCTGCAAACTACATTCTTCCCACATGTGGGAACTTTGAGGGAGCCAAATAAATAATAAATATCTTTTCTTATGTGGCTTATGAACAAATTGAGATGTGGAGAATGTACTTATGGAAGCCAAAAGTTAACCTTTCTGATGAAAATAACTAAATTGGAGAATATGGCTTCAGGTTTAATTGCTAATACTGGCACCAGCAATTAGGCAGACTTCCTACAGTTATGAGTTGACTCATCCTCCCAAATGATGATGAAATCCTAACCTCCAGTACCCATTAATGTGACTTTATGTGGAAATAGAGTCATTGTATATGATCACCAGGTGACACAGTGATAAAGAATCTGCCTGCCATTGCAGGAGACACAGGAGATGCGGGTTCAGTCCCCGAGCCAGGAAGATCCCCTGGAGGAGGGAATGGCAACCCACTCCAGTATCCTTGTCTGGGAAATCCCATGGACAGAGGAACCTGGAAGGCTACAGTCCATGGGGTTGCAAAGAGTCGGACACAACTGAGTATTGATATTGAAAAGAAAAAAAAAGTCAAGTGAAGATAAGGGCATTTAAGTGCATCTGAATTCAGTATGATAAGTATCCTTATTAAAGGGGAAATTGGGACACAGAGATAGACAAGTACAGAGGCAAAACTATGGGAGGTCTCCCATAGATGGGAGAGCACTGTCTACCAGCCAAGGAAAGCCTGGGATTACCAGAAGTCATGAAAGAGGCATGGGACAAATTCTGTCTCAGAGCCCTTAGACAGAACCAACTCTGCTTACATCTTGACTGCAGCTTCTAACCTCCAGAACTATCAAACAATACATTTCTGTTACCGCTCAGTTTGTCAATCTGCTTTACAGCAGTACCAGTAAACCAATGCACCGGTTTCATCACAGTATCATTTGATAGAAGCAGGACTCTCCCTTTTGAGGAGGAACCATCAATACAAAAAGCACTGGAAAGTCATATGGTAAAGACCCACTCTCAAGGTGAAATAAGAGATAGCTAAGCTAAGCTCAATCATCCATTCCAAGTGTGATCTTCAAATAAATCTCTGTATAGTCCCATGCTTCCCAGGTGGCACAGTGGTAAAGAATCTGACAGCCAGTGCAAGAGTTGTAGGAGACTCAGTTGGATTCCTGGGTCTTGAAAATCGCCTGGAATAGGAAATAGCAACTCACTCCTGTATTCTTGCCTGGAAAATTCCATGGACAGAGTAGCTGGCAGGCTACAATCATGGGGTCTCAAAGAGTCAGACCCTACTTAGCAGCTGAGCACACACAACACACATAGTCTTATGCAAAGTGAATAAAGGTGTGAAAGAAAGACAAGAAGTGTGTTTAGGGGGGAAAAAAGGAAGTTATTATCACACACATTATGAATACTTCTTTAGCAGCCAAAAATCCTTGAAAATTGCTCTTGCATAGATAAAAAAGTTTCTATAGACACATTTTGACCCAATGTTACCTGAGCTTCAACAGCCTTGGGCACTTTTAAACATTCCCTTTCATAATTTATTTTTCATGTATTTCAAAGCACCATTTTTCTGTTCCTTCTCTCATCTTGCACTTGGTCTCTTCAAAGTCCATCTCTCTCTAGCTATCCCGTTACCTATTAATACAATGCTTCTTTCATTTATATATCCCCAATATGCTCTGTGGATGACCTCGTTTATTCTCTTGGGCTCAGTTAACAAACAAAATGGATATAATTATCTGTACTTGCAATTCAAGTGATTATAGTGAGCTCACAATTATGTTGTTACTGACATTGTTCCTTTTCCTGGTATATACAGAGGAAGTATCAACTTATCACTTTTCTATAGCAGACAGTACCAACAGCATATATCTCAAACTCTATATTTTTGAAACTGAATGATCAAATTTCTCCCTAACATTTTCCTTTGCCCTGTTCCCTTATGTTATGTTCCCTGTTCCCTTATGTTATGTTATGTTCCCTAACTTATGCTAAGAAACCATCATCTATGAACAGAGGACTAAAATCTGAGGGGCATTCTCTCTCCCTTCTTCCTAAATTGATCATAAAACCAAATATTGTCAACAGATCTTAGCAATTACCCAAAAAAATTCCTCACAGTTTTTTTTTTTTTCTCCCAAACTGCTTCCCTTCATTTGAATTTCTATACTGGAGAAGACAATCTTCATGTAACAAAGACTTTATCATGCCATTCCCCTGCATTAACATTTTTAATGGCTCTCGATGGACCTCAAAGGAAAGACTAAGTTTCTAAAAATTTCATTTAAATTGCTGTTTATGCCTAGATCTCATTTTAATCAGTCTTAATATATATAATATTATGTGTTTTACATTATGTTATGTACATATTTACAAACACATAATATTATGTCGCTATGTACATAATATTATTTACACATTTTATGATGTGTACCTAATACACATAATAAAACGTCAAATAAACATTTTATTGTTTTACTATAAATTGTCTTCCCTTTGGGCCTGTACACCAGCTAGCCTCTGCTCCCCAAATTTCCCCTGTAATTTTTTTTTTTTTTTACTTTTGGAAATAATAGTTGGAGACAGAATCAGCAACCTGTAAAAACTCTATACTCAGACATTCACATCTAAGGAAAATGGGGATCTAGGATCTCAAATCTAATGCTAATAAACCTCAACCCAAATGTCAACCCAAATAAATAAGATCACACTTTACATTTTTAACAATGTTAGCTTTTCTTTCTTTTTCAACTTTATTGATGAGTAACTGACATAATGTGTAAATTTCAGGTTGGTTTGATGCCCTCATGTAATACAACATGATTATCCACCTTAATGTTACTAACACTTCTATCATGTCATATAATTACCTTCCCTTGTTTGTGGTGAGAACATTTAAAATCTACTTTTTTAGCCACTTTCAAGTGTTCAGTACAGTATTACCACCTATAACCATGATGCTTTACATTAGATTGCCAAAAGTTATTTATCTTCTAACTAGAAATTTGTACCCTTTCACCAACCTCTCCCATATTCCCCACTCACCATTATTATATTCTCTGTTTCTATGAGTTTAGCCTTTTAGATGCCACATGTAAGTGATATATATCAGGCACTATTGTCTTTAAGTGTCTACACTGTTCAGTCCAGTCCAAGCTGAAAGAAGCTGGAGGGTTGAGTTGATATAAGGTTAAATTTTTAATTGAATAGATGAAGGGACTCACATATCATTGAAAACACTGAGAAGGCCGTGTTAAAAGGGCAAGGTCCTGCTGTCCAGCCCGAGGCAGAAATAAACTGACACCAGCTGATGGCTAATAACTGGAACAAAGGTGAGGGCCAGCCATAGAGAACAGAAGGTGAAAAGAGTATTTGTTAGGGGAATGACAGAGTGGATAAAAATAAAAGATTTCACTAATTATATTTTTCTGTGTTATCTAATTTTCTAATTTTCATATCTTGGTTTCCCTCAATTTTTCTAGCTTTATTTTTTATTGCAACCTTCTTTGAACTAAAGGATAAAGGTATTTCAAATTTACTCTTTATTATTGGCAAATATAAAATTAAATCACTAGAATTATATTTCAGTTGAAAACATAACAATATTACAAGGCACACAATGTCCTTGGATACTTTCTTCCTGTTAAGGCTAATTAACAGTGAGATAAGAAAATGGTAAAGTGGTAAAATAACTTTCTTTTAGCTATTTGGGAGAATCGTTTATTGAGGTTTGCCTTTCCAGATGTGATCATTGACTGTACATGTTGATATTGTGTCTATTTTCTTTTCTATATTTTCATGAAATGTCCAAATTATGAAATGCTGTTTTCTCTACTTCATATACTTCATAAACTTACAGCAGCTATGGGCAGATGAAATCAATAAGACACGAATTGTATCCTCTTATTTATTGCATTCTTAAGTATTTATATTCTTAAGTATTTATACTTGGATTATAATTCAACATTCAAATTAATGTATACAAAAATGCTTATATTTTATCAACACATCACCCTTGGTATCTCTAATTACCACCCTTAAAACATAGAAACTTTTAAATATACAGTATACACATGTAATGTTTGGTATGTTAGATATCTGTTTAAAAGCACTTGTCTATTGCATCTTCTAAAACAATTATGAGAATTTGTTTAATCCAGAAGATGGTGCTGTTTACATTTCTACTGCACTTTGGAACTGCAGAGAAACAATTTATTTTCAATTCAGCTATTGATGGGTTGTAAATTATTGAGGATACCTTTGCAATAAGAACAGTTAATGTAGCTTTGCTCTTGAGGATTTTACATTTACAAATAATTTGCATGACATTTCCACACAAGATATTAGAAAATGTACTACTGCACACGCAGTCTCACACTAATGGGACCTGATTAGTCGCAGCTCTCTCAGCCATCTTCTGCCAGAACTACACTCAAATGTGAAAATACGTGTTAGATAAAAGACCTGTTTAATTTTCTGGTTACTTATATTGCTATTAAAAAGCAGCATGTAGGGGTGATGATCCTTATTTAATGGAATGTGAATTTATTCTTCTAAATAGTGAACAGTTTTATAGTTAAGCTTTTGTGACATGTTAATTATGTACTATCCAGACACAAAGCTTTAGTCAGTTAATATAGATAAATTAAATACATGATATTCATAATATATTGATACTATTCCACTTCATCCGAAGTTTGGTAATGGATCATGGAAGCAGCCTTATCACTGCTTGCAATGCTTTGGGAAAGAGATAGGAAGATTCACCACATGCACAAGACTGTCACCTGTAATAATTCCTGCTTCTGTTCAGGAACTCAAGGCCTTAAAGTGAAAGTCGCTCAGTCATGTCTGAATCTTTGCAACCCCATGGCCTATACAGTCATGGAATTCTTGAGGCCAGAATACTGGAGTCGGTAGCTGTTCACTTCTCCAGGGGATTTTTCCTTCCCAGGGATCAAACCCAGGTCTCCTGCATTGCAGGTGAATTCTTTACCAGCTGAGCTACCAGGGAATCCCCATGGCCTCAAAAGGAATCAAATAATGGAAACATAACCAGAGCTTTTCTATGTCAATTTGTAAATCGACATAGAAAAATAAATGAGATTTGAAAATACGTAAATGTTTCCAGACAGACCTAGTTTTCACTAGGTATTTGAATATAGAATTTATATCACGACCTAGAGGACTAAATTAGTTGCCTACTCTTATTGAGATTGGGGAAATTTATATGGTCTGAGTGAGCTACGCCTTTTTCAATCATAGGATAACATAAAGATGATGTTTAAAGTATAAGAAAAGAAGCATCAATATAGACACATGATTTTGTTGATAGAGGCACCCACCAGAAAATCTAAGAAGGGAAAAAGGAGGTGAAGTGTTTACTAGTGTTTCTTTCTGGGGAGAGGGCATTGGGTTGCAGAAATACAAGATAGAGAATGATTATGCTGTGCTCAGTATTGCAGCCATGTCTGACTCTGTAAGGCCCCCTGGACCATAGCCCGCCAGGCTTCTCTGTCTGTGAGGTTCTCCAGGCAACAATACTGGAGTGGGTTGCCATGTCCTCCTCCAGGGGATCTTCCCAACCCAGGGATCAAACTCGCGTCTTAATGTCTCCTGCATTGGCAGACAAGTTCTTCACCACTGAGCCACCTGAGAAGCCGAGAGAATGATTACTTACTTATACTGTCCCTTACTGCTACTTGACTTTTTTTTTCTTTTAATTACTGTTTTTTTGTGAAAAGTAAGAGGTATACCTGGGAAAACCAGTAAAAATACTTCAAAGATAAAATAATTTTGAGTGTTTGTTTGTTTGTTTTTTGTAGCCGTTTGTTATTTGTCTTTTCCTGAGTTCCCCTCACAGCTGATGAATTAGGCTTTTCGAGTTGGGACTTGAGAGTCTAGATCATTTACAAGCATCTAGAGCAGTTACAAGCATCAAGTAACTGATACATAGCAAAATTTGAAGATCTTGAAAAGTCTGAAGCTGGAGAGGAATCTTTCAGTGGCTGGAGAAGGAGAATGATGAGTTCTCAATAAACACAGGGCAACATAATGAAGTAAACAAGCAACGTTATTAAATAAAATAAGAAAGTACATAGAAGATTTATGGAGATGATCCTTTAGAACTTAGATAATACAAGCTTTTAGTACGACATGCCCTCTTACCAAATGACTTTATTTCTCTTTTTCCTGTGCCACAATGAGCTTAATGCAACAATTAGTTGTCTTATTTCATTTTCATGGATCCCCTTTCCAAAGTAGTTCTAAGATTTAAGTTGCCTGGAGCAAAAATCTGAGGAGTGTAGTTGCAGCTGGTGTTCCTGATGACTGTAATTTAGGTAAATAGTCAGTGCTTCCGGAAATATAATATAATTGAGTTTTACTGTTGTCTTTGATAAGGTTTTTGTTGAACTAATTTGCAGATGCTATGCCTTTTCTAAAATTTTTAAATTAAAAGTTTTTGAAGGGTCTATGTACTACTTTTGAATGTTAGAAAAATTTTGGAAAGACTATTCTTTTGAGCATGACGGTGTTCTATCTGCATTGATCTAAAAGCGTTTGCAGAAAGGATATAATTTGGAAAAAAATTCTTGATCCTGTCATTTTTTGTTGTGCAGAATATGCTCATCTTTATTGAGTGTACACTTTGTTATATTACCAAACGCTCATACCAATTTTCATTGGAGTATAATTAATTTAGATGTTGTTTTAGTTTCTGCTGTACTGCAAAGTGAGTCAGCCGTATGTATACATAACGCTTCCCTCTTGAGTCTCCCTCCCACCCCCACACCCGACCCCTCTAGATCATCACAGAGCACCACACCGAGTTCCCTGTGTTTGACAGCAGCGTCCTGCTAGCTATTTATTTTACTCATGGCATGCATGTATGTCAGTATGCTCTCTCAGTTCATGCCACCCTCCCCTTCCCCTGCTGTGGCCACAATTCACTCTCTAGTCCTGCCCTGAAAATAGGTTCGTCTGTACCATTTTGCTAGGTTCCATGCATATGTGTTAATATATGATATTTGTTTTTCTCTTTCTGACTTACTTCACTCTGTATTTCAGACTCTAGGTCCATCACATCAGTACAAATGATCCAATTTTGTTCCAGTGTTCATTGTAGCACTATTTACAGTAGCCAGGACATGGAAGCACCTTAAAATGTCCATAAACAGCTGAATTGATAGAGAAGTTGGGGTACACATATACAGTGGAGCATTACTCTGCCATAAAAGGGAACAAAATTGGGTCATTTGTAGCAATGCTCATACCACTTTAAACAAACATACCAAAAGACATTTTTCTGGAAATTTCTCTCACATGGGAGTGCTGTCTAAAGTAGTTGTATCAATTAATTCAGGTTCTAATGAACTATTTTGTGGTTCAGTCCCTTACTAAATAATAATCCTATTCTTGCTTTTGACAGTTTGTATGGAAGCTGTTCTTCAATATGTATTATGTTGACTATTGATGTAATACTGAGACAAGTGACACACACAGAAAATATAATCTTGGAATCTATTAACTGAATCTATCCCCACAAAGTTGAAAAACACTATTATATGTGGGAAATCAAATTATATTTTGACTATAGTTTTAAAATTTTTTCTTGAAGTGTAACTGATTTACAATGTTGGGTTAATTTCTACTGTACATCAAAGTGCTTCAGTTCCACACACATATAAATATGCATTCTTTCTTTCAATATTATTTTCCATTATGATTTATCATAGGATATTGACTATAGTTCACTGTGCTATAAACAGGACTTTGTTTATCCATCTCTATATAATAGTTTACATCTGAACCGCAGCCTCCCACTCCATTCCTCTCCCTAACTCTTCCCCTTGGCAACCACTAGTATGTTCTCCAAGTCCATGAGTCTGTTTCTGTTTTATAGATAAATTCATTTGTGTCATGTTTTAGATTCCACATATAAGTGATATATGGTATTTGTCTTTCTCTTTCTGACTTACTTCATTTAGTGTGATCATCTCCAGGTTCATCCATGTTGCTGTAAATGGCATTATTTCATTCTTTTTTGGTGATGGAGTAGTATTCCATTGTAATACATCTTCTTTATCTGTTCATCTTTCAGTGGACATTTTAGGTTGTTTCTATGTCTTATTAGGTTATTTATGTCTTTAGGTTATTTCTATTTCTATAGCTTTTGTTAATGGTGCTGCTATGAACATAGGGGTGCATATATCTTTTTGAATTAGGGTCTTGTCTAATACTTAAATGTGATTTGTAAACTTATATGGACTTATTCTGGCAAAAGAGTGATTTAATATACTACCTCATGTATTGTGATTAAGCACTACACATTACGCAGTATTTAATTGCTTTATTTTAATGGGACCTTATGGCAAGAGTGAAGAATCTTGTAATTAACGTCTCATCTTTCACATCCTGGTATTTTAATATATGAATTGTTTTCCTACATATATTGCATAATTTAGCATTTATTTTCTATCTGTAAATTTTCACTGAAATTCCTATTTTATAATTTCTCTATCTATAATATGATATTACCACATTAAGTGCATATTTTATCTTAGTTTTGAGCATCAATATGCATAATAATTAAACCAAGAATTTGAAAAATGTAATAGTAATGATTACCACTCCTTGGAAGGAAAGTTATGACCAACCTAGATAGCATATTAAAAAGCAGAGACAATACTTTGCCAGCAAAGGTCCGTCTAGTCAAGGCTATGGTTTTACCAGTGGTCATGTATGGATGTGAGAGTTGGACAGTGAAGAAAGCTGAGCACCGAAGAATTGATGCTTTTGAACTGTGGTGTTGGAGAAGACTCTTGAGAGTCCCTTGGACTGCGAGGAGATCCAATCAATCCATCCTAAAGGAGACCAGCCCTGGGTGTTCATTGGAAGGACTGATGTTGAAGCTGAACCTCCAATACTTTGGCCACCTGATGTGAAGAACTGACTCATTTGAAAAGGCCCTGATGCTGGGAAAGATTGAGGGCAGGAGGAGAAGGGGACGACAGAGGGTGAGATGGCTGGATGGCATCATCGACTCGATGGACATGGGTTTGGGTGGACTCCAGGAGTTGGTGATGGACAGGGAGGCCTGGCCTGCTGCAGTTCATGGGGTCGCAAAGAGTCAGACACGACTGAGCAACTGAACTGAACTGAATGGTAGTGATAAATGAATTAAGCCTCTTGGTACTATTCGTGTGTGTGTGTGTGTGTGTGTGTGTGTGTGTGTGTGTGTGCTTCTGGGCATATGGGCAGGACCTTCTGTACAGCTCTCCCACAAAGTGTCTTTTAAATAAACATTGCATTCCTTTTATATTTTCTATTTGTTTAGCATTCTGGGAAAGGCTCTGTTTAAAGAGATAGTTTCAAGACTAAAAAAATGGAAAACTCTTGCTCTAAGACATTAATACAAATGGAACGTCACAAGTGCTTTCAAATGTTTCTTATTCAGCATTGTAAAAAATATTTCTGAACACTGGCCTGCTTTTCTTTTTTATTGTATGCCTTATCTTTGCTTTTCAATTATTCATAGTCTCCTAAGGACCACTTTCAGTGAGTATAAAATAGTATCTATGGGAGGGAAAAACAGCAAGAAATGTACTTCTGAATTGATTACAGGGGAAAGATCTATTTAGAAATTTAAATGTATGTGGTCAACATTGAAGAAGATATATGCACCTGCTCAACACTCTTTTAACCTACAGTTTTCTGGTTATAGCTTATTTTGCCTTTCTTATTTTTTTTCTGGGAAGTGTCTGTTTATGTGTGTTTTATTTTTCCATTTTCTTTGTTTTATGTTCAATTTATTTTTATATTGTGCAGTTTGATGTGAATTGAAGGACTTTATTTCTGAGTATATTTGGGGGTTTTGCATTATATTTACCACTACTCTGAATTGATTTAAGATATGTGTAGCCCGTATTTATTTTTTGACCATCCATTAAAAATGTGTTACTACTGCTCCTTCTTTCTAACCCATAAAAAATGTTTTTGGCACTTGCAGCCCTTTACCCAAGTATTCTTAAAATATAATTCTGCCGTTATTTATATTTTCATGGTCTACTTTTTCAAAGTTTTAAGTTGTATGTTTATTTGTAAATAATTTCAAACATACTAAGAAATATAGAAAATAGCATAACAGAAACTTATTTACACTCACAGTTTAGACATATACCAAATTGATTTTATTTATAGATACACTGATATAAAGTAAACATGCCCCCATTGCAATATTCAAATGTTATAGATAATTATCTTTTAATAAAATTTTATTACTTTAAAAATTTACTATAGAATCAGATTGCTATTCAAATCAAAATTTGAATTAAAAGGAAAAGTTATGAAAAATCCCACAGAGAACATCATCTGCACAGCCTCTGTACTATAAGTTTGCTTTCACTATGTAAAGCCTGTAATCAAGTATCTAGCTGATACAAAAATGCAGAATATTTTGCTTGTCTGTTTATTTAGTTTTTCCTAAAACCTTATAAGAAATGTCACTGATTTATTTGTACATCTATGAGGCAATTCTGAACTAAAAATAACTTTAAAATTTATGTAGTTCAAACACCTTATTTTAGTAGAAGAATCTGAATCTCAGTAAACTTCATTATTCAACTCTAAAATGGGGCCTTTATTCTTGATGTAAGTGAGGTGACTACACACAGTTACACCAGTTCTGAGAATGGACTTTGTTGCAAAATAATCAATAGAATAAAGAACTATGCAAATATAAGGAAACAAAGGACTGATCATCTGCTTAGGGTGAGCTTAGTATGTCCACATCACTGGGAATTTTAAAAAGAAAATCAGTGTAGGAAAAACCCATACACCTAAAGTGTGAAAGTATAAAACGTAGGGCAAAGGGGTGTCCTAATAGGATGCTTCCCTGCCTTCCACTCTTCTTGCATCATGTTGAAAAAACCAGTGTACTTCCAAGCACTAGGAGAGCTATCCTTTACTCCTGCCTCACTGGCCATGACTGATGTCCATGCATTTTCACTTTGCCTTTAACCCCGTATTTTCATGGTCAGTGTTCTTATAATTTACCTCAGAACCTTACCTCTTCTCACATGGAATAGAGCCGAATCACCTGTCAGTTAAAAAGCTATTGCTGTCCACAAAATTGTTATTTAGCTTTTGGCCCTGTAGGACCATTACAATATATTAAATCCATTCCAGGAAATAGTTGAATGATCTAGATTTCAAGCCAAAGAGCTCTCTGGATATTGGCCATTTGTCAATGCTTTCTTTGTCTACAGAGAAACAGTATTGATATACTGTCACTAGTCTTTCTGAGGTTTAGAACTGAGGGTGACCACACCTTCTCCAGGGAGAACAGATAGATGTGAGAACAAGGAAAGAAAAGCGGTGCATGTGGTTTTAATGGATCCTTATGATACTTCTCTTTCTCTGAAACAGATATGGTTTTTACCTTTTAATATTTTGACACCAAAGCAAAAGTCTTCCTCTCAGTGTTTAATAGAATAAGAAAATGTATAATTGGATATTGGCTTTATTGATCATTATCATTTCTGGAAACAGATATAAAATGAGGTCAACCTATTTTCCTCCTTGAAAAGAATGTGGTTGTAAGGAAAAATAATTTTTCATATTCTCTACCTGCCTCACAACTGCTGATATATGGGAATAAATGAAGAAAGGCAGAAGTGAGAAGAGGGAGAAGGGATAAAGAGAAGAAAGAAGGAAGAAAGACAAATAGGATAAAAAAAATCTAAAACTCACGTTAGCAGAGCACAGAAACAAGTTTAAAACATGAAAGATTGTTTTAGATGAAGATTAAAGGGACACTGGAAATGGTTTGCTACCAATCTCGCTTTTTGCTGTCCTAAAATGTACCTCATTGACCTTTTCGTAATAAACATTAAACCTAGGCAAAACAACAGAGTCAACTCCCTTTATGAAACACGCTGAAATCAATAGCAAATAACATGAAATAGAGAAATACATGCCCAGGCATTTCAGTAACCAAAAAAAACAAATAGACGTTGACTTGGAAAAATGTCGATTATAGAAACAAAGCAGGCAGTACAAGTCTGCTAGTATTGACACAACTTTATTTATTTGTTAGTAACTCACAAGCTAATCTGCAAACACCATACCTTTTCTGGAACTGGACAAATTGGGCATTTGAAGTAGAAAACAGAGGCAGATAACTCTTAGTTTGTCTGATTACACAATTAAAGTAGCAAATTCATTTACTCTTCTCAGAAAGACGAGCTGTTTCATAATGTAGTGAGTCAGAGAAGTTCCAGAAACCTCTGTTTTTAGTGTTTACTTGCCAGTTATCTCTTAAATGGTGGCTCAGACGGTAAAGCGTCTGTCTATAATGCGGGAGACCCAGATTCAATCCCTGGGTCGGTAAGACCTCCTGGAGAAGGAAATGGCAACCCACTCCAGTATCTTGCCTGGAAAATCCCATGGACGGAGGAGTCTGGTAGGCTACAATCCATGGGGTCGCAAAGAGTCGGACACGACTGAGCGACTTCACTTTCCTTTTTCACTTATCTCTTAAATAGTGTCTTCTTTCCCCAGGATCTCAATAAATCAGTTCTAATAACACATACAGAGCAGGTTTTCATTGCTCTTGCTTTTGTTGCATCTTATTGTTTGATAACTTTCTCAGAAAGTATGGCAGTACACCAGTGAGTCAATATAATGTGTTATTTCCCATGAAACACACACATACAGACACGCACACATACACACATTCTTGACCTCACTATTTTGGCTCTCCACCACGTCCTTCTAATTTCCTTTAAGTCAAAATGCCACAAGTGATGTCACTACTCAGTGTACTTACTTTCATTCTCTGTTGAACACAGAATTAGTGCTTAACTGCCACACAGACTGAACTTTTATTACAAAAAATTTTAATCAATTGTTATCAATGGCTTCATCTCATGAAATATTAATGTCAGTTCTCAATATTCAACTCCTCTGACCTGAGTTGGATTAAGTTGCCCAATCTTTCTTACCATGCTTCTTTTCCTGGATCTGAAATAACACATTCTTTTGGTTCTCCTAATACCTTTAAGGTGTTTCCTCTCAAATACTTCTGTTAATCTCTCTTCTTTTCCCAACTTCTTGATTTTGGAGTGTTCCAGTAATTAGTTCTTAAAATTCTCTTTTCTGTATATATTCATCTCTTAGTGTGTCTTCTTCAGTCTTATGGTTTTAAATATGATTGTATTACTTTTCAACAAATTATGACAGAATGGATAACTTACAGTTCTGAAGGCCAGAGATCTGAAATAAGGATGTTAGCATGGGTGCATTCACCTCTTCTAGCTTCAGCCAGTTGTCACCATTCTGTAACTTAAGGCTACATACTCCATGCCTGCCTCTGAAGTCATTTGATCTCTTTTGGTCCATTTTGATCCAGGATAATCTCTTTATTTTAAGTCTGTTAACTTGAATCCATCTGTAAAGACCCTTTCCTCCCCAAATAAGTTATTATTCATAATTCCAGTGGATATATTTTGCAGCTTCATATTTTGGCCTATTTCAGTGATTTGTAGACTAATAGCTCCAACATATAAATCTCCAGCCAATACATATTCCATGACATTTAGTATTAGTTTTCAGATATTTGGCTGATATCTTCGTTTGTGAGATTCACAGGTATCTCAAGGAAAAAACAAGAAAGCAAGCAAACAGAAACCTACTATATAGCTTTATCAATCCAGAATCAACCAGAGAAGCAAATCAGAAGATTGAGACATACTTCAAGGAATTGGCTTATTCAAGCTAGCTAGGACAATTTCCAAATTGTAGGGCACTACTCTGGTTTCTCTTCAGGTCATATAAATTGCAGGACAAACTGTAGAGGCAGGCCAAAATTCTAGAGCTCAAGCTGAAGCTGCTGTCCAGAGGTAGAATTTCTCCATCAGGGAAGACTTAGCTCTGCTTTTAAGGGCTTTCAACTAATTGAAACGGGCTTACACAGATTATCCAGGTTACTGTCACTTCTTTAAAGCCAGCTGATTATGGCCTTTAATCACATCTTCAAACTACCCTCACAACAACACCTAGATTCCAGTTTAATTGAAAGACTAGTGACTTTAGTTCAATTGATTCATTAAAACAAACAAACAAACAAACATTGTATCACCCTTCAGTTTGTTTTTAAATCTACTCAATCTCAAGTTTTAGAACTCTGTTCTTCTGTTTCTAAAAACGGTGTATCATGCTGGACACTTGGCTTTCTCTCTCATCCCACATCTGTCATTAGCACATGCAAAATATATTGAGAAATGTTCAACTTCTCAGCATTTCCATCAATACCTCTCTAGTTCAGCACACCATAATTACTCTCTTGAATTATTTCTGTGCCTTTGAAATGGTCTACAAGCTCTCACAAATTCTACCATACTCAGCAGCTAGTGTGATTTTTTTCCACTGATTTTTATATTTTGGATTAAGAGCCTCTAAGAATGTCCCATTTCACTTAACACTAGACCTCTGACTGACTGCTGCCACTCTCATCTTTCCCAAATCAATAGATCTGAACAATATTCTGTTACAGATTTTTCATTCCTTCATGTTAATCACTACCTGATGCTCTTTTATATATTTTTTTCTGACACTTAACTTATAGAATTGCCCAGTTTATGTCTCTCAAGTCTAGAATATAATCATGATAACATCTGAGTCATACATGCTTTGGTTAAAAAAATATATATATTAAAATAAATTAGTTGATTTTTAAGAGAAACCAAACCATGATGGATTAATTTAAATTTTCCTTTGATTTTACAAGACATTTCAATATCCACCTGACTTTAGGCATTATTGACTTTTTAATACTACTGTCTGCATTATGTATTGAACCTTAAATATTTTTAAGCAAGAAATTGATAGTCGTCCGTAGTTAATTTGTATAACATTAAAATATGTGTGTGTGTGCGTCAGTAGAAAATTACAGTACTACAACTTATCCTTTAAAACTACATTGAAAAAAATAGAACCTAAGATGCATTCTTCCCTTTGTCAAATAGCTATTGATTGTTTATAAAAACTATGTTCATAGATAACCCTGTACACCCCTATCCATGGGTTGAGACAGATGAAATGAACGATGTAAATGCTGTGATAAACATCGGATATTGTGTTGCAGTTAAAACCAAAAAAATAGAGGAGACATAAACTGTACCGTTTGGGTTTGTTACTGTATGCAAAATAACCAGAGATGACCTCTCAAATCAGTGACTTGTGACCAGGAACCTCAGAGAAGGGACAGATTGAGCCATTGTACATCTGGGGTCAGGAACACTCAGGAGATCAGTGTGACTAAAGGGAATGTTCAAGAACAGTGGCAGGAAGTGGGGTGAGTGAGGTAGAAGGAAGAGATCCTACTCATATTGGGGCTGGAGAATTATTAAAATAACTGCATTTGATTTTGGAATATGATCAAAAGCCACTGGAAAGTTCTGAGAATGGAATGAAATGATTTCTCTTGTAGGTTTAAAGGATAAGTAAGTGCTGAGAGAGAGGTGTGGGGATAGTGAGAATGGGAACAGGGAGACCTGTTAGACTATTGGCTTAGAATAAGATAATGATGTGGGTTTCATAGTAACACACTTGTATGTGATGGATAATACTATATTGCTTCATATTATCACACTTGCAGTTTATAAACATTTGATTGTTTACTTTCTATAATCCACAGTTTTAAAATATAAGTATACTGAGCTTTGGACCAATTATGTTTAATTACAATAAGGTGTACTGAGACATTTATTAAACACCCACATTGATGTTCTTAATAAAGCTTCTATGTATATATTTTGTAGGTTAATAACTCAAAATAATAGTTATGATACAGAATTGTGAACAGCTTGAAATACTACATTCTATGAAGAGCAGATTTATTATGACAGACTACTTGGTAGAGAGTGAAATCACATTGCCACTAGATTTGATATTAGAAATTCTTCTCATTATACTTTAAATGAGTACATCCAAATGATTAGAATGGCTTGTGGAGTAAATTGATAAATGAGGGAATTTCTCCGCCATCACCAAATTTCCTCATTTTGCTTCAGTACTTTAGAAATCTCTAAGTAGTGCACTCTTTTGTAATCATAACTTAATTGATTCTGCTTTGGCTTCCAAAAATACTAATATTGAATGAAAGAAGTATTACTCACATCCTTCCAGTAGAGTAAGTATTCCTTGAAAATATATAAATATATTTACAAGTTGTTTTCCAATATTTGAGTAAACAGGGCATCATTAAAAATAATTGCATAAGTGCAGCGAAGTTATATCTGTGCCTGAGAGAATTAAGCTGCCTCTTAAACCTTTAACCTTTCTGATGGGAAATGATTCGTAACCAGAAAAACAAACTCTGACCGAAATAAAGGACCTTATAAAAGAGATTTTAAATTAATGGATCTATACTCCATTTTTTTGTTTCTTGCACGTTATCCTTTAGGATTAATATAACATATTAAAACTGTATTCATGGCAATAGTAATGGTAGTAACCATAGCATAAATTATTATGATATGTATTAATAGTGTATGTACTAGATATGATGGTAAGAAGTACACACATATACCTGTGTGTGTACACAAGTTAAAAGCATTTTAATACTCACAGTAAGAATTGAATGAGGCTCTATATTATTTTTATCTTAAGAGAAAAATGGTTAGTCCAGTGATTTGACCATAACTTTAATAAATGGCAGCTCTTGAGCTGGCTCAACTTTTTCTGACTCAAAAATGCTTTTTCTGAGCACTTCCTAAAATGTATTGCATGAAAATTGCAAATATATTTCTGAATACTTTCTTTCTTTTTCTAAGGTCAACACCTAATTGGTGACCTACCAAGAATATAAACTATCTACTTTTTAAAGAACAAATGATTAAACTTTTGTAAACTGAGGAAGTTTGTGCCTAATGGCTTATCTAGGAGGGATATTGGGGTAAAGATACTTAAGAAGGGCAAATAGTGTTTTCTCAAAACTTGAAGATTTTCTCAAGATTTGTCTCTGAAGAAGCTGTTGTAGAATTTCTTATGCAGATGAGCTGAGTTAGTAAAATGGATTATCATGTGAACCACAGGGATACATAAATACTATGTTTACTACAGTTGCCAGAAAGTAATCACATTTAAAATAATCCTGTGTGCTCTGGTGCTATTGCTCAGTTGCTCATTCATGTCAGACTCTTCGCGGCCTCCTGGACTGCACCATGCCAGGCTCCTCTGTACATAGAATTCTCCAGGCAAGAATACTGGCATGGGTAGCCTACCCCTTCTTCAGGGGATCTTCCCAACTCAGGAATTGAACAGGGGTCTCCTGCATTGCAGGCAGATTCTTTACCAGTTGAGCCACCATGAATCACAGTCAACTGAGGAACTTGCTAAGAGATGTGAAAAGAATAGGGTTGGAATTAGTTATTAATGTCAGCTATGTAACCAGTTCTAGATACAAAGACGATAACAATTATAAGTACTTTTTTTCACTTTGATTTGAATGTATGTGTGTTGTCTGTGCACCTTATTATATTAAATGTTTAGTGGTTAACTTTGTATTATGATATTTATATTGCAAGAAGTCAAAATGAATCAGCTAGTACCACAGAAAATCACCCAGTGACTAAAATGGATTAGTACTAGTAAGCTCTTCTGAGAAAAAAACAAGAATAGTTTATAATTTTTTGTTTGTAAAAGAGATTTATGTGTTACATTAGGTGAAAGCATGACATTGTTACTGTAATTATTTGGATATTAAGTATAGTTTGAGGTGCATATGGGTATTGTTTGCAAAGGGTGAGACATTGTGTCTTTGCAATATTGTCAGCTTGCTAGGTTTGGCTAGGATTCCAAGAATTCTCTTCCATGTATGTTTCTGGTCAGAGTGGGCTAGGATAAAAATTGTTTTGTGAGATTTAGAGTGTCTAGAGCACACTAGTGAAAGAGCAGTTTTTGTAGTACATACATATGTTGTCATATATCTGCTGGCCTACTTCATTGGCTTGCATCAGTGGCCAGGAATGCATTTATCCATTCTCCCCAGGACCCTCCTTCAAGTTCTTCCAGTCTTCAACCAGGTCTGTATGTTTATCTCCAGAATGCAGTGCTCTGGATTCTGTAGTATGTGCACGCCTCATAGGCCAGAGGCAATAAGAACTGACATGGTATCAGTCCATACTCATGAACATCAACTCTTGCTGTGGGTTCCAGCTTGTCCTTGCTCTCCTGAACTTTCCTTACTGACTGTCTTATCTGTGGATTTGAAATTTTGGCAGCGCATGCTGAGACAGACAAAGGTTTAAATGTAGATGCTAAATCTATAGTTCAGAAAGAAAACATGGGGAATATCTTCAGTAATTTTAGATAAACAAAGAAGTCTTAGATATTACAACTTTTAGGCAAACTATTAAAAAAAATTAAGTTGACTTTAATATAGTTAGTAAAACATCCTGCTCCTTAAAAACCACCATTGTTTTAACCACCAAGGTAAAAGGCAACTGAGTACTGGGAGGAAATAATTGCAATACATTTATTTTATAAAAACTCCATCTCAAAAAATATACAAAGAAGGTTGCAACTCCATAATAAGAAGATGGCCAAATTAAATTTAAAGAAGCAAAACAATTCAATAAATAATTTACAAAAAAAAAAAAGAAAGCCAGTGGTTATAGAAAAGAGATGCTTACAGTAGTCATTTAAAAGTGCATTTTAAAATTGCAATGGAATACCGCTACACTTTCACTAGAATGACTAAAATTTAAAAAGAGTGACAATACCAAATGTTGGCAAAATACTGATAAAGAATTCCTAGAAATAAAAATAGCATAGGCACTTTGGAAAACAATATGTTACTTTCTCCTGAATCAAACATATACAAATCTTGTGACCTAGCAAATATTTCTAGATATTTATTTAAGAAAGGAGAAAAAAGTTTTCAGGTCTGTAGGCAATTTATAGAAACTAAGCCCCATTGTCCATTGGTCAAGAAAATTATTTAAATTAGTTCTAGTAAAATCCTGGCACCCCAGGGCACTCAAAGTTGACAGCTACTTTCATGTTTCAGCAGGTTAAGGCTAGCTGTAATAAGGCAACACTGTTAAGTTTTCATATTCTTTGGACAAGCGCTCCTATAAAGGGAAATTTTCCTTTACAAGGTAACTTCAATCTTATACTGAAAATTCATTTCAGCCAAGGTTTTGTATAATCTGAAATTGATTTAGTCAAACATAATACCAATTATAATTCTTATAACATTTTGTTTCTTCTTATTAATTTTAAAACAGATGATGAAACAAATTAAATTCAGAAAAAAATACCACCACTTAAATGACTCCTAGGGCACTTTATAATTTATCATCTAAAATATTTACTTTTTCATTTACTGCTTATTAATGTTTTTAAATGTATAAACTTCTGACATTAAATTTAAATATTGAGGATAGGAGTATATATTTAAACCCAGATAGATATATTTTGATAGTTTTTCTAAATATGCTATAAAATGACAATGTATAGGCAAAAGGAAATAAATATACCTTGTTTTCCCTTTGATGCCTATTTGACTTACTATATTAGCTTATTTATGAGTACACATTAAGCCTGACTGGAAACACAAAATTGAGCAGTATATCCAACTTTTACTTATATCATTAAAAATAGGCCATGATACAGTACCCATATTTGAATATAGGTTCAAATCCTTGGAAGTAAATCATTTGGAACTTATAGAATTCCCAAAAAGTTTCTTTTGCTACTTAGGTATTCTGAACAAATTAAAAAGGAGAGCCCAACTTTATTTATTTATTTTTTAAATTAATTTATTTATTTTAGTTGGAGGCTAATTACTTTACAATATTGTAGTGGTTTTTGCCATAGATTGACATGAATCAGCCATAGGTGTACATGTGTTCCCCATCCTGAACCCCGCTCCCACTTCCCTCTCTATCCCATCCCTCTGGGTCATCCCAATTCACCAGCACTGAGCACCCTGTCTCATGCATCGAACCTGGACTGGCGATCTGTTTTACGTATGATAATATACATGATTCAATGCTATTCTCTAAAATCATCCCACCCTTGCCTTCTCCCACAGTGTCCAAAAGACTGTTTTATACATCTGTCTCTTTTTCTATCTCGCATGTGTGGTTATTGTTATCATCCTTCTAAAATATATATGCGTTAGTATACTGTATTGGTGTTTTTCTTTCTGGCTTACTTCACTCTGTATAATGCGAAGATCCCAAATTTAACGAAATGCTCATTGAATAGTTAAACATAAAGTTAAATTCAAAACTTTTTAAAAATTTGGAAATATCATACAGTCTCAAAATTATACATAAGAATTATAATTTTTAATGTATCAGGTATAATCAGAATGTATAATGTGTGACTTGGAAGGAATTAAAATTGATTTAATTATATATTTGTAGGAATCTGTATTTGGAAATTATTTGTACAGTTAACTGATTTTAATTTCAAAGCAAGAAGCTATATTTGGAGTTGGCTACGCTTTTGTGTTTTTTATCCCAAGTTACCTAGGTGGATGAAAGAGAAACATTCAGGTTTTGCCATGGTACAATTGTGCTCCTCTCCATGTTTCTCCATTCTCCACAGTGGGAGGGTTCTGAGTGCGTGTATATTTCCTTCCCATCTCTGAAGAAATGCACATGGTAGCCCACTGGTCACCAGAGTGAGGTTTTTCACAGGCCAGTCTTAGTAGTCATGACAGGGATGCCACTCCTCTTGAGCAACTGGAGAATAAAAGTAATGGACTCAACTCATCAGGAGTGAGATTCAAGAACTTATGTGGTAGAAAAATAAATAGGTAGTGAAACTTCAAGGAGAAGTAGTCACTCAGTTCAGTTCAGTTCAGTTCAGTCGCTCACTTGTGTCTGACTCTTTCCAACCCCATGGATTGCAGCACTCCAGGCCTCCCTGTCCATCACCAACTCCAAGAGTTTACTCAAACTCATGTCCATTGAGTTGGTGATGCCATCCAACCATCTCATCCTCTGTCATCCCTCTTTCCTCTTGCTTCAAACTTTCGCAGTATCAGGCTCTTTTCAAATGAGTCAGCTCTTTGCATCAGGTGGCCAAAGTATTGGAGTTTCAGCTTCTGTATCAGTCCTTCCAGTGGATGTTCAGGACTGATTTCCTTTAGGATGGACTGGTTGGATCTCCTTGTAGTCCAAGGGACTCTCAAGAGTCTTGTCCAACACCACAGTTCAAAAGCATCAATTCTTCAGTGCTCAGCTTTCTTTATAGTCCAACTCTCACATCCATAGATGACTCCTGGAAAAACCATATCTTTGACTAGATGGACCTCTATTGATAAAGAAATGTCTCTGCCTTTTAATATGCTGTCTAGGTTGGTCATAACTTTTCTTCCAAGGAGTAAGTGATTTTAAATTTCATGGCTTCAGTCACCATGTGCAGTGATTTTGAAGCCCCCCCAAATGAAGTCTGTCACTGTTTCCACTGTTTCTCCATTTATTTGCCATGAAGTGATGGGACTGGATGCCATGATCTTAGTTTTCTGAATGTTGAGCTTTAAGCCAACTTTTTCACTCTCCTCTTTCACTTTCATCAAGAGGCTCTTTAGCTCTTCTTTTCTTTCTGCCATAAGGGTGGTATTATCTGCATATCTGAGGTTACTGATATTTCTCCTGGCAATCTTGATTCCAGCTAGTGCTTCATCCAGCCCAGCATTTCTCATGCTGTACTCTGTATATAAGTTAAATAAGCAGGGTGACGATATACAGCCTTGACGTACTCCTTTCCTGATTTGGAACTGGTCTGTTCATAGTACTCAGTCTATGTACATTTTATGTACTTCATATGTATTTTTCTTAAGGCACCTCTGATGGTACATTACTCACTCTATTTAAATGTCTAACTATATCTAATGATCAGTGAGCAGCTAGAGGTGTCTGGCCTATAGTTATATTCAATACATCCTTGGTTAATTAAATAAAAATGTGTGTAATTGAATGAACTCAGATGTGTTTCTTCAAACTAAATACAAATTTTATCTATTAAAAATTAATGTTATATAGGAATTCAAAAATTATAGAAATGTTTTCTCTTTAAAATTAACTTTATAATAAGTAATTTTAACTAGTGTTAACATATTTAAGGTTTATAAAAGTATCTGAAATCAGGCTTAGTTTTTTGTCTAAATATTTTTTTTTTACAATTACTGTGGGGCTGGAAAAATTAAAAATATACACCCACAGGATTTATATTTATGTTTAAAAATTCTATTTAATTATTTTTTTGAATTTAATTATAGATGCAGAAACACTTCATGACTGCATGCAACATATCATGCAGACACAATAATTTATGCTACAATATATATGTATGTGTATATATATATATATATACACACATATATATATATATAATGAACAAATAACTACCTGAAAGGATGCTTTTATATATGTTGAAAAATGTCATTACAGTTGGACATTAATTTATTTAACTTGTAGACCAGGGAATCAAGGGTTATTAGGACAAAATGTTTCTTTTAAAGATATATATTTAACCTCTGATTATACTTACATAATCACTTCCTGTTTTATATATACTGCAAATTTCTAAAAAAAAACTCATTATTCAGGTACCCTGATGCTCACTGTAGTTATCTCATCAATCAAAAGAGTTTTAGACTATGGCAGCTATAGTTGATCACATAATGACTGTTCCATTAACCCACATAATTCACTATGTTCTCAAGTATTGCTATAACATTCAAATCTGTAAATCAATAGATTATACACCCTTAAAACAAAATAATGTAACTGAGACTCTGTCAGAAGTGCTTTGTATATCTGTAAATGTGTAAGATATCTTCAGATAACTCTTTTGTGAAAAGTTTAACAGACCATCATTATAAATGTAATACAAACTATCAGATTTATGTATAAAGAATAAAACTGAACTTCTGACCACATAGGTTTAAAGTTTATGAAACCTCAAAAATTGCAGTTATTTTATTTATGAACTTAAGGGAAGAAAAATACAGCACCTAATATAAACTCATAAGAGTAAATAGAGTTAAATACCCAGAACTTAAACTTTACTGTAGATTCCTTCAATAAATGAATGAGTCAAGCCAAGCACTAATAGAAATATAGAATGAGAGATTTGTGGATGAAGATCTCTAACCTATAGAGAACTAAGGATAAGTGTTGCAGTGGATTTCTTGACAGAAATCATGCAAACAGAGAGAATAGAATATAGTGAGGTGGATGAGCCTAGAACTTGTTATGCATAGTGAAGTAAATCAGAAATGGAAAAACAAATATATATTAAAACATATATGTGAAATCTAGAAGAATAGTACCGATGAACCTATTTGCAACGAAGAAATGGAGTCACAGATGTAGAGAATGGACTTGTGAACACAGCAGGGGATGGAGAAGGTAGGACAAATTGAGGACTAGCACTGATTTATATACGCTGCTGCTGCTGCTGCTGCTAAGTCGCTTCAGTCGTGTCTGACTCTGTGCGACCCCATAGACGGCAGCCCACCAGGCTCCCCCGTCCCTGGTATTCTCCAGGCAAGAACACTGGAGTGGGTTGCCATTTCCTTCTCCAGTGCATGAAAGGGAAAAGTGAAAGTGAAGTCTCTCAGTCATGTCCGACTCGTCGCGACCCCATGGACTGCAGCCCACCAGGCTCCTCCGTCCATGGGAGTTTCCAGGCAAGAGTACTGGAGTGGGGTGCCATTGCCTTCCCCAGATATACACTATCATGTATAAAATTGATTTAAAAAGGAGAAATTGCTGTCTAGCACAGGGAGCCCAGCCTGGCGCTCTGTGATGACCTAGAAGAATGGGATGGGAATGGGGAGAGAGATTGATGGTGGAGGCGATATATGTATAATTATGATTGATTCGCGTTGTCATACGGCAGAAACCAATGCAGCATTGTAAAGAAATTATCCTCCAATTAAAAAAATAAAAAATAATTAAGAGTAGAATAAAATATTTAAAGCATTGAAAGAAAGCAATGACAAAAGAGAACCTAGAAATTTTTAGCTAGCAAAATTATCCTACAAGTGTGTGTGTGTGTGTGTGTGTGTGTGTGTATTAGTCACTCAGTAGTAGCCGACTCTGCGACCCCATGGACTGCAGCCCACCAGGCTTCTCTGTCCATGAGATTTTCCAGACAAGAATACCGGAGTGGGTTGCCATTTCCTTCTCCAGAGGATCTTCCTGACCCAGGGATCGAACCCGGGTCTCTTGCACTGCAGGCAGATTCTTTACCAAATGAGCTACAAGGGAAACCAACAATAGTAAAGGAGAAATAAAAACTATCCATATCTTGAGTTTAAATTCCATCAGACAAAAAATCAAATCCAATGAAACCCCTGTGTGTAGACTTGTCCACACAATGCATAATTTTCTCAAAAAATTGCTTCTGGAAGGAAGAAAGGTAGGCAAGGTAGGAAGAAAGGGAAGAAGGAAGGAAAGAAGAAGGGAAAAATGGAGGAAGGGAATGAATACAAACCAGCTCTCTTGGACTGTGACCACCCCACCCACACCGGCTTTATTTTAGCCACTGGGAATCATCAGCTGGATATCAGAATGGAATAGTATTTGAAATAAATAATTATTCCATAATTTTTCTCCCTCCAGGTCCATAGGTTGGTGAGAGTTCCTTTATCAAGTCTTCAAATAATTTGCATCCGTTTTTTTTACAGCTATAGCGTTGAAGTATTAAAAGCTCCAGTATCACTTCTTTATTTCTTCAGGCCTTGAGGTGGGAATTTCTTCCTGCTAGAAAATCTATTAAGGAAATATCTAGAGAAAAAATATCAGGAAGAAAAAAAAAATTGACATGATATGAAAGCAAATTGGTACACAAATACATTTAGAAACTTTGTAAATCCTTGGAATAAAGTCTATTGTCTATAACAAAATAATAATAATGCAAATTGACTGAAAACATTAAAGTATTTGAATTAAGATGATCATAGTTAAAATATTCCAACATATTGACAGCGACAGAGGATGAGCTGGTTGGATGGCATCACTCACCTATCAAACTTAGTGTATATGAGTTTGAGCAAGCTCTGCGAGATAGAGAAGGACAGGGAAGCCTGATGCGCTACAGCTTATGGAGTCACAGAGTCAGACATGACCTAGCAACTGAACAACAGCAACAACATATTTTTATTACTAAAGAGAACGTTTATGTTTCAATTTTGTTAATTTCAATACACATGACAAAACTCTGCGTTTATTACTAGGCATACAATGTACAAGTTATAAACTATAAACAGTAGCTGTAAATAATATGGGATATAAAAATATGAAACTAAATAAATATGGGATAAAAAAATAGATAAGAAATAAACAAACATGGGATAAGTAAAATATAGGAAGGAAGCCAGTTACAAAGAGACAGTGCATAATTCCACTTATGTGAAGTAGCTAAAATAGTCAAATTCATATAATCAAAGAATGAAATTATGGTTGCCAAGGGCCAGGATAGGGAAAAAAGATGAAATTATTAATCAACAGGCATAAAGTTTCAGTTAAGCAAGATGAATAAGTTCTAGAGGTCTGTTATATGACATTGTACCCATGACTGACAATACTGTATTGCGCAGTGTTTTTTATAAACATGAAGTAATTTACTAAGAAGGTATACTTCATTTTAAGTGTTTGTTCCACAATAAATAAATTTTTTAAGGCTGTTGTTGTTCAGTTGCCCAGTCATGTCCAACTGTTTGAGACCCCATAGACTGCAGCACAACAGGCCTCCCTGTCCCTCACCATCTCCCAAAGTTTGCCCAGGTTCATGTCCATTGCATAGTTGATGTCATCCAGCTATCTCATCCTCTGACACCATCTTCTCCTTCTGCCTTCAATTTTTCCCAACATCAGGGACTTTTCCAGTGAGTCAGTTATTGGCATCTGGTGACCAAAATATTAGACCTTCAACTTCAGGATCAGTCCTTCCAATGAGTATTAAGGGTTGACTTCCCTTAAGATTGACTGGTTTGATCTCCTTTCTGTCCAAGGGACTCTCAGGTCTTCTCCAGCACCATAGTTCAAAGGCATCAATTCTTTGGTGCTCTGAATTCTTTACCATCCAGCTATCACAACCGTATATGATCACTGGGAAGACCATAGCCTTGACTATATGAACCTTTGTTGGCAGAGTAATGTCTCTGCTTTTCAACACACTGTCTAAGTTTGTTATAGCTTTCCTGCCGAGAAGCAATCATCTTCTGATTTCATCCACAGTGATTTTAGAGCCCAAGAAAGGAAATCTGTCACTACTCCCGCCTTTTCCCTTTCTATTTGCCATGAAGTAATGGGAGTGGATGCCATGACCTTAGTTTTTTTAATAGTTTTAAGATGACTCTTTCACTCTCCTCCTTCACCATCATCAAGAGGCTCTTTAGCTCTTCTTTTCTTTCTGCCATAAGGGTGGTATCCTCCGCGTATCTGAGGTTGTTGATGTTTTTGCTGCCTATCTTGATTCCCACTTGTAACTCATCCAAACTGGCATTTCTCCTGAACTGCTCCGCATTTGGGTTAAACATGGTGACAGCAGACAGCCCTGTCATGCTCCTTTCTCAATTCTGAACCAATCAGTTGTTCCATACAGGGTTCTAGCTGTTGCTTCTTGACCCACATACAGGTTTCTCAGGAGAAAGGTGAGATGGTCTGATATCCCCATCTCTTTAAGAGCTTTCCACAGTTTGTTATGATCCACACAGTGAAAGGTTTTAGTGTAGTGAATGAAGCAGAGGTAGATGTTTTTCTGGAATTCCCTTGCTTTCTCTATGATCCGGGCTTCCCTGGTGGCTCAGCTGGTAAAGAAACCGCCTGCAGTGTGGGAGACCTGGGTTTGGTCCCTGGGTTGGGAAGATCCCCTGGAGAAGGGAAAGGCTACCCACTCCAGTATTCTTGCCTGGAAAATCCCATGGACAGAGGAACCTGGCAGACTACAGTCCACGGGCTCTCAGAGTCATACACAACTGATGTGACTAAACAACAAGACTCGTCTTTAGAGTTAATTCAGATTTTCTTGTGTTTCACACACCACAGCTGGAAACTTTTAAACAATTCAGGAGGAGTGAATATCCTTTACTTACATAAATGAAAACTTAAATAGACAAGCTATTCTTGGGCATGTTCTCTATGTACCACTTTGCTGATAAAATAGGAGACATGATTACAAATTCAAGCAGTACTTATTTCAACACTAATTCTCTGAAGTATTTAAGGTACTCAGGAATTGCTTATGTAGATCATGCAGATAATTCAAAATCTACATGGCAGAAACTTTAAATTGTTCCCATTTATTTTTTCCCTTGTTTATTATACTTGCCTCTTTCCAAAAAGGATTTGAGGCATCCATGTATTGTTTAGATACTAGTATTATAAGTTATGAATTGCTATTTAAAAAGCATAAACATAGTTTTATTTTTATGATCTTTTAAACACTGATTATGACTTTTTAAATATCTCCTTTATATATACTAATAAAATTGAGTCAAAATACTGTTATCTGCAGTAATTGATATTTACAATAGCACTACATTTTACAGTGCATTTAAGTGTATTAGATTTTTTAAAATATAAATTTTTCTCAAGGACTCTAAAAAAGGTAAATATTTTAGGATGACATATATCTTGCAAAATAACTTTCTTCTTAAAGTTTTATGTTTCTTTACCTAACATCTCATTTATAAGATATATGTATATATATAAAACTTTTTTGAATGCTTTTATTTTTTATAAATATTATACTAATTGCTATTCTATTTCATTAATGTTTGTTATTATGTTTATTG
The DNA here is from genome assembly GCA_024291935.2 of Okapia johnstoni. Classification (NCBI taxonomy): domain Eukaryota; kingdom Metazoa; phylum Chordata; class Mammalia; order Artiodactyla; family Giraffidae; genus Okapia; species Okapia johnstoni. Next base: position 88,761,072 of record CM044313.1, on the reverse strand, counting down.
ATATGATGTAACTGTAATTTTTATTGTATTATATTTACCTAAGTGTCTCTTTTTCCTTTTTTTCTTTAACTTATATTTTTATTAAAGGATAATTGCTTTACAGACTTTGTTGTTTTCTGTCACACCTCAACCTGAATCAAATCAGCCATAGGTATACACATATTCCCTCCCTTTTGAACTTCTCTCCCATCTCCCTCCTCATCCCACCCCTCTAGGTTGATACAGAGCCCCTATTTGAGTTTCTTAGACATACAGCAAATTCCCATTGGCCATCTATTTTACATATGGCAATGTAAGTTTCCATATTACTCTTTCCATACATCTCACCCTCTCCTCCCCTCTCCCCATGTCCACAAGTCTATTCTCTATGTCTGTTTCTCCATTGCTGCCCTGTAAGTAAAATCTTCAGTATCATTTTTCTTGATTTTGTATACATGTGTTAGAATATGATATTTATCTTTCTCTTTCTGACTTACTTGATTCTGTATAATAGATTCTAGGTTCATCCATCTCATTAGAACTGACTCAAAGACACTCCTTTTTATGGGTGAGTAATATTCCATTGTGTGTATGTACCACAACTTCTTTATCCATTCATTTGTTGATGGACATCTAGGTTGATTCCATGTTATAGCTATTGTAAATAAGGCTGCAATGAACAATGGAATACATATGTCTTTTTCAATTTTGGTTTCGTTGGGGTATATGCCTAGGAGTGAGATTGCTGGGTCATATGGTGGTTTTATTCCTAGCTTTTTAAGGAATCTGCATACCATCTTCCATAGTGGCTGTATCTATTTACATTCCCATAAACAGTGCAAGGGTGTTCACTTTTCTCCATATCCTCTCCAGGATTTATTATTTGTAGACTTTTTGATGATGGCCATTCTGACTGGTATGAGGTGATATCTCATTGCAGTTTTGATTTGCATTTCTCTAATAATGAGCAATGCTGAGTATCTTCATGTGTTTATTAGCCATCTGCATGTCTTCTTTGGAGAAATATCTGTTTAGGTCTTTTTCTCACTTTTTGACTGGGTTGTTTGTTTTTCTGGTATTGAGTTGTATGAGCTGCTTGTATATTTTGGAAATTAATCCTCTGTCATTTTTTTCATTTGCTATTTTCTTCCATTCTGAGAGTTGTATTTTCACCTTGTCTATTGTTTCCTTTCCTGTGCAAAACCTTTTAAGTTTAATCGGGTCAAACTTATTTACTTTTGTTTTTATTTCTATTATTCTAGAAGGTGGGTCATAGAGGATCTTGCTTTGATTTATGTCATCGAGTGTTCTGCCTATGTTTTCCTCTAAGAGTTTTATAGTTTCTGGTTTACATTTAGGTCTTTAATCCATTTTGAGTTTATCTTTGTGCATGGTGATAGGAAGTGTTCTAATTTCATTCTTTTACATGTAGTTGTCCAGTTTTCCCAGCACCATTTATTGAAGAGGCTGTCTTTGCCCCATTGTATATTCTTGCATCCTTTGTCAAATATAAGGTACCCATAGGTACATGGGTTTATTTCTGGGCTTTCTGTCTTATTCTATTGGTCTATGTTTCTGTTTTTGTGCCAGCACCATACTGTCTTGATGACTGTAGCTTTGTAGTATAATCTGAAGTCAGGGAGGTTGATTTCTCTAGCTCTGTTCTTCTTTCTCAAGTCTACTATGGCTATTTGAGGTCTTTTGTGTTTCCATATGAATTGTGGAATTTTTTGTTTTAGTTCTGTGGAAAATGTTATTGGTAATTTGATAGGGATTGCATTGAATCTGTAGATTATATTTGGTAGTATAGTCATTTTCACAATACTGATTCTTCCTACCCAAGAACATGGAATATCTCTCCATCTGTTTATGTCATCTTTGATTTCTTTCATTAGTGTCCTATAATTTTCTGTGTACAGTTCTTTTGTCTCCTTAGGTAAATTTATTCCTAGATATTTAATTATTTTTGTTGCAATGGTGAATAGGATTGATCCCTTCATTTCTCATTCTGATTTTTCATTGTTAGTATAGAGAAACTCAAGTGATTTCTGTGTATTGATTTTGTGCCCTTAAACTTTCTGAATTCACTAATCTGTTTTAGTAATTTTCTGGTACTGTCTTTAGTGTTTTCTATGTACAGTATCAAGTTATCTGCAAACACAGAGAGCTTTACTTCTTCTTTTCTGATCTGCACTCCCTTTGTTTCTTTTTCTTCTCTGATTGCTGTAGCTAGGACTCCAGAACTATCTTAAATAATAGTGACGAATGTGAGCACCCTTGTCTTGTTCCTGATCTTAGGGGAAATGCTTTCAGTTTTTCACCATTGAGAATAATGCTTGCTGTAGGCTTATCATATATGGCCTTTACTATGTTGAGGTAGGTTCCTTCTATGCCCATTTGTTGAAGAGTTTTAATCATAAATGGGTGCTGAATTTTGTCAAAGCCTTTTTCTGCATCTATTGAGACTATCATATGGTTTATATCTTTCAATTTGCTAATATGGTGTATCACACTGATTGATCTGTGTATTTTGAAGAATCTTTGCATCCCTGGAATAAACCCAACTTGATCACGGTGTATGAGCTTTTTGATGTCTTGCTGAATTCTGTTTGCTAAAATTTTGTTGAGGATTTCCACATCTATGTTCATCGGTGATATTGGCTTGTAGTTTTCTTTTTTTGTGTTGTCTTTGTCTGGTTTTGGAATCAGGGTGAAGTTGGCCTCATAGAATGAGTTTGGAAGTGTTCCTTTCTCTTCAATTTTTTGAAAGATTATTAGACGAGTAGGCATTGGCTCTTCTCTAAATGTTTGATAGTGTTCTCCTGTGAAGCCATCTGGTTCTGGGCTTTTGTATTGGGGGAGATTTTTGATCACAGCTTCAGTTTCAGTGCTTGCAGTTGGGTTGTTCATAATTTCTATTTCTTCCTGGTTCAGTCTTGGAAAATTTAACTTTTCTAAGAATCTGTCCACTTCTTCCAGGTCATCCATTTTATAGCCATATAGTTGTTCATAATAGTCTCTTATAATCCTTTGTATTTCTGCATTGCCTGTTATAGCCTCTCATTTTTCATTATTAATTTTTTTCATTTGATTCTTCTCTCTTTTTCTAGGCTAAAGGTTTTTCAATTTGTTTATCTTCTCAAAGAACCAGCTTTTAGTTTTATTAATATTTATTGTTGTTTCTTTCATTTCTTTTTAATTTATTTCTGCTCAGATCTTTATGATTTCTATCCTTCTACTAATTTTTTTTTCTTCTTCTTCCAGTTTTTTTAGGTGTAAAGTTAAGTTGTCTGTTCGATGTTTTTCTTGTTTCTTGAGGTAAGATTGTATTGCTATAAACTTCCCTCATAGAACTGCTTTTGTTGCATCCCATAGGTTTTGAGTTGTGTTTTCATTGTCATTTATTTCTAGAATTTTTTTGATTTCCCTTTTGATTTCTTCAGTAACCTGTTGGTTAATTAGAACATATTGTTTAATCTCCATGTGTTTGTGTTTTTTACAGTTTTATTCTTGTAATTGATATCTATTCTCATAATGCTGTGGTCAGAGAAGATGCTTGATATGATTTCAGTTTTCTTAAATTTACTGTCATTTGATTTGTGACCCAAGATGTGGTCTATCCTGGAGAGTGTTCCATGTGCACTTGAGAAGAAGGTGTATTCTCCTCATTTGCATGGAATGTCCTGAAGATATCAATGAGATCCCTCTCATCTAATGAGTCGTTTAAGACTTGTGTTTCCTTATTAATTTTCTGTTTTGATGATCTGTCCATTGGTGAAAGTGAGGTGTTAAAGTCTCCTAATATTGCTGCTGCAGCTAAGTCGCTTCAGTTGTGTCCGATTCTGTGCGATCCCATAGACGGCAGCCCACCAGGCTCTGCCGTCCCTGGGATTCTCCAGGCAAGAATACTGGAGTGGATTGCCATTTCCTTCTCCAATGCATGAAAGTGAAAAGTGAAAGTGAAGTCACTCAGTCGTGTCCGACTCTGAGCGACCCCATGGACTGCAGCCTACCAGGCTCCTCCTCCATGGGATTTTCCAGGCAAAAGTACTGGAGTGGGGTGCCATTGCCTTCTCCTCCTAATATTGTGCTACTGTCTATTTCTCCTTTTATGTCTGTTAGTGTTTGTCTTATGTATTGCGGTGCTCTTATGTTGGGTGCATAGATATTTACAAGTGTTATGTCTTCCTCTTGGAATGATCCCTTGATCATTGTCAATGCCCTTCTTTCTCTCTTGTAATCCTCTTTATTTTAAGGTCTATTTTGTCTGATACGAGGATTGCTACTCCAGCTTTCTTTTGCTTCCCATTTGCATGGAATAAATGTTTTCATCCTCTCACTTTCAGTCTATATGTGTCTTGAGCTCTGACATGGGTTTCTTGTAGACAGCATATATATGGGTCTTGTTTTTGTATACATTAAGCCAGTCTGTGTCTTTTGGTTGGAGTATTTAATTCACTTACATTTAAAGTAATTATTGATAATATGTTCCTATTGCCATTTTATTAATTGTTTGGGGTTCATTTTGTAGATCTTTTTCCTTCTCTTGTATTTCTTGACTATATAAGTCCCTATAACATTTGTTGTAAAGCTGATTTTGTGGTACTGAATTCTCCTAACTTTTGCTTGTCAGAAAAGCTTTTTATTTCTCCATCAATTTTGAGTGAGATCCTTGCTGGGTACAGTAATCTTGGTTGTAGACTTTTCCCTTTCAGTACTTTAAATATATTCTGCCATTCCTTTCTGGACTGCAGAGTTTCTGCTGAAAAATCAGCTGCTAAACATATGGGGTTTCCCTTGTATGTTACTTGTTCCTTTCACCTTGCTGCTTTTATTATTCTTTCTTTGTGTTTAGCCTTTGTTAGCTTGATTAGTATGTGTCTTGACATGTTTCTCCTTGGGTTTATCCTACATGGGACTCTTTGCACCTCTTGGACTTAATTGACTGTTTCCTTTTCCATGTTGGGGAAATTTTCAACTATAATCTCTTCAAAATTTTTATCATACCCTTTATTTTTCTATTCTTTTTCTGGGACCCCTGTAATTCAATGTTGGTGCTTTTGATATTGTCCCAGAAGTCTCTGAGACTATCCTCAGGTCTTTTAACTCTTTTTACATTATTCTGCTCTTCAGAAATTATTTCCACCACTTTATCTTCCAGCTGACTGATTCATTCTTCTGCTTCAGATATTCTGCTATTAATTCCTTCCAGAGTATTTTTTATTTCAGTAATTGTGTTGTTTGTCTCTATATGTTTATTCTTTAATTCTTCTAGGTCTTTGTTAATTGATTCTTGCATTTTCTCCATTTTGTTTTCAAGGTTTTTGATTATCTTTACTATATTTATTCTGAATTATTTTTCAGGTAGTTTGCCTATTTCCTCTTCATTTATTTGAATTTTTTGTTTCTAATTTGTTCCTTCATTTGTGTTGTATTTTTTCTGTCTTTTCATTATATATATATATATATATATATATATATATATATATATACACACACATATGTATATATGTATGTATATATGTATGTATTAACTTATTGTGTTTGAGGTCTCCTTTTCCCAGACTTCAAGGTTGAATTACTTCTCCCTTTTGGTTTCTGCCCTCCTAAGGTTGGTCTTATTTAACATATATGCAGAGTACAACATGAGAAACACTGGGCTGGATGAAGCATAAGCTGGAATCAAGATTGCCGGGAGAAATATCAATAACCTCAGATATGCAGATGACACCACCCTTATGGCAGAAAGTGAAGAAGAACTAAAGAGCCTCTTGATGAAAGTAAAAGAGGAGAGTGAAAACGTTCGCTTAAATCTCAACACTCAGAAAACTAAGATCATGGCATCCGATCCCATCACTTCATGGCAAATAGATGGGGAAACAGTGGAAACAGTTGCTGACTTTAATTTTCTGGGCTCCAAAATCACTGCAGATGGTGATTGCAGCCATGAAATCAAAAGACACTTACTCCTTGGAAGGAAAGTTATGACCAACCTAGACAGCATATTAAAAAGCAGAGACATTACTTTGTCAACAAAGGTCCGTCTAGTCAAGGCTATGGTTTTTCCAGTAGTAATGTATGGATGTGAGAGTTGGACTATAAAGACAGCTGAGAGCCAAAGAATTGATGCTTTTGAACTGTGGTGTTGGAGAAGACTCTTCAGAGTCCCTTGGACTGCAAGAAGATCCAACCAGTCCATCCTGGAGGAGGTCAGTCCTGGGTGTTCATCAGAAGGACTCATGTTGAAGCTGAAACTCCAATATTTTGGCCACCTGATGCGAAGAGCTGACTCATTGGAAAAGACCCTGATATTGGGAAAGATTGAAGGCAAGAGGAGCAGGGGACAACAGAGGATGGGATGGTTGGATGGCATCACCGACTCTATGGAAATGAGTTTGGGTAAGCTCCGGGAGTTGGTGATGGACAGGGAGGCCTGGCGTGCTGAGGTTCATGGGGTCACAAAGAGTCGGACACGACTGAACGACTGAACTGAACTGAACTGAAGGTTGGTCTAGTGGTTTGTGTAAGCTTCATTTAGGGTGAGATTTGTGTTGGGTTTTTTGGTTTGTTTGTTTGTTTTTCCTCCAATGGGCAAGGCTGAGTGAGGTGGTAATCCTGTCTGCTGATGATTGGGTTTGTATCTTTGTTTGTTTTTTGTTTAGATGAGGTGTCCTGCACGGGGTGCTACTGGTGGTTGGGTGATTCTGGGCCCTGTATTCAAGTGGTTTCCTTAGTGTGTGTTCTCACTATCTGATGCTCCGTAGGGTTATTTCTCTGGTAGTCTAGGATTTTGGAGGCAGTGCTCCCACTGATCAAGGCTCAGGGCTTGATCTCTGGTCAGGAGTGAAGATTCCACAAGTGGTTTGATGTGGCATTAAGTGAGATTAAAACAAACACCCAAAGATTAGAAACCAAAGATGAACCTCAGACAAATGACAGTTACAAAATCAGGCAAATAATAAGTAAAATAATGGAAATATATTCCATTCCACCAGGTACTCAGGGGAGTCGGTGGCTAGAGCAGCAGTACATATAGTGCTCTAGAAGGGTATGGCAACCAGTATTGGCCAATACGCTCCAGTATTCTTGCCTGGAGAACCCCCCCGACAGAGAAGCCTGTCTGGCCACAGTCTACAGGGCTGCAAAGAGTTGGACATGACCAAGGTAACCCTGCCCACACAGACGCAAGATATTTTTTTGCCTGTGGCAGCTCTGCCCCCGTGAGAGTTGAGCGTGAAGGTGGCGCAGCTCTTGGCTTGTGGGGACCCTGGCGGTGCAAAGTGTGCAGGGACACGGACTGCCTACACCCCAGGAGTTATGGCCCTATCAGAGTCTTTTTTCGAGCCTCTTGTAACTGCTGACCAGAAGGCCTCTTTGGTCAGTCTTTCTCCATAGCTCCTCACATTCAGCCACTTAGAGGACTCCCTTTCCTGGAGTGCTTCTCTGTTGTTTGGCGCATCAGGCACATAGAGGGGACCCCTGGCTGGGGTTCTACTCTGTAGTTCAGTGTGTCAGGTGTTTGATGGGCCAGCCTCTCTATTGTTCAGCTGCGGATGCTGGTGTGTGGGGAGAGAGAGGCTACGGTGATGGCTCCACTCCTTACACATGACTCAGCAGTGTCACCTTGCTTCCATGGCTGCCCAGCTTTCCTCCACAGGTATTTCCCATCACAATCTTCTTCACATCTCCTCGATCTGTCTCTCCACAGTCATCAGCAGTCCTTGCCCTGGGATTGCTCTGCAATCCCTAAACTCCAGCTCCCAGCTGCTGTGCCTTCCAGGGGACTTTATCCCTCTCCGAGGTGTGTATGGCTGCAGCAAGGACTCTTTGATTCTCATTCTATTTAGGCTGCCACAGATCAGCTCTTTCATTCTCAGCTTTAAATGTGTCTCCTCTGACTCAGACAGTTGCCCCTTTGTGGGGATCGGACCCCTGCTTCAATTCCCCCACCCACTGAGGGCAAGTCCAATCCTACTAACACTCCTGTTTTACCCCCTAATTCCTTCATCCTGCTGAATTTTATCAGTAGGATTGTGTGTATTCTTTTCTGTGCATATTCCTTTCTGGTGGTCAGGTACTCCTGTTTTCTCTCAGCTGATGTTCTACGTGCATTTCTGTGTCTGAAGGTGTATTCCTGATGTATCCGTGGAGAGAGATGTATGTACTCCACATCCACTTACTTCTCCTGCATCTTGTTCTCCCATAGTGTCTTAAGAGCTAGTCATTGACTTTACAATTTCAGAAACTCAGTATTATCTGTTGATTCAGAATTATCAATATCTATAAAAGAGGAAATACACCAGTGAAATGAATATGAGACTGGCTGATGTCAGAGTGGCAATTTGTCCACTTACATCATGTTACAAATATCTGACACTAGACTAGAGATGGTAAATTTATAATTCCAAATAGTAGAATAAGGAAGAAGAGATTTTAGTATACATAGAGAAGAAACAATAAATGTGATGTATCTTAAGGCAAATTTCCTTCCATTTATTCACATCTGGTGAATTCCCCTTCTCTATTACAGGGAGAAAATCTGTTGCCTGAAGGACATACTTGTAGGTTTAAGATTTCAAAGAAGCCTTATGTTAGACAAAATAACTAACATATAATTTTAACTTACCTTTTTTATATAAAAATATACATTAGAAATCCCTTTTTTTCCCTCTCTACGGGGGTAAAAAACACATTACTATTTTCAGGATTATATGCCATTTTGCCTCACTTATAGTTTGATGTGTAGTTCTATTTTAGAAAACCATCCACTGAAAACACACACACCTTAGCTAAAGATGTGTTAATTTTGGAAACAAAATTTAGAGCTCTGTTGTGTCTGGGACTTAAAGCCAATAATAATTTAACTTCATTTATATCTTCTTGGTATATTAACTTTTCAATAAAACAGCCAAATTGTGAAATTATTTTTTTGTCTTAAGGCAAGGAGATTGCCTCAATTTCTATATGGTTTACTCCTATCGAGATACCTAGATTTTTGTAAGTTGCTAATACGGTGAACTGGGGCTTCCAGGTGGCTCAGTAGTAAAGAATTTGCCTGCCAATGCAGGAGACTCAGGTTTGATCTCTGGGTTGGGAAGATTCCTTGGAGAAGAAAATGGCAACTCACATGAGTATTCTTGCCTGGGAAATCTCAAGGACAGAGGAGCCTGCCAGGCTACAGTCCATTGGGTCACAAAAGAGTTGGATACAGCTTAGCAAATAAATAACAACAGCATTATGCTGAATTAGACCTGTAAAGAGATATGCAAAGTTAAAAGAAATGCATTTTCTGTGGACTTATTCATAGCTTTGGTGATGGATATGTTTATTAAGTTGAACTGGATAATTATTTCACAGTGGAATGTAGATCAAATCATCACATTTGATACTAGTACACCTTATATAGACCTTAAATTTTTTATCATTTTACCTCAGTAACAATGAGGAGAGAAAGTATAGGGTATCTATTGAATAGTCATATAAGACTTTCTCATGGAATCTCTTCTTTTGGTAACAGTTTAGTTCAGTTCAGTCACTCAGTCATGTCCAACTGCTTGCAAGCCCATGGACTGCAGCACACCAGGATTCCCTGTCCATCACCAACTCCCAGAGCTTGCTCAAATTCACGTCCATTGAGTTGGTGATGCAATCCAACCATCTCATCTTCTGTCATCCCCTCTTCTCCTGCCTTCAGTCTTTCCCAGCATCAAGGTCTTTTCCAATGAATCAGTTCTTCGCATCAGGTGGCCAAAGTATTGGAGTTTCAGCTTCAGCATCAGTCCTTCTAATGAATATTCAGGACTGATCTCCTTTAGGGTTGACTGCTTTGATCTCCTCGCAATCCAAGGGACTCACAAGAGTCTTTTCCAACATCACAGTTCAAAAGCATCAATTCTTTGGCACTCAGCTTTCTTTATAGTCTAACTTTCATATCCATACATGACTACTGGAAAAACCATAACTTTAACTAGATGGATCTTTGTCAGCAAAGTAATGTCTCTGCTTTTTAATATGCTGTCTAGGTTGCTCATAGCTTTTCTTCCAAGGAGAAAGCGTCTTTTAATTTCATGACTGCATTCACCATCTGGAATGATTTTTGAGCCCCCCCAAAAATAAAGTCTGTCATTGTTTCCCCATCTATTTGCCATGAAGTGATTGGACCAGAGACCATGGTCTTAGTTTTCTGAATGCTGAGTTTTAAGCCAACTTTTTCACTCTCCTCTTTTGCTTTCATCAAGAGGCTCCTTAGTTCTTAACTTTCTGCCATAAGGGTGGTGTCATCTGTGTATCTGAGGTTATTGATATTTCTCCTGGCAATCTTAATTCCAGCCGGCATTTTGCTTGATGGTAACAGTTCAGATGTGAATAAAGTAGTTAATTAGTATATACTACTGCTGCTGCTGCTAAGTCGCTTCAGTCGTGTCCGACTCTGTGCAACCCCATAGACGGCAGCCCACCAGGCTCCTCCATTCCTGGGATTCTCCAGGCAAGAACACTGGAGTAGGTTGCCATTTCCTTCTCCAAGTATGTATGTGTGTATATATATATATATATATATATATTCTACTTGATGACACTCAATTTCTTTAAGGTAAGTGGTGTATAACTGAACAAGTAGAAGTTTCAAAATAATTTGGATATTGATATTTCTTTCTTTCTATGCAGCCATCTCTTGTGAAAAAAAAATCTGAATATTTTATTCAGCTATAGGTTTAAACCTATTTAATATTTTTCACCATGGTTAGGAAACTATCTTTTCTCATCAATAGTTACCTTAAACTGTGTGATTATCTAAAGAGAGCTCTGACCAGTTGGGGAAGTAAATCAGTGATGCCATGGATTGCAAGGCTATTAAGGAAGCTTTATTAAGTATTATTATGAAACACATTCAGATAAGCATGGTTCATCTTATACCATTCTTTGGAATAGAAAAACAAAGCTTTATTGTATTTCTATTTTAAACTCTGGCTTAATCAGTCTCAAGGAAAAAAAAAATCAGACTGTCTTCAGCTGATAAAATTTAAGGGTAAACTACATTTAAAAAAATAATATCTCAATATTTTCAGAAATAAAGAATAAAGCATGGAGAGAGTAATAGGGTCCTTTCAGTAAGAAAGAACCTTTTAAAGATATTTTAAAATAATGATTCATCATCTATCACACTTACACTAAATTATAACCCTCCTTCTTCTCAATGTTTCCTATATTGAAGTAGCCAATTCCTTCCCTAAGGCAAATTATTTCCCGTGTAGAATCCTCAGACTATTTAAAGGGATTAACTAATTTACTAAAGATTCAAAAGGAAAATTAGTATTAGAATTATTACATATTAATTCTAAATAATTTATTTCAATAAAGAGTAATTATGAAAAGTTAATTTTTAATACTTTAATTTCACATACTATATTTACTTGAAAGATGTAATAATTTAACTGTGGACTGAATAAAGATAAAGCAATTAATCATTTTAATAAAAACCTCAAAGTACACGTGGTCTAGTCATTTTATTTGAAAAGGGATTTTAAAAATAATCTTGGCACTTCTCAGACTATTATCTGTACTACTAAGAAAAGCCTCTCTTATCTGCTTTCATGGATGCTTACGCTTTAATTTAAATATAACATTGTTTTCAGCAAGGTTATTGTTTACAGCTTCACTTACTGAGCAGTGAATCTTTAGTTTTTAAGTTAGAGCAACTTTCTTTTGATGCAATGTATTACCTTATATTAAAACTTTAGTCTGTTATAGTAGCCTATCTTCTGCATTATTTGCATGTAATTATTTCTTGACTTTCATAGGGGAATAAACTACATCTATTTCTACTCATGAAACTCTACATATGTTCTGTCATGTGGATATAGGCTGTTATCATCTAGGGTAACAATTCTGTTAATAATCATTATCACTTGATAAATAACAGATAAGCAATTCTGGAAAAACTGAGCAAGAAGGCACCTGTAGTGATTATCATCAGTCATAAATTTTCAACAGTTCTCTAACTCTCTCTCTCTCCATCCTGTCTCTCTCTCTTTCTGTTTCTTTACCGCTTTCCCTCTCCCTCAGCAAGACTGATGCATTTGCCAAAACAAACGCTAAATTAAACAGAATTACACACTTCTAAAGCACAGATATGGTCTTGACAAAATGAAGTAAATAAATGATGGACAGAAATAGATGATTCAAAACCTTGTGATAAACCAGTGTTCTTAAGGATTTCAGATTTGGACAACTAATGTCTTGAATTTATATTGAAGTCAGAGATCAATTCTTTGGATCATGTTGAATTTTTATTTGGAACTGAGATGCCTGGTTAAAGCACTACATTTACTTGGAATATGCCACAATTTAGCTTCAAAAATATGAAACTTCAAAATGTGAAAGTGTACATTTAGCCTGTTTGTAAGAGGGAAAATCAGTGTCTTCTCACAGTTCTTAAGTTTGGATCTTTCCATCCACTATTTTGGGTTCAAATACACTCAGACCAGTGAGGCAAAAAATTAAATAAATATCGTCTTAGGAGAGTGTTACCTTTGTTTTCATGGCAGAAGCAAATGAAAATCCTTTCAGAAAAGAAACAAATTTGAATCAAAATTTTTAAAACCCACGTATAAAGATTTCTCATAATTCAGAAATAAAATGACTGTGATTATTATGTAATAAATGAGAGTGAATATCTACCAAGAGTGGGATTCAATTTTGTGCATCTTTACATAATAAAACTATTACACATATTTTATAAAAAAGCTTCTATTTAAAATAAGGATATCTTGGACACTATTAAAATACTCAAGAAAGCATCAAAAAGAACAAATAAGAGCTCTTATAAATGATATATATATAGTTAATTTAATTTTTAAAGTAAATGCTAAATTTTAAATGTTTTAAATTAAACTAAGGAATTTAATGAGTAGAACATAAATTTAAGAAAATTACCCACAATGCACCATGGAAAGTGAAGTGAAAGTTGCTCAGTCATGTCCCACTCTTTGCCAAGGACTATACAGTCCACCGAATTCTCCAGGCCAGGATACTGGAGTGGGTTGCTGTTCCCTTCTGCAGGGCATCTTCCCTACACAGGGATGGAACCCAGGTCTTCTGTATTGCAGGCAGATTCTTTACCAGTGGAATCACCAGGGAAGCCCAAGAAAACTGAAGTGCATAGCTTATCCTTCTCAAGTAGATCTTGCTGACCTAGAAATTGAACTTGGGTCTCTTGCATTGCAGGTGGATTCTTTACCAGCTGAGTTACCAGGCAAGCCCATGGAGAGAAAAAAGAAAGCAAAATATAAGACAGGTGAATAGACTTGGAGGACCAAATGAGAAGTTGCAAAGTATGTCTAATATGAGTTCTAAAAGACAGAATAAGGATAGATGTAATAATCTAATGAAATAAGGCTAAATTATCTTAGAGGTGGTAAAATCACAAAACCTTTGAGTTCCAAATACAGTAAACAAAAATAAAAACTAAAATGAATTCATAACCGAAGCATAACACTGAAACTGTAGAATCTCAAAACAAAGAGGACACAAAGAGAGCAAATTGTTTAGACTATTACCTAGACTCAACAGTAGACTTTTCATTAGCAACAACTGAAGTCAGAAAAACAATGAAATACTATCTTGAGAATATTGGGGCAAAAAATTTTCAAAATGATATTTTACCAAATTAAATATTTTAACTATTTTTATAGAGTTAGGAAAAGAAAAAAAATAGACATTTTTTTAATTTAAAAGGAAGCAAACCAAGACCAGGACAATTTTATAGGAAGGTGGGAAGCAGACAGGAGTAACACTTTTTGAAATGAGTGCTACAGGATCTAGTTCAAGTAGAAATAAACTGAACCCAGAAGAAAAAGTGAGATTCAATGAAGGTTATTTATCAGGAATAGGCAAACATATTGGTGATGGTTCTGTATAAAAAAATGTTAGAATATAATCAGTACTCCTCTTTTCTAATCAAGCATTCATTTGCATGATCATATAATAAATATAGCTTGGGTATCTGAGCCTGCACATACAGCATAAAATTATTTTGAGGTCAGACTTAATGCTTGACAACTTAGATTTTCATTCAGAACCTAACCTTAGGTATATTCATGTTGGCATTTTGTCATCTTGGTGAAATACTTCAACTGTCCTGCTGCAAGCACCGGCAACATCCTTTTGCATAGAAAAGGAAATACATATGGAAACCACAGCAAGTTTCAGTTGTTAAAGGTAGTATTTTTACTGAGATTTAAGAACTTGCTTTTATATTCATCAGATCTTCTGCTTTCCTGCTTTGGGCATGTGCCCCTTGTTTACCTTCTGGTAATCCCAGTACTTCTGAGGGTAAAACTGTAGAGGGCCAACTGAACATTCCAGAATTAGACATTGGCTGACCTACTGCTAAACTCCATTTCTCTCTCTCTATTGCAAACATATACAGGAACACACTCATTCACACTTACTCACACACCTTTGTAATATTGATAATATCCTTCCTTCCATTCCCCCTGGTAACCAGCATCAGAGAAGGCTGTAGCTAGACATTGTCTACATAGTCACAGCTTCCTGTTAGACCTCTGTGACATCCACCATCCTGATAGCTGGGTATGTACATAGTCTGCTCCCCTATTACCTTTGAATATACAGGCCACATACACATACAGTTTATCCCTATTTTGTGTTGGTAGACTTCCCTGGGAGGCCTGGCATGCTGCAGGGAGGCCGGGCATGTTGCAGTCCATGGGGTCATGAAAAGTTGGACATGACTTGGTGACTGAACAACAACAACAACAGGCTTCCCTGGTGACTCAGTAGGTAAAGAATCCACCTGCAATGCAAGAGACCTGCGTTCGATCTCTGGATCAGGAAGTTTCCCTGGAGAAGGAAATGGCAATCCGTTCCAGGATTCTTACCTGGGAAATCCCATGGACAGAGGACCCTGTCAGGCTATAGTCCATGGGGTTGCAAAGAGTTGGACATGGATTAGCAACTAAACCACCACCACCAGGAGTCTCCTGGAATCATTCCTCACACCCAGATTAATGTCAGCCTGCAGCTCTCTCTCATCCCTGAACTATTTAAGCCTTTTGTCAATGTTGCCCTAAATCTGTCAATATCATAGAGACACTGACTGAATTTCAGAAGAAAGAAAGAGGAAACATTTTGAAAAACATGTCAAGAGGAGTCCAGAGGAAAGGAGTGGTTGAGTTCATACATAGTACTCCCTACCCATTTTATTCCTAATCTTATAAATGGAACTTATTTATGTCCTTATTTTTTATAAAAGGGAGCTCTCCAGTTAGATGGGGAAATAAGAATATGTTAAACACTATGAAAATGGAGATTGAGGTGTTCTGTGTTAGGTTTGCTATGTTGAGATATATATATATATATATATATATATATATATATATATATACACACACACACACATATACAACTGAACATTCTAGAATTAGACATTGGTCATACTGTTATTAAAATAGATGTCTCTGCCTATCACAAATGCACACACACACACACACACACACACATTTCCTTCTTTGTAACAGAAAATAAAAAGAATAACCCAAACTCCAAATGAATTGCAAAGTTATACACTTTCCTCCCATCATAGAAAACAAATCAGGGATAAAACAGGGAAAAATAATGCACCAAAGGACAATTCAGGCTAATATCTGTTGTGCATAGAAATGTTCACTTTCATTCAGTGTGCCTAACTCTGAGGATGAGTCTCCTTGTCTTGGAACCAGTATCATCGTAATAACTGAGGTTGTCATGTGGACTGGATAGCAAACCTTAGCAGGGCACTGGCCTTATTTAGGCTCAATCTTACATCTAGGCTACCAGATGAGTGTTTCTACTCAAAGTGGTCTAGCCTGTATATTAGGAATAAAAACATTGTAGTTCAAGGACAAAACTCAACATAGTTAATTTGTAGATTGTATCATTGTCTATAATACCATCTGGTTGTCTTTGGATGATAGTAGATGATAGATCAAAAATTCAATATTTGGAATTAAAGATAAATATCTTTCATCACTGGACTTCTAAGCAGAATTTTTTTAAAAAACTGGTTCTTAAAGCTAGTGCTATTTTAAATGTTGGAAGACATATCAGGGTGATGACTGGAAAACAAACAGAAACTTTTTCTCATTTATTTTAGGTAGCTATGTCAAATTTTGCCTTGCTAGAAAAAAACCAAGTTTAATTGTACCAGAATAGGCAATCCAGCTGACATTTTTATAGTCATTTACACAGCAATATCTACCTAAGAAATTATTTTTGAAAATGCAAAAAATTTGCATATGTAAATTTCATATATTAAATTAAACTGCAGTCTCAAATTAGAAAGGAAAGGGTGGTGTTTTACATAAGTGGTTCTAGAATAACTATAGAGTCATGTGGAAAAATTTAAAATTGGATTTGTTCCTCATAGCATATATCAAGATATGCAGTTCAAGTGGATCAAAGATTTTAATTTGAAAATAAAACCAGGCAAATGATGGAACAACATGTGAGTAAATCCCACCCAACAAGTAGGAGATATATACTATTATACTTCTAGGTGATTAAAGATAAAATATGGACACATTTAATGATATAAAATTAAAAAAAAATATGTTAAAAAATATGATAGCGGAGTAAAAAGGCCAACCACCCACTGGGAAATTTCCGTATTTGCAAAACATATTCTAAATATGTGAGATTCTTAAAGCAAGAAAAAAAAAAGATTAAAAAGTATACTAGAGCTATGAGCAAACATTTCATAAATATAACTCATTATGCATATATTTATATTCATATGTCAAATAAAATAAATTCATGCTAAAACAACACTAAAATACTCTGAGAACTACAAATGCATTTGTTTTGGGAGAAAATAATCTAAAGAGATATTTAGAAAGTTTTGAGCAACATTAATCACAATAAGACCTCTCTTTCATAAAAAATTTGAAAATTAAATCTCTAACAATTACTACCAGAACAATGCAAATTTTTTTCCATTCATGAATAAAGTTAAAAAGAAACATACTACATATCCATAGTAGGAAGATTTCAGCATCCAAAACACTTCAACACTTAAGAATGCAGTGTTAAAAGCTATATGCTAGCATAAATAGTTTTAATATATATGTACATCAAAATTCTAACATGACATTATATATTATTTTCTAATTTAAAAAAATCTTATAAACTAACCAGGCTTCCCTGGTGGCACCTACGGTAAAGAATCCACCTGCATCCGGCAGACCTGGGTTTGATCCTTGGGTTGGGAAGATCCCCTGGAGGAGGGCGCAGCAACCTACTCAGGTATTCTTGTCAGGAGAATCTCCACTGAGCACTTAAGAACTGATGTTTTTGAACCATGGTGTTGGAGAAGACCCCTGAGAACCCCTTGGACAGCAAGATCAAACCAGTCAATTCTAAAGGAAATCAATCCTGAATATTCACTGTAAGGACTGATGCTGAATCTGAACCTGATGGAAAGAACTGACTCACTGGAAAAGATCCCGATTCTGGGAACGATTGAAGGCAGGGGAAGGGGATGACAGAGGATGAGATGGTTGGATGGCATCACTGACTCCATTGACATGAGTTTGAGCAAGCTCTGGTAGTTGGTAATGGACAGGAAAGTGTGGCATGCTCTAGTCCATGGGGTCTCAAAGGGTCGGACACAACTGAGCGACTGAACAGAACTAAATTGAGGAAACTGACCAGTTTTTTTTTTTTTTTAATACATTTACTATGAGTGCAGCATTCATGCTTAAATGTTCCTCAGGAGAAAAAATACAATGTTCCCTTCTATACTTCAATTTTTATTTTACCATGGAACAGAAAGAAATTTAAATATAAGTTGCACCCACATTATTTTAAATTACCTGATACCCAGAAAATAGCTTCTTTAAACTTCCACAAAGAAACATTTGCTAAATCCAGAGTAAGGCATCCTAGCCGGGTGAATTTCTTCTGTTTTCCTCTTCATGACCTAACTTGCTTCCTTTCATTATCGACTTACTTGTTTACATTTGCTTAAACTCATTTTGATATATTGTGATAATCATATATATCTCCTATCGTTTTGTGTTAAAGCGCTTTTGAAAAAATTCTTGTCTCATGATATTGCCATTTGAGTTTGCTGTAACTGCCCCTTTTGTATAAATGATATTTTATATTGGGAGAACATTACTACACTAATTCCATCCTCTTCCCAAGAAATTGATACTTTATCATTTATATTTTTATGAAAGGTACAAAATGTGAAGTCAGCAAATTTCAAAAATTATTACAATACTTATAATGGTACGAGGCAAAGATTCATTGAGTAGGCCTCCTATGTACATTTCATTGATATTTTTGGAACACTGAAGTGGAGCACATAGGATAACAACATCCAAAAGGAAACAATCACACATCTTAAGTTCAACTCCAAATGATTTATTCTCATCTATGTCTTTCTTAAGATTTTTCTTCTTTCTTCTTTAGTGACAAACATAAACTTTCACATCTTTCATTTATTAGTATGTGTTTAAAAATATCATATTAAACAAATTCTCAAATAAAAATCAGGGTCCTAGTAAAAGATTTGCCTACTTTCCTTCTTTGAAACTCAGTCTATATAAAAAAAATCTCCTGCCACAATTCATGTATCAAAAGTCAATGAGAGTCTCATCTTAGAATTAATGACAAAACATCACGATATTAGTTCTGACATCAACTGCTGCCTTTGAGCAATGAATTTCCACTTAGCCAACCATTATTTCTATTTAATCAAAATAATTGCCTCTGAAAATCCCAAACACTGCAACTGGCTGGAAGGAAAAGAGAACAGAATTTTTAAAAAATTTTATTATAGCCAATCTTGAAGATATATTAAAAGTGAGGAGAAAAATATAGTCAGTGCACATGTAGCAATTTACTATTTTTCTTCAATTATCCATGTGACCAATTTTGGTTTTTTTTATAATCCACATATTTCTCCTGATGGATTATTTTGAAGCAAATTCCAGAAGCATATAAATTCACTGATAAACATGTTAATATATATCTGTAAAAAACAAGGACTCATGAACTAGGTACCTAAAACACTATTAATAAACCTAAAACAAGAAGTATACTTCCTAATGTTATCAAAATCTACTCTCTTTGTATCCATCACTGTTGAATAAACTGTGTATAGTGTTACTAACATCCTGTATTACTTCTGATTGTATTCCTGTAGAATTGTTAAACAATTGCCCTTACCATCATATTATTTCTAAATTGGCAATTATATTTAGACAACTGGTTTAATTCTCCCATCTCTTTCTTTCTCTCTGTCTCGCTCACTTTCAGCAAAAATACTTGGTAGTTTTTTTTTCCTCACATATAATTTGTCTTTTATTTGTGATGTCAAAAGCTATTTGATGACCATGCTTTAATTCTTTGATCTTTTTACTGATTGCACACTTATGACATTTTAATTCTACGTTTTTTACATTTATGAGCTGAAATAACCCCATAGAGATAGGCTTACTGATCTAAAATATTTATACATTTCAATCACTTATGTTATTACTCTTATTGATTCTCAAAGTGTCCTATTATTGACCTGTTAGGACTTCAAACTGACTACTGACTCCTTTATAAACTCTCAGAGCCTTTGATAATTTAAAAAAATCTCAGTCTTTGATAATTTACTTGCTTTCTTCTATAACAAGATATTTATAGAGATCTAAGCAATCTGGAACACTTTAATATTGAAATTTCTGTTATTAATAATTAAGCCAGGAGAGTAAGTATAAATTACAAATATCCTAAACTATCCAAGATGGCTGCACAGCGCTGGAGCGACTGTGAGGAGATATCCCATGTCCAAGGGCAAAGGAGAAGCCCCAGCAAGATGGTAGGAGGAGCAAAATCACATTTAGAATCAAACCCTTTACCTGCCAGAGATGCTTAGAGGGCTCAAACAGACCTTGTGTGCACTGGGACCCAGAGACCCCCACAGAGACTGAGACAGAACTATGTTCGGATGTCTCCTGAGGAGGTACAGGTCAGCAGTGGGGACAGGGTCTCTGGGTGCAGTAGACATGGCTATGGCATAAGCCCTTTTGGAGGAGGTTGCCATTAACTCACCATAGAGCTGCCAGAACTTACACATGACTGGGGAAACAGACTCTGGAGCAGGGGGAGGGCACAAACAGAACCTATTGCTCAAGAAGACCCAGGATAAAGGAGCAGTGACCCCACAAGAGACTGACCCAGATTTTCCCGTGTGTGCCCAGGAGTCTCTGGCGAGGTGTGGGTCTGTGGTGGCCTGTTGCAGGGTTGGGGGCACTGAGTATAAGGAGGTCCCCACTATCTTCATCACCTCCACCATAGTTTTGCCTCAGGTCAAATAACAGGGAGGGAACACAGTCCTGCCCTTCAACAGAAAATTGGATTAAAGATTTAGAGTATGGCCCCGCCCATCAGAACAAGAGCCAGTTTTCCCCTCAGTCATTCTATCCCATCAAGAAGCTTCCACAAGCCTCTTATCCTTTTCCATCAGTGGGCAGACAGACTGAAGCCAAAATCACAGAAGAACAACCATCTGATCACATGGACCACAACCTTGTCTAACTCAATGAACTATGAGCCATGCCCTGTAGGGCCACCCAAGATGGACAGGTCATGATGGAGAGTCCTGACAAAACGTGGTCTGCTGGAGAAGGGAATGGCAAACCAATTCAGTATTCTTTCCTTGAGAACCCCATGAACAGTATGAAAAGGCAAAAAGATAGGAAACTGAAAGATTGTCTCCCCAGGTTTGTAGGTGCCCAATGTGCTACTGGAGATCAGTGGAGAAATAAGTCTGGAAAGAATGAAGAGATGGAGCCAAATCAATAACAACACCCAATTGTGGATGTGACTAATGATGGAAGTGAAGTCTGATGCTGCAAAGATCAATATTGTATTGGAAACTGGAATGTTAGGTCCACAATAAAGGCAAATTGGAAGCGGTCAAACAGGAGATGGCAAAAGTGAAGAATGACATTTTAGGAATCAGAGAACTAAAATGGACTAGAATGGGTGAATTTAACTCAGATGACCTTTATATCTAATACTGTGGACAACAATCCCTAAGAAGAAATGGAGTAGCCATCATAGTCAACAAAAGAGTTTGAAAAGCAGTACTTGGATGCAGTCTCAAAAACAACAAAATGATCTCTGTTTGTTTCCAAGGCAAACCATTCAATATCACAGTAATCCAAGTCTGCCTCCACCAATAATGCTGAAGTTGAAATTGAACAGTTCTATGAAGACCTACAAGACTTTCTAGAACTAACACCCAAAAAAGATGTCCTTTTCATTATAGGGGACTGGAATGCAAAACTAGGAAATCAAGAAATACCTGGAGTAATGGGCAAATTTGGCCTTGAAGTACAGAATAAAGCAGGGCAAAGGCTAATAGAGTTTTGCCAAGAGAATGTACTGGTTAGGGCAAACCACATGGACATCACCAGATGGTCAATACCAAAATCAGATTGATTATATTCTTTGCAGCCAAAGATGGAGAAGCTCTATACAGTCAGCAAAAACAAGATCAGGAGCTGACTGCAGCTCAGATCACGAACTCCTTATTGCCAAATTCAGACTTCAATTGAAGAAAGTATGGAAAACCACTAGACCACTCAGGTATGACCTAAATCAAATCCCTTACAACTATACAGTAGAAGTGACAAATAGATTCAAGGGATTAGAACTGATAGAGTGTCTGAAGAACTATGGACCGAGGTTTCTGATATTGTACAGGAGGCAGTGATCAAGATCATATCCAAGAAAAAAAAATGCAAAGGATCATACACAAGAAAAAGAAATGCAAAAAGGCAAAATTGTTGTCTGAGAAGGCCTTACAAACAGCTATGAAAATAAAAGAAACAACAGGCAACAGAGATAAGGAAATATATAACCATTAGAATGCAGAGTTCCAAAGAATAGCAAGGAGAGATAAGAAAAGCTTCCTCAGTGATCAATGCAAAGAAATAGAGGAAAACAACAGAATGGGAAAGACTAGAGATCTCTTCAAGAAAATTAGAGATACCAAGGGAAATTTTCATGCAAAGATGGCCACAATAAGGACAGAAATTGTATGGACCTAACAGAAGCAGAAGATATCAAGAAGATCTGGCAAGAATACACAGAAGAACTATACAAAAAAGAACTTCACGACCCAGATACTCACCCAGATAATCTAGGTGATCACTCATCTAGAGCCAGACATCTTGGAATGTGAAGTAAAGTGGGCCTTAGGAAGCATCACGACAAATAACTAGTGGAGGTGATGGAATTTCAGTTGAGCTCTTTTGAATCCTAAAAGATGATGCTGTGAAGGTGCGGCACTCAATATGCCAGCAAATTTGGAAAACGCAGCAGTGGCCACAGGACTGGGAAAGTCAGTTTTGATTCCAGTCCCAAAGAAAGGCAATGTCAAAGAATGCTCAAACTACCAGACAATTGCACTCATCTCACACGCTAGCAAAGTAATGCTCAAAATTCTCCAAGCCAAGTTTCAACAGTATGTGAACCGTGAACTTCCAGATGTTCAAGCTGGTTTTAGAAAGGCACCAGAGGAACCAGAGATCAACTTGCCAACATCCATTGGAACATCAAAAAAGCAAGAGAGTTCCAGAAAAACGTCTACTTCAGCTTTATTGAATATGCCAAAGCCTTTGACTGTGTGGATTACAACAAACTGTGGAACATTCCTCCAGATGGGAATACCAGACCACCTGACCTGACTCTGAGAAACCTGTATGAAGGCTAAGAAGCAACAGTTAGAACTGGACATGGAACAAAAGACTGGGTCCAAAGTGGTAAAGGAGTATGTCAAGGCTGCATGTTGTCACCCTGCTTATTTAACTTATATTCAGAGCACATCATGAGAAACTCTGGACTAGATGAAGCACAAGTTGGAATCAAGATTTCCGGGAGAAATATCAATAACCTTAGATATGCAGATGACACCTCCCTTATGGAAGAAAGCGAAGTAGAACTGAAGAGCCCCTTGATGAAAGTGAAAGAGGAGAGTGAAAAAGTTGGCTTAAAACTCAACATTAAGAAAACTAAGATCATGGTATCTGGTCCAATCACTTCATGGCAAATAGATGGGGAAACAGTGGAAACGGTGACAGACTTTATGTTTTTGGGCTCCAAAATCACTGCAGATGTTGACTGCAGCCATGAAATTAAAAGTCTCTTGCTCCTTGGAAGAAAAGTTATGACCAACCTAGACAACATGTTAAAAAGCAGAGACATTACATGCTGACAAAGGTCCATCTAGTCAAAGTTATGGTTTTTCTGGTAGTCATGTGTGAATGTGAGATTTGGACTATAAAGAAAGCTGAGCACAGAGGAATGGATGTTTTTGAACTGTGGTGTTGGAGAAGACTCGTGAGTGTCCCTCGGAGTGCAAGGAGATTAAACCAGTCCATCCTAAAGGAAATCAGTCCTGAATATTCATTGGAAGGACTGAAGCTGAAGCTAAAGCTCCAATACTTTGGCTACCTGATTGGATGAATGACTCCTTGGAAAAAGACCCTGATTCTGGGAAAGATTAAAGGCAGGAGGAGAAGATGATGGAAGAACATCAGATGTTTGGATGGCATCACTGACTCATTGGACATGAGTTTGAGTAAATTCCAGGGGTTGGTGATGGACAGGCGGGCCTGGCCTGCTGTAGTCCATGGGGTCACAAAGAGCCGGACTGGAGTGAGCGACTGAACTGAGCTGAACTGAACTTACTCTGTTGGTGGGAATGCAAACCAGTACAGCCACAATTGACAATAGTGTTGAGATTCCTTAAAAAACTGGAAAAAGAACTGCCATACAACCCAGAATTCCCACTGTTGTGCATACACACCAAGGAAAGCAGAACTGAAAGAGACAAGTGTACCTCAATCTTCATCTCTGCACTGTTTACAGTAGCTAGGACATGGAAGCAACAAAGATGTCCACTGGCAGAGCATATATACAGAATTTAGAAAGATGGTAACAATGACCCTATATGTGAGATAACAAAAGAGATGCAGATATAAAGAACAGACTTTTGGATTCTGTGGGAGAAGTCAACGGTGGGATGATTTCAGAAAATAGCTTTGAAACATGTATATTACCGTATGTGAAATAGATGACCAGTCCAAGTTTTATACATGAAACAGAGCACTTGAAGATGGTGCCCTGGGACAACCCAGAGGGATGGGATGGGCAGGGAAGTGGGAGGGGGGTTTGGGATGGCAGGACACATGTACACCCGTGGCTGATTCATGTCAACCTATGGCAAAAACCACTACAATATTGTAAAGTAATTAGCCTCCAATTATAATAAATAATATTTTTTTAAAGAAAGAATACTCATTATTAACTAAACTTTTGAACTATGGATACGTCAGTATAATTTAAAATTGAGGTTAATCTTATCTATGCCATTTTAATTGGGAGAATGTCCATTGGGTAACCAGTTAAAGAAAAAATGTAATACTCAAAGCAGTATGTTAAACAATTCCTATTTTTTGAAACAAACACTGATGAAAATAAAATGGCTTCAGTATACTCCTCACATCCCAGCTTAAACACTACTCACTGCAAGATATAAAGAATCCCCACCCCAGAATTTGTGCTTCTGCCAAGACTCTCTTACACTCCCCCCGACCCCAAAACCCCATTCATTCACTATTACCATTGCCCAAAATAGTCTCCAAAATAATACTAATTATCAGATTTTTGTAAAATGTTATTAGGAAAAATACCATTATTTCCTACAGATGTATTTTTCTTAATCACTGAAGTATTCTCCTTCTCACAGGACATCCACATCAAGTGGCTTTGCACATCTATTTTGACACTAAATCTCATCCCTCCCTGACATTCCACCCTCAAGACCATCCACTGTGATCTCTGAAATTCAAGTTCTGTTACTAGAAAAAACCCTTATCTCCTCATATCCTTCTTTTAAAATGTTCTTCACTTTCCTGTCTTATATGTGTGTGTGTCTGTATGTCCTTTGATAAATTCCATATCACACCAAACGTCTCTTGAGAACTTCTCAGCTACAGAATTTCCATCTTATTCTTTTTATTTTTTAATAATTCTTATTTTTTGCTGAGATTCTCAATCCTTCCACTTATCACATTCATCCTCTTTGTTAAATGTTTTAAAACTTTTTCTTTTATAATTACAAGGGATCATCATCTTTGAATTTTCCTCTTTGCTGAAGGAATGCATCTTCCTGTGTTTTCGTGTATCTAACACTTTTTATCATGTATGATATATTGTTGACACGACACTGTTTAGCGTATAGATTTAGTGTTGACTTTAGCTTTAGTGATCAGTTAATTTACTGACAGTTCAACTTGATCTATTGATTGCTTGGATTTGTCTCTGGTAGGCCTGTTCTAGAGGCCTAACTCTAAACCATGGATGGCTTTCCAGGTGGCCCAGTGGTACAGAATCCACCTGCCAATGCAGGCGATGCTGGAGACACAGGTTTAGTCCCTGGGTAAAAAAGATCTTCTGAAGAAGGAAATAGCAACCTGCTCTAATATTCTTGCCTGGAAAATTCCATAGACAGAGGAGGTTGGTGAGCTATAGTCCACAGGGTCACAAAGAGTTAGACACTGCTGAGCACACAGTCTGGGTGTTACCTTATGTATACAGTAACCCTGCAAGGAAAGCAGAGCCCTTCTTGGGTCTGAACTGAATTCCTAGAGTGGTCAGTGAGGCGTCTTCATTCTGGCTGGTTGGTTGTTCCCAGCGTTGTGCAGTCTCTGGACCTCTGTGGAGTACACCTTGTATGTCTAACTTACTCCAGGAATCAGACTAGAACTGCTGTTGTCCAAGTCCTGAAAACAGTTGCTTCATATGTTATCTATGATTTTAAATTTATTCTCAATAGGAGGGTAGTTTGATACCCAATAATCCATCATTGCTAGTCTATTATTACTTGATGAAACTTTTAAAACAAAGTAAAATAATAATTGCTACAGTAAATAAGATCATTGTTACTTAAAAATGAAAATTAATATCTCATACACACTTTTTAAAAAGGCAAATGTTGCTTTTCATTTTTAAACCATGTGTTTTATCCAAGGACATTTATTTTAATATTATGATATTTCTACTAAGTTCAAGTTTCAATTCAAAACTTGTCATCTGTTATCTATTCTTAGCACTAGTATCATTGTTTTTGCAGAATGAAAAACTTGATGAAGTGTCAAATACAGCTCAGTTTCAGGATAACTGAAAATACCAGATATAGTACAGTTAATATGCACTTCAATCTGATATTCTTATTGGCAAATTTTTTGTATTCTCTACAGTGACAGGAATGCATCAGGTGTCTATTTAAATAATCAAATTTCTGACACCATAACATAATATTAAATTTTAGTTCCTCACAAAGAGTTACAGTTAACAATTTGCTAATTCCTTCTAATTCTTTTTAAAGCTTTATTTTTTTTAATTTTAATATAATTATCAATTTTCCCTAGAGCCTGAATTATTTAAAATAAATTATGGAAAATGCAAATTTCTAAATTAATTGTATTTAATAGTTATTTTATAGAAAAACACTTTTTAAAAACTGAGATTAATCTATAATAAATTGTCTAAAGAATTAATATGTATTGTCTGATTTTTGAGGACTATCACTACTATTGGGTCTTAGAAATCCTTAAGAAAAGGCATTTATGAGATATGTGGAGAAGTGAGGAAAAACTTTAAAGATTATAGCTTTTTTATTCAGTAGTTCATAATAGATGAGATTAAATTTAGCCATATTTTAAAATTCTTTGTTGTTTTGTTCAGTCACTAAGTTGTTGCAGCCTTATGCACTGCAGCACACCAGCCTCCACTGTCTCCTGGACTTTGCTCAAATGCATGTCCATCGAGTGGGTAATGCTATTTAACCATTTCATCCTCTGCCAGACCTTCTCCTTGTGCCTTCCATCTTACCCAGCATCAGGGTTTTTTCCAATGAGTCGGCTCTTTGCATCAGGTGGCCAAAGTATTGGAGCTTCAGCTTCAGCATCAGTCCTTCTAATGAATAGTCAGGGTTGATTTACTTTTAGGATTGACTGGTTTGATCTCCTTGCAGTCCAAGGGGCTCTCAAGAGTCTTGTCCAGTGCCACAATTCAAAAGCATCAATTCTTTGGTGCTCAGTTTTCTTTACAGTCCAACTCTAACATCTGTGCATGACTACAGGAAAAATCATAGCTTTGACTACATGAACCACTGGTTTTTAATACACTGTTTAAGTTTGTCACAGCTTTTCTTCCAAGGAGCGAACATCTTTTAATTTCAGTGCTTCAGTCATCATCCTAAAATTCTTAGGATAATACTATGTGTATCTCACTCTGTGTAGCAATAAACAGTAGTCACCACACATATGTTACATTTTTTATTTATATACCATATGTCTCTGAAAGAAAAATAAAAATGTTTGATCATGCACACTCACTAAACTTTACTGTTATGTAGAGATTTTTTGCATAACCATAAATTAACTTAAAATATATTCTAAGATTCTCTCTCATTTTGTGGGTTGTAGAAAAAAATATTTTTAAACATTTAAATGCTTGAACAAGTTGTCCAAGAGTAACTGACTGGAAAACTATTGAAGTCTTCATTTTATATTTGCTTACTGTATGTCCTGTAAAATAAAAAATCATTAGTTACTTTAAATCCTGGCAAATAGAACACTTATTGAATAAGTTTAGCTAATGAATTCAAATATCTTTGCCCCAATGGTGGATACTTTGATTATATCATGTCAATTAGATGGATATTGACTTGGGTTTACTTCTATGATTGAATGGCAATGCTAATTATAGTTACTATTGCAGATCATATTTAATAGTAAAGGTGTCCTCAGTTATTAATATTAGGAATTATTTTCTCAGTATTCTGGTTATTAACTAATTTTGAATTAGCAGATTTGATTATAACAGCTGGTTTTCTTTTAAGTTTAAGCTTGAATTAATTACAGAATATTTGTAGTTTTAAATAATTAACTTTATGAGACAGTATAATTTATTAGGTGTGATAAATAAACTATAACATGAAAGGCAGTAGTTTTATTAAAAGAATAATCCTGATAAAAGGGAAGTAGAACATATTAGGAGGAAAAGAGAAAGAGAAAGTTATCTTTGGGGTTGAAATGAACAGAATCCATGACAAAAATCAGAGAACTTTGAAATATGAACTTGATATTTGATCCAGGATGGGGAAAAGAGAAAAGGAGAAATTCAGGTCAAAATTAGTTGGGGCTGTAGATTTCTACTGCCTTCCCAAGCTCCACAGTTGATAATCTGCCTGCCAAGGCAGGAGACTCGGATTTGATCCCTGGTTCATGAAGATCCCCTCAAGTAGGAAATGGCAAACCACTCCAGTATTCTTGCCTGGCAAATTCCATGGAGAGAGGAGCCTGACAGGCTACAGTACACAGGCCACAAAGAATAATACACAAGTATATATGCATGCATAGATTTCTACTGTTTTATTGACAACAAAGTATAGGGACAATTGCATGAGGATATGGATTTCACTGGGCTTCCCTGGTGGTTCAGATAGTAAAGAATCCACCTGCAATGCAGGAGACCTGGTTCCATTCCTGGGTTGGAAAGATCCCCTGGAGGAGGGCATGGCAACCCACTCCAGTATTCTTGACTGGAGAATCCCATGGAGAGAGGAGCCTGGCAGGCTACAGTCCATGGAGTTGCAAAGAGTCAGACATGACTGAGTGGCAGCACATGGATTTTATTATTAGTACAGACATTTTTCCCCTATCTGGCTATTATAATTGCTAAAATAACTAATTTTGAATGCAATTCCATTTATAAAATAATTTCTAATTTCTATACTTCTAGTCCCAATTATGGAGAAGGAAGTGGCAACCCACTCCAGTATTCTTGCCTGGAGAATACCAGGGACGGGGGAGCCTGGTGGGCTGCCGTCTATGGGGTCGCACAGAGTTGGACACGACTGAAGCGACTTAGCAGCAGCCGCAGCAGTCCCAATTAAGATGACATACATTCATTCTTCTCTTCTTCTAGCTTTTAAATAAAATGCAATACTTTGGAAATAATTTTATAATCGTAAAAGTGCTCTGAAAGATAGAAACAACTTTTAGGGTTAAGGACCTTAAATCTTGAAGAAACGCTTTGGTAAATTTCCAGAGTTTTAGGTTTACCCAGAGCTCCCAGCAGGCAGAGAAAACATGAACACAGAAAAATATCTGCCGTCTGACCAAAAGACTAGGAAATGGTGGGCTCAGTAGAGACATAGTAGGGAGAGTCATCAACTGATTCATACCCAGTGGCAGTGACAGCACCAGCGGGGCAGGCAGATAGTTCCATCCAACACTCAACACCTCTGGCGACCACAGAACTGATTTGAGCACATCCAAGCTCTAAGCTGGGCTTCCTGGTGACACTTGTGTTAAAGAACCTGCCTGCCAATGAGGGAGATGTAAGAGACATGGATGGGTTCGATACCTGGGTTGGGAAGATCTCCTGGAGAAGGTCACGGCAATCCACTCCAGTGTTCTTGCCTGGAGAATCCATGGACAGAGGATCCTGGTAGGCTGTGATCCGTAGGGTCTGAAAGGATCAGACATAACTGAAATGACTTACCTTGCAAGCTCCAAGTCATGTATTTTGTGGTTTCCTCCAAAAGCAGAAAGTGAATTAGTCTTAGGATTTACTGATTTTCACCAAGTAACAGAGGCTACCCAAACAGATATTTCCTTCCCCTCAAGAGCATTAGCAAAGATGAACTGGAAGCTTATGACACCATGTATATGGTGAACAGTTCAGAGGAAACATTCTCTACCCAACTTCCTCACCACCTACATAGCAACATGGGCAGCACTGGCAGGGTAGAAGGAGCTTTCCTGGGGGCAGAGGAAGAAAGACCCGACCAGAGGTGCAAAGGCTGAGTGAGTTAAGACGTCAGTGGGCTACAGTTTACAAATTTAGGCCAGAACTTACATACTAAACTTCAATAGGGCAAAGATCTGATGAAATAGATTTAAATAGGATCCTAATACAGTACCCAAAGCAATAAAAATCAAAAACTTTCATTATATCTAGAACCAGAGAAGATCACAACTGAAAGACAAGTGATGCCAAGTCTGAGATGAATAGAGATGTTGAACCACTTTCAATATACATCATAAAGACGTTTTAACAAGTAACTAGCTTAATTTTTTGGAGTAGCTCTTTTATATGACGTTCTTTTCTGTTTCAAAAATTATATAGAAACTGGGAGTTTTTGAGACCATAACGCACATCTGCTCTTTCTAACCTTCTCACTGAAATACAAGTTCACAATTAGATCTCCCTTGGAATTTGGGTAGTGGATAGAAAATCTTATCTAGTGACTTTTATTCCAAATTCCAAACTTGACAATTTGATTTTGATTCCAAGTGGTTCTCAAACCTGCCTGTAAACCTGAGTTATCAAGTGAGCTTTTAGTAAATAGATGCCTAGATTTACCCTCAAATGAATTAAAACAAAATCTGGCAGTTTGTTTTCAAATCTATGATTTTTCAAAGTCACCAAAATGATTCTAATGTTCAGCTATGATTTAAAAAATAATAAATTAAGACAGAATGTATAAGTGAAAGTGTTAGTCACTCAGTAATGGCTGACCTCTCTGACCCCATGGACTGTAGCCTGCCAGGTTCCTCTGTCCATGGAAATCTTCAGGCAAAAATACGGGAGTGGACAACCATTCCTTTCTTCAGGGGATCTTTCCAACCCAGAAATCTAACCTGGGTCTCTTGCATTGCAGACATATTCTTTACTGTCTGAGCCACCAAGGAAGCCCTTAGAAAGTGTATCTTGTTCACTGAATTTCTGAAACACAGTAAATCCAGAGAATGAAACACAAGTTTTACAGCTTGACTATTTCAATTATGAACCCTACTTTAAATGTAAGAATATTTTAGTGTAGGGTTTTTCTTCTATTTGATAAAGAAATAATTTGCAAATTTTCTTCTTCCCCAAACTAGTATCTTCAACTACTGACAATACTTTCAAAAAGGAAGCTTTCTTAGACATCTCACCACCATAATATATTTTGGCGCAATAATTTTTAAAACTATATACGTTTGATTGTGAAAATGTAACATAACCCCTCTTTTCTAATTTTTTTTAATAGAAAAACAAAAACAAAGAGCAGGAGATGTCTATCCATCTATCTGTCTCCCCATTTGCCTATTGAGGATAGAGAGGACAGCTTGCAGCTGGCAGACAGCTGAAGGCACTCCAGATTTATCTTTAATGCTCTCTTTTATTTTAATGAACTAAAAAATTGTGATACACAATTCAAAAACTATTCAAAAAACTAGAAAGCTTATCTCTTTCTGGGAAATAAGATACTTTACTATCATACTATTCTCTACATAAGATTTTTGGAATGTAGAGTAAAATTCATAATGAAGAATATGTACTAGTTATTTAGAGAGGGGGAGGTGGGCCATAGTGGAAGTGGATTCTTGCCTTTCATTTAATTCTGTACTTTCTCATTTCATACATTTTTCATTATTCTTACCCTTTTTTGAAAAAAAATGAGAACAGTTGTTTCATTTTTAAAGAATCTTTCATTTGAAAAAAGTATTTCACCAATTATAAGATTTTGATACATAAAGCATATGCATCTCTTCTTATAGCAACCTTTTTGGGAGAGAACACGCTTTGCTTCCTTTTACCTGGAATCTTCGATTTAGATGATCCTATGCAGTTAGATAGAAGAGTTACATTTTAAATTGGACATATATTAACGTAAATGCACTATCCTCTAAAATTAGGTGTAATATTTTGCAATCTACTGTCTTGTATGTTCAAGCTGTATAATGACATATTCAGAAAATCCTGCTAAGTGTTTCTCTCTTCAGCATTATGCTTTTATTTATTCTTCACTTACAACACAGTCTACAACTGTCAGCAAACTGTTCAATAACAGGCACAGTGCACAGTAAGGCCTTGTTCATCTTTTTGACATTATTGGAAAGTTTTATCTCTATAATATTTCTGTAGATTTATTCTGTTCCTAGGAATGCAAATATATGAAATGTATCTTCTATTTTTAGGTTTATAAGTCTTTATTCAGAAATAGATTTTGAAATTTAATCAACTTTTTGTCATCTACTGAGAGTAATATATGGAGTTGAAATAATGAATAGCCTTAGCTAACCAAGTTCTTAGCTGGGTATGATTTTTCAGGCACTTTGTGTAGATTTTTCCACTTTTATTCATAAGCGAGATGAAAGATTTCAGTAACATCTCCTACTCTTGTTTACTTTTTTCTTTTTTTAAATTGTATTAATTTTTTAACTGAGGAATGTCTTTCACTGTACTTCAAAACAGTGTATATGATAACGATGAACTCAGTGAATTTTAAAAGAGACATAGATCTCAACATATCTTAACTCTTGAGGGAGGTTCAAAAGGGAGGGGATATATGTATACCTATGGCTGATTCATGTTGAGGTTTGACAGGAAGCAACAAAATTCTGTAAAGCAATTATCCTTCAATAAAAAATAAATTAAAATATATATATATATGTTAACTCTTATGAGTGTGTGCATGCTCAGTTGTGTCTGACTCTGCGACCCATGGACTGTAGCCCGACAGGCTCCTCTGTCCATGAAATTCTCTAGGCAAGAATACTGGAGAGGGTTGCCATTTCCTATTCCAGGGGATCTTCCTAACCCGGGAATCGAACCCACATCTCCTGTGTCTCTTGAATTGACAGGCAGATTCTTTATGCTGAGCCACTAGGGAAGAAACATTTTAATTCTTGTAATGATATTATGGGCAGTTCAAAATTTTAGTCATTTCTTGAACTGATTTTATCAAATTATATTTAATTTAAATATCAAGCTTACATGGTATTTCAAATGCAATTTTGTGTTTGTATGTAAACCTACCCAGTGTATGCAGTTATTATTTTCATTTCTAACTAGCTTATTTGTGTGTTCTTTATTTGAATCTCCATTATACTTGTTAAAGCTTCATTGTATTGTTGGTATTTTCAAAGAAATAATTCTTGGTTTTAGTAATAAAGTCTGACATTTTCCTACTTCACTTTTATTGATTCCCATATATTTAATAATTTCATCTGTGAGATAGCTGATTACTCCAATATGATTATTTTTTATTCTCTATAATGTACAAATAAATAAAATTTCCACAAATATAAACAATGGTTTGCATAAATTATTATATCCATTTTATAAAATTTTAAAATATAGAGACTGTGGCAATATTGATATCAACCTGTAAGGATAAAGTTGAATTCTGTTGAACTATTTTAATAGTTAAATGCATAAACATTTTGCATATTTTATATATAATATGTATTACATGTATCATATAGACATATCCATTCATCTATCTCTCATTCTCTTTGTGGACTTCCCAGGTGGCATTAGGAGTAAAGAACTCACCTGCCAAGGCAGGAGACATAAAAGATGTAGGTTTGATCCCTGGGTTAGCAAGATCCCCTGGAGGAGGGCATGGCAACCCACTCCAGCATTCTTGCCTGGCGAATCCCATGGAAGAGGAGCCTGTTGGGCTGCAGTCCATGTGTGCTAAGGTGTTTAAGTCATGTCTAACTCTTTGCATCCCTGTGGACTGTAGCCCTCCAGACTCCTCTGTCCATGAGATTTTCTAGGCAGGAATACTGGTGTGGGTTGCCATTTTCTCCTCGAGGAGATCTTCCCGACCCAGGGATCAAACTTGCATTTCTTAGGTCTCCCTGCATTGGTAGGTGGGTTCTTTGCCACTAGAGTCACCTAGATAGTCCCATTCTCTGTGTGTGTGTGTCTTGAATACATCATACAGCAAGCAAAAACTCATCAAGTACTTATATGTACAAGTCAAGCTAAATCAATGCAAAAAGTCTTTTAGTAAATAAAGAGTAAACTGGATCTGGTTTAGATCAAAATGAAACTAGCTAGTTTTTCAAGGGTAGCTGCTAAAGATTTTTAATGATAATAGGAATTTCACCCAAAGAATTGTTAACTAAAATATTCCTATGGGCATTACCACAAAAATATGTGCTTTTATGTCATTTAAAAACCTGGAGGGGAAAAACAGAGCTTATTTAGAGATAAAGAGATTAGAAGAAATAGAATAATAATGAAGTGGAGCATTTGAGTGAAAGATGATAAGTTAAAAGATGAAGTGCTTCACATAACAGGCAAAAAAAAAATCAAAATGCATAAGGGCCATTTAGCAAATAAATGAGTGGGGAATCAAAGTTTGAAATAAAGAATTACTAATGTCAGCTAGTTTAGAAGAGAATTCATGTTGAGATGTTCTAAAAAATAATGTCATTCAAAATTCACATTTAAAAGAGAAGAAAGTTTAATACATTGTATAATTTAAAACTAGAGAGAAATATAGGAATGCATCAGGAGAATCTGTTTGAAACTCAATTTCTCATCTAATCATGAAGTGGAAAATATTCTTTTGTTTGAGATGTTCTTCATTTGGTATATGGAGATATTATAAGAAGCTAAAGGCAAAAAAATATTTAAGGGATTATGGTAATGGCATTTGAAATAGCGTGACGAAATGATAGGATTATCATGAATAAAAATGTCTTGAACTGTACTTGGAATTCTATTTCTTATTTTATGTGAGTGCTTTGTAATAGCAACGTATATTTTAAATGGAATATTTAGGGAACTGTACTTGATTAGAATCATTATAAAGAATTGTTTGACAAATTCTGTTTTTGAATACTGATTCCTTCCATTTACTGTTATATTTATGCATATATTTTTGCTTCAAATGTTTTCTTTAGCCATCAACTAAGCAATTTTTATTGTGTATTATAGCAATCTCAAATGCTTGGGATTAAAAATCAAATGTGTTAAGTAAAAATATAAAGAAACCTGATCAATTAGGTTGTAATCCATGTTTGTGATTGAATTAAAGCAAATAGATTAAGACCTTAAAATGAAAAGACTCATTTTAATTTTTCTTGTATATATGCATAAGATATAATTCTGAAACAAATGTGTTATTTACAATACATTTTCTGAAACCCTTAAGAAATTAACTTTTTAGAAAGCTAGTGTAATTTACTCTTGGTTTGTGGAAAGATATGATTTTCAGATTAAACTTGTATTATGTTATTATTAATAATAATTTTACTGGCTGTTGAGAGATCAAAAGATCCTTCTACATTTTGGAAAGATAATCAGTCTATGCTAGTTAGTATATGATATCACTGAGCCAAGATAAGAAAGAATAATTTCATTATGTCTAATAAGTGTGTCATTTCTGAACATGTGAGTCAAGAACTATGTTAAACATAAAGCATGACTGGAAAATATGTGAATTTGCATAATTGGTAGAAAATCATTATTTTAGGGTTAATAAAGCTTTAAAATTTTCATTTGAAGATAAATATCTCCTAAAGAGAGCTGAAAGTGATTGTGATGTAGGCTGGTTGGCTAAACCGTTGAAAAATTATGCTATACATCCATTAAAAAAAGATACATTGAAAATAAAAGTAAGTTAAATGCCAGATACAAAGATATGTACTGGGAAAACACAGATATATGTTCTCTGGGATAAATACTTCTAGGTTATCAGGGTGCCTCTGGCTATCTAAAGTGGATGAATCTTGCTCACAACCAATTATTATGTTTCTCAGATCAAATAAAATTAAGAACTTAAACAGCACTGCCTAAATGAAGGTTATTTCTGCCTGAGATACTAAACTCTGTGTTCTATATCCTAGACTGAAAATGATTGTGTGAAATGATATTACTAAAATATGTATCAAAAAAGGTAGGTCTATGTGTATACATGTGTGTACATATAAACAGTTACAGGCTTCCAAGGTGGCACTAGTGGTAAAGAACCCACCTGCTAATGCAGGAGACATAGGAGATGCGGGTTCCATCCTTGCTTTGAGAAGATCCCCTGGAGGAGGGCATGACAACCCACTCCAGTATTCTTGCCTGGAGAATCCCCATGGGCAGAGGAGCCTGATGGGCTACTGTCCATAGGGTTGCATAGAGTCGGACATGACTGAAGTGACTTAGCATGCAGCAAGCATAAACAGTGGCCTTTAAATACATACTCGCTTAATACCGTCTTGCTTTCAATTGCAGCAACACTGGGCCCCTGAATTTCGCAGACAAGATTTTTGAAAGCTATTATTTACGCCTTTCTTGTTGTTGTTGTTTTTCTCCTTTCCAGGAGACCTCTGTCAGTGCTCTGTTGGCCATGCTTATGAAACTAACAGATGTTGTTTCAACTCCTTCTTATTAACATGATACTCAAGTAATGAGCAAAGACACTTTGATTTCAAGAAAGACGGTCCTAGCTTCTTTTGCAGTATCAAGCATTTCCCATGAAAAACTGAAGTTATTCTGGAAGCTTACAGAAAAGTCCCCCTCTTATAAAAAGGGACAGGCATGAGAGAAGGGTTCACATTTGCCACTGTGCTTCTGCCCTCTTGTCGTGAATTCAGCAATGGCTCTATGACTATAGCAGCCATCTTGTGAACAAATACAAGAGAGGAACAGATGGATAATATTCCAAGACACTTAAGACAAGAGAGAAATGGACAGATGTTGAGCTGTTAGTCATATCGTTAACCTGCCAATCCTCAGAACACCTATTTCCAGATTATAGTTGGACTAACTCCGTATCTTTCTCTAAAAAGTGTTTCTAACCAGCATAAAGTATTATTCAAATGTGGTTGTTTTAGTGTTTGGTTCTAATAAGTTGGGTTTAGATAAACAAATCATCCAGAAATAATCATTAATAAAAATAGCAAGAATATATCTAAAAAGGTTGTTTACCAACACAGGGAAGAACTGTGGCTGAATATCAGAGATGCATTGCATATGAGCTAGGAGGAAGCTGGGCTTCCCTCATAGCTCAGTGGGTAAAGAATCTACTTGCAATGCAAGAGACTTGGGTTTGATCCCTGTGTCCGGAAGTTCCCCTGGAGAAGGAAATGGAAACCTATTCCAGTATTCTTGCCTGGAGAATCCCATAGGCAGAGGAGCCTGGCAGGCTACAGTCCATGGGGTCCCAAAAACTGGACACAACTTAGCGACTAAACCACCACCAGGAGGAAGCTTGGTTAAATGTAAGCAGCATATATTTAAAATTTTGAGTGTGTGGAGGAATTCCTTAGGTTCTTTTTGCATTTCACCAAACTAATCTTCAGCCATATTGTTAATCCTTCAATTGATTTACCTTTCTACTTTGTCAATCCTGTTTTTAATTAGTAAATATGCTTGCTTCCTATTTTCTTATTTAATATGGTAGATATTATATTCCCATGGCTGTTACAGTTTCAAAATATGTTATGGAAGCAAATTAGACTTTTATCTTTCTGTATATATCTGACCTTTGTTTTAAGCATTATTTCTTAGATATGGATACGCCTATTTGTCAATTTGTATATTTATTTTGAGGATTTTGTTCTAGTTTGATGCCTGTACCATGTGGTAATTTTTCTTGAATTTTTGAAGACTTTATAAACTACTTGTTTATATTTAGAAAATATGCCCAATGTCAATATCCATTGCTTGATTTGGTTTCTTCACTAATGTGAAATCACTATTCCTCCAGAGTGAACAGAGGTAATTACAGGAGTTCTGGTCACCATGAGTGTTTGGGGATTCACAGTCAAGCCTTCTGATCACTGTGTTTGTAGAAAGGTTAGAAAATCTAACCTTACAGCTTCAGACAATCTCTGTCTCAGTATCACAGAATATTATATGAGGCACTGTTCTATTTTTTTTTTAAATTAAAAAAATGCCCAGAGTAGGTTCTTCCAACATAAATGTTCCCATAAATTTTATTGATAAAGCTTTTTCTTTCTTCTTATTGGACATTATTTTAGAGAAAAAATGCTGTAACTATTCAACTACCAGCTAGGGATGGGTCATTATTCTATATTCCTACATCTAATCATTTCAACAATTTTCCTATTAATCAACTGTGAGCTACAGTTCTTTCTATTTCTGATCTTGGAAAATTTTTTTCTGTTTCTAAAAAGAAGTACACTTGTCAGATTTTCACTCATTTCTCTACACTCGATTCTGATTCCCTCAGCTCCATTATGTTTCCCTATCAATAAAATGACAGTCACTTTATAACTCCCAGAAATATTTTAATGTTCTGGTCTTTTAAGGCAGTCTTCCTAGTAGACCACTCTGCTACTGGATTGTTTGTTACTTTTGCTATCTTGACATGTAATTTT
Source organism: Okapia johnstoni (assembly GCA_024291935.2). Lineage (NCBI taxonomy): Eukaryota > Metazoa > Chordata > Mammalia > Artiodactyla > Giraffidae > Okapia > Okapia johnstoni. Next base: position 88,722,835 of record CM044313.1, on the reverse strand, counting down.
GTTAGGGAGGAAAGGTACTATGTACTGAAATGCTTGTGAGGCCCTAAATTTCATATGTTGAAGCCATACCCCCCCCACCCCTAACCACCATGTGACGATATTTAGACATAGGGTTTTTAAGAAGTAATCACATTTAGAGGTAGACGTTATGAGAGTGGGGACTTCATGATGAGATTAGTGCCCTTATAAAAAGAAACATGAGAGCTCTCATTCTCTTTATCTATTTCTTCCTCTTTATCTGCATGCATAAACAGAGAAGAGATCATGTGAGGACACAGAGAGATGGGGCCCTCTGAAAACCAAACAAGGAGTTCTCACCAGAATCTGTCCATGCTAGCACTCTGATCATAATGATCATCAGACTCCAGAAGAGTGAGAAAATAAAGCTTGGTTGCTTAAGCCATCCAACCTATGGAATACTGTTATAGAAGCCTGACTGAGCTGACTGACACAAAAGATAAATTTAGTCAGTCATCTTCTACTAGAAGCCACAAAGAATTTTTGCACTGCTAACCCACCATTTCCTTCTTAAAATATGATAGCTCTGCGACCCTCTCTGTCTCATCCTCATCTTCCTATTCATCCTTCTTATTCATCTTCATAAAGATATCCTTTTGTGTCTCCTTACGACCTCTATTGGTTTTCATACTCATTATCCTTTTAGTCCCTTCGACTGCAAGGAGATCCAACCAGTCCACCCTAAAGGAGATCAGTCCTGGGTGTTCATTGGAAGGACTGATGCTGAAGCTGAAACTCCAATACTTTGGCCACCTCATGTGAAGAGTTGACTCATTGGAAAAGACCCTAATGCTGGGAAGGATTGGGGGCAGGAGGAGAAGGGGATGACGGAGGATGAGATGGCTGGATGGCATCACCGACTCGATGGACATGGGTTTGGGTAAACTCCGGGAGTTGGTGATGGACAGGGAAGCCTGGCGTGCTGAGATTCATGGGGTCGCAAAGAGTCGGACACGACTGAGCGACTGAACTGAACTGAACTGATCATTTTACAATCTTTCTTATAACCATATTTTAATATTCACATTTTAAGAATATTCATTGCTTACAAGTCACTCTTTCTGTCACTTAATACATTCAATAACCTGGCATCAGTTAGTACTTCTCTACTGACTTGTTATGAATCTAACCCACATGAACCATTTTAGCCAAAGTAGAGGGTTCATATTTTATTCTTAGCCTACGGTGAAGGCAGTAAAGATACTAGGCATTCAAGTGTGGTGATCTCTCCTCTGTGTTATATAAGACAACTCTGATTTCTAGGTGGTACAATGGTGTAAAAATAGGAGCAAAAGAGTACACTATTTTTACATCATTGTATCACCTAGAAATTAGAGTTGTCTTCAACAAAATGGGACTTACCAGGTGGCACTAGTGGTAAAGAACATGCCTGCCAATGCAGGGGACATGAAAGATGCAGGTTTGATCCCTGAATTGGAAAGATACCCTGGAGGAGGGTATGGCATCCCACTCCAGTATTCTTGCCTAGAAAATCCCATGGACAGAGGAGCCTGGTGGGCTAGAGTCTATGGGGCCACAAAGAGTCAGACATGATTGAGTGTGTGCGAATGTGCACAAACACACACACACTCTACAAAATAAAGCCATGATTCAAAGGCTATTGCTCCTTGGAAGGAAAGTTATGATAAACCTAGATAGCATATTTAAAAGCAAAGATGTCACTTTGCTGACAAAGGGCTGTATAGTCAAAGTTATGGTTTTTCCAGTAGTCATGTACAGATGTGTGAGCTGGGCAATAAAAAAAGGCTGAGCACTGAAGAATTGATGCCTTCAAACTATGGTGCTGGAGAAAACTCTTGAGCATCCCTTGGACAGCAAGGAAATCAAACCACTCAATCCTAAAGGAAATCAACCTTGAAAATTCATTGAAGGAACTGATGCTAAAACTGAAGCTCCAGTACTTTGGCCACCTGATGCAAAGAGCCAACTCATTGGAAAATACCCTGCTGCTGGGAAAGTTTGAGGGCAGGAGAGAAGGGAGCAACAGAGGATGAGATGATTGACTGGTATCATCGACTCAATGGACATGAATTTGAGCAAACATCAGGAGATAGTGAAAGACAGGGAAGCCTGGTATGCTACAGTCAATGGGGTTGCAAAGAGCTGGACACAACTTAGTCATTAAACAACAAGAAGAGTAGTACCCTGCAGAAAACTAAAATCACAAAATTCTACTCTGTCTACAGCTTGACCATATTCCCAGAACAGAATATCTCTGATTCTGATATGCAGAATCATTCTCATTCACTGAACCTTTAAACAAACCTTTCCCTATGGGCGTGTGATAGTCTGAATTTTATTAAGCCAAATAGACCTTCACCCTTAAATGAGATTGGCATTAATCTCTCTAAAGTTGCAAGATTTGAAATTTCATATTTTGTCTAGATATAATTAAAAGAGAAATGGATTCTGCAATATAATCTGTCAATCCACTATGGTTTGTGAGGGGAGTAATAGGAAAGTAAAATAAATTGTTAGGAAGCTGTTGCAGCAATCTGGCTGCAAATACATTCATGGCTTTGTTGCTATTTTAGCCAAAAAGATCGAGAAAGTAAGCTGTATGTATATTTTAGATGCAAGATGAGCAGGACTTGATGGTCTAATAGATATGAATAAAGACATAAATACAGAAGTAGAGGCTTCTACATTAATGTAGAACACTAGGGAGGAATATGTTTCAGGAAAACCTTAAGATTTTACTGTTGGTATGTTAGATAAGAAAAGCTCATAATATAGTTAGGTAGAGCAGTTAATAAGAAAGTTGAATATCTGAGCTTGAATTTCTCAGGAGAGATTTGCAACTGAGCCGTGTACTTAGAGGTCATCAAATGACAGATGAAAAACATGAAATAGTGAATGTCAATTAGAAGAGAGTATGAAGAGGGAAGAGAAGGAAAGAGAAGTTTGCAAACTTCGAAATCTGTCATGAGCAAGACAAGTTGATTATTGGACAGAGAATTAAGGGCAGCAATCCCAAGATAAAGAAGAAGACAAAAGTTGAGTCACAGAAACCAAGAGAAAAGGGGTCATGCTAAAGGGGAGAATTGCCCATCATATCAAAATCACAGAGAAGTCAAGAAAAATGAAAAAATCATGCTATTATTAGTGGCCTTGGACTATTAAGTTTCAATTTGGCTGGTTTATAGATGATATGAAAGGAAATAAGCAATTGGAATAAATTTGTATTGTTTTAAAAAAACAATCTTTAAGATTTTTCTCTTTGCAACAGAATGATGCAGCGTTGTCACAATAATTGACACAGTGGTGAGGTCTAAGATTTTGTTCATTGTATGGTAAGAGTGTAAAAGAAATTTACATGATGATTCATCAGAGAGTGAGAAATGCAGCGATACTTTCTATCATAAAGACAGTTGGCTTTTCATTCTTTAAGCACATAGTGTCTGAGAGAGTTAAGTGCCATCGAGTAGTAAGGCCAGGCCATTAAATATCCTGTCCACAGACTGCTAAAAACCAAATGAATTACAAGGCAATGTAAGCTTCTTGGCACAAAATCTACTGAAGGATCCTGTGGAAATGCAAATGTTTTTATTATGTTGAATCATGTTAAACTTCATAAATAGTATTATGCACATAAATCCCATGAAAACAGTTTGGGTTGAGAAAACAAAATATATTAATATGAGAGCATGCATACATTAGATAATGCCCATAAAGGCAGCTTTATAAAGATACTGCATTTTATTTGCCATTTAATATTTGCATTTTTCTAGTTTCTTGGAAAATAATCTATTCTAGGGACATTAACTAGTAGATATTCAAAGCTGAATATTAACTCCTCATTAGAAATTTGAACATAATAGTGGCAAGTATATTTATGAAACAAATTAAATCTGATGAAATGTTTATTCCTTCATTCAGTATGTTGATATTTTCATCAACACTAGTACTCAGATAATTTTTTCATTAAGCATTGATTCATTAAAATCTTTTGAAATAATACAAATTCTGATGAAACTGTTACCTTAAAAGAGTGTGAACTATTAACAGCTTATGTTGTTTAATTAGTCTGGAAAATGACAAATTCTCAATTACAGAACAAATTATTTCCTCTAGTAAACTTTTAATGTTACATGTATAAAGAAATCAGTCTGTATTCAGACACGAGTAGTTAATAGTGCTCTGATTGATGGTCTACAAAATTTCTTATGTTCAACAGGAAAATACCAAAACCTAGCCATGAGTGTTAGACAAGTCCATAGCAACAACAAATCATAGATGAAACTACCAGACTGTCTCCTTTCTACATGCTAATAGGAAATAACTATTCATGACTAGGTCCTCTATAAGTCTCTCCTTTATAAATCTCATAAATAGTTGGCAAACACATACATGCATGATGTATGTGTGTATGTGTATATATATATATATATATATATATATATATAGAGAGAGAGAGAGAGAGAGAGAGAATGATCAAGATAGCAACCGTGATCAACCACAAAATGTGTTATCAGAGTTAGAAAACATGAAGAATCACCTGTGATCATCATGATTGAGAAATAGAATAAAAGTCACCAAAACAAAAATCTACAGAAGAGCGTGACAGTAAAAAGAAAAGGCAATATCAGAGACACTCAAGTAATTATCAGGAAAATTAAATGAAGAATTTGAGGTAAATTGAAGTTACTTTTAATATTTTTGAAAATGCAAAAGAATAAAGAAAGCCATCCTGAAAATAAAATACAGATGTTTCTAGATATTATAAATATCAAAAAGTTATGATAGCTAAAATAACATGCTATTGGAACAATGACAAGAAAATAGACAGATGGAACATAATAGAGTCCAGGAATAGGCCTATGTGTGTACATGTGGCATTGTCATGAGGTGTGGAGAGAATAATAATTTCCTGAATGTCACTGAGCCAATTGGGATGGGGAGATATTATATGTACAAATAAATGTGTTTATAGATATATAATATGTATGTAAAATGTGTGTGTGTGTATATATATATATATATATATATATATATACACACACACATTTATGTATATATCTGTATGCACATTTATTTGTACATATAATATCTTTTTTTTTCCCCATTGGTCATAGCAAACACCCTCTTCCAGCAACACAAGAGATGACTTCACACATGGCCATCACCAATGGTCAATATAGAAATCAGATTGATTATATTCTGATAATCAATATAATATATTGAGTCAGTGATTCCATCCAACCATCTCATCCTCTGTCATCCCCTTCTCCTCCTGCCGTCAATCTTTCCCAGCATCAAGGTCTTTTCCAATGAGTTGGTTTTTCGCATCAGGTGGCCAAAGTATTGGAGCTTCAGGTTCAGCGGCAGTCTTTCCAATAAATATTTAGCATTGATTTCCTTGAATAGTTTGATCTCCTTGCAGTCCAAGGGACTCTCAAGGGTCTTCTCTAGCACCACAATCATCTGCATCTGGTATCATCTGCATATCTGAGGTTGTTGATATTTCTTCCAGCAATCTAGATTTGAAATTAAGTGACCATGGAAGTGACCATTAAGTGACCATGTGGCTTCTGTCTAAGTGTTCTCTGTCTCTTCCACACTCACATTGAGGAAGCCAGCCGCCATGGTATGAATTACCCTATACAGGGGCTCACGAGACACAGAACCCATACCTCTGCCCAACATTCAGAGTGGACCATGTGAGTTAGCTTGGAATCAGATCTTCCTCCTTTAAAGTTTTGACTTGACTGTCACTTTGGCTCATAGCTTGGCTGCAGCCTTGTGGTAAGCCCTGAACCAGGATGACTAAGCTAAATTCTGTCTAGATTCCTAAGACATAGAAACTATAATATAATAAATGTGTCTCTCCTTAAGCTTTGATGTTTTGGGGTAGTTTATTTCATAGTGATAGATAACTAATTCACTGGAACATGAGAGTCGTGAGAATGAGCAAGCCTCAGTTTCATGAAAAAAACTGGGTAAATTTTGAAAACAAAAAATTGGAGCCATAAAAGCAGACAGCAAATGATGCATACTATGTGATTCTACTTATAAAGAGTATAAAAACAGGCCAGGTGAATTCATAGCATTGGAAGCTCAAATAATGGTTATTCTTGGAGAAGGAGTGTAGCTTGAAGTTCTCTTGAGGGAAATCTGTGGGTCTGTTTCTCATTTTTGTAGAAATCTATCAAGCTATATAATTTTGACTGGTACATTTTTCTGTATGTATGTTAAATGTGGACATTGATTACATTAAAACATCTGTATCACTGTTTTCTCTTTATTTTATTTGACCTAGTTTCTTATATAATCATATTGTTAATATTTCCATGTCTCTTATTTTAAAAATGTGTTTATAGAAATAATACAATGAATTACTTTTAAATCAAAGTATAGTTTCTCTTAGCCAATTAATTTAAACCTTTGTATTTGTTGTAGTTACTGATAATTTAAGATTTGTTTCTACTATCTTGCTGCTTGCTTTCTAATTATCATTTGCCTTTTTTTCTTTTTCTTCTGACTGGATCAGTTTTCTTCTGTTCAACATCTCTGCCAATATGAATGTTATAATTTTTATATTGCTATGTGGTGTTGACCCATAGTACTAAAACTTTGTCTTCCATATCCTAGTCCAAACTTGATAAATTAGCAAGATTAATCAACGGGAGACTTTTGATGATAAGATATTGGTCAAAAGAAGAAAAGTTATACAATACATTCAAAATTTTATAAATGCAAACTTAGTAAATTATGTAAAATATATAGAAGACAGGAATATACTGTGGAGATACATATATATATGTAAATATATATATATATATGCATATATATGCAGATGTGGACTTCTTTGCCTTTTTTATCAATGTACATGTGAAACAGACCAAGAATTCAGCATTTGAACAAGTAAACTTGAAGTTCTATAAAAGGCTGCACTCTGCAGACATCACTTCCATTTACCCTGATAATGGGTTTGCACCCCATGCACTGACAATATAAAGAGAAAAGCTATTTGCAAATGGAGTAAATAGCACTTGGAAATGTAGCCACATGTGGTAGAGCTTAAATCTATTCAGGGGAAGTCTGTAGATGATTTTAGGACTAAAGTGAGGAATAAAACCAGTGATAAACATACTAATATTCTCAAGTTCATTTTTAAAAAAATATGCATCCATAATTATTTATAGAAATAAACAAATAAAATTAGAATGCGGCTAAGTTCATAAGGGCAGTGAAAACAATAAATAAGCAGATGGGTCAGTTTGACAGTAGGTGGTGTACGTAAGAGATAACAGAAAGCAATTGCTTGATTCTTTGCATACTCTGCATCAGGGAAACTTAACATATACCATACTGAGAAGAAAATCAGGTAGCTTTGGACTTATCATCCAGGAAAGACTTCTCAGTTGCTAAATTACCCACATAGATTCTCTGTTAGTACAATGGGAATGTAATGAAGGGAGATGAGATTAAGAGCCTGATTTAAGTACAGAAATGGAAAATTTATAGATAGCAAATTGTAAGGTGTTATTGTGAATCAGCAGAGAAAACAAGGATGGAGGAGAGTTGTCTTTAGCAAAATGGGATGTATGAAAACACCTAGGATGCTTTAGGTTTTGTTCTCTTTGGGGTCTGTATTAATGTATCAGTGTTAAAACATCACAGCTACTTTACCACTTTGTCTGCTGTGGCTGGCATCCCTGGGTTAATTCACTACTTTGGGCAAAACCTGTTTGTATACTTTGTTGTTAAGTACAAATTGTTTGTAAGTGATTAAATAGTTAAATAAAGTAACTTATTTTTATTTTTTACCATACAGACTTCCAACTTTATATATATTGCAAGAGTTAGTAATTTAACAAACTATACAGTTCACATTCTTTATAAAATAGTTATAGCCATTTTTATAATATAATGACAATGATGATGATGATGATAGAAAACAGATACCCAAAATATATGACGCTATCCTGTGCCAAACACGGCCCTATATGCTTCCAACCTATGGCTCCTTTAAACACCATAACAAGACTTAGAAGTTTGTACATGTCTAAATGACTTTAGGAAGGTGAAGTATTAATGCTAAAAACATAAGAAAAAACTAGTGTCTCGTGACTGGTAAGTGATAGAACCAGTACACAAACCCAGGCAGTCTAACTCCAATAACCATATCTTAAACTTATTTTTTCTGCCCTTCATTACATATCATTGCTTGTGTGTGCTCAGCCATCTGACTCTTTGTGGCCCCATGAACTGTAGGACGCCAGTCTCCTCTGCCCATGGAATTTTTCAGGCAAAAATACTGGAGTAAGTTGCCATTTCCTACTCCAGGGGATCTTCCCAACGCACAGATCAAACCCATGTCTCCTGCATCGGCAGCCGGATTCTTTACCACTAGTGCTATTCTTTACCACAATCCCTATGTTACCTTGTTTATTCTTATGCCTGTTATCTAGTATGAAGAATTTAAATAACCAAGCAATATTTTAATTATAAATTAGCACATTACATGTATCAAAACTTTAGATATTTTAGGCTTGAAGTTTTGTTACTAAAATTACTAACATTTTTCTAAAATTTAGTGGATGGAAAAAAAAGTGTGTGTGTGTTGTGTAAGACCAAGATGAAATAGTCTATAAATAATTTTGCCTTAATATTTACAAACTAATGGATGAAAATGAAAACCTATGAATGTTTTCTCTATTTATTATTCTTATGACCTTATTGAGGCAAAAATGATACATACTACACATGCTGAAATCATAAATTTGTTCCTAAATATGGTTTTTACTACTGTATTTTGACCATCTGAAGGTCAAATAAAAAATTAAGCAAAAGGCAGAAAAGAAAATAGGATGAATTTGCTGCTTCAGTTACAGCTCTGTGACCCTATAATTCCTATTAATGGAATAATTTGGTATTTAGATTAGTATGTTAAACTAAATATAAACTAGGAGAATGTTATTGTTTAAGTGGTATATAATGAAACAAATTGTTTTTAAAAAGCTTTTGTACAAAATGCTTTCAAAGAGATGCTTCTTTCTGATGACAGGGGATTGACCTAATTAAGATGCCTAGCTAGAGTGAATGCCTATATATTTCCAGTCTAAATTCTCTAAATGATTCTGTGTGATGGCAGTTAGGAAAATATCAAGACCACAGGGGGATTGATCCTGTGACCTCAGCTTCATTAGCTGAATACATTTAATGAAGTGAGTTAGCAGGGTCTCAGAAATGGATGGAATATGTCATCATTACTCATCAGACCATGTATAGACATTTCACCATGATGAAAGAAAAAACCACTTTAGTGATTATATCCTTGAGTATAAAAAGGATAACTTGTCTTTGCCTCTTTTCCTTTATTTTTTGATGTATATGAAACCATCACCAACATCCTCTGGTCTTTTTTCAGCTGATTCTTATCTCATCATTTCATAAATCACAAATGTGCAGCCTTTAATGGAGTATAGACACTGAAGTAGAGTGTTTTATCAGCTCTTTCAGGATTCTTTCTTTGTATGATATGAAATGATGCAAGTTGTGCTGTCCTCCTTTTGATATCCAGGCATCCAGCAGTTTGTGTTACCCTATCATCACAAAATCATCGATGATAAATTCAAGTTACTCTTTAGATGTCTTCATCAGATACAGTTTTTTCAGATATAAACTATGAAAATCTCAAATGCCTTGAAACATCCCATGTGATGAATTCCAATAGTCATTTCCAGAGAGTAACATAGTATTAACATTTTTGAAATTTAATTCCTTTTGGACTGTGGAAGTGAAAATCAGCTATGTAATATTAACCAAGCATTAGCAAAATATTGGCCTATGATATTATCAAGTTCAAAGGTTCCTGACAAAGTTATATTCATTCTTTAAATAAACTTTTAACTTTGGGATAATTTTAGTATATAAGTGGCACCCTAGAGGATCTACTTTGCAGACAATGTTCTTCTTACTTCCACTGTGGTAGTAGCAAACCAATTTTTACTTCATAGCTAAAATCAGTCTCCCCCACAGATACAGTAACCCTTTTCTTTGACTGTTAATTCAATGGCATATGAATTCCTAAGAGGCTAAAGGCAACATCAACTCACAGTTCAAAGGAATAATTTTTCTGTTTCTTGGTTGAATGTTCTTCCCTTTTGAACAAAAACCTCTAGGCCAGTCAAGCCTAACATAATGGGGACAGAAAGCCAAAGCAAAAATTTTGTGAGTGGATCAATCCTACTTCTATAAATGGGTTTTCTATCATATTAGATGGAGATATATTTTCACATCATTATTTTTTGTTTCCTTGGATCAAATGAATTGAGATATAGAGATATCAACAGAGGGAGGACAGACAGTATTCCTGTGTCTTTTGTGTCTTCCCCTGAAAGACAAAAAACACATTTTGCCAATGAAATGGTTACAGTTGCTGAGCTCTTGCTATCTTTCTTTTTACTCACCAAGGGAAACATCCCTTTCTCAGCCTACATTGTTTGAATAAATAAGGTTGAACATTTCTACTCAGAATAATAAAAATAGCCATTACAAGTTGTGACAGAAACTCATATCCAACAAGAGGCTTGAGAATTGATGGTGAATTTCTAACTTGTCATCTTAGATATCATCTCTGATGGTGCCAGAAATATTTTTGAGCATGTATCATACCCCTTTAGCTTCTCCAGCTGACTGTCACTTAACAGACCAGGACGAGAGAAAGAAGTGAACCCTACATAGATGATTTGGAGCAGAGTTCTTCAAATGCTTGGTGTAGAAGTACAACACTCAGTTATTATTACAAGGTGCATGCATAGTTATTCAGTCGTGTCCAACTCTTTGTGACACCATGAACTGTTGCCCACCAGGCTCCTCTGTCCATGGGGATTATCCAAGCAAGAATACTGGAGAGAGTTGCCATACCCTTCTCCAGGGGATCTTCCGAACCCAGGGATTGAACCCAGGTCTCCCGCACTTCAGGCAGATTCTTTACTGTCTGAAAGGTGAGCATGACTGTTTTCTGGCAATGGAATTACTGGAGTCAGCCTCAAGAGGCTCATGATGGTTTTGGCTTCTGCAAGAGGCCTGTGTGATCCTCGTCCTTTGAAGAGAGGTTAGGGAACAGAGCCTCTCAAAGATAATATGGAGCCATATCATTGTGCTACACAGTGGAACACAGCTGACTTTGGTAGGAAGGACAGAAGAGGAAAATTAAAGGTTTTCTTGAAGCAGGTGTGAATAAAGGATTATTGAACTGGGCATTCGCTGGAGTCTGTTCTGCAAGCCTGAAGTAATTGAGTTATATGGAAGCAGAAAAAGTGGGTCAGTCCTCATCAGTTTGGTAAGCACATGTTGATATGGTCTTTCTCTAGTGGGGACTCTGATGATTGTTCTTTCTTCCAGAAAGGGTTAGATGTCTTTTGCAAAGAGATCTTATTTCTTCTATAAGAAGAATTGAGCAAAGCATCCTCCATGGGCTCTATGTCTGTGTTGACATTACTGGAGAACCAACTGGCACTGCGAGTGGGACAACACACTCAGGGTCTTCCTGCCCCAGTTTAAAGAGTATAATTCTGTCCTTTAGCTCATATCAGGCCATGGTGTACAAGGAGCTCTACATCTGAATATGTTCCCAAGGACAGCTTTTTGTAGACAATGTATTAGGTAGTTGGACCTTCAAGAGGCTTTTGACACTCGGGAATCCCAGAGCTGAGGAAGTCCAGAATGTCTCTAACCAGTGGTTGGAACTTTAGATGATCATCCAAAAACCTCTAGCTGTTTCAGGAGGATCATCTTAGTGGCACTGTGTGTCCTGTAGGAGGGTGACTCGCTATTCAATCACTTGCCCATCTTCAGTGCTGCTAAAGAAACCAAGATCATCTGAGCTATTTCTATTGCCTTCGACCTGCCCTCCTACACAGGGACAATTCAGTCTTGCTTGTGGATTTTCTCTTTTCTGCCTTTGCTTTACTTGCCTCCTTTCCTTCTATTCCCCACTACCCATTTGGAGGCTCTTTTCATATATATGCTGGGCTTCCCTGACAGGTCAGTTGGTAAAGAATTGCCTGTAATGCAGGAGACCCCTGTTCGATTCCTTGGTCAGGAAGATCTGCTGATGAAAGGATAGGCTACCCACTCCAGTATTCTTGGGCTTCCCTTGTGGCTCAGCTGGTAAAGAAATCATCTGCCATGTGGGAGACCTGGGTTTGATTCCTGGGTTGGGAAGATCCCCTGGAGAAGGGAATGGCTACCCACTCCAGCATTCTAGCCTGAAGAAATCCATGAACTGTATAGTCCATGGGGTTCCAAAGGGTTGGACACGACTAAGCAACTTTAACTTTCATATATGCATGTAAATAAAAATATGTATTTTGGAATTTGCTGTTTTATAACAGAACTTCTTATTGCATGTGAATATCTGCATTGCAAACAGTTTTCAGGAAATTGGCTAGTTACTAATGCTACTTATGGGGAAAATTATAGAGAGTTTAAGAACTTTATAAGGAAAATTAAGGTCTGTTTCAGTTGGATTATATTTTTACTGCTTTGATTTTAAAGAGAATTGCATTTTTAAAACTGAACAAAAGAAGCTTTTGTAAAATTTAGTGATAAAAAAATTTTGGAAGGTGGAACTTGATATTACCATTAATGATAAATATGCCTTTTATCATAATTCTAAAATATCATCTCTAAGGTTATATTATTTTGAATACACATATCAGCAATTTTATTAATATTCTGGTTGATTTTCTGTAATGCTGCATAGCATATATTATCCTAGGAGTCTGTCCTTTCGGAGGATTTTATCTCTTACCAACTTTCAGGAATTTCCAGGTTCACAGCAGCTGACTTTTTACTACAAGTTTTATGACTCTAAAACCATTAGAAGAACATCAATGCTTCCCTAAATTGGTTTTTTTGGAGAAATGTAATATGTTTGATAAATTAAAATAAAAAGATGGAAACATAACAGCATATTGGATTACTTGTTAATTTTTCTTTCTCAAATGTTTTATATTGAAAGGGATTGATTTGTGGAGTACATTTTCAAACCAATTTCACCTTTGTTTCTAGAAAAACTACATTTTGTCCTAGAAAGCTATTGACATTTCATCAGAGGAAATAGATTCAGAATTGCTGCCCAGTAAAAATCCTTCTTAGCGATAGTACTCTATCTTTCACCAAAGACAATGCAATTGACCTTGGGTCGGAGGATAAAAAGCTGCCATTATGAAGTGACAGAATAACTGGTTGTCTTCCTCTGCAAGTTTTTGCCATCACAGACTTCTTTGAGTCATACTCTCATATAGGGAAGGAACTAATCCAATAACCACAACAAACTAAATTATACAATTACTTTGTCTTTGTCAATTTAAATTGGTAGGTCTGTCAGAAATAAAAGCAGAACTTCAAACATATTCAGAGATCATAAACATGACTGAAATAGGACTTAAAAGTATCTTGCCATCTAAAATGTCCCAAGTCAATTTCATATACTTCAAATTGTTTATCTTTGGACTCTACCTCATCTAAGATTAGAAGGCTAAAACACATTTAAATTATAATCATTTCACAACAGCACTTCAAACATAAATCCATTAATTGTCTCCTTCCAAATGATTATTTAAAATAAGCTTCTTAAACAGAAAATATCTGACAGTAAGCAACCACTTAATTCTTTCAAAAAGGGAGAAACTATTGTTTTAAATACAATGATTTCTATTATCACATCATATTGAATAGGTAAGATCATGCAAATATCCTGAAACTTTCACCTCCTTTACAGGAAAGTATCAGTTCAGTTCAGTTCCCTCACTCAGTCATGTCCAACTCTGATCCCATAAACTGCAGCACATCAGGTTTCCCTGTCCATCACCAACTCCCTGAGCTTGCTCAAACTCATTTCCATTAAATCAGTGATAACATCCAACCATCTCATCCTCAGTCATCCCCTTCTCCTCCTGCCTTCAACCTTTCCCAGTTTCAGGGTCTTTTCCAATGAGTCAGTTCTTCATGTCAGGTGGTTAAAGTATTGGAGTTTCAGCTTCAGCATCTGTCTTTTCAGTGAATATTCAGGACTGATTTCCTTTAGGATGGACTGATTGGATCTCCTTGCAGTCCAAGGGACTCTCAACAGTATTCTCCAACACCACAGTTCCAAAGCATCAGTTCTTTGTTGCTCAGCTTTCTTTATGGTCCAATTTTCCAACAGGAAAGTATAGATGTAAGATAATCTCATAGGAAAATTCACAGTAACAGAGATAAATAGAAAGTGTTAGGAGCTGAGGATATGGGTTTATTTTCCATTTATTCTTTGGAAGCTACTGAGTAGCTCAATTTAAGGACACTGCCTCAGAAATTAAAAGTAGAAATGAGCCATCATTCTTGTTTCCATTGTGTCATTGATTGATTTTGCAGTCATGGACAGGCCACTTATTTTTCTGAAGTTTTGCTTTCCAGACATTACAATGGAAGATTTAAACTTTTTTTTTTCCTCCAAAGAGTCTTCTAGATATAATTATACCATTACTTATTTTATTTGTATTGCATGAAATTATTGAACTTTTCAGATTTATTTTAGTTTTGAAAAATGTGCAGCATTTGATCAAATTGAAAAAAAAATTATCTGAAATGAATATTAGTATTTGATTTCACACATGGGCCATGCATCAGGGACACCACTAAGGCTTGTACCTAGCAGTTAGAGGTGGCAGTCTTGTGGAACTCTGCCGGGTGTTTACCTTCCACCCAATAAGTTGGCTTACTGTATTGGGAGCAGGCAGAAAAATGTGATAGAATCCCAAGGATGCCCATGTCCTAAGCCCAGGAATGGGTAAATATGTTACCTTACATAGAGATTTTGAAGATGTGATTAATTATCCTAAGATGGGTATATATCCTGGTTTATCCAAGTGGGACCAATGCAATCAACATTGTCCTTATAAGTGAAAAGGGGAAGATGGAGGATCAGAGGAGGGAACATGATGATATAAGGAGAGGTTAGAGTGATGGGATTGTTGGGTTTGAGAATGGAAAGCCAAAAAATATGAGCAGCCTCTAGAAACTCAAAAAAAGGCAAGAATATGGGTTCTTCTTTCTGGCCTCCAGCAGGAAACTGGAGGGTTAATAACCTGTCAACAGATGGATTTTAGCCATGTGAGACCCATTTGGGGCCTCTTACCTCCAGAACTGTAAGATAAGAAATACACTCTAAGTCATTATGTTTGTGATTTTTTTTTTTGTAGCTTTTTTGGAACTATAGGAAGCTTACAGTTATATTTTCATCTCTACCCCTTTTTATCTCACCTGGAAGTAATAAAATATATCATGAAGCCTCTATTAAATTTCACCGTACAATTGCTTAGTTTTTAATAGCATCTTATTTAATTATTTCAATGTCTTCCTAATTCATATGTAAGCAGACACTTGTATTTTTAAGGTTAGGTCTACAGGATTTGCTGATGGTTTAAACACATAAATCAAATATCAAATATTATAAATCAAATATCAACCTGAGGTTTTGTTTCTGTTTTTCACCTTATCAAATGTAAGAATGGGTTTATTGGGTTTGGTGGGGTGAAGGAAGAAGGAGAATGCTGAAATGGAAAGGTCTTGAGTGTGGCTAAGCACATGGCAAGTTTGAAATGTCTAGTAGATGCCCACATGTGTTTTCTGAATAGTTGTATTCATCTGGGTTTTAAAGGATCAGCATATAAACCTGGAACTCATGAGATACAAGTAGTATTTAAGGTTATGGAGCATGATAAGATCACCCATGTAGTAAATGCAGTATGGAAGAGAAGAGGTTTCCTGGGCATGCCAAGGTTAAGACCTTGGGAATAAGAAGAAGCAGAAATGGAGATGAGCATGAGTAGCCAGTGAAACTGGTGATATACTAAGTAGATGAACTTTTGATTTGTCTCAAAATGTGGCAGTAATCAACTGTGCCAAATGCTGTTGATGGGTTACATGAGAACTGAGACTTGAACGTTTAGTAAAGCAAGATGGAAATTACTGTTTACTTTGGCAAAATTGCATTAGAGATAAACAAAACAAAACAAAGACCTTTCGAGTATATTCAAAACAAAATTTTAAAAATCAAGATAAACATTTTGGAAAGAGATGTGGATCAAAGGAATTTTGTTCCTTTTTCTTTGAATATGGATAAATTGCACTTTGGTGCTATGGGAATGGTTCCATTTGATGATCTGAGAGATGAAGGAGATGAAGGGGATGATCACTGGAGTGAAGTTACTGAATAGATCAGAGGAGATGGGATCTACACCACAACTAAAAGGATTCATTTAAAACATAATTAGTTTAATAATTACAGAAAGGAAGAAAAACACATGAGTACAGTTGGTCCTTGTGTTCCTCTTTGCTCGGTAGTATTTTCTGGCCTCACTGAAACCCCTCTATCAGGAGTCCATAACCATGATATCACATTGTGACAATATTCCACGCAATGTCTGATGGTTCAGACTCTTCCTCTAGAAATACACTATTGTGAAATAATCAGTTCTTTCTGCCGTTTTCTTTCACCAAAGCTGTCATATAGGAAGATTGTATCACACTGTGGTTAGGGGCAGAGGTCCAAAGGTTGTTTCTGGTTAGTTACTTTATGCATTCATTTTGTTACCAAATGCTAGTTGTGCGCCTGATGCAATGCGAGGCCAAATAAACCAACACGTTAGAGTTTGGAGAAGAAAAAGTTTTACTTCAGAGTCATGCAAGTAGATGGGTGACTCATGCCCAAAAGTTGTTGTAGACTTCTTGGTATAGGAATCCTGTGTTCTTGCAACAGGACAAGTATTATTCTCTGTTCTGTAACTTTTTATCTCTGTATGATTGGACTCTTAAAGGTCAGAGTCCTGAGAAAAGGTTATTCTGTATATTTCAGGATATAGGCAACATTCTTTCATAAAAGGAGCAGAGTTAGCATGACTAAGCACAGGCACCAAAGCACAAAGGTTAAAGTAAAAGGAATGGATCTAGTATGGAGTCAGATTTTTCTTCTCTGTCACAGTTTCTTAATGATTAGATGTGTATTTTGAATTTAATGCACACATGTATCCTTCTTTATCACTAGCACCACCTGGGAAGCCCCTAAAATATCTTCCCCTGTTCCATCAGAGCCTGCTTCTTTATTGTTTTAGTCACTGAGTCAAGTCTGATTCTTTTGCAACCCTATGAATGTAGCCCACCAGGCTCCTCTGTCCATGAGATTTTCCAGGCAAGAATACTGGAGTGGGTTGCCATTTCCTTCTCCAGGGGGCCTTCCCAATCCAGGGATTGAACTCTCATTTCCTGCTTGGCAGGCAGATTTTTCACCACTGGGCCACCTAAGAAGCCCTTGAACTTAATGAGATCTAAATAAATGTTAGTTTTTCTTAGTTAGTATAATCTGTTGAGTACAACAATATGTAACTTAAATAGACTTTAAAAAAATTAATGAGATAATATGTATCAACATATTTCATATCAAATGTTTGGTAAATGTTTCTTTTCTTCTCTTCATATTTTTGATGTTAGTTATATGATTTAATTCAAATGTTTGGTCTTTCTCTTCTATTCAGTCTATAAACATTCTGTAATTCAAGAATAATTTTTTGGACCTCTTCTCTTTCTAGACTTTCTCCCTGAGTGATATCACCAATTCCTATGGATTTAAATATTGCCCTATCACAGTGACTCCCCAAAGTATAGATCCAGAATAGAATGCTCCTCTGAGCCCAAACCCATCCAACTTTGCACTCACATTTCTATGTAGATTCCTCCTTGATTCTTCAAAATTAACTTATGTATAAAGTATTTCTTTTTCCCTCATTCCAATTTTCCCTTTGCTGGAACTTACTGTGATTCCTTCAATTTAATCTTCTCTATCTTGGTAAAAAACCACAGAGTCCACATACTCAGGCTTGAAACCTAAGTTTCATTTGTACCTTTCCATTTCCTTGATAACCATCCTGTCTTTCAAAAGCCTTATCAATTCCATCTCCTAAGTGCAGCAACATAATTTTTTCCTCTTTTTTCCCATCTAATGCATTTTCATGAAGCACCTTAGTTTTAGTTGCAATCATCTCTTTGTTGTTTTTCAATTGCCAAGTCATGTCCAACTCTTTGCGACCCCATGAACTGCTGCACGCCAGGCTTCCCTGTCTTTCACCATCTCTTGGAGTTTCCTCAAACTCATGTCCATTGACTCTGTGATGCCATTCAACAATCTCATCCTCTGTCACCCCTTTCTCCTCTTGCCCTCATTCTTCCCCAGCATCAGGGTCTTTTCCATTAAGTTGGCTCTTCACATCAGGTGGCCAAAATATTGAAGCTTCAGCTTTAGCATCAGTCCTTCCAATGAATATTCAGGGTTGATTTCCTTTAGGATTGACTGGTTTGATCTCCTTACTGTCCAAGGGGCTCTCAAGAGTCTTCCGGTACCACAGTTTGAAAGCATTAATTCTTTGGTGCTCAGCCTTCTTTATGGTACAACTCTGACATCTGTGCATTACTACTGGAAAAATCATAGCTTTGACTATACAGAACTTTGTCAGCAAAGTGATGTCTCTGTTTTTTAATATGCTGTCTAGGTTGGTCATACCTTTTCTTCCAAGAAGCAAGCATCTTTTAATTTCATGGCTGCAGTCATTGTCTGCAGTGATTTTGGAGCTCAAGAAAATGAAATCTCTCACAGTTTCCACTCTTTCCCCTTCTATCTCCCATGAAATAATGGGAATGGAAGCCATGATCTTCATTTTATGAATGTTGAGTTTTGAGCCAGCTTTTTCACTCTCCTTTCACCTTCATCAAGCAGCTTAATTCCTTTTCACTTTCTGCCATTAAAGGGGTATTATCTGCATATCTGAGGTTGTTGATATTTCTCCCCACAGTCTTGATTCCAGTTTGTGAGTCATCCATCCCAGCATTTCCCATGATATACTCTGGATATAAGTTGAATAATCAGGTTGATTCTTGTACTGCATACAGGTTTCTCAGAAGGCAGGTAAGGTGGTCTAGTACTTCCATCTCTTTAAGAGTTTTTCACAGTTTGTTGTGATCCATACAGTCAAAGACTTTAGCATAGTCAATGAAGCAGATGTAGACTTTTTTTTTTTTTAATTCCCTTGCTTTTTCGATGATCCAATGGATGTTGGCCATTTGATCTCTGGTTCCTCTGCCTTTTCTAAATCCTGCTTGTACATCTGGAAGTTCTCAGTTAACGTATTGCTGAAGCCTAGCTTGAGGGATTTTGAACATAATCTTGCTGGCATGTGAAATGAGTGCAGTTGTATGGTAATTTGAGTATTCTTTGGCATTGCTTTTCTTTGGGATTGGAATGAAAATCTGATCTTTCCAGTCCTGTGGCCACTGCTGAGTTTTCCAAATTTGCTGGCATATTGAGTGCAGCACTTTCACAGCATCGTGTTTTGGGATTTGAAATAACTCAAAATAGCTGGAATAGCTGGAATTCCATCACCTCCAGTAGCTTTGTTTCTAGCAATGTTTCCTAAGGACCACTTTACTTCACACTCCAGGATTCTGGCTCTAGGTGAGTGATCACACCATCGTGGTTATCCAGGTCAATAAGACTTTTGTGTGTGTGTGTGTGTGTGTGTGTATAGTTCTCCTGTGTATTCTTGCCACCTCTTCTTAATCTTCTGTTTCTGTTAGGTGTTTGCGCTTTCTGGGCTTTATTGTGTCTCCTAACCAGGTTAATTGATTTACTCCTTCTCAGTCATTTGTTCTCCCCCCTAACAGAATAGTATGTGATAGTAATGCACATTTAATCACATACTGTTAAAGCATACTGTTTTCTCATTGTTCCTAGATAAACTCTAAATTTGATCCCAGCCCTTTAACTGTATCCAATATCTTTCCTTATGTTCTTCATATATAAGAAATTCTGTCCTTCCTCAGGGCTTTTGCTTTCTCAGCCTGTAATGTTCCCTTCCCCAATTCTCACGTGACCAGCATCTCATTCCTTGGATCCAGATATAAAGGATCCAGACTTTCAGTGAGATGGCTTCCTTCAATAGCCTATCTCCATACTCACAATTCATCTCAGTCCTTTATGTGTTTCCTTTAAAGTGTTAATATAAGAAGCAAAATACATTATTATTTTATTTATAAAAGAAAAAGGTGGGGAGGGAATCTATGAGATTCTGTTTCCTGGCACAGTGTCTAGTACACTTTCTGCTGCAGAGTAGGTATTCAATAAATAATCACCAGTTTTACTTTAAAATTTTATAAATGTGTTTTGTTATATTTTTATAGAACACATTATATAAAACAAAGCTGATTTAAGAATTGAATTAATAAATTTCTTTTAGCTGAGAATATCTACATTTATTTGTTATTTAGCCTATGAAATATTTTATTCTATTTATATGACTAAATATCAAATGGCATAAATAGAATTAGTGAAAGTATGCTTACATACTATAAATTGAAAGCTTTCATTTAATCAAAATTATAAATTTAAAATATAAATAGATTTATCTGATGTCATACACTTCAGTGGCTTTACTGGAATGAAAATAGCGCTTGAAGCAGAATAACAGACTGTCTTACATCTGTGAATTTTCAAGTTTTGACCAATATCTGTGTGGCTTGAGGCTGTTGGACATCTGGTAAATTTCGCTCCTGTATTTTCACATATATTCCTTTGCTATGTTCGGGGAAAAAAATAAATGCTTGCAATGGGTGACTGAAATATTTGTGAGAAATTCAGCCTTGCATATTTTAACTTTTTAAATAGTTTATTAAATCTCATTTTTCCTTTCAAATAGATGAAAACACAGGTGAAATTAAAGCCATTTAATTGTGGTGGTCAGTGCCCAAATATTGACAAAGGAATTTTTTAAACAATTTACTGATGAAAAAAATAGTAAACTATGTGATTTAAGCTGACATTTTTTTTGTAGTTTTGATGTTTCATTCTTGTAATATTCCTTTTCAATTACTGACTCAATGGACATGAGTTTGAGCAAACTGTGAGAGATAGTGAAGGACAGAAAAGTCTAGCATGCTGCAGTTCAAGGAGTTGCAAAGAGTCAGACATGACTGAGTGACTGAAAGCAACACCACCACCATATGGAAAGAGTAAAAGAAGGTGAATTTGAGATTTAACTCCAATTTCACAAATTGAGTCATCTTTACTTCCCTTCGCTCTAATGTTTCTTCTGATTTCACCTTTAATACATAGATTTCTATGTCACATTCTACACTAGTCATCGTCTCTTCTCTCAAGAAATTCCCAACTATGTTGAAAATCAGACCTATGTAAATGTAACCAGGGAGAAACTTCAGGAAGCTATAAATGCCAGATAAGCAGTTGGCCCTGCAAATCTGACAGTGCTAAAAGGTCCAAAGGACACAGAACTCAAGTCCTGAATAAACAAATGAACTGTGTTCTTCATGTCCTGAACATTCCAGCTGATGCATGCAAAAATTGCCTTAATGATAGTGTGCCCAATTTACAACCATTGTCCACCCTAATTATTAATAGTATCCCTTTTCATTCCCAAAATAATTGGCTTAAATGAGTTGGTCCTCCTATTTAATTCTTTCATGAGTGCCAGGGGTACAGCAGCAAAATAAGTTAAACTGATCTCCCTCCCTTTTCTGTGAAGTACACACTTATTCCCTTCTCCACTTCCTCTTACCACCAGACCTCACTTGACTCAAAGTGCTGACTAGCTTGGAAAAACTTATCTTCATTTCAGGAATTCACTCTTAACACATTAAGGGAAGCTTTTTTTTTTTTTTTTTTTTACAGGAGATCAAGATTCAGCTCATAATTTTGTCGTTAATATAAGTCTGTCCTTTGAAAGCAATTTATTAATGCTACAGTTGCAGAATATGGAATGATTCCTTTGTACTGCAACTCCTGCCTTCCTAGGATCACACATAATTGCAACTCTAGAATTATAATCTCTAGGCATGGCCTCTCTGGACTCATTGTGAAGATTCCTGATCCTGCTGACACATTTATTGTTGTTGTTGTTCAGTCACTAAGTCATGTCCAACTCTTTGTGACTCTGTGGACTGCAGCACACCAGGCTCCTCTGTCCTTCACTATCTCCTTGAGTTTGCTCAAATTCATGGCCATTGAGTGGGTGATGCTATCTAATATTTACACACCTTCTAAACTCTCACCTGTGTGTGACAGCCACACATCACACATGCTTCCCAACTATGATCTTAGCTCTTCTTCCAAAATAACCTAAGTTCTTTCCACATATAATCTGTTAGACCAGACTCTGGGAACCCCTATGGTCCTATTCTGGATGCTTCAGTATTCTGTGGACAAATCAGACCCATTACAAAGTTCTTCTTTTACTTACCAAAAGTTTCTAAAAAGTATTGCTCCTCACTTCCTCTCCGCTCCTCCCCCCCAAAAAAAACTAATGAAACTAGGAGAAATTTAAAAACTGCTTTCAAATTAAAGTGTTGGAAAATGCAGCACAAGAGCCTTTGTTCAGAATCCCTTTGGATTCATTCCCAAATATCTAAATGCAAATATCCATTACCAGTCTATTTATCTATCAAATTATATATTTATCTATCTAAATATGTCATTTCACCCAGGTTTCCATGGCAATTAATCTTTGTTTTGGGGTATCATGGAGGACATAAGGAAGAACTCTGATGCCAGCCTTTTGAAAAGAAATACTCAGAAGCTCTGTACTGCTGACACTCGCAGTTAGCACCAGCCGCAGCTACTGCAGTCGTGGCTGTCATTTTGGCGTGGCCCCAAGAAGGCAGGAAGAGAAGGGGGGTGACAGAAGATGATACAGTTGGATGACATCATTGACTCAATGGACATGAGTTTGAGCAAACTCTGGGAGATAGTGAAAGACAGGGAAGCCTGGTGGCTGCAGTTCATGGGGTGGCAAGGAGTTGGACATGATGACTTCATGACTTAACAACAACAAGGCAAAAACAACTTTACTTTTTGTGATTTCCATTGGGAAAAAAATCTCATCTTTACTCCCTGCATGGTTTTACCATGCACCAAACTCCTTTCCTCCACTGTTCTATTCATCTCCTCTCTCTTGTTTTGCCTCTGCTAAAGGGTGATTTTTCTGAGGAAGTGATTATAATCATGAATGCCTGCAAAGCTGTCTAGCTTCTCAGGTGTTCTAAGGCACCGCTGAACTTATAACTCATACTTACAATTCACCAGTTCATGCACTCTCCAAAGGTTCCGTCTGAATCAAAACTTGTGTCCCTCTTATCTCACATATTATAGTGTTTTCTGTTATACCTATATAGCCCTACCTATCCCTGTGCCTTAGTTTCCCCATCTGTAAAACTCAGATGGAAACCATGAGCAGCGCTAGACTTGGGCTTGTTGGGAGGATTCGATGATGGTATGGAGTAAGTGGTAACTACTTGAATGATTTGGATAAGGAAAGGGCAACCCAATCTAATATTCTTGCCTGGGGAATCCCATGGACAGAGGAGCCTGGCAGGCTACAGTCCGTAGGGTCACAAAGAGTAAGACGTGACTTAGAGACGAAGCATACCCCTGTACATGCACGCAGGTAACCAAGGGGTTACATTCTAAAATGAGGTTGTGTCTGAATCATAGTGTCACGATTGGGTATTAAATTTTTAATTTAATTTTAATTAAAGATTTGAAATTTTCATTTGCTAATTTTCTGACTCCCTTCTCTTATATCTTCTGAATGAAAGGAACCACTTCTATGCACATAGCCTAACTTGATTTCTAATATGGCTTTAATAGATGCTAGTTTCCTTTATTAATATTGACTTATAATTACAAAAATATTGCAAATATTTAATCAGACTCAGATTAATAAACAGAACCTGACCAACACTGCCATAAGAGTAATCAATTTTCTTTCTTCTAACATCAATAGTTTCATCTGGAACATTCTTATTTTACAGATGTAGGAACTGAAGCTTGTTGTTTTGACCCCAGACCTGGCATTTTAGTTGACTCTTCTCTAATAAGCACTAACAAGAAGAAAATAATAGCTACTATGTTAGGTCTGTGACTTCATCAGGAAGGAATGGGCAGGAAGAGAAAGGAGGAGGAAGGAAGTGTATATTTTACTATGTTATGTTATTATGGAACAACAAAATATTTCCAAATTGGGAAAGGAATATGCCAAGGCTACATATTGTCACCTTGCTTATTTAACTTATATGCAGAGCACATCATGTGAAATGCCGGGCTGGATGAAGCACAAGCTGGAATCAAGATTGCTGGGAGAAATATTAGTAACTTCAGATATGCAGATGACACCACCCTTATGGCAGAAAGCAAAGAGGAACTGAGGAGCCTCATGATGAAAGTGAAAGAGGAGAGTGAAAAAGCTGGCTTAAAACTCAACCTTCAAAAAACTAAGATCATGGCATCTGGTCACATCACTTCATGGCAAATAGATGGGAAACAGTGGAAACAGTGACAGATTTTATTTTCTTGGGCTCCAAGATGCAGATGGTGACAGCAGCCATGAAATTAAAAGACTCTTGCTCCTTGGAAAAAAAAAGCTATGACTAGCCTAGACAGCATATTAAAGAGCAGAGACATTATTTTACTGACAAAGGTCTGTATAGTCAAAGCTGTGGTTTTTCCAGTAGTCATGTATAGATGTGAGAGTTGGACCATAAAGAAAGCTGAGCACCAAAGAATTGTTGCTTTTGAACAGAGGCATTGAGGAAGACTTCAGAGCCACTTGGACAGCAAGGCGATCAAAGCAGTCAATCCTAAAGGAAAAAAAAAAACCTGAATATTCATTGGAAGGACTGATGCTGAGGCTGAAACTCGAATACTTAGGCCAGCTGATGTGAAGAACTGACTCATTGGAAAAGACCCTGATGCTGGGAAGGAGCAGGGGATGACAGAGGATGAGATGGTTGGATGGCATCACTGACTAGATGGACATGAGTTTGAGCAAGCTCCAGGAGTTGGTGATGGATAGGGAAGCCTGGTGTGCTGCATTCCATGGGGTCACAAAGAGTCAGACATATCTGAATGATTGAACTGAACTGATTATGAAATAGTTCAGTTGGAAGAGTGTAAAACTATATTCAAAGATCCTTCTTTGATTTCAGATTTCACAAAGACCCTTTGTCGATCACACCAATTGGGTCTCCCTATCTCTATTCTGATTCTTCACATCTCATTGACTATCACCAGCACCAGGGTCCAGGCCAAAGCTCTAAATGTTTGACATTATATCAAGTTATTATTAAAACACTTGGGAAAAATACATACCTGAGAGAAGATGGGTATCTTAAAAATGTTTCTGATGCTTGACCTCTAAAAAGCCAAGCTAGCTCATAATTCATATATAAATATATATACACATTCAATGCATAATTTCCTAGCTATCCAATATTAAATTCCCATGAGACTATGTTTTTAAAATAAAAAAGTAAACTTTCCATGACAAAACCTGAGTCTAAACCTGCTTGTGTAAGTAAGGAAGTAAATAACTGCCCAAATTCAAATGGCTGCTTCATCAATTCATTGCTCTTAGCTAGTTTGTCTCTTTTGAAATCCAGGTCTTCGTTGGCCCCTAGGCAAAGATGGAGCAGCTGTTGATGCAAGTTGTTGTCCAGCTGGGAGAAAATTGAAAATGTTACAGCTTCGTTACTGTCCAGGAAGTTGTTTACATCACAAGAGTTAGATAGTCATCTGGAATATATTACAGTAGTCAATTCTAATTTTAAGGAAATTCAAATATCTTCTGGTATTCTACACTTTTAAATGTTTACAGGTTAAATGTTTATGTTTAACTCTAAAATTTAAGAAAATGAATAGCTCTTATATTTGTGTTTGCAGTAAAGGTATATTGGTTTGTGAAAATTTTAAATAAATATTATTGGTATTAACTTTAAAGGAAATGTTTTAAAGATATGACATTCGATTTTCTATCAAAGATTCAACTGGATTTAGAAAATAGCAAAAAGAGTAAAAAGCATTTTCAGCTATGAAAACTAGAGATTTAAAACTTTTACCTAAATTAAAATTTAGGTGAACAATTTTAGGTATACCTTCTGTCTGAAGTAGACTATAATTCTTTATCCTTCAAAGTTAATTTAAAAATCTAGTTAATATATATGCCAGTGATGACATTCAAGCTCCAAGGAAAAAATTGTAAATTTGGAAAACTTGTATCTGTAGCTATGAACTTGACAGCTTCTTGACAATTATAGGTTTTCTAATGAAATCAGAACTAAAATTAAAAATGTGATTTTTAGATATACACGTTGTACCCAATGCGTTAAATTTTGGATAATCTGCACAATTAATAAACAAATGCTTTCCAAATGAATAATGCATGGTGTTACAAAGTCCTGCATGGTATTAGATACTCTCAAAGTGAAAAGTATGAGATTTTAATATAACAAAATGAAAAAAATAGGGTCAATATGCTTTTAGATTCCGCACGTTACAACTAACTTTCAACAAATGGCATTAACAAGTGTTGGGCTGAAACCCACAGGCCTACAAGGCCTGCACTTGCCCAATTTTAAGATCGAAGAAAAAGCCTCTAGTCAGCAACAGAGACATCAGTGGTTTATGGATGAGGGAGCTTATATGAATCAACAGCCCATTTTTGCATGATGATAGGCAGGACATGCTTGTAGGCTTTGCTCCCTGGGTGGAGGGAGGAGATCGCCAGTTAAAGGGGCAATTGACATAGGGTTGGCTCATCAATTACCATGAAAACTGGAAGAGGGGTGCACCCCTCATCACCTCTTTGATAAGAATACTCATTAACTGGGGCCTGGGACCAGTGTGTAGCAAGGTCAGTCACTTGAATAGGGGGTAAGTGTAGCAGGCACTGGTCTATCAGGGTATACACAGATAGCCAGAGAATGGCCATCTTGAGAGGCCTAATTATACAACAAATACTGGTATAATAACACACAAAAAAATATTCATATTTATATGAAAAGTTTACTCTTCACTTTTAAAATCTTATTTGGTCACACAAAAAATGTATGAGGCCCAGTTTTCCTCATACATGCCAAATCAAACTCTGTACTGAAACAGCTTGAATGCAGGAAAAAATATAAGCATCCAGCTGCCTTCTATGAAGTCAGATATTAAAGACATTTGCCAAAATGTAAAATAAAGCTGTTTTTTTTTCATAAAGTGCTTTAAGTTTTGTTAGTTTCATGAAATATGTTAACATGCAATGATTTACCATTGTTTTCTCAAACAAGTTATTGTGTAAATATTCTAACAATTGTCCCCATTCAGTTTCTAAAATGATAAACATTGCTACATTTAAAAGGGCTTCCCTGGTGACTCAGCTGTAAAGAATCTGCTTACAAGGCAGGGGCCACAGGAGACGCTGGTTCGCTGGTTCAATCCCTGGGTCGGGAAGATCCCTTGGAGGAGGGCATGGCAACCATTCCAGTATTCTTGACTGGAGAATCCCATGGACAGAGGAGCCTGGTGGGCTGCAGTCATGGGGTCACAAAGAGTCAGACAGACTGAAGCAGGTTAGCACACATGCATGCACATTTAAAAAAGTTTCTTAGGCCACCCAATAACATATTTTTTCTAAGTATTTTGAAACATTTAAGAATGGAAAGGAGTTCTGAAGCCAAAACCTGTAAGAACTATGAAAAAATTATAATCAATACCAAAAAATAGCCCAAAGGCCTTGATGGTCTAGCTGTCCTTTAGGAGGTTTCAACATGCTACTCCTGCTTTCCCTTTCAGTCCTAGTACCAAGTAGCTGTCCCACAGAGGTCTTCCAGGAGCTTCTCAGTCATTCCAGGTTTTCCTTGTCTTCCATCAGATGAAAGTGAAAGTGTTAGTCGCTCAGTCCTGTCTGACTCTTTGCAGCCCCATGGACTGCAGCCTGCCAGGCTCCTCTGTCCACAGAATTCTCCAGGCAAGCATGCTGGAGTGAGTTGCTACTTCCTACTCTGCGGGATCTTCCTGACGTAGGGATCGAACCTGGATCTCCTGCATTGCAGGCAGTTTTCTTTTTACCATCTGAGCCACTAAGGAACAGCTTCTAAATCACTTCAGCAGCTTATTTACTTTTAAAACAGCTTTACATTTTGGCAAATGTCTTTAATACCTGGCTTCATAGAAGACAGCTGGACTCCTATATTTTTTCTGCATTTGCTATTATTATTTAATTTTTTTAATTGTATGGACACCAATTCACATACACCAGATTTTCTTTTGTTGTGTGTGTGTGTGTGTGTGTGTGTGTGTGTGTGTGTGTGTGTGTGTGTGAAATGAGAACATATACAAAATATGTGTCTGTTTTACCAAAGCATGCACCAACATCAAATAGCTTCTTAATGTAATGGGAATGAAATCATGATATAATATTAAAGTTAGAAAAACATTGAAGCTTTTTATGACAGTTTGAGAAAAAGTATCTCACTTTCCTACTCCAAACTCTTGGATTTGTTCTATAGTTCTTCAGAGTAAAATCCAAATTTTATCATGCAAAGCTCTTTAATATGAATTCCTTATAATTGGTCAATTACAATTTCTTTGCCTTTATTTTTTAAATTGCCTTTGTAGTATTGATTAACCCAATTATTTAAGGAAAAATATAGTTTTCCTTTGCGAATCCCATACTTCTCTAGAGAAACGATTATTTCCAATTTGTTTAACTAATACTTTATATATTTATGATGATACCTCTAAGTACCAAGTTCAAACAACATTTTGATTTTTCAAATTTAGGCATTATGAATTGACTTCCTACTAAGAAATGTCTTCCTACTAAGACAGAGGATGAGATCTTTGAATGTCATCACTGACTCAATGAACATGAGTTTGAGCAAACTCCGGGAGATGGTGAAGGACAGGTAAGCCTGGCCTGCTGCAGCCCATGCAGTCACAAAGCATGGAACATGACTGAGCAACTGAACAGCAACAAAAGCAACCAAGTAAATGAATATTTGTTTCTGTGATGTCACATTAAACATCACATGTAAACATCACGTGTAAACACTCAGGCTTCTCTCCTGCTCTTATACGATAATTCAAAATCAATACTCATTTTTAATTTTTATAACTAAATTTAATTCAACCATGTTCTGATAGTTTTCTTTTCTCAATAGAATATTTGTCTATTTGTTCACTTTGCTTGCTCTGTGTTTATCACTATTTCATTTATAAATGATTCATGAATTAGAGATTACTTCTAGCTTATTAAATTTTTGCTTGAACTCATACAAATGTGTATCATTAGCAGTACTTATTCTTAATATCACAAATACTCTGGATAATAAAATTGAATGTTTATTAGAGATAATAAATAGCATGAGCTTAGTTCGTCAAAATGTAAACAATTATTTTGTAACAGAAGTGAAATTATTTCATACACTATAAAAAGAAAAACTATAATTGTCACCTCAAAATATAAATGACTCACTTTCTATGTTTTAATATTTACACTAATGTAAAACTTTACTCTATTTTCTTCATTCCTATAACATAAAGTACTAAAAACCTAATGGGAGCATTGAATTTTCTATCTGTAGTTGCTTCTCCTCTGATATTTATTCCTCTTTGGTTTGAAAATTGATTGATGCTTTTTTTCTTTAGTACCTATTATCTTAAAGAGGTGTTGATTAAAAACCCACTAGCTACTAAGTTTGAGAATATATCAAGTGCTCTATCAACAAATAAATTGAGGCAATATTCCAAGAATATTGCTACTCAAAACCACAAGTTTTTTAATTAATTCTGAGGAATTGATTATTTCTTAGTAAAACTATGATGTATCTTCTGCAGTCATCAGAAAAAGAACATTTACTGTTTTACCTATATATTTTTTATAATTTAAGCCATTACAATTTTCACAAATATGTGCAATAATCAATCATTTTAATGTCAGAAGGAGCTATATTTATGAGATATGGCTATTTGTACAGAAATAGGTAATGCAAGGTCATTTACTTAATAAGAGAGTGAATGATAGAAACAATTCTTTGATCATTATCCTTAATTCTCCAATTTTACTGTTTGCCTCTGGGATAAATATCCAAAATTAATTCTTTCATTTTTGTTGTGGTGAAAGTGTTTCAGTGGTTTCTCTGGTACCAAGAAGGTCGACGCCATTGAAGATTTCAGGAATTTCCATCAATCCACTCAAAAAAATACAGCTCCCTGAATTTCCTAGGGCAGAGAATAGAATCCTCTCTAAGGCATTTCTCTTTTCTTTCTCTGAACTGGGTTTCTCTGTTCCTCACATAGTGTCACTTGGGAGCATGAGGTGAGTGTCAGAAACTGAGAAAGCTCTTCTGGTAGGTAAAACCCGATAGAAACTTCCCCTCTATTTATATCTTAACACTTTCTGTTCTGTAAGAGTCTTATTAGGAAGTACATTCCTGTCACTCCCTCCATTTTGAGAGGCTAGTTACTGTGCAAGTCATGTTGCAGTGAATTCCAAAACCTCAGGAAAAACTCTAAAAGATTATATTAGCTGTGCAGAATTTGCCTTTAGTATACCACAGCAGACTAACACTCATCTTCCCCAAAGGAGTACAAAATCACCAGGGGTTGACTTCACCGAAGAATTACCTGTAAATAGCTTATAGGATAAAAAGAAAGGAGGTGAATTGCTTAGAAGGAAGTTAATGATAAATCATGAAGCCAGCTTTTGTGCTTAGGGGCTCTGAAATAAAGGTGTAGATGGGGAAAACCTCTGAGTATGCAATTTTCTTTGGATTCTCCCGAAGGCCAGATTAGGCTGCAGCCTTGAATTTCTGGGCACTTTTATGTATGTAGCTTTAGTCCAGCTAATTTTTAGGGCATGAATAAAATATTTCAAATCTCAACTTTTGTGGATTATCAAAATCAATCTTAGGACTGATTTGCCATTACTTAGGGGTAACATAAAGTTTAATTTTATGCTATTTAATATGTTTAATAACTCAAGAGAAGAAGGGAGAGACACAGTCAAGGAAAAGATATTAAAAATTTATAACACAAGAGGAATTTATAGGTTTCCGCTAAAGAGTCATTTCATGGCTTAATGTGACATAAGAGCCTTCCTTGTATATTTCTTCTAATGAAGAAAAGTCCATTTCTTAAAAAAATTAAAAGTACCCACATTATGGATGTTCTTTAGGTTTATTATAAAACTTTTTATCCATGAAAGAGAAAGCATGAAATCTAAATGTAAGTTATACTAGAATTATTTATAACAAAAAGATATTCTGACCCAATTATATTACTTCTAATATAAAGCACGACTAAAATTCTGTCTTCTTCCTGATCCCCATTGTTCTGTTGCTCTGTTTCTTACTTAATGTAGTCAATATTTTTATTTTTTATTCTTTCTTTGATTCTTATAATCATATCTCATATTTAGTTATTCCTAAAGAGTAAATTGTGATTGTTGCTGTTGCTGTTAATCTTGTGAAAATGCTATTGCGATAGCTCCATTTATTATTTCCTGAATAGCCAGATATTCACCCACATCTCCCCATAACCCTTGACTGTTTTTGACCAATGGCAAAAGGACACGTGTACCTTCCAGACCAGAGCATACAAAAGCAAGCTATTTTGTGCATTTGCTCTTTTTGTGGCAATAATGAAGACAACATTTTGAGTGGTAAATCCATAAATCAGAAACAACTGAGATTTCTGAGTCACGAAGAGGAGATGCTCAAATGCATTGCTTGACTCATATAGGACTGTACAAGAAGAAATAAACCTTCTTTTTGTTAAGTGACTGCTATTTCAGGACAAATTTATTATCATGGCCTCTCCTCACTTTTGCAAGTATTAAGCTAAATGTACTTTTCTATGATTTATTTCTTTTCTCCCCACCACTGCTATCTAGTATCCATCTACAGTATTGTTGTAGCTAGAATTTACACCCTTATCCTGCTCAACATCATCGTCTTGTTATTTTCGACAATGTTGCTGTAAACTTCCTTGTAAGGTCTGCTTGTGCTCATGTACATCTGGGAATAGTACACTGGGTTGTATGGCCTGGAAATGTTTAACACTTACAGACATGGTGCCTGAATGTCCTCAAGGATTAGAGCAATTCGTCCCCACACTGGTTGTGTGTGTGTCCCCTTTTGTTTCAGATACTCACCAGCAATGGGATTGCTAAATGTTTTAATGCAGGGATGTAAAATGGAATCTCACCATGATTTTAGTTTTCATTTTCTTTATTCAGTGAGTTTGAAAATGTTTTTGTATGCTCAATTAATCTAATGTTTAATTAGACAAACATGGGATTTCCATGAAATAATTGTTTATTAATGGCTTTTTTTCTATTGCATTTTTTTTCTTATGGATTTATATGACTCTTCCTGTATTCTGAATGCCATAATTACATGTTCAGCAAGTGTCTTCTATTTTGTAGCATCTGTTTTCATTTCCTTTATTGTTATTATTTGATCAAAAAATTCAACTTTAGAATGGTTGACTAGTTCAAAAGTTTCCTGCATTTTTGGAGCTTTCACATATTTTTATATTTTATATATTATATTTTTAATACTGGCTTCATAAGGATAAAATTTTTGTCCTGTTTTTTATAAGTTTTGTAATTTTTCTTTTCAAATTATGACTTTAATTTTTCTGGATTAATTTTTGTCCGTGAAACGTGGTAACAATCTATTATATTTGTATATATGGATCATCAGCTTTCTTTCTTATTACTACAGAATCTGCCATAATATACTTAATCTAAGGCAATATCTATTACATATCAATGTTTTCATAAATAGTTTTCTTTCACAGTCTTTGTGCAGTTGGTCTACATTTTATTTTGTGTGTTATTACAGAAAAACTTCTTAATTACTATAATTTTGTAGTAATTCTGACACCTGACAGGGAAAGTTCACTCATCTAGTTCTTATTATTCAAAACATTTTGAGAAACTCTTTGTTTTTACTCTTCATATAACTTTCAGAATCAGATTGCTAAATATCATGAAAAACTGTTTATTTATTTATTTATTTAAGATTTGCATGAAATTTACTAACAAATTCATAGAGAATTTATTTGTTTCCTGCATAATCTTCTTGTTGTTATCATAAATAATGTTTAAAATTATATTTTAAATCCTTTTATGCTCTTGTATGTATATATATATATATATATATATATGTAATTTTTTTCAATACCTAGTAACTTCGATAAGCTCTTATTCTTTTTTTAAGTAATACAGCTAATTTCTGAAACTGTCTTTGGCAGAATTGCTATCTCTTAAGTTTAAATAAACATAATTACATATTCAGATAAGAAATTTGAATTCTAAAAAGGTTGAACAATTGTATCAGGACATGCTTGTAAGTAGTCTATCTGGGTCCTTTAGACACCTAGATCAGTGCTCTTTCATCCATAGAAAGGCAAGATGAAAAGTATCAGCTTATCACAAATTCCAGAGATTATTGTTTTTGTCAAATGGTAATATGTTTGTTATATTTCTTAATGTATAGATTTTACCTAAAACAGAAATAAAGTTTAAAACCACAAGTTGGCATCAGCATGGAAGCAAAGAGACAATTTGAAGAAGAGTTGATTTGACAAAACAATAGTATTTTTATGAAACTGGCCAGCGTTCAGTAAAGTGACAGAGACTCATTATTAAAATTCTTATTTTGAAATAGATTTAGGGTTATGGAAGAGTTACAAGGAGCGTACAGAGTTCTTGTCTGTCCCTCCTCCTGCTTCCCCTAAAGTTAACATCTTACCTCCTTGCAGCATAGCTGTCAAAATGAAAATATTAACTGTTACAGTAGGATTAACTAAACTAGAGACTTTATTAATATTTCTCCATTTTTTACACTGTCCTTTTTTTTTTTTATTCTAAGTCTTAGTCCAGAATAGTATGTTGCATTTAGTTCCTCATTGTTTCCTTGCTTTTCACACTCTTGAAGTTTTGAAGGAACTAGTCTAATATTTTCTAGAATGTCTTCCCACTTGGTTTGTCTAATATTTCCTCACAGTTAGATGATGCTATGAATATTGGAGATAATGCCAGAGAGGTGAACTGCCCTTCTGATTGCAGCCTATTGGGAAGTAGATGATATTAAATATCATCTGGTGATGTTAACCTTGACCACTTGGTTGCAACAGTGTCTGCCAGGTTTTGCTACAGTAAAATTATGTTTTATAAAAGCTGTTGCCTCCTTTGTTCATTATAAGGGGTTTACTAAGTCCAACCTATATGCAATGGGAGGATAACTAAATCTACCTCCTGGAGGGAAGAGTAGCAAAGAATCTGCAAACATATGTTAAAATCACCAACTAATTAAGAAACATTTTTGGTGTTATATTTTAGGAGACTCTTTATTTTTGCCTCATTCTCTTCATCTCAAAATATATTTGTGTGACTGCACCATTTGCAACCCAAATTTTCTAAATGCAAGTGATGATTCTAATTGTTGAGCATATTTTTATTACATCAATTTTACAATGCTAATAAGTAGAGAGAACTAACAAGAGTAAGCTAAAACAACCACAAATTTGAGTGCGCCAATTAAGACAAAATCATGCTAAGATGATGTAAGAAAACATGGAATTCTGTGGTTATGTGAGAAATTCATTTGCTTTTCTGTGTTTTTTAATTTTGTCCTGAAAGGAATTGCAATATGGAAATTGAAGATCTCCATGAGGTTAAAGGCTGAAATCATTTTTCAGACTTATATTACCCAGCATAGGATCTGAAACATGTAAGTTGTCAAAATGTTGAATGAAAGAAAAAATGCAAAAAACAAACAAAAAACTTCTGATGCAGAAATAATAAAAATAATTAACACAACACATTAAGGATTTGTTACTTTGAAGATTAAGTAGAGAAAAACAGATAACCAGGAAAAATAAATTCAGAAAGGATGAACTTTATTCTGAAAGAATAAAATTGAGAAAGACAAGATTAAAAATTTTCTTCCCAAATCAGTGTTTTCTTGTTAGCATAAAATGACATGCTTTTTCTTATCAAAATCATGTTTACCAAAGATTATAATCAGTTCAGTTCAGTCGTTCAGTCGTGTCCAACTCTTTGCGACCCCGTGAAGGGAGGCACTCCAGGCCTCCCTGTCCATCACCAACTCCCGGAGTTCACCCAAACCCATGTCCATCGAGTTGGTGATGTCATCTAACCATCTCATCCTCTGTCGCCCCCTTCTCCTCCTGCCCCCAATATTTCCCAGCATCAGGGTCTTTTCAAATGAGTCAATAGCCCTCAATAATTTATGCAGGACACATTAGTGTGTGTGTGTGTGTGTGTGTGGAGGGAGGGGATTGGTTAAGAACCATTGAATGTCAACAAAATAGTAACTTTCAAATATCCATCTCCTTACCATTTATTTATTGAATGGTTGTGATGCAAAATATTCCATATGGTGTAGAAACAGTAGTAAATAATAGGGTACAGCCCAGTACAGAATTTCATAGAGCTCCATTTCCCATTTATCTCAATATAGTTGGTTAATCAAATATCTAACTTATAAATAAAAATAATAATATCATTGCTTTTCTGAGCATAACACTAAGTTTTTATAAACCTCAACTAAAATTATGTTGTGTGAATATTCCTCAAGTATTTCTGTATCTATTCTCTTTGCTGTGCTCATCTACCTGTGTGCTGTGCTTAGCTGCTCAGTCATGTCTGATTCTGTGTCTTTGTGACCCCCATAGACTAGCCCGCCAGGGTCTCCTGTTCATGGGGATTCTGCAGTCAAGAATACTGGAGTGGGTTGCCATGCTTTCTTCTAGGGGATCTTCCCAACCCAGGAATGGAACCCAGGTGCTCAGCATTGCAGGTGGATTCTTTACGGTCTGAGCCCCCAGGGAAGCCCACTCACCTACCAGGGCTATGGTAAAAGATAGAATGATACATTGTTAAAGAGTCTGAGGTAGTTAAATTATAAAATTACTAATTATGTTGCTTTAGGCAAACTATGTATATGTCTGTTTCCCAGACTCTTGGGCTACACAATCATCAAAGCAATGGAGAAAAACTTGCAAATGAGTGAAATTTTTAGGGTCCCTTAGTCAAGCAGTCTTAGGATCTATCCATAAGATATAAGGCTGTCCTTGTTCAGAAAACATTGACCTTTGGCAAAGAGACCTTCTTTGGATATTCTAGGGTTCTTGGAGGGGAAAAAAATAGAATGTTAAAAGCTCTCTAAGCTCAAACAGTTGTTTAAAAAATATTTTTATTTCATCATTTCCTGGTATTTACTTAAAAAAAAAATACAAAAGATTGAAGACAGTGATTCTCAAAGCTGGTTGGGATGGAGATGAGGAGCTGTATTCCTAAAACCTGATAAACCTGTAGGAATTTTTGCCATAGGTAGTCACCACTGTGTATTAAATACTTAAGGAGAGGCTGATATATAAGTAGGCTTGGCCAGACCACATATGGCAATAGAACCTGGACCCACAATTTCCACAGCAACCAGCCCAGGAAACCAAACCGCAGCCTCAGAAGCAACCCATCCAAAATTGTCAGGACATGATCAATGACTGCCAGCCTCCCTCCTCCCTTTTTATGTTTCTGCCCCACTTTCAACTTAGGCCCAACAATAGAACATCAAATGTGCTTCCCAAACCTATCACAAAAGATGCCCCTGCTTCTCATTAGTCCTTCTCCAACTTCCTTCCAACAATACATTTCATTCAGAACATAGTAGAACTCTTGTCCTTTTGTATCCTTATAAAGCTTCCCTACCTCCTGCCTGCCTTTGAATCTCTGGCAAATTCAAATGGTTGTGGCCAACTCTTTGCTAGAGAGGGTTCTTAATAAATAGTCTCAGTTTGATTTCAGTTGGGAGGTCTTCTTTTATTTCAACATTAAGGTGTGACGGGGTATGAAAATAAAACAACTGTAGATTAAGAGAAACATAACAAAACATTGTAGTAATGGCATTATCATCTTATTTCAAAATAGTTTAAAGTTAGTTGTGAACATCAATTGATTCATTCATTCTGTACACTAAACCCAAGTATCCATTTATATAAATATATATATATAGAGAGAGAGAGAGAGTGAGAGAGAGACAGATAGACAGACAGACACACAGAGACAGAGAGAGACAGAGAGACAGAGAGACAGATATTTTACTAGAGGAATCACTTTTAAACAGCTCCCACAGCAATTTTCAACCAAGGGAGCAAATGATGGCTGAAAATTCAATGCTCTCTGGTGTGGAACAATGTCCTAATTCTCTCTATCCAGAAGGGTGATTTTATGCAGTTCTAACAAAAACAAGTACTTGCCAGCAATAGCTCTGCACATTAGTGTACTACCTCACCACCAGCAAAGAAAATATTAGATCTTAATTGGAAAGATAAGTTTAAAGTGAAATCATAGGGGGGAAAAATATATATATATATATATATACACACACACAAAATGCATTTTTCAATATGAAAACCTCTTTATAAGACACTTTCATGTGCGTACTTCTCTGTTTTGGTGAGGATAGTTTGGGGAGGATAGTTGTGGTGATATTAAAGCCTCCAGTATTGAAATGCCTGCACACTTGTGAATATATTACTTGGGAAATGCAATACTACCTGTGTCCTCATCTCCATAAAATAGCCATGACCATTTGGAAAACACAGTAAAAGCTGATGTTCCACATTGTTCTCTCTATGCTAAAGTCCTCCCCTGGGGCTAAATAGATTTACTAAACCACATGTTGTTTACACAATTTCTGTGCCAAAGCATTAATGAGACTCCTGTGGGTAATGATGCTTTTCCAAAATATTGGGTCTTTAATTCAGTATCACCTTTCTTTTTGGCAATACATTTATCCATTGAATATACGTTTCTTAAAAACCCAGGATATCATTCAACATACCACAAGATACTTAGATGGTCTTGTTGGATTGCATTGCTTTACACAGAATTTAGGTAAAAATCTATTTCAGAGATATTATACAAAGGGAAAAAAAAAGCAAACAGTAAGCAAAGTAAACTTCGATCCATTCTATTCAGTGTAGATGAGAAAAATAACCTGACACTTTGTCTAGATTCTATGTTTTTTTTTTAATGTGCAAAGTAAAAGTCATAAAGGAATTTAAATTGCCTATATATTTGGATTACAGAAAAGGTTTACTTAAGTTTGAATGATCAAATATTACTTTAAATAATCATAGTTTAATAAAGTTTAATAATGAGAAGAGTTTAAATCTCCTTTTTAACAATACATCTCTCAATATCCTATTAGTAATTCCCAAACCCTGAAACCTTAGAAAGACCAAAAGTCTGCAGTTGCTATTGTTGTTGCTGTTGAAGGTTTTGTGCAAGTTCATTTGGCAGCAAAACTGGTCTCATATAGCTATATTTAGCCCCAAGCTGTAACTATTCATGTTCAGCAATAAGAGAAATTTGACTACAGACTTTAGCCCTAGATCTTGGCACATTTGTGATGTACATGCTACTGATGTATATGTTAAAATCCAAAAACACACTGCATTCTGATACATATAGGACCCCAAGAGTTTGGAGAAGGAATTGATAAGGAATTATTAAAACGTATTAGAGATGCAACTGGACAAACAAATTAAACAAACAAAAACAATGATCTCCAGGGACTTACAGGAAAGTAATTTTAAGGTTAACTTTCCATGTATATTCACCGATAGGAAAGAAGTTAAATGGCAACCCACTCCAGTATTCTTGCCTGGAGAATCCCATGGACGGAGGAGCCTAGCAGGCTACAGTCCATGGGGTCACAGAGTTGGACATGACTTAGCAACTAAACTACCACCACCTGCCTAAGAATGTGATATTATTGATATTGTGTCAGGCTGACTCATAAACTCCCGTAAACACTGCCAAATCCTCTTCATCTGATGCAAATGATTTGGAAATATCCCTGTGGAATCCAGGGATATTAGAGGAAAAGGAAGATTACTGCAAGACTGGAAATGAATACCCATGATGTCATATCTGATTATTAAGAAAAGTAGTAATGTAATTTGATCAGCAATTCCCCAGATATTCTAGATGTTGTTTTGACATACAGAGAGCCACTTAATAAGACTGATTTTTTTCTTTTAAAGAAGTGGGGAAAAAAAAAAAAAACAACATTTAAACCTAGAGTGATAAATAGGATTTATCTAATCTTGAGTAACTAAGAGGACTGTCTGGAGTCCTGTAATGATGATTCTGATGCCCTAATCAGACTCCACCAGAGAGAAAGCGAACCTCATCAGAGCAAGGGGGATAGTGTCAGTTATACATGTGCTCACTGACTTTTTTCCCCTCAGTTTACATTCTCCTCCAGTTCTTTTCTATACATTTCTTTTCTGTTTCTATCCTCTCTCCCCTATAGTGTGCACATTCTTCCATTGCCTTTATCCATTGCTTTTTTTTTTCTTTTTCCCTCATCTGCCATAACCCTGTGCACAGCAATAAAGACCCAGCACAGCCATAATAAATACATAAAATTTGAATAAATTAATTCTAAAAAACAACACACACTCTCTCAAGAACTAAATTTAAAAAAAAAAAGTACAAAAATGCACTAATCAGTTAATTGTTTATAGTAATTATAACTGGAGAAGGAAATGGCAAGCCACTCCAGTATTCTTGCCTAGAGAATCCCCTGGACAGAGGAGCCTGGTGGGCTGCTGTCTATGGGGTCGCACGGAGTTGGACATGAGTGAAGCAACTTAGCATGCATGCATGCATTGGAGAAGGAAATGGCACCCCACTCCAGTGTTCTTGCCTGAGGAATCCCAGGGACGGGGGAGCCTGGTGGGCTGCCATCTATGGGGTCGCACAGAGTCGGACACAACTGAAGCAACTTAGCAGCAGCGGCAGCAGTAATTATAACAAATTATAAACACTGGCTAAACTTAGGTCAACTTATATTTGTAATATAATATGGAAAATATAAATATATAATATGGAAGTAAAAGAATATAATATAAATATAATATGAAATTATAAAGAAAATTGTAAGTCTATAGGTACTTGTCTTGGTCAAGATTCTCTAACAGAATACCAGAGAATGGGTGGCTTATAAACAACAGAAATTGATTTCTCACCATTCTAGAGACTGGTAAGTCTAAGATCAAGGAACTGGATAACTCAAGATATGGTGAGATCTGACTTCCTGGTTCATAGACCAGTATTTTTGCTGTGTCTTCATATGATGGAGGGGTTCTCTGGGTCTATTTTATTAGCACATGAATCTCTTTTATGAGGGCTCTACCTTTGTGACTTAAGCACCTCCCAGACGCCCCACCTTCAAATACCGTCACATTAGTGGTGTAGTTTCAGCATACAAATTTTGAGGTGAAACAATCATTCAATTTTTAGTAGAACTGAAGTAAAGTATCTTTAAGATGAACAACTTATTGAAAAAGCATTTAGAGAAGTACCGTATTATATAATATCAAAACAGCCACACAATGCTACTGACGAGTCCCTTGTCAAAAAAAAGTAACAGCTAAATTCTCAGAGATGAAAAAGCATTAAAAAATTTCACATATGTACACTGTATGAAATACTGACTGCGAAATGCACAACACTTCAAAGGAAACAAGAAACCCAAACAACAAAAAAAATCTATTTAAAATAGAATCTTAAATTTAAGGTATTTATATATACATCCATATAAATATAAAGATAAATATACATGTGACAAAAATAGTATTTTTAATCTGTTTCTAAAATTCTAGATTTTATGAAATTAAGGAAACAAGTTAAAACACAGCATACTAAGAAAAGCTAACATGATTTCCTTGACACTTGTAAAAGCAGATATATTTTGAAACCTTAAAATGTAATTGGTGAAATAAATGTACTTTCTCTAAATAACAGCAAATAAGCCATTTGTAAGAGGAATAGACAATTAAATTCTATTATATAAGTAAATAAATGTCAAGAGTAAAGAAAATTGTCTGCCACACTTGTGTTGCTTTTCTGCTTCAGAAATGAAATGTTGGATATTTTTATCCTTTAAGAATTTTATTTTCTATGTGGTTTATCTTACAATTGATCTATAAATTTTTATGATCAATTTCATATCATATAAAACTTCCCATACTTGTTCCAATGAAATATTACTTTAATAATATAAACCAGGGAACACCACTAGAAATTTCTATTTTGTTATAATATTAAATTTTATTGTGTATTAAATATTAAGTGTTATTTATTTAATTCTCCAGAAACCTTCTCTTCATATATGTATTCCTCCAAGTAAAATGCCCATCTTAATTTTTAATTACTTTTTCGAAACCAGATTTATATCCATAACATAAACATACTGTTTCACACAGGAAATACAAAGTGTTTAAGCCATGAATGATGTAATACAGCATGTTGCAAAATACAAGTAAGTGTTAAACTTTTAGAATCATACAAAGGTAATATGTATTTATGGGGCTTCCCAGGTAGCTGAGTGGTAAAGAATCTACCTGCTAGTGCAGGAGATGCAGGAGACCGGGGTTCAGTCCCTCAGTTGTGAAGATCCCCTGGAGGAGGAAATGGCAAGCCACTCCAGTATTCTTGCCTGGAAAATTCCATGGATAGAAGAGCCTGGCGGGCCACAATCCATGGGGTCACAAAGAATCAGATATGACTTAGCACATACATGCAGAGAGACCTCATATTATTGCAACAGCCAAAAATTTTGTTCAGGATTTTTGGTAAGCTATTGACATCTTATACCATGGGATCCAAAGGGAATATTTCATCAAAAATGGGCACAATAAATGATAGAAATGGTATGGACCTAACAGAAGCCTAAGATATTCAGAAGCAGTGACAAGAGTACACAGAAGAACTATACAAAAAAAGATCTTCATAATCTGGATAACCATGATGGTGTGATCACTCACCTAGAGCCATACATCTTGGGGTGCAAAGTCAAGTGGGCCTTAAGAAACATCACTAGGTACAAAGCTAGTGGAGGTGATGGAATTCCAGCTGAGCTATTTAAATCCTAAAATTTGATGCTGTGAAAATGCTGCACTCAATATGCCAGCAAATTTGGAAAACTCAGCAGTGGCCACAGAAATGGAAAAAGTCAGTTTGTTTTCAATTTCAAAGAAGGGCAATGCCAAAGAATGTCAAACTATTGCACAATTGCACTCATTTCACATGCTAGCGAGGTAATTCTCAAAATCCTTAAAGATAGGCTTCAACAGTACATGAACTGAGAACTTTCAGATGTACAATTTGGGCTTAGAATAGGTAGAGGAAACCAGAGATCAAATTGCCAACATCTGCTGGCTTATAGAAAAAACAGAGAATTTCAGAAAACAACTACTTCAGATTCATTGAGTACTCCAAAGTCTTTGACTGTGGGATCACAACAAACTGTGGAAAATTCTTCAAGAGATGGCAATAACAGACCACCTTACCTGCCTCCTGCAAAATCTGTATGCAGGTCAAGAAGCAACAATTAGAACTGGACATGGAACAATGGACTGGTTCCAAATAGGGAAAGGAGTATGTCAAGGCTGTATATTGTCACTGTGCTTATTTAACTTATATATCATGTGAAATGCTGGGATTGATTAAGCACAAGTGGGAATCAAGGTTTCAGGCAGAAATATCAATAACCTCAGATATGTAGATGACGCCACTCTTATGGCAGAAATTGAAGAGGAACTAAAGAGCCTCTTGATGAAGGTGAAAGAGGAGAGTGAAAAAGTTGGCTTAAAACTCAACATTCAAAAAATTTTGGCAAGATCATGGCATCTGGTCCCACCACTTCATGGCAAATAGATGGAGAAACAATGGGAATAGTGACAGACTTTATTTTCTTGGGCTCCAAAATCACTGCTGACAGTGACTGCAGCCATGACATTAAAAGATGCTTGCTCCTTGGAAGAAAAGCTATAACCAACCTAGACAGCATATTAAAAAGCAGAGACATTACATTGCCAACAAAGTTCTGTTTAATCAAAGCTGTGGTTTTTCCAGTAGTCACATATAGATGTGAGAGTTGGACCATAAAGAAGGCTGAGCACCAAAGAATTGATGGTTTCAAACTGTGATATCAGAGAAGACTCTTGAGAGTTCCTTGGACTGCAAGGAGATCAAAGCAGTCAATCCTAAAGGAAATAAGTCCTGAATATTCATTGGAAGGACTGATGCTGAAGCTGAAGCTCCAATATTTTGGCCACCTAATGCAAAGTGTCTACTCTTTGGAAAAGACCGTGATGGTGGAAAAGATTGAAGCCAGGAGGAGAAGGGGACGCCAGAGAATGAGATGGTTGGATAGCATTATGACTCAATGGACATGAGTTTCGGCAAACTCTGGGAGATAGTGAAGGACAAGGAAGCCTGGTGCACTGGAGTCCCTGGGAGTCACAGAGTCTGACACGACTGAGTGAGTGAACTACAACACTGATATGTTAGGGAAAATCCTGAAGGAAATTGTGGCCAACTCAATAGTTGCTTAATAGTCAAAGACAATTGTGTCTACCTATTTTCATGCTCCATATTAATTTTATAATCTAATAATCAGCAAATCATGGACTTAATGGAACCTTGGGTTTTGAAGGTGATGGTATCACTATTGTTTGAAGACATTCATTTGGATACTTTGTAAACGATGTTGCTAAACAATGAGGAGCCATTTATTTATCAATGAATATTTATGGAATATAAAATATATAAAAAATATAAATGAGTATTTATAAGGAGGTGGCTTAGTTGATTTCCTCTGAGACCAGAGAGAAGTTTGAGTGCAGGCAGGTGAAAGTGAACCCAGCAAACGGACAACACAACGGAGAGCAGAGGCCGGCAGGGAGGAAAAGACTGCTTACAAATCTGAGTCCTCTGTGACTTTCTGAGAAGCATAATGAGAATGGCTCCAAGAACTGTACAAGAGAATTGCAATATTTATTTACTACAATAAATTGTAATATTTATTCACTAGCACCCTTCCCTAGTTGTGTGAGCATTGTCCCCACGAACCCTAACTCTTCCACAATCCAGAGTGTGTTTTTCTAGGCTGAGTGAATTCCTCTAGTTTTGGAGAAGACCCCAGGGCAGACAGCAGAGACAGGGCCGATGGACCATAACTGCAGGGGATATCAAAGGGGCCAGGCAATGTAAACTGGGCTCCAGAGAGGCATTCAACCAGGGAGCACAGTTCTAGGGCTATGGAATTCACTGAACAGCAGTTTTATCTGTAGATAAAATAGGCACTAGCCTG
The DNA here is from genome assembly GCA_024291935.2 of Okapia johnstoni. Taxonomy (NCBI): domain Eukaryota; kingdom Metazoa; phylum Chordata; class Mammalia; order Artiodactyla; family Giraffidae; genus Okapia; species Okapia johnstoni. The sequence goes on along the minus strand of CM044313.1, from coordinate 88,678,717 downwards.
GATGAGTTGATAATCAAGTGTACAATTGAGTAAAGGACAAACCTCCATTATCTTGAACAAAATATCAATGCAAGATATCTGATTTAGATAAGATTGACAGGAGTTAATTTGTTTAAAAGTCTACCGCCTATCCAGACTAAAGCCTTCTTGTAGGCAGAGTACTTGTACAGCTTGGTATTATAAAGATCAAGTACATTGCAAGTACTCAGTATTCAGTTCAGTTCAGTCACTCAGCCGTGTCCGACTCTTTGTAAACCCATGAATCCCAGCCCCAGGCCTCCCTGTCCATCACCAACTCCTGGAGTTTACTCAAACTCATGTCCATCGCGTCGGTGATGCCATCCAACCATCTCATTCTCTGTCATCCCCTTCTCCTCCCGCCTTCAATCTTACCCAGCATCAGGGTCTTTTTCAATGAGTCAGCTCTTCACATGAGGTGGCCAAAGTATTGGAGTTTCAGCTTCAACATCAGTCCTTCCAATGAATATTCAGGACTGATTTTCCTTTAGGATGCACTGGTTGGATTTCCTTGCAGTCCAAGGGATTCTCAAGAGTCTTCTCCAGCACCACAGTTCAAAAGCATCAATTCTTCATGGCTCAGTTTTGTTTATAGTCCAACTCTCACATCCATACATGACTACTGGAAAAACTATAGCCTTGACTAGACTGAACTTTGTTGGCAAAGTAATGTCTCTGCTTTTTAATATGCTGTCTACGTTGATCATAACTTTTCTTTTCTTTTAGTTTCATGGCTACAGTCACCATCTGCAGTGATTTTGGAGCCCAAGAAAATAAAGTCTGCCACTGTTTCCACTGTTTCTCCATCTATTTGCCATGAAGTGATGGGACTGGATGCCATGATCTTAGTTTTCTGAATGTTGAGCTTTAAGCCAACTTTTTCATTCTCTTCTTTCACTTTCCTCAAGAAGCTTTTTAGTTCTTCTTCACTTTCTGGCATAAGAGTGGTGTCATCTGCATATCTAGGGTTATTGATATTTCTCCTGGCAATCTTAATTCCAGCTTGTGCTTCATCCAGCCCAGTGTTTCTTATGATGTACTCAGCATATAAGTTAAATAAGCAGGGTAACAATATACAGCCTTGATGTACTCTTTTTCCTATTTGGAACCAGTCTGTTGTTCCATGTCCAGTTCTAACTGTTGCTTCCTGACCTGCATACAGGTTTCTCAAGAGACAGGTCAGGTGGTCTGGTATTCCCATCTCTTTCAGAATTTTCCACAGTTAATTGTGATCCACACAGTCAAAGGCTTTGGCATAGTCAATAAAACAGAAATAGATGTCTTTCTGGAAATCTCTTGTTTTTTTGACAATCCAGTGGATGTTGGCAATTTGATCTCTTGTTCCTCTGCCTTTTCTAAAACATGCTTGAACATCTGGGAGTTCATGGTTCATGTATTGTTGAAGCCTGGCTTGGAGGATTTTGAGCATTACTTAACTAGCGTGTGAGATGAGTGCAATTGTGTGGTAGTTTGAGCATTCTTTGGCATTGCCTTTCTTTGGGATTGGAATGAAAACTGACCTTTTCCAGTCCTCTGGCCACTGCTGAGTTTTCCAAATTTGCTGGCATATTGAGTGCAGCATCATCTGTTTTCACAGCATCATCTTTTAGGATTTGAAATATACTCAGTATAGAACTGTACGTATCAAATGAAAGAAGGAAGAATAGAGAAAAGCAATGGGGAAAAAAAAGGAACCAATGAAGTTTAGAGTAGTTCAGAAAAAAAAAAAAAAACATACTTTGGAAAGGAGCTATGTGTGATGGATTTTGCACCACATAAATTATTAGACATTTATCTATGCAATATGTTTATGACTGTCTATTAGCTTGATATGCTATTACCTAATATAACATTTTAAAAGAGACACACGACCAAAATATTAATGAAATGAAGTAATTTTAACTACCTAAATATACATCAACAAAACTACCTGAACTTTTTCATTATATTTGAAAAATATAACTAATTTCAGAACTAGATTTTTTATTACTGAAAGCAAAATTTAATTATGAAAAATTGTTCAATGTTCATGTCTCTGGTTAGAGACAGGTTTTGCTTATTTTCTTTTTCTTCTAATTTCTTATTTTACTATTTAAAATGCTACAGAGCACATTATTTGGGTTTTCTGTATGACATTGGTCCTGACAATTAACAAACCCTACAAGACAAGTTAACAATATGAACTGTATTTGAGTGGCTATTCTTGAAATACTTTTATTTGGCAGAAAAGCCAGAGACGTTTCAGCTCATGGACAACTAGATTTGTAAAACAATAGTCTGTGTCAAGTACTTTACAATTTACAAAGAATGAATAGTTTATAATATCCTAAAGATCAAGAGCTGTAAAAGTTACAAAATTCAAGCAAATAACATAAATCTGTGATTTGGGCGTACAACAGTAGGATCTGATTGATTCCAGTTAATTGGAAGATGTGTGCCTTTCTAAGTGCATCCATTCAAATCACGTTTTTTAATATTATGCTGGTCAAAAACAAAACAATAAAAGAAACAAAGGATAGCCTTGTGTATTTGTGCGTTAGTTACCTACTGCCACAGTTACGCTGTGTAGAAAACAACCACAAAATCTCAGTGCCATGTATCAGTAAACATTGATTTAACTCACACATCTGGGGGGATTCCACTGATTTTAATTGGGCAAGTTCATGTATATTTCATCTTTCAATTTAGGTCGGACTTTCTCACATGACTGTAGATTCTTCTGGACTAAAGATGACCTGAAATAGCCGCTTTGGGGAAGACCGTGTGGTCTGTCATCCTCCAGTAGGTAAATTCTCATGTTATTCCAAGAGAAACAAGAGAGAAAATTAATACACATGAGGATTTTTCAAGCCTCTTTATGTATCACATATTTTAACATCCCGTTGACCTAAGTGAGTTACCTGTCTGAACTCAAAATTTGGTACTGGGGATAGATTCAAGCTTTTTAGTGAGAGAAATTGCAAAGTCACATAGCAAAAAACAGGGATGTCAGGGAGAAGGGTGGAAAATGTTGGCCATCACTAAAGTCAATTTCCTATACTTTGCATGTTATCTCTAATAAAAGAGCATTCATCCTTGCCCTCTGCTGTAAACTATAATTGTACATATTGAGGACTCACTTATATCTGCAACTTATGGCTGGGTGAAAATAGAAAAATTAGCCAAATTTATCATAGATAAATGAATGGTCATGAAGTTCCTATCTCTGTTGTTGATAAAAACAAATAAGCAAACAAACAAACACAAATTATGAAATTAATTTGACATATTAGCTCATGTAAATTAAATTTTCAAAGCATCAGCAGTGGATATCTGTATAAGATTTGTCTAACTATCTTTGGCAATTCCTTCCCAGATTTTATCAAAGAGGTTGGTGAAAAGCTAAGAAGATAAAATGAGATTCAAATATAAAAGTGAAGAAGATAAGTTCTTTCTAGGATTCTAACATGAAAGAGAATTGGCTTGGGCCAGTTTTCAGGGGTTAATATGTATGTTCCTACATACTAGCTGGCTATTACTTTCCTGTTTGGATGTGTGCATGTGTGTGATCTTAATTATTGAAAAAAAATTTTTTTGGCAGTGCCACATAGTATGTGGGGTCTTATTTCCCTACCAGGGATAGAACCTGCACTCCCTACCTTGGCAGCACAAGTCTTAACCACTGGACTGCCAGGGAAGTCCCACAATTTACTTATTTTAATGTCAAGATTCTGACCAACCATGAGGGTCCTGTGTACATCTGAGGGTAGATGATTCCACTCTCAGGCTAATCTAATCTTCTCACAAGGATATATTCAATTCCAAAGAAATATATATTTCTTTTTGCTCAGAATTAAGCAAATTAAGCTTAATTAAGATTAAGCTACTTTTGTGAATTTAATATTCTGGTTACCAAAATACTGGAGAAGGAAACAGCAACCCACTCCAGTATTCTTGCCTGGAGAATTCCAATGACAGAGGAGCCTGGTGGCCTGGTGGGCTACAGTCCATGGGGTTACAAGAGTCAGACTTAGTGACTAAACCACCACCACCATAATACTGTCATCTCTAACAAATCTGTAAGCATTATATAGATCAAATAGTAAAGAATTTGCCTGCAATGCAGATGGGTTCAATCCATGGGTCCAGAAGATCCACTGGAGAAGGGCATGGCAACCCACTCCAGTAGTCTTGCCTGGAGAATTCCATGGACAGAGGAGCCTGGTGGGCTGCAGTCCATGCAAAACAAAGAGTTGGGCACGACTGAGCAAGTAAGCAGATGTTTGTAGGAGAATCTTGATACGTTTAAGTGTGATAAAATGTAGAACATAAATAAGATAATACTTAATATTGAAAGGTATTTAGTTCTTAAAATTTCTCAGGATCATTATAATAAAAATCATAGTAAACTAAGCAAAGTCTATATCGTTTGCATATATATTATTAAGTGCCTATTAGGATGAACCTCCATTATCCTATTTTTAAAACGTATATTATCATCACAAACATAAGGAGTCTATACATTAGGATTTGAAATAAGTCCACAGAGGAAAAAAAATTGTGAATGTTTTCTTGCACTAATTGTATGTTTACAAATAATGTTTTTATTAATAATTTGGTATATAAAACTGGTAGGTTTTTAAAATACAGTTAAATTCAATGGAATTTCTCATTGTACTTTGGGTTCCAAGTCCAGCAAACACCTATCTTGTCACCCTTTCTACAGAAGAAAGAATTATTTAATTTAAAAAAAATAATTCATATTGAGGAGAAATGGATTAAGAAAGTGGGTAATTTTCCCTGTTGAGAGCCTTGACCCATTACTATTGCTAGTACTGATCAACTGTTGCACACTTAACCTTCCACACATTGATACATTGCTAAGTTTATATCTATACAACAGGTGCATGCAGCAAATAGTTTTAAAATATTATGAAAGCACTGTAGAGTTTCAAATCACTTACAAAATAATACACTAGTGTGACATCATTCAATAGATCAGCACAAGTGGAGTTCCTGACCTCTTGATACAATTTTTCCAGTATACCCCCTAGAGAGTCATCAAGCATTCTCCTTGCAAACTATGTGACTAAATTTAAAGACCTTTGAAGGACCTGTCAGCTTACTTAGCCTGATTGCATTTACACTCTTAAGCCCATTTGCTTTTGTGATGGCCACAAGTAACATTGAAATATTGAGGATGTTCAAGTTTTTCAAAAGAAAGGTATCGTTGTGGCATCCATTCAAATGTATTGTTTCACAGGGGATGTATTTTGAGAAAGGGCAGATGGTAGCATTTCCCAGAACATCTGTTACCCATCATTCTTTCACAGAGCAACCCAGATGCTGTTGACAACTTGTATGTAAATCATGCTGACAATTTGTTCAGTGTCTCTCCTGCGGAGACTGAGGTTGTCCTGGTCATACCATTTATCAGATATAGGAGATAATAGAGTCCCACAAGTACAGTTCCAACTGTGTTTGGGCCAGAAACAAAACAGCTATTAAATTAAGGGAATGGTTTATCTACCTTGAAGTTATCTCCAGCAAAGATTTCCTACTTCAACTTTCTTAGTCTTATCTGAAGGTGTACATTAGATATTAAATGCTCTACAGAACAGAAAAATGCCAAACTGCTTCTTGATACTTATCCTCAACTTCTATTATTATTTGTTAGGGGTAATCATTTCTTTGACCTTGCATTTTAAAATTACTTTCATCTCAGGGAAATAACATGTAAGAGGGAAATTATGCATGCATTGCTGTATAAATGTCAGATTTTTTACTTTGCAAATGCCTGCTATAAAATATTCACAGTACAGAAGTTGATTTACAATCCATTTCAGCCTGTAATCTGTCTTATTCTAATTTTGTACCTTGTATCAGAGTGCATTTTTCACATTGATGAAAAGAAAACAAAAAGAAAAAAACAAGCATATCTTTAATTAACATACCTATGCAAAGGATAAACTAAAACCATTAGCATTTATAAAATGATTATAGATTTTTCTAAACAAACTCGATTAGATCATAATATACGTTGTAAAGAGGGCAAATGCATAATTAAATTTAAAAATACATAAGCTTATAAAGGCATTACATACAAGTTAAGCTTCTTGTTAAAATAATGAAGATAAAAAAATTAACAGTGGGTTAAGTAGCTATAATATAAATTTGTATATCAAAATACCCATTTAATTTGCAAAATAAATACATTTTACTTTGGGATGCTGATTAATCACACTCATAGTAATTGATTTCATCTCAAGCATTTTTGTTACATGATTACATGTTAAGTGGGACAACTGGGAAAATAGATTGAGTTATAAAATATCATAAATGTGTTTTTCATATAAAATTCACAAATAAGACCAAAAACTGTTAGATTGACCTATCACCTTATTAAAATGTGCTCTGAAAAGACAATAATTTTTGCACTAGAAAAGGAAGTAAAGATACATTCACATGGGTTCTTTTTCAGGCAGCCAGCCCATTAAATTATACAAGGACTTCCCTGGTGGCTCAGATGGTAAAGCGTCTGCCTACAATGCGGGAGACCCGAGTTCAATCCTTGGGTTGGGAAGATCTGGAGAAGGAAGTGGCAACCCACTCCAGTATTCTTGCCTGGAAAATCCTATGGATGGAGGAGCCTGGTAGGCTATAGTCAGTCCGTGGGGTTGCAAACAGTCGGAAACGACTGAGCGACTTCACTTTCACTTTCACTTAGACAAAAAGCAATTTTAAATCTCAGTTGTACTTAATATTGAGCCTCCTGGATCCATAATTTGGGATAACTAACCTACATAAAGTGCCAGAGAAGTTTAACTTCTTGGATGAGGATTTCTTAAAAAAAAAAAAAAAAAAAAACCTTTTGGCAGTGGTGTAGAAGTAAAAGGTTCATCTACAATTTCGATTCATAAGCATGAGAATTTGTGCATATGTGTAACATCTGGAAATAGTACTCACTTTTCACTTGCTTAAGTATAAATGATAAAATCAAATTTAGCAAACCAATAGTTTTATATTATTATTATACATTGTAAACAATATTAGTTTTCTGACAAAGCATTCCAAATATTATGGCAGGCTTCCTTGGTGGCTCAGAGGGTTTCTCTGGTGGCTCAGATGGTAAAAAAAAAAAAAAAAAAAAAAAAAAAAAAAAAACCTAGGTTTGATCCCTGGGTTGGGAAGATCACTTGGAGGCAAGGCAACCCACTCCAGTATTCTTGCCTGGAGAATTTTCGTGAACAAAGGAGTCTGGCAGGCTATAGTCCATGAGGTCCCAAAGAGTCGGGCACGACTGAGCAACTAAGCACACAACAAAGTATTTATTAAGCAGTAGTAATGTTTATTATTATATAATTATATTTATTAATGTAATATCAGTGTTTCCATATAGGTCAGTTAGTTAAACTAGTTGGCCCATAGAGTTAAGAAGTGTCAAGTCTGGGGTTTTATTTTCTTATTAATCAAGTAGTTTTATAATAAGAAAATATCTGTATATTACTGTATATGTATCTGCTAATTAAACATACACTAATTAACATATACCTATGGATTTGTCTGTTGAAACACAAACCCCATCAGATACTACTTGATATTGACAGATTTCATGAAGTTGCAAACTGGGTAAGCATATGCGAGAGCTTGCCCAAGACATTTCCATTATGGTTATTTTCCTGAACAGTTTACTAATGCCCCTCATTCACTCCAAAACATGCAGGTTTGGATAATAAATTATATGGTCATAACACTTACTAACCACCCAACTACATCATGGTGCTGGAACAATGCTTTATTGATTCATATTTGGGGATCTTTGAAGCAGTTTTGTTTCTGATTTATGAATAATGCATCTAAATTGTCTGGGTCAACTTCCCTACAAAGATTTTGGTGTTTCCTTGTTAGACATCTTTAAAAGGAACTACGATATAGTCCAGTTAATATTAACTTTCATACTGTGATTCTAAAAAACAATAGTTGGCTTCCCATGTACTGGCAAGCAGGGAGACTTACTATTTATAGGACCATAGAAAGCATTACATAAAGGGAAGTCTGTTTTCATTTGTGTCTGACAACTTGACTAGTCTCAGACATAGAGAGAAAATAGTAAATGTGGAGTGTTTAAATGCGAGAAGCTCCTCTGCATTTCAGTTTGTCAGGACCTTTCACTAGTAAAAATACAAGATTCCAGGAACCTCAAGGGGCAAGTTATTGTTCAAAGTTAGTCCCCAAATGTATCCCAATATGAAAATCAAATCACCTTCTTAAAATATGATCAGTTACACATCCTCTGTCTCACATGTCTATGGGAGCAATAGATCTTATTTCATTAGCTACAGAAATTGTTTTGTCTTGTTGGCTCAAAAATACAAAATATATTGGCTTTAAATTGAACATAAAAAGTCAAGACCCTTTGAAAAGCATAGATGTCAATAATGAAATCAGCTAACTGTGTAAAGAATCAGTTCACTTTAGTCACTCAGTTGTGTCCGACTCTTTGCGACCCCATGAATCGCAGCACTCCAGGCCTCCCTGTCCATCACCAACTCCCAGAGTTTACCCACACCCATGTCCATCGAGTAGGTGATGCCATCCAACCATCTCATCCTCTGTCGTCCCCTTCTCCTCCTGCCCCCAATCCCTCCCAGCATTAGGGTCTTTTCCAATGAGTTGGTTCTTCCCATCAGGTGGCCAAAGTATTGGAGTTTCAGCTTCAACAGCAGTCCTTCCAATGAACACCCAGGACTGATCTCCTTTAGGATTGACTGGTTGGATCTCCTTGAAGTCCAAGGGACTCTCAAGAGTCTTCTCCAACACCACAGTTCAAAAGCATCAATTCTTCGGCGCTCAGCTTTCTTCACCGTCCAACTCTCACATCCATACATGACCACTGGAAAAACCATAGCTTTGACTAGACAGACCTTTGTTGGCAAAGTAATGTCTCTGCTTTTAAATATGCTATCTAGGTTGGTTATAACCTTCCTTCCAAGGAGTAAGCGTCTTTTAATTTCATGGCTGCAATCACCATCAGCAGTGATTTTGGAGCCCAAAAAAATCAAGTCTGACACTGTTTCCACTGTTTCCCTGTCTATTTGCCATGAAGTGATGGGACCAAATGCCACGATCTTAGTTTTCTGAATGTTGAGCTTTAAGCCAACTTTTTCACTCTCCTCTTTCACTTTCATCAATATAAAGAATCAATTTTTTAATTGTGACTTCTCCATGGACGTTAGTGCTGTATGAAATTCAGACAACACTTTGTACTTCAAGACACACCTCTGGTGAGTCAACTTGAGTGTGTGTTAAAATACCAAGAGATGGAACTGGTGACAAGATGCCTCTGAAATGAAGGATCAGGATAAAATCAGATAAAAACTGGTATTAACACATACTGATCCAAGTCCAAGCAGTCACACTTTATGACATTTACAAAATCCTGGAAATGAACCTTTTAGGGATTATTATTTTCAAAATGACAATTGAGTATCCATTCTCTCTCCTTTGTGCATCAAATCCAATACATCTAGGAAATGATATTAAGCGATAACGCACATGCAAAACAGTTCAGTTCAGTCACTCAGCCATGTCCAATTCTTTGTAACCCCATGGACTGCAACACGCCAGGTTGCCCTGTTCATCACCATCTCCCAGAGCTTACTCAAATTCATGTCCATCGAGTCGGTGATGCCATCCAACCATCTCATCCTTTGTCATCCCCTTCTCCTCCCACCTTCAATCTTTCCCAGCATCAGGGTCTTTTCCAATGAGTCAGTTCTTTGCATCAGGTGGCCAAAGTATTGGAGTTTCAGCCTCAACATCAGTCCTTTCAATGAATATTCAGGAATGATTTCCTTTAGGAGTGACTGCCTTGATCTCCTTGCAGTCCAAGGGACTCTCAAGAGTCTTCTCTAATACCACAGTTCAAAAACATCAGTTCTTCAGCGCTCAGCATTCTTTATGGTCCAACTCTCACACCCATACATGATTACTGGAAATATAGTGATAGTAGTAGTAGTAGTCAAAGCTATGGTAGTAGCTTTGACTAGACAGACCTTTGTCTGCAAACTCTTGTCTCTGCTTTTTAATATGCTCTCTAGGTTGGTCACAGCTTTTCTTCCAAGGAGCAAGCATCTTTTAATTTCATGGCTGCAGTCACCATCTACCATGATTTTGGAGCCCCAAAAAATAAAATCTCTCACAGTTTCCATTATTTCCCCGTCTATTTTCCATGAAGTGATGGGACCGAATGCCATGATCCTAGTTTTCTGAATGTTGAGCTTTAAGCCAACTTTTTCACTCTCCTCTTTCACTTTCATCAAGAAGCTCTTTAGTTCTTTTTCACTTTCTACCATAAGGGTGGTGTCATCTGCATATCTGAGGTTATCGATATTTCTCCTGGCATTCTTGATTCCAGCTTGTGCTTCCTCCAGCATAGCATTTCTCATGATGTACTCTGCATGTAAGTTAAATAAGTAGGGTGACAATATACAGCCTTGATGTACTCCTTTCCCTATTTGGAACCAGTCTGTTGTTCCATGTCCAGTTCTAACTGTTGCCTCTTGACCTGTATATAGATTTTCCCGGAGGCTGGTCAAGTGGTAGGGTATTCCCATCTATTTGAGAATTATAAAGAATTCCCATCTCTCGACGGTATGTAAAATATATACCTATACTCAAAAGCAAGAAGGAAGAAATTTAGTTTATCAGAAACTGTGAGAAATGCCTCTAAGTTTAAAAATAAAGAGGAACAGAATTATAGTTTGAGAGGCATGTAAGGATATATAAATATTCTTTTAAACCCTTTATGTTGTTGCCCCCTCTACCAAGTCTAAATATATTTTGACTGAATTAAAAATGATAAATCTCATCAATTTATTTTAATGCCAGAGAAATGATCTCTGGGACTGTTCATAAAACAATAGAAGCTGATTTCTTGAAATTTTGAATACATGTTTTAATATAATAGAGAACAATACATTCTAACATTCATAATTTCCTTAAAACTTGCATGAAATCATTTTAGCTGCCTACCTTTAAATAGAAAATCTTTCAATTTCTGCAGAGCCTAGGCACCCAACAACTTATAATTCAGCAACAGAACCCTCACTATACATAGCTTTCCCAGAGTTACATCCATATATAATCCGAATTAACATAATCCTTTCACTGTGTGGCACTTCTTAAGTGCTTCTGGGTCAAACTATTTTGTGATCATAATTGTGAGTCAAATCTAGAGGGAAATTTCCTATTTCCTAACTAAGGATGATTCTATTAGTGATTTAATGTTTGGCATTTCCGAATCTGTACTCATTCTTGATGGAAAAGTACTAGAACATTTGAAGATGATCACTGTTTTCCTCTCCAAGCATATTTGTTTACATAACTACAATGACAAAAGAAGAGGCAAAAAGAAAAATTATAATAATAGCTCCTTTCTATATCCCAAGCAATATGCTATTACCTTAAAAACAGATAATGCCTCTGTCTGAATTTTTCCTTCTGTAGTTTATAAAGCTAATAAACTTTATAAAGCAAATCTTAAGTACAATTTCATTGCTACTCACCACAGTTATTTTTTGTTTTACATCCATTCATATTTTAATATAGTCAAGAAATATTTAATAAAGGCCTACTTGGTAATAGGCAATTTTATAGAAAAATAAAGGAATAAACTGCATTCATCTTTGTTAACATAAATAATTTATAAGTAGACCATTTCAGATATGACTATCTGTCTTTGTCTAAGAAGTAGTGTAGGAGAGTTGGCTTCTTGATAAAGCATGTCACGACCTGAAACGTTTTCAAGAGGACTGTGGGGGTTTTGTCTGAAATCTTTTTGTGTAAGAACATGAATTCGGGCATTTTAAAGACTGAACTAAATACAGACATCACAGAAAAAGGAAGACATGGATTCTATATTCTACTCTTGTGCTTTGATTATTGTGGAAGAAGAATCAACACAAAAAGCAATCTTCCTAGGAATGTAACTGGCATAAAATATAATAGTTTAACATTAGTTTTAATTAGGTAAACATTTCCTTAGCCAGAAATAATAGTTTCTTAGGGCTACCATGATGAAATTCCACAAACTAAGAGGCTCAAGCAATGTAAAATTGTTCTGTCAGTTTTGAAGCCTAGAAGCCTGAAACTCTGGTATCAGCAGGGCCATGCTCCCACTGAAATCTACAGAGACTCTTCTGGCTTCTGTTGCTTTGCCAGCAATCATTGGTGTTCCTTACTGCAGGTGCATAACTCCAATCTCTGCCTTTAAACATTCTCCCAGGGTTTCTCTGTCTTCATATCATCTCCTTATAAAACATTTATCATATTGGATTAAGAGCCCACCTTATTCCTAAACCAACTACATGTTCAATGTCCCTATTTCAAAATAAGATGAGAAGTACTTGGGGCTGGTGTTACAGGGAAAAAGGTGGACTCTGAGAGAATGGTCACATTCCAGGTCTTAGGAAAGTCCCTGGAACAGCTGCTGAATGTAGGTTCTTGGCTTCACGCAGGAAAGGATTCAAGAACAGGCCATAGTAAAGCAAAAGAAGGTTAATTCAAGGAGATACACACTCCAGAGACAGAGTCTGGGCCATCTTAGAAGGCAGGGGACACCAGGGTGTGGGAGTTGTCAGTTTTTATAGGGATAGGTAATTTCATAGGCTAAATTTAGGGAGATGTGTAAGCTTCTTGAAGAAAACTTGGATGAGCTCTGCTGATGCTGGAACTTTATGTGGAGGAGAAAGAACTCTGCTTTCCGTTTCTAACCTTCAAAACACAATGATTTAACTTATGCCTTCTTTTGGACCGGAGATAGCTCAATTGCTTCTGCCCCATGAAACGTGGAATGCCTTCACGAACATTCCTGTCTTGACTCAAGTATAAATTCTCCTTATATGGTAAAGAGGATTGTCCCCCTAGTTGATCACAGTATAAAGCCACTCACAGACCCAGTGCCTAACTTCTTGAACTAGCAGGAAATAGCAGCCTACAGATTGAAATTCAACATAAAATGCAAATTAACATGTCTCTACCATTTCATGGTAATAGTTTGCCAAAATCAGCAAAGATATTCAAAATATCTAACAACTATTTAAGAAAAAGCACAGGCCGATCAGAATAAATACTGCTCTTAAATAAACAGTTTGTCTTCTTTTTAATGGCTATTTATTTTTGACTGCATGAGGGATCTTCTTTGCTTCATGCAGTTTCTTTCACATAGTCTCTAGGTGTGACATGTGGGCTTAGGTCTATGGCATGTGGGATCTTGGTTCACTTACCCTGGAATCACACCCTTAATCCCCTGCATTGCAACATTGATTCTTAACCACTGGACCACCAGGGAAGTTCCCACAGGGGAGCTTTACCAATGCAGAGATGCTGAATGTCTCTCCTAGGCAGCAGTAGCAACTATATTTATTTATTGTTATCTCTGTGGCTTTATGTAACATTTTTCTGTAATAGAGATTTCTTTGCTGGATTAGTATTAACACGAAAATCTATCTAGTAAAATTTTAATTTTAGTTTTGAGACATGATTAGTGATTCTTTTTCAAAGTGTTTGCATTATTTGATGGTTTTAATTTGTTAGAAATTTTATAATATCTTAATAAAATAGGAACTGTAAGACATATGCACATTTAGGACCATATGGATCTTGTAGGGGAGCAAAATCTGCCACCCCAAATGTGTCTCTTTGTTATGAGCATTATTTTGGGCTGGTTCGTTTTAAGAGACTAAAGAATCTGGAAGTTTTTTGTTTTTTTTTTTTTTAACTCCCTGCTTAACTGCCTACAAGAATTTAGAGGGAGGGTCTATACCAAGAAGAGAGTAATCACCAGAGATAACTACAAAGATCAAAAGCTGGTTTTGATAGTCTGGGTAGAATTTAGCAACACATCTTTGTTCAAAGCTTTCTCTGTGTCCCATTATGTCTACATGGCAGGAAAATCATGTTTTTTTGTTTTTGTTTTTTGTAAATGGTGGGAGTATGGTTTATTAAGCTTGTACCTTAGGATAGGCACTGGGCTTTTTCCCCACGGTGCCCTTAATGTTCAAAACCCAGACCTTCTGCCAATTTTTCTTGAGCAGTGGCACCAAGAATTTGAAAGCTAAGTGGATGTTTTATACATCCTCTGTCATCTTTGCGTGGCCAAGAGCTACTGCCAGACACAGCAGCTTCTTTATCTAGAACTTGATGGTGGACTTCACTTCATCAGCTTTGGCCACCACATTCTTGTTGTGGGTCAGCAAGGAAGGAAACTCGCCAGACTTATTCAGGCCTCCACCGAGGATATGCGGGATCTATTTGTTCAGTGACTCTGAAACAAAAAAGGCATCATACTTCTTGGCCATCTTCTTGACCAGTTTCTTATTCTTGTTGAGTTTCTTCAGTGTCTACCCATGTCCATGTGGGGGATTCTTGTCCTTTGTCCTGTGCTTTTCTTAAAGGAATAGTACCCAAGGGTAAAAACACAATAATGTCATTGTTTTAAAATCAATTTAATGTATGACTAAAGTAGGAAAATGGAGTCTTTTTTGTCTGTTTGTTTTTTTGTTTAAGGTATTTTTCCTAAAGGTATCTATTTGGTCTATCTAATTTGCTTACCTCTCTAAGCCCAATTATGCCACCTTCAGTGATAAAATATTTAAATAATTATTGGGAGCTTTTATCTTGAGCTTATAAACACATTTTGCTTGTTAGTATTGTCACTATTGTTTGAACATAATATTACTCATTGACTTTGGGGGAAAAAAATCAGTTCCAAATAAAAAGGACGTGCTACAGAGTCTAGATTCTTATTTCTAAAACACAAAAGAACTACCTGTTTTCTAATTTTGTGTTTATATATACTGTTACGCTGAAGTGTTGAGTTCTACTCTAGTGAAATTTGGAGCATTACGAAATTCCTCAATCATGCCAGACAGTAGTTTTGTCTCAAAGTTTTAGACATGGTTAGTTAATGGAGCTCCATTTAATCCACTGCAGCAAATAAAAAAAAAATTAAGAGCATTCTGCTGTGTTTCTGCTCTGGTTGTTACTAGCTTTGCTTTTGCTTGAGGAATCTTTTCACCCAATTCTAGTATCTAACTTTATTTGAAGTTTATTTTTCCTTGTAAACTCTTTTTTATTGTATTTAAACTGGTTTGGTGATCTTGGTGTAGACGAGTTCTGGAATTTTAAAATAAGCTATTACTAGATCCCAGGGGCACTTGGGTCCTTTCATTCAAAGTTGGGACAACCTAGCCTCTATCTTCCTTCATCTCCAAGGACAGTCAAACCAACAGAAATGGATTTTAAAGAGATCATGAGATATTTTCCTGTATGAATTATAAAAATGTATATACTGGTTTACACTGATGTGTTTAATAATGTCCTAGCTAATATAAATTAAGTTCTCCAAATATTTTCTGTTCCACTGCTTTATCTTTGGTTCACCAGACATATATTTTAAGTTGTTGATTCCTAATAAAAAGTTATAAAACCGTGAGAAATAGTATTTTGTTTACAAAAGATAACTCTGTGTACTTTTTTCTCAAGGTGATAATGAACAGCCCTTGTTTGTTAGACTTAAGGCCATTATCAGTTCTTAAGTGATTTAAGATTAGCACTGACTCCACCCATGATCTTGCCCTGGGAGTCCCAATGTCACCAAATGCTAAGACTGACATCTTAGAAAAAATTCCCTCAGACTCGCTGCTACCTGTCTTCATGTCTTGTTATCCACTTCACCATTCTACCATCTGCTGCACCACTGAAGTGACCTGTGATTAAGGACTTTGAAGAAAACTCACTCTAAATTATGAATGGACATGGTCTTTCATGGCCGTTAAAATAAAACGTTGCTTCTGTTCTTACTATTAGGCAAGAATTCCCTTGCATGGGGACATCAAGAACACTGGCATGTGCACGGAATAACCTTACTGTCTTAATGACCACTAATTATGCATTTTGCTTCTCAAACAGTACAGATATATGACAACACACAGCTGCTTCTCCAAGAAGATAAAAGATGTTATCTGGTGGAGATATTTTAGTTTATTTCCTTCCTGGGAATATGATGTATATTTTTTGATTTGTCTTAAATAATTTCCCAAACCATGAAGTTACTATACTTTTAAGTTTCTTTAAAAACCATAATATAATTCTCTTATTAAAATATTTTTAATATAGAAAGTTTTGGTCATATAAAATATGTTTTGAAAGGAAAACAAGAACAGCTAACTTGAAAAATCTGCTTAAAAAGATCAATTATATAATGTGCACAATATTGGAAAATTTCATGAATTTTATTTTAATATCTGTTTTCAAATTGCCAGATGTTCCCATAATGATAGATCCTGTGAGAAGAGGAAATTTTCTCACTTTATTTTTAATGATTTCAAAATTTATTCAACTCACAGATTTGCAAAACACACTGCAGATATCTTCTTGAATTTCCATATTTTCTGTTTCTTAAGACAACACATTGCCATTTGGAAGAACTTTTATGCTAATTAAATGATATCATTTGGAAGTATAATGTCAAGGGAGATTGAAAAAAGGTGTTTAGGTTATTACAAACAATTGAGTGAACTCTCACTCTTATAAACCCTTCCCATCTTTAGAAATGACATGCCATATATTTTTTACAGATTTTCTCTAAACATGCTTAGCTACAGAGGTGCCCCTTGAAGCCCCGGGACAGTCCCCAGTCACATCCTTCTACGTCTCTAGGTCTCTAGGCTTACGTCCCAAACCCTTCCATCCACTGCTGGATAGCTGTCATTGCTAGAGTGATCTTTGTTGTTCTTTCTGTTTAGTCATTAACTCATGTCTGGCTTTTTTTGATCCCATGGACTGTAGCCAGCCAGGCTCCTTGTCCATGGGACTTTCTGGGAAGAACACTGGAGCGGGTTGCCATTTCCTCCTCTAGGGGATCTTCCTGACCCAGGGATTGAACCAACACCCCTTGTGTCTCCTGCATTGGTAGGCAAATTCTTTACTGAGGGTGCCACCTTGGATTCTTATATATGGCATTAAAATAATGTTGACAGCCAGCTATCATAGTTACTTATCAGCAACTCTACATATAGTTAGCTATGTAATCTTGATATATAATCAAGAGAGACAGCTAATTATGCATTTTTAATACATTGCTTCTACTTTTCATATTAATTGTAAACTTTTTATGATGTTTGTGTATATATGCATGTGTATACATGTGCATGTGTATATATATGTATGTGTATGCATATATCTATATGCATGTGTATGTATATACGTATGTGAAAGTTGCTCAGTCGTGTTTGCCTCTTTGTGATCCCCATGGACTGTAGCCCACCAGGCTCCTCTGTCCATGGGATTTTCCAGGCAAGAATATTGGAGTGGGTTGCGTTTTCCTTCTCCCCTTTCACATACTTGTATGGCATATACCAACATACATACACACATATGTACATACATGCACATAGTACATAATACATGAAGACTGTTGTCTGAGAAAGTTTCTGAGATATGGTCCCAAATAGTCACTATTACATGCAAATTTACTGATCTTTAAATGACAAAAATAATTAAAATTAACTCCAGAACAGTGAAAAACACTATAAAGATACTCGTGTCCTCCTTTTCTTATTGTTTATTCTTCTTCACCCATTTTAGATAAATCAATGAGCAGAAATGGAATGAACATGTGAGTCTTTTAAAGGCCAGCTGCTGCTGTTGGCACGTATTTGAAGCTAATGGCTAATCTTCAAGTACACTGCCGATTTTGCTAAAACCTGAATCCTCTTTCATCCAGACAACCTATGTTTCTGAGCCAAAATCAGGGGACAGTTCTTGGATTCCTGAGTCTTTTATTTGGGAGCATTGCAGGATAAACAGATGCAGTCGAAGGGAGAAGGGATATGTTGTGTATCCTCATTCAGCTCTGAATGATGCTTTATCTTTAGTTCAAGTTATTTCAAAAGAAAATTATGGAAAAATGTTACTTACAAATTATCAAAGATATGCTGTATACTTAAATACTGTATACATTTTTACTTTAGTATTTTATATTTGAGACAGTAATATTTGAAATTAAATATATTTACACCACTTGAAAACATTTCAACTTTAGATATACAGTGTAATATTTTCTTGTTCATGTAATTTGGCATTCGAACATTTTCCCTATTGATATTTGTGTTATTTTTCAGTAATTTCTAAATGACATAATTCACAGTCTGTGACAGGGAGGTTCATTTTAGGATAGTGCAGGAGATATTTTGCCAGTTATAAACCTGAGGTCTTCTATTTTGTTATAATGGTGATTTGACTTTGGTTTCCAATTTTTCTGAGTTTTAGAAAACATCCATCTAACAGTGTTCAAATGAATAAACTGAAATAAGCAAATTGGACAGTTTAGTGACAATTTAGTAAAATTAATTGCATGAAGTGATGGATTCTTTAATTGAACAGCAATCAATTTGGTGAATTATGTGATTATGTTAGACTATTTCATAATTGACCTGCCATTTTATTTGTCTTGAAGCTTGACATCATTTGCTAAAACAAATAAGAAATACAAGTTTTGTGTTAATTATATATATATATATGTATATATATTTAACTGTATACATGTAAACATGTATATCTGTGTACTTTCTCCATGTATTAAGAGTTGACAACAATAAAGTAGAGGAGGTCATATTGCATAGTTCACACACACACACATAAGTATTTATATATATTTGCATGTGTATTTATGTATAAAATTATATATATAATTTTTTTAATTCTTTATTTTATATTGAAGTATTATTGATTAACAATGTTGTGATAGTTTCAGGTGTACAGCCAAGTGATTCACTTATACATATACATATATCTATTTTTTTTCAAATTCTTTTCCCATTTAGGTTGTTACATAATATTGAGCAGAGTAACTTGTGCTATAAGTAGATCCTTGTTAGTTATCCATTTTAAATATAGCAGTGTGTACATATCAATCTCAAACTGTCTCTTCCCCCTGCCCTTTCCTCCCTGGAAACTCTAAGTTCCCTCTCTAAGTCTGTGAGTTTCGTTCTCTTTTGTAAATAAATTCAGTTGTATCATTTCTTTTTAGATTTCCCATATAAGCACTGTCACATGATGTTTATCTTTTTCTGTCAGACTTACTTCATTCAGTATGAACTCTCTTTCTCTGTCTGACCTCATTCATCCAGTATGGACTCTGTAGGTCCATCCATATTGTTGCAAATAGGATTATTTCATTCTTTATAATGACTGCATATATGTACCACATCTTCTTTATCTATTCCTCTGTCAATGGACATTTAGATTGTTTTCATGTTTTGTTATTGTGAACAGTGCTGCTATGAAAATTTGGGTGCATGCATCCTTTCAGATCATGTTTTTTTCTGGATATATACCCAAGAGTGGGAATATAGGATCATATGGTAACTCTATTTTTAAGGAAAATCCATACTGTTCTCCTATACATGTAGAATTTATACAGTGAGAAAATGTAAAGACTATTTTCATTCTTTAAATTAATCCTCAATCTAGCCCATCATAAGTCTTTTCTGACTATTCAGTTCCCAGACACAATTACACATTATGAAATAAATGTCTGAATAAATTTTCCCCTTATTAAAAATAATAAAAATACAATGAAATGTGTTTGGAATATTCATGAAATATTAGAGTAGATGTATTTCAATTAAAAGCACTGGGTATATAATGGTGATGATTATGGTTTTTCAGTACAATTAGTCTAGAGAAATACAAAAGATGTAAGGTAACTGGAAAGAAATATGCAGTAATATGATTTTGTTACAAGATTTAATTTGACATCTGTAAAACCCATGAGAACAATTCAAGACAACAATCAGAAACTTGATGAGACAGCCTTCTTGTATCCTCCAAACAGTTATCATGTTTGGTAACTTCATTGTTTACAGAGGTGAGTCAACCAAATTCCTGGAAAATTAGTTCCCTCTTCTGCTTCTTTACATTCTCCCCACTTCCTTAGTGTCTCCTAATGTGACACTAAATTCCCCTTAGAAACTCTAGTCACTCCTTCTTTTTCTTCTAGGTCAATTACATTCACGGAAATTCTTTCTATCTTTTTGAGACTCAAATCCACTTTCATGTTCTAACTTTCTCCATCTCCATAATTCTGTTTTTCATAATGAAAACTTGTCACATTAATATTTTCAATCACTTTTTCCTTCATTTTTTTAAAAACATACTCATTTGACAGATTATCTAAATTGAATCTATGTTGTAATCTGGGCCTACAAACTTTGAGAAATTTCTGGAATAAATTACACAACTATATTGAATGAACATATTAATTTTAAAAGAAAAATAAACACTCTAACTAGCACTCAATACCAGCAATCGCTTTTTAAAATAATGTAGTATAGAAAAGAAACATTTATAGTAACAATAGTTAAGAAGGTGACACTTTACGGTATGCAAGACTTGGGTTCGATAATTGAAAAGTTGAACTAGAAATAAAAAAACTATGAAGAATGGAAACATAATTTTTTCTTGACTATAAATACTCAATGTTGTAAACATTATAAATAGAAAATGTTCTTTTATCTATTAAATTGAGCTCAAAGTATCTATATGATGATCATTAAATAAGAAAAGAATCTAAATATTATATAAATAGTAAATTATAACTGGATAGATGAGAAAATTATTAAAAAATGAATAATAAGAAGATTAAAGTTGTGATAATTAGATATGTTTGACATTGGCTTACAATTATGCAGATTAATGAAATTTAGTGAATAATGGCACCCCACTCCAGTACTCTTGCCTGGAAAATCCCATGGACAGAGGAGCCTGGTAGGCTACAGTCTGTGGGGTCGCTAAGAGTCTGACACGACTGAGCGACTTCACTTTCACTTTTCCCTTTCATGCACTGGAGAAGGCAATGGCAACCCACTCCAGTATTCTTGCCTGGAGAATCCTGGGGATGGCAGAGCCTGGTGGGCTGCCGTCTGTGGGGTTGCACAGAGTCGGACACGACTGAAGCGACTTAGCAGCAGCAGCAGCAGCAGTGAATAATAATGGGCTTCCTAGGTGGCTCAATGGTAAAGAATCCACCTGCCAGTGCAGGAGATGTGGGTTCAATCCCCACATCAGGAAGATCTCCTGGAGGAGGAAATGGCAACCCACTCCAGTATTCTTGCCTGGAAAATACCATGAACAGAGGAGCCTGGTGGGCTATAGTCCATGGAGTTGTAGAGAGTCAAATAAGTTTTAGTGACTGATCACGTACAGAGAGTGAATAATAATAGACACAAATATAATGGATAATTATTATATAAAGACTCATTGAAAAGTGATGCAAAAAAATAAAATGCTAATCATTGGTTGACACAGATGGCCAACTATTTAAAGAAAAAAATAATCTAAATATTAGCATAAGCATTTATCAGAATAAATTCACTATCTAAGTTTTAAGTTTTAAAATGTGGAACCACATGAGTATGTGAAAAAAGAAAGGCAAGGATAAAACAAAAACTAAGATTACAGGACAAATTTAAGCATCATATTTATCTATCATTTTTGTGAATTGATATACTCATCTTTCAAGTAAAAGATTAAACATGAAATTTTAAAATGGCAAAATTCATCTATTTTCTATTTATTTTTTAAAGACCTGAAAAATTATGAAGCTAAGTTGCTGCAAAACTGTAATACAGAATTCTCTTATAGGCTGATTTTTGACACCAAGAAACCAAGTCAAAATATAAGCAAAATACAGAGGATGGAATAACTAAATATAATACTTATATAAATATCTTTATAATCAACAAAGCTATAACTGATTTTATTTTCAATTCACAGAAACCATAAAGAAAATCTGATAATTTATTAGGTCACAAAATAAAGGTCAACAAATTTAAAAATCCACTTTCTTACAAATCATTCTCCCTAAAGACAATGCAAGATATCTACAAAAACTAATGTTAAATTATAAACATATCTTATGGAATGAAAGTGAAAGAATCACATCCAAAAAACAGAAAAGCTGTTTAGCCAAAAGATGTACAAAACTTTAAATACAGCAACTAAGTTTTCTCCTCAGAAAGCTATTTTAAAAGTGGAAAAAGTAAATTACTAAGAATTAAAGTATGAATTATATAATTGAAAAAATAGTGCAGTTTTTGAATATAACATGCACAAAACTTAGGGCAATCAAAGTCAAGAAAAATGTGTAGGCATACATTTTTAAAACATACATAAAGGAATATAACTAGATAAATTATAATTTCTTATCAATAAAATGACAAGAATCTGCCTGCAATCCTGGAGATCTGGGCTCAGTCCCTGGCTTGGGAAGATCCACTGGAAGAAGGCATGAAAACCCACTCCAGTATTCTTGCCTGGAGAATCCCCATCGACAGAGGAGCCTGGAGGGGTACAGTTTATGGGGTCACAAAATGTTGGACATGACTGAGCGCCCAAGCACAGCACAGCCTTGCAAAATGGCAAGCTGAGGTCTCAGACATAATATCCTACTCTCCCATCTTGTTTATCCTGCTCTCCTATCTTTCAGCCCCAAAGCTTGCAGAGTAATGGACCATCATACAGTCCCCTCTAATCTTAGCTCTTCTTCCAACTTTCTAACTTAGCCTTCAACCTCTAGTTGAGGATCTGTGGCCAGCTGAACAGCCTGTGGCAGAGGCCATCCCCTTGCACAGGCCTTTATTTCCTCTCTTTGCCGCTCACACACGGGCATCAAACCAGCCAACATTTTTAGAGCATCCACATAGTCTACATACATCTATCCTAGGGGTCACGACTCCCCATGTAGAGGTTCATGGCCTATTTGGGCTTCCCAAGTGGCTTTAGTGGTAAAGAATCTGCCTGTGCCTGCTTGAGACATGAGAGATCCAGGTTTGATCCCTGGGTTGGGAAGATCCCCTGGTGTAGAAAATGGGAACCCACTCCAATATTCTTGCCCGGACAATTCCATGGTCAGAGGAGCCTGGAGGGCTACAGTGCATAGGGCTGCAAAGAGTTGGACACGACTGAGTGACTGAGCACCACCGTTGGGATTTCCCCTGTGGATGCCTCTTTCCTAAGACCCATTTCTTTAGTCTCCTGGTTTACTCCACTATTGCTGGTTTGACACCTGGGTGAAATTCAAAACTGGTCCCTGTACAAGAAGGGCAAGAAGAGACCAAACAAAGAGGTAGAAGAGGCAGACCATTCTTGGTTAATAAGTGGCAGGTTTAATAAGCAAGGGAACTTTACACATGAGACTTGTCTTGGCAGCCACAAGACAACTAGTTCTCAGCATCTGCCTATCGGAATCTTAAAAGTTTATACAGAGACCTTAATTGGGTTTGGTCACATATTCAGTCCAGATGGTCTCAACAACACTTCACTCTCTCAAAGCTGTGTCCTTTAAATAGCTCTTAGCATTGGAATGATGGGTGGGAACATACATTCTGGGGTGGGGGATAGGGGAAGAATCTCTGATTGTCTGGGTGCAGCTTGCAGGTCAACCAGAAGTCAAGTCCTCTCCATGCCCCTCTCCAACAAGAAGTTTTGGAAATGACTAATACACTGAGGGAGTAAGAACTTCAGAAAATCAGATTTAAAGTGAACATGTGCTTGCTGAGTGCAAGGTCAATTAGGTTGTGGCCAACTCTTTGCAACCCCAACGACTGTAGCCCGCCAACCTCCTCTGTCCAATGGATTCTCCAGACAAGAGTAGTGGCATGGGTTGCAATGCCCTTCTCCAAGGGGACCTTCCTGACCCAGGGATCAAATCCATGTCTTGTGTCTCCTACATTGGTGGTCAGGTTCTTTACCACTAGTGGCACCTAATATGTGCAACTGGTGAGGAAATAAACCAAACACAAAGGAAACAGAAGCTAGAGCCCCAAACCAGTATAATATTCATTCATTAATTGTCTAACTTAAAATGTCAAACTTGTGCTATTGTTCATAATATGTTATCATCAGTGGGCCAAAAATGGACAATTCCTTTCTCTTATTTTTTTCCACTCTATTCCTCAATCCCCACTGTTATTTCCCTAACTCCAGGAGCACTAAGTCAGTCTCTTCAGTCTTTGCAACCCTATGGACTGTAGCCTGCAATTCTCCTTCATCCGTGGGATTCTCTAGGCAAGAATACCGAAGTGGCCCACCACATCCCTCTCCAAGGGATCTTCTCATTGACACATTCTACTAAAAAAATGTTGTATGTCTATCTGTATAGGCATTTGAACACATATTTAGCTGTGTGTTTTAGCCTGTATGTAATTTTTAATTTACATGAATATATTTTTCACTTCTTGATTTTTCTCATTCATCATTATGTATGCTAGTTCAACCTACGCTGCTGTGTATATAGCTAAGTTGTTGTTGACTATATTCCATACTGTATGTCTGATATTTGCATAGGATGAAATCCTAGGTTATTGCTAAATGAAACCCCCAAATACATTACAGTTACCAATGTGAAGTGTTTTAAAGTACTTTTGTAATAACTTCTCTTGGATGTATACAATGGTGATTAGATAGATAGATAGAACATCTAGGTGAGTCTTGTGGTATACAAATAACCACTTTCATTGCATTCTCCCAGATGACTTTCCAGGGTTGTTGACAAATTATACTCCCATTAGAGATACAAGATGCTTTCTTTCTTTTTTTTTTTAATAATTGTATTTATTTATTTTTGACCTTGAGGGCTTTTCTCTGGTTGCAGTGAGCAGGGCTGCTCTTGAGTTGGGGTGTGCAGGCTTCTCATTGTGGTGGCTTCTCCTGTTGTGAAGCATGGGCTCTAGGGTGTGCAGGCCTCAGTATCCGTGGCTCTCGGGTTCTAGAGAACAGGCTCATTAGCTGCGGTTCATGGGCTTAGTTACTCCATGACATGCGGGATCCTCCTGGGCCAGGGATCAAATCCAAGTCTCCTGCGTTGGCAGGCAGGCAGTATCTTCAGCACTGAGGCACAAGGGAAGCCCACAGGATGCTTTCTGTGTTCCAAATCCTCATCAGACTTTTGTGTAACTTAACTTTTTTAGTATTTGGGTCAATGTCATGAGTGTAAAGTTTTCTCTTTTCTCAAATTTGCATTTCTCTGATTACTTCTGAGATTAAGGAGTTTTTATACTCTGTTCATAAATGATGAGACAGCAAACAATTTAAGATCCACTTCTCCATTAATTATATACAGTTTAAAAATATGTCAGTTAAATCACATGAAACAATAAATGTAAGCTACATGCAAATTGCAGGGATGATAGAAAGTGAAAACAATAATTGTGTATCCTTTAAGTTTGATATGCTTTACTTATTAATTATCTGTTTCCCCATCTATGAATTGCCTAATTATATCTGTGGCCATATTTCTATTTGTTGTCTTGTATTTATCTTATTGAGTTTAAATATCACTTTGGTGATCTAAATTATATGCCTTTGTTGGTAAAAGATGATAATATAAATAATAAGACTGAAAATAATAGCTTATATTTTAATGCATATTAATAACTATATTTATTTAGATGTTTATATTCCATGCACTGTTCTAATCTTATTCCATGCATGAACTTGATTAATTTCCATAAAAGTACAGTGATCAAAATAACACTGGAACATCAAAAAACTCTGATCCACAAAGCCATTAAGAAATATGCCAATGACAAAAACAGCGACAACAGCAAAAATCAGATATGTGCCAATATTTGAAAACAGGCAATGACCTATAGTCTGTGCCATTTTGCACTGCATTCCAATTATTTCAGACATTGTACAGATGCTTTACATATCATTTAAATTGTGTGACTATCTGGCTTTAATTAACATACTATAGAATTTTACATTGAATACAGTCACTGGTTTTTATACACTCTAATCATTATATTTTCTTCTTATGAATTATCCTTTTTAGCTTTCTAAAGATCTGTTTTCCTGACTCAAAATTGCATTTATTTGTCAGTTTATCATCTGGAATTTTCTATAATTAGCCTCACAATCTTAATTCCTTTTACATATTTTTATAATAGAATAAGGGCCACTTTTTTCTTGCATGTGGTGTGCCAGATTGTTCTAAATTAAATCCTAAATATTCCACCCCTCCTCATTTATTTCAGATACCATTATTGCTGTATCTTCCTGGGTACATCTGTTTCTGAGCTTTCTAGTGTGTTCCATCAGTCTTATTTTCCTGATTTTTTGCCAAAAAAAAAAGAAAAGAAAATGTTTTAAAATATATGGCACTGTAGTATATTTGTGTACCTGCTAAATTGATTTCTGTTTCTGTTCTCATAAGAAATTAACTAGCAATGAGCTCATACTCTTGTAAAATTACAAATGTATAGAGTTTCAAAAATACACAGTTAAATTTTTCTCTTGAATGTAAACATGTTTACCTATTACTGGAAAAAGTGATTACAAACTTTACAATGCTAAAATTTGTTATTCATGAGCTGATTTATCTCTATTTTTATTTAGATTTTCTTTATGTTACTTATTGACAATTCTTCATAGTCTCTTGTGACTTTATGTGTTAATTCTTAAAAAAATATTTTCTTGATTTTTAATTATATTGATCTTGCTTTTGGTTTTTATACTAAGTAATATTCTAAATAAAAATCATTAAATTTTATAAGTTGATATTATATTTAGCAATTGTGATGAAGTTTCATCAGTTTTTAGTTTCAAGTTCTGATGCATTTTTAAGACTTTTATAAAAGATAAGTTCTAAGCAAAATTGGGAGGATGGTAATTAAATTTCCCATATAATTTCTGCACCTACATACATATTCTCCTCAATTATCAACATCACTCACCTCAGTGCTAATTTTTACTAAGGATGAACCTACACTTATAAATCATTATCATCCAAAAAACATTAGGATTCACTCTTCATGTTGTAAAATCTATCATACATCAACATTCACTGCTTAGATAAATGTATAAGGATATATATCCATCATGATAATATGAGAGAGTATTTTCACTGTATTAAATATCTTTTGTGCTCTACCAGTTAATTTCCCCACTCCTCCAACCATACCAGCCATTGGTCTTTTTATTATCTCCAAGCTTTGCCCTTTCCAGTGTCATACATTCGGTATCAAACCAATGTAGCTTTTTTAGGTTGGCTTCTTTCACGAATATACATTTAAGATTTCTCCATGTTGTTCCATAACTTCATAGCTTATTTATTTTTAGTGCTTCATAATATTCGATTGTCTGGATAGACCACAGTTTATACACTCAACTACTGATAGACATCTTGGTTGTTTCCAAGTTTTGAGAGTTACAAGTAAGGCTGCTATAAATATCCACGTGCATGTTTTTGAATAGACATAATTTGTAACTCCTTTGAATACATATGAAGGAGCTTGACTGCTCACTAGTGTGACAAGAGTATGCTTAGTTCATTCAGATGTGTCTTCTGTAAATATTTTCTCAAGTCTTGACTTGTCTTTTGATATTATCTTTCACAGGTTAGAAGTTTTTAATTACAGTGAAGTAAATCTTATTATTTCTTTCATGGATGGTGGCTTTGATTCTATATCTAAAAAGGAATCGTCAGAACTTCCCTGGAGAGAGCCCTTTAGACAGCAAGGAGATCAAACCCGTTAATCCTAAAGGAAATCAACCCTGAATATTCATTGGGAGGACAGATGCTGAAGCTGAAATTTCAATACTTTGGTTACCTGATTCCTAGAGCCAATTCATTGGAAAAGACCCTGATATTGGGAAAGATTGAGGGCAGGAGAAGGGGACGATAAGAGAATGTGATGCTCAGATGGTATCACTGACTCAGTGGACATGAATTTGAGCAAACTTTGGGTTAGAGTGAAAGACAGGGAAACCTGGCACGCTGCAGTCCACAGGGCTGCAAAAAGTCGGACACACCTTAGCGACTGAACAACCACCACCAGTGGTTAAGAATACACTTTCCTAGAGGGGTGGGATGGGGAGGGAGACAGGAGGGAGGTTCAAAAGGGAGGGGTTTCTATGTATACCTATGGCTGATTTATGTTGAGGTTTGACAGAAAACAATGAAGTTTTGTAAAGCAATTATCTTTCAATTAAAAAAAAAAAAATACACTTTCCTGCTTGAGCGCTCACTGCATTGAGGAGGTTTCCTCAGCCAATGCGCGTTCAGCCAACGTCTCAGGGATGCTCTGCTCTAACAGGGATGCGCCTCCGCCCTCCTCGCAGCTTCCGCCCTGCTGCTTCCGTAGCAGTAGGCACACACACCGTAAAGAAGACAGACGAGAAGTTCTTTAACTGGAGCCTGGCCGAGTGGAAGCTCTTCATCTACAACGGGACCACCGGAGAGTTCCTGGGGCTCACCGCCAAGAGCTGGGGTTTGATCTTGCTCTTCTACCAGTCTTTTATGGGTTCCTGGCTGCACTCTTTTCATTCACGATGTGGGCCATGCTTCAGACTCTGAACGAAGATGGTTCCAAAATATCGTGACCAGATTCCTAGTCCAGGACTTAAGGTTTTTCCAAAACCAGTGCCAGCGTTGGATTTTTCATTCAGCCTGTCTGATTCAGAATCCTGTCAAGGGTACACTGATGACCTTAAGAAATTTCTAAAGCCGTATGGCTTAAAAGAACAGAAGAATCTCACAGATTGTACCAATGGAAACTTTTTTGAGCAGAAGGGTCCAGAATACACAGCATGTCAGTTTCCTCTTGCCTTACTTGAAGCATACGGTGGTGTGGATGATCCCACGTTTGGCTACCAGTCAGGAAACCCTTGTATTCTTGTGGAAATGAGCAGAATAATTGTATTAAAGCCTCAAGGAGAACCAAGGATAGACTGTATTGCAAAAAGTGAAAGCACAGCAGTTCTAGCAACTTATCCTCCCAATGTAAAGATAGATTTAAAATATTTCCGTATTATGGAAAACAAAACAAAACAAAACTGCACGGGAGCTACGTGCAACCACTAGTTGCCGTCCAGCTCAGCTTTGGTAGGGATGGCGATGTAAAAGAAGGAATAGTTGAGTGCAAGATAGATGGATCATCCAACCTAAAAACCCAGAATGACCATAACAAGTTTTTAGGATGAGTTGCATTCAAGATCACCATGCATGCATAGTAGGAGTTAGGATGTCTCCACAGAGTAAACGTTGTGTTGTCTGTCTTCATTTTGTATCAGCCGGACCTGCCATTCCAGAATTATGAGACCGCCTTGGGGAAAGGTGGAGTGGTACATGACACTGGGATAACATAGTGTGCTTCCAGATAACAGTGGTCCATGTCCTTTGAAGTAACTGCCTGTTGCCTCTGCTGCTTTTTGAACCATGTACAGTCACCAGATAGGGACTGTGAACACCTGATTCTGAACATGTAGGTCGGAGGTCTTGTCCAATTTTTATGTGGTTTAATTGCAAAGTGTCTAAAACTTAATGTGCTGTGCTATGTAAATATTTTATAGATTTAACACTGGTTAACTGTCATAATTTGATGCCAGCAGAATTTTAGGGGATAAAATGGTACCTGACCAACATCAAATGACTTTACAGATGCAAGAAATTCAGTGTGTGGAAAAGTTATGTATGTGAGGAGGAAAAGGAAAAGGAAAATAAAAGTGGATTTGGGGGAAAAAAAAAAAACACTTTCCAATGCAGGGAACATAGGTTAGATCACTGGCTGGGGAACTAAGATCCCACATGCTATGGGGTAACTAAGCCCCTGCCACAACTAGAAAGAAGCCAACATGGTGCAATGAAAGACAATGAAAGATCCTGCATGCTGCAACTAAGACCTGACACAGCCAAATAAATAAATACTAAAAAATAAATAAATAAAAATAAAAAGGCATCCCCATACCTAAAATCATGTAGGCTTTCTCTTGTTATTACTTCTAGGAGTTTTACAGTTTCGTATTTTACATTTAGATCTGTGCTCCCTTTTGAGTTAATTTATGAAGGATATAAGATCTTTCTACATTCATTTTTGTCTCATGTGGATGGCCAGTTATTCCAGCACCATTCTTTGCAAAGATGAAGAGACTATCTTTGCTCCATTGCACTGCCTTTGCTACTTTACAAAAATCAGTTCACTATATTTATGTGGATCTGCTTCTGGGGTCTCTAGTTTGTGACACTGGCCTATTTGCCTGTTCTCTCATCAGTACTGTACTTAGTCAGTCATGTCTGACTCTTGGCGACCCCATGGACTGTAGCCCACCAGGCTCCTCTGTCCATGAGGATTCTCCAGGCAAGAACACTGGAGTGAGTTGCCATGCCCTCCTCCAGGGAATCTTCCCAATCCAGGGATTGAACCCACATCTCCCCCACTGGAGGTGGATTCTTTACCATCTGAGCCACCAGGGAAGCCCTCATCAGTACTGCTGCTGCTGCTGCTGCTGCTAAGTCGCTTCAGTCGTGTCCAACTCTGTGCGACCCCATAGACGGCAGCCCACCAGGCTCCCTCATCCCTGGGATTCTCCAGGCAAGAATACTGGAGTGGGTTGCCAGTTCCTTCTCCACTTCATGAAAGTGAAAAGTGAAAGTGAAGTTGCTCAGTCGTGTCCGACTCTTCGCTACCTCATCAGTACTACATCATCTTAATTAATATAGCTTTGTAGTAGGTCTTGAAATATGGTTGCGTCTGTCCTGCAATTCTGTTCTTCTCCTTCTGATATAGTATTGGCTATTCAGGGTCTTTTACTTCTCCATGTAAACTTTAGAATCAGCTTATCAATATCCATACAATGACTTGCTGCACCTGGTGGATTTATAATGTGGCTGATAAAGTCTAAAGATAATAAAAAAGTTAATTCTCTTCTTGTTCTAACAGATATTACAGCATTCTCTTACAGCATTTTTTTTTTGGTTTAAAATATTCATAGGGCTTAACTAAAAACAATAGCAGTAGTGGCAGACATGCTTTTATAAATTATTTTTTTTTCAAGTTTAAGAGAAATGCATTTTAGTAACTCTGTGAATTTTGATGATTGTTTTCAATGTGTGTAATATAGGCATCCTAAGGTATCAACAGAATGTTCCTTTGCATTCCTTCTGATCGAATATATTTTTAAAGTAACAAGTATGAGATGAAATTTATCCAGATATTTTCTTCACGTATTGAATTATTGTCACTCCAATATTTCATGAATGTACAAAATATATAACGGATTGCACGTGGTTAATAGAACAGTCCAAAATTTTAAAAGTGCACGAAAAGATTTTCCATTATCTGTTACTTCTTTTGTCAGCCCCTCAAACATGCACACAGTATCCTGGGATGACATTTTTTTTTAATGCCTTCTATTTCTAAAGAGCTTTCACACAGATTTTTGTGTCAGTTTTCCAGATTCACATATTTCTCTGTCATCTCAAGCCTGAAGTATCCCCATTTTGGGGGGAAGCCAGCAACTCATACTAGTTATTCTTTTTTTTCCACCCACATGGAAATTTATTATATCATAAATTTGACATTTCAGATCTGTGGGATAAATATTAGTTATTCAGAAATTTATGTTGTGCAATAGCTTCTGCATATAAGAAATGAAGTTTAGATTTTGACTTTGGATACACAAAAGTTAATTGAAATTACAAAGCTAATAATCATAAATAGAAAAAATCAAAAATTACTGGAAAAATGTGTTGTTGAACACACCCAGATTAACTATATCAATACAAAAAGCAGCAGTATAGAACAAAGGACTTAAATATTCAAAGGTTTAAAAATCAATATTGGAAGAAATAATTTGCAACATATATAGTACTGAGAAAGGATTATTATCTAGGCCAAAGATAAAAAAAGGAAAATATATCATGAGTCATTTATTAGTAAATAAAATAAGTAACAGAATTAAATTCCCAATAGCTACAGATTATAGAAGTATTTGATAGCCTTTTAAACAAGAATGCTTAATTTATTTAAAACAAAGAAATTAATTAAGCATACAAGAAAATCAAACATAGAAACCAAAAGAGAAAATATCATTTTAAATTTATTTGTGATATATCTAAGCGTGTTATGGAGTAAAACTTATAAGCTTATTACATTTAAATCAGTAGATTCAATTCAGGTGAAAAAAATAAAAAGACCTGAGATTCTGATACATGTTACAAGACAAAGAAAAATAGAAAAGGCACTATAATGAACTAGGGGATAGCCTAGCAGGTGTTATTGAAAGCAGGAGGAAATAGAAAGACTGGAGAGAAGGCAAAGGAATAATTTGTTGAAAGAAATGACTTCTCAGATTCAAAAGGTACAAGAATTCAATAGGATAAATCTTCATGTGGGCTTATCTTAGTGAAACTGCAGGTAACTAAATGCAATGAGAAGTTTTTAAAAGCTATTAGATCCTGCTATATCAATATGTAGACTAGCTTTTGAAACATTAACATAATCTGAGGGATTGATGAGGAAAGAAATTGGTTACCTATTGTACAGCATCCAAATCTGTGCTGCCCTGGAGTAGATTATTTTAGGATTGCACACGTCATTCTTAAAATTTGTTAGCTCTAGGGCTCTGCTGTGTCTGCTCAGTCTGTATGTGTCCAACTCGCTGCGGTCTCATGGATTGTAGCCCATTGTCCTACAATCCCTGGCTCCCCTGTCCATGATATTTTCCAGACAAGAATACTGTAGTGGGTTGCCATTTCCTACTCCAAGGGATCTTCTCAATTCAGGGATCAAACCCACATCAGGTGGATTCTTTACCTGCTGAGCCATTGGGGAAACAATTTCAAAATTAAAGTTTAAAAAAATGAACAAGAGTGTAGAAATTTTAAACCAGTATGTGAATGGATGGGAACTGAAGCAACATCCAAATTGCAAAGCTATCAGGGAGAAAAAAAGCATGAATGGCTGAGTGTAGGAAGGCACGAAGTATGACAGTAGAAATTAGTATTTGATACACTGAAAAGTATAATCAGTAAAATGGTCTGAATTGCCCCATAGGAGGTAGAGGTATTTTTAAAATATTATACCAGGAAAATTCTAAGTAAAGGACATTTGTCATTGTTATAATACCATTAGAAAAAGCAACTTTAAATAAAACATCTATTAAAAGATAAACTGAAGCATATTAGAATTCCTAGGATTTTATTTGAGCAAATATAATTCCAACTAGGCAAAGCAAACTGAAATTGGTTAGGAGAACTCCACAGACAGAAACGAGATGAAAATCTTTTACAAAGACTAGAAGGCAAAGCAAACATTAATAAATTATTTGATTCACTGTTGCTTAAGCAGTTGCCTTATTTAGGAAAGCCTAGTTGGCTCTCTGTACTAGTCGCTCTTAAGTTTTGTTCCCTGGGATTTGAGTGTATTGACTCTAGCTTAGTTTACATAAGCTACCAATGGATTGGAACCACTTCGGTCTAATGGTCTCTTTGCTTAATTGTATTCCTACGTATCAGTAATACACAATTAAAATGGGTACTGAAAAATTCCATTTCAAATAATATTTAGAAATATTTCTAATGTAAACTGAGAAATCTGTATGCAGTTCAAGAAGCAACAGTTAGAACCGTACATGGAACAACAGACTGGTTCCAAATTGGACAAGGGTGCATATTGTCACCTTGTTTATTTAACTTATATGCAGAGTACATCATGTGAAATGCTGAGCTGGATGAAGCACAAGCTGGAATCAAGATTACTGGGAGAAATATCAATAACTTCAGGTATGAAGATGACATCACCTTTATGGCAGAAAGCAAAGAGGAACTGAAGAGCCTCTTGATGAAAGTAAAAGAAGAGAGTGAAAAAGCTGGCTTAAAACTCAGCATTCAAAAAAAACTAAGGTCATGGCATCTGGTCCCATCACTTCATGGCAAATAGATGGGGAAACAATGGAAACACTGAGAGATTTTATTTTCTTGGGCTCCAAAATCACTGCAGATGGTGACTGCAGCTATGAAATTAAAAGATGCTTGTTCCTTGGAAGAAAAGCTATGACCAACATATACAGCATATTAAAAAACATAGATATTACTTTGCCGACAAAGATCTATCTAGTCAAAGCTATGATTTTTCCAGTAGTCATGTATGAATGTGAGAGTTGGACCATAAAGAAAGCTGAGCACTAAAGAATTGATGCTTTTGAACTGTGGTGTTGGAGATGACTCTTCAGAGACCCTTGGACTGCAAGAAGATCAAAGCAGTCAATCATAATAGGAAATCAATCCTAAATAATCATTGGCTGGACTAATACTGAAGCTGAAGCTGCAATACTTTGGCCATCTGATGAGAAGAACTGACTCATTGGAAAAGACCCTGATGCTGGAAAAGATTGAAGGCAGGAGGAGAAGGGGATGACAGAGAATGAGATGGTTGGATGGCATCTCTGACTCAATGGATATGAATTTGAACAAGCTCCAGGAGCTGGTGATGGACAGGGAGTCCTGGTGTGCTGCAGTTCATGGGGTCGCAGAGAGTCAGACATGACTGAGCAACTGAACAGAAGTAATGCAAGCTTGTTGACAAAATAAGATAGGAACAGGGTATTAACAGTCTTTACAGATAGAAGAACTATTTTGTGTACATGCAGACACTGGCAATCTAGAAGAGATAATATGTAACTAGCATTTACATGCACAGTGAGTCAATAAAATTAATTCCAAAACAGAAAACTATGTCAGTTTAGAAATTAGAAATTTGGATGAATCAGGTAATGATTGGCTTGTTATATCAAGTTACCAGAAGTGGACCTTATTTTCTTTTCAATACTGAATGAAATGGAACTTCAGCCACTTTGAAGACTGATTTAATACTTTCCAAGCTATGTTTTAGGAAGAAGAGAATTCTAGTAGATGGATTGAAGCAGGGCTAGCCTGATGATAGGGAGCCCTTTTAAGTATATCTTTCTTCTCTATCATTTTAAATTTATTATGCATTAAAATTATTTTCCAGTGAAATGACTTTTGTAATCTATAACCATTCAAGCTGTGTTACTCTTGGAATATGCATTATGACAGTGTTTTTCTTTAGCATATTTATTTCTTTTGTAGCCTATAAACTTCTTCATATATCTTCTTAAAATGGCAATCACCACTAAGAATATTCTTTCATACCTTATTAATATTGCAATAACCATTAAGACTATGCAACATATATTTCAGTAATATAGCAATAACCATTAGCTTTTTAATGCTAATAAAATGTATAAACATGTCACTGTAATATACACTGCTAAGTTCATACACATTCATTGGTTGATGACTCTAATAGTATAATGGAAAAGGAGATAAGTCATAGAGAGAAAGGCATGACCTTTGGAGTCAGGCCCAAACTTAATTCCTGACTCTACAGTTCTGTAATTGAGAACCTTTTTTTTTTTTCTTAGATTTGTCGATTAATCTCTTTACCACTGTGGATGGTGATGCCAACCACTCAGCGTGTTGGGAGGGCTAAATGAGATGACATATGTGAAATTCCGAGCCCAGTTACAACATATTATAGGCTCCAAATAAAATGAGTTCCTTTCAAATTTCCCTTAACATTACAGAATGTAGTGAGAGGGAATAGAAAGTATGATAGCTAAGCCTCTGCTTCTATTCCTCTGTGTGTGTGTGTGTGTGTGTGTGTGTGTCTCACGGAGGGAGCAGAAAATTTCTTCAAGCTGGATAATGAAAAATATTAAAATAAGAACTAAAAAAATTAATTATTTATATCTAATATATTCAAATCATTGAAAGCATACCAATGATTGACTGAAGGTCTTAGCAGTTCTTATAAGTCTTCATTAATATCCTCGTGTTAAATGAAGTTCCTGAAAATAAAGTCTGCAAACTGATACAAATACTGAGAGAAGTTATCATTTTAATGCTTATATTACTCACGTGGTAATATACAATAGATAAAGTATGTATCCACTTTCTTGTAACACCTATTTTTATGGAAAATGTGGTATTTATCTTTAGAATCACCTTTGTTTTCACAGGAACTTTAAGAGGATGCATGCTGTAACTCTTTTAAAAGAGGATTATTAAGCCTGTGTGTGTGCATGTGTGTTTCCAGTAGGAAGATAGGAAGAATAAAGTTTGAATACAAGAAGACCATTGCAATTGACAAATAAGAAGGTAGCATGGAATGATGGTAATGGAGATAAGAGTAATAACTAAAGCTACTGACTTATTGTTCTATGTAAGGGCTCCAGGTTAAGAGGAGCAGTGGGAACCGAAATGTTCACCAAGCTCATTCCTGCATATTGCTGTCAGACCCTGTTATATGTAGCCTCCCCTTCCTGCTAGTCAGAATTTGTCACCCCTCCTTTGGAAGGACTGAAGCTGAAGCTCCGATACTTTGGTCACCTGATGCGAACAGTCAACTCACTGGAAAAGACCCTGATGCAGGGAAAAATTGAAGGTAGAAGGAGAAAAGGGCAACAGAAGATGAGATGGTTGGACAGCATCACCAATGCAATGGCCATGAACTTGGACAAACTCCTGGAGATGTGAGGGACACAGAGGCCTGGCATGCTGCCATCCCAGGGGTTGCAAAGAGTCGGACATGACTGGGCGGCTGAACAACAACAAATGACAGTGACTCCTATTTTTACCTGCTGTCCCTGCACATAGGGAGTCCAGCATGTTCAAGCAGCAGCCAAAGGTTATAGGAGACCTTGCTCCTTTCCTCGGAGAAGGCAATGGCAACCCACTCCACTACTCTTGTCTGGAAAATCCCATGGACGGAGGAGCCTGGTAGACTGCCATCTATGGGGTCGCACAGAGTCGGACACGAATGAAGCGACTTAGCAGCAGCAGCAGCAGCAGCTCCTTTCCTAACGTCATGCCCTTTTTTGGGGACCAGAGACTCCAACCTCATGGAGAAGACAATTCCAGGTACACAGAGCACAACACATGCCAGAGTTTTGGTGAATGGAACCACTACTGTTTCTCCCCTTTGTTTCTAGGATCCAAGCATTCTTCCTGCTGATAACACATTAAGTTCTCAAATTCAATGCATTCACTACATCCTAAAGGATGGTAGCACATCTTTCCATGCATGCATGCATGCTAAGTTGCTTCAGTCGTGTCTGACTCTTTGTGATCCCATGGACTGTAGCCCACCAGGCTCCTCTGTCCATGGGATTCTCCAAGCAAGAATGCTGGAGTGGGTTGCCATTCCCTTCTCCAGGGGATCTTCCCAACCCAGGGATCACCTGGGTTGATGATCTTACATGTGCATGGGCAGGTGGGTTCTTACCACTAGCGCCACCTAGGAAGACAACATCTTTCTATAGTATGAAGTTTTAGCTTTAGAAGGTTGCCCTAGTACTCTATGAGGCAGGCTTCTTATGAACAGTTCTACGTATGTATTGACCAGTGGAGGCAATTTCCATCACTTCTTTGCTGTCGAGTAGTCCCTCATCTCGGAGAAGGCAATGGCACCCCACTCCAGTACTCTTGCCTGGAAAATCCCATGGACGGAGGAGCCTGGTAGGCTACAGTCCATGGGGTCGCTAAGAGTCGGACACGACTGAGCGACTTCACTTTCACTTTTCCCTTTCATGCACTGGAGAAGGAAATGGCGACCCACTCCAGTATTCTTGCCTGGAGAATCCTAGGGACGGTGGAGCCTGGTGGGCTGCCGTCTATGGGGTCACACAGAGTCGGACATGACTGAAGCGACTTAGCAGCAGCAACAGCCCCTCATCTCAGATGCTACAGTGTGTGGAATTATATGAGCATGAATCAGGCAATTGCTAAGCCCCTAAGTAGTCAACTGTTGCAGGCTCTGCAAGCAATATACACAAAACGTAAGTTTGTAAGGATAAACCTTTGGCTTGTCAAGGTCAGACGGAGCCCAAAGCAGTCAAGTTGCCGAAAGTGGCTCGTTGGTCTCTCCTGTTTTAAAGAGGTACTGCTTTCATATTTGGAGTTTTTATTTATCTCACAGTGATGGTATGTACATATACCCTCAAATAAACATTTTCCTCAATTAGTTTTAGCCTAATAAATTCAGCAGTGCTAAAAAATAACTTAGTAAAACGTTATTGGTGTGTGTGTCCATATCAGCCCTTCGAGATAAAGAGGCTTCAAAAATAAAAGTGCAGTCTCTTGGAAATAAACCACTTTTAAAGTGTTAGTCTTTTCTGTTTTTTTTTTTTTTGCTCAATATTTTATCTAAACCAAATTATCCATAACATTTTTTTTGCACAAAATAGCCTTTGTTAGTGCTTATTTAGTAAAGAACTGTGATCTACAATATAAAATCATGCTGGAATCTTCATATTAAACCACTCTTAAATATTGCATTTGCTTTCATTCTAAAGGCAACATCTCCAAATTCAAAAAGATAAAAAGGCATATTTAAAAAATTGAATATTATGGGTTTCAATTGAATATAAATGCTATCATATATTTTACATATATAGATGTTTTTTATAATTGTGACTTATTTATTTTTCAGTACATTTATTAAATTATACAGAGTCTACAGAAAAAAGAATATCTTTTTTCAGGTTTCACAAAGTAAGCCCACCATTGTAAAACAGAACTCAGACATAAAAACATTTCTAGTCTTCCAGGGACTCGTACTTCCTCATCATGGTCACTCCCTAGCTCAACAAAGTCTGTCTTAAACAATATTGTTTAGTCTTGCATGGCTTTTCAGCTTCATATAAATGAAATAGTGCATGATGTAGTCCTTTGTGCAGGTTGTTTACTCAACATTATGCCTGTGAGATTTATCCAAGTCATTGTGTATAGTCATATGTTATTTACTTGCATCTCTGGTAGGTATTCAGTTATGTAAATAACTATAGTTTATTTATCCATTCAATAGTTATGGACATATATTAACTTCCTGTTGGAGCAATTAAAAATAAGTTCCTGTGACACATAGGTTCAAGTTTTTAGTGAACACATATTTAAATCTGGGGATATAAGCCGAGAGTTAGAGTTACTGAATTGATACATTCAGTTTTATTAGATACTGCCTATGGAGATTTATGAGATTTATAACTATAAATATTTATCAAGTATTTTTTAAACTTTTCAAAAAAGTGATTTTTTTCCACTGTATGTTTTTATTTATTTGATGAGTTTTTAAAATCTCATTTATTTTTCTTCTACTGCTTTTATGGGAATAGAATGTTAGATCACTGATTTTTCATTTTCCCCCTCTTTTAATGTATGCATTTATAACAATAAGCTTCTAGTTAAGCACTAATTTACTTGCCTCTTCAAATTTTTTTGTGACCCCATGGACTGTAGCCCACTAGGCTCCCCTTTCCGTGGAATTCTTCAACCAAGAATACTAGTGTGGGTTGCCATGCCCTCCTCCAGTGGATCTTCCTGACCAGGGATCAGACCTGGGTCTCCTGCACTGCAGACAGATTCTCTACCTCCTGAACCACAGGGGAGCACCCGGGCTGCTCTTTTACCCTACAGTGTGCTGTGTGTGGTCCTGACGGAGCATTTGCTTCTACTGTTTCCTCTCCCTAGAATGCTAGCTGAATCCCATCCCTGCTCAAAATCCAGCCTCTATCAAAGGCCTGAAGGACACCAACTTTTCCCTTCCATAACTGATAATTCTGATCACACACTGCCATGTACTGTGTTTTTTGTGTCCATTATTCACTCATGCAAGAATACTTTCTTCCATATATATATGAATAACGTTACATCCAGGAATATACTCATAAAAGCACTCAAAAATAAAATACTTTGTAAATGACTTAAATTTTACAAAGTAACAAAGAAAATAAATCTACATTCTCTTTCAGGCTGTTGCAGGTACACTGACTCAAGTTTAAAAAGCAGTATTAATAGGACAGTTGATCTGAGAATAACCTGTCTGCATTTTACTGATGAAAACACTGTCTGGCTGGAATAAAAGGAGCAGTGAAGGGAGTTCTCTGCAGGTGAACTGAAGCTGCCCCACCCAACCCTGGCAGGAGCTTATGGTTCCACCCTAACTCCTAAATTAGGAAGAGACTTTTAAATTGGCCTCTCCAGAGTTCAAGGAGCCAGGCCCTGGACTGGAGACCAGAGGGGCTCTCTCAGAGAGGATGGGTTCTCTATCTATCCTTCCCAGGGCACAAGGCAGAACTGCTCCTAGACCTTGAACATGCGTGGAGTCCCTGGATTTCCAGCCTCCCCTCCTCCCACCACCAGTGTATCCTGATCTTCTTACCTTCAGGGTAAGAAATATTTCTACCTTCAACTAAGACATCAGAGCCAGGAGCTGGTTTCACGATTACTTGGTAATAGATCATGTTTGGAAATAGATCAACATGTAACATAACGGTAAATGCCACCTTACTTGGAATTGATTTACAGGAAGATTTAGTGACATATGTTCACACTTAATTCAGTCATATAGAACAATTTTTTAAAGGTTGAAACTTTATGAGAGAACTCTCCAATTTGAAATTAATTAGTATTTGGTTTGCTGTAATGAATATTAAGCTAATCCAATTTTTAATAAAATAATAGACAATAATTTTATTCTGTAAGCACAAGAATATTTTATAGTCTTTTTAGACTACTGATAATTTTTTTTTAATGGAAGAGTACTGGAATTTATTGGGAAAAACAGGCTGCAATTTTTTTAAATAACCCACTTTGCTTACTTCTAGTTTGAATCAGAATCTATAATTATTTCACAGACCACTGAGAGTGTTATATGATGGACATTTTTGTGTATGGGAAGGAATTTGACAAGTTTAAATTCCATATGGTTACCATTCACAAAATGCTTTCAGATTGTTGTGATGATACTAATACACAATATTGTTAAGGTGAATATGATCTTTGACATTCATATTTAGGTTTCACATGTTGAAATTGATTTATTAGTCTAAGAGAATTGGGGATTTTTCTGTTTTGTTCCTGTCTTATATTTTAAAAAATATAGATAAACATTAAATGTATAATTTAAACTGGGTCGACAAATAGCAAATGTGATTAGTGGACAAGGGAAAACATTTTAATACTTAACGGAATAAATTCTGCTCAAACGACATCTTTTCTCCAGTAGTATGTATTAACTTTCATTCAAATATATAACAAATACTCAGTGTTTCATTATTTGTTTCCCAAGTCTTCAATTTTTGACACTTAACTATAATTTCTTCATCCAGTTTTGTAAGAGAATGGCAATGGAGTTAGGTTAATACAGTGATTCAAGACAAATGCCAAGTGTGTGCCTTATGAGACTTATATTCTCCATGGAGAGACTCACAGAAGCTTGGAGCATGGTGATATATGTGAGAGTGGCACCAAAGTTCTACAGATGGATTCAGATATATAGAGTTAGGCACTTAAAGCAATTGCTTTCAGTCATCTCAGTGATAAGCAGTCACAGATGAGATGTGTGCATTTGAGATGAAAGAGCTGGGTGTAAATTTAAATCAAATCTAAAGCCTGACATTTACCTCATTTTGGTTGGAGAGGAAAGGAATATATTCAAGGCTGAGAAACAAATTTAAATACTCAAGATGAGTTGAACAGAGTTAAAAATTCTGTGAAAGAATCTTCACTTAGATTCACTGCAGAAAAATAGTTGATGTCTGCCTCATATATTTGTAGTTAGTTAAATAGAAGACTTCTTTGATTATGGACTGATGGAAGATTAACATGTGAAGATAAAGGGCAAGTTGCTTGATTAATTATAAGGGAAAATCAAGAAGAGGATCCATGATCATAAAGAAGTATGCATAGTGTTCTAGACCTATTCAATATAAATCACACAACACATAGAGTAGATAGAACACTGTGATAATTAAGAACAAAATACTACTGAATCTTGCAAAACATAAGCTTCTGCTTATCATAAACCACTGCAACTTTAGACTTTGAAAAAATGTATTTTTAAATTATGAATGTGCCCCTTTCATATGAAATATCACCACTATCCTTTAGTTGGTATGTCAGAAAAAAAGCAGGCCAATGAAACAGAAGAAATAATCAGACATACTATTATGTAACATTTTAGTTGGCTATTGAGAATCTTGAGGGATTTTCCCAAACCCAAAAGTGTGCATTAGAAATAATTACTCCATATTAGTTTCTAAAAATAATTTTAAACAATAAAAAAAAAATAGGGTGGAGTTTTTTCTTTTTTTTTCAATTATGCACAACACCTAAGGAAAGACTTACAGGTAATATCGAACCAGCCTATTTCACAGGGCAGAAGGCTTTCATGTTCTGGACATTGACCTTCATGATAAATGTGGCTAGAGACAGAGGAGATGATAATGACCAATACTCAGCAGTAGTTTTGACTGTGGACTCTTCCTCAGTTGTTTGTTTGAAATGGAAAATTAGGGAGAATTTTTGATTTAAGATGTTAACTGAAATAGTGGAGTCTGCAGCAATTCCTGAAAATTATCAATTTAATTTTAGCTAAGGTTTCATATAGTAAAGAACACCCCTCACCTAATTAGAAAAATGTAGGTCTGTCATTTCTGGCCATTGAAAAATATTTTCCTGTCA
Source organism: Okapia johnstoni (assembly GCA_024291935.2). Classification (NCBI taxonomy): domain Eukaryota; kingdom Metazoa; phylum Chordata; class Mammalia; order Artiodactyla; family Giraffidae; genus Okapia; species Okapia johnstoni. Next base: position 88,636,332 of record CM044313.1, on the reverse strand, counting down.
AAAGTAGACAGTTTTGAAAAAACAATTAATTTCTCATTGACCAAAATACCTCTGATTTAGAAACAAGGACTTTTCTTACTCAAAGAAGGTATTTTTGAAATATTTAATGTAACCTTCTTCTAGTCACACTCAAAAGGCTATTGCTTCTGCTTTCTGTCACAGGTTTGCAGGTCAGAAATTCATCCTATATGTGTTCTACTTTTGGCATCCCTCAAAATGAATAATCACAAAAAGAATTTGTCATTACAGATGCAAAGAACTGTGAAGTGAATCTGCCACAGTCTCACAAATTCTAGCAGAGAACAGGTAACTCCTGGGCCACAAATAAGGGAGTTTATTATTCCCTGAACAATAGGCAGCCTGATTTTATATTTACATTGGCTTCTACTTGCCTCCCAAGTCCCGTTACAGCACTCTGGAAGTAGGCCCAGTTGTACACTGCACTTAGAGTGTATAAGTGGATTTGTACCCAAGCTGAGGAACTCCAAGGTTAAGAAAATACCCACTTTATGAGAAGGTTCCTAGTGAAGTTGCCCAAACTTTGCCACAGATAGAGCCATTATCTTTATCAGACTCATCAGAAAACACATCTGCATTCTATCCATGAAGGATATTTCTATCTATTTCTATCTTCCAAGGCTCTTCACTGTACAAACATCCTTGAAAATAGAGCTGGCAACCAAAGCTATCACAGGACATATACACACACCATTGCAAGCATAATTCAAAATATTTGAGAATTAACTAAGAGATAAAACAGTGGAGAGGACTGCCCAGATAAAACTGTAAAATCAGATAGAAGAAGAAAGCTAATCCCACAGGCACTGCATGTGCCAGTCAACACTGAGTGGTAGTCATTATCTAGCTCCTCAGTAGTAGCTGTCTTCCTATGGCTTTTTTAAAGTTCTCTTGCTTTTTCTACACTGCCAGAATATCCAAAGGAGTATTCTTCTCTGTTGATCCTTTATTTAATTCATTAGTCATACTAAAAGTATCAACAGACACCATTTATCACCACTGAAATATTTTGTGACTAATACTTGCACACTAAATGGTGTACATGTTGTAAACCGAAATAATACTAATCTCAATCATTTTTCAAATGACCCAAATGGCAACCCACTGCGGTATTCCTGCCTGGAGAATTCCACGGACAGAGGAGTCTGGTGGTCTACAGTCCATGGGGTTGCAAAAGAGTCAGACATGACTGAGTGACTAATATTTCTTTTCCTTAAAAAATAAAATAAAATACAGTTACAGGAAGATAGACATAAATATTAGAGACTATACACAGAATAAAATGAATTCAGATAAAATAGAAGCCACAGAAAATAAGGTCTCATTAAGTCTTAAATTATTACTTTTTTTTCCAGAGAATTTGTCTTTTACAATAATCCAAAACAAGGATTTTTGTTTCAACTGGAGACACGACCTGTTTCTCTTGGCTTGAGTTTGCTATAGATTTGTAGCCCCAACTAAAATAGATGGTCTATTTAACCTTCATCAGCCTTATTGCAACTTTTCCCATGGTGCCCCAAAATAGATTTTCTAAAATTTACAGCCACTCTGTTCTTGGTGTATTGAAACTGGCACAGTGTACAATATCTCAAACAGTAATTCCTTTTACCTAACAGTAAGACCTAAAGTGAAACAAATACATTGTCCCAATCGAGCATGACCTCTTAGGCAGCTCATGACTAATTGAAAGTTCCTGAGGCTTTGTGTTTCTCCCACCATGGCCAGCGATTTGTAACAATATTCTTCTCAGTTTTATTTGTAACTGACTTTACAATAAACAAAAGAAAAACATTTGCTTTTTATGTCTTCAGAGGTTCTGATGGAGATTTTATAATATTTCATTTATATGAACTTTTGGCACAAATATAATTTGCCCTTAAATAGAAAGCTATCACATTCAGCAAATTCTACACACCACTCTGTTTCTCTAAGGGTGCTTGTTTGTTTGTTTCCCCTTCGTAGTTAATTGATCTTTATGTTTTCTTGCTCTTTTGTCTCTTGACTGTCATCAGGAATGTTGAATACCTAAGTATTCTGTGTTTCAATTTCTGAAGATAAATATTGATATAGTTTTCGGTGGATTGAGTTATACATTGCTAAAATAACTATATTATCTACACAGTATGAATTCACAAGATAGTAGATCTTGTTTTCTGTTGTCTCAATCTGATTTTAAGGGACTTTACTAATAATCCCTGAAAACCTCTTACAGATATATCAAACGTCTACATATACACTGTTTTAATTAAAGACAAAATAGAAAAATAAAGGAACCCAACTTACTAGTCAGTAATTCCATTTGAAAACAATGTCAACAATATAGATGTTTTCCTTTTTGTCTTATTCCCTGTTTTCTGCCTATTTCATTTTGTTTTATTTGTGTATTCTTCCTCAATAATTGATTTCAAAATATTGATTGATTACTTCCAATACATCAGACAATGTGACACATAATGAGCATCCTATCTGGGCAATAAAGACATGATCCTTTCCTTCTTCTAGCTTACATTAGAGTGGAGGGGGAAAAAATGACAAAATTAACAAATACAATGCAGGGAAGTATGTTCTAGAAGTTCTATAGCAGTGCGTACCAGTTTTCAAAAGGTCAGGAAAGAGAAGTCTAGACTAAGACCTGAAGACTGAAAAATTCAGTGTCCCGCTCACCTCTCTTTCTCCTTTATCATCACATAATCCTCCTTTTTAATATTATTACCATTGACACAGTGTCTATAATTGAGTCTCTACAATGCAATTATGAGTGACAGAATTTTATTTTCTTGGGCTCCAAAATCACTGTGGACAGTGACTACAGCCATGAAATTTAAAAAATATGCTTGCTTCTTGGAAGTTTCAGTTCAGTTCAGTTCAGTCTCTCAGTCATGTCTGATTTTTGTGACCCCACGGACTGTAGCACGCCAGGCCTCCCTGTCCATCACCAACTCCTGGAGTTTACTCAAACTCATGTCCATTGAGTCGGTGATGCCATCCAACCATCTCATCCTCTGTCATCCCCTTCTCCTCCTGCCTTCAATCTTTCCCAGCATCAGGGTCTTTTCCAATGAGTCAGCTCTTTGTATCAGGTGGCCAAAGTATTGGAGTTTCAGCTTCAGCATCAGTCCTACCAATGAACACCCAGGACTGATCTCCCTTAGGATGGACTGGTTGGATCTCCTTGCAGTCCAAGGGACTCTCAAGAGTCTTCTCCAACACCACAGTTCAAAAGCATCAATTCTTCAGCATTCAGCTTTCTTTACAGTCCAACTGGAAGGTAACCTATGGCAAATCTAGACAGCATATTCAAAAGCAGAAACATTACTTTGCCTACAAAGATCCATATAGTTAAAGCTATGGCTTTTCCAGTAGTCATGTACAGGTCTGAGAGTTGGATCATAAAGAAACCTGAGTGATGCTTTTGAATTGTAGTGCTGGAAAAGATTCTTAGAATCCCTTGGACTGCAGGAGAGCAAACCATCAATCCTAAAGGAAACCAACCCTGAATATTCATTGTAAAGACTGATGCTGAAGCTCCAATACTTCGGCCACTTAATGTAAAGATCTGACTCATTGGATGAAGCCTTAATGCTGAGAAAGATTGAGGGTGAAGGGAGAAGAGGGCAACAGAATATGAGATGTTTAAATAGTATTACTGACTCAATGTATGTAAATCTGGGCAAACTCCAGGAGATAGTGAAGGACAGGGAAGGCTGGTGTGCTACAGTCTATGGGGTTGCAAAGACTTGGATATGACTTAGTGACTGAATAAGAGCAATCATTATTTTGTTATTGTTGTTGTTCAGTCACCAAGCCATGTCTGACTTTTCACAACCCCATGGACTGCAGCAAAATAGACTTCCCTGTCCCTCACCATCCCTCAGAGTTTGCCCAAGTTCATGTGCAATGAATCGGCGATGCCATTCAACCATCTCATCCTCTGTTGCCCTCTTCCCCTTCTGCCTTCAATCTTTCCCAGCATCAGGATATTTTGCAATATGTCAGCTGGTTGCATCAGGTGGCCAAAGTGTTGGAGCTTCAGCTTCAGCACCAGTCCTTCCAAAGAGTATTCAGGGTTGATTTACTTTAAGATTGACTGATTTGATCTTACTTTCTGGGGGACTCTGAAGAGTCTTCTCTAGCACCACAGTTCGAAAGCATCAATTCTTCAGAGTTCTGCCTTCTTTATTGTTCAGCTCTCACATCCATACATGACTATATGAACCTTTGTCAGCAAGGTGATGTCTTTGCTTTTGAACACACTGTGTAGGTTTGTCATATCTTCCCTGCCAAGAAGCAAGCATCTACTAATGTCATGGCTGTGCTGACCACCTTCAGTGAGTTTAGAGTCAAAGAAGAGGAAATCTGTCACTGCTTCAACCTTTTCCCCTTCTATATGCCATGAAGTGATGGGACTGGATGCCATGATATTAGTTTTCTTTAATTGAGTTTTAAGCTGTTTTTTTTTTCACTTTCCTCCTTCACCCTCATCAAGAAGCTCTCACATTTCTCTTCATTTTCTGCCAGTAGAGTGTTATCATCTGCATATCTGAGGTTGTTGGTATTTCTCCCAGAAATCTTGATTCCAACTTGTAACTCATCCAGCCCAGCATTTTGCATGATGTGCTTTGCATATAAGTTAAATAAACAGGGTGAAAATTAACAGTCTTGCTGTACTCTTTTCTCAATCCTGAACAAGTCAGTTGTTCCATACAGGGTTTGAACTGTTGCTTCTTGACCCACATACACGTTTTTCAGTAGGCAGGTAAGATGGTCTGGTATTCCCATCTCTGTGAGAGTTTTCCAGTTTGTTATGATCCATATGGTCAAAGGCTTTAACATAGTCAATGAAATGGAGGTAGACTTTTTTTTTTCTGTAATTCTCTTGCTTTCGCTATGATCCAGAAAATGTTGGCAATTTGATCTCTGGTTCCTCTGCCCTTTCTAAACCCAGCTTGAACATCTGGAAGTTCTCCATTCATGGAATGCTGAAGCCTAGCTTGGAGGATTTCGAGCATAACCTTACTAGCATGGAAGATGAGTGCAATTGTCTGGTGGTTTGAACAATCTTTATTAGTGCCTTTCTTAAGAATTGGGATGAGGATTCACATTTTCCGGTCCTGTGGCCACTGCTGGGTTTTCCAAATTTGCTGATATATTGAGTGCAGCACTTTAATAGCATCATCTTTCAGGATTTTAAATAGCTCTGCTGAATTTCCGTCACCTCCTCTAGCTTTATTGGCAGCAGTGCTTCCTAAGGCCCACTTGACTTCACACTCTAGGATGTCTGGCTCTAGGTGAGTGATCACAACATGGTGGTTATCTGGGTCATTAAGATCTTTTTTTGTACAGTTCTTCTGTGTATTCCTTCCGTCTCTTCTTGATCTCTTCTGCTTCTATCCAGTCTTTACCATTTCTGTTCTTTATTGTGCCCATCTCTGGATGAAATGTTCTTTTGATATTTCCACTTTTCTCGATGATATCTCTAGTCTTACCCTGTCTGTTGTTTTCCTCTGTTTGTTTGCATTTTTCATCGAGGAAGGCCTTCTTTTCTCTCCTTGCTGCTCTCTGAATTCCGCATTTAGTTGTGTGTGCCTCTTCCTTTCTCCCTTGCTGTTAGTTTCTCTTCTTCCTTCAGTTATTTGTAAAGCCTCCTTAGACAACCACTTCGCCTGCTTGCGTTTGTTTTTCTTTGGGAAATAACAACAACCATTGCTGTTTGTTGTATTTAAATATATTTATTCACGACTCATTTCATAATCGCTGAACTCCTGAGACTTTCAGCAAAACTCAAAGTATACAATTCTTCATCTGTGATTAGTTTTAAAATAGTAATAGAAATTGCTTAAAAATTTTTTTTAGAGCATTTGTCTGGGTAGATACTGCAAATATTTGTATACTAATTGGATACAACTATATACAAGCAATTTATAGTGTTTCAACATTTGGGTAATATGAGAAATTTTTGCCATAAATATCAAGGGAAACTGGCTTTCCATTTGATAACATACTTCATAGTCATGTAGTACCTCTCTCCACATAACCTTATTTATAAGAATAACTTTTCTATTAGGCAAGCACTAGATGCTTATTGTAAAAGTTTTAAAGCTAGAGTTTGAAATATATTACAAAAAATTATCCTTGCCAGAAAAAAACTATAGATAGTTTGATATTTTACAGTTGCAGTTAGTTTATAATGGATATATGTATGCTTATATATGTAAATTTGTGTGTATATATGAGTATAAATAAATAAATATATACATATATTTATTTATTTATTTATATATGCCTTCCCAGGTGGCACTAGTGGTAAAGAACCCACCTGTCAATGCAGGAGACATTAAGAGACGCAGGTTCGATCCCCAGGTTGAGAAGATCCTCCGGAGGAGGGCACAGCAACCCACTCCATGGAGGAATCAATGGACAGAGGACCCTGGCATACAGTCCGTAGGGTCACAGAGAGTCAGACACAACTGAAGCGACTTAGCATGCAAGAATATATATGTGTATATATACACACAGATAATTTACATATGACACTTATGCGACTTTTCCATAATAAACTTAATAGTTGTATAGTATTTCACTCGAAGAATTTTTCTATAAAATTAGTAAATAATTTTGTACTGCAAACATTTTATGTCTAACAATTCTTTTTATAAATGTTACTGCATTAAATGTTTTTACATGACTCTTTAAATTTGTTATGATACATTCTTTAGATTGGTTAATGAGATAAAGGAGAACACTTAAACTATATGATGTAGCCAAAGATCTCAATTTTACACATTTTATTTTTAATCCTATTTTGGTAACTTTTACTTTTTCTAATCAAGTATTTAAACTAATGAAAAGATTTTTTATTTCTGATGAGTTAAAGTTGTAGTTGAATTAATCAATTAAGAGTGACACCACCACTTCTTATACAATGTGCTTAGTCACTCATGTCCAACCCTTTGTGACCCCATGAGCTGTAGCCCGTGAGGCTCCTCTGTCCATGGGGATTCTCTCAGCAAGAATACTGGAGTGGGTTTCCATGTCCTCCTCCAGGGAATCTTCCCAAGCCAGGGATCAAACCCAGGTCTCCCACATTGCAGTTGGATTCTTTACCATCTGAGCCACCAGGGAAGCCCAAAAATACTGGAGTGGGTAGCCTATCCCTTCTTCAAGGGATCTTCCTGACCCAGGAACCAAACCAGGGTCTCCTGCATTGAAGGTGGATTCTTTACCAGCTGAGCTCCCAGAGAAGCCCTAGAAATACAATAACCTGAAGGAAAAGAGACATCTAATGAGATAATCTCTGGTTCTGAGATATCTGCTCAGAAATATTAGTCTAAATACTCTGAAACCTAGGTCCAGTCTAGGACTATGTCACTGGATATTCTTTGTCTTAGTTTGGGCTGCCATTACAAAATACCAACGATTGGATGGATTGCACAACTGAAATTGATTTCTCACAGTTCTAGAGTCTGAAAGTGCAAGATCAGGGGACTAGCATGGTTGGATTCTGGTGAGGGCTGTCTTCCTGGCTTGAAGATGCCCACATTCTCCCTGTGTTCTCACATAGCAGGAAAAAAAAAAAGAGAGAGAGAGAGAGAGAGATTGAAAACAGCTTTCTGATCTCTCCTTATTAGAACACAAATCCCATCATGTCTTTGCCACCCTCATGATTGCTCTAAACCTAATTACATGCCCAAAGTCCCATCTCCAAAAGCTATCGCTTTGGGAATCAGGGCTTCAACATAGGAATTTGGGGAAGGAAGGACACGATTTAGGCCATAGCATCCTGCTTCTTCAGATCATCCAGCTGAAAATCAAGTTCCCATCCACCCAGACCCCTCTAGTGGGTAGCACAAAGGCAGTGACCCTGTGGTACAGGAGGAGCCACTGCCAACTCATATCATGAGCCACCTGCATACCAAGTTGGAAGATTTGACTGTTAAGAATCAATTGTTCAAAGAAAAATTGTGGAGAAATGGGCAGAGGATTACTTGAAGGTACTGCTCCTTTCTCCATTTTCTCATTTTCTGTTTTAAGAATCTGAATCAGCATATCAAGAAAAGCATTCCTTTGCCTTTATTCTTCAGATGTATTCAACAGTCATTGGAAATGCCAAACTCAATCCCGTATTTTGTCTCTGAAGGTGGCAAGAAGGCTTGAGTTGAGACATCACCTTTCTCTAGCACAAATGACTTGCGCTCTATCTGCATCTTATTACCTTATCAGAAGTCCTTTAAAATGTAGTTTTAAAAATGATACAAATGAATGTATTTACAAAACGGAAATAGACTCACAGACATAGATAACAAATTTATGGCTACCAAAGGGGAAAGGTTAGTTATTCAGTCATGTCTGACTCTTTGCGACCCCATGGACCCGGGCTCCTCTGTTTATGGAATTCTCCAGGCAAAAATAGTGGAGTGAGTAGCCATTCCCTTCTCCAGAGGATCTTCCCAACCCAGGGATCGAACTCAGGTCTCCTGTAATGTAGGCAGGTTCTTTACTGACTGAGCCACCGAAAGGGAAGAAAGGTATAAATTAGCAGTTTGGGGGTAAATATATATTCACTACTATATATAAATGGAGGCTTCCCAGGTAGCACTAGTGGTAAAGAACCCACCTGCCAATGCAGGAGACATAAGAGATGAGGGTTCAATCCTGGGGTTAAAAAGATCCCCTGGATGAAGACATGACAACCCACTCCAATATTCTTGCCTGGAGAACCGCATGGACAGGGGAGCCTGGGAGGTTATAGTCTATAGGGCCACAAAGAGTCAGACATGATTAAAGCAACTTAGCACAGAACAGCATATGTAAATAGATAAGCAACAAGGACCTACTGTAGAGTACAAGGAACTATACTCAACATCTTATAATAACTTATAATGGAAAAGAATATAAAAAAGGAATATATATATATATATATATATATATATATATATATTCAAACTGAATCACTTTGCTGTTATACCTGAAGCTAACACAACATTGTAAATCAACTATATTTCAATAACAGTTTATTTAAAAATGTAATGCTTCAGCTTTCTACAGAGACTTTTAATGATATTTGGATTAAGTCAGCTAATCTGAAGAATTTATGACTTGTTCTCCTCCCTCAAAGAAGTCTTTCCTCCAAGCACATTTGTCACAGTACCATTCTCAAAATCTAGCATAGCATATACTTCTAAGCCCAAGTTAAAACACACATACACAGTTTCCAGGGAAATTCAATATTTGTTCCTTTTTAAAAAAATCTATGTTGGAGTACAGTTGATTTACAATGCTGTGTTTCACATGTACAGCAAAGTGAATCAGTTGCACATCTACGTATATCCACTTTTTAAAGATCCTTTTATCTTATAGACCATTACAGATAATTGGGTAGAGTTCCCTGTGCTATGCAAAAAAGTTTTTACTTATTTTTTTATCCATTATAGTTCACTTTTTGGTGGTTATTTCACTGGGATAATATCTTCTTTTTTTAAACAAAAATTATAGAAGTAACATGATTAAGAATATTAGCAATATAGACGTGGTATTTTACTATTTTCAAACTCTTTCATAGGGAATAATATTTTTTGACATTGATATCAGGTCTGTGAGATTTGAAAATAATTGTTCTTATCCTCATATTATGAATTAAAAAATAGAGGCATATTAAGGACATAGTGTGTCTTTAAGCCCATAAATATTAAAAGAAAAGGTCAGAAATTGAATTTTATTTAAATAAAAGCTTAAAAAAAATTGTACTCTTGACAGTACTCCATAGGGCTTTCCTTCATTATCAGCAGTTTCATGCATTTATATTTTCACTAATTTATTGAAATTAAAAGAAAGTTAGAAATATATTTGCCTGGAGAATCTGAAATCACTATGCACAATCATACCCCCAAAATGTCTGCTTTTCTTTTATAATAGCCATGGAGTCCTTGTATTTTCATAAATCCATTTCCACTTTTTGGAATAACTAGGCTTATGTAAAGTAGTTCATTAGAATCTGAATTTTATGCTTATATAATATAATTGCCTCACTGTAATTAGCAGGATGCTTATTTTTGCTGGAAGTTAGATATTTCATTTTTCTTCCTTTTTGACTCTTGGGTCAGAGATACAAAGTTAAGAAGAAATTTATATAATTATCCTGTGTGTTTCAAAAGTTCTAGAATGTCCAATCAATTTAAGTCATGAAATAGTTTTTTCTCTTTCTTCAAAATCTGTAAATTCAGGAAAATATAAAGCCCTTCCAACATAATTCAATCAGAAAATCATCTTTCATTTCACTCTGCCTAACCTAGTTCTCATTATCAACATTCTTAGCCTGTAGTAAAAAATTAATTAAAATTTTATTTTAATTGCTACATTGCTGGCATTTTAAAAAGCAAGACCTATTTTAAACAATTTTACAACTTTTGTTCCCAACCTCACTTCATTCTTGCATTCATTTATCAAATATTCATTCTATTCCACTGTGTAATTGAATAGAAATATAAATAGGGCATGTCCTTGTTTTGCTTCTCTATATTACAGATTCTAAACAAGCAGGAAAAATAGCCACAGTAGAATATAATAAATGCCATAATAGAGGGGTGTATGTGGTACTTCCATGACACAGAGGATGGAGAGGACACACTCCATCTTCAGATGGATTGGTTGTCAGGGGAGTTTTCCCAGAGAAGGTTGCTTTCAATCAGAATTCTATAGTGTTTGAAACAGTTTGCCAGATGTACCAGATAGGAAATAGGGAAAAGGCACGAAAAATCAGATATTTTAAAGTGCAAAGATTTTTCATGCAGAGTGAGTAAAACATTATTTAAAGAAAAGGAAAGTAAAGGTTATGGGCCAGGTGACTTAGCTGGAGAAGAACTTTTAAATGTTAAATTTGAAAGGAACATTAAGGTATGGATGAACTGTGGGCAATGGAGTAGGGCAGAACTTGGCTTGAATCCTGCTTCTAGCCTGTAATAACTGTTTCACCTTGGACAAATTACTTGAGAGCTTAAAGACTTGGTTTGCATATTGAAATATGGGCTTAAACAAATATATTCATATACCTTTATGGCTTTTTCAGGTTTAGGTAAAATAGTAAAATTTATGTGATGAACACAGTGCCTAATTGTACTCAGTTTTCAATGCTATTGTTACTTATTTTGCTTTAATATTATTAGCTTTTTTTCCAACTTTCCAGCAGTTGTGCAGAGGACTCACTGGGACAGGAAGATGCTGCAGGCTGGGGAATCTCTTCATAGAATCTCTTCATATAGTACAATCATCCAGTGTATAAAACAAATTTAGCAAAATAACAATATTTATAACAAAAAGAGAAACATTATCTGAATTTATCTAGTGCTTCATAGAAGGACTGGTATGAGGCACTAAATAAATTCAGATAGTATTGACTGAGCAGCTGAGTATGCACACACACACACACACACTCTCTGTATATATGTATATATACACACACACACACACACACACACACACACATACGTATATACAGAGAGATAGAGCCAGAGAAACATAAAAGCAGAGAAAGTCAAACAGAAAGGGACAGACAGAGGACAGAGACAGACAGAGAAGGAGGGAGAGACAGATTTATTTTAAGGAATTGGCTCTCTTGATTGTGGGGGCTAGAAAGTCTGCAATCTGTAGGGTAGCAAGCAGGCTAGAAATGCAGGAAGAATTTCTGTTACAGTTTCTGGCAGAATTCCTTCTCCTTCAGAAAGCCTGTTTTGGCTCCCAAGGCCTTTTAACTGATTGACCTTCACATTATGCAAGATTCTGCTTTATTCAATATCTACCGATTATAAATGTTGATCACATCTAAAAACATGACTTCACAGCAACATCCGGACTGGTGTTTGACCAATCAACTGGACAACATAGTCTACCTAAGTTGACATATAAACTTAACCATCAGAATAGGGATGATGAAACCAAGATTATTATGCTTAATTTATAATATGTGATGCCCAGTCCTGGCAAGACCCTGATGCTGGGAAAGACTGAAGGCAGGAGGAGAAGGGGATGAGAGAGGATGAGATGGTTGGATGGCATCACCGACTAGATGGACATGAGTTTGAGCAAGCTCCAGGAGTTGGTGATGGACAGAGAAGCCTGGTGTGCAGAAAGCCATGGGGTCACAAAGAGTCAAACACTACTGAATGGCTGAAATGAACTGAATGATAATATGTGAAATATCCAAGAGTTTGTGGAAAGTTGAAGTTGACATTCAAGCCCCAGGATATCTGATTCCATACTCAGCATGAGTTACCCATATGTGGTACCATCTCCTAACAGAAGAAGATATGATGGAGAGAAAACATGTGTGAACCATATCTATATGTGGAAAATGAGGAAGAAGAGGAAACAATAGGAAACAGTTGTTTTCTATACTCTATTTTAAGTCATTAAATGGTTGGTAGAGAGAATCTCTTAAGAAATGATTGTGGAAGATGAAGAAATGGTCTATTTTGAATCAGGTAAGTTTTAGTCTTACAGGACCTTAAGATCAACATGGTACTTCCCTAAGTAAAAATTTTCCATGAAAAAAAAATCATCATTGTTCCTTGGCTCCTCCCTTTTCAAATGTCATCCATGCTGCGTGAAATGTCTTTCCACATTTATCCATTCACAACACACAACTCCAAATTTTAGATGGACTAGAGTCTTCTTCATGAAGCCTCCTGTGAATTTCCGGGCACACACAGTCATGATTCCCTGTGCTTTTATAGGACATAGCTCTGTTAATGCTGGCATTCTCTGCAGTGACCTTGAGGTGAGGACCCTTGTCTGACCCAGCTTGGAATACCCAGAAGCTAACAAAATACTAGGACTCCATCACCGGGCAATGAATCACTGCTGAATGAATATAGATTAGTCTTCTCATTTTATTTAAATCAATAAGCCTATGATTGTTCTGGAGTATAAGATACTATGACAGCTTTATAGATCCTCTGAAATATCCAGCTTTAAATATGAACTAATAGGTGGACTGTCCTGTAAAGTACAATTGACTTTGTAAAAAGTTGTTCCTGGACTCAGTCATATCTCTCTCTGTTTGGCTAGTCTCAGCATTGACTCCAAATTATGTATCATTCTTATGCCCATATATTTATGTGATTAGATGTGCTAGAAAAAAATACCATTGATACATATCAGTGTTGATTATGATGTAACTTGAACTAAACCTAAAAACAATTAAAGGGCTAAAAGAAACAGTATGTACCACCTTACTATACCAGCATTTAAAAAGGTTTCAATTTCTCTCATATTGAAACAGGCAAGCAAATTAGCCTTATGTACAATATTTTCCTTTTTCTGGCTTGTAACCCATGTGTTTCTTCATTGTATTTGTTTCTTGTTTTTGAGCAGGGGTGGGGTGGGGGGTGGGGTGGGTGGAGGGGGTCAAGTTGTTTCGTTGAGGGGTTACAAAATTTCATAATGATATAATTAATGCCAATTCTAATCATTGCAATTTAGTTAATGACAGCGACTTTAGAAGTATATCCTTCTTCCTTGGTGGTTCAAATAGTCAGGAATCTTCTTGCAATTCAGGAGACCCAGGTTCGATTCCTGGGTTGGGAAGAACCCCAGGAGCAGGGGATGGTAATCCACTCCAGTATTCTTGCCTGGAGAATTCCATTAACAGAGGAGCCTGGTGGGCTATATATAGTTCATGGGATGGCAAAGAGTCAGACATGACTGAACTGCTAACACTTTCTTTTCACTTTAGAAGTATATACTCTGCTCAAACTATAATGAATCTGAATCTGTTTTGAAGGAAGAGCAAGTCCATGTGAAAGCTGATTTTTACATTCACTTTCGAGGCTCTGAAATTCCTTCTGCCTGTGCGGCATTGGGGCCCATCACAAGTAGGTCAGACTCTTTCAGGGGTACATAGGTGTTTAGTAAAATTGTCCCTAGCAGGTTGCATGCCCAGCACACACATCAATGACTGAACACAGGTCTCTTCTCTCAGCTAAATCCAACTTCTTATTCATGTTTGCATCTGTATATGATTTGGGGCCAAAAATGAATAGATAAGCAGAGACTTTTACTAATGAAGACACATTGGGTGTATAGATAGGATTATGTTTTATATTATCTTAAATTTGACTAATTGATGCTTTTGAACTGTGGTGTTGGAGAAGACTCTTGAGAGTCCCTTGGACTGCAAGGAGATCCAATCAATCCATCCTAAAAGAGATCAATCCTGGGTGTTCATTGAAAGATCTGATGTTGAAGCTGAAACTCCAATACTTTGGCCACCTCATGCGAAGGGTTGACTCATTGGAAAAGACCCTAATGCTGGGTAGGATTGGGGGCGGGAGGAGAAGGGGACGACAGAGGATGAGATGGTTGGGTGGCATCACTGACTCGATGGACATGGATTTGGGTAGACTCCGGGAGTTGGTGATGGACAGAGAGGCCTGGCTTGCTGCAATTCATGGGGTCGCAAAGAGTCGGACACGACTGAGTGACTGAACTGAACTGAAATTTGACTAATGTTGGGATATAAAATCCAAGAAAGAAAAATAAAATATTCACTTTCATTGAAAAGTCAATTCGTTTTAAATAAAAGTGCACAGATATGTTCATTTATGACAACTTAATTTTAAAATGTATGGCAAAAACTACTACAATATTGTAAAGTAATTAGCCCCCAACTAAAATAAATAAATAAAATAAATAAATTAATTAATTAATTAAAAAAATTAAAAAGCATAGAAAATCCTTTTTAGATAGAAGAATGCGTTTAATTTTAAATAGTAGGCAGAGTATTCTAATGTTATTGAATTAGTCACATTTGACCTAAACTGATGTAGGTGAAATATTTGCATCTGTATCCTTTTATTCTTTCACTGATTCCTTGTGTAACATGTGTAGTTGATTTTAAGCCTCTAAATAAACTGAATTGCTAACTTAATAACAATCTGTGAAATAGTAATACAAAATATTTTCTATTCAGATCAAAACCTCACATTTTTTCTGTTATGTTAAATCATTCAATTATGTGGATAAATTACAAATTATAATTAGGTTATTTTATCCACTTCTTAAAATGAATGTGCATATTTGTATTAGGAGGTCTTGTTCTTAATCTCCTTTGAAAGAGTCAATACATTTGTATTAACCTCGAGGAGGATGCTCTTAGAGAGTGCCTTCCGGAAGCTTCTAAGAAGCCAGCCTCTTCTCTCAGCTGTACCTTTAGGCATTTTAAGGTGCTTTACATACTCTGTCCTCATTTCTTTCTCTCCTGTATTTTCATAGCATAATTTAACAAGAATTTAGTGAGTGTCCACTAGGTGTCAGACAATCTCCTAATAATTGCAAGAAACATTATCTTCACATTTGTGGAAAGAATGAGACAAGGAAGAAGATAGTATGAGAAAGAGGTGATTTCTGCTATTTTCTCTTTGAAAATGTTGAGATAGCCTACTTCAGAAACACTTCACGACTAGAGCTGACTTCACAATTGATTTAATTATAACACTATTTCTTTTAAAAACTCGTTTTGAGTAGCAAATTAGCACACAAGGTGATGATTCTTTTAAAGACTCATTTGTAGAAGATGTTGCATTGTTCACACAGAAGAAAATATAAAGAAGTTTGTAAATATTCTTGTTTTATTCATTCATAAACACTGTTGGAATATCCACATAAAGGGAAATTCTGGGCACAATTTTTGTGGAAAAAAAGCAATTATCTGTTGTACAAGTTCTGGGAAGCGGAAGTGTTATATAAGTTTCTTCAGGCTTGGGATCTGAGTCTGTCTATTTTCTAAATTCTAGGGTTCCCATCAGTATTTTTGTCAAGATGTATCAATTTTCTTGTTTTGCTGAATTTCTATAGATTTATTCTCTTTTTGTGAAATAATCTTTTTGGTCCATACATGAGATGGTAAACGAAAGAGAGAGTGTATTTCTTCTCACTTCATTATTTTGTCCCAGTATTTTAACGATCTCTACTTTGCTCTTGTCTGTGTTGTAGGTTTATCTTTTTTTTTCAATACCTTACATATTGTACTTTTTTACATGATTTTTAACTTTAATACAGAGATTTTTATTTGAAAATGTGCTTCTTTCCTTGATTCTTTCTTTTTCTCAGGAAATAGCAGCAATGTTCCACCATTCCTTACACCAAACTGCAAAGTCCTTGTTTTCTTTGAAACCTGTTCCCTCCACGTTAACTAACCACTGAGATTTTGTCTTTTAAACAAAACAAAACAAAGTTTTATTTATTTATTCATTTGGTGCACTGGGTCTTAGTTTCAGCATGTGGGATCTTCCGTCGTATGTGGGATCTTTAGTTGCAGCACAAGAGATCTAGTTCCAGGGCCAGGGACCAAACCCAGGTCCCCCACCATAGCACAGAGTCTTAGCCACTGAATCACCAGGGATGTCCTCAACTGAGATTCATAATCTATGTAGCTGTTCTTTTCTTCCTGATGTGCCTGTGTGAGCGCTCAGTCACTTCAGTCCCATCTGACTTTTTATGACCCCATGGACTGTAGCCCGCCAGGCTTCTCTGTCCTTGGGATTCTCCAGGGAAGAGTACTGGAGTGGAGTGGGTTGCCATTTCCTCCTCCAAAGGATCTTTCTGACCCGGGGATCAAAACCGTGTCTCCTGTGTCTCCTGAACTTGCAGGCAGATTCTTTACTGCTAAGCCACAGGGGAAGCCCCTTTTTTCCGGATATTTTTATGTTAAATATTTTCAAATTTTCCCTCACTCTTTATTCCCACTGTCATTTTTGGTTCCACGTCCATCATTTCTTGACTGGTGTACTTGGAAAAATTCCTTGGAGAAGGAAATGGCTACCCAGTATTCTGGCCTGGAGAATCCCATGGACTGTATAGTCCATGGGGTTGCAAAAAGTCAGACATGACTGATTTTCACCTTACATTGTAACATACAGAATAACTTCATTGTCCTAAAGATAGTCTGTGCTCCACCTATTATCTCTCCCTCCCTTATCCCAAGCCCTGGCAATTGTTTGTTTTTTTTTACTGTCTCAATAGCTTTTGCCTTTTGTCATACAGTTGGAATCATACAGTATATAGCCTTTCCATATTGCCTTCTTTCAATTATAATAGGCATTTCAGGCTTCCCTATGTCTTTATCATGACTTGGTAGCTCGTTTCTTTTTAATGCTTCTTAATATTCCATTGTTCAGATGTACCACAATTTCTTTATTCATTTACCTGCTGAAGGACATCTTGGTTGTTTTTAAGCTTTGGCAATTATAAATAAACCTGTTTTTAAGTTCCATGTGCAGATTTTGGTATACACTTAAATTTTTAACCCACTTGGATAAATATCAAGGGCATGGTTGTAGAATCATATGGTAGGAGTATCACATTTAGTTTTACAGGAAAATACCAAACTGTCTTCCAAAGTGGTGGTGCCATTTTGCATTCCCACCAGGCTTTACCACTTCTGATTGCTGAGAAGCCTCTTGTCTACCATTCAGATAGAAGTCAGTTTTCATTTCTTAAAGAAACCCTCCTCATCACCTTTAAAATTAGAAATTTTTTTTCTCCACTTCACCATAAGTCTTGATGTTTTAAAGCATATGTTAAGTAGACCCTTTGCTGTGTTGTGGTTAGTCAGTCAGTCATGTCCAACTCTTTGCAAGCTCATGGAAGTAGCCTGCCAGGCTCCTCTGTCCATGGGACAGGATCCCTGGGTTAGGAAGATCCCCTGGAGGAGGGTATGGCAACCCTCTCCAGTATTCTTGCCTGGAGATTCCCCATGGACTATAGCCTACGAGGCTCCTCTGTCCATGGAATTTTCCAGGCAAGAGTAGTGGAGTGGGTTGCCATTTCCTTCTCCTGGGGATCTTCCCAACCCAGGGATTGAACCCGAGTCTCCCATATTGCAGGCAGATGCTTTACCATCTGAGCCACTAGAGAAGCCCAAGTAGACCCTAAATGGGGCCAAATCTAGGAAAGGAAGATACCCTTCCAAGGGTCACCTTTAAAAAGGTTATGGTATGTGATGGTGACTCACATCAAATGCCAGAGCTGAGAATGACATGTTTTAGGGCAGCAAAAATGTGGATATGGCTGGTGTCTTTTAGACTCTGCCACATTAGTCTATGGTTACATGAAATGAGCTTAATTACAGATTGCTTAGCGCTTCTACTGCGGGAACCTCGATGTACTTTGGAATGAAGTGCCTGTCTGAGCACCACACTGGGAAGAGAGACTTCCTCCTTTTGACACTGAAACAGGATTTGGCAGGTTAGGACAGTAGAATGTTCTAACACATGGTGCTTCCTGTCAGGGACTGGACACAGGGATGACATAATCAGCAGGGGTCAAGATTTTGAGGGAGGAAGGGACTTCTCATCTCAATTTTATCCTTTGAAATTATGACCTATGAACAAAATTCTTCAGGAAATTTGAGAAGAACTTAGTGGCATCCAGAAATCAGCCGATTTATACATAATTCTTAAAGGTTAGGAATTAACAAAAATTACTTAGGAAAGGTAATCAGTAGGGGAATAAACACCTCAAAATCAGCAGAAAACAAATGCCATTGAAATATGACTAATAAATATGAAACAAGATCTGCCAGTTATAGAAACACTTGTTGTTGTAGTTGTTTAGCCACTAAGTACTTTTCAGCCCTGTGGACTGTAGCCCATCGGGCTCCTCTATCCATGGGATTTCCCAGGCCAACAGTACTGGAGTGGGTTGTCATTTCCTTCTCCAGAGGATCTTCCCATCCCAGGGATCAAACTCACATCTCCTGCATTGGCAGGTGGATCCTTCACCACTGAGCTACCAGGAGGGCCCCATAAGAATTATTAAAGATCAAATAAAATAATGCATATTATTGTACTTTGGAATAACATGTTGCATAAGGCAAAATATTATTTATCATAAAAATAAGTATCTTTTAGCTCTCCTGTGAGAATAATTTAAATAACTACATTTTAATTCTGTTAATATTCTTTATTGGGTAAGATTGATATGAGAAAAAGCCTTAAATTATTTTATTTAGTATGAAAATACAAATGTACTAACTTCAGTTTTGTATTTTCTGTAATATTTTGGTGTTTTTATGGGAGGGGGGCTTTGTTCACAAACTAAAGAATTCAATGAAAGCCCTCAAGAGGGCTGAGCTGTTATAATTTTAACTTTCCATGTTGAAAAAATGTTTATCACCAGCTTTTAAAACTGTAGTCACATGTTTAAATGCTTGCCAAACATTTATTGTTTTTCTCATCATTAAACCAAGTGAAGCTGACAGGAATGAGGCTTTCTGCCAAGAAGAGACATTTGTTTTTTCTTCCTTAAAAAATTAGGTAATAGAGATTAGACACCTTAATTTCATAAATACTAAAATTTCTAGGAGATTTTACAAAGATTTTTTGACCTTTAGTACATTTTTGTATCATCTGACAGTGTTCAAAATGCTTATGTTGCTTTATTTGTAATATAGATTTGTATCATATGTATTTTCTATAAGATTATTAAGTGATTTTATTCATGTTCATGTTGCTGATGAGAAAAGACAATCATTAAATATAGGAGTGGCTAAGAAGATTGATTCAGGTGTTAAACTTTCAGTGTAAAATCTTATTTTGACAAATTTTACCTGAGCTACCTTGGGTAACTTAATAAGAACTCTCTCAGATATGCGGATGACACCACCCTTATGGCAGAAAGTGAAGAAGAACTAAAGAGCCTCTTGATGAAGGTGAAAGAGGAGAGTGAAAAAGCTGGCTTAAAGCTCAACGTTCAGAAAACTAAGATCATGGCATCTGGTCCCATCACTTCATGGGAAATAGATGGGAAAACAGTGGAAACAGTGTCAGACTTTATTTTTTTGGGCTCCAGAATCACTGCTGATGGTGATTGCAGCCATGAAATTAAAAGACGCTTACTCCTTGGAAGGAAGGTTATGGCCAACCTAGATAGCATATTTAAAAGCGGAGACATTACTTTGCGAACAAAAGTCTGTCTAGTCAAGGCTATGGTTTTTCCAGTGGTCATGTATGGATGTGAGAGTTGGACAGTGAAGAAAGCTGAGTGCTGAAGAATTGATGCTTTTGAACTGTGGTGTTGGAGAAGACTCTTGAGAGTCCCTTGGACTGCAAGGAGATCCAATCAATCCATCCTAAAAGAGATCAATCCTGGGTGTTCATTGGAAGGTCTGATGTTGAAGCTGAAACTCCAATACTTTGGCCACCTCATGCAAAGAGTTGACTCATTGGAAAAGACCCTAATGCTGGGTAGGATTGGGGGCGGGAGGAGAAGGGGACGACAGAGGATGAGATGGTTGGATGGCATCACCGACTCGATGGACATGGGTTTGGGTAGACTCCGGGAGTTGGTGATGGACAGAGAGGCCTGGTGTGCTGCAGTTCATGGGGTCTCAAAGAGTCGGACACGACTGAGCGACTGAACTAAACTGAACTGACACTGAGATATTCTAAGGATTTAAAGAGATGACATCTGTAAATGACTTAGAATGATGCGTTTGACATTCAAAATCAATCAGTGTAATTAATAGCATTAACAGAATAAAAAATTAGATCATTATAACCATCTTAAGAAATGCACAGAAATCATCTGACAAAATTCAATACCCAGTTGTGAGAAACAGTTTCATTGACTTAGGTATCAAAGGGAACATCTTTAATATAATAAAAGATATCCATGAAAACCAATACCTAACCTAATACTTGGTGTATGGACCACACATTTCCTATGATGGGAACAAGGCAAGGATACCTGCTCTCAGTATTATTCAACATTTTGTTGGAGTTCCTAGCCAATGCAAACAGAAAACAAATAAATTTGTTTAGTAAATATTGAATGATGAAATTATTTTGTTTTCAGAAAATGCAATTGCTTTTTGTATAAAAGACTAATCAGGAAAAATACTCTAACACATAAATTTAGCAACATTGTAAGACCCAAATCAACATGAAAGAATTAATTGTATTTTACTACACTAGAAACAAACTATTGAAAATTAAAGCCATTTTAAAAATAATACTATTCACAGCAACTTCAAATAAAAAATTACTTGGAATAAATATGGCAAGCTTACGACAATGAAAACTGTAAAACAGAACAGAGAGAAATGAAAGATTTGAATAAATGGAAGCATAGATCATGTCATAAATTTAAAGAATTTAAACATATAATGTAAATCCTTCCACAAATAATATGCAAATTCAAAGCCAACCATGGAGTAATCCAACAGGTTTTCTTAATAGAAACTGTTAAGTTGATCCTAAAATGAACATAAAAATGCAGAAGGGACCCAGATAGAATGTGTAAACTACTTGATTTTAATATCACAAGTACTATAAAGTGTCAGTTTCTCAGTTGTATCCGACTCTTTGCGACCCCATGGACTGTAGCCTGCCAGGTGCCTATGTCCATGGGATTCTCTAGGCAAGAATACTGGAGTGGATTGCCATTCCCTTCTCCAAGGGATCTTCCAACCCAGGGATCAAACCCAGATTCCTGCATTGCAGGCAGATTCTTTGCTGTCTGAACTACCAAGGAAGCCCTACAGTTACTGTAAATCTATTAAATTGGGATAATGTAGGATACGTGAAAGATCAATGGGACAGAATAAAGAGTCTAGGAGTAGACATAACCATATATGAGCAATTAAATGTTGATTAAATATTAAGGTAATTAACCAAGGAAAGACTTTTCTCATCAAGAAATGTTCTAAAATACCTTGGTGTTTGTACAAGGGAAAATGAGGATTAATATTCCTACCTCAAATGATTCACAAACATTAAATTGAAATGGATAATCAAACTGAGCATAAATATTCAAACTACAACATCTTAGAAGAAGATTTAGGATTTTATCTTTGTGGCCTCGAAGTCAAGATTTCTTGTAAAAGACACTAAAATCATTAAATGTAGAAAGAAATGGATAAATTAGACTTTATCAAATTATACATTTCAGCTCCTCAAAATAAATATTGAGAAAATGATAGGGCAAATTGCAATTTTGCAGAAAAGATTTAATAGATGTAAAGCTGTCTAAAAGACAAAGAATTTTCAAACTACAGCACAATTGGACTCATCACATGCTAGTAAATTAATGCTCAAAATTCTCCAAGACAGGCTTCAGCAGTACCTGAACCATGAACTTCCAGATATTCAACCTGGATTTAGAAAAGGCAGAGGAACCAGAGATCAAATTGCCAACATCTGCTGGATCATTGAAAAAGCAAGAGAGTTCCAGAAAAACATCTATTTTTGCTTTATTGACTATGCCAAAGCCTTTGTGTGAATCACAACAATTTGGAAAATTCTTAAAGAAATAGGAATACCAGACCACCTGACCAGCCTCTTAAAAAATCTGTATGCAGGTCAGGAAGCAACAATTATAACTGGACATGGAACAACAGACTGGTTCCAAATAGGAAAAGGCTGTATGTTGTCACCCTGCTTATTTAGCTCATGTGCAGAGTACATCATGAGAAATGCTGGGCTGGATGAAGCACAAGCTGGAATCAAGATTGCAGGGAGAAATAGCAATAACTTCAGATATGCAGATGACACCACCCTTATGGCAGAAAGTGAAGAAGAACTGAAGAGCCTCTTGATGAAGGTGAAAGAGGAGACTGCAAAGGTTGGCTGAAAGCTCAACATTCAGAAGATGAAGATCATGGCATCTGGTCCTATAACTTCATGCAAATAGAAGGGGAAACAATTGAAACAGTGAGAGACTTTATTTTCTTGGGCTCCAAAATCACTGCAGATTGTTACTGCAGCTATGAAATTAAAAGACACTTGCTCCTTGGAAGAAAAGTTATGACCACCCAAGACAGCATATCAAAAAGCAGAGACATTACTTTGTCAACAAAGGTCTGTCTAGTCAAAGCCATGGTTTTTCCAGTAGTCTCATATGTATGCATGTGAGAGTTAGACTATAAAGAAAGCTGAATGTGGAAGAATTGATGCTTTTGAAATGTGGTATTGGAGAAAATTCTTGAGAGTCCCAACCAGTCCATCCTAAAGGAAACCAGTCCTGAATATTCATTTGAAGGACTGATGCTGAAGCTGAAACTCCAATACTTTGGCCACCTGATTAGAACTGACTCACTGGAAAAGACCCTGATACTGGGAAAGATTGAAGGCTGGAGGAGAGGAGAAGGGGACAACAGTGGATGACATGGTTGGATGGCATTACTGACTCAATGGACATGAGCTTGAGTAAACTCTGGGAGTTGGTGATGGACAGGGAAGCCTGGCGTGCTGCAGTCCATGGTGTCACAAAGAGTCAGACACAACTGAACTGAACTGAGAACTGTCTAAAGACTTGTATTCAGAATATTTATGTATATGTCTTTATGTTTGCATGCATATCTAATAATTCAATCATAAGAATAATAGATTATAAAATTTGCAAACTACTTCTGAATCACATGAACTAATGCTTTACATATTAGTCTTCAGGGAAATATAAATTAAAGCCACAAAGATATATTATTTCATATTAATTTTATTGACTAAAATTAAAAGCTGACAGTATCAAAAGTTAGTATGTGAAGCAACTGAATTACACACATATTTCCTCTGGAGTATATGATGCTACAATCATTTCAGAACAATTTGGCAGGTTTTTTGTTTACTAAAGAAGACCTACACTATGAACCATCTATCCAAACTTTTAGATACATGGCACAGCGATTATTCTCAGAATGTTTACAAAAACTTTTCATTGTAGTCAGAAGGGGAAAATGACACCAATATTCATTAATGCTTTAAATCCATTAATAGATAAAGAAATTATGGCATTTATTCACTTCGTATCCAATAATACAAGGGACAGACAACGGATGCGTGAAATAACATGGATGAGTTTCAAAATGTTGTGGTGAGTGAAAGAACCTAGTTATAATATAATACACATTGTGTAATTTCATCCATATTAAATTTTAGACTGGCAGAACTAATTGATGGTGATAGAAATCAGAAAGCTGTTTTGCCCTGGAGGACTTGGGAGTATAGATTCACTAAAACAGGATGAGAAACCTAGAGCAATGATGAAAATATTCTATAGGTTAATTGAGGTGAGGATTATACTGTACACATATATGGCAAAACCCTAAAACCTCGATACATAAATTACACATTAAAAAAAATAGCATACCTCAAAGCAAAATAATGGATTTAATCTATGAATACTGATCTACAACAAAAACTGCTACAAAGAAGTATTATGTGTAAAAATACATCATAATTATCTGTGTAATTATATAGATATATAAAATTACATGTGTGTATATAACAATTTTATAGTATACATATAATAGCATCAAATATGTGTTTAAAACTCTTTAACTGTATCTAAATGTGTGTACATATATAAAGGTGTGTGTGTATCATATATATTTGTCAAGATATATCAATAAACTGTAAAAAGAGTTCCAAGAATAAATAAGAAAATTCGATATATATTTAAATATATTTTAAGGTCTGGATATTCTCCAGTATTTCAACTACATGTCAATTTGAATATCAGTATATTCAACTACATCTTAAAAAACATGATGTTTACATATTTAAATATTGTCCACAGCTAGGTCAGCCCTATCTAATTATATAATTTAAAGCATATTTTTAATATCTTGGTAATTTTGTTTATGCAGATAAGATAGATTTGGGTCTTAACTCTTAATTTAATATTTTTTAAGAAGTAGTTTATTTATTTATTTATTTTTTGCTTTGTATCATAATAACAGAATGATAGTTTTTTCCTCACTTATAAGACAATCCTAAAATATTCTTGGTAATTGTGGTCTTAAATGTACTTAAAAACTTGGTAGGTAAATATGCCATTGCTTCTTGTTTCTCTTCTTTTGAAAAAATAATCAATGATTGACTAATATTTCCTTTAATCTTATTTTTCTATACTTTTTAAATATTAGAACACCATCTTCTTTTTCTCTTTTTTAAAATCTTTATTGAATTTGTTACATTTCTTCTGCTCTTTTTTTTTTTTTTTTTTTGGCCTTGAGATGTGGGATCTTAGCTGCCAGACAAGGGATCAAACCCACACCCCCTGCATTGGAAAGAAAGTCTTAACCACTAGACTGCCAGGGAAGTCCTTTCCCTATAACTTAAATCCAATTTTCTCAAATCATTAAAGTTAGGAAATACTTAAGCTAGCATTGATGATTTTGACCAAATGAAAAACAAGCATCCGCTCCCAGGCTCCATCCTGAACCCATGGGGAGAAGGATTGAAGGATCTGTTTGCAATTACAGCTGGACTCTGAAAACTCTGGGAATATATAGTGACCTATGTGGAACCCAGCACTGGAAAAATCACTGCCCTGAAGCGGGACAGGACAAGAGGCCCACATTCAGGTTAGAGCAGGTTGGAGAAATACTCGTTTGCAGAAAACCATCTTAGTGGGCCACAGCGAAAGTGTGTGAATGAAATGGAAGTGGATTGAAACATTTAGATGCATCTCATGAGTGGAACTAAGTATATTTTCTTAAAATATAAGCTAAACTTCAAATGTGTGTGTGTTGTTGCTGTTCAGTCGCTAAGTTGTGTTCGACTCTCTGTGATCCCATGAACTGCGGCACACCAGGCTCCTCTGTCCTCCACAGTCTCCTAGACTTGGCTCAGATTCAAGTCCACTGAGTCAATGATGCTATCTAACCATTTTATCCTCTGCTGTTCCCTTCTCCTTTTGCCTTCAATCTTTCCCAGCGTCAGGGTCTTTCTCAGTGAGTTGGCTCTGTGCAGCAGGTGGCCAAAGCACTGGAGTTTCAGCTTCAGCATCAGTCTTTCCAATAAATATTCAGGGTGGATTTTCTTTAGAACTGACTGATTTGATCTCCTTGTGTGTGTATCTGTATCTATTTCTAGCTGTATATCTATATGCGTCTCTCTGTGTGTATATAGTTGCCATATATTTATTTCCTTGTCTAATGTTAGCTCCCTGAGGACATATCTATTGGTCTGTTTTATTCAGTCCTGACACCTAGAGTCAGATTGTATTGGTGCACAATACAATGCATTATTATTATTCAGTGTTTATTGAATACCTGATATTCAGTAGGCATTCAATAAATATTTTTGATAAATGCAAGTATATGCCACTTTATTAAATATACTATGAAAAATATATTTCCATGATTGTTTGCAATAAAACAAAAGTTTGAAATAATATGTTATAATTGTAACTAAAAGAGAACAAGACAGGGCTTAGAAACTAATCCTTCCATTGGCCCCAGTAGGCTATAATTAGCTGGAATAAAGCAAAACTCCATGAGCATTCAAAATGGAAACATGACATATGAGAAAGACAACCACAGTTAAATACCATGAGGAATATAAATCACCATTGAAGAGAATCAGAGCTAATGTGTGTGTATATGTGTTAATATGGGAAAGAAAAAGGAAAAAGAACATATTGAAGGCATGAAGTAGGAATAAAAAGCAATTTTAGTAATAGAAAGCAAACAGAGCTATTTGCTATAAAGCTATAATTATTGAAATAGAAATCATCTAGTTCAAATTCCTTTTATTCAAAGATAATTTGGGGCTAGAAACTGAGATAGGAATTAATTATTTCATATCTCTGCATGACTTTTCAATTAATATATGAACATTTGAATTTGCATATGACATATTTTGTTTTGCCTTTTTGCTGTTTCTGAGATATTCTAGGAAGAGCAATTTTATTTAGTTCTAAAGAACCGTATTTTTGCTTTAAGTTTTATTTTAGCCAGTCTTATGTCTCAACAAGTTACAGAAATAAAAAAAAGACAGAAAAAAAGATGGCATAGAAGGATTTGCCACTTAGAAAAACATTAAAATCCCTGTTAAAAGCTTTATCTTTACTAGTATATTATAATTTTAAGCAAAGAGATCCATCTTCATCAGAAAGAATGTCAGCTCTTTAGCTATAAAGAATAAATACACAAGAAAACTTGGACTCTAAAAGATAATAATGTTTGCTTGAGTCAGATTTTTTCTATATATTCTCCCCACCAAAAGCTTAAGACCAATGAGTGGTAAAACACACACATGCACACATCTGCCACATCTTCAGCATTACTAAGAAAAAGACCATATGATAAAAATTTCATTACTTGTGAATAGAGATATAAACACTAACATTTCATAGTGCCACAGCCTGCAGGTAAAGAGAGCAAAGGTAGTTATGCAGGAGAGGGAATTTAAGAGATTTCTTGAGAAAGCACAAGGGAAAGGGGAAAATTTCAACAAATCATACTCTAAATTACCTTCCATTAGAAAAATTCCAGTACTAAAAGCCAAAATTCTGAACTCATATCTGGGATTTGATAGTTTTCACAACACCAGTTATAGGAAGGTTGTTTGAAAGAGAAAAGGACCAGAAGTGAGAGACATATGGAAACATTTCTCTAGAGAAGATACTAGATCAAGAAGAGGAAAAAGGAATGAGGGGTGGAGGATTAAGAATCCTACAGAAATTAGGTAGAAACAAAACTCACCAACTGTTCACCTTTACCTGCTACATCCAACATGGAAGAGGTCATCGCTCGACTAATATAAACTAAACTGGTTTCCCAGGTGGCTCAGTGGTAAGGAATCTATTTGCCAAAGCAGGAGACAATGGAGACATGGGTTTAAAACCTGGGTAGGGAAGATCTCCTGGAGAAGGAAATGGCAGCCCACTCCAGTATTCTTGTCTGAAAAATCCCATGGAGAGAGAAGCCTGGTGGGCTTCAATCCTTGGGGTTGTAAAGAGTCGGGCACAACTGAACAACTGAGTGTGCATGCATACACACATACAAAGTGACAGAAGTGGATTTTTTGAACGTCAAACCTGTGTAGGGGACTTCCCTGGTGGCTCAGTGGTAAAGAATCTGCCTGCCAATGCAGAAGACTTGGGTTTGATACCTGATCCGGTAGGATCCCACATGTTGCATGGCAATGTAAAGCAGTGTGCCACAATTACTGAGCCTGTGCTCTAGAGCCTTGGAGCTACATCTACTGAACCCACTTCATGTGCTGCATCTACCGAGCCCACCTCAAGGCTCTGTTCCCTAGAGCCCCTGCTCAGTAACAAGAAAGGCCCCTGCAAAGTGAAGCCTGTGCACCTCGACTGGAGAGCGGCCATCCCTCACCTGAGTAGAGAAAAGACCTCAAAACAACAAAGACCCAGCACAGCCCCACCCCCAAAAAAAGTGTGTAGGCAGAATAATGGCTCCCTTAAGGTAAAAACATCTTAATCTTACATGTTTCTTTACTTGACAAGAAGTTCAGGATGCAAATGGAAATGTGGTTATGAATCAGCTGACCTTAAAATAAGAGGTTATCCCAGATTTTCTAGTTGAGCTCAATGTGATCATAAGGTGCTTAGCAAGGGATAAAAGAAGAAGGGAAAGTCAGAGTCATTAATGCAAAGACTCAAGCCATCACTGAGGGATTTTAAGATAGAGAAAAGGAACCATAACTAAGGACTGCAAGTGACTTCAGAAGTTAAAAAAATCAAGGAAATCGATTCTTCCCTACAGATGCCATTAAGGAACTGAACCCGATGGATACCTTAATTTTAAGTTTTTAAGACCAGTACGGATATAAGAGTTGGACCATAAAGAATTGTGTCATTGGAGAAGACTCTTGAGAGTCCCTTGGACTGCAAGGAGATCAAACCAGTCCATCCTAAAGGAAATCAACCCTGAATATTCATTGGAAGGACTGATGCTGAAACTGAAGCTCCAATACTTTGGTCACCTGATGGGAAGAGCTGACTCATTGGAAAAGACTCCGATACTGGGAAAGAATGAGGACAAGAGAAGGGGCAACAGAGGATGAGGTGTTTGGATGGCATCACTAACTCAATGAACATGAGTTTCAGCAAACTCTGGGAGACAGTGAAGGACAGTGAAGCCTGGTTTTCTGTAGTCCATGAAGTCACAAACAGTCAGACATAACAGCGACTGAACTACAACCATCAGATCACTGAAGTACTGAAGTTCTGAACTGCAAGTTAATAAACATTTTCTGTTTTTATGGCATTAAATTTGTGATAATTTGTAACAGTAGCATATCAAAACCCTGTTCCTTGTAGTTTGAATTGACCAACCCTTCCTTAGCCTAGGAACCAAGCACTCCACCTGTGACCCTCATAAAGTCACGGGCCCATGTACTGCCCTACTCTCTCTACTTGTCCCCTGCATTGAGCCTCATGTGTCCCCTCAGGACAGACTCTGTACTCTTCAGGACCTATGAGTAACGGATTTCTCTATTTCAGTTCCCTTGATGAACCAAGGCTCACCACCCAACACCTTAGGACTTTATGTTACAAATGTTACTTTAGCAAACTCAGAACAATTGGTTTTATGAGTAGAGTGGATTGAATCAAGCTTGCTGTTACCATGAGGAATGCTCTTTAGCTACACATGCCTTACTGAGGGGCTCTCCCAGGTGGGTAACTCTAGAAAAGGTCCACTCTTACTGGCCTACACGTGCTATTTTTCACTGCATTGTACTGATTTTGCTGAGTTTTATCTCAAATTCCCATTCCAAAATGCAAACTCTGAAAAAAGCAACCAGAATCCTCCTGAACCTCAGAGCATTGATAACTGGAGCTGGTTTCAGGTGCTACAGATGTGTTTTCCTCCTACAGGAAAGGGAGTGATGTTCCCAAGCAGGTGTTAGACTTTAGGTGTGCTTCCTAAAGTTACACATGAACCCAACTACCAACTCTTAGGACAATTGGCTAAGTTTTCACAAGGTCCAAAGTTGTGTGTTAGTGGCCAAAAGAGGAAAGTGGCAACTTCCTCCCTCCCAAGTGTGGGGTACTGTATGAATGTGCCAGGCAGTGACCCTAGAAGGAGGAAAGGGAGGTTCTCTTTCCCTGGCTGTGGTGTTTTCAGGCTGTACCAGAATCCTGAGCTCTAAACCCTGCCAGGATCCTCTGTCTATGGAATTCTCCAGGTAAGAATACTGAAATGGGTAGCCATTCCCTTCTCCAGGGGATCTTCTCAACCCAAGGATCAAACCCAGATCTCCGATATTGCATGCAAATTCTTTACTGTCTGAGCTACCAGGAAAGCCCATCAAACTCCTAACCAAATGGGAAATGCTTATAGAAGCAGCCAGGGAACTGCTCAGCACCCAGGCATACCCACATCCCAAAACCCTAATTCTTCACTCTCCAGGTCTAGGTCTGAATGATCCTGATGCCATCGCTCTAGTGAAGTCTGACCACATCTCTCTGAGATCTATTGAAATGTCCTGGAGAGGGAAGTGACTACCTATTCCCCCACCAGGGGATGTCCACTGTCTTCAGATGCAAAATATTTTAAAAGACCTGTTACAGTAGGAGGGGGGGGGGAAGGTAGGGGGCTCACTGACAGTTGGTAGGTAGTGTTTAATACTAACTCTGGGCTGTTACTCAATTCCCCAGGAATGAGGCAATAGTCTGGTTTTTCCAAGGACCCCAAAACGTGCCGTGCTGTGCTCAGTCGCTTCAGTCATGTTTCTTGCGACCCTATGGACTGTAACCCACCAGGCTTCTCTGTCCATGGGGTTTTCCAGGTAAGAGTACTGGAATGCATTGCCATGCCCTCCTTCAGGAGATCTTCCAGACCCAGGGATCGAACCAGTATCTCCTGCGTCTGCATTGCAGGCAGATTCTTACTGATGAGCCACCAGGGAAGCTGATCTCAATATACATAACCTTCTAAAAGACTCCCAGAGCCTGAGGGCGAAATTCTTGAGTGATACTGGTGATCCCCACTCCACCCACTCATAAGGGGCCACACCAGGACCAGGTCAATGAGAATTAAAGCCTAGGCAGCTGCCTCCAAGAATCCCAATGTCATCACCAAGTCTTCAAATGAGGAGGGAGAGTCCAAACCAAAGGCACAAGCCCTATAAGAGAGAAAATCCCTTCCCCTGCTTACTAGGATTTTTATGACTTGCAGGAAGCTCACCCTTCTATTACAGTTATTACATCAAAGGCTCAAAGCCAAAGGAAGAGAAGGGATGAAGCGTGACTCTCCTTAGGTTGATAAGGTCCAGAGGATCTTTCACTCTTTTTGAGAGAGCGACCCAGATAAACCAGATTTCATCTCCAATGATGAGGAGGCCCCAGTCAACTCTGAATCGAGAGAATTCTTATAGAGTTTGTGCTCTTCCCCTTTGTGGGGACTTTCTATGGCATTAGGGAGGCCACAGAGAGAATAGACAGGGTGCCCCCTGCTGGAGCTAGTAGGTGTGCGACCACCATCAATGGATCCTTGCGCTAGACTTTGCTGATCGATTTCCCTCACAATGCTCCATTTCATCACGCGATCTCCTCAGCAAGGTATGT